>CM055117.1:197091819-198313486 GCA_029206835.1 Rana muscosa
GTGGCCTGAGGAGCAGTGGGCTGGACTGGTGGCTCCTCTGTTAACTGGTGAATCGCAGAAAGCTTACTATGACCTAGAGCCTAACCAAGCAAAAGACTATGTGATGCTAAAAGCTGAAATATTGGCAAGGCTGGGTGTCACCCAGGCTGTCCGGGCTCAGCGTGTGCATAACTGGACTTTCCAGCTTGGAAAACCCCCCAGGTCTCAAATGTATGATCTCATTCACCTGAGCAGAAAGTGGCTACAGCCAGAGACTTTGTCCGCACCAAAGATTGTGGAACGTGTTGTAATGGATCGGTTTTTGAGAGCTCTTCCTACTGCCATCCAAAAGTGGGTAAGCCATGGAGACCCAGAGACGGCCGATGGTCTTGTGGATCGTGTGGAGAAATACTTGGCTACAGAGAACCTGACGGCCTCTTCCAGAGACACTCGGACTTTCCACCCTAAGACCAGACCATCCCCAGGGGCGGATAAGAGGATTCCAAGGGGTGAGGGTGGAGAGAGTGAGAGGGTGGGAGCTCTACCCCAAGTTTGGCGAGAACAGCCTGGGAAATCAGCGGCTCAAGAGGCGGCAAGAAGGATCGTTTGCTACCGCTGCCGGCAAGCGGGACATATTGCAGCCAATTGCCCGGTTGTGGAGGAACCCATGCAGTGTGACTTTCTGACGGGCAGACGTCAGTCGCTGTGTGCGACAGTCGCATGCACTGCCATTCGAGAAACTGAGAAACATTTATGCAAAATGTGTGTTAATGGTAGAAATGTTGTGGTATTGCTGGATTCAGGTAGCCTTGTGACCCTGATAAAGGCTGAGTTAGTTAAAACAGAGGTCTCTGGGAATAGCAAGGTAGCTGTTATTTGTGTGCATGGGGACACCCGAGAGTATCCAGTGACTACAGTGTGTTTCGAGACCCCCAAAGGTACCCTCTCTCATCCAGTGGGCTTAGTATCTCAGTTACCGCATGACGCCATTGTGGGAAGGGATTTTCCGAAGTTCTGGGAACTGTGGGATGATCCTGAGCCCCTCACTGGTGCCCCTATGTACCAGGAATGTGATAGCCAGAACTCCCCTGAGAGTGGTGAGGACTCTCCGGAATTTCCCTTATCAGTATTGGCAGGGGAGACTCAAGAAACTGGAGAGGAGCCCACCTCCTCAGACGAAAACCTACCGTCTGTGGAGTTTTCTGATCTTGAGGTTCACAGGGAAAACTTTGCCACAGAACAGTTGAAAGACCCCGCCCTAATAAAGGCACGGGAAAACGTAGTGAAAATAGATGGCGAGTTAGTGAACCCAGATAATACCTGCACTTACCCATACTTCAGCGTAGAGAAGGACCTACTGTATCGGGTGGCAAAAAGGGCAGAAGAAACCGTTGAGCAGCTTGTGGTGCCCAAACCTTACAGGAAGTTGGTGTTGGAGTTGGCCCATGGGCACATTCTTGGAGGTCATCTGGGGACAGAGAAAACCCGAGAGAGGGTATTACAGAGATTCTATTGGCCGGGGGTGATGAAGGACGTAGAAAATTATTGTTCCTCCTGCCCTGTGTGTCAGAGGTTGGCCCCGATGCCACATTTCCGTAGCCCGCTGGTCCCTCTACCCATCATTGAGGTCCCGTTTGAGAGGATCGCCATGGATTTGGTAGGTCCTATAATCAAGTCCGCTAGGGGGCACCAGTACATATTAGTTATAATGGACTATGCCACCCGTTATCCAGAAGCGATCCCTCTCCGAAATACCTCGGCCAAAACCATAGCCAAAGAGCTATCTCTTGTTTTTAGCCGGGTGGGTATTTGTAAAGAACTGCTTACGGACCAAGGTACACCCTTTATGTCCCGGGTTATGAAAGAGCTGTGTAAATTGTTCAAAGTGACGCAATTGCGTACGTCTGTGTATCACCCCCAAACCGATGGGCTGGTTGAAAGATTCAACAAAACCCTAAAACAAATGTTGAAGAAAGTGGTGGATAGAGATGGAAAGGATTGGGACTGTTTACTTCCTTATTTGATGTTTGCTATTAGGGAGGTGCCCCAATCCTCTACGGGATTCTCCCCCTTTGAGTTACTGTATGGGAGACACCCAAGAGGGCTGTTGGATATTGCCAAGGAAACTTGGGAAAGTGAGAGTTCTCCCCACAGGAGTGTGATTGAGCATGTCGCCCTGATGCAAGATCGAATTGCACAGGTAATGCCCATCATGAAGGAACATTTGGCCCAAGCGCAGTTGGCACAGCAGAGAGTGTACAACCGTGGAGCCAAGACCCGTACCTTTTCCCCGGGGGATAGGATATTGGTACTTGTCCCTACGGTTGAAAGTAAATTCCTTGCCAAATGGCAAGGCCCCTACGAGATAATGGAAAAAGTGAGCGAAGTGAATTACAAGGTCAGACAACCAGGAAGGCGAAAGCCCGAACAGATCTATCACGTTAATCTGTTGAAAGCCTGGAGGGATAGAGAGTCCCTAGTCGCAGACACTTGGTCACCAGCTCAAACTGGTTGCGTGATTCCTGAGGTTGGAATAGCAGCCACCTTGTCACAACCCCAACAACAGGAGGTTAAGGAGTTTGTGCTTCGCAACAAGGAGGTATTCTCTGAGCTGCCGGGACAAACATCTGGGGTAGAGCATGACATCATTACCCCGCCCGGTGAAAGGGTGAAGTTAAAACCCTATCGGATCCCAGAGGCTCGACGGGAGGCAATACGGGAGGAAGTACAGAAAATGCTGAACTTAGGGGTGATAGAGGAGTCCCAAAGTGATTGGTCTAGTCCCATCGTGTTGGTGCCTAAACCGGATGGGAGCTGGCGATTTTGTAACGATTTTCGTCAGTTGAACAAAGTTACAAAATTTGACACCTACCCCATGCCACGTATAGATGAGTTGATCGACCGGCTGGGAACAGCCCGATACATGACGACTCTTGACCTCACAAAAGGGTATTGGCAAATCCCCCTGGCCAAGTCGGCCAAAGAGAAAACCGCATTTGTAACCCCAGACGGGGCGTTCCAATATAAAAGAATGCCGTTCGGGTTACAGAATGCGCCGGCCACATTCCAGCGGAAAATGGACCAGATGCTGAGGCCCCATCGGAAGTATGCTGCGGCTTACCTGGATGACGTAATTGTCCATAGCACAGATTGGGCCTCACATCTGCCAAAAGTGCAAGCAGTCCTGGACTCTGTTCGGGAAGCGGGGTTTACGGCTAACCCCAAGAAGTGTACCATTGGGCAGGAGGAGGCCAAATATCTTGGGTACACCATTGGGAGGGGAGTAATAAAACCCCAACTCAACAAAGTCGAGGCCATCCAGAGTTGGCCACGTCCCAACAGCAAGAAGCAGGTACGAGCCTTTCTGGGAATCGCTGGGTATTATCGGCGATTCATTCCCCACTTTGCTTCTAAGGCTGTGCCCCTAACCAACCTGACGAAAGGGAAAGGGTCGGTCATGATTAAATGGACCCCCGAGGCTGAGGCAGCATTCCAATTCTTGAAACAAGCCTTATGTAGCCAGCCAGTGTTGTACTCACCCGACTTCTCTAAAGACTTTGTCGTACAAAGTGATGCGTCAGATGTGGGGTTAGGAGCAGTATTGTCCCAGGTCTGGAACGGGGAAGAGCACCCAGTCATTTACCTCAGCAGGAAGTTGAAGTCCCATGAGGTAAATTACGCCACGGTTGAAAAGGAGTGTTTAGCGGTGAAGTGGGCTCTAGATTCCCTTCGGTACTACCTGCTAGGTAGGCACTTTGACATGGTTACGGATCACGCTCCGTTAAAGTGGATGGCTCAAAACAAGGAAACAAATAGAAGAGTGAATAGGTGGTTCCTGGCCCTCCAGGAATTCAACTTCACAGTAAAGCATCGCCCTGGCGTTCAAATGGGGAATGTGGATGCTTTGTCTCGAGTACATGAATGCCTGATTGCTGGTGTTCCAACCCCGAGGTTAAAACAAGAGGGGGGGGTATGTGACAGCAGGAAGGTAAAGTCACCTGGTTGCATCCAGGGGGGTAGATATATTTCGCCCAGATTCAGGCTTTACGCCGACTTATACAACTAGGTGGAGAGTTGTATAAGGCTAGTGGGCTCATGGATGACTCATACCTCTAGGGAGAGGGCTGGGCGTCGTGCAGACAGGGAGTTGATGAGACCAGCTGAAGCTTGTCAGCTCATTTAGGCCTCTATAAGAACTCCCAGCTTCATTAGATGTTAGCTCATGCCTGGAACCAGACCTGTGTGGACTGTCTAGGGAGAGTGAACCCCTGTGCGGTGAGACAAAGCCTGTGTGGCTATTTGCTTGGACATTTAAAACCAGGGACTTAGGGACTAGGACAGCACTAGGCTGATCCCAGTTGTTAGTTAGGAAACCTGTATGTTTAGTCAGAGGTCAACTTGACCAGGATTTATTTTGGTTATGTTTCTTTTGCTTTGCTGTGTTTTGTCACTGTAAATAGAAAATAAACCGCACCTTTTTGATTTTGAAAACCACAACCTCCGTTTGCTGGGCCTGTTTTGTGTGGGGAGCCCATCCCGGGGGTCACACACACCCGCTGCCGAGCTAACCCCCTCACACCACTTTAAGGTAAAAAAAAACACCCAAGTATAATTACAACAACCATCGCCAAACACTTACCTGCTGTCCTTGTCACGGCCACCAGGTCCTCCATGATTTGCACTGTTCCACAAACTTCTGGAGTTGGAAAGCAGAGAGTGAGAGTAGAGGAATGATTGACTCCTGCAGCTGTCTGGGAGGAGGGGGCAGGGGCCAGTATTTCTGGGTGCTATGTGTTTGAATAGGGGCACACATCTCCAGCCAGGAATGCGCATGCAAGGTTGTACCCTTTACAGTCGATTAGGCAAAGAAGACACCCAAAAACAGAGACGATAGATTAGGGACAGGGATTGGCCGGGCAACCACAAAAGGTGAATTTTCAATGAAGCAGACTATACATAACATTACATGTAAGTCTGGACTCCCTGAACTAAAATTAAAAAGAAAATTGGGCTTAATATCACTTCTATGCATTTAATTGGGTATTTGAAATGAACACATATGTTTTTTTGACCACAGGGATGAGAAAATACAAAGAAGCAGGATCAAAAACTTTTCTCGAATGAATGAATTTCTAACCAAAATTAAATGTTAAAAGCAAATATACAGCCGTGGCCATAAGTTTTGAGAATGACACAAACATTCATTTTTACAAAGTCTGCTGCTTCAGGGTTTTTAGATCTTTTAGTCAGATGTTACTATGGTATACTGAAGTATAATTACAAGCATTTTATACGTGTCAGGCATCGTACACACGACCGATTTTCTCGGCAAGAACCAGCAAGAAACTTGCTGGCAGAGATGTCTTGCCGAGTAAATCGGTCGCGTGTACGCGGCTATCGGGTTTCTCGTCGAGAAAACCGACAAGTAACCTCGACGAGAAAATAGAGAACCTGCTCTCTATTTTCTCGTCGTGATTCTCGTCAGCCTGTTTCTCGACGAGAAAAGTGAGTGTGTGTACACTTACCTGTCTGCCGGGAAGCCCGCGCATGTTCGAAATTAATTCAACGCATGCGCGGTAGCTTCCTAGGCATACGTAGGGTATACCAAGATGGCGGCGTAGTCGATGACGTCACCGCGTACGCTCCATTCAAAGAACCGCGGGTTCTTTGAAACGAGCGTGTGTACACTCGGCCGGGACAAGTTTCTTGTCCAAGAATCTCGTCAAAAAAAACGACATGTTTTTTTCAACGAGAATCTCGGCCGTGTGTACGAGGCCTTAAAGTGGAGCTCCACCCTAAATAGCAACTTTTGCTATTTGGAACCCTCCCCCCCTCCGGTGTCACAATTGACACCTTTCAGGGGGGAGGGGGGTGAAGATACCTGTCTAAGACAGGTATTTTCACCCACATCCGGGAGTCCTGTCTCCGGGAATCTGCGGGAGTTACGTCACTTCCCGCAGACTTCCCTTGGTGTTCTGGGAGACACTCGGCTCCCAGAACACAGGAGCACCAATCAGAACGGCGCAGCGCGACTCGCGCATGCGCCGTAGGGAACCGGGCATGAAGCCGCAGGGCTTCACTTCCTGGTTCCCTCAGCGAGGATGGCGGAGGGAGCAGCAGAGCGACGAGCGGTCGCTCGTCCTCTGCTGCGGACGTCGCTGGACTCCAGGACAGGTAAGTGTCCAAATATTAAAAGCCAGCAGCTGCTGTAGCTGTAGCTGCTGGCTTTTAATTTTTTTTTTCCGGTGGAGCAACCCCTTTAAAGGCTTTTATTGACAATGACATGAAGTTTATGCAAAGAGTCAATATTTGCAATGTTGCCCCTTCTTTTTCAAGACCTCTGCAATTCTCCCTGGCATGCTGTCAATCAACTTCTGGGCCACATCCTGACTAATGGCAGCCCAATCTTGGATAATCAATGCTTGGAGTATGTCCGAATTTGTTTTTTTTTCTTTGTTCAGCCGCTTCTTGAGGATTGACCACAAGTTCTCAATGGGATTAAGGTCTGTGGCGTTTCCTGGCCATGGACCCAAAACTTCGATGTTTTGTTCCCCAAGCCACTTAGTTATCACTTTTGCCTTATGGCAAGGTGCTCCATAATGCTGGAAAAGGCATTGTTCGTCACCAGGGATGAGCCGAACACCCGCGAACAGACAGAATGTTCGTGTGAACTTTAGAACCCTATTAAATACAATGGACTCGAACGTTCGAAATCTAAAGTGCTAATTATAAAGACTAATATGCAATTTATTGTCCTAAAAAGTGTTTGGGGACCCGGGTCCTGCCCCAGGGGACATGTATCAATGCAAAAAAAGGTTTAAAAAATAGACATTTTTACGGGAGCGGTGATTTTAATAATGCTTAAAATGAAAAAATGAAAAAATAAAAGTGAAAAATTCCTTTAAATTTTGTACCTGGGGGGTGTGTATGATATGCATGTAAAGTGGCGCATGTTTCCCGTGATTAAAACTGTCCCTGCACAAAGTGTCATTTTTGAAGGAAAAAAAGTCATTTAAAACTCACTCGCAGCTATTAATGAATTGTCGGCTTTTATCAATACATAGAAAAGTCATTGATAAAAAAAAAAAAAAGCGTGGGGGTTCCCCCAAATTCAATTACCAGGCCCTTTAGGTCTGGAATGGATATTAAGGGGAACTCCGCCACAAATTTAAAAAAAAATGGCGTGGGGTTCCCCCTAAATATCCATACCAGGCCCTTGAGATCTGGCATGGTTTTAAGGGGAACTCCACCCCAAATTAAAAAAAAAATAGCGTGGAGTCCCCTCAAAAATCCATACCAGACCCTTATCCGAGCACGCAACCTGACCGGCCGCAGGGGAAGAGGGGGGGACGAGAGAGCGGCCCCCCTCCCTCCTGAACCGTACCAGGCCACATGCCCTCAACATGGGGAGGATGTCCCCATGTTGATGGGGACAAGGGCCTCATCCCCACAACCCTTGCCCAGTGGGGGTCTGCGGGCGGGGGGCTTATCGGAATCTGGAAGACCCCTGTAAATTTAAATTACACAGTGAAGGAAGTTCCCCGCTCAGGCCAATGACGTAGGCGGGGTCGGACATACCGAGGGGGCGGACCTGATGGGGAACTTCGTTCGCTGTGTAATACATGTATAGACCCGCCCCTTCTCATGTTCCGCATCTGGTCCGCTGAGCGGACCTGATGGGGAACTTTAGAAGGGGCGGGTCTATACATTTAAAACACAGCGGAGGAAGTTCCCCATCAGGTCCGCACAGGCACAACCAATGACGGACAGCGCTGGACATCGGGATCGCCGCGGGACACTGGATTTCATCGCTGGAATGTTTTTATTTTTTTATTTTTTAATAAAGGACTTTTTCAAGGTGTGTGTGTTTTTATTTACATTTTTTGACACTTTATTCGTGAAATAATAGGGGTACAATGTACCCCTTACCAATTCACATAGGGGGGGCGGGATCTGGGGGTCCCCTTTGTTAAAGGGGTCTTCCAGATTCCGATAAGCCCCCCGCCCGCAGACCCCCACAACCACTGGGCAAGGGTTGTGGGGATGAGGCCCTTGTCTCCATCAACATGGGGACATCCTCCCCATGTTGAGGGCATGTGGCCTGGTACGGTTCAGGAGGGAGGGGGGCCGCTCTCTCGTCCCCCCTCTTCCCCTGCGGCCGGCCAGGTTGCGTGCTCAGATAAGGGTCTGGTATGGATTTTTGGGGGGACTCCACGCCATTTTTTTTTAAATTTGGGGTGGAGTTCCCCTTAAAATCCATGCCAGATCTCAAGGGCCTGGTATGGATATTTAGGGGGAACCCCACGCCATTTTTTTTTAAAATTTGCATCGGGGTTCCCCTTAATATCCATTCCAGACCTAAAGGGCCTGGTAATTGAATTTGGGGGAATCCCCACGCTTTTTTTTTTTTTTTTATCAATGACTTTTCTATGTATTGATAAAAGCCGACAATTCATTAATAGCCGCGAGTGAGTTTTAAATGACTTTTTTTCCTTCAAAAATGACACTTTGTGCAGGGACAGTTCTAAGCACGGGAAACATGCGCGACTTTACATGCATATCATACACACACCCCTGGTACGAAATGTAAAGGAATATTTCACTATTATTTTTTCATTTTTAGCATTATTAAAATCACTGCTCCTAAAAAAACGTCAGTTTTTAAAACTTTTTTTTGCATTGATACATGTCCCCTGGGGCAGGACCCGGGTCCCCAAACACTTTTTAGGACAATAACTTGCATATAAGCTTTTATAATTAGCACTTTAGATTTCTCCCATAGACTTTTCGAATTTGCCGCGAACACCCCAAATTGTTCGTTGTTCGGCGAACGGGCGAACAGGCAATGTTCGAGTCGAACATGAGTTCGACTCGAACTCGAAGCTCATCCCTATTCGTCACCAAACTGTTCTTGGATGGTTGGGAGAAGTTGCTCTCGGAGGATGTTTTTGTACCATTCTTTATTCATGGCTGTGTTCTTATGCCGTGTACACACGACCGTTTTTAATGACGAGAAAAATGCCATTTTTTAAAATGGTCATTAAAAATGATCGTGTGTGGGCTTCAGAGCATTTTTCACGACGTGAAAAATGGCCATGAAAAAATTGGAACATGCTCTAATTTTTCTCGTTGTTTTTCACGTCATCGTTTTTCTCGTCATGAAAAACGGCCGTGTGTAGGCTTTAACGACGTGAAAAAAATGCGCATGCTCAGAAGCAAGTTATGAGACGGGAGCTCTCGTTCTGGTAAAACTAGCGTTCGTAATGGAGATAGCACATTCGTCACGCTTTAACCGACTGAAAAGCACAAGGCTGAAAAGCACGAATTGTCTCTCAACAAACTTTACTAACACGAGGATCAGCAAAAGCAGCCCAAAGGGTGGCACCATCCAAATGAAACTTCCCCTTTATAGTGCCGTCGTACGTGTTGTACGTCACTGCGCTTTACTCAAGCATTTTTTTCCACGATAGTGTGTAGTCAAGGCAGGCTTGAGAAGAATCACGTCGAGAAAAACGCTGTTTTTTTCAATGACATTAAAAACGGTCATGTGTACGCGGCATGAGGCAAAATTGTGAGTGAGCTCCCCACTCCCTTGGCTGAGAAGCAACCCCACACATGAATGGTCTCAGGATGCTTTTCTGTTGGCATGACACAGGACTGATGGTAGCGCTCACCTTTTTTTCTCCGTACAAGGTTTTTTCTGGATGCTCCAAACAATCAGAAAGGGGATTCATCAGAGAAAATTACTTTACCCCAGTCCTCAGCAGTCCAATCCCTGTATCTTTTGCAAAATATCAGTCTGTCCCTGATGTTTTTCCTGGAGAGAAGTGGCTTCTTTGTGGTCCTTCTTGACACCAGGCCATCCTCCAAAAGTCTTCCCCTCACTGTGCATTAAGATGACCTCCCACCTGCCTGCTGCCATTCCTGAGCAAGCTCTGCACTGGTGGGGCCCCGATCAGGGTGAATCAACTGTAGGTGACGGTCCTGGTGTTTGCTGGACTTTCCTGGGCGCCTTGAAGCCTTCTTCACAATGGAAATGTTTTTTTTGGGGATTAAATTAATTTTCATGGCAAATAGGGACTGCAATTAATTGTAATTCATCTGATCACTCTTCATAACATTCTGGGGTATATGTAAATTGCCATAATAAAAACTGAGGCAGAAGACCTTGTGAAAATTAATATTTGTGTCATTCTCAAAACTTTTGGCCACGGCTGTACTTTTGAAAGACATTCATCAAGTCTCTGTTGGCATTATCAAATGTACTGCCAAGATTTTTTATACACATATTCATTCAACAATCTGCCAGTTGTATGGCAAGCTTTAGTTAATCAATTTCATTGATTAGATTTTTTTTTTACATCAAATGGATCTCTTTAAGAAAACGATATATTACCATTGATTGGTTTGTTCTTTACTTTTATTACTCCACACAAGTCAATATAAATGCATGATAAACATTTGGTGAATGCTGTAAAGTCATTGTAAACACTTCTCAATTGCCTGTGTAAACTAGCCCTATGATTTACCAATAACAGTGCATTGAAATGGTTTACCTAAACATTTTATTCATAATATATCCAAGTGAGTAGACCCTCTAACTACATAGTTGTTGGTAAATATAGAGGAGATTTTGCATGGGACATGACACGTGCACGAATCCGCCACACATGCGCACATGCACTTTACAGTTGCTGTTTAATAACACACTGCCTCCTGGGATAGTTGTGATGTAGTTTCAGGAGGCAGCGGGGCCCCTCAGCCTGGAAAACTAGAAGTGCTAGTGTATAGCACAAAAAAATACTTAAACAGTAAAAAATTGAATCCTTTTTTTTTAGCTTTTGTGTAAGAGGGAGGAATGAAATTAAAAGGTTGTTGCCAGGAGGCAGGAGCTTAGTTCCGCTTTAAAAACCAACTCACCAAGACTTCAGGTATATTAGAACAATACTTAATGAAGACATATAATTCATCTCCTTCTTACTGTAATGTGTATCTAAACCCAAAGCTAAAAATTTCATATAATACAGCTTACCAGTCCTTAGATGTGGTAGCTGCATTCTTTTGTTTTTTTCAGGCTTGTTTTCCTTTATTTTCACCTGGTGATCCTGATATTAATACACTTCCTGTCAGGGCTGGTGCAAGGATTTTTGACACCCTAGGCAAAACCAAATTTTGCCGCCCTCATTGGCTTCACCCCTGACTCTACCCCCTTTGCCCTGCCCATGTGACAGGAGGCGGTGCTATACAGGAAGCATCGGCTCTGCTTCCTCTAGTGCTGGCTCCAGTGCTGCACTGCGCCTCTAATTACACTACCATTCAGATGGAGCAGCTGCCTGAGACTGAGTTAGCTACATGCTGCAGCCTGCAGAGCATGCAGACGCGGAGGGAAACTAGTGGCTGGGCGCCCCTAGGCAGCAGTGCGCTCTAGGCGGCTGCCTAGTTTGCCTAGTGGTAGCACCGGCCCTGCTTCCTGTCCAGGGTGAAACCTCTCAAACACTGTATTATGTCTGTAGAGAAGTAGAGTTTTCATCTTGGGCTGACTCTATAACCCCTCCCTCTTCTCCATCACATAAAGGGGAGGGGCTTTGTAGTCTTTAGAGAGAACTGGGAAAAATGTAACTGATAACAGTGAGCACAGGCAGAGAACACAGAGAGTTATCAGCTGATGACATTTCTGGCAGAATGGACAGGTATTTTTTATACTTATTAAAGCAGATCTTTCACTCCTTTCACTAAAAATCACACCAGCAGGCATCTCTGCATGCTTCTGTAGCGCTTACCACCCTCTCCTCCTTGTCTTTGGCTCCAAGCAGAAAGAAAGGGCACACCCAGCTCTACATGCCCGTACCATTCTGTGTGAAGAGGTTGAGCGGTGTTGTGATGGGTCTCCACAGCCAGATTCTTCAGAGAATGGTTCTTATCTCTATAGTCAATAAAGACAAGTCTCTATCTTCCCCAATGACCTCAATGTCCACACCAGCCGTAACTCCAACGTAGAGTTTATTTCTCTTAATACACAGTCTCTGATAGGAAAGGTTGGAGAGAGAACAGGACAGCATAAGGTGTGGGAGAGCTCCAGGCACAAACGTAATACACTTCACTGCTTGGCTTCTCAAGCAGACTTAGCCCATTTGGATAGTCTCCCTAGATAGGGACTAGTAGCCAAAATGGTACTCAAACTAACCGCACAATCACTACACAAACTGGTGCACTTGGTTTTCAAAGCTTGGCCTCTTGTAAGGAGAAGACATCCCTCCAGAGAGTTACCGGGCCCCTTCCTTCACTGTGACTTCTCACCAGTCCCTCGGAACGGTCTTTCCCCAGCCTCCTCATCTAAGATGCGGGTCCCCTCGCGCGGCGGCACCCTGAGATTCCTTGATCCTTGGTGGGCCCCAGCCGAAGGTGCTGGGCCCAAGGCTTTAGCCGCAGCCCCAGGGCTAAAGGTGCCTGGGACTGATTCACCGACCACCGCCCCTGGGCCAAAGGTGCCCAGGGCGGACAGGAACACACACTCCCGGGGAGTCGGACTCCCGACCCCCTACAGGCAGCGTCTGCCCCTTTTATATCCTCTCCCAGCACACACAGCAGGCCGACCACTCCCACTGTATGGTTGCCGAGAGGGGACACACAAGGCACAGCACTGTATCAGCGGTTCAACCCTGGCCCACTATGGCAGCGCCACCTGCAGGCCACAGGGAATGGTACACCGATACTCTTCCTGCAGACAAAATGGTTGATAATGTCCTAACAATTTAGGTGTTTGAGCAT
Organism: Rana muscosa; assembly: GCA_029206835.1. NCBI lineage: Eukaryota > Metazoa > Chordata > Amphibia > Anura > Ranidae > Rana > Rana muscosa. The sequence goes on from CM055117.1 coordinate 197,104,567, forward strand.
AACTATGTTAGATATTGAATTTATTACTATTTTAAGTGATAAAAGTTTCTGTACTCTTTATTGAAACATGTTAAATTTGAAGGTTGCTGAAGACAGACAAAAGGACATTTGCTGTGTATGTAATAGCTATTCTAAGGAACTATGTCAGGACAATGGGTGGAGTTATGTTACTTAATATACACAAGTGGGATTTACTTCTGTGGACAGTTAATGCTACCTTCTTTGGAACGATTCTAAATGTAAATAATGCTGACATAACATAATTAAACTGTATAAGAACCAAGGGTTTTGAACATGAGTTAGGAATGTCGGGCGATGGGGCCTGAAGGAAGATACTGGAGAAGTGACCATTCACTATGGAAGGTCAGGCGACCCTGCTCGAAGATATACCATCATACAATGTGATTCCTCATTCCACCTTTTGAAGCTACGAACTTACCATGTGTTACCAGCTGTCATTATGTAAGCATTGTCTTTTGCTTGTCTTTCTGAAGAATAAAATAACCTTTTTGAAGATAACCTGGCTCTATTGAATAATGGAACCAAACGCCTGGTAGGAGACAATAATTGTTTTTACAAGTGTCTCCCACTCTTACATTATGGCGAGCCTCCAGCTGTTCTTTTTCCTCACTACTTGACAACAGGAGGGACTCAGATGAAGAGATGAGACGAAAACATTGTCAAGTCTTGGAAAAAAAATAACCAAAGAACTTAGAGAGTAAAAGTCGTTTGTGTTCCATCACACATGGACAGAAGGTCCGAGAAACTGAGCCGGCTAAAGGCGAGAAGAATTGCAGCCGTTGAATAAAGCCAATTATTGATCTTGACTTCAAAACACAAACAAAAGGTGAGTTTCTGTCTGTTTTCTCACCTACAGATCGCTTGTAAACTTGCAAGCAGAAGAAAAAACAAAAAACAAAGACTCAGCTTACAAGGTTGATTGACAAGGCCTCATGGACAGTGTTTCAAGATATTGTAGGAAATCCAGAGAGGACTTTCAGGTTGTGATGAATAGTGTAAACGTTTACGTACGTGAAGATTTCTGCCAAAGAAGTTCTTACACAAGGTGAGAAAATGTCTCACAGAAGAAGTTCTTGAAATGGGAACTAAGACTTCACGTTAAAAAAGGCCACCATTGTAGATGCAACAGGCAGATGTACTCTTTGGGTGAGCTAATATGAAAGGTCGGATTTTGATGTTTTGGACGGTCCAAGGATGAAGGCAAACACTTACACACAACTCATTCCTTCAGCAAACACAGAAGGAGAAAGACATTTTCAATACACACGCATCTTTACATTGTGTTTACTTAGGCCTATTTACAGCCTATAGAAACATTACATTTACACGAGTCAAGGAACAAGGCAAAAGCTACAAGAAAACTATTCTTCAAAGAAAAGGACAATATTCTTCCAAGAAAAAGCAACGAATAAAAGCAATGAACAAAGACAAAACAAATGAAAAGAAACGAACAACAGACAAAGCTAAAGGACATTATTCATCTCTTGTTTTTTTTTTAAGTGTACACAGGACAATCATTCTAAACAAGGGGTAAATATGTTTGTTTATTTAAGTGAGTGGATAACATGGGATGGTTAACATCTCAAAGCTCAGAAGTATGTCCCTGTACTATCGGGAATTAATACATTCCATATATATGAAATACAGTCATGTAGCAGTAGTAGGGTAATTAATTAATTAATACCAGAGTGTAAAGAAGTTCTTTAATAAGAAAACTAAGTTTAATGCTGCATGAAAATGTTTATGAATATTTAAGCCCTAAACAACAGAAAATGTGTTATCACAAAATGTGGTCATTCAAAGCACAAGCAAGGGGCAGAATTAAGTTTTAAGAAAAAACTATTGATTAAGATAATGGAAAACAACATGGTATTTATTGTTTAACAAAAATCCTACAGTTTTGGTTGCAGGAAATAATAAGTTAAGGATTGAGCAATTTTTACAAAAGATTCCAAACTAGGATTTGGTTATTAAAAGAAAAGTAGTAGCTTGTTCTAATTTACCTAAGGCTACCCAGGAAAAATATTAAAATATGAAAGTTTTGTTCAATCTAAAAACTATCAAAAATTGTAAAAAAAACTATTGTTAAAAGTTTTTGTAATTGAGTATTTCTGATAAAAGTAGAGACTTTAGTTGAGGGAGGAATTTTTCTCGGGGAAATGGCCAATCACAGTTCATGGAATGAAGATGTAGCGCTAAGTGAAGAAATGAAGCCCAATGATTTGGGCCTCCAATCAAACCAAAGTGATAAATAATATCAATATAATGAGTCCATACAGTGTCCATAGAAATTTTTTCGTGTTGTGAAGAAAGAACATGTAGCACTGAAGGGTCATCACATAACTCTTGTAGAAAAAGAGAGGTAGAATACTCTTACCGGAACATTAGACCTGTGGTTTAGGCAGGTCAAATAGGCATACGAAATACCAGTGGCACTCCTCATCAGTTAGTCTGGAAACTGGATCAGATGGGTCCCCAATGTAGACTGTCCGGTAGGCTCCCCGACTTGACAGCAGACTCTGGGTTTCACACCAATCCAGGTGGTCCTCCGATGGAACTGGAACCGCCACTCAGCAAGGAGACTCTTTACCACGGTGAATATAAGTAACCAGTGGCCAAAGGAAGCTATTACTTGACCAACCACCCATGTGAGGAGAAAAGAAGGGAAGGAATGCTCCAATGGTGCAGGTCAATGAGGGTTTATTCAACCAACATAAAAGTGATCACAAACAATAAAAACGTTTAAAAAGGGGCAGTGAATGAGGTAGTGTACCAAGCCCTACGCGTTTCGAACAAATGTTCTTCAACAGGGGCATCGGGCAGGAACCAATCTGTGAGTTTCACAAGATTGTCCTCTAAACAATTTTTTGTCATTACTATAGTCAGGAACATCATATAACGTAGTGTACATGATTTTTAGCAGATGTACAAACCAAATATGTTTTAAAAATGGTAAAAAAGGTTACAAATGATAAAAACGATAAAAATTAAATTGTTACCGGATTGTACTGTGAAGGGGAGATGCAATTCATGGTAGCTAAGACCGACATGTAACAGATCTTTCTCTGAAAAGTGTGACATGTAAAAGGAATGTACTGTCAACAGAGAAGTGCAGTTCGAGTTACACAGCCTAGTCAGACATGCCATCGTCATGACAGTTTTTCACTTCTATGATCAATACACATATTTGTGTTAAAACTTCCAGAAACTGGAAGAGGGTTCATGGATGAGAAAAATTTATTATTACTTACCAAAGTAATTGTTTTGAAAAAACGTGTGGGTTTTGCACCATTTGTTTAAGGTGTTATTTCAGACAAACAGGAGGTGTTAATACAGACAGCTCTGATTAACCGTTGTTTATGGACAACTGGGTGTTAAAAAGAAAGGTCAGTTGAAGTAAGATATAAATACATTGAGATTAAAATGATGCAGTGTGACAAAGCCACAGTTGAAGTATGAGCAAATCATGCAAAAGTTATTTTATCAGCTTTAGTTAGACCCCTTTCACACTGGGGCGGGCAGGAGCGGTGGCGGTATAGCAGCGCGATTTTCAGCGCTGCTATACTGTCGTTCTTACCGCGGTATGCGGTCGCTAGGGGGGTTAATTTAACCCCCGCTAGTGGCCGAAAAAGGGTTAATACCGCCCGCAAACCGCGGCTATTGCCGCGGTTTGCGGGCGGTATTACGGCGCTGTCCCATTGATTTCAATGGGAGACCGCGGTAAAGGAGCGGTGAACACACCGCTCCTTTACTGCTGTAAAGAAGCGGCTAGCAGGACTTTTGGAGCGGTCCTGCTAGCGCACCGCTTCAGTGTGAAAGCCTTCGGGCTTTCACATTGAAGGCACAGGGCAGGATTTTTTCATGCGGTATAACAGCGCTATTATTAGCGCTAAACCGCATGAAAAATGCCCCAGTGTGAAAGGGGCCTTAACATTTATTGGGAAGGAATCTCTTGTGCTTCTATAGCAGGGATATGCAATTAGCGGACCTCCAGCTGTTGCTAAACTACAAGTCCCATCATCCCTCTGCCTCTGGGTGTCATGCTTGCTGCTGTCAGAGTCTCGCTATGCCTCATGGGACTTGTAGTTTGGCAACAGCTGGAGGTCCGCTAATTGCATATCCCTGTTCTATAGAAAGGCGCCATATATTGGCACAATGGAACTTTCTGTATATTTGTCTGCACTGAAAGATGAACTTAAGACTGCCATATGTTTTGCTTAGCAGTCAGAGTGACGGAACACGTGTGGTTCATTCAATCATACTGTATGAGAAACATGATTGGTTCTAAAAAATGTACTTCAACATGATCAAGTTTATTTCAGAAATATAATATTTAGGAAAGCCCAACCTAAAATAATGTTCTTTTGCAAAATTAAAGCAGTTATAAGTGAAGTTTTAGTAAAAGAAAAATACAATAATCTGGTAAGATTATTACTTTTACAAAATTTAATTTAGTCACAGGATAAAGAGGGGGACAATGAAATTTTGTCTTGGTTAGAATCAGTACAGACTGATGATGGAGATAAAATATATTGTAAAAATAATTGATTCCAACAATAATGGACAGAGTTATTTTTAACCGCTTTAGATCCGGGCCATAGACTATTGACGGCCTCAATGTGGATCTAAAAATCCGGGAGGACGTCAATAGACGTCCTCGGCTATTTCGGCCACTGGGGGGCGCGCGAGCACCGCCAGCGGCGCGCGCGTGCCCGGCGCATCACTGAGATGCCGATGCGCGTGCCTGGCGGCCGCGATGTCCGCCAGGCACCCACGATTGGCCGGTACACAGAGCAGGGACGTGGATCTCTGTGTGTAAACACAGAGATCCATGTCCTGTCAGGGAGAGAAGACCAATGCTGTGTCCCTTGTACATAGGGACACAGATCGGTCACCTCCCCCAGTCAGTCCCCTCCCCACACAGTAGTAATCACTCCCAGGGCACACATTTAACCCCTTCCTCGCCCCCTAGTGTTAACCCCTTCCCTGCCAGTGTCATTTTTACAGTAACCAGTGCATTTTTATAGCACTGATCGCTGTATCAATGACAATGGTCCCAAAATGGTGTCAAAAGTGTCCGATGTGTCCGCCATAATGTCGCAGTCACAATAAAAATCGCTGATTGCCGCCATTACTAGTAAAAAAAAAAAATTATAAAAATGCAATAAAACTATGCCCTATTTTGTAGACGCTATAACTTTTGCGCAAACCAATCAATAAACGCTTTTTGCGATTTTTTTAACCAAAAATATGTAGAAGAATACGAATCGGACTAAACTAAGGAAAAAAATATATAATTTTTTTTTAAAAAAAATGGGATATTTATTATAGCAAAAAAAAAAAAATATTGTGTTTTTTTAAAAATCGTCGCTCTTTTTTTGTTTATAGCGCAAAAAAAAAAAACGCAGAGGTGATCAAATACCACCAAAAGAAAGCTCTATTTGTGGGAAAAAAAGGATGTCAATTTTATTTGGGAGCCACGTGCACGACCGCGCAATTGTCATTCAAATCGTGACCGCGCTGAAAGCTGAAAATTGGCCTGGGCAGGAAGGGGGTTTAAGTGCCCAGTAAGCAAGTGGTTAAATGAAAATATTTCTTTTTTGCATATCCAGGTACTTGACTGACTGACAAATTGATTAATTGATTTTTGTTTAAGCTAATGAAAGAAATTCTGAACTACTCAATTTAGAGCACTTTGTCATCAAACTTCTGATATTGTTTTATTTGTTTATAGAACAATTCAAAAGGAAAGAGTAACCTGATACTACAAAGTATTGAGAGATTTGTCAATCTATGAAGATTGATTATATTATTTTTTCACTTGCTAAAGGAGGATACAATGATGTTTTTTCCTTTAGGTAATATTTCATATTCCATTGGGGTTGGATTTCAAACCATGGAATCAGATAATGTTTTTTTATTTTATAGGACAGGTAGTGAAGGACAAGTATGCAATTTTAATTATTTAATAAAGTTTTTATGTTTCTTATCATCATTAATGCTCAGGTATTGTAGAACGTATGAATAGTATTACAAAGTATGAATAGGGTAAGATGATTCAAGAAAAAGGTAAAGATTAGGTGACTTATTTACCTGTTATATTTTTAGTTTAACCACTTAAGCCCCGTCCCATTTGGTAGCTAGAGGACCAGAGGTGAATTCAGAATTTTGCACTGCGCTGCTTTAACTGTAAATTGTGCGGACATGCAATGTTGTACCCAAACGAAATTTGCGTCCTTTTCTTCCCACAAATAGAGCTTTCTTTTAATGGTATTTGATTGCCTCTGCGATTTTTATTTTTTGCGATATAAACGGAAAAAGACCGAAAATTTTGAAAAAAATGATATTTTCTACTTTTTGTTATAAGAAAAATCGAATAAACTCAATTTTAGTCATACATTTAGGCCAAAATGTATTCAGCCACATGTCTTTAGTAAAAAAAATGTCAATAAGCGTATATTTATCGGTTTGCGCAAAAGTTATAGCGTTTACAAACTAGGGTACATTTTCTGGAATTTACACAGCTTTTAATTTATGACTGCCTATCTCATTTCTTGAGGTGCTAAAATGACAGGGCAGTGGGGGGCGTGTCCGGATGTGAGGAAGAGAGGACGTGTGTGAGGGAGCTCCGGCTCCTGGGTTCAGAATCCTGTGAATTTCTCCTGCGCTGAGCGGCATCCGGGCCGGTGGACAGCTGCTCCGTGCTCGGGGTCACCTCCGGAGTACACCGATGCCATCCAGGAGGAAATCGACCAAGAAACAGCCGCCTCCTAAGACGCAGGGCTCCCCAGCGGTGACACGTGCGGCGGCCATCTTGCCCTCCGGAGCGGAGCGTGCAGTAGCCATACAGACAGCCCTGCAGCTTCTGAGGGACATGGAGCAGGTGGATGGTGACCCGCAGCAGCCCCAAGGTATGGAGAAATCTGAGGGCACTGCCTCCACGGCAGTCATTTTGGCGGCCATTGAGGAGAGCAAAACCCTGGTTATGGGGAAAATAGACACACTGGCCATGGAGTGTGGCCTCATCAGGCAAGATATGGACAAGTTTAGAGGCCGTGTAACTGCTGCTGAGAATGTCGCTGATCTGCAACGCACGGTTAAAACCTTGATGGCGCGGTCTGAGGACGCCGAAAATAGGCTGCGCCGCAATAATGTGCGCGTGGTGGGCCTGCCTGAGGGTGCGGAGGGCTCGCAGCCAGCCAGCTTTGCTGAAACCTTTTTCAAGGATATCCTGGCGTTACAGCATGTCTCCTCTGCATATATTGTGGAGCGGGCTCATAGGGTCCCCACAGGCCCGAGACCACGGGGCGCATTGCCCAGACCGTTCCTCGTGCGGTTTCTAAATTACCGCGACAGAGATCTCATTCTGGCGGAAGCCCGGAAGTCACCGCAGCTCCGGTTTGAAAATACCAATGTGCACTTCTTCCCGGATTTCTCCCCGGAGTTGCAGAGGCGCCGTCGCACGTTCGTGGATGTTCGGAAGAGGCTCCGGGACAAGGGCCTCAAATACAGCATGCTATACCCCAGCAAGCTCCGTGTTGAATACCAGGGCTCTGTGAAATTTTTTGAGGTCCCCTCGGATGTCTCGGATTGGTTGGAGACTCTGGCTTAATGTACAGCATTTATTTTACTTCGATTTATTTTTTCTATTTGTGGCATACTTTGTTTGGCCACCCTTACATCTGCTTCTGCTTGAGTGCACGCTGGTAGACACATATACTTTGACTTTCATCCTACCCCATGTTACCCCCTCCAGTGAGCTTAGTATTGGTGTGCCTGGATGGTGGAAGTGATCTGGACTGTCCTTGTTTTTCCTGTGCAAAATGTTACTTTCAGGAGGCTGCGGGGTGCATTTGGCGGCTTAGTGCTGCATGACCATGGAGCCGGATGCTCTCTCTGCTGCGCTGAGTAGTCGTAAAAGGCGTACGGTGTCAGCACTCACCTGGTTGACACTTTAGTCCCCTCTAAAGGGGCATATGGAATAACTCTATAGAACGCTTTTCCATTTTTTGTTTTGGTTTGGGGGATTAAGTCTGCTGGCGCTAGTTGTTTCCCTTTTTTTTTTTTTTGTGTTTTTTTTGTTGCTGGCTAGACAGGGGATTACTAACATGGGACTGTTTATGAGTAAATGTTTTGGTCTTTGGTTTTTTTTTTTCTATGTTTTGTATGTTTGTCTCTGCTCCATTTTATTTGGGGCTGCTTGTTTGTGGTGTCATCCTCGGTGTTCCACAATTGGTGGGCCAGGGGACACTCAGAAACGGGCTCAGGCACAAAGTACTGTCTGTAGAGATGTTATAGTTATTCTTCAGCTTGTTGTATGGCTCTGTGTACTTCTGGACCTCTCCTGTGCTCCTAGGCCCCCATCTTGTGGCAAATTTCGGAATTACAGTCATGTCTTTAAAAGTTAAAATCATCTCTTGGAATGTCAGGGGATTGAATTCTAAATACAACAGAGCTTTGGTGTTGAAATTTTTGCAGGCCCAACATCCTCATATAATGTTTTTACAGGAAACGCATTTATTAGGCAACAAAATTCTGGCCATGAAGCGTCCCTGGATGCACAGAGCCATACATGCCACCTACTCGTCATATGCTAGGGGTGTATCTATTTTGTTAAACAAGTCCTTACCTTGCTCCATAAATATAGTGATCACTGATCCTGGAGGAAGGTATTTAGTGGTCATAATTGAAGTTTACTCTAGGAAGTTGGCCCTGGTAAATGTATATATTCCCCCTCCTTTTACAGGCAATATCCTGTATGAGGTGTTGGAGAAATTGGCACCTCACGCTCCATTTCAGTTGTTGATGGCTGGTGATTTTAATAATGTTCTCAATTATACGTTGGACACGTCCAACCCACATAGGGCTCCGAACCGTGAATTGTCGCAGTGGGCGGATGCGGCGGGTCTTACTGAAATCTGGCGGTGGAAGCATCCTATGGACAAATGCTATTCATATCTGTCCTCGGTACATGCTTCGTCCTCCAGAATAGACCTGGCGTTTGCTAATGGAGCAATGTTGCCTCTGGTGGCTGAGACGTCCTACCTTCCGGGGGGTGTCTCGGATCACACTCCTCTCCAGATCACTTTGCAAGTGGGTTCCCAGAATTCAAGGAGAGTCTGGCGTTTATCACCTAGTTGGGTGGGGGAGCCCTCTGTGGAGGAGATGCTGCAACCACACATTGACACATTTTGGCAGGTTAACGAGGGATCGGCCACATTACATATGGAATGGGAGGCCTTCAAGGCCACTACTAGGGGGGAATACATATCAGCCATAAAAGCCCTGCGAATTGAGCGGAATAGTGTAGAAAAACAACTCCACGACAGGGAGCGGGAGTGCGCTAAGGCTCATGCGGACTCACCTTCTCCTGACTCGTTGGCTCAGTTGCGGTTTGCAAGGAGGAACGTTTCTCTCCATTACCGAGAGGTGACTACTTGTCATCTGCAAAGGAGTGCGGCGCGTGTTTTTGAACAGGGGGATAAAAACGGCAAATTATTGGCTTTTTTGACGGTTGGGGACACGTCCCCAACGGTAGTGCCTTGCGTAATGTCCCAGTCTGGACACCTGTTGAGAGACAGGGAGGATGTAGTACGGGAGTTTGTATCATTCTATAAGTCTCTGTACTCGCCAATAGATCCCTATGACACGGGTGACCTTGGGGGTCACATTGGGGGCCCTGCGGTTGCCTGAGCTGCCAGAGGAGTCTCGTAATTTGCTTGATGCCGAGTTCGGGGAGGAGGAGGTGGTCTCCGCAGTCGGGTCGTTTCCTGGTGGCAGGGCTCCGGGTCCTGATGGTCTGCTTATTGACTGGTACCGTCGTTACTCGGAGATCCTGGTGCCTAGACTACTGCAATTGTATGCCAACTGTTTTCAGAAGGGGGGCCTCCCCCCCTCCTTCTATGAGGCTCATATTGTACTGTTGGCCAAGCCGGACAAAGACCCAATGCTATGTTCTTCGTATAGGCCCATTTCTTTACTGAATATGGACTTCAAAATACTTACTAAGATGTTGGCTACTAGACTTATGTCGGTCTTGCACCATGTTATTTCCCCTGACCAGACAGGCTTCATGCCCAGGAAAGCCACGGATATCAATTTGCGTAGGGTTTTCACCCATACGCAGTTGGGCCCAGATAGTTCCAGCGGCGGGATACTGGTCTTTTTGGATTTGGAGAAGGCCTTTGATTCCGTTGACTGGAATTACATGAGGGTGGTGCTGGAGGTATTCGGTTTCGGGCCTCATTTCAGGAAGTGGATCGACATTCTATATCATTCCCCTACAGCGGCCATTAAGTTAAACAATATGTTGTCGGAATTTTTTTCAGTGCGGAGGGGCACTCGCCAGGGTTGCCCTTTGTCCCTGGGTCTATTTTCCATCATGATTGAACCCGTGGCTGCGGCCTTGCGGGCCTCTGAGGAGGTGCGGGGGATCATGGTGGGTGACTTGAATGAAAAGACGGCACTTTATGCGGACGACATGGTTCTTTTTCTGCGGGACTCCGGAAATTCCTTGTCGGCAGCACTAGAGATCCTGAATTCTTTTGCACGTTTTTCGGGTCTGAAAGTCAACTGGGGAAAATCCCAAATTCTATCACTCAGGACGCCATCCCCCAGGTGCGAGATTCCTGTTGATTGTCCTTTACAGCGGGTGGAGGTGCTCAAATTTCTGGGGTTAAACATTTCTAATTCCGTGTCCGATTTTATTGCCTTAAATGTCGATCCACTTTTGACTAAACTGAAATCCAGGCTACAGGCATGGCAAAACTTACCTTTGACGCTCATTGGTAGGGTGAATTTAGTGAAAATGAAATTTCTACCTTTGTTTTTGTATATATTTCGGAATTCCCCTGTTTGGATACCGAGATATGTTTTTAAGAAAATAGATAGTCTCATAACAACTTTCTTATGGCAGGGACGACGCCCTCGAATTAAATTCCGGGTGTTACAACTGCCGTGGAAACAAGGGGGACTGGCGGTCCCGGACTTCCACAGGTATTTCTTAGCTGGTCCACTGGTATTTGTCCACAGGTGGTTCACTCTACCTGAGGATGATACTGCTAATACGCTGGAGGCGGCTGTTGTGGGTTCGTATGAGGCACTGAAGCATCTCCCACTTCGGGGAATCAGGGCTCCGTATAGGCTCACGATATCCATGCGTGCCGCCTGTAGGGCATGGGTGGCAGTGAATAAGGAGGGTGGCGCCTCTGAAATTTCTCCTTACACACCACTTTGGAAGAATCCTCAGCTACCACACTTTTGTGAGTACCCCGATCCAGTCACCTGGACTAAGTATAGCATTAAGACTCTGAGGGACATAGTGGGGGGTGGGAAACTCTTGCAGTTTGACGCCCTTAAAGCCAAGTTTGATCTGCCCAATACGCACTTGTTTCGTTTTCTTCAGCTCAGACATGCATTTAAGGCCCAGTTTGGAGATATTGGTATCACCATGCACACTAGTGATATGGAGTCTTTACTGAGAGAGGACACTTTAGACAAGGCCTTGTCTACAATATATAAACAGTTGTTGAGTGAGGGAGGGGATCTCCTGGCAAAGTGTAGGGCGGCGTGGGGTGAGGTGTTCCCCCAGATGGACAGGGATGACTGGGATGATGTATGGGACATTAATTTTACCAGATTGGTCTCTACCAGGGACCATCTCATCCAATTTAAATTTTTGCATCGCATCTATCTTACGCCGGCTGGACTGGCCAGGATATTCCCTACACAGTCTCCTTGTTGCTGGTGGTGCAGTTCCCTCACGGCCGATTTCATGCATGTATTTTGGAATTGCTCATTCATCCAAGGGTTCTGGAGAGGGGTTGCCGACTGCATAGCTGGGGTGACCACCATCCAGGTACAGCCTTCAATTGAGGTATGCCTCTTGGGTCTGGTAGACAATCTAGCCCCAAGGAGAGCGACTCGGGATCTGTTGACGATTCTCATATATTACGCCAGGAAACTGATAGTGTTATCATGGAAAAGGCCCAGTCCGCCCACTGTGTCAGCATGGAAGGGGGTGGTGAATAGAGCTGTACCGCTGTACAAAGCTACGTATGCTAGTAGGGGCGCACCTCAGAAATTTGATAAAGTATGGGGTGGTTGGATGAATAGTGAACTTACGGTGGCGGATTGAGTGGCACCCATTATAAATGCACTTGCAGTAAGAGTTGATTATGGTTGTGATTATGTGACATTTCCAAACATCATTTGACTGTGATTGAGTTAAAGTGACTTTATAACTGTATTATTCCTGTTGATGGGTGGGGGTCTGGAGGGAGGGAGAGGGAGCCAATGCTGAAGATTTGTTTTTAGTTTGTGTTTGGCCCATTGGGTCTGTTTGTTTTGTAAAAACTATAAATAAAACTTTATAAAAAAAAAAAATGACAGGGCAGTACAAAACCCCCCCAAATGACCCCATTTTAGAAAGTAGACACCCCAAGGAAATTGCTGAGAGGCATGTTGAGCCCATTGAATATTTTTTTTTTGTCCCAAGTGATTGAATAATGACAAAAAAAAAAAAAATTACAAAAAGTTGTCACTAAATGATATATTGCTCACACATGCCATGGTTATATGTGGAATTGCACCCCAAAATACATTCTGCTGCTTCTCCTGAGTACGGGGATACCACATGTGTGGGACTTTTTAGGAGCCTAGCCACGTACGGGACCCCGGAAACCAAGCACCGCCTTCAGGATTTCTAAGGGCGCAAATTTTTGATTTCACTCCTCACTACCTATCACAGTTTTGAAGGCCATAAAATGCCAAAATAGCACAAAACCCCCCCAAATGACCCCATTTTGGAAAGTAGACACCCCAAGCTGTTTGCTGAGAGGCATGGTGAGTATTTTACAGCTCTCATTTGTTTTTGAAAATGAAGAAAGAACATTTTTTTTTTTTTATTTTTTTTTTCAATTTTCAAAACTTTGTGACAAAAAGCGAGATCTGCAAAATACTCACAATACCTCTCAGCAAATAGCTTGGGGTGTCTACTTTCCAAAATGGGGTCATTTGGGGGGGTTTTGTGCCATCTGGGCATTCCATGGCCTCCGAAACTGTGATAGGCAGTGAGAAGTGAAATCAAAAATTGACACCCTTAGAAAGCCTGAAGGCGGTGCTTGGTTTTTGGGGTCCCGTACGCGGCTAGGCTCCCAAAAAGTCTCACACATGTGGTATCCCCGTACTCAGGAGAAGCAACAGAATGTATTTTGGGGTGTAATTCCACATATGCCCATGGCATGTTTGAGCAATATATCATTTAGTGACAACTTTGTGCAAAAAAAATAAATAAAAAAATTGTATTTTTTCCGCAACTTGTGTCAACATATAAAATATTCCATGGACTCGACATGCCTCTCAGTATATAGCTTGGGGTGTCTACTTTCCAAAATGGGGTCATTTGGGGGGGTTTTGAACTGTTCTGGCATTTTATACACAACATTAGGAAGCTTACATCCACTCTTCTAACCACTTGAAGACAAAGCCCTTTTTGACACTTTTTGTTTACATGAAAACATATTTTTTTTTGCAAGAAAATTATGTTGAACCCCCAAACATTATATATATTTTTATAGCAAAGGCCCTACAGAATAAAATGGTGGGTGTTGCATTTTTTTTTTATACACAGTATTTGCGCAGCGATTTTTCAAACGCATTTTTTTGGGAAAAAATACACTTTTTTTAATTTTAATGCACTAAAACACACTATATTGCCCAAATGTTTGATGAAATAAAAAAGATGATCTTAGGCCGAGTACATAGATACCAAACACGACATGCTTTAAAATTTCGCACAAACGCGCATTGGCGACAAACTACATACATTTTTAAAAGCCTTTAAAAGCATTTACAGGTTACCCCGTTAGATTTACAGAGGAGGTCTACTGCTAAAATGATTGCCCTCGATCTGACCTTCGCGGTGATACCTCACATGCATGGTGCAATTGCTGTTTACATATGACGCCAGACCGACACTTGCGTTCGCCATTGGGCAAGAGCAGGGCAGGACAGGGGTGCTTTTTTTTTATTATTAATTTTGCTTTTTTATTTTATTTTTAAACTGTTGCTTCCATATTTATTTATTTTTATCACTTTTATTGTTATCTCAGGGAATGTAAATATCCCCTATGATAGCAATAGGTAATGACAGGTACTCTTTTTTGAAAAAACTGGGGTCTATTGGACCCTAGATCTTTCCTCTGCCCTCAAAGCATCTGACCACACCAAGATCGGTGTGATAAAATGCTTTCCCAATTTCCCAATGGCGCTTTTTTATATCCGGGGGGGACATTCCCTCCCACTGCTTGTAAAAGCAGTCCAGAGGCTAATTAGCCACTAGGATTGCTTTTACATGAAAGCCGGCCGCTGGCTGAAAAGAATGATACCAAGATGATACCTAAACCCGCAGGCATCATTCTGGTATAAACATTCAAAGTCCAGCAACATACCAGTACGTTGCTGGTCCTTGTTGGACATGTATTGTAATCTTTTTTTTCATGCAGCCTGTTGGCTGAACGAAAAAAAAAGATTGATCGGTGGGTATGCCCACCATTAGAATACCGCCCTTCATCCACCCACTTCTAATGATGGGCATACATGCACCATTTATATATGCCGAAGCATGGGGGCATCTTCTCACAAAAGTTATGCCGCGTACACATGGTCAGACTTTTCCACGGGCAAGCCTCCGTCGGAATTTCGACCGTATATACGCGGCATTAGGAGCAAAATCGCTCCTCCGCTCCTGCTGCCCCAATGCTTCGGCATATATGCTTTTTTTTTTTAACTGTGGTGGTGAAATGACCTCCTACAGCACTGGAGTCGCAGGGATCAGGCCTGTCTCTGCGAACGCTGCAGTTATGTGTGTTGTGTTTTGTAAGTGACAGTGATCGATCGATACTGCACTTCGGTGGCCTGGGCTGGACGGAGGGGCAAAACGCAGGTGCTAGCAGGTATCTGGGCTGATCCCACTAACAGTGCGTTTTTGGGAACCCTAAACTGCTGGGGACGCTAGTATAGATCTGATCAGATCAGATATTGAGCTGATCAGATACTATACCACTAAGGGGGGTGTATGCTTCACGTGTGGGTGTTAGCGCTACTGGCACTAACCTGACGCTGCCTGGGGTGTGACGCAGACCCTCTCTGACGCTAAAACCTAACTGATATCACCCGCCGGGCGATCAGGGGGTTAAACCTTTATTGGGTTATATACGGCGGGTGCCCTGACACTATAAAAAGCAAACTAACTAACCAGCGCCACCCGTAACACTTATATGATGATCACTGGTGAAAGGGTTAACTAGGGGCAATTAGGGGGTTAAAACCTTTATTAGGTAATATATGGGGGTACCTGACGCTATATAAAAACCTGACGGCGAACCTAAAAAAAAATTACTGGCTACCTATCGGCATCACCGACACTAAGACAACGATCATAAAAACGATTGCTTAGCGACAGTGGTGATAGGGGGTGAAAGGGTTACCTGGGGGGCGATCAGGGGGTTAAACCTTTATTAGATAATATATGGGGGTACCTGACGCTATAAAAACCTGCGGCGAACCTAAAAAAAATTACTGGCTACCGATCAGCATCACCGACGCTAAGACATCGATCAGAAAAATGATCGCATAGTGACGGCGGTGCTAGGGGGTGAAAGGGTTACCTGGGGGGTGATCAAGGGGGTTACACCTTTATTAGGTAATATATGGGGGTACCCGACGCTATAAAAACCTGCGGCGAACCTAAAAAAAATTACTGGCTACCGATCAGCATCGCCGACGCTAAGACATCGATCAGAAAAATTATCGCTTAGTGACAGTGGTGATAGGGGTGAAAGGGTTACCTGGGGGGGTGATCAAGGGTGTTAAACCATTATTAGGTAATATATGGGGGTACCCGACGCTATAAAAACCTGCGGCGAACCTAAAAAAAATTACTGGCTACCGATCAGCATCACCGACGCTAAGACATCGATCAGAAAAATTATCGCATAGCCACGGCGGTGCTAGGGGGTGAAAGGGTTACCTGGGGGGTGATCAAGGGGGTTAAACCATTATTAGGTAATATATGGGGGTACCCGACGCTATAAAAACCTGCGGCGAACCTAAAAAAAATTACTGGCTACCGATCAGCATCGCCGACGCTAAGACATCGATCAGAAAAATTATAACTTAGTGACAGTGGTGATAGGGGGTGAAAGGGTTACCTGGGGGGCGATCAAGGGGGTTAAACCTTCATTAGGTAATATATGGGGGTACCCGACGCTATAAAAACCTGCGGCGAACCTAAAAAAAATTACTGGCTACCGATCAGCATCACCGACGCTAAGACATCGATCAGAAAAATGATTGCTTAGTGACAGTGGTGATAGGGGGTGAAAGGGTTATCTGGGGGGTGATCAGGGGGTTAAACCTTTATTAGGGGGGGGTTAGGGGGCTACACTGGACCTAAAACTAAATGTAGTGACACTTTTACAGTCACAAATGTCACTGATTGCAGTGATCACTAAATAAATGGTCACTGCAATCAGTGACACTGTGACTGGGGGCTGGGGGGTGATCTGGGGGTGTCTGGGGGGGCCTGGGGGGGGCGATTTATGTGCCTATGTGTCCTGGTGTCAGTGTGCTGTTTTGTGTACTAACCTGGCATCTTCTCCTGTACGGCGCTCGGTATATGTGAGCGCCCCAGGAGAGATGACATCACTTCCTCCTTCCTGGCAGGCAAGCTCTCTCATTCGCCGGGAGCGATCGAGAGGGGGTGGCCGGAATCGAACGGCCGTCCCCTCATGCCGGATCGCTCCCGAAGGTAAAACGACCACCCACTGTAAAGAAGGGGGGTCCGATCGGACCCCCCAACTATACAAAGGCAATCACGCATATGTACGTGATTCTGCCTGTCGGTGCCATTCTGCTGACGTATATTTACAGTGGGCGGTCGTTAAGTGGTTAAAAACTTTAGTATTTTCTAAACATAGGGATGACAGGATGAAGAATGTCTGTTCTTCTATGTCTTTTGAAATTAGCATACTAAGTTATTTTACAATCTGTTGTATAGGAAAAAAGTACAGGTATAGGAATTTAAGAAGTTTGTTCACAAAACATGGCTAGGCCTTTGCTAAATTTAAATAGAAATTATGTTTTGAATGAGATTTCTACTTCTCATGAGTATGTTTAGTGATTTATTCCAGTAGCTAGAGTTATGATTAATAATTACAGATCTGAAGGTACCAGGGATGCCAATAGAGTTGCAAACTGAGATATCAATTGGGAAGTTTATTTTATTATTTTTAAGGTAATAGGGATTATAATTATTTTTGTTTCAAAATAATGGGTAAAAATAAAAAATAATGGGTAAAAATAAGAATAAAATGGCTAAACACAGTAAGGATTATGAGTCTAAAATAGTTAATATTGATTAATGAAATTATTCTATTTTTTGTTTTTTTCCATGACCATAACACAAGCACAACTAAATTTCTGTTTGTTACTACTTCTTGTTTTTTCAAAATTATGTTTTTAATATGTTCTCAAGGACTATCATTTTTGGATGAACTTCAATGATTCATTCATATGGTCTTGCAAAAAAAAAAGCGACATATTGATCAGTCGATCATTATGTGAGGGGGAGTTGGGATGTAATTTTAATATAGGAATGTTTTGAAATACAGAAAAAATAGTTGACTCTATGTTGACATTGAAATTTGATACTTTCTCCTACACAATCTTTGTTAGTTTCGTAGATCATGAAAGATTGATATCACAGTAATAACTAATAGTAATGATACTAGCTTAGTTTACATATAGTTGATATTTTTTGGTTTCTAAATCTTTTATAGGAACACATATTAATTCACATAGAATTATTTATTATTTTTTATTCATTTTTATAGAACACATAACTTGGAAAAGTTGGATGGATAGTTTGTTATTACAAGAATGTACAATAAAGTGTACATTTGAAGTATTAATATAGTTAGAGTACATACAGGCTTGTGTGGAAGAAAAGGATTTTAATGTGTCTAAACAGAGTTACTGTTGAATTAAATAATATGGAACGTTGAAAAAAAGAAAATGGAAAGAGTTGCTTGTTGGTCATGGATAGATAAATAGATAAATAGAAAAATAAATAGAAAGATAAATAGAATATATAAAAATATGACAATCAAATAATGGGAAAGTTAATGTTTTTATGTATCCACAGACGAGTAGATTACGTATTATGTTTATAAATGTTCAGTGTCAAGGATAATGTATAAAAACTTGTAGAAATTATTTGGTTATTGAAATTTCAAAGACTGGAAGAAATTTTATTTATTAATTATTTAATAATTTATTATACTACAAAACAAAATTTAATATATCAAAGATATTAATTTCTTCTTTATGTTAAAATAGCCATATGATATGGTTAAAGTTATAAGAAGTAAAATCTATGAAGGTAAAGGAAGAAAAATTTTAATATTACATAGTTTAGATGGAGAATAAATTAAAATAAATAAATAATATAATAATTTATAGTTGATGGAATGAAATGGTTAAATATTTCACAGGAATATCTCAGAGTTTTGGAAAAAGCTTATGTACAATATCTGAAACACTAAATTGTATGAATGTTTATTGTATTGTATGTATTGGAAAAAAGAGGATCAGAAACATTTATTATTTAAGATGAATGCACTTATTTTGTTTGTTAATAATAGTGCATTGAGGGGGAATTGTTAGATATTGAATTTATTACTATTTTAAGTGATAAAAGTTTCTGTACTCTTTATTGAAACATGTTAAATTTGAAGGTTGCTGAAGACAGACAAAAGGACATTTGCTGTGTATGTAATAGCTATTCTAAGGAACTATGTCAGGACAATGGGTGGAGTTATGTTACTTAATATACACAAGTGGGTGTTACTTCTGTGGACAGTTAATGCTACCTTCTTTGGAACGATTCTAAATGTAAATAATGCTGACATAACATAATTAAACTGTATAAGAACCAAGGGTTTTGAACATGAGTTAGGAATGTCGGGCGATGGGGCCTTGTGATTGGGTCTGGTCTGGATTTGAAGGGGAACCCCTACGCCGAAAAAACGGCGTGGGGGTCCCCCCCAAGATCCAAACCAGACCCTTATCCGAGCACGCAACCTGGCAGGCCGCAGGGGAAGAGGGGGGATGAGAGAGCGCCCCCCTCCCTCCTGAACCATACCAGGCCACATGCCCTCAACATGGGGGGTTTGGTGCTCTGGGGCAGGGGGGCGACCTGCGGCCCCCCACCCCAGAGCACCCTGCCCCATGTTGATGAGGACAGGGCCTCTTCCCGACAACCCTGGCCGTTGGTTGTCGGGGTCTGCAGGCGGGGGGCTTATCGGAATCCGGGAGCCCCCTTTAATAAAGGGGCCCCCGGATCCCGGCCCCCCCACCCTATGTGAATGAGTATGGGGTACATCGTACCCCTACCCATTCACCTGGTGGAAAAAAATGTCAAGAAAAAACACAACACAGCTTTTTAAATTAATTTATTGCACAGCTCCGGGGGTCTTCTTCCGACTTCGGGGGTCTCCGCGCTCTCCGGTTCTTTCTTCTGCCGGGCCTCCGCTATCTTCTTCCAGCTCTTTTGCTAGCGGGGCCCGGTCTTCTCCGTCGCCTTCTTCTTCAAGACCCGCTCTCCGGTTCTTCTCCCGCTCTCCGGTTCTTTCTTCCGCCGGGCCTCCGCTAACTTCTTTTAGCTCTTTTGCTAGCGGAGGCCCGGTCTTCCCGTCGTCTCGTCCGGCTCTCCGTTGTCCTTCTGCAGGCCCCTCCACTACCTTCTTGTAGCTCTTTTGCTAGTGGAGGAGTCGGTCTTCCCGTCGTCGCCGTTTGCCGTCTTCTTCTCCTCCTCGATGTTGACGCGTCGCTTCCTTCCGCTGTAATACTGGCTGTTTGCTCCGCTCCGCATTAATATAGGCTTCTCATGACGTCACAGTCACATGCTCCGGTGCAACACTGTAACCCCTCACAGATACTCTTGTTGAGTGCAGGAAATATTGCTGTGAAAATATTAGATCAAAAATTGTAATTACATGCCTCTGTTAAACATGGGCACAAATATTGGGCCTTATGCCTCGTACACACGACTGGTTTTCCCGATGAGAAAACTGCCATGATAGCTTTTGGCTGGGAAAACCAGCCGTGTGTATGCCCCATTGCAGTTTTCCCGATAGGAAAACTGCCGGAAAAAGAAAGAGAACCAGCTCTCTTTTTTCCCCGTCAGGAAAAAATCCTGCCAAGAAAACCGGTCGTCTGTATGCTTTCCCGAGGGGGAAAAAAACGTGCATGCTCGTAAACAGTTCAACGCACGTGCGGAAGCATAGAACGTCATTTTGTCGGCTCGTCTTAGTTTTTGACATCACCGCGTTCTTGGCATTCAAAAGTTCAGCAGTCTTTTGTGTGACCGTGTGTATGCAAGGCAGGCTTGAGAGGAAAAGCGTCGTTTTTTTCCTGCCTGGAAAACCGGTTGTGTGTACGAGGAATCAGGCAGTGGTGGTGGTGCACTAAACCAAAAATATTCTTAGAAGCTAGCATCATCAAGAGTGAGGAGGAATAGGATAGTCACTCAGCATAATAGGATAGTCACTCAGCATAGACAGTCTTCAGGGGATCCTACATTCATAGAAAATTCAAGTAGTTACATCAGCATCAGGTGCTTGATAGCTGCTGATCCAAGACTGATTCATTTTTATGAATGTGAGCCTATCAGCGGAGTCTGTGGACAGGCACACTCTATGATCCGTTACAAACCCTCCAGCAGCACTGAATGTGCATTCAGAAAGAACGCTGGATGCAGGACAGGCCAGTAGCTCAATTGCATATTGAGCAAGCTCTGGCCAGTGGTCCATCCTCAAGACCAAGTAACCCAGTGGATGCTCTGTTGGAAAGGTCTCCAGGTCTGCTCTTGCCCCTAGACATTCTTGCACCATGCAATGCAGACGCTGGCGATGGTTGCTTGAACCGATCAGACCTTGGCGCTGAGGACTGAAAAATTGTCTGAAGGCATCGGTCCGCTGGCCACCTTCTCCGCCACTCTTTCTCTGACTGAACGAAGCCTCAACAACACGTTGTCCAGCACCAGGAAATTGTAACCTCCCAGGGTCTGGAAATGCATTGCACAAACCTTTCTTCAAGGCCTCCTGAAGATGTTTCATCCTCTGCTCCCTCTGCAAAGGCAGGATGAGTTCTGCAACCTTACCCTTGTAATGTGGATCAAGAAGGTTTGCCAGCCAGTAATGATCCCTCTCCTTTATACCACAAATCCTAGGGTCCTTTCGCAGGCTTTGCAGAATCAGGGAGGCCATGCAGCGTAAGTTTGCAGAGGCATTTGATTCTGAGTCCTCTGGGTCACTAAGGATCACATGATCCGCAACCACTTCCTCCCTGCCACGTACAACTCCTTGGGTTTCTGGGGACTGAAAACGATCCCTTGAAGACTGCTGCTGAGTGTTATCCTCCACGTCCATGCTGACACAATCCTCCTCCTCCTCCTCTTCTTCATGTGTGTTTGGTGGGCCCGCAGGTATACTATCTGGATAAAGGGGGCCTTGAGAGGTAAGGAAGTCCTCCTCTTCCTCCCGCCGTTCTGCCTCAAGTGCCCTGTCCATTATTCCACAAAGTGTGTGCTCCAACAGGAAGACAAGAGGGACAGTATCACTGATGCATGCATTGTCACTGCTCATCATCCTCATGGCCTCCTCAAATGGTGACAGGACAGTGCATGCATCCTTGATCAGTAGCCACTGGAGTGGCAAAAAAAAGTCAAGCTCCCCTGACCCTGTCCTGGTGCCATATTCACACAGGTACTCATTGATGGCCCGCACTGCAGCATTACCAAAGTTGAGTTCCACCTGCTGGGCATGTCACAAATGAGGCGGTTGGTGGGCAGGTTGCATTCCCTTTGAATGTCAGCCAGCCGAGCACTGGCATTATATGACCGGCAGAAATGACCACAGACTTTTCTGGCCTGCATCAGGAGATCCTGTAAGCCTGGGTACCTGCTCAAGAACCGCTGCACCACCAAATTCAGGACGTGAGCCAAACATGGAACATGGGTCAAGTGTCCCTGTCGGAGGGAGGAGAGGCGGTTGGTGCCATTGTCGCATACAACCATTCCTGGCTGAAGCTGGCATGGCGTCAACCACCTCTGAGCCTGCCCCTGCAGAGCTGACAGAATCTCTGCCCCAGTGTGGCTCCTGTCCCCTAAGCAGACCAACTCAAGCACCGCATGGCATCTTTTTGCCTGAGTGCTTGCCTAGCCCCTTGAACGCCTACGGAGCACCGCTGGTTCAGAGGACAAATCTGCAGAGGAAGTGGCCATAGAGGAAGAAGAAGAGGAGGGGGTGGAAGAGAGAGCTGTGGCAGAATCACCACTAGCATTTTGGAGGCGTGGTGGTGGAACAAGCTCCAACAATACTGAACCGTGTCCTGCATTCTTCCCAGCTGCCAGCAGAGTTACCCAGTGCGCCGTGAAAGAAAGGTAACATTCCTGTCCATGCCTGCTGGACCATGAGTCAGCAGTAATATGCACCTTACTGCTGACCGCCCTGTCCAACGAGGCCAAAACATTGCCGTACCAAATGCCGGTAGAGAGACCCGGAATGGCCTTCCGTGAAAAGAAATGGCGTTTTGGAACCTGCCACTGAGGTGCAGCACATTCCACAAATTCACGAAAGGGGGCAGAGTTCACCAGCTGAAAAGGCAGGAGTTGCAGTGCTAGCAATTTGGCCAAGCTGGCATTCAGACGCTGAGCATGTGGATGGCTGGGACCAAATTTCTTTCTACGGGGTTAGCTGTGGTAGGGAAATTTGCCTGCTAAAATCAGATGGTGGTGTACTGCTAGCAGATTGGCTGCAAGTACTTGGGACATCTATTGCTATACCTTCATTCCTCTCAGTGCAGGTTTCTGAGAGGACTGGAGGTATAATGGGGTGGGAGATCCCAGATGAGGAGCAAGGAGAAGTCTGCCTTGTTCTTTGATGTGGGTCTTTCAGGTGCTGTTGCCAACAGACTGCATGGGAGGTCGTCATATGCTGTTTTGGCCACGCTTGATCCGCTTCAGACATAGGTTGCAAACAGCAACGGTGCGATCTGCTGCACACGTGTCAAAAAAGGCCCACACCAAATAACTTTTTAAAATCAGCAAGGAGTCAGCAGCGCCCTGCACCTGTGGAGCTCTGCGGTGTGATGCAATAGGGTGGCTGCCCTTAAGCTGCCCCCTGGAGGGCATTCTGCCTCGTTGGAGATGTGCCTCCTCCTCCTTCTCCTCTCTTCTATCAGGCACCCAAGTAGAGTCAGTGACCTCATCATTCCCTCCCTGCTCGTCACTGGAGCAAACTTGGCAGTATGCTGCAGCTGGGGGAACATGACTGCCAGTTTCTTGTCCTTCTTGGGCACCCCCTCTCTCTACGCTCACGTTACTCCCTTCCTCAACCTGGGCACCAACATCGGAGCCTTCAAAACGCTTCGCATCCTCCAGCAGCATGTACCCGACACTGTGGTGGAATAGTTCGGGGGAGTCCTCCGTGCATGATGGTGGGGCTACGGAAGGAGTGACTGTGGACAAGGAGTTGGTGGAATAGGCCGCTTTGGCAGCTGCATTGGAAGGCAAACTACTCTGAGCCTGGGTGACAGAGGATGAGGACGGCTTTGTTATCCACTCCACCAATTCTTCTGCATGTTGTGGCTCAATAACATGGCCAGCGAGCATTAAAATAGGACAAGCGTGCCCCACGGCCACGTGCAGAGGATGCACCATGTCCACGACCAGCACTGTTGACTGTAGACACAGAGCCTGTTTGCCCTCTTTTAGTGGCCTGTGAGCGTCTGCCTCTTTTTGGTGGCCTTCCGGATATGATGTATATTTTGTTTTGCAACACAACACTACACTGTATTAGATTCTGTGTACACCACCAGAAAAGTAGTAGCAAGTGCACTACGGCTGCACTGTATTGTGTACTGTGTACACCACCAGAAAAGTAGTAGCAACTGCACTACGGGTGCACTGTATTATTTACTGTGTACACCACCAGAAGTGTAGTAGCAACTGCACTACGGCTGCACTGTATTGTGTACTGTGTACACCGCCAGAAAAGTAGTAGTAGCAACTGCACTACGGGTGCACTGTATTGTGTACAATGTACACCACCATAAAAGTAGTAGCAACTGCACTACGGGTGCACTGTATTGTGTACTGTGTACACCACCAGAAGTGTAGTAGCAAGTGCACTATGGCTGCACTGTATTGTGTACTGTGTACACCACCAGAAAAGTAGTAGTAGCAACTGCACTACGGCTGCACTGTATTGTGTACTGTGTACACCACCAGAAGTGTAGTAGAAAAAGTACACCAGGAATGCACTGTAGATGTAGGCTACACTGGATGCAGAGTATATATATATATATATATATATACTAGACTGGATATATATATTAATACACCGCCTGAAGTATATTAGAAAAAGTACACCAGGAATGCACTGCAGTCAGATATAGGCTACATTGGATGCAGAGTACGGTATATATATATATATATATATATATATATATATATTAATACACCGCCTGAAGTATATTAGAAAAAGTACACCAAAAATGCACTGCAGTCAGATATAGGCTACACTGGATGTAGAGTATATATATATATATATATATATATATATATATATATATATATATATATATATATTGTGACAGCAGGAAGGTAAAGTCACCTGGTTGCATCCAGGGGGGTAGATATATTTCGCCCAGATTCAGGCTTTACGCCGACTTATACAACTAGGTGGAGAGTTGTATAAGCCCAGCTGAGGCTAGTGGGCTCATGGATGACTCATACCTCTAGGGAGAGTGTGGGGCGTCGTGCAGACAGGGAGTTGTTGAGACCAGCCGAAGCTTGTCAGCTCATTTAGGCCTCTATAAGAACTCCCAGATTCATTAGGTGTTTGCTCATGCCTGGAACCAGACCTGTGTGGACTGTCTAGGGAGAGTGAACCCCTGTGCGGTGAGACAAAGCCTGTGTGGCTATTTGCTTGGACATTTAAAACCAGGGACTTAGGGACTAGGACAGCACTAGGCTGATCCCAGTTGTTAGTTAGGAAACCTGTATGTTTACTCAGAGGTCAAGTTGACCAGGATTTATTTTATTTATGTTTCTTTTGCTTTGCTGTGTTTTGTCACTGTAAATAGAAAATAAACCGCACCTTTTTGATTTTGAAAACCACAACCTCCGTTTGCTGGGCCTGTTTTTGTGTGGGGAGCCCATCCCGGGGGTCACACACACCCGCTGCCGAGCTAACTCCCTCACAGTTGGTGGAGAACCAGTGGCAGTTTTTTTTTAAGCCAGCATGGAGGAGATACTGAAACAGCTGGCTCTAGCAAATGCCAATCAACAGCAGACAAATGCAGGTTTGCAAAGGAGCCTTGCAGCCCAGCAGCAAGCTCATCAACAGAGCCTTGCAGCTCAGCAACAAGCCCAGCAGCAATCTGAGGCCCGCTTCATAGACCTGTTACAGAAGCAAGAGCAGAGACTACAACAAATGGAAGCAGTAATGCAGCAACGTCCGCAGACCAGTGAGGAAAGCCGTCCCACTAATACCGCGTCCTTTGGGGTGAGTCGTTTATTGACAAAAATGACTGGAGAGGATGATCCAGAGGTATTTTTGACCACATTTGAAAGGACCGCTGAAAGAGAAAAGTGGCCTGAGGAGCAGTGGGCTGGACTGGTGGCTCCTCTGTTAACTGGTGAATCGCAGAAAGCTTACTATGACCTAGAGCCTAACCAAGCAAAAGACTATGTGATGCTAAAAGCTGAAATTTTGGCAAGGCTGGGTGTCACCCAGGCTGTCCGGGCTCAGCGTGTGCATAACTGGACTTTCCAGCTTGGAAAACCCCCCAGGTCTCAAATGTATGATCTCATTCACCTGAGCAGAAAGTGGCTACAGCCAGAGACTTTGTCCGCACCAAAGATTGTGGAACGTGTTGTAATGGATCGGTTTTTGAGAGCTCTTCCTACTGCCATCCAAAAGTGGGTAAGCCATGGAGACCCAGAGACGGCCGATGGTCTTGTGGATCGTGTGGAGAAATACTTGGCTACAGAGAACCTGACGGCCTCTTCCAGAGACACTCGGACTTTCCACCCTAAGACCAGACCATCCCCAGGGGCGGATAAGAGGATTCCAAGGGGTGAGGGTGGAGAGAGTGAGAGGGTGGGAGCTCTACCCCAAGTTTGGCGAGAACAGCCTGGGAAATCAGCGGCTCAAGAGGCGGCAAGAAGGATCGTTTGCTACCGCTGCCGGCAAGCGGGACATATTGCAGCCAATTGCCCGGTTGTGGAGGAACCCATGCAGTGTGACTTTCTGACGGGCAGACGTCAGTCGCTGTGTGCGACAGTCGCATGCACTGCCATTCGAGGAACTGAGAAACATTTATGCAAAATGTGTGTTAATGGTAGAAATGTTGTGGTATTGCTGGATTCAGGTAGCCTTGTGACCCTGATAAAGGCTGAGTTAGTTAAAACAGAGGTCTTTGGGAATAGCAAGGTAGCTGTTATTTGTGTGCATGGGGACACCCGAGAGTATCCAGTGACTACAGTGTGTTTCGAGACCCCCAAAGGTACCCTCTCTCATCCAGTGGGCTTAGTATCTCAGTTACCGCATGACGCCATTGTGGGAAGGGATTTTCCGAAGTTCTGGGAACTGTGGGATGATCCTGAGCCCCCCACTGGTGCCCCTATGTACCAGGAATGTGATAGCCAGAACTCCCCTGAGAGTGGTGAGGACTCTCCGGAATTTCCCTTATCAGTATTGGCAGGGGAGACTCAAGAAACTGGAGAGGAGCCCACCTCCTCAGACGAAAACCTACCGTCTGTGGAGTTTTCTGATCTTGAGGTTCACAGGGAAAACTTTGCCACAGAACAGTTGAAAGACCCCGCCCTAATAAAGGCACGGGAAAACGTAGTGAAAATAGATGGCGAGTTAGTGAACCCAGATAATACCTGCACTTACCCATACTTCAGCGTAGAGAAGGACCTACTGTATCGGGTGGCAAAAAGGGCAGAAGAAACCGTTGAGCAGCTTGTGGTGCCCAAACCTTACAGGAAGTTGGTGTTGGAGTTGGCCCATGGGCACATTCTTGGAGGTCATCTGGGGACAGAGAAAACCCGAGAGAGGGTATTACAGAGATTCTATTGGCCGGGGGTGATGAAGGACATAGAAAATTATTGTTCCTCCTGCCCTGTGTGTCAGAGGTCGGCCCCAATGCCACATTTCCGTAGCCCGCTGGTCCCTCTACCCATCATTGAGGTCCCGTTTGAGAGGATCGCCATGGATTTGGTAGGGCCTATAATCAAGTCCGCTAGGGGGCACCAGTACATATTAGTTATAATGGACTATGCCACCCGTTATCCAGAAGCGATCCCTCTCCGAAATACCTCGGCCAAAACCATAGCCAAAGAGCTATCTCTTGTGTTTAGCCGGGTGGGTATTTGTAAAGAACTGCTTACGGACCAAGGTACACCCTTTATGTCCCGGGTTATGAAGGAGCTGTGTAAATTGTTCAAAGTGACGCAATTACGTACATCTGTGTATCACCCCCAAACCGATGGGCTGGTTGAAAGATTCAACAAAACCCTAAAACAAATGTTGAAGAAAGTGGTGGATAGAGATGGAAAGGATTGGGACTGTCTACTTCCTTATCTGATGTTTGCTATTAGGGAGGTGCCCCAATCCTCTACGGGATTCTCCCCCTTTGAGTTACTGTATGGGAGACACCCAAGAGGGCTGTTGGATATTGTCAAGGAAACTTGGGAAAGTGAGAGTTCTCCCCACAGGAGTGTGATTGAGCATGTCGCCCTGATGCAAGACCGAATTGCACAGGTAATGCCCATCGTGAAGGAACATTTGGCCCAAGCGCAGTTAGCACAGCAGAGAGTGTACAACCGTGGAGCCAAGACCCGTACCTTTTCCCCGGGGGATAGGATACTGGTACTTGTCCCTACGGTTGAAAGTAAATTCCTTGCCAAATGGCAAGGCCCCTATGAGATAATGGAAAAAGTGAGCGAAGTGAATTACAAGGTCAGACAACCAGGAAGGCGAAAGCCCGAACAGATCTATCACGTTAATCTGTTGAAAGCCTGGAGGGATAGAGAGTCCCTAGTCGCAGACACTTGGTCACCAGCTCAAACTGGTTGCGTGATTCCTGAGGTTGGAATAGCAGCCACCTTGTCACAACCCCAACAACAGGAGGTTAAGGAGTTTGTGCTTCGCAACAAGGAGGTATTCTCTGAGCTGCCGGGACAAACATCTGGGGTAGAGCATGACATCATTACCCCGCCCGGTGAAAGGGTGAAGTTAAAACCCTATCGGATCCCAGAGGCCCGACGGGAGGCAATACGGGAGGAAGTACAGAAAATGCTGAACTTAGGGGTGATAGAGGAGTCCCAAAGTGATTGGTCTAGTCCCATTGTGTTGGTGCCTAAACCGGATGGGAGCTGGCGATTTTGTAACGATTTTCGTCAGTTGAACAAAGTTACAAAATTTGACACCTACCCCATGCCACGTATAGATGAGTTGATCGACCGGCTGGGAACAGCCCGATACATGACGACTCTTGACCTCACAAAAGGGTATTGGCAAATCCCCCTGGCCAAGTCGGCCAAAGAGAAAACCGCATTTGTAACCCCAGACGGGGCGTTCCAATATAAAAGAATGCCGTTCGGGTTACAGAATGCGCCGGCCACATTCCAGCGGAAAATGGACCAGATGCTGAGGCCCCATCGGAAGTATGCTGCGGCTTACCTGGATGACGTAATTGTCCATAGCACAGATTGGGCCTCACATCTGCCAAAAGTGCAAGCAGTCCTGGACTCTGTTCGGGAAGCGGGGTTTACGGCTAACCCCAAGAAGTGTACCATTGGGCAGGAGGAGGCCAAATATCTTGGGTACACCATTGGGAGGGGAGTAATAAAACCCCAACTCAACAAAGTCGAGGCCATCCAGAGTTGGCCACGTCCCAACAGCAAGAAGCAGGTACGAGCCTTTCTGGGAATCGCTGGGTATTATCGGCGATTCATTCCCCACTTTGCTTCTAAGGCTGTGCCCCTAACCAACCTGACGAAGGGGAAAGGGTCGGTCATGATTAAATGGACCCCCGAGGCTGAGGCAGCATTCCAATTCTTGAAACAAGCCTTATGTAGCCAGCCAGTGTTGTACTCACCCGACTTCTCTAAAGACTTTGTCGTACAAAGTGATGCGTCAGATGTGGGGTTAGGAGCAGTATTGTCCCAGGTCTGGAACGGGGAAGAGCACCCAGTCATTTACCTCAGCAGGAAGTTGAAGTCCCATGAGGTAAATTACGCCACCGTTGAAAAGGAGTGTTTAGCGGTGAAGTGGGCTCTAGATTCCCTTCGGTACTACCTGCTAGGTAGGCACTTTGACATGGTTACGGATCACGCTCCGTTAAAGTGGATGGCTCAAAACAAGGAAACAAATAGAAGAGTGAATAGGTGGTTCCTGGCCCTCCAGGAATTCAACTTCACAGTAAAGCATCGCCCTGGCGTTCAAATGGGGAATGTGGATGCTTTGTCTCGAGTACATGAATGCCTGATTGCTGGTGTTCCAACCCCGAGGTTAAAACAAAAGGGGGGGTATGTGACAGCAGGAAGGTAAAGTCACCTGGTTGCATCCAGGGGGGTAGATATATTTCGCCCAGATTCAGGCTTTACGCCGACTTATACAACTAGGTGGAGAGTTGTATAAGCCCAGCTGAGGCTAGTGGGCTCATGGATGACTCATACCTCTAGGGAGAGTGTGGGGCGTCGTGCAGACAGGGAGTTGTTGAGACCAGCTGAAGCTTGTCAGCTCATTTAGGCCTCTATAAGAACTCCCAGATTCATTAGGTGTTTGCTCATGCCTGGAACCAGACCTGTGTGGACTGTCTAGGGAGAGTGAACCCCTGTGCGGTGAGACAAAGCCTGTGTGGCTATTTGCTTGGACATTTAAAACCAGGGACTTAGGGACTAGGACAGCACTAGGCTGATCCCAGTTGTTAGTTAGGAAACCTGTATGTTTAGTCAGAGGTCAAGTTGACCAGGATTTATTTTATTTATGTTTCTTTTGCTTTGCTGTGTTTTGTCACTGTAAATAGAAAATAAACCGCACCTTTTTGATTTTGAAAACCACAACCTCCGTTTGCTGGGCCTGTTTTTGTGTGGGGAGCCCATCCCGGGGGTCACACACACCCGCTGCCGAGCTAACTCCCTCACAGTATATATATATATATATATATACTAGACTGTATATATATATATATATATATATATATATATAATAACTACTTCCCGCCCAAGGATGTCATATGACGTCCTGGACTTTCAGTGGGGATATCTGAGTGATGCCTGCAGCTACAGGCATCATTCAGATATCACTATTTTCAGCCGGCGATTCTGTGCACCATGAGAATGATCATAGCGGCAGTTCCACCGCTTGATCGTTCTTATAGGTAACGGGAGGGGATGTCGCTATCCGGTGCTTCTCCGGGCTCTCCCGTGCCATCAGGGACCAGCATTAACGATCGGCCGGCACCAGATGGGAGGCATAGAGATTTCTGGTGACCAGATGGTCAAAAGTCATCTCTATGACCGTCGGAGGCCCGGGCGCGACGTTATGACGTCACGCCCGGGTACCCGGAAGTAAACAAAGCCGCAATCGTGGCTGTCGGCATGAGATCAGTGATTTTTTTTCACGATCTCATGCTTTCCAGCCTGGAGGAGAGATGTGGGGTCTTATTGACCTTGCATCTCTCCATAAAGAGGACCTGTCACGATATATTCGTATTACAAGGGATATTTAAATTCCTTGTAATAGGAATAAAAGTGATCAAAAAAATTAAAATGTAAAAAAAGTGCAAAAATAAAAAAAAATTAAGTAAAATAAAAAAATTATTTTTATTTTTTTATTTTTATTTAAAATGCCCCTGTCCCCGGTAGCTCACATTCAGAAGCGAACACACACGCAAGTCCCGCCCACATATGTAAATGCTGTTAAAACCACACATGTGAGGCGTTAGAGCGTGAGCAACAATTCTATCACTAGACCTCCTCTGTAACTCTAAAATGGTAACCTGTAAAAAGAATTTAAGCGTTGCCTATGGAGATTTTTAAGTACTGAAGTTTGGTGCAATTTCATTCGTGTGCGCAATTTTAAAGCGTGACATGTTAGGTATCTATTTACTCAGCGTAACATAATCTTTCACATTATGCAAAAAAATTGGGCTAACTTTACTGTTTTGTTATTTTTTAATTCATGAAACCGTTTTTTTTTCCAAAAAAAAGGCGTTTGAAAAATTATTACGCAAATACCGTGCGAGATAAAAAGTTGCAATGACCGCCATTTTATTCCCTAGGGTGTCTTCTAAAAAACATATATAGTGTTTGGGGGTTCCGGGTAATTTTCTAGCAAAAAAATTATGATTTTTGCATATAGAAGAGGAGTGCCAGAATAGACCCAGAATGGAAGTGGTTAATACACTGCCTGAAGTATATTAGAAAAAGTACACCAGGAAATGCATTGCAGTCAGATATAGGCTACACTGGATGCAGAATATATATATACTAGACTGTATATATATATTAATACACCGCCTGAAGTATATTAGAAAAAGTACACCAGGAATGCACTGCAGATATAGGCTACACTGGATGCAGAGTATATATATACAGGTGATACTCGAAAAATTTGAATATCGTGCAAAAGTTAATTTCTTTCACTAATGCAACTTAAAAGGTGAAACTAATATATGAGATAGACTCATTACATGCAAAGCAAGATAGTCCATGCCGTGATTTGTCATAATTGTGATGATTATGGCTTACAGCTCATGAAAACCCCAAATCCACAATCTCAGAAAATTAGAATATTGTGAAAAGGTGCAATATTCTAGGCTCAACGTGTCCTACTCCAATCAGCTAATTAAGCCATAACACCTGCAAAGGGTTCCTGAGCCTTTAAATGGTCTCTCAGTCTGATTCAGGAAGAATCACAATCATGGGAAAGACTACTGACCTGACAGTTATGCAGAAAACCCATCATTGACACCCTCCATAAGGAGGGAAAGCCTCAAAAGGTAATTGTAAAAGAAGTTGGATGTTCCCAAAGTGCTGTATCAAAGCACATTAATAGAAAGTTATGTGGAAGGGAAAAGTGTGGAAGGAAAAGGTGCACAAGCAGCAGGGATGACCGCAGCCTGGAGAGGATTGTCAGGAAAAGGTCATTCAAAAGTGTTGGGGACTTTCAACAGGGGTGGACTGAGGCTGGAGTCAGTGCATCAAGAGCCACCACACACAGACGGATCCTGGACATGGGCTTCAAATGTCGTATTCCTCTTGTCAAGCCACTCCTGAACAACAAACAACGTCAGAAGCGACTTACCTGGGCTAAAGAAAAACAGACCTGGTCTGTTGCTCAGTGGTCCAAAGTCCTCTTTTCTGATGAGAAAAATTTTTGCATCTCATTTGGAAACCAAGGAGCCGGAGTATGGAGGAAGAATGGAGAGGCGCACACTGCAAGATGCTTGAAGTCCAGTGTGAAGTTTCCACAGTCTGTGTTGATTTGGGGAGCCATGTCATCTGCTGGTGTTGGTCCACTGTGCTTCATTAAGTCCAGGGACAACGCAGCCGTCTACCATGAGATTTTGGAGCACTTCATGCTTCCTTCCGCAGATGAGCTCTATGGGAATGCTGACTTGGCACCTGCCCACACTGCCAAAAGCACCAAAACCTGGTTCAATGACCGTGCGATTACTGTGCTTGATTGGGCAGCAAACTCGCCTGACCTGAACCCCATAGAGAATCTATGGGGCATTGCCAAGAGAAAGATGAGAGACATGAGACCGAACAATGCAGAAGAGCTGAAGGCCGCTATTGAAGCATCCTGGTCTTCCATAACACCTCAGCAGTGCCACAGGCTGATAGCTTCCATGCCACGCCGCATTGAGGGAGTAATTGCTGCAAAAGGGGCCCAAACCAAGTACTGAGTACATATGCATGCTTATACTTTTCAGAGGTCCGATATTGTTCTATGTACAATCCTTGTTTTATTGCTTGCATGTAATATTCAAATTTTCTGAGATTGTGGATTTGGGGTTTTCATGAGCTGTAAGCCATAATCATCACAATTATGACAAATCACGGCTTGAACTATCTTGCTTTGCATGTAATGAGCCTATCTCATATATTAGTTTTTACCTTTTAAGTTGCATTAGTGAAATAAATACAACTTTTGCACGAAATTAGAATTTTTCGAGTATCACCTGTATGTATTGTGGTAGTGTGGTACCCCACCAGTGTATGAATACAGGATTCTCAACCAGGCAGGTTGAGGGGCTCCAGGGTATTTGCTTGTTTGGGAGGAAACTGGCTTTTCAGTTTCCTCATGATTTACTAAAGTCCACTTTGGGACCCGGAGCTTGGGGATTTCTTAGAGATCCGGGTGGGATGAAATCCCCAGTCCTGGATCCGGGTTTTGAGACTCAACTGCACACTGATTGTTCAGGTGTGTGTGGGCCTGATAGTAGAGTCAGGACCAGCATTCTGGGCTCCACCCTCCCGACGAGTGCAGGTGTGCACTGGAGAAGCCAGAGAGTGCTTGTGTGCACTGGAGAAGTCAGAGAGTGCTTGTGTGCACAGTGGAAGCCAGAGAGTGCTTGTGTGCACAGTGGAAGCCAGAGACCCAGGTCTGAGGGTCAGAGCAGTGGACCCAAGTCTGAGGATCAGAGCAGTGAGGGGCTGCTATCTAAATGGACGGTGTTGCCAAGGGAATAATCTGTAGGAGACAGATGAAAGCCTGAAGTGGAAGGCCTGAGCAGCACTGCTGTATGTATAAGCCAGGAGGCTAAATTACATTTTGTTGATGAATAGGAGTGCTGAAACCCCTGCGAGGAAAACCTTTCATTTTGTTTTGAACTTCTTTTAATAAAAATGGGCAAACAAAGCCCT
Organism: Rana muscosa; assembly: GCA_029206835.1. NCBI lineage: Eukaryota > Metazoa > Chordata > Amphibia > Anura > Ranidae > Rana > Rana muscosa. The sequence goes on from CM055117.1 coordinate 197,138,600, forward strand.
TAAAAAGAAGAACCAGCGAGTGGCGGTGTCCTTCAAATTCTACATTTGATGCTAGTCCTTCACACGTGGTGGAGAATTTTGGCACAATCTGAGATCATCTGTTATATGAACTGTGTTTTTGGTGCATGAGACTGCATAATCTGTGTGTGTGCAGGTGAGGAGAACCTGCAAGCGAAAGGTAACTAGCCTTAAAGAGACAGTGCTCCAATTTGTTGCAGGTGATGTACCTGTGAACAAAAAGTCAATTTTTTTTTCTCTGCAGTGAACTGCTGCTAGCTGTGTGTGGCAGCCAGGCAAACTGCATTGCGCAGAAGTTTGTTTGATGGACTGTTGCATGCAGGTTGTGTACCTGTGAAAGGAGAAACAAACAGATTTTTATTTTTTTTCCCTTTTCTCCGCCAAGAACTGTTACAAGTTGCTGTGTGCAAGACCGCAAGGATGGGGCGATCAAAACGCCTAAAAGAAGCAAGGATGACTGAGATGATAAATAGAGCTCTGTGGCTGGAGGGGTTGTTACCGCCTGATCTAACCCCATACATGCCTAAACAGAGTTTTCCAAGGGAAAAGAGGGCTGCTGTTGTCCCTAGCAACCCTGGTGCAATGAATGCACAGATGACAGCTAGTGTGGAGAGTCCACCAGCGTTTGAATCTGCAGTGGATTGGTGCAAGTGACACCTGGCAGGATTGGACCAAGCTAAAGTGGAAGGCAAGCCAACCTTCCATACAAAAAGAGAGCTGCCGGATGTCCATGCCTGGGAGAGGGGTGCTGTTGCCCCTGGCAACGCTGCTGCAGTTAAACCAGCAGCTGTTGCGAAAAGTGTGAAAGTGACACAGCTTGAGACAGGGTCCAGCAGATGCAGGGTGGGAAACCCTGACAAGACATGGAACCAAGTGCGCTGTTTGCGGTGCAGTGAGTGGGGGCATGCAGTCTCCAAGTGCCTTTTGTCCCTGGCTCCAGTGCAAAGCTACCTAGCAAAACAAAGGTCTGAAAAGCCTGTGTTATATGCCAGAAGAGAGGCTGATCAAAGGCCAGGACAGAGAGTGGTTGCCCATAGCAACACAGAGGAGGCCAGTCGGGCTGTCTGTGGACCATGGGGTGTGCCTCCCATGGGTCGTGACAAGTGGCTTCCGGAGGAGCCAATACAGCATGTTGGAGAGAGCCAGCAAAGCTCTGCTGGGAGACTGCGATCTCCCATGGCAACGAGAGTGGAAGTTGTGCCTGGAAGGAATCATCAGGAGAGAAACGCACTGGGGAAAAGTCGTCCAGTTCCATGCCTGGAATGTGGCCAGCTGGGGCATGAAATATTGTCTTGCCCTAGATTCTGGGGTGCACCTGGAGGTAATGTTGCTGAGCAGAACTCTTTACCTGTGGGCCAAGATCCCTTTGAAAATATGTTTGCAGTCACCCCTGGCAACAAGGAGGAGTTTTCTGTGGTGTCTGCAGGGGGTGCTAAACAGTTTGAGATGCCTGCTGTGATTTCATCCCATGGCCACCAGGGGGAGTTGGCCAGTAAATGTGCGGCTGAGGACTGGTTCTTAAGACAACGTACTCAAATGAAGATGGTGACCTCAACTACTGTGGTGGGTAAGACTATCTTTAATGAAATGATGCCTGGAACTGCTGATTTCAGGTATAAAACTGGCTACGAGACTGTCCATGATGATGTGAGAGTGACCCCAGTGAGTGGGGCCACAGAATGTGCGCTTGAGACTGAATTTTTCATGCCCAGTGGGAATGCAGGGGTTAAAGTCCAAACAGAACCTGTGTTGATGACTAAAAGTGTTGTGTCTAATGTCTGCCAGCCTCAAGTTGGCAGTGGGCTAGGACAGCCTGCAAAAACTAAAAATGCTATAAGTGTTACTGTTAATGAAAAGTTTGCTGCTGTTGGGAAAACCCCAGGTTCTTCCAGAGCAAAAGCTGTTGTCACAAATGGGTCGTTGCCTGTAGCAATTGGTGGTAAGACAGCACAGTTGTCCCCAGAAATCCCCAGGAAACTTCATGTATTGGAGTCGGGGGTTGCCATGGACAACTGCGATGTCACTCTGGTGGGACAGAGTGGAACTGTACCGTGTAATGGTAATGTGTTAGTGCAAGCTGCTAGTACTAAAAATGTGCCGGTAAATGGTGGGTTAACACAACCTGTGAAAAATGCAAAGGTGTGTGAGACTTATGAAGCGCCGCCCGAGCAAGGTGGTGGTTGTGGTGTATTGCAACCTGTGGTGCTAAAACATGGGTTACCGAAGTCTGCCATGATTCGTAATTTGGGTGATGAATCTGCAACTAAACCTGTCTGTTCTAGTGTGTCTCCTTGGGCGGATGAATCAGGGTTGAGGAGCGCCGATTAATGGAGCACAGCTACAACGGATTGGGATAGTTGGGGTAAAAATCTAATGTCCCTGATAGATGAGGCTTTCATGCACAAAAATAAGGTGGACAAAGTTTATGCTGTGCCAGCAGGAGGGATGGCAGAACAGCTTATACCTGAGGGCGCGGTGGCTGCTGCAGGGGTTAACTCTCGTGAGAAATATGGACCATATAAGGGCGAGCACACAGCAGACACTTTGTCCGTAACCTACAAAAATGATGCTGACATGGGGTGTCAAAGTGACGTCACTGGTAATGTGAAGCAGTTCATTGGTGCTGAACCTGAGAAGTTGGGTATGAGTCAAGCACCTGGCAGTGCTCTTGTAGAGCACCAGGCTGTGGTTGTCTCCAGCTGGGAGAAGGTTCCATTAAACCTTGCAACCTCTCACATCTCAGCAAGTGAGTCTGTCTGCATCCCCAGTGTCAGGAAAGTCCCCAGGAAGGACTTGGGTCTGGAGCCAGGGGTATGGTTTCTAACAAAAGTATTAAAGGAGATGCTTAAACTTTGGGATGTACAGCCAGTCTATACGGGGGTGTCTCCACCACAGTCAGACAGTCTGGTACTGCGGAGTACCATTAGGTGGAACCCTGAGTGGCAGGTGGTACAGCACAAAGGAAGACAAGACAGAAATGGCTTATTTATGACTGTATTACTAGTGTTAAAAATCGCCTCTAGGTATGCTGATGGGTTACTTCCTGTACAAGAGGTATATGGGAGAGACTTTGGTGAAAAGAAAGTGTCTGAGGTTTCACAACCTAACAGCCAGGTAGAAGGCATTTCATGGTCCAAGGTAGTACTGGTCAGTTGTCGGTGAAGGGCGTGTATGCTGTACCAGTGGAAGAATCACATGAGATGGAAGGGCCAAGTGTGGACCAGAAAGCAGCAGAAATCCTGACCGGGGCTCAACCGAAGGTGGTTAAAAAGACTGGGGTCCCCAGTCCAATGTTTGGTTTAGGTGACAAACCTAATAAGGTCCCCGAGACAGGGAAACGGATAAGAAGTGCGGTAAAAATTGTATGTGGATCAGACAAGAGCTTGTCTGTTCAGGCGGATAAAAATACAGATGGCATCAGCACAGGTCAAGTGGTAGGACAGCTGCCTGCAGAGTGGATGAACCCCGGGGAGGTGACGTCCTGTGAGGTTCCCGTGGGTGATGGCGGCCCTCCAGTATGTGTGCCCTCTGCAGACTCTGCCCTAGCAAATGCTAAAAAAAAAGGCATTGGTGATCTGTGCAACGTTGAGAGGTGTAATGTTGGTTTGAATATGTCTGTCAATGATGAACCAAATAGTTTGTTAAAGGTACATGACAGTGTGGTGTCCAAAGGTATTGGGAAACCTGGGAACCTGAAGCGTGGAGGCAGAAGCGTTGGTAGAAAGACCAGGGGTGCCCTGTTAAAATTTCAGGAGAGGCAGTGCTTATGGAACCCCAAAAGAAGAGGGAGAAGGCTGAGTATAGGGAAATATAGGACCTTGTTAAAATCCAGGGTGGGACATACCTGGAAGCGCACCTGGAAAAAAAGGTTGGGCCTATGTGGCTGACAGCCAGCACAGAGGTGTCCCAACCATAATGATGGGTGCTGGTGTTCCTCCCTCCGGATCGAAACAAAGGGGGAGGGTATGTGGTAGTGTGGTACCCCACCAGTGTATGAATACAGGATTCTCAACCAGGCAGGTTGAGGGGCTCCAGGGTATTTGCTTGTTTGGGAGGAAACTGGCTTTTCAGTTTCCTCATGATTTACTAAAGTCCACTTTGGGACCCGGAACTTGGGGATTTCTTAGAGATCCGGGTGGGATGAAATCCCCAGTCCTGGATCCGGGTTTTGAGACTCAACTGCACACTGATTGTTCAGGTGTGTGTGGGCCTGATAGTAGAGTCAGGACCAGCATTCTGGGCTCCACCCTCCCGACGAGTGCAGGTGTGCACTGGAGAAGCCAGAGAGTGCTTGTGTGCACTGGAGAAGTCAGAGAGTGCTTGTGTGCACAGTGGAAGCCAGAGAGTGCTTGTGTGCACAGTGGAAGCCAGAGACCCAGGTCTGAGGGTCAGAGCAGTGGACCCAAGTCTGAGGATCAGAGCAGTGAGGGGCTGCTATCTAATTGGACGGTGTTGCCAAGGGAATAATCTGTAGGAGACAGATGAAAGCCTGAAGTGAAAGGCCTGAGCAGCACTGCTGTATGTATAAGCCAGGAGGCTAAATGACATTTTGTTGATGAATAGGAGTGCTGAAACCCCTGCGAGGAAAACCTTTCATTTTGTTTTGAACTTCTTTCAATAAAAATGGGCAAACAAAGCCCTTAAAAAGAAGAACCAGCGAGTGGCGGTGTCCTTTAAATTCTACATTTGATGCTAGTCCTTCACAGTGTGTGTATATATATATATATATATATATTAGACTGGCTGTATATATATATATATATATATGTAGCGGGGTGTTCCCCTATATTGGGAAGAAACTACATTACCCATAACCCCATTCTTGTTGTGACGTTCCACCGCAGAGACTCATGGGAGGGGTTATAAAAGGAAGAGGCGGGGCCGGGCTCGGTCTCTTTGGCGACACGAGACTTCACGGACGGATCCTCCTGTGCGGATGTGTCGGAGGGGCAGGGCCTGAAGCCTGAGGCCTTGCTCTGCACCGAAGAGCCTTCCATCCTTCCCTCTGCGAGCCTGGGTGGCATCTGACTTTGTGAGCTACCGCCTTGTCGGATCGGGGACCCGATCGTTGGAGAGATTGAGAGTGTGTGACACGGCCGGTGGAGGTTTTCCCGGACTGGATCCGTAGTCCGGCGGGTGAGAGGGCATAAGCCCAGCTTAGATACTGTTGCTGTGTATAGGCCTATAGACTGCCGTGGCCTATAAGTTATTTTCATACCCCTTGGATTACAAAGTTATACTCTGTTTAAGTGCACCACCATTACAGACCTGCCGGTGAAGAAAGAAGGACTAAGCTAAATATTAGAACCAGGCCTGGTGGAGATTCTAGCGTGTTTGATTGCTGCGCCATAGGGCACTTAGTTAACGGTCGCCCGTATGGCGCACTTGTAGCGTGTGTTACTATATAGTGTGTTAGAGTGGCAGGACGCTGCCCTTAGGAGTGATATGTTTAGAACTGTGATTATTGTTACCCCTTTTATTCATATTGAGAATTGATGAGTAAAACACTTTACCTATTACAATTCATTACTGTGTCCTTGCTTAGTTATTCTATTGCATAGGGCCTATCATTGATTGTTAGTACTAGCTGTGCCAGAAGGGGATAGAGCCTATTGCCGGGGGTTGGCGGAGCTGCACTCAGGGCCCAAAATCTAATTCTGCGGCCTCTTTAGTTGGAGGTATCGCTACACGTGGGGGTTCTCGTCCGGGATCCTGATGCAGCAAGCGAACGCCAGAAGTGCCGGCATGGACCCCATGGATTCAAGAGCGGTAGAAGAGTGGTGCAAAGCCGCTAATACAGAGCCAAAACAGTCGATAGCCATTAGCCTTCCTGGCGAGAAATGGTCAAGTGAGATGGTAGAGGAACTAATGAGTTCAGTGTCCCCAGATCACACACCGTGGGTGATAGACATGAAGACAGACCCGAACATCTCATATCAATACGCATTAGTGGAATATTGGGACGGGATGCCAGAGGCCTGTAAGCACAAGTGTCTGCGGACGCCAGACAACAGAACATTTAGGCTGGCGCACGCAATAACTGTAGAAAGGGAACCATCCCCTACGGGATCGCCACAGGCTGCGGCCCGAACTACACCTGAAAGAGAAGACAGGGCGACACCTCCGGTGGCACCTGCATCGGCCACTGCTATATCACCAGAACTGATAAATGCAATAGGGGATTTGCTAGCCAAATGTCAGAAGACAAGTACGGTGCATGTGGAAACTAGCTACCGGAGACTAAAAATATTCTCAGGGAAGCTCCCTGTCCCGGCAGGGGAAGAAGATTTTGATACTTGGGTGGAACAGGCATTACAGGCAGTGGAGGCATGGGAGGTGCCGGAGGCACAAAAGAGGCAGCGAGTGTTAGAAAGCCTTAAAGGTGCAGCAGCAGAAGCAGTGAAAAGTTTCCGGTTTGGGAATGCAGGGTGCACGGCGCAGGATTGTCTAGCTATGCTGCAGGAAGAGTTTGGTCAATTAGACAAGGTGACAGAGACGGTCTACCAGTTTGAACACACTTTCCAAAAACCAGGGGAGAAACTTTCCGAGTATGTCAGAAGGCTAAACAGGCTGCTGTGCAAGATTGTGTTAAAGAAAGGGATGAAGCCCCAAGATGCCGATGCGGCAAGAATGAAGCAAGTCTTAAAGGGAGCGCTACGCTCCGATCCAGTCTGGCTGCACCTGAAAACCTCGGGAGGAGGAATGTTGCTGACTTATGCTGATTTAATAAAAATTATCAGAGATGAGGAGGCGCTGCAACAGGACCAGCAGAAGGATAAGACAAGTGTTGTACCCGCACAGGTGCTGGTCAATCCAGTAATGACCCCTGAAAAAGAGGCGGAGATAGACACCCTAAAAACTCAGATGTCCAAGGTGTTAGAGATATTGACCTCTCTGATAGCAAAAGACACAGAGTGTCCCAAGAAGAAGGAAAGTCCAAGGAAGGAATTGTTCCCGATTGCCTCAGCACCCGAACCTTTACAAGAATGGGGAGATGTAGTCTGCTTCAACTGTGGGGGAGTTGGCCACATTGCAGCCACATGTTCTAGTCCAAAGAAGAAGAGAACAGACAACCGCAAGCTGGCGGGAAACTTCAGAGGGCCCCGGTGAAGGAGTCAACCGGGTGCCCACCATCTTCAGTAAACTCCAAGCTGAATGCAAAGAAAATCAAAAAGAGAGATAGAACACCAAAGGGGAAACGCAATACCCCTCAACAAAGCTATACTCCAAGAAGAAAGCGGGAGACCCCTCAGGAGAGGCACGGCACCCCCCAAAGGGGGTGCCCACCCAAGAAAAATAATAGTACACCTCAGCGGGTTCCTACACCCATTAAAAGGAGGGAAGTCAATGCATACCAGGCTCAAGAAAGGTTCAAGTCCAAAGGGAATAGGACAAGAGAGAGTCCAAAGGGAAAAGGTCTGAAGAAGGCAGCTCCTGCCGGACCATATCCAGAGAAGCTGGTAGGCCCATCTCCTATAGTGCCCATTCAAGTGGAGGGAATCTACACCAGGGGCCTCCTGGATACCGGGGCACAAGTGACCCTACTATACCGGGACTTCTACGACAGGCACCTGAGTCATCTGCCTATCCAGAAGATAGAGGAGCTGGAAATATGGGGAATTGGAACCCAGAGTTTCCCTTACGACGGCTACCTTCCCATCCAAATAACCTTTGACCCATCCGTGGCTGGGAAGGCCAAAGTGTTTGACACCCTGGCAGTTGTGTGTCCTAGGCCGCCTGGAGCCAACAAGAATTCCCTTATAATAGGGACGAACACGGACCTGGTCCGAAGACTCCTGACCCCTCTCGTGACGGAAGAGAGACAAGCTGCTACCAAGATCCATCCCATGCTGAAGACAGCCTACCAACGGCTGGTCCAAGAGCGGGAGACCCCTGGACAGGAGATAGGGAAGGTGTGGAGACTTGTAAGAGAAGGGGTAGTGTTGCAGCCCGGTGAAGTAACCTGTCTCAGGGCCACTGTGAAGCTTACTTGGGAACAGCCTGGTCCCTTTGTCATGCTGGAGTCAGGCCCAAGGGGTGAATCCTCAGGCCTGGAGGTGATACCGGAAGTGATTCCGCTGAAGGTCCTGAAGAAGGCCCATTATAGAGTTCCAGTGAGTGTTAGGAATACTACCAAAGACCCCATGGACATCCCAGCCAGAATGTTGCTAGGCCAGGTGAGTCTGGCGGCCCCTGTTACCCTGTCAGAAGTGAAGAGGACAGGTGAAGAAGCGGATGTTTGGGAGAAGCTGACCATGGAAAACCCGAATCTGTCCAGGGCTTGGAAAGAGAGAGCCAAGGCCCAGTTGAATAGATGGGAGAAGATCTTCTCTAGGGATGAGTTTGATGTGGGGTGTGCAAGAAGCGCCACCCATCGGATCCGCCTCCAAGAAGATAAGCCCTTCCGAGAGAGAGTAAGGCGGGTCCCGCTAGCAGATCTGGAGGATCTGAGGGAACAACTTGCAGAACTCAAGAGGACTGGTGTGATACGGGAGTCCAGAAGCCCCTATGCCTCTCCCATAGTAGTGGTCCGAAAGAAGAATGGATCATTGAGGCTCTGTATAGACTACAGGACTCTCAACAGGAGAACCATACCTGACCAATACACCACTCCGAGGATAGAGGATGCCCTACAGAGCTTGTCTGGAGCCAAGTGGTTCAGCGTGATGGACCTCAAGAGCGGGTACTATCAGATTCCGATGCACCCAGCAGACAAGGAGAAGACAGCTTTCATAACCCCAGTGGGGTTCTTTGAATTCGACCGGATGCCCCAAGGTCTGTCTGGAGCCCCAGCTACTTTCCAACGTCTCATGGAGAAGACAGTAGGGGACATGAACTTGATCGAAGTCCTTGTATACCTAGACGATGTCATTGTCTTTGGGAGAACCTTGGAGGAACATGAAGAGAGGCTGGAGAAAGTGTTGAGAAGACTCAGTGAGGAAGGACTTAAGCTTTCGCCTGAGAAGTGTCGGTTCTACCAGTCTTCTGTGACCTATCTGGGGCACATAGTATCTGAAGAAGGGGTGGCCACAGACCCTGAGAAATTGGAGGCAGTTACCTCCTGGCCACAGCCCACCACAGTAACAGAACTCAGATCCTTCTTGGGCTTCTGCTCCTACTATAGAAGGTTTGTGGAGGGATTTGCTCGAATTGCTAGACCATTGAATGAGTTGCTCAAGACTGAAGGAGAGGAGGATGGATCGGGACCCAGGAGGCCAGGAGAGTCCATCAGAGATCAGTGGAATCAGAGGTGTGAAGAGGCTTTCCAGGAATTGAAGAGGAGCCTGACCACTGCACCAGTCTTGGCCTATGCAGACCCAACCAAACCCTATGAACTGCACGTGGATGCTAGTCACGACGGTCTGGGAGGAGTACTTTACCAAGAACAGGAGGGGCAATTGCGGCCTGTTGCCTATGTGAGTAGAAGCCTGACCCCCTCTGAGAAGAACTACCCCACTCACAAGCTGGAGTTCCTGGCCCTCAAGTGGGCGGTAGTAGACAAGCTCAAAGACTACCTGTACGGAGCGGAGTTCACTGTGAAGACCGACAACAACCCCCTTACCTACCTGTTCACCACGGCCAAGCTGGATGCCACTGGACACAGGTGGCTAGCCGCACTGTCTGGATTCAACTTCAGCCTTAAGTATAGACCAGGAGTGGGGAATCGAGACGCAGACGCCTTGTCCAGAAGATCTCATTCCCCGACCATTGAAATAGAAGATTGGACCCAAGTGGCACCGGACGGGGTGCAGGCCCTTTGTCAAGGAGCTGCCTTCCAAGCCCGAGGATGCTCCAGAGCAGAGGAAATAGGAGTTACCACGGTGGGAGTCCCCAAACACTACTGTGGAGTAGCTCAATTGGAAGAGGGCAACCTACCAAGATTGTCCAAAAAGGAATTGAGGTGTGACCAATTGGAAGACCCCATGGGGAGATTGGTCCTGGAGGCCTTGAAAAATCAGGATCCAAACATACTCATGCGTCAACCCTCCAAAGAAGCTCGCCTACTGAGGAAGGAGTGGGATAGGTTGCAGTTGCATCAGGGAGTGGTCTACCGAAGGGGCCCCTCTGATGATTCAGAAGATAAGTGGCAGATGTTCCTCCCAGAGAAACATCGGGAGACTGTTTTGATGGCCCTGCATGACAATCATGGCCACCTAGGGGCTGAAAGGACTTTTCAACTTGTCAGAAGTCGGTTCTATTGGCCCTGCATGAGGGCAGAGGTAGAGGAGTACTGCCACTCATGTGCGCGATGCATCCAGAGGAAGACTTTGCCCCATCAAGCTGCCCCCATGGGCCATCTACAGAGCCAAGGGCCTATGGACCTGGTGTGCATTGACTTTCTCTGCCTCGAACCCGACCTGAGTGGACTAGGAAATGTTCTGGTGATAACCGACCATTTCACCCGGTATGCCCAGGCCTTCCCCACCAAAGATCAGAAGGCCTCCACCGTGGCCAAGGTACTTATGGAGAAGTATTTTGTCCATTATGGGCTGCCACAGAGACTCCATTCAGATCAAGGGAGGGACTTTGAGAGTAAGCTGATCCGGAAGCTCTTGGATTCGTTGGGAATCAAGAAGACTCGAACTACACCTTACCATCCTCAGGGAGATGCTCAGCCGGAAAGGTTCAACCGAACCCTGCTCAACATGTTGGGGACTCTGGAAAGCGAGAAAAAGCAACATTGGAGCAAACACATAGCAGCCATGGTACATGCTTACAACTGCACCATCAGTGATGCTACAAGCTATTCCCCATATCGACTCATGTTTGGGAGAGAAGCGAGACTACCGGTGGACCTGGCCTTTGGCACCTCACTGGACCATTCCTCCGTCACCTCTCACAAAGGATATGTGGATAGGCTCAGACACAGCCTGAAAGTAGCCTATGAACAAGCTCAAGCGGCCTCAGATCAAAGGGGAGCTCGGAATAAAAAAAATTACGACCTGAAGGTCCGGGTACAAGACCTACAGCCCGGGGATCGAGTACTGTTGCGCAATCTGGGAATCCCCGGAAAACACAAGCTTGCAGACAGATGGAGATCTGAACCTTATGTCATCTGCAGGAAGTTGCCGGGCCTACCTGTCTACAAGGTGAAGCCAGAGGGAAAGGTAGGCCCACTGAAGACATGGCATCGAAACCACCTGCTCCCACTGACGGAGGCAGTTAGAATACCTTCCGTGGGAGACTCCCCTGCACCGGCCTCTATCTTGGATACTCCTAGACCGCACACTCGGTCACAGACCTCCCGAGCTGGAAATGGAGAAGCCTCCCAACTTAGTGGAGATGAAGAAGGAGAGCTTGATTGGCTGTGGTCTTCCCCAACTCCAGGAACTTCTATCATAGATCTTCCAGTCACCCAAGATACCACAGATGAAACGCTGAACCCGGAGGCTACAGAATTCATCCCTTTCAGTCCTTCAGCAGATTACTGGGAAGATGCCCATGATAGTTACTCCGAGGAAGAGGAGCCTGTGGCGCCAGAGCCAGAGATTCCAAGAGAGCAAAGAGCTCGAAGAGTCATTCAACCTCCTAAGAAGCTGACCTACCCCCAGATGGGGAACAGTTCGGAAGACTCTGTGGTCACTGCTAGGAGAAATGCTGAGATTCCGGATCCCTCCACTGTCCATTTGGTGGAGGGCAACCCCAGCTCACTCTCTGGCACAGTTAGGCAGGCCACCCAAGATAATGTGACCTGTGGGCAAGGGAATTCAACCCCTCAGTTATGGTGGGAATCCCCTATCCCAACATCGTTTTCAGAATTGTCCAATGTTGTATATAGTTGTTGCTAAAATTTATCTTTGGGGACCAAAGAGTTTAAGTGGGGGGAGTGTGTAGCGGGGTGTTCCCCTATATTGGGAAGAAACTACATTACCCATAACCCCATTCTTGTTGTGACGTTCCACCGCAGAGACTCATGGGAGGGGTTATAAAAGGAAGAGGCGGGGCCGGGCTCGGTCTCTTTGGCGACACAAGACTTCACGGACGGATCCTCCTGTGCGGATGTGTCGGAGGGGCAGGGCCTGAAGCCTGAGGCCTTGCTCTGCACCGAAGAGCCTTCCATCCTTCCCTCTGCGAGCCTGGGTGGCATCTGACTTTGTGAGCTACCGCCTTGTCGGATCGGGGACCCGATCGTTGGAGAGATTGAGAGTGTGTGACACGGCCGGTGGAGGTTTTCCCGGACTGGATCCGTAGTCCGGCGGGTGAGAGGGCATAAGCCCAGCTTAGATACTGTTGCTGTGTATAGGCCTATAGACTGCCGTGGCCTATAAGTTATTTTCATACCCCTTGGATTACAAAGTTATACTCTGTTTAAGTGCACCACCATTACAGACCTGCCGGTGAAGAAAGAAGGACTAAGCTAAATATTAGAACCAGGCCTGGTGGAGATTCTAGCGTGTTTGATTGCTGCGCCATAGGGCACTTAGTTAACGGTCGCCCGTATGGCGCACTTGTAGCGTGTGTTACTATATAGTGTGTTAGAGTGGCAGGACGCTGCCCTTAGGAGTGATATGTTTAGAACTGTGATTATTGTTACCCCTTTTATTCATATTGAGAATTGATGAGTAAAACACTTTACCTATTACAATTCATTACTGTGTCCTTGCTTAGTTATTCTATTGCATAGGGCCTATCATTGATTGTTAGTACTAGCTGTGCCAGAAGGGGATAGAGCCTATTGCCGGGGGTTGGCGGAGCTGCACTCAGGGCCCAAAATCTAATTCTGCGGCCTCTTTAGTTGGAGGTATCGCTACATATATATATATGAAATACACTGCAGCTAACTGAATAACCTGCATGCTCAATTTAAATCACACTATCTTTCCGTCCACACCAACAACACTACACAGGGCCGCTGTGCAGGCAGCCTTATATAGTGTGGGGCGTGGACTTAGTCCCCCTGAGCCATGATTGGCCAAAGGCACCCTGCCTTTGGCCAATTATATCTCTCTTAGCAGAGGGCGCTGGGATTGGCCAAAGCATGCAGGTCATGGTGCATGCTTTGGCCAATTATCATATAGCGATCTCGCAGTGCATTATGGGGCGTTCCGCAGCGCTCAAATTTGCCGCGAACGCCCCATATTGTTTGTTTTTTCGACGAACAAGCGAACACCCGATGTTTGGGTCGAACTTATATTCAACCCAAACATCAAGCTCATCCCTACTTTACACATATGAACAGCAGTGTTATGTCCTGAAAAATGTAATACAAGCGTTACTTGTTACAACACTATACATCACATCACAAGCGCTGTGGTGAATACAGATTATTGAAATGTCACTCTTAAAACAAAACATCACCGCGCACACCAGCGGTCTCTCTATAACATGGTCTCTGGTGTGCACAAGTCCTGGTACATGAAGCACCTGGTCTCCTGGTCCCAACAAGCACCTCTTAAATTTATAGCACTTCAGTTACTGCTGTTTACCAGCATAAAGAAATGCTTTGTAATTGCAGTCACCAGCATTCCCTCCAGTGCAGCAATTATAGCAGTAATAAGACTACTTGGATGAGGGACTTATGGTAGGAAGGGCAAGGGAAGTCTAGCCTTAGGCAGCAGTGATGAGCAAAAGGTCTGCACTAAACACAACTATCAGCAAAACAACATCCATTTGAATAAAACATCAGATGTTGTAATCTATTAACTAGATAAGGGACATAAACAACTCTTTTTTTCTGTCCTCAGGCAAATGAAGAATTTGAACCGAATGCGGCTTCAACTGTTCTATTGGTCATTATGGCTTCTTTGAATACATATGCAGTTTACAAGTTCAGAATGCATTTATTTCAAGTTGTACTACTAAAATATACAAAATAAAAGCAAATATATAAAAAAATTGGCATGTTTTTGATTTATTTATCTGTATTAAGATATTAAGCAGGATATACTAATCCTGTAATACTGTAATATCTTGTTATTTATTCCATGGAAACACTTCCCATGGGATTGCTTGAACCAGTTGCAAGGGGGAACTTGTATAGAAACAAGGAAAATCGGTATCCATGTAATAAACCCCTAATGCCGCGTACACACGATCGGACCTTTTTCCGACCAAACTCCCATCGGAATTCCGACGGAATTTCATCGGAAAAAAAAAAGAACAGGTTCTATTTTAAAATTCCAATGGAATTCATCTGAATTTCATCTGAATTTCCCCGATGGGGCCCACACACGGTCGGAATTTCCGATAAAAAAACTCCGTCTGACTTTTTTCATCGGAAATTCCTATCGTGTGTACGCGGCATAAGAGTCTATAATAGGAATATGTTACCTCAGGATGTTAGCATGAAAAATATAATGGTAGACCAGGAAATAATAGTCCGTTGATGGACTGCACTGACCAGCACGTTAAAGGGTACTATCTATTCTCGCCACTAAGCTACAATTATCTGCAGAATTCTAGAGAGCGGTGAAAGCTTAGTGACAGACAAGTGACTACAACTGCACATGACATGTATTTGTTATAAGATGTATTATATACTGTATCATTTGTCACCTGGTGGAAGCTAACCCTAATGATGAAAGAAGACCGATAATATTGTTACCAAAAAAGATCTATCAATGAGTAAAAAATTTTCAGTAGAGGCTGGCTTTATCAAACAAGGTGTTTAAAGAATCAGTTACCTATTTGGTGTAGATAATGCATCATCTTCAGTTTTTTCTGATCCCATGTCCTGTTTAACATAGCACTACTGACCCTCTCTGTGCTCCAGTGCAGCCCTCCAGTGCTGCCCTCCATGTGCATACCTCCCAACCCGCCCGGATTCTGCGGGTTTCTCCCATCATCTTCCCACGTACCCGTGCGGGACACTGTTTTCCCGCACAGTCCTTCCGAGCCCCCCCCCCCTCGTCACGTCACACTTACGCGACGAACCTCCAGCGCGCCAGAGCGGCAGCGAAAAGCAGGTGAGTTGGGCGGGCGGGCTTGTGTGCTGTATTCGCGAAATCCGCCCCCCCGCTCAACAACTTCACGAGAACCCCCCCCCTCAACAACTTCACGAGAACCCCCCCCCCTCTCAACAACTGCACGAGAACCCCCCCCCGCTCAACAACTTCGATGAGAGGGGGAAAAAAATTAAAGTCCCGCAGTGGACAATGTGAAAGTTGGGAGGTATGCATGTGTTCCTCCATCTTACCTTTTTGGGTTAAATGAAGCCCAGCATTATTCAACCCACTTCCTGTGAGCTCAGGGTGTCAATAAAACACATTTGTCAACATACAGCCTATAAAGAGTATAATACCACACAGACTATTGCTGACTAAGGATGAGCTCTGGTGTGTTCGCATAGTACACGTGCAGAGCCCGCCAGGAAGTTGGCACCACGCTGCGCTAATCACAGCCAGGTAGACATTGTCCCGATGCTCGGCTGCAGAGATTGAGAAATGTCTCCCTGGCTCTGATTAGCGCAGCGGTGCCGACTTCCTGGTGGGCTCTGCACATGTACTATGCGAACACGCCAGAGCTCTTCCTTATTGCTGACTTGTCCTGATATGAGTTCTGTTCTAAGCAGCATTGAGGACCAACCCCCACCAACACTAGAGAAGAATAGGTAGGAACTGGTTTGTCACAAGACCATGTGGAAAACCCCTGTATTTAAAGTGGTATTGAACCCAAAAGCTAACATTTATTATATCGCAGGGTACACATTCTGATGCCGTGTACACACAACCGTTTTTAATGTCATTGAAAAAAAACGGCATTTTTCTCGACGTGATTTTTCGTGTTTCCTCTCAAGCCTGCCTTGCCTACACACTATCGTGGAAAAAAAATTTGAATAAAGTGCGGTGACGTAGGACGGCACTATAAAGGGGAAGTTCCATTCGCATGGCGCCACCCTTCATGTTAGTAAAGTTTATTGAGCGACGATTCGTGCTTTTCAGCCTCGTGCTTTTCAGTCCGTTACAGCGTGATGAATGTGCTATCTCCATTACGAACGCTAGTTTTACCAGAACGAGCGCTCCCGTCTCATTCTGAGCATGCGCATTTTTTTTCACGTCGTTAAAGCCCACACATGGCCGTTTTTCATGACGAGAAAAACGGCGATGTAAAAAAACGACGTGAAAAATTAGAGCATGTTCCAATTTTTCTCGTCGGGATTCTCAGCGTTTTTCTCGTCGGGAAAAATGCTGGAAAGCCCACACACGATCATTTTTAATGACCATTTTAAAAAATGTCATTTTTCTCGTCATTAAAAACGGTCGTGTGTACGCGGCATTAGATGTGGGGGCTGCATTTGTTTTATTTTTTAGGCTTTATTTCTTTTGATTTTACCTGGCGATCCAGCCAGTAAGTATGTTGTTTAGAACTGCAATGTATCAGTTAAGAGTGTTATGGGAGACCATTTATCACTGACAGCAGTGCTTACAATGATCAGCTTTTATTCATTCACGTAAAACCCCCAAAAAAATAAATAAATTGTTGTTGCTGCAACTGCTTGTGCAATTGCAGTTTGAGCTGGAGTTTAGCTTAAATTTCCTAGTGTATCTAAATATGCTAGTTTATCTAACACTCCCCTACTCCCAGGCTGAAAATGTTGCTGTCTGCTGTGCCCCCTGTGCTCTCTCATCTAGAGTGGGGGCACTGTAATGCAGGAGGTGTGCTACAGGCAAAATAACCAGGTGAAAACAGAGGGGGAAAAAAGCCTAAAAAAGAAAACAAATGCAGCCATCACAGGCATAGCAAATTGCATTATATTACATTTTTGTCTTTGGATTTAAAGTGGTTGTAAACCAGTGGCGGCTGGGGCGCAAACAAACTGAAAAAAAAACCACATCAATTGCAGCCACTGTGCCCATCAAGCGCAGCCACTGTGCCATCAAATGCAGCCACTGTGCCAAAAAACGCAGCCACTGTACCCATAAATTGCCGCCACTGTGTCATCAAACGCAGCTACTGTACCCATCAATTGCTGCCTGTGTGCCCATCAATTGCTGCCACTGTGCCCCATAAATTGCTGCCACTGTGCCCCATCAATTGCTGCCACTGTGCCCCATCAATTGCTGCCACTGTGCCCATCAATTGGCGCTACTGTGCCCCATCAATTGCTGCCACTGTGCCCCATCAATTGCTGCCACTGTGCCACTGTGAGAGCGGCAGCGGTGACCATAGATAGATTCGTGCAATGCATGAATCTATCTATGGTGAGAGAGGGGTGACAGGAGAGAGGGGGCGGTGCTCCTGCGCTCCTTATGAACGCACTACCACTGTTGTAAACCCACAAAAAAAAAAACCTGCAAGAAAAAGGCATAATGAGTTAGTATGCATAGCATAGTAGCTCATAATGAAATACTCACCTTAGATTGAAACCCCCGCAGCGGTTCCGGCACACTGCTCTGCCTGGCGACATGTCTCCCGGAGCTATTTCTGGGTATCGCTGGCTATGACGATGTGACTGGCCGAAGCCGCGATGACAACACTCCCGCATATGCGCGCGGGAGCCGCCGGTAACGGCACATCTGCTGAAGCAATGGCATGAACGTGCCGTTGCTTCAGTGAGCATGTGCCGAATGTGGCCCATCAGGCCTTGTCATGTGGCCCTCACACCCAGTTTTGCAGCTGGAACTCCATTCCTCTACCTCCGGCTCTCACCCTGTGCTCCTGCTTCCCACTGTAACTTGTAAACACAGAATCTTTCTGTGTTTATAAGGGACAAGTTTGCTCTTATCGCCTCCCGGATCTAACAGATCCCTGCATGCACTCACGGTGGGGCACAGTGAGGTCAGATTTCCTGAATCTGAGAGAGAATGAATGATCTTCCTGCAAGGCAAGGCAGACAAGAACTGAATACAAGGGTAGTTGTGTCGCCTATACAGGGAGGTACTAGTGCCACCTACATGAGAAGGTACTAGAGCTGGGCCAGATAGGAGAGAGTAGAGATCATGTGGGGGAAGCTTTGGTGGGGGTGGGTGGGGTTTGGGTTTTCACACTGTGCATAGTGCACCCAAAGCCCTGCACTCTGTACACAGCACACCCCGGAACTCTGTACTCTGTACGTAACACACTACTGAATACTGCACTCTGTATTTAGTGCACCCCTAAACCCTGCACTGTGTACATAGGACACCCCTGAAACTGCACTCCATAAATAGTGCATCCCTAAAACCTGCACTCTGTCAGTAACGCACGCCAAAATTCTGCACTGTCGGTAACGCACTCCTAAATTCTGCACTCTCTATGTAGTGCAATCCTGAACTCTGCACCCTGTCCGTAACACACTCCTGAACTCTGCACTCTGTCCGTAACACACTCCTGAACTCTGCACTTTGTATGTAGCACACCCCAGATACAACAGGCCCTTTGAGAGCAACCATACTGCTACTGCTCAACAAAATTGAGTTTGACACCCCTGGCCTATAGGCTACAGGGCATTAGCCTAACACTGACATTGCTTCTTCCTGCTGTTCTGCAGTTGATGGCTTGCTCTCTGACAAATTGTGTTAGTGTCAGCAGCTGCTAGGCAGCCAGGGGTGGAGCCAGCAGACCTTTTTCTATTTCCAAATGAGTACGACCATACATGATAGTGCACAGCCACACCTTGTGTGGTGTGTTAGCCAACAATGTGAATAGGCCCTAAACACGGGGAAAGGAATGAGTAGTGTTAGCTCAAGTAGAGCCATAATTATAGGAATGCATAGGAGAGGCATTTCTGGGTAACCAAAGTAAAAGAGGACATCATGTGCTGGTTGCTTTTAGGCAGGACATTTGTTTTTTTTGTTTTTTTCTTTTAAATGAAATGGTTGACAGGTTCACTATAAAAATAATATACTAGGTAACTAACACAAAAAAATCTGTCCCTGTCTAGACTGACTGGTAGAACGAAAAATGTCCCGTGCATCAGCCACTAAAATTTAGTATATAAAGCATCCGTGTTTATTGTTCCATATTGTTCTGTTATGTGCAGTTTAGTGTAAACAGCCGCAATATCTGCAAATAAATAATAATGGGACATTTTGTTATTGTATTTTCCTTAAGATGTTTGCGAGGAGAGATACATTAAGATGAATATCACATTGACAAGTCATCCCTGGGACACATTAGAAAGAAAATAGGAGAAGTATGAGTGGAGAAAGAACGCAGACTTAACTCCTTCACTGGAAAATACATTTTCTGGACAGCCGCACTCCAAACAAACGTATCCTTTATTGGTAAAATCAGGAACAAGCACTACAAGCCACAGCAACCAGGACAGCTGACGCGTTTCACACGTTTAATCATAGCTTCACTACCATCAGATCTTTCAGTACATGACATTAAAGAGACTGTTCAATATTAAACGTCATTTTATGGGATGAACAGTCAATCATATTTAAAACCTAATCATGACAAGAATCCAGTTAGGTGGCCACTTAGAAACCAAGAAATGTTAGAATTTTACACAGCAGGCTTGTCTTATGGAAAACAGACGTTTTTATGATGCGTACGGGTAAAACAATCATGTATTTGGGCAAATTAAAGGGGTACTATAGTGTATTGTAAATGCATACTTTGAGTAATTATTGCAATTATTACCTGAAAGTAAGTTCTAATTAAGCTCCTACATTTATACATGCCTTCTGTTGCATAGTTTGAAGTCTGCTGTCGATTTTTCTTCTATCGGTATGTCGGAGTGTTGCAGCCAGGGATGAGCCGAACACCCCCCTGTTCGGTTCGCACCAGAACCTGCGAACAGACAAAATGTTTGTGTGAACTTTAGAACCCTATTAAATACAATGGACTCGAATGTTCGAAATCTAAAGTGCTTATTATAAAGGCTAATATGCAATTTATTGTCCTAAAAAGTGTTTGGGGACCCGGGTCCTGCCCCAGGGGACATGTATCAATGCAAAAAGAAGTTTTAAAAACGGCAGTTTTTTCGGGAGCAGTGATTTTAATAATGCTTAAAATGAAAAAATAAAAGTGAAATATTCCTTTAAATTTCGTACCTGGGGGGTGTGTATGATATGCATGTGAAGTGGCGCATGTTTCCCGTGCTTAGAACTGTCCCTGCACAAAGTGTCATTTTTGAAGGAAAAAAAGTCATTTAAAACTCACTCGCGGCTAATAATGAATTGTCGGCTTTTATCAATACATACAAAAGTCATTGATAAAAAAAAACGTGGGGGTCCCCCAGAATTCAATTACCAGGTCCTTTAGGTCTGGAATGGATATTAAGGGGAACCCCGCCGCAAATTTAAAAAAAAATGGCGTAGGGTTCCCCCTAAATATCCATACCAGGCCCTTCAGATCTGGCATGGATTTTAAGGGGATATCCACCCCAAATTAAAAAAAAAATGGCGTGCAGTCCCCCCCAAAAATCCATACCAGACCCTTATCCGAGCACGCAACCTGGCCGGCCGCAGGGGAAGAGGGGGGGACGAGAGAGCGGCCCTCCCTCCCTCCTGAACCGTACCAGGCCACATGCCCTCAACATGGGGAGGATGTCCCCATGTTGATGGGGACAAGGGCCTCATCCCCACAACCCTTGCCGGGTGGTTGTGGGGGTCTGCGGGCAGGGGGCTTATCGGAATCTGGAAGACCCCTTTAACAAAGGGGACCCCCAGATCCCGCCCCCCTATGTGAATTGGTAAGGGGTACATTGTACCCCTACCATTTCACGAAGAAAGCGTAAAAAAATGTAAAAAAAAAACCACACAAACACCTTGAAAAAGTCCTTTATTAAAAAAATAAAAAAATAAATAAAAAAACATTCCAGCGGTGAAATCCAGTGTCCCGCGGCGATCCGATGTCCAGCGCTGTCCGTCACTGGTTTTGCCTGAGCGGACCAGATGTGGAACATGACAAGGGGCGGGTCTATACATGTATTACCAAAGTGAGAGAAGTTCCCTATCAGGTCCGCCCCCTCGGTATGTCAGACCCCGCCTACATCATTGGCCTGAGCGGGGAACTTCCTTCACTGTGTAATTTAAATTTACACAGTGAAGGAAGTTTCCCGCTCAGGCCAATGACGTAGGCGGGGTCCGACATACCGAGGGGGCGGACCTGATGGGGAACTTCTCTCACTGTGGTAATACATGTATAGACCCGCCCCTTGTCATGTTCCGCATCTGGTTCGCTGAGCGGACCTGATGGGGAACTTTAGAAGGGGCGGGTCTATACATTTAAAACACTGAGGAGGAAGTTCCCCATCAGGTCCGCTCAGGCAAAACCAATGACGGACAGCGCTGGACATCGGATCGCCGCGGGACACTGGATTTCACCGCTGGAATGTTTTTCTTTTTCTTTTTATTTTTTTAATAAAGGACTTTTTCAAGGTGTTTGTGTGGTTTTTTTTACATTTTTTTACGCTTTCTTCGTGAAATGGTGGGGGTACAATGTACCCCTTACCAATTCACATAGGGGGGGGGCTGAGATCTGGGGGTCCCCTTTGTTAAAGGGGTCTTCCAGATTCCGATAAGCCCCCTGCCCGCAGACCCCCACAACCACCGGGCAAGGGTTGTGGGGATGAGGCCCTTGTCCCCATCAACATGAGGACATCCTCCCCATGTTGAGGGCATATGGCCTGGTACGGTTCAGGAGGGAGGGGGGGCCGCTCTCTCGTCCCCCCTCTTCCCCTGCGGCCGGCTAGGTTGCGTGCTCGGATAAGGGTCTGGTATGGATTTTTGGGGGGACTCCACGCCATTTTTTTTTTAATTTGGGGTGGAGTGCCCCTTAAAATCCATGCCAGATCTGAAGGGCCTGGTATGGATATTTGGGGGAACCCCACGCCATTTTTTTTAAATTTGTGGCGGGGTTCCCCTTAATATCCATTCCAGACCTAAAGGGCCTGGTAATTGAATTCTGGGGGACCCCCACGCTTTTTTTTAATTTTTTTTATCAATGACTTTTGTATGTATTGATAAAAGCCGACAATTCATTATTAGCCGCGAGTGAGTTTTAAATGACTTTTTTTCCTTCAAAAATGACATTTTTTGCAGGGACAGTTCTAAGCACGGGAAACATGCGCCACTTTACATGCATATCATACACACCCCCCAGGTACAAAATTTAAAGGAATATTTAACTTTTATTGTTTCACTTTAAGCATTATTAAAATCACTGCTCCCGAAAAAACGGTTGTTTTTAAAAAAAATCTTTGCATTGATACATGTCCCCTGGGGCAGGACCCGGGTCCCCAAACACTTTTTAGGACAATAACTTGCATATAAGCCTTTATAATTAGCACTTTAGATTTCTCCCATAGACTTTTCGAATTTGCCGCGAACACCCCAATTTGTTCGCTGTTCGGCGAACAGGCGAACAGGCAATGTTCGAGTCGAACATGAGTTCGAGTCGAACTCGAAGCTCATCCCTAGTTGCAGCATGCTTGCTTGGAGTGGAAGTATGCCTAATTGTTAAAATAAACCTTTATCAGCAGTATCGCTAGGATGGCTAATAAAGAGTGAGGCCTCGTACACACGACCGATTTTCTCGGCAAGAACCAGCAAGAAACTTGCTGGCAGAGAGGTCTTGCCGAGTAAATCGGTCGTGTGTACGCTGCTATCGGGTTTCTCGTCGAGAAAACCGACAAGAAACCTCGACGAGAAAATAGAGAACCTGCTCTCTATTTTCTCGTCGAGATTCTCCTCGGCATGTTTCTCGACGAGAAAAGTGAGTGTGTGTACACTTACCTGTCCGCCCGGAAGCCCGCGCATGTTCGAAATGAATTTGACGCATGCGCGGTAGCTTCCTAGGCATACGTAGGGTAGACCAAGATGGCGGCGACGGCATCGAATGTGACGAGCGCATGCTCGACGTAGTCGATGACGTCACCGCGTACACTCCTTTCAAAGAACCGCGGGTTCTTTGAAACGAGCGTGTGTACACTCGGCCGGGACAAGTTTCTTGTCCAAGAATCTCGTCGAAAAAAACAACATGTTTTTTTCAACGAGAATCTCGGCCGTGTGTACGAGGCCTAACATTTGGATATAAATGCTTGCCTGTTCCTGGAAAAATCCTGCTCCATGCTCTGATTGTGCTGATTACATATCTAATGCCGCGTACATATGATCGTTTTTAATGTCATTGAAAAAAACAGCATTTTTCTCGACGTGATTTTTCGTGTTTCTTCTCAAAGCCTGCCTTGCCTACACACTATCGTGGAAAAAAATGTTCAAGTAAAGCGTGGTGACATACAACACGTACGACGGCACTATAAAGGGGAAGTTCCATTCGGATGGCGCCACCCTTCATGTTAGTAAAGTTTGTTGAGAGACGATTCGCGCTTTTCAGCCTTGTGCTTTTCAGCCCGTTACAGCGTGACGAATGTGTTATCTCCATTACGAACGCTAGTTTTACCAGAACGAGCGCTCCCGTCTCATACTTGATTCTGAGCATGCGCATTTTTTTTCACGCCGTTAAAGCCCACACACGGCCGTTTTTCATGACGAGAAAAACGACGATGTAAAAAACGACATGAAAAATTAGAGCATGTTCCAATTTTTCTCGTCGTGATTCTCTGCATTTTTCTCGTCTGGAAAAATGCTGGAAAGCCCACACACGATCATTTTTAATGACCATTTTAAAAAATGACATTTTTCTCGTCATTAAAAACGATCGTGTGTACGCGGCATGAGACCTAAGTGGGGTTGATTTATTAAGGGCTGTTCACTTTGCTAAGGAAGTTCAAAATTGTGAGGGCATTTTTTCCAGAGATGAAAGGGTACTTCCACTTTTGTGGGGGGAAAAACATTTGCAAATAAAATAAAAATAAAAATGATATAGAGTATACAATTGTCACACAAGTCATATTGTAATTTAATTAAAAGATACCTTTCCTTTTCAATCTGCAGCTCTGTCAATTTCTATAAAATGCAATACAATATGGTTAGAAATAAACAAAAAAAGGTGTGCTGTTCTTTTAAAAATCAGTCTGACAACACCAAAGCAGTCATATGAAAATCAATAAAGTGCTAGTGCAAATCGTGTACTGTTCCTTTAAATCCAATAAATGTGATATGCCACCTTAAATTGATCTAGTTATACACAATTCCATGTATCAAACAGTAAAGTTCAAGTGGTAATAATAAATGCAAATTGCAAACTTGTACAAAAATTATTATTCAAACATATAAATATACATAAAGTTCATTAAAGCAGTGCCAAAAGTGCTACATAGTTACATAGTCAGTGAGGTTGAAAAAAGTCCATCAAGTCCAACCTATGTGTGTGATTATATGTCAGTATTACATTGTATATCCCTGTATGTTGTGGTCGTTCAGGTGCTTATCTAATAGTTTATTGAAACCATCGATGCCCCCCGCTGAGACCACCGCCTGTGGAAGGGAATTCCACATCCTTGCCACTCTTATGCCGCGTACAGACGATCGGACATTCCGACAAAAAAAACGTGGATTTTTTTCCGACGGATGTTCGCTCAAAATTGTCTTGCATACACACGGTCACACAAATGTTGTCGGAAATTGCAAACGTCAAGAACGCGGTGGCGTACAACACGTACGACGAGCCGAGAAAAATTAAGTTCAATAGCCAGTGCGGCTCTTCTGCTTGATTCTGAGCATGCGTGGAATTTTTTTGCGTCGGAATTGTGTACACATGCTCGGAAGTTTTGTTGTCGGAAAATTTGAGAACCAGCTCTCAAATTTTTGTTGTCGGAAATTCTGACAGCAAATGTCCGATGGAGCCTAAAC
Source organism: Rana muscosa (assembly GCA_029206835.1). NCBI lineage: Eukaryota > Metazoa > Chordata > Amphibia > Anura > Ranidae > Rana > Rana muscosa. The sequence continues at coordinate 197,163,244 of CM055117.1, forward strand.
ACGGTCGGAATTTCCGACAACAAGCTCCCATCGAACATTTGTTGTCGGAAATTCTGACCATGTGTACGCGGCATTACAGTAATGCCCTCTACGTAGTTTAAGGTTAAACCTCTTTTCTTCTAATTTTAGTGGATGGCCGCGTGTCTTATTAAATTCCCTTCAGCAAAAAAGTTTTATCCCTATTGTGGGGTCACCAGTACGGTATTTGTAAATTGAAATCATATACCGTATATACTCGAGTATAAGCCGACCCGAATATAAGCCGAAGCATCTAATTTTACCACAAAAAACTGGGAAAACGTATTGACTCGAGTATAAACCTAGGGTGTCCATCTGCATGCCTCACTGTGTCCATCTGCATGCCTCACTGTGCCTCACTTTGCCTCACTGTGTCCATGTGCATGCCTCACTGTGTCCATGCCTCACTGTGTCCATGCCTCACTGTGCCCATGCGTCACTGCCACTGTGCCCATACCTCACTGTGCCCATGCCTCACTGTGCCCATGCCTCACTGCCACTGTGCCCATACCTCACTGTGCCCATGCCTCACTGCCACTGTGCCCATGCCTCACTGTGCCCATGCCTCACTGTGCCCATGCCTCACTGTGCCCAATCTCCCTACCTGATCTCCAGCGCTGTGTGACTAGACTGACGTTTAACATTGGAGTCAAATCACCGTAGAAATTACCGTTTAACATTGGAGTCTATGGAAGGGGTGCCCAGCTTTGAAAAATCGGTGCTCCCCGGCTGTAGGTCCCCCAGGCAACAAACTTGGCACACTTGTAGAGGAAGAGTGGCACTACATGTGTGCCAGGTTTGGGGTCCAGGGGACCTACGGATGGCCAGAATCAGGTGCACAAATTTGAAGATGGACACAGACTCGAGTATAAGCCAAGGGGGGCATTTTCAGCACAAAAAAATGTGCTGAAAAACTTGGCTTATACTCGAGTATATACGGTATCCTCTCAAGTGTCTCTTCTCCAGAGAGAATAAGTTCAGTGCTCGTAACCTTTCCTCATAACTAATATCCTCCAGACCCTTTGTTAGCTTTGTTGCCCTTCTTTGCACTCTCTCCATTTCCAGTACATCCTTCCTGAGGACTGGTGCCCAGAACTGGACAGCATACTCCAGGTGCGGCCGGACCAGAGTCTTGTAGAGCGGAAGAATTATCATTTTATCTCTGGAGTTAATCCTCTTTTTAATGCATGCCAATATTCTGTTTGCTTTCTTAGCAGCAGCTTGGCATTGCATGCCATTGCTGAGCCTATCATCTACTAAGACCCCCAGGTTCTTTTCCATCATAAATTCCACCAGAGGTTCTCCCCCAAGTGTATAAATTGCATTTGTAATTTTGCCACCCAAATGCATTATTTTAATTTTTTTTACATTGAACATCATTTGCCATGTATTTGCCCACCCCATTAATTTGTTCAGATCTTTTTGCAAGTTTTCCACATCCTGCGGAGAAGTTATTGCCCTGCTTAGCTTAGTATTGTCCGCAAATACAGAGATTGCACTGCTTACCCCATCCTCCAGGTAATTTATGAACAAATTAAACAGGATTGGTCCCAGCACAGAACCCTGGGGGACCCCACTACCCACCCCTGACCATTCCGAGTTCTCCCCATTTATCAGGACCCTCTGAACTCGCCCTTGTAGCCAGTTTTCAATCCATGTACTCACCCTTTGGTCAATGCCAACGGACCTTATTTTGCTCAGTGCTTCATTATCCAAATAAGTCTAAAGGTGTTCCAATGTGACAAAGGTGCTCCAAAGTATAAATGAATGGCCTCTTACCAGAACACATGGATCTGGATTACAGAGATCTCCAACAGCCCGTATTGTATCTCTGCAGTGGAAGTTTTACAAACAGCAAGTCTCCAAACAAAAATACCTCTTTGAATCGCTCATATTTACTGCTCACAAAAAAGTCACAAGCCAGTGTGGCTAAGCCACTGTGTTCGTTACCGGAGTATCAATATGGTTACCTGAAGGTGATCTGTACACAGAAGGTGTTCAGAAGCCCCCCCCCCACGAGATGTAATTTCCTGGTTTAGTGATTGGCTTACTGATTTTCCCAGAAGTCTGCACTAAGATACAAGTTAGATTTTGGGCATCCCCTGCAACCAAAATGCCATTCGTGGGGAGATACTCCCAAGGGGGAATCACATCTAAAGGGATGCAGAACCTGCCGGATTCCCTCATTAGAGCCCTGCAAGTGCAGCAGCTGGTTGATAATTAAAAAAAACACTCCCAAACAGATTCACTGATGGATACAGACAAAACATGTAGCTATTTCTTCAGAATCACAAACAGTACAAATCTGCAACAAAATTTAATAAAATCCCTGCATGTATCTGTGTGCTTACCTATTTTCAGTCGGCTCCAGTCCGGTCACGTTATCTTGCAGCTCTGTGTAAGGGAGCATTTGACAACAGCTGCGAATTCCAGGAGTCATAATGTAACCCATAGGCTCCCATGGCCTAGCAGTTGTCGGCGCTCCCTCCTATACCCTGCAGCAGCAGCTCACTGATACAGGGGAGCTGGAGCATGTGACCAGACTGAAGCAGATTAAATATAGGCAAGTATACACATCTTTTTTTATACAGGTTGGGCAGAATAGGTATAGATATAGATATACTTAGGCTTTTCTTCCACTTTTACGAATAAATGTACATAAAAAAAAGTATCCAGAGCTTTGAAATTAGCAGCTGTCCACATATTATCAGAAGATGAATTACATTTTATATGACGTTATCCTGGAGCTAATAAATCTGAATGGAACATGAAAGTTAGAATATACCAGCACACGCACATAATCAAAGCTAAACGTAAAAACTTCTGTCTCAAGCAGAAAATGTATGAACCTGGTGAACGCTGTGGCTCTTTACTGGCCTGTCTAATTACGCACAGATTCAAAGCCTCCAGTAATAACATCAGTCACACTTTTAACAGGGTAACCTATTTATAACCCCATTGAAGTACTTGAACTATTTTAAAAAGATTACAGTGATCTCTATTCTATAAAAAGAAGGTATTTGTCCATCAATAAGAAAACTCTGCTTGAACGTATTTGACTTTATACTCTGACCCAAATGTAAGGTATCCAAACCCAGTAAAAACTAAAAAGCCATTGCTTCATGTCCAATTAATAAAGCCCCAGGATGTAACTTTACTTACCCCTGAATCTTAAAGGGAGTTTTTAAATACTTGTTTTCACCCTTTTCATCCTTTTTTGCCACTTAGTGCTGATCTTCTAAATACTCTTTTAGTCTCTTCCTTTCTCATTGCATTTGCTCAAGCATCAGTGCCCCATTATTGCCCATGACAGGTTTAATAATAGTGATAACAATAGTTCATTCCTGCACAATATGTAATAGCATGGTTGTCTTTAGTCTCCACCAGGGGCTCAAGTGACAATGCAGGAGGACAATTGGGAGCAGAGGCGGCTCTCTAATTAGGCAAATTAGGCAGTCGCCTATGGCCTCACACCCACAGGGGCCTCGCGGCTGCCTAATTTGCCTGTGATCAATACTAATGTCGGCATCATGGGATCTCTCTATTACCCCTCTCTCTTTCTCACCTCCCCCTCTCTCCCCCCCTCTGGCATTGGCTGAATATGTATGATGGGTGAGGAGGGTGCCCTCTGCAGCCATTTTTCTTGCTTGAATTATTTTTCCCATAATGGGCGTGAGTGGGGCCTCATGTCTAAGGCCTCACAAAGCCTAGAGCCGCCTCTGATTGGGAGATAGTTGTCAACCTATAACCCAGCATAGATGTCTGTAGTCTCCACCAGGGGCTCCACTGTCAATGCAGGAGGGAAATTTGGAGATAGTTGTCAACCTATAACCCAACATGGTTGTCAGTAGTCTTCACCAGGGGCTCAAGTGACAGCGCAGAAGTGCAAATAGAAAGTAGTTGTCAACCGATAACCCAGCATAGCTGCCTGTAGTCTCCACCAGGGGCTCAAGTGACAATGCAGGAGGGCAATTGGGAGATAGTTGTCCACCTATAAACCAGCATGCCTACCTTTTGTCTCCACCAGGGGCTCAAGTGACAACACAGGAGGGCAATTGCAAGATAGTTGTCAAACTATAACCCAGCATGGCTGCCTGTAGTCCCCATCAGCATAGTTGCCAACTGTCCCGGATTGGCCGGGACATTCCCGGGATTCAAACCCATTTCCCGGATTTATTTTGTCCCGGGAAATGTGTCGGCAAATCATTTTTTTCCCGGTTTCCGTGATTTTCGCCGCCGCGGGCCGCTGCCGCTGGAGGTCCACGGACAATGTCTCAGCCGGCGGCCATTTTAAAGAAGACCAAAACACGGATGTAGTACAATAGAAAATAAAGCTGCTGCGGCGCCGCCCACACCCCGCGCCTCCCCAGGGGTGGGCGGCGCTGCAGCAGCTTTAGCCCCGCTGCAGGTCCGTCTGTAATGGAAGGGGCGGGGGTGGGCGGCGCCGCAGCCACGCGGTCGGCTCTGCCTCTATTTTGTGGGGAAACAGTAATTGTGGCAGGGACAGGAGACACCTGGTTAAGGGGGGACTTCGCTGGGGACACCTGATGTAAGGGGGGACTCCGAAAGGGACGCCGGATGTAAGGAGGGACTCCGCTGGGTACGCCTGATGTAAGGGGGGACTCCGCTGGGTACGCCTGATGTAAGGAAGGACTCCGCTGGGGATGCCTGATGTAAGGGGGGACTCCACTGGGGACGCATGATGTAAGGAAGGACTCCGCTGGGTACGCCTGATGTAAGGAGGGACTCCGCTGGGTACACCTGATGTAAGGCGGGACTCCGCTGGGGACGCCTGATGTAAGGAAGGACTCCGCTGGGTACGCCTGATGTAAGGGGGGACTCAGCTGGGGACACCTGATGTAAGGAGGGACTCCGTTGGGGGCACCTGATGGCATCTGGTGGCAGGCGACGTGACAGGTGACACACTCGGGGCTAACACTGATTCAGCATTATAGTGAGTTGAATGATTTAATTTTATATTAAAATTTAATAATAGAAATAATGCACTTCAATCATCCTGACACCATACCAACCATGGTGCCAGGATAATTGAAGAGCTAACACCAGATGTTTGTAGTATCTTTATCTGCTGATTGTTAAACTCTGGAATACACATATTTCTATTGTGGTGTAGGATCTGGGCCTGCTGTCCCTCCATCCTTCCTTCTCTCTCCTTCCCTCCCTCTTTCTTTCTCCCTTTCTTTCTCCCTCCATCCCTCATTCATCTCAGACTCTAACCCCACCCCCTTTGAGCCACGCCCATTTAAGCCACTCTCACTACCGCATAAACCAAGCCCATTTTTCGTTTTTTCTGCTAGGGTGTGACACACCTACAAGCGAATGCCCCACCCCCTAATTATAGCAAGGCTCCGCCTACATGCGAAAAAGTGTCCCGGATTTTTTTTTGCAATGTTGGCAACTATGCATCAGGGGCTCAAGTGACAATGCAGGAAGGCAATTGGAAGAAATAAGTCAACCTTTAACCCAGCATGGATGTTTGTAGTCTCACACCAAGGGCTAAAGTAATAGAGCAACAATGCAGGAGGGCAATTAGATTAAGGTGACTAGATTTTTAAAATTAAATCCAGGGACATATTTTTTTTATTTTTTATTGGCAAATAGTAAACTTATTTTCCTCAAATGAGATATGCAGTGTATGTGGTATGTGTTTATGGAATGATTGTATGATATATATGTTATTTCTCACATTTTGTCCATGAAGCTCAGCGTCACCAGTGCCCATCAATGCAGCCTGATCTGTGCCCTTCGAGGCAGCCTCACCAGTGCCCATCAGCTCAGCCTCACCAGTGCCGATCAATGCAGCCTGATCAGTGCCCATCAATGCAGCCTGATCAGTGCCCTTCGAGGCAGCCTCACCAGTGCCCATCAGATCAACCTCATCAGTGCCCATCAATGCAGCCTCACCAGTGCCCATCAGCTCAGCCTCACCAGGGCCCATCAGCTCAGTCTCACCAGTGCCCATCTGCTCAGCTTCATCAGTGCCGCCTCTCCAGTGCCCATCAATGCAGCCTCACCCGTGCCTATCAATGCAGCCTGATCAGTGCCCATTGAGGCAGCCTCACCAATGCCCATCAGCTTAGCCTCATCAGTGCCCATCAATGCAGCCTCACCAGTGCCCATCAGGTCAGCTTCATCAGTGCCCATCTGCTCAGCTTCATCAGTGCCCATCTGCTCAGCTTCATCAGTGCCATCTGCTTAGCTTCATCAGTGCCCATCTGCTCAGCTTAATCAGTGTCCATCAATGCAGCCTCACCAGTGCCTATCAACGCAGCCTCACCAGTGCCCATCAATGCAGCCTGTTCTGTGCCCATCAACGCAGCCTGTTCTGTGCCCATCAACGCAGTCTGTTCTGTGCGCATCAACACAGCCTGTTCTGTGCGCATCAACCCAGCCTGTTCCATGCCCATCAACACAGCCTGTTCCGTGCCCATCAACGCAACCTGCTCACTGCACATCAATGCAGCCTGTTCAGTGTCCATCAATGCAGCCTGTTCAGTGTCCATCAATGCGGCCAGTTCAGTGCCCATCAATGCAGCCTGTTCAGTGGCCATCAATACAGCCTGTTCAGTGGCCATCAATGCAGCCTGTTCAGTGCCCATCAGCTCAGCCTTACCAGTGCTCATAAATGCAGCCTGTTCAGTGCCCATCAATGCAGCCTGTTCAGTGCCCATCAATGCAGCCTGCTAAGTGCCCATAAATGCAGCCTGTTCAATGCCCATAAATGCAGCCTGTTCAGTGCCCATTAGCCTTACCTGTGGTCATCAATGCAGCCTGTTCAGTGCCCGTCAATGCAGATGGAGGAGGAGCCACCGCTGCCACCACAACAGAGGAAGGAATAAACACCAAGGAAAAGCTGCAGGGGAGGGAGGCGAGCTAGGGTCTCCTGAGCCGGGGATGGACCGTAGAGGCGGATCAGTGTCAAGCATAAACTCCCTCAACCAGGCGAGGTCCGGGAGGAACATGGGCCGCTTCATGCACTCTCCTCCTCCACATGTGCCCATGTAAGAGCTGTGCAGTACCCCGGTCCACCAGATCTTGAGGGAGGTGGGGGAGGGGACGCTGTGCCGACACCAGAGATCCACATGGGAAGATCGCCCCTACAAAGGGGACTGCAGCTGACAAAAAAAAACCCCAGCAAGTGGATGGGGATTTGGATTTCACCACCCCCTTCATCCTGACGCCCTGAATCTGGGGACAAAACCGGGGACAGTCTTGGTCCGGGACAGTGTCCTCAGTCTGGGGACTGTCTCAGGAAACCGGGGACGTCTGGTAACCCTAATGTAGAGGAACCTCACTTGACTGAGAACTACTACAGGTCCCAGCATGCCCCGAGTTGGTGTATATTATACAGATGATAGGTGTCAGTCTGTCACTACTCACCCCAGAGGTGACCTCTGCATCCTCAGCAGCGCCCCCAGCCTTGGGCCCAGCACCCTCACACTCCTGGCCGCCATGTCAGTCTCCTATCAGCGCTCACATGCACTGCACGCAGAAGACACAACCTACACCACTCCTTCCAGCGCCAGCCAATCTTTAGCTCCCGATCTCCTAGGGGCATTGGTAGGGCTACAAAAGATTTGGGGCTAGAGCCTATAGCAGCGAAGTAAAGAAAGACATACGCTTGGGGTGGCATACAGACACACACACACATATATATATATATATATATTGTGACAGCAGGAAGGTAAAGTCACCTGGTTGCATCCAGGGGGGTAGATATATTTCGCCCAGATTCAGGCTTTACGCCGACTTATACAACTAGGTGGAGAGTTGTATAAGCCCAGCTAAGGCTAGTGGGCTCATGGATGACTCATACCTCTAGGGAGAGTGTGGGGCGTCGTACAGACAGGGAGTTGATGAGACCAGCTGAAACTTGTCAGCTCATTTAGGCCTCTATAAGAACTCCCAGCTTCATTAGATGTTAGCTCATGCCTGGAAGCAGACCTGTGTGGACTTCCTGGAGAGAGTGAACCCTTGTCCGGTGAGACAAAGCCTGTGTGGCTATTTGCTTGGACATTTAAAACCAGGGACTTAGGGACTAGGACAGCACTAGGCTGATCCCAGTTGTTAGTTAGGAAACCTGTATGTTTAGTCAGAGGTCAAGTTGACCAGGATTTAATTTGTTTATGTTTCTTTTGGCTTTGCTGTGTTTTGTCACTGTAAATAGAAAATAAACCGCACCTTTTTTTTGATTTTGAAAACCACAACCTCCGTTTGCTGGGCCTGTTTTTGTGTGGGGAGCCCATCCCGGGGGTCACACACACCCGCTGCCAAGCTAACCCCCTCACAGTTGGTGGAGAACCAGTGGCAGTTTTTTTTTAAGCCAGCATGGAGGAGATACTGAAGCAGCTGGCTCTAGCAAATGCCAATCAACAGCAGACAAATGCAGGTTTGCAAAAGAGCCTTGCAGCTCAACAACAGAACTTCGCAGCCCAGCAGCAAGCTCATCAACAGAGCCTTGCAGCCCAGCAGCAAGCTCACCAACAGAGTCTGGAAGCTCAGCAACAAGCCCAGCAGCAATCTGAGGCCCGCTTCATAGACCTGTTACAGAAGCAAGAGCAGAGACTACAACAAATGGAAGCAGTAATGCAGCAACGTCCGCAGACCAGTGAGGAAAGCCGTCCCACTAATACCGCGTCCTTTGGGGTGAGTCGTTTATTGACAAAAATGACTGGAGAGGATGATCCAGAGGTATTTTTGACCACATTTGAAAGGACTGCTGAAAGAGAAAAGTGGCCTGAGGAGCAGTGGGCTGGACTGGTGGCTCCTCTGTTAACTGGTGAATCGCAGAAGGCTTACTATGACCTAGAGCCTGACCAAGCAAAAGACTATGTGATGCTAAAAGCTGAAATATTGGCAAGGCTGGGTGTCACCCAGGCTGTCCGGGCTCAGCGTGTGCATAACTGGACTTTCCAGCTTGGAAAACCCCCCAGGTCTCAAATGTATGATCTCATTCACCTGAGCAGAAAGTGGCTACAGCCAGAGACTTTGTCCGCACCAAAGATTGTGGAACGTGTTGTAATGGATCGGTTTTTGAGAGCTCTTCCTACTGCCATCCAAAAGTGGGTAAGCCATGGAGACCCAGAGACGGCCGATGGTCTTGTGGATCGTGTGGAGAAATACTTGGCTACAGAGAACCTGACGGCCTCTTCCAGAGACACTCGGACTTTCCACCCTAAGACCAGACCATCCCCAGGGGCGGATAAGAGGATTCCAAGGGGTGAGGGTGGAGAGAGTGAGAGGGTGGGAGCTCTACCCCAAGTTTGGCGAGAACAGCCTGGGAAATCAGCGGCTCAAGAGGCGGCAAGAAGGATCGTTTGCTACCGCTGCCGGCAAGCGGGACATATTGCAGCCAATTGCCCGGTTGTGGAGGAACCCATGCAGTGTGACTTTCTGATGGGCAGACGTCAGTCGCTGTGTGCGACAGTCGCATGCACTGCCATTCGAGGAACTGAGAAACATTTATGCAAAATGTGTGTTAATGGTAGAAATGTTGTGGTATTGCTGGATTCAGGTAGCCTTGTGACCCTGATAAAGGCTGAGTTAGTTAAAACAGAGGTCTCTGGGAATAGCAAGGTAGCTGTTATTTGTGTGCATGGGGACACCCGAGAGTATCCAGTGACTACAGTGTGTTTCGAGACCCCCAAAGGTACCCTCTCTCATCCAGTGGGCTTAGTATCTCAGTTACCGCATGACGCCATTGTGGGAAGGGATTTTCCGAAGTTCTGGGAACTGTGGGATGATCCTGAGCCCCCCACTGGTGCCCCTATGTACCAGGAATGGGATAGCCAGAACTCCCCTGAGAGTGGTGAGGACTCTCCGGAATTTCCCTTATCAGTATTGGCAGGGGAGACTCAAGAAACTGGAGAGGAGCCCACCTCCTCAGACGAAAACCTACCGTCTGTGGAGTTTTCTGATCTTGAGGTTCACAGGGAAAACTTTGCCACAGAACAGTTAAAAGACCCCGCCCTAATAAAGGCACGGGAAAACGTAGTGAAAATAGATGGCGAGTTAGTGAACCCAGATAATACCTGCACTTACCCATACTTCAGCGTAGAGAAGGACCTACTGTATCGGGTGGCAAAAAGGGCAGAAGAAACCGTTGAGCAGCTTGTGGTGCCCAAACCTTACAGGAAGTTGGTGTTGGAGTTGGCCCATGGGCACATTCTTGGAGGTCATCTGGGGACAGAGAAAACCCGAGAGAGGGTATTACAGAGATTCTATTGGCCGGGGGTGATAAAGGACATAGAAAATTATTGTTCCTCCTGCCCTGTGTGTCAGAGGTCGGCCCCGATGCCACATTTCCGTAGCCCGCTGGTCCCTCTACCCATCATTGAGGTCCCGTTTGAGAGGATCGCCATGGATTTGGTAGGTCCTATAATCAAGTCCGCTAGGGGGCACCAGTACATATTAGTTATAATGGACTATGCCACCCGTTATCCAGAAGCGATCCCTCTCCGAAATAACTCGGCCAAAACCATAGCCAAAGAGCTATCTCTTGTGTTTAGCCGGGTGGGTATTTGTAGAGAACTGCTTACGGACCAAGGTACACCCTTTATGTCCCGGGTTATGAAGGAGCTGTGTAAATTGTTCAAAGTGACGCAATTACGTACATCTGTGTATCACCCCCAAACCGATGGGCTGGTTGAAAGATTCAACAAAACCCTAAAGCAAATGTTGAAGAAAGTGGTGGATAGAGATGGAAAGGATTGGGACTGTCTACTTCCTTATCTGATGTTTGCTATTAGGGAGGTGCCCCAATCCTCTACGGGATTCTCCCCCTTTGAGTTACTGTATGGGAGACACCCAAGAGGGCTGTTGGATATTGCCAAGGAAACTTGGGAAAGTGAGAGTTCTCCCCACAGGAGTGTGATTGAGCATGTCGCCCTGATGCAAGACCGAATTGCACAGGTAATGCCCATCGTGAAGGAACATTTGGCCCAAGCGCAGTTAGCACAGCAGAGAGTGTACAACCGTGGAGCCAAGACCCGTACCTTTTCCCCGGGGGATAGGATACTGGTACTTGTCCCTACGGTTGAAAGTAAATTCCTTGCCAAATGGCAAGGCCCCTACGAGATAATGGAAAAAGTGAGCGAAGTGAATTACAAGGTCAGACAACCAGGAAGGCAAAAGCCCGAACAGATCTATCACGTTAATCTGTTGAAAGCCTGGAGGGATAGAGAGTCCCTAGTCGCAGACACTTGGTCACCAGCTCAAACTGGTTGCGTGATTCCTGAGGTTGGAATAGCAGCCACCTTGTCACAACCCCAACAACAGGAGGTTAAGGAGTTTGTGCTTCGCAACAAGGAGGTATTCTCTGAGCTGCCGGGACAAACATCTGGGGTAGAGCATGACATCATTACCCCGCCCGGTGAAAGGGTGAAGTTAAAACCCTATCGGATCCCAGAGGCCCGACGGGAGGCAATACGGGAGGAAGTACAGAAAATGCTGAACTTAGGGGTGATAGAGGAGTCCCAAAGTGATTGGTCTAGTCCCATTGTGTTGGTGCCTAAACCGGATGGGAGCTGGCGATTTTGTAACGATTTTCGTCAGTTGAACAAAGTTACAAAATTTGACACCTACCCCATGCCACGTATAGATGAGTTGATCGACCGGCTGGGAACAGCCCGATACATGACGACTCTTGACCTCACAAAAGGGTATTGGCAAATCCCCCTGGCCAAATTGGCCAAAGAGAAAACCGCATTTGTAACCCCAGACGGGGCGTTCCAATATAAAAGAATGCCGTTCGGGTTACAGAATGCGCCGGCCACACTCCAGCGGAAAATGGACCAGATGCTGAGGCCCCATCGGAAGTATGCTGCGGCTTACCTGGAGGACGTAATTGTCCATAGCACAGATTGGGCCTCACATCTGCCAAAAGTGCAAGCAGTCCTGGACTCTGTTCGGGAAGCGGGGTTTACGGCTAACCCCAAGAAGTGTACCATTGGGCAGGAGGAGGCCAAATATCTTGGGTACACCATTGGGAGGGGAGTAATAAAACCCCAACTCAACAAAGTCGAGGCCATCCAGAGTTGGCCACGTCCCAACAGCAAGAAGCAGGTACGAGCCTTTCTGGGAATCGCTGGGTATTATCGGCGATTCATTCCCCACTTTGCCTCTAAGGCTGTGCCCCTAACCAACCTAACGAAGGGGAAAGGGTCGGTCATGATTAAATGGACCCCCGAGGCTGAGGCAGCATTCCAATTCTTGAAACAAGCCTTATGTAGCCAGCCAGTGTTGTACTCACCTGACTTCTCTAAAGACTTTGTCGTACAAAGTGATGCGTCAGATGTGGGGTTAGGAGCAGTATTGTCCCAGGTCTGGAACGGGGAAGAGCACCCAGTCATTTACCTCAGCAGGAAGTTGAAGTCCCATGAGGTAAATTACGCCACCGTTGAAAAGGAGTGTTTAGCGGTGAAGTGGGCTCTAGATTCCCTTCGGTACTACCTGCTAGGTAGGCACTTTGACATGGTTACGGATCACGCTCCGTTAAAGTGGATGGCTCAAAACAGGGAAACAAATAGAAGAGTGAATAGGTGGTTCCTGGCCCTCCAGGAATTCAACTTCACAGTAAAGCATCGCCCTGGCGTTCAAATGGGGAATGTGGATGCTTTGTCTCGAGTACATGAATGCCTGATTGCTGGTGTTCCAACCCCGAGGTTAAAACAAGAGGGGGGGGTATGTGACAGCAGGAAGGTAAAGTCACCTGGTTGCATCCAGGGGGGTAGATATATTTCGCCCAGATTCAGGCTTTACGCCGACTTATACAACTAGGTGGAGAGTTGTATAAGCCCAGCTAAGGCTAGTGGGCTCATGGATGACTCATACCTCTAGGGAGAGTGTGGGGCGTCGTACAGACAGGGAGTTGATGAGACCAGCTGAAACTTGTCAGCTCATTTAGGCCTCTATAAGAACTCCCAGCTTCATTAGATGTTAGCTCATGCCTGGAAGCAGACCTGTGTGGACTTCCTGGAGAGAGTGAACCCTTGTCCGGTGAGACAAAGCCTGTGTGGCTATTTGCTTGGACATTTAAAACCAGGGACTTAGGGACTAGGACAGCACTAGGCTGATCCCAGTTGTTAGTTAGGAAACCTGTATGTTTAGTCAGAGGTCAAGTTGACCAGGATTTAATTTGTTTATGTTTCTTTTGGCTTTGCTGTGTTTTGTCACTGTAAATAGAAAATAAACCGCACCTTTTTTTTGATTTTGAAAACCACAACCTCCGTTTGCTGGGCCTGTTTTTGTGTGGGGAGCCCATCCCGGGGGTCACACACACCCGCTGCCAAGCTAACCCCCTCACAATATATATACATATTACATTATATATTAGATATACTGTATATACGTATATATATATATATATATATCATTACATCAGGGTCATTAGAGAGCCCCCCCCACTTACATTAGGGTCCCCAAAGAGCCCCTCCTTACCTCAGAGTCACCAGAGAGCCGCTCCTTACATCAGGGTCACCAGAGTGAGGGTAGGCAGTGAGAGATGATGTAATCTCTCTGCTGCCAGCGGCTGCACAGTGAGGGCGGAACAGTAATGATGCAGGGGCAGGCGGTGACAGATAATGTCATCTCTCTGTTCTCTCGCCCGCCCGGCTCTCCCGTGCTGCCTGTAGTGGGCCTGTGGTTGGGGGACCCCTGGGACTCGGGGCTATGGGCGCCAGATTCGGGGCTATAGCCCCAAAAGCCACCCCATAGCGATGCCACTGCGATCTCCTATAGCGCATGCACACACAGGGCACGCTCCGGCTTGCGGACCTAATAAAGGTGGGTTGTAGAGGAGTTGAAATGTTAAACTTGTGAATGGAGAAAGACTCCTGCAATGTGAAAGATGGTGGGCGGAGCCTGTGGAGAAGGGGCGGGTGGAGACTTTAGAGGCACTAGGCGGGGCCACTAAGACTTGTGTAACAATATCAGGAGTAACAGTTTTTTGTAGAATCTGATACCCCAGACAATACAACATATTGCCAAACGCGCCGGGAGACTCCACTGCTGCCACTGATTATATCCTAAGCGCTTATCTACTGATGTAATGTAAGTGTTCCTACCTACAATAATTCAAGTTCTTTAGACTGTATCACGCTATGTGCCCTCCTTCTTTTTTCCTATTTTGATACGGTTTCACCATTGGTCTACCATCACCGTGCTATCTGGCTTGGAGATTCAGTTCAATCACTTTGTTTTGAGTCATGGAATATCTATCTGTCTGTGGGATTCCCAGTTAAGGATCCAACCTCTACAGGGGACACATACTAAGCCTGAGTTGACCCCATAGACATATGTTTATCGGGTCCACTCATTCCGGTAAGACTCTAATTTATCCGGTGGTGGTTATCCTATATTCACTTTATCAAAATTTGTTGGAAGATTATATTTCACTTTGGATTGTTTATTTTATTTTTTTCACCAGAGAATCATTTATCAGAGACTCTTTGTCTTCATTATTCACATAATATGTGTTGAATTTTGGACTGACACTCATTGTTGTTTTCATCCATTCACTTGGGTGTCATGCACTTTTGATGTATTATCTATAGCGCTGCATTTTTTTGTTATAATAAATATCCCCAAAAATATATAAAAAAACATTTTTTTTCCTCAGTTTAGGCCGATACGTATTCTTCTACATATTTTTGGTAAAAAAAATTGCAATAAGCATTTATTGATTGCTTTGCGCAAAAGTTATAGCGTCTACAAAATAGGGGATAGTTTTATGGCATTTTTATTAATATTTTTTTTTTTTACTAGTAATGGCGGCGACCAGCAATTTTTATCGTGACTGCGACATTATGGCGGACACATGAGACACTTTTGACACTATTTTGGGACCATTGTCATTTTCACAGCGATCACTGCTATAAAAATGCACTGATTACTGTGAAAATGACACTGGCAGTTTAGGGGTTAACCTGTAGGGGGCGCTAAAGGGGTTAAGTGTGACCTAATGTGTGATTCTAACTGTAGGGGGGGGCGTAGCTTGGCGTGTGACGTCACTGATCGTCGTTCCCTATGACAGGGAACAGACGATCAGTGACAGGCTCACTAGGAAGCACGGGGAGAGGTTTGTTTACACTTACCTCTCCCCGTTCTTCAGCTCTGTGATCCGATCGCGGGACACCGGCGGCGATCGGGTCCCGCGGGCGTGGTCACGGAGTACCCGACCGGGTCGAGAGCGCGCACGCGCGACCCATGGCTGTGCATATTAAAGGGGACGTACCTGTACGCCAATATGCCCAGCCGTGCCATTCTGCCGGCGTGCAGCGGTCGGCAAGTGGTTAAAAAAAATAAAACAGTAAAGTTAGCCCAATTTTTTTGCATAATGTGAAAGATGAAGTTATGCAGAGTAAATAGATACCTAACATGTCACGCTTTAAAATTGCACACGCTCGTGGAATGGCGCCAAACTTCGGTACTTAAAAATCCCCATAGGCGACGCTTGGAATTTTACAGAGGAGGTCTAGGGCTAGAATTATTGCTCTCGCTCTAACATTCGCGGCGACACCTCACATGTGTGGTTTGAACACCGTTTTTATATGTGGGCGGGACTTACTTATGCGTTCGCTTCTGCGTGCGAGAACACGGGGACAGTAACACTTTAAAAAATATATATTTATTGTTAATTTTACTTAAAAAAAAAATATTTTGACACTTAAAAAAAAAAAAATGTGATCACTTTTATTCCTATTACAAGGAATGTAAACATCCCTTGTAATAGGAATATGATATGACAGGACCTCTTTACAGTGAGATATGGGGTCAATAAGATCCCACATCTCACCACTAGGCTGGGAAGCCTAAAATGATAATAAAAAAAAAAGATCACCGCTTCCTAGCCGAAGCGCCGCCGTTTTTTTTTAATGCAGAGGCCGGGCGTGACGTCATAACATCGCGCCCGACCTCCGAACGATCATAGAGACTCCGGCGACCATCTGGTCCACGGGAAATCTCTATGGTAGGAACCCGGGGCCAGCGGATCTGTTCTCTGACTCACCGATCGCAGCGGTGAGTCGGTAGAAGCACCGGAGGGCGGCAGGAGGGGGGGACGTCCTGACCCTCCTTTTATGGGGTCCCCCAGCGGTGCTCCTGGCTCCTCCTCTTCATCGAGTGCCCCCACGGAGAGCTGCTTTCCATAGGGGAACTTGTGCGGGCGTGCTCCCGAGTCTTGCTGCTGCATCCATTGACACAAACAGCAGGACTCAGTCCCGCCCCCGCTCCAATGTCAATGGATTTGATTGACAGTGGCGGGAGCCAATGTCTCCTGCTACTATCAATCTATCCAATGAGGAAATGAGACAGTGGCTGGAGCTGCTGAGCTCGTTCTCGTCGCTAGAACGATCGGGTTCAGGTAAGAAAGAGGGGAGGTGTGGGGGGCCCTTTGGTCCTTAAGAGGCCCTCCTCGGATACCAAACTTTAGCCGATCCATCTCCGGATGGTTCAGGGCTCCCTGCGCTAATAAGTCCCTCCTGCACGGTAGCCCCCAGGGGGGCTTTGTGGCTAGATTTGGTCTTTTTGTCCAAAAAGGGGTCAAGATCAAATCTGTGGCCTCTTCCTTGAATTTCCTGAGCACCAGAGGAATCAATTGGAGAGAGGGGGGGGGGAGCATAGCACAATGGGTACCTCCATGGATGGGCAAAAGAATCTAACCCAACGGTGTGATCTTCCCTGTGAAGATAAAAGAATATTGGAGTCTTTGCATTTCGTTGACTAGGAATAAGTTGACCTGTGGACCACCCCAGACCTCTGTAATCATCAGGAAGACCTCCTGGTTCAGGGAAGAAAGAGAGAGAAAGGGGGGTGAAATAGAGAGGGGGTAAGAGAGGGGAAGGGGTGAGAGAGAGAAAGAGGGATGGGAAATGGGTATTCTCAGTGGTGGGGCACTTACTGTGGAGTGCAGTGCTCAGTCGTTGTTGGTAGTGGGCAGTGCTGTGTTGTGGCCCTAGGGATTAGGCTGGGTCCTGGGGTTGTGCCCCCAACTCAGGCATAGAAGAGGCTTTCCCCTGCCACGAGTCCCAAGTCAGATAGAGAAAGAAAAAGACAGGCGGGGAAGCGGAGCCCAGACTGGGCTGACAGCATGTTTGGTTCAGGCTTGGAGAGGATGGAACATGAGCTGAGCAGCATAGGACTGTGGGCAAGCTCCCTCACCTGTGGAGGACCTGTGCACCCCAAGCGTATACACTGTCCTCAGCTGTGCAGACTGATCCCTCCAAGGGTGAGTGAAGCCTGGGACAGGAGCCTTTCATGGGGCCCCTACAGGTCCCGGACCAGTGGTGGCTGGTGCTCAAAATTTTTTGGGGGGCACAAACAAACTGAAAAATTCAGGGAAAAAAACATGAATTGTGCCCATCAAACGCTGCCACCGTGCCATCAAACGCTGCCACTGTACCATCAAACGCTGCCACAGTGCCCATCAAACGCTGCCACTGTGCCCATCAAATGCTTCCAGTGTGCCCATCAAATGCTGCCACTGTGCCCATCAAATGCTTCCATTGTGCCATCAAATGCTGCCAGTGTGCCCATCAAATGCTGCCAGTGTGCAAATAAAATGCTGCCAGTGTGCCCATCAAATTCTGCCACTGTGCCCCATTAAATGCTGCCAGTGCGCCCATCAAATGCTGCCACTGTGCCATTGAATGCCGCCAGTGTGACCCCCCCGCCTGGTCACCGTCTGCCCGGCACTTACCCTGTCTTGGTGGGGCAGCGGGTGACGGTGACGAGCGGGGTCCTTCATGCGTCTTCTCCCATCCTCATCTCTCGTCCTCTCCTCCTGATAGGCGTCCAATAGCGGCGCCTGTTGTTTCTGCCAATCAGGTGACGGGTAACAGACCCAGCACCTGATTGGTGGAGAGGCGGTTCAGTGTTAGGAAAGCAAATATTCATTCGCTTTCCTAACACACCTGGGCTGTGGCTCTAATCAGGTGCTTCAAAAACACCCCTGCCGCTGTAATTCAGGTGCCCGGCGCCCAAAAAGGGGGCCGGGCGCCTAAATGGGGGGTGGCAGCGGTGGCCATGGATAGATTCATGCAATGCATGAATCTATCCATTGGTCATAGAGGGGGTGGCTGGAGAGAGGGGGCGGCGTCCATGCGACCTTATGGACGCACCACCACTGTTCCCTGGACCCTTGAGCAGTGCCAGGGTGCCCAAACGGTCACGCAGAAAAAATGGTCAGTCCGCCAATGGATATCTGTACACTGAGTGCTATTCCCTATATATAACACTGACATCTGTACATGGAGTGGCACTCCATGTACGGATGTCAGTGTTATACATAGGGAATAGTAGTCACTAAGTGCTATTCCAATCCCAATATATATATAACACTGAACACGGAACACTCAGCCTGCTTGGTATACATTTAAGCAGGGTGACATGCTAAACAGCTGGCCTGGCGATCACACACTGACCTGCTGCTGTGCTGCACAGAGTCTGACCAGTCCATGCTGCAGTGCACTGTCTCCAGCTCTCTAAGTTCAGCACCGCCTGTCCTCCATGGCAGGAATGTAGACTGAGGGCGACGCTGAGACTGTATCTCCCCGGGGAGAGAGGTGGCCAGTACAGATGCCGCTGCCATCATCCCCATGGCTCCACGATCATTCTCTTTTCCCAAACAGAGACCTTGCCGGCATCTGCATTAGGCCGCCGAGTGACGGACCGTGGGAGCCGGAGAAGAGGAAAAGGTGGGTGGAGCCAGGGCAACACTGACACAGCCTCGCTCTCGACCCGTCCTCACTCTGCGAGTCTCTGTGTGTGTGTGACGTCACTGGTTGTTAGACGCCAAGCGGGGCGGCCCTAGCAACCAGTGATTAGTTAGGGTGGCTGCAACTGGTGTGTGTCAGGGAGCCGCAGTCGAAATGCGGAACATTGCCGCACCTCGCGGGAGACTTAGGATATCTGGTGACCAGACATCCCTGGAACTGCAAAGCGGGGACAAAACCGGGGACAAACTTCCTCCAGGGACAGTGTCCTCAGTCCGGGGACTGTCCCCGGAAACCGGGGACGTCTGGTCACCCTAAGGCCCCTTTCACACTGAGGTGCTTTGCAGGCGCTATTGCGCTCTAAATAGCGCCTGCAATGCGCCCCAAAAAAGCCTCTCAATGCTATCCAATGTGAAAGCCCGAGGGCTTTCACACTGGAGCGTTGCGCTTGCAGGAGGCTCAAAAAACTCCTGCAAGCCACATCTTTGAGGCGCAATAGGAGCGCTAAAAATAGCGCTCCTATAGCGCCCCTGCCCATTGAAATCAATGGGGTAGCGCCTCTAATACGCCCGCAAAACGCCTCTAAGAGGCGTTATTGCGGGCGGTTTTAACCCTTTTTCGGCCGCTAGCGGGGGTTAAATTAACCCCCGCTAGCGCCCGCAAATTGCGGCCAAAAAACCGGTATAGCGGCGCTAAAAATAGTGCATCCAGCGCCTCAGTGTGAAAGTAGCCTAAATTAGATAGTTGTCAACTGATAACAGGAAGTGCCTGAACAAGGATCTTCATGGCAGACTCACCTGTTGCTTTTGTAATGAAAGCTGCAGAATTAGAAATATTGTAATAGCTTTTGAGATTGCATGTTAAAGCCCTGTACACACGATCGGTTTTACCGATGAAAACAGTCCGATGTACTTTTTTCATCGGACAAACCGATCGTGTATGGGCCCCATCGGTCTTTTTTCCATCGGTTTTAAAAAATAGAACATGTTTTAAATTTTTCCGATGGATCAAAGACCGATAGCAAATTTCGATCGTCTATGGGCAAGTCCATCGGATAAAAAACCCACGCATGCTCAGAATCAAGTCGACGCATGCTCAGAAGCATTGAACTTCATTTATCTCGGCTCATCGGAGTGTTTTATGTCACCGCGTTTGGAACGGTCGGTTTTTTGACTGATGGTGTGTAGGCAAGACTGATGGAAGTCAGCTTCATCGGATTTCCGATGGACAAAACCATCGGATTAGAATCCATAGGATATCCGATCGTGTGTACAGGGCTTTAAAGCTTATAAACACTAGTTACCAGCTCCAGGAGGCTGAAGACAAAAACTTGCAGAGATGACACCCATTGCAGAGAACCTAGGACCTAGGTTACAAAGTATACAACAATTTTATGAGGTGTACAAAGATGTGGGGTCACAGAGATCTGTGGTCATATAGGGCATCCAGGAAAAATAGGGGACACAGAATTGAAATGGTAGCTTTGAATACATTTAATTACAGCATTCAAGAATATAATGTTGTTTGCACCATAGTTATATTCACAATTGTATGTAGTAGTGAAAGTGTCTTATTTGCCTTCAGAAAGACAGAAAAAAAGATGCAGATGCAAATACAATAAAAAAATGTACCTTCATCCCACAATGCTTTGTTCTTGGCTATTTCCACAAGGTAAGTTAGAAAAAATGCTCTAAAATAAAGGATATGTATGACTACCATGTCATCCTATTAGATGTTTAGATTGCACAGTGCGCTTAAATTATGTGTGACAATACAGCCTTACGCCACAGGAAGATGCATATATCACAGCCCAATACTAAGGGCTTTTGCTACAATAATTCAGCGTTGACGCATGTACTCTCGAGTGTCCGTTCTCTCTGTCTGCCTTTTTTTCTTCTCAGAAAATAGATTTCAGAGACACTAAAGCAGATAACAGATGTATATAATGCATCTTCCTCTGTAATTCTTTTGCCGCTGCTTTGAAAATAGTTTTGGCAAACAAGTACGCTACTATTTATCAAAGAAGAAAATCTTTTTCCCAATGGGACTATTTTCTTTAATAAATGCAGGATATCAGTAGTTGTTCTAGTTTTACAGCTGGAAGGCTTTAATCACCCCAGCATATAGTACAGTTGTATATATAGATTAGCATGCTAAGTCACTTTGTTATTGGCAATTTAGCTTCAGTAGGACAGCGACCACTAGTCTCTAAAAGTGACAGTTTTTTTCCTGTAGTAATCTAAACTGATGCCAACATTAAGCTCATAAGAAAATCCTGCAGAAAATGAAATGTTGGCATTAAGCACAGTAACCAACTGCATACTAATTGTATTAATTGACCTGTTATAAAAGGAAATAGCTTTATTTTAAAGCGGAGTTCCGCCCATTTAAAAGTCAGCATCTACAAAAAGTGTAACTGCTGACTTTTAATAATCAGACACTCACCTGTTCCTTGGTCCAGCGATGCGGGCGCACGGAGCCTCGCTCCTCTCCCCCTCCTCTCTGCGGCGCCGGCATTCTAACTGTGGGCGCCTGGCTGTGGCTTCACAGCCGGGCGCGCACTGCACAAGCGCGAGCCGCGCTGCGCGCTGTGATTGGCCGGGCAATCTTCTGGGACCTGTGACGTGTCCCAGAAGATTGCAGGGAGGGAGGGGGGAGAGGTGAACTTCCTTCCGGCGCCACGGCGCCAGTGAGGAAGTGGGAGCTGGGTGTCCGTAAAAACAGGGTACCCACTCCTCCCCCAAAAAAATGACATGCAAAATGTGGCATGTCAGGGGGTCACCTACACTTAAAGCGGAAGTTCCATTTTTGGGTGGAACTCTTTAACCAGTTGTCAACCGGCTGCCGTCAATTGACGGCGGCAGGAAGACACTGTTATCCTGGGCGGACGTCAATTGACGTTGCACCTTTAAAGTCCACTAGGGGGTCCACGATGGCCGCCGGGCACCCGCGATTGCCCAGTAACCGAGCAGGACCGTGGATCTGTGTGTGTAAACACAGATCCACTACTGTCAGGGAGAGGGGACCAATGGTGTGTCCCTTGTACATAGGGACGACCATCGGTCACCTCCCCCCCACAGTTAAAACACATCTAGGAAACACATTTAACCCTTTCCTCGCCCCCTAGTGTTAACCCCTTCACTGCCAGTCACATTTATACAGTAATCAATGCATTTTTATAGCAGGGATCTCTGTATAAATGTGAATGGTCCCAAAAATGTGTCAAAAGTGTCCGATGTGTCTGCCACAATATCGCAGTCATGATAAAAATTGCAGATCGCCGCCATTACTAGTAAAAAAAAAAAAAAAATGCCACCAAAAGAAAGCTCTATTTGTGGGGAAAAAAGGACGCAAATTCGGTTTGGGAGCCACGTCGCACGACCGCGCAATTATCATTCAAAGTGTGACAGCGCTGAAAGCTGAAAAATGGCTTGGGCAGGAAGGGGGTTTTAGTGCCCGGTAGGCAGGTGGTTAAGAATAGTTGCTAAACTAAGGGCTTGTTTACACTTTAGGTTGGGGGGCCTATAAAAAAAAGTCAGTTGTGCTACAGTTTCACTGCCCCACCGACTGCCCCCTCAAACTGCAAACACAGCTGGACAGGGCTGTACACATGCTGTGACAAAAAAGATACCGCTTGTCACATTTGGCAGGCAGTACTGCCCCCAAACACGATTGGTTCAAGCGAATTAAACCATGCCGGCTTGCAGCTGTGTGTAATGCAAGTGGTTGTGGCACAGTGGTGCAAAAGCTTTACAGGGTAAAACAAGCGGTGAGAAGGTAACATATTGGGGTTGATTTACTAAGACCCCTTTCACACTGAGGCGGTTTTTAGGCGTTTTAGCGCTAGAAACAACGCCTGTATAGCGTCTGAAAACCGCCTCCCATTCATTTCAGTGTGACTTTTCACACTGGGCCGGTGCGCTTGCGGGACGTTAGGAAAAGTCCTGCAAGCAGCATATTTGGGGCAGTTGGGAACGCTCCCAAAACGCCCTGCCCATTGAAATGAATGCGCCTAAAAAGCGTTTCCAAAATGCCGCAACACGGACACTTTTAACCCCTTCTTTGGGGTTAAAAGAGCCCCGCTAGCGGCCGAAAAGTGCAGCTAATACAAGTGGCACTTTAGCGCTAACGCGGCCATGCCCCCAGTGTGAAAGGGGTCGAAAACTGAAAAGTGAAAAATCTGGTGCAGCTGTGCATGGTAGCCAATCAGCTTCTAACTTCCGTTTGTTCAGTTAACCTTTCTAAAAAACCTTGAAGCTGATTGGTTTTTATGCAGAGCTGCACCAGATTTTTCACTCTCCAGTTTTATTAAATCAACCTGTTGCCTCATCACCGCTGCTTGTGAAATGTCTGGGAAAAGCAATCCACCGCAGATCGCTTTCCAAAAAAGGCATCATGGTCTGTCGCATTTGTAAACTTAGCCTATGAGCTTTCATAAATGTCCCACTGAAGTTTGCTCTTGACCAGATGATATTTTTCCCTCTGTGGCGTGTGCTTAAAGCGTATTATACAGAATTTAGAAGTGTGCTTTGCTATGGAATGTACACTCTAACATCTGAACCTATATTATTGAAGCCATGGTGTACCTAAAATAAAAATGTGAATTTTCTGTAATGTTTTAGGTCCATCCAACCATTGTTAGCATTTTTAAATGTGCATACCATGAAGGTTTAAAACCACATCATGTGTGCATGGCTATTGTTAAAGCTGGCTTCATATACAGGTGAAACTCGAAAAATTAGAATATCGTGCTAAAGTTAATTTATTTCACTAATGCAACTTAAAAGGTGAAACTAATATATGAGATAGACTCATTACATGCAAAGCAAGATAGTTCAAGCTGTGATTTGTCATAATTGTGATGATTATGGCTTACAGCTCATGAAAACCCCAAATCCACAATCTCAGAAAATTAGAATATTACATGCAAGCAATAAAACAAGGATTGTACATAGAACAATATCGGACCTCTGAAAAGTAGAAGCATGCATATGTACTCAGTAGTTGGTTTGGGCCCCTTTTGCAGCAATTACTCCCTCAATGCGGCGTGGCATGGAAGCTATCAGCCTGTGGCACTGCTGAGGTGTTATGGAAGACCAGGATGCTTCAATAGCGGCCTTCAGCTCTTCTGCATTGTTCGGTCTCATGTCTCTCATCTTACTCTTGGCAATGCCCTATAGATTCTCTATGAGGTTCAGGTCAGGCGAGTTTGCTGGCCAATCAAGCACAGTAATCCCACGGGCATTGAACCAGGTTTTGGTGCTTTTGGCAGTGTGGGCAGTTGCCAAGTCCTGCTGGAAAATGAAGTCAGCATCCCCATAGAGCTCGTCTGCGGAAAGAAAGCATGAAGTGCTCCAAAATCTCCTGGTAGACGGCTGCGGTGACCCTGGACTTAAGGAAGCACAGAGGACCAACTCCAGCAGATGACATGGCTCCCCAAATCAACACAGACCGTGGAAACTTCACACTGGACTTCAAGCCTCTTGCAGTGTGCGCCTCTCCATTCTTCCTCCATACTCTGGCTCCTTGGTTTCCAAATGAGATGCAAAATTTGCTCTCATCAGAAAAGAGGACTTTGGAACACTGAGCAACAGACCAGGTCTGTTTTCCTTTAACCCAGGTAAGATGCTTCTGACATTGTTTGTTGTTCAGGAGTGGCTTGACAAGAGAAATACGACATTTGAAGCCCATGTCCAGGATCCGTCTGTGTGTGGTGGCTCTTGATGCACTGACTCCAGCCTCAGTCCACTCCTTGTGAAAGTCCCCAACACTTTTGAATGGCCTTTTCCTGAAAATCCTCTCCAGGCTGCGGTCATCCCTGCTGCTTGTGCACCTTTTTCTTCCACACTTTTCCCTTTCACATAACTTTCTATTAATGTGCTTTGATACAGCACTTTGGGAACATCCAACTTCTTTTGCAATTACCTTTTGAGGCTTTACCTCCTTATGGAGAGTGTCAATGATGTTTTTTTGCACAACTGTCAGGTCAGCAGTCTTTCCCATGATTGTGATTCCTACTGAACCAGACTGAGAGACCATTTAAAGCAGGGGTGTCCAAACTTTTTTCAAAGAGGGCCAGATTTGATGAAATGAACATGCTTGAGGGCTGACCATTTTGCCTGACATTCTTTAAACCATTAAAATTCGGTCTACGTGTGTTCGTTCGAGCACTAATACACTGCCCAAAAAGAATTCTCATGCCTTTGTGGCTGTGTGTGGTGAAGAGATGAGCTTGGATGTGTTATTTGGATATACCGTATTTATCGGCTTAAAACACGCACCTTTACTTTAAAAAGGACGTTTCAGGAAGAAATCTTACATTTGAAATACAGAACTGTGAAGCAAAATAAGGGTCAGTGCCCATCAATGCAGCCTAATCAGTGCCCATCTGCAGCCTCACAAGTGCCATGAATGCAGCACCCACCGTATTGCCATGAATGCAGCACCCACTCCATTGCCATGAATGCAGCACCCACTGTATTGCCATGAATGCAGCACCCACCGTATTGCCATGAATGCAGCACCCACTCCATTGCCATGAATGCAGGACCAACTCCATTGCCATTAATGCAGCACCCACTCCATTGCAATGAATGCAGCACCCACATCATTGCCATGAATGCAGCACCCATTCTATTGCCATGAATGCAGCACCCACATTGACATGAATGCAGACTCAGCATTTCCGTCAGTGCAGCCTTATTCATGTCCATCTGTAGCCTTGAGGAGACAGGGAGGGGGTGGGATGAGCGCCGACAGACATACAGGAGAAACTCCTGTTTTCTCGGCTGCCTCTTTAATTGAAAGTCCCCCGCCTCCTATGATGGACAGAACAGTTGTCCAATGGCAGCACAGGAGACGGGACTTCCCTTTACACAGGATGCAGTGTAAACAGGAAAT
The DNA here is from genome assembly GCA_029206835.1 of Rana muscosa. NCBI lineage: Eukaryota > Metazoa > Chordata > Amphibia > Anura > Ranidae > Rana > Rana muscosa. The sequence continues at coordinate 197,188,893 of CM055117.1, forward strand.
ACTCCTGTATCCTGTACGGCAGTGGTCCCCAACCTTTTTGGCACCAAGGACCGGTTTTGTGGAAGAATATTTTTCCAATGCCCGGTAGGAGGGGGGAGGAATCACGATGTGTGGGTCGGTTCACACTGCTGCAGTGCGGGAACCCTGCGAATCCACTGCGGGTTTCCGCATCGCAGGTTTTCCGGTGGCAGTTCACATTGCCCTGCAAACTGCTGGGAGTGTCAGTTAAAAGTTAACGACACCCCCAAATCAGTTTGTATATCGCAGTGCGATCTGCAAACTCTGACAGGAATCGGATTGCATGGGTGTGAACACCCATGCGATCCGATTCTGCTACTGACAAAAAAAAAAAAGGGTCCTGTGTGAGTTTGATGCAAATTCAGCCATACGATTTGTATGGCTGAAATCGCACAGAGATCGCATGTGATGTGCACTGCACTGCGGTGCGAATCACATCCGAACTCTGACATTGCTGCAGTGTGAACCGGCCCTAAATGTCCCAGTGTAAAAATATTATTAAATGTCCCAATATGGGGGGCGTGGCCTGACGCGGCATGTGAACAGACCTGTTCGACGGAGCTCCCGCTGTAGATCCTGTTTGTGATCCTTTCCTCGCCACCTACAACGCCCGATTCAGCCACAACCTGCGCCTAAAGACCTCCAGAGACCCTCGGTTCCAGCGGTGCTCGATAATCCCGGCATGATGACCCAGGGAAACAAAGGAGAAGCTGCGGCTGCGGCCTCCCAGGCCTTCCAAGATGGCGCCTGGATGTCTCAGTCTCTGCCTCCCAGGACTCCACGAGGGCAGGAGAAGAAGACGGAGCTGGGGGGTAAGTCCACCAAAGCCCCTAAAGGGACAGACCAAACGAGAGACATGCTATATTATGCCAGGAAACTGACAGGCCCGGAAGATTCCCTGCAGACTGTTGCACAGGGTCATGCAATGCCCGCAGAGCAGGCTGAGCAGGGACACACTGACATGCTGGAAGCTGAGGATGATGAAATGGAGTCAGCCCCTGGTTCTGTTCTAGCCTTGCTTGACCAGCAGACAGAGGACAGTCCCCAGCCCACACTCAGTGAAATCCTGCATGCTGTTCACAGGTGCACTGCCTCAGTGGATGCCCTGAAGGAGAGATTTGGGGGGCTGGAAGAGAAAGTTAATCTCCTGAGACATGATATACAGAAGGTCAGGGAGAGGACCACGGCCGTGGAGGGCAGAGTCAGTGATATAGAGGATCAGATGCCACACATGACCCGGGAAGTGAGAGTCGCTGCTCAGCAGGCACGCCAGGCCTTTGATCGCCATGATGAGATCGAAAATCGCCTGAGACGCAACAATGTACGCATTGTGGGGCTCCCAGAAAAGGTGGAGGGCAGGGACCCCACGACGTTCATAGAAGGCTGGCTACAGGAGACCTTTGGTAAAGAGGCTTTTTCTCCGATTTACACGGTGGAACGGGCGCACAGGGTGCCACCTCGCCCCCTCCCCCCGGTAATCCCCCGAGATCCATGCTTGCTAGACTCCTTAACTACAGGGACCGGGAAGTGATACTTCAAATGGCCAGAGAAAGGGGGGCTGTACATTATAACGGAGCCCGGATTTCCTTTTATCCTGACTTCTCTGCAGAAGTGCAACGCAGAAGATCAAAGTTTATGGATGTCAAGAAAAGGCTGCAGAGGCTTCAGCTGTCCTATGCCATGCTATACCCAGCCAAGCTTCGCGTAACAGCCAGAGATGAGGCCCACTTTTTTGAGAATGCACAGGATGCTGCGGACTGGCTAGACCGCAACGAACAAGACTTCCGCAGGAGGGGACCGGAGAATGGTGCAGGTTGATGTGGACAATCCTATCTATATCAAGAGCAAGCCGGGTAAAGAAGTGCTGTTGCTGAAATGATGTCACTTGAGAGGATCAATACCTACTTGAAGTTACCAGCGAATAGTTTTCCACTAACTTTTCTGAATTTTCTTTTTTTTCGCTGACCTGAGTTTATGGGTGGAGTGTGTCTCTGCACCCCCCCTATGTACCGTTTGCTGTTATGGTGGACATGGCTTATGCTTTTGTGCCCTGTTGGCACTGGAAATGCCAGTGTTGCTATTACTCAACACCGGTGGGGAGTCCCCAGTGACGCCCAGTTGGCAGTCCAGGAGCCACCGGCAGATGCAGATAAGTTTTACTGTTCTTGTTTTTCTTATGCTTCCTACTTCTATTTTTACTGTATTGACACCACAGCGCCGATGCGCAGGAATCTCTGCCACAGTTTCTGCAGGATTTTTTTTTCTTTCCCAAGGGACTGTACTGTTCTTATTGATGCACCACAGTCAAAGCTGTTTGAACCACAGGGCTGTTTTTTGATAGCTGGATGGGGGGATACAGGACTGTTGCTCTCTTCTGGGTACTCCTCCCACTCAGACAGAACTCTTGGTATACAATCGCCATGTCTTCTACACCCATAGTGTCGTGGAATGTCAGAGGGGTAAATGATCCTCTGAAAAGGACCATGATATCCACTGTATTGCGTAAATTTCACCCGGCCATAATTGGCTTACAGGAGACCCATCTATTGAAAGATACGACTAGTTTCTTGGGATATGCGTGGGTGGGGCAGGCCTATCACTCCACTCACTCCGCCTATTCACGCGGAGTGAGTGTATTGATCCACAGGGCTCTGGTATACCAGGAGTTAGATTCGCTTATTGATATATCTGGGAGATTTGTATTTCTTTATTGCAAACTGTTTACCGTTACTATGATTCTGGCGTTTGTATATGTGCCTCCACCTTTTTCTAGAGAGGTGCTGCAGTTGCTGCTGTCTTACCTGGCAAACAAGCCTGACGTCCCACTACTGTTGCTAGGGGACTTTAATTGCTACCTTGACCCTAAATTGGACAGACACCCCCCGGTGATGCCCCCTAAGGGCAACCGGGGTACGGCTCTTGGACGCCTGATGGAGGAGGTGGGGTGGGTTGACATCTGGCGGGTTAGGAACCCCAAGTGTAAACAATTCTCCTGTTTCTCCAAGTCACATGGTTCCCTCTCCCGTATAGACCTGTGTCTGGGCACTCCCAACATGGTTAGTTGCACCTCTAAGGTGGAGTATTTCCCACGGGGGGTATCAGACCACTCCCCGCTAGTACTTTGGTTGGTAACTCAACCGTCTAGCTCCCTACCTAGAGCCCCATGGAAACTGAATGCTTATTGGCTCAAACTGTTTACATCCCCAGAACGTATTGAAACCAAGATTGAAGTCTTTCTCCGGGCCCATGAGCACTACCTAGACCCACTGCTAAAATGGGAAACTTTGAAAGCCTATCTTAGAGGGGTATTTATCGAGGAAATACAAATTGTCAGGAACAACTCCTCTGCCTTGGTGGAACGGGTGGGAGACCAGGTGAGGCAGCTGGAACTCGCTTATGTGACTAGCCCCACTGACTTGGCCAGGGAGGCTTGGATGTCGGCCCAGGACTCTCTGGACCGTCTGCGATCCTCACAGGCAGAGCGGAAGAGGTTCTTTACCAAACTTGCATTTTATGAGGAAGGGGAACAAACTGGACGATTGCTGGCCAAGATAGCGAGGTCTCAAACACAATCCCCGGCCATCGGTGCTATACGCGCCTCTACGGGTAAGGTGGTTAATACCCCTGAAACCATTATATCCGAGCTGGCGTCCTTCTATGAAGGCCTTTATGGATCGAGGGATGCCTACTCGGATGCGGACCTTGGAACATACATGGCTAGTATTGATCCACATCTGCCAGAGAACAGTTAGATGCACCAATTACTCTGGGCGAGCTGCAATCAGCGGCAAGCTCTTTTCCTACATGTAAAGCCCCCGGAGAGGATGGCCTGCCCATAGAAGTGTACACTCAATTTGGGGAGCACTTGTTACCTGAACTATTGAAGGTCTTTAACGCCGCACTAGAGGGTGGTCAGCTGCCTGATTCCATGGCTAGGGCTAATATTATTTTACTGTTGAAGCCGGGAAAGGATCCGGTTGACCCTGGCTCCTATAGGCCTATATCGTTGCTGCAGAGCGATGTAAAAATCCTGGCAAAGGTCCTGGCGCGCAGGGTCAACGGGATAATCACGTCTATTATCCACCCAGACCAGGCTGGCTTCATGCCGCAGAAGTCCACCGCCACCAACTTGAGGCGCATGTTCTTGAACATGCAGGTGCAGGCAGACAATGGGGGCCGTAGGGCGCTCTTGTCCCTTGATGCCAACAAGGCATTTGATAGTGTCAGTTGGAGGTTCCTCTGGGCGACGTTGGCCAAGTTTGGCTTTGGGGACAAGTTTATAGAGTGGGTCAGGCTGCTGTACGCGTCCCCCCAGGCGACCATTAGGGTCGCGGGTAGGATGTCACCGGCCTTTGCTCTGGGTAGGGGGACGAGGCAGGGATGTCCCCTGTCCCCCCTGCTCTTCGCGATCGCTATAGAGCCATTGGCTGCCCTGATACGGGCTAGTACCCGCGTCCGGGGATTCCAATACGGCACGCTGCAAGAAAAAATCATGCTGTACGCGGACGACATGCTGCTGTTCCTGGAGGACCCCACGCACTCCATCCCCGGGGCTATGTCAATAATAGAGCAATTCGGCCACTACTCGGGATTGACCATTAATTGGTCAAAATCCGCCCTGATGCTGTTGGATGAGGATGGTGGGGTAGCCCTGCCGGACTCTTGTCCCATCCCAGTTGTATCTAGCTTTAAATATTTGGGGGTACAGGTGTCGCCCAGGCTGGGGGACTACTGCTCCCTTAATGTGCACCCATTGCTGTCCCGGTTTAGGGACAAAATTAATACTTGGAACACCCTAAAAATGTCACTTGCAGGTAAAGCCAATCTGATCAAAATGATTTTAATGCCACAACTACTTTACTTTCTTCATAACTCGCCTGTAGTGATACACCTGAAAATCTTCCGAATAGTGAGCACTCTCTTCCGATGGTTGCTATGGCATACTAGGCCCCCTCGGATTAGACTGGAACACTTGCAGCGGGCCAAGGACAGTGGGGGGCTGGCGGTTCCCAATCCTTGGCTGTACTACATAGCGGCCCAGTTACAGCATTTGATCGGCTCTATGTCCCAGGACCCGGGGAGCTCGGCGGCACGACTGATGCTGTCGGCCACTGGCGCTGAGACTATCCCGATGGGGCTGGAGGCGCAAATGTTCCTCAAATCCAACAAGCGGACCCCGACGCTCGCACTTATCCAGAAAGTCTGGAATAAGGGCCGACAACTCCAGGGAGTGCAGGGATTCACAGAGGACAGCCCAATATGGGGCAATAGGTCTTATGTGGAGTTGGTGAAGCTGCAGCAGGGGCCCAGATGGCGTGCCCATGGTGTGGCTCTGCTGCCCCACATTTTCGTTAACGGCAGGCTTCTCAATTTCCCCGAACTGCAGGCCAGATTTGACCTCCCAGCTCATATGCATTATTACTACATGCAGCTTCAACATGCGGTTGCGGCACACGGGAATGCGGTGGAATGGGTTCAGTCGCCCGCCCCGGTGTTCCGTGTGCTGCACACTAGCACTGAAACAAAAGGATTTATCTCACAATGCTACCAGATGTTACTGGCAAGTCACCTACAGGCATTCCCGAGCAGGGCGGAATCCATGTGGGAGAAGGACATAGGTACACTGTCAGGGGACCAATGGGAGGAGGCGTGGCGGTCAGTCACTACTTGTTCTTTAAACGTTGCGCAGAAAGTGTCACAGCTATATATATTATTGAGGGTACATTACACCCCGCTGAAATTATATAAGATGGGTAAGCTCGGGGACCCTGTGTGTGGTAGATGTCAGAGGCACAATGGAGATCTCATTCATCTCCTGTGGAGATGCCCTAAGCTTCACAGGTATTGGACTGAGGTGGTGGGTACAATAAACAGAGTGTTTCAAACTACGATCCCTTTGGACCCTAAGTGCTGCCTGCTGGGGATCTTGGAGGAAGCGATCCCTGGGGAGTTGACCAGGGTCGCGGTCTCTAGGGCCCTGTTTCAGGCTAGGAAGCTTATTTTGATGGGTTGGAAGTCAGTCTCACCGCCTACCACCACCTCTTGGGTAGCACACATGGGGAATACTCTTATAATGGAAAAGTACATATACCAGCACAGGGGAAGCCCGAGCAGGTTTGAGAGAATTTGGTCCCAATGGCTTGATACCCCTGGCCTAAGCCCCAGGGAGCTGGTGATGTCCCGACTTTTGCAGTAAATTTGAAACCAAGCGGCCGAGGATTAATATGCTTATACATGCAAGATTGTGGTGCTGTTTTTGATGTGATCTTATATGTTGTTTTACAGTTCGCCAGCAGAGGGAAACCTTTGCTATTTTTTGTACAATGGAAACTGTTGTGATCTATCTGGTGTTCAATAAAAACCTTTTTGATTCAAAAAAAAATGTCCCAATATAAAAATATAATTAAATGTCCCAGTATAAAAAAAAAAATTTAATGATTTTTTTATACTGGGACATTTAATAATTTTTTTATACTGGGACATTTAATGTCCCAGTATAAAAAAATCATTAAATGTCCCAGTATAAAAAAAATCATTAAATGTCCCAGTATAAAAAAAAATCATTAAACGTCCCAGTATAAAAAAAATCATTAAATGTCCCAGTATAAAAAAAAAATCATTAAACATCCCAGTATAAAAAAAATCATTAAATGTCCCAGTATAAAAAAATCATTAAATGTCCCAGTATAAAAAAAATCATTAAATGTCCCAGTATAAAAAAAATCATTAAACGTCCCAGTATAAAAAAAACATTAAATGTCCCAGTATAAAAAAAAAAATCATTAAACATCCCAGTATAAAAAAAACATTAAATGTCCCAGTATAAAAAAAAATCATTAAATGTCCCAGTATAAAAAAAATCATTAAATGTCCCAGTATACAAAAATCATTAAATGTCCCAGTATACAAAAATCATTAAATGTCCCAGTATAAAAAAATATACAAGTCCCTCTGCAATGCCCACTGTACTTACAGTCTCAGCACGAGAAAGTGAGGGGGAGCCGTTAGAGATTGCGGGAATGCATTGAGCTGGTACATAGCGAGGGTGGGTGGAGAGAGGACGTCATTCTCTCTCTCTCTCTCTCATTGGCCGGCCGCGCCTCTGTGTAGCGTAGCCTTGCAGCGTCGTATGTTAGGGCGGGACATCGGCGCGCCTCTGCGTAGCGCAGAGAGATGGTGTCATCTCTCTGCTCGGGCAGCTGCATCGCTGATGGTCTCCTCTGGTACGGCACGGACAGTGTCATTCACGTTGCGGCCCGGCTAGAGAGGCGGAACGGCCCGGCTTTGGGCCGCGGATCGGGGGTTGACGACCTCTGCTGTACGGCACTCATCTCGCTTCCTCCAAGGCAGCCAGCATTTATATCTTTTGTGGCCCCCCGGCGCTCAGGGATTCGTTGGGGGCCACAAAAGATATATATGTCAAAATTACCAGGTGGGCCATCCGAAACCGGAACGCGGGCCGCGATTGGCCCGTGGGCCGGACTTTGGACATGTCTGATTTAAAGGCTCAGGAACCCTTTGCAGGTGTTATGGCTTAATTAGCTGAGTGGGACACTTTGAGCTTAGAATATTGCACCTTTTCACAATATTCAGATTGTGGATTTGGGGTTTTCATGAGCTGTAAACTATAATCATCACAATTGTGACAAATCCCAGCTTGAACTATCTTGCTTTGCATGTAATGAGTCTATCTCATATATTAGTTTCATCTTTTAAGTTGCATTAGTGAAATAAATTAACTTTTGCACGATATTCAAATTTTTCGAGTTTCACCTGTATGTGTGTTGCAGTCATCTGCATTTTTTTATCACCAGTGTTGGTCATCTTACTTTAAAAAAGTAATTAGATACAGTTACAAATTACTTCTCCCAAAAAGTAATTGCGTTAGTAACTCAGTTACTACATTGAAAAAGTAATTAGTTACTCAGCAAAGTAACTGACTTTTTTTTGAGGGCACATAGCACATCAGAGCACATAGCACATCAGGGCACATAGCACATCGGGGCATTGGGCACATAGCACATCGGGGCACATAGCACATCGAGGCACATAGCACATCGGGGCACATAGCACATCTGGGCACATAGCACATCTGGGCACATAGCACATCGGGGCACATAGCACATCGGGGCACATAGCACATCGGGGCACATAGCACATCAGGGCATGGGGCACATAGCACATCAGGGCATGGGGCACATAGCACATCAGGGCATGGGGCACATAGCACATCAGGGTGCACAGCACATCAGGGCGCACAGCACATCAGGGCACATGATAGCACATAGCACATCAGGGCATGGGGCACATAGCACATCAGGGCATGGGGCACAGGGCACATAGCACATGAGGGCACATCAGGACATGTGGCACATAGCACATCAGGACGGGGCACATAGCACATCAGGGCAGGGCACATAGCACATTGTTTACCAGCCATGCAGAGTAGCGCAGGAAGCGTGTGTAATAAGTTCTCTCTCATGTCACGGCACTGACGGCAGTCACGCTACTGAAAAAATGGTGGGTTTAGTCAGCGCAAAAGAAAAAAACTGTGAAAATATGGAACCCCAGAAGAGGTTCCCTAAAGCCGCTGTGCACTCAAGGTCAATATATCACACTCCTTGCAAATAACATGTACAAATAAAATAGTGCAGCGCTAAATAACTTAGTAATTTCTAAACAAGTCCAAAAAGAATCAAGAAAAAAATGTGACATTCCATCCAGCAATACCCAGAAGCTTGCAACCGAAAGACGCTGTGTCTATAAAACAGGAGGCTCATGTTCCTAGCACTGGGCTCAGTGCTTTTTATGTAAGTGAGATTTTTTTAAATAAATGTGATCGTTTTTAAATGAAACAGAGAGCACTATGGTTGTCTTTATGTCTTACATGAATACTGCTGAGAATTAATGTTTGGAGGAGCATCGCCATTTGTTAATGATCATCTGAAGACAGGATTCATCTATAATTATACCCCTCCAAGGGGAATGTTTATCTTGGTCTTCTGTTAGCTCAGAGACCCAATCTTTGAGGTGAGCGGCCTGTGAAGTTGGTGACGGGAACACATGTATTGAAGCACTATTGATATATTGTTTTCAAGCACTCTGATCACTTTTGACGGCAGTCACGCTACTCCCAGGCGGCCCCTCCTCTCTTCTCGTCCATCCCAGATGATGTCAAAAGCAAATGGGGATGGACGAGAAGAGAGGAGGGGCCATGGGGAGCAGCGTGACTGCCGTCAGTGCCGTGACATGAGAGAGACCCAGTCATAGAGGAGAGGAGGAATTACACTACTGCCATCTAGTGGCGGTAGATGTAATTGGGGTAACGCCGCCCAAGTAATGGTAACTGCGTTACCATGAGGGGAAGAGTAATCAGTTAGATTACTCGTTACCCTCTAAAGTAACTGCGTTATGTAACTCTGTTTATTCTAACTCAGTTACTTACATCACTGTTTATCACAACACAATAACACACAATGGGATTGATTTACTAAAACTGGCCTACTCAGAATCAGGTGCAGTTGTGCATGGTAGCCAATCAGCTACTAACAATTTGTTCAATTAAGCTTTGACAAAAAAACCTGGAAGCTGATTGGTGTCTATGCAAATCTGCACCAGGTTTTGCACTTTCCAGTTTTAGCAAATCAACCCCAATGAGTGGTGCATTGAAGTGCTGTTTATTTCTGCATGGTGTAGTGTGTTTTAAAAAAAAGACACCTCTGGTTTTTAGTGCGTTGTGGTGTTTTGGCAGCATCTATAACATGAATGAGCTGCATTATGCAACAACGGTTAATGCATGGAAAATCGGACCACAACACACTGCGGGGATGGAAGAAGATCCAAAGGAAACGGTAAAAAATGGTGCACCCGCCAGGGTGCAAGAGGGTTGATTTACTAAAGGCAAATAGACTGTGTACTTTGCAAGTGCATTTACACTAATTTCCCCCAGAGCTCAGTGAATACGGTGAAGCTCTACTGATTATCATCTTGCAAGCAAAAATGCATTTTTTTTTATTTTGTTTCCACCTGATTGAGTATTGTTTATGTAGCGATACCCCCAGCTAAGAGGGCTGCTGGTATAATTTTTGGGCCCTGTAGTGCACCGCTGTCAACCCCAGGTAATTAGCCCTAACCTCCCTTGGCACAGTTAGTAGGGGATGATAGGACTGTGTGGCCTGCAACTCACGGAAACACAATCCTATAATAAAACACACAGCAATATAGTATAGCTATCCTTAACCGTCTCTTCTGCAAAGTAAATGACACAAACACCAGTATACTTAACCCTTGCACTTTTACTCAGATTGTTGGGTAAGCATGTAATCAACAGTGTACATATCATGTGCAGATCCCTGCAATAAAAGAGTATCTCAACAAACAGATAGGTATACAGTACTATGCATAACACTAACGGTCCCCGCTGCAGCTATCCTCCCTCATGGACAAAATGGCGCCCCGAACTGTCTACGCTAAGTCAGGCCTGACTGTACTGTGTAGAAGTTCTGTTGGGAAAAATCTTCGCTAGCAAAACGGTGGTGCACTTTTGAAGAAATAAACTGTAATCCACAGGGGAAAAGGAGTTTGGATAACTTGGTGAATTAAGAACAAATCTCTAAAGTTACTCCGATGCACTGTCTCTCCGGTGCGCAGCGGCAAACAACTGGTGATAACTCCGGATAACAGTTATTGGGCCTAGGGATCCTATATAATTCTCTGAGCAGGTGCTCTCTCACCCAACCTGGACCAGTCCATGTCCATATCTTCCGCTGCTGTGTCTCGGTACACAGATCTCACGACCTCCGGGTCTTCGGTCCTCCTGGCGATGATACAGCAACAGTAGGAAAAGACGTCCCTCAGGTTCCTTAGTGAGAGCGGAAGGCTCTTTGGAGAAAGGCCCAGGCTTCAGGCTTTGTATCTCAGCAGGCTCGATCGAGAGTTCCACTTGCTGGGCGGGCGGTGTCCAAAGAGACCGAATTCAGCCCTGCCCTTCAGTTAAATATCCCACCCCAGCAGTCCTTGCGCGGGGCAATGCACCCTGGGTGTCCCGTTGCTCACTGGGTACTGTAGTCTCTGGGGGATTAAAGGGCAATACCCCGCTACATTTACAAAGTGAAGCTTTACCACATTTACTAAGCTCTGGTAAAAATGAGTGCTACTGCACTCGCAAAGTGCACAGTCTATTTGCCTTTAGTAGATAAACCCATTTAAGATTTCATACACTTGTGCTTGGAATGATAAGCACCCATGTATACCCTGCCCTTTTCCCCTATAAAAGGGATAGCATATAGGATTTTTTGGTTTGTTAAAATGCTGACATGCTCATTCCATAGTGCATTTTATAGGCAGGAAAGGCACAAAAGCAGCAATATTTGTATGCTCACCCTCCACGACAAGCTAATGCCGCGTACACACGATCATTTTTCCCGTCGGGAAAAATGACATTTTTTCCTTTGGACGAGAAAAACGATCGTCTGTGGGCTTTTTGCCGTTTTTCCCGACGGGAAAAACGGCATTAATCACGATGAGAAAATTAGAACATGTTCTAATTTTTCTCATCGTTTTTTCCAGAATTTTTTTCCGCGGCAGTTTTCCCATAGGGAAACACTGCCACGGAGCCCACACACGGTCGTTTTTCTCGACAAAGAAAAAAATGACGGGAAAATCGGTCGTGTGTGGGGGAACATGCCGTTCCCTCGTTTTTCATTTTTTTTCATGTCGTGATTCACGGCGGTGTTTTCACCGCCGTGAATCACGATCGTGTGTACGCGGCATAAGTCTGCTGTGCATGCATTGAATATCAGTCTATGGTCAGCTAAACAGGTTCAGTCACTATGTGTATGTTCATACATGCAGTCCCACTATATAAGCATACCATAACATTTCCCTCTGCTCTTGATCCTTTGTTTTAGTAAATCAGTGCTGTGACATTTTTTCTCAGTTTGTAGGCTTTCATCATTTTTTTCTTGTCATTTCATTTTCTAGCGTGTGAAGGTTCATTTTGTTCAAAGCATTTGTTTGTAATGGCAGAGACTGTTTAAAAGCAGAAATGTCAGAACGTTAAACAATAGACATTTAGCATTCTTTGGTAGATTTTTCCTACTTTCCGCAAACCGTAATGTCATTTAATTTAGTTGCATTAAAACACTACACTTTGACCCAGTTGTAGAATAACACCTATTTACCTACCTAATGCCTTTTACTGAAATACAGGTTGCAAGCTCTTGTGCATAAAAAGAGGCATGGGGCACGCAGGTGCAAATTATAATTTGATATGTGCGATTCATTTCCAACCATTTCTGACAGCTGACTGCATATGATAATTGGATGAACAGTTAGTTTGACTAGATGGAAATTTCGTTCATTAACTTTCAGACTAAGATAGCACATGGAGATATCTGCTGCAGTTGTCTGTTTGTGTGTTAGCATGTACTGTACATGTGCTTGGGGACTGCGGGAAGAAATTAGGAAAAGTTCATTACATAAAGCCCTGCTGTTTCTATATATTTGATAATAAAAATAGCCATGTCTTGCCATTTAGCAAGTGTGTATATTGTTGTTCAGTCTTACAACTATCTAACCAGTCCTTAACCATTAAATGTGTTACTAAACCCAGGACCCTGCATTCACTGTATCTGGTCTCCCACAGTACACAGAACATGGAAATGCAATTATTTTAGTAAATATAAATTGCTAAATACCTTTTCTCATTAGAAGTATGTAGCAGCCTTGTGACTTCTATCAGTGTCTGGTCAAAGCTTATAGGAGGAGTTATCATTCTACTCTGACTGTTCTATGAGGCTGCAGGACCCCTGACCCTCTGTCTGGACTGTGCTGATTGGCCCTGTGCTGATCACATGCATCCTCCCAAGAAAAAAAGAAAAAAACTCTTTCAATACACAGCCAATTGAGCATGTGAAGAGTGCACCCAAGGCTCTCTGTACTATCAGGAGATGGATTGGGGACTGTAGAAGTAGGAGAGGATTGGGGAAGACAGGATCAAACAGCCTTTTTACACAATGCAGAGGATTAATTCCTTATGTTCCACAGTGAATATAACGAGCATGCTTTACTGCATATACAGACTGATTTTACTGTTGTGGGTTTAGCAACACTTTAACACTGTCTGGAGCAATTTTTAAACTTTCCACACTATGGCCTCATGCACACTGCAGCTGATAAATTCATGTTTCTGTGAGTTTGAGCGTTTTTTTTGTTTTTAACAGCCCTTAAACTCATCTCTATGTTATCCTATGTGTCCATGCACACATGGACCTTTTTTTAAGTTTATCAGCAGGGGAGTTTATGGGTTGTTGTCTGAATGCCCTAAAATTGCGTTCAAGAGCATTTCTTCTAACCACAAAAAATGCTGAAAAACGCGTAGAAACGTGCATAATTGCGCATTTATCAGCATTCATCGCTTTTTACTTTGCAGAGCTGAATATAGGCTGGTGTAATATTACAAAAAGTCCTTAAACCGCCGATGCTGATTAACGCACATGAACACTATTGAAAAACTCTTTTAAAAGCGCGTTTTTAAAGCAGCGTTTTCCTGCCAGCAATCTGACGTCCAGAAATACGTTTTTGAACATCCTGTGTGCATGGAGCCTTATAGTAAAATCTGCATTTTGTTGCTAGATAATTACCTAGAGCCCTTAAACATTATATATTTTCCTGAAGGCAGATCACCTGGAGAATAAAGTGTTGGCTGTTGCAATTTTTCATGTTGCATGATATTTCCAAAGCTATTTTCCAAATGCATATTTTTAGGAAAAAGTGCACTAAAATGAATTATAGCACACACAAACACCATATAATACCAATTTTTTGCAAAATATAAAAGATGGGGTGGCGTAGAGTAAATAGATACTAAAAATGTCAATACTCAAAACGTGCCGATGAAATGGCAAAAAACTACAGTACCTAAAACTTTTCATAGGTGACTCTTTAAAATCTTTGCAGGTTAGTCAACCATGAACTATTACCCTAGGACTATATTGCTCCCACTCATTCGCGGTGATACCTCCCTCACATGTGTGGTACTAGCTAGGCTTGTGCAATTCCTTTTGTAACGAATCAAAATTCGTCCGAACTTTCGGACATTCGGAAGCATTCGAATTTCCGAACAAAGCAATTACGAATAAAACCGAATCCGAAATAAATTATATCGCAAATAGCGAATGCCCGAATGTCTTCAGCATAATGCGTTATGAAAAAAGTTACGAATGTACGAATCCATTCGAAGCACAATAACACTCACTCTGCTCTGCTCTCTGCTTCTCCCTCACCGTGCTGAACTCCCTCTCAAAATGGTGTACAGGGGCGGAGGCTATAGCCGCATGTAAAAAACTAAAGTAAAATACGAGATTTCGAATCGTTACAAATAACCACTATGTATTTAGAAAAGTACAAATCCATTCGAAGCACATTAGGCATAATAGGCAGCGTCGTCGTGAGAGAGACACGGAAAATTACGAATCAACAAACCCAAAAAACGTTACGAAAGTAGGAGTTGTGTCCAGAATCAACGAAAAGCAATGTACTCTACCGAAAGTACGAATTATAAATCAACGAAAAATAAGGCTTACAATAATACGAATCATTCCGATTCAACGAAAAATGTCGCTTGCAAAAATATGAATTAGTCCGAACACGAAAAATCCCGTCTAGCAAAATTACGAACGATTACGAATCAACAGGACCGAAAAGAAACGAACTGAAACGAAACAAATTTTGCCGTTGTGCACAAGTCTAGTACAAGCGTTGTTTACATACACATGCGAGACCTACTCACACAGTTTCTTTTGCATGCATGTGAGGGATGGTAGGGGGTTTTTAATTATTTTGATTTATTTTATTAAATTAAAATTTTTAATACTTTTTCACTTTTTTTCATTTAACATTATTGTTATCACATAGGGGCTCAAGACATGAAGTGGTTAAAGAGCAACTCCAGGTGACAAAATAAACACAATTTCCTTCTGCCACCTGGAAGCCCCCAGCATGTATATCATTCTTTTTTGTATGCTTTCTTTTTCTTTAGGTTAGTCATGTGACCTGCTTGGTCCTTGCTCCCTTTGGTCTTCTCCCAATAGTGGATGCTTCTCAAAATGATGTAGAAAGCTTTTGCCGCGTACACACGACCCTTTTTAATGTCATTGAAAAAAACGACATTTTTCTCGACGTGATTCCTCTCAAGCCTGCCTTGCCTACACACTATCGTGGAAAAAAATGCTCGAGCAAAGCGCGGTGACGTACGAAATGTACGACGGCACTATAAAGGGGAAGTTCCATTCGGAAGGCGCCACCCTTTGGGCTGCTTTTGCTGATCCTCGTGTTAGTAAAGTTTGTTGAGAGACGATTCGCGCTTTTCAGCCTTGTGCTCTTCAGTCCGTTACAGCGTGACGAATGTGCTATCTCCATTACGAACGCTAGTTTTACCAGAACGAGCACTCCCGTCTCATCACTTGCTTCTGAGCATGCGCGTTTTTTTCACGAGAAAAATTTGAGCATGTTCCAAATTTTTAATGCCCATTTTTCACGTCGTGAAAAATGCTCTGAAGCCCACACACAATCGTTTTTAATGGCCAAATAAAATTCTCGTCATGAAAAACGGTTGTGCGCGGCATTTGAGTACACAGTGCATTCACAATCCCAACTTTCTGGGTTGACTGATATATTCAACCCAGAAGATGGGGGATATCTTGAAGTGAGAAAAGGTGATGTGGAGGACAGCTGTGGGATGAAGGTGAGTATTGGAGCGTTTTTTTTTTCTTGTTAATTTTTTATTAAATTTTTTTCAGTACAAATGCAGTGTCTGTGTCTCCAATCCATGCTTCCTTCCCCAACTGTGCTTAACAATCAGGATGTGCTCTCACTTTAAATTATTGATCTGTATATTATTACTATTATTATGGCCTCTATAAAATACAGAATAACATTTTAAAGTGAGAACACATTCTGATTGTTAAGCGCAGTTGAATTGGAGACACAGAGAACATCGATGACACAAGGAGCACAGAAGATTGTTTTTAAGTCACAACACAAGAGACTTGGTGGAATATGTTGTGTTTTTTTGAGGCGGATGGACACTGGGGACTTTTTTGAATAACACATGCTTATTATATATTTTTTGCACTATATTTTAGTACTTTTCAAAGTTGGTCAGTGAAAGGTTTGATCACATATGTATGGATATGTGGTAATTCATTTATGCCGCATTGGCGTAGCGTTGCACTAATATTTGTTTATGTTTAGGTTTTTGCTATGTTGAATGGTATATGTTTGAGTTGCTAGAAAATGTTGAATTAGCATTTAAATAGGACATCGCAGCACAGGAGTTCTCTTTGAATTTGTTTTGGTGTAGCCAAGCCTGATGTGCCGTCTTAGGCAAGGCCAAGTCCAGCAGTTCACCAATCGGCTGGCTCCAGAACTACGCAATGTGCAGTTCATAGTCTGCGACGAGCAGATTTTTTAAATGGGTGCTTTTTCCCTATCTATGAACAAATACAGACAGGAGAAAAGTGCCTGTTTTTTACAAATTGTCCATAATTTTACGGACGGTTGGCAATACATGAGTCTTTGCCTCTTTTAATGCAATAAAGTATTTTGCTTGCTTTAGAAACTGCAGCTTGGCAATGCATGCCCATTATTAAGTCTAGGATCTAATCAGAACACCCAGATGCTTCTCCACCATTGATTCCACAACTGTACTCCTCCTAGTATGTATGATGCATGCATGTTTTTAGCTCCCAAAGTGCCTAACTTTACATTTATCAATATTAAACCTTATTTGCCACATAGTTGGCCAATTACAGTAAATAGTACATTGAGGTCTGCTTTTAAGTTGTAAACATCCTGTAAGGATGTTATTGCACTACATAGTTTGGTGTCATCTGCAAATACTAAAATAGTACTTTTAGTCCCAAACTTTATATAATTTATAAACAATTAAACCTTTTCCATTTCTCTACCCTTTCTAGGTGCAGGTCCAAAAAGTATTTTCTAATCCACGTACTGAATGCCAGGGTATGTAACCCTCTTTGGAGACAGGATTCACCCCTGAAGCCCTGTACACACGTCCAATTTTCCCCTCGCAAAAAAAACTTGACATGCCTGATATACACAGTCTCTGACTATCTCATGTAATCTGTCTACAGTCTCTGGCCAACTCTTAAAGATTGCCTAGAACGAAATAATATGCAGAACCAGTGGCGGCTGGTGTTTTTTCCTTTGGGGGGGCACACAACCACCCCCCTGCAGCACCTTAAACCCCCCCTGTCTGATGGTCCGCCGGCATCGGGGATCAGCAGGCACATCGGGCAGGGGATCAGGCTGCGGCGGGCATCTGACAGGGTCTGCTGGTCCTCTACTCTTCTGAGATCACAGCGGCTTCCACCGTGCGACTCCTCCCCTCCTCCTAGGCATCCAATAGGATCCCCCGACCTTTCAGCCAATCGGGAAACGGGTATCAGACCCACGTTTCCTGATTGGCAGAGAGGCGATTCTGTTAGGAAAGCTAATATTCATTTTTCTTTTCTAACACACCTGAATAAGCTCCGAGCGCAATGCTCTGCGCTCCGAGTCCACCCTATTTTGAAGCCTATTGAAGCCTATGGCTCTAATCACGTGCTTCCAAAAAACACCCCGCCGCTGTAATTCATGCTAACCATGTAACTCTGTAACCACTGGCTTGTTACCAAGTTCAACATCAGTCAGTTTATGGATGAGGTTCTGAACCCCCTGCCAATATAAGTCACATGTTTAATTGGATAGTACTTTTACAGTAGAATGCCAGCCAAAACTTGATATTGGACATCTGATTTTTATTGTAAAAGACTCCCTTGTTTTGACATCCAAAAGCTTTGAAACTGCTGCTGGGCGCCACCATCTTGGATGTGATATCAGCAGCCCCAGCAAACTCAGAGTTGTCACTGCAAAGGCACTTTATAGCTTTTCCCTTTGATCTTTCCCAGTAGCCACATAAAAGGTTATGTAGGAGGGTGAGCCAAAGTATCTTGGCCAGCAAACACAGCAATTAGTCACTTCCAGAAGAGGAGAGGACTTGAACTGGCAGGAGAGAGAAGGAACTATGGTTGTGCCAAAGAATCAGCTCTTGCTTACGTAGTCAAATTCCCTAGCAAATTTGAAGGCACATTGCAAGTAAATAATAATTAAAAAAAAACTGGAAAGGAAAAATGCTGCAAGTAAGGATTTTAAATACTTGATTTTTCTGTGTTTTACATGCATTTTTTTTTTAGGTTGACGACAGGGTCTCTTAAGCCAATTAAAAAAAAGAAAAAAAGAACTGCAAAATGATCTTTGCTATTCAGACGAAACGTTTTGAAGCCACCGTAGGCCTGCCATACACGTTTCGAATCTGGGCCGGTTCAGCAGGAACCATCTGAGATTCAAACCATTATTGGGCAGGCTGAGTGTACCAAGTTCATTGATCGATCAATTTGGGTACAACCAGCCTGTCAAATTATCTTGCGATCATCGCTAGCGGCTGCTATAGCCACTAGCGATAATCACTATCTTCTCCAGATGGGAATGGCTTCCCCTGCCGGGAGAAGGCAATAGCTGGAATTCCCCTGTCAGCACTGTCTGTGTTGATGGGGAAATCATGCAAATTTCTTTCCTGCAACCAGTGGTTGTAGGAAAGAAATTTGCACCGTGTATGTCCTGCCTTAGTGGGTATTTCTGTTAACCTATTCAAGTAAGTCTTTGCTTTGGCTTACGTGAAACAGCAACATATAACTAGGTAATGATAATGAAAATAGGCTACACTTCCACAGAGGCGGCTCTCTAATCACAGGGGCCTCGCGGACGCCTAATTTGC
Source organism: Rana muscosa (assembly GCA_029206835.1). Classification (NCBI taxonomy): domain Eukaryota; kingdom Metazoa; phylum Chordata; class Amphibia; order Anura; family Ranidae; genus Rana; species Rana muscosa. Next base: position 197,207,749 of record CM055117.1, read on the forward strand.
CTGTGATCAATACTAATGTCGGCGCCATCGGATCTCTCTATCACCCCTTTCTCTTTCTCACGCCCCCCCCTTTGCATTGGCTGAATATGGGTGAGGAGGGGGCCCTGGAAGTGGTGCTGATCACCTATGTGCTAGATCTGTGCATTTTCTGCAGCCATTTTTCTTGCTTGAATTATTTTTCCCATTATGGGCGTGATAGGGGCCTCGTGTCCAAGTTTTGCCTAAGGCCTCACAAAGCCTAGAGCTGCCTCTGCACTTCCATCATACATGGATGGGGGCACCGTACAATCCATCCTTTAGAACACCTTCCACAACATCTATCTATTCAAGGTAGTGACAGCTTTGTGTTTTTCTCTAGTTTCCATTTTATTTTCAGAATGACCTAAATATGACCTAAATACCTGCTATTATACCATCTTCCAATTATAAATTAGAGATTTCAAATCACAATAATGGTATTTTAAATAAAAAGAGATGACTTTTATTAATGAGGCTTCAGTAATGTCTATCGGATATGTATGCTACAGTAAATATCAATGAAAGTTACAGAGGAAAAAAAAAAGGCTTGACATTTCTAGTCTCCATATCTCATGTAAAGGTCACCTCACAATGGAATCATAACATTGTGCGGAAGGGTTAAGTTAGCCAATACCACTATTGTTATTAATGAGCACAGATTGTGTTGATAAGACCTAAAGAGCTCGGTACATTTGGCACACAAAGGTTTCGGCCTTTTGCCAAGTCATTTTTTTAATAACCATTGCTAGCCTTTAATAGATTACTGCATCACATTTCTCATTGCGAATCCCGTTCATTGATAAATTGCATTCCAACTATATTGGCTGATTTCGTAACGGTGGCTGGTTTTTAGTAGACACAGGATGTTTGTCTGTAATTTTCTACTAATGAGAAAATATATCTAGGTAGTAAAGGATTATAGGATAAGATATATATCCAGTTAATTAAAATTAACAAGGTCTAATTTTAGCACTGAGTTATTTAAGTTCCTACACATGAAACAAAGAAGAGGGAGGTGAACCAAAAAATAAATAAAAAAATGAGAGTAGGAATATTTTCACAACTGCAATTTCCTTCTGAACATTGGTTGCCATAACAACATCAAGTGATCCTATATTTTACTTAAAATTTCATTTCATAACAATAATTGTTATAATTATCTGTTTCAGCGCTTTTAGCACACATTTCTCTCGCTCCCATTGTTTTGGATCTCTGGTTGCTGTAACAACAAGGTTGTCCCTGTTTTCTGACAAAGACAAACTTTTTCCTTTAATGGAAATACAGGTCGGCATTCCCTATAATCAGATGCGTCTGCTACTAGTCTTTTTATGTGACTGAGGCTACATCTATGCATCATGAGAGAACCCAGAGGTGACACCGGGGAGCTAAACATATTTCTTTGATTTAGAAATATTTTGAAAATGTCAGTGAGGCATGTCAGCCTTGTTACTTTAATATTTAGGCCAGCGGCAGATAACTAGTGAATTATGACCCTAAGCCAGGTCTAGGGATTCATTCCTGGGTGCCTGGAAGGTCCCCTCAATAAGTATACCGTGCAGCGGTTGTCACTGTTCTCCTGTATATACTTCATATACATGGCTCCCAACTGTCCCTGATTTAGAGGGACTGTCGCTGATTTGGAACAAAGTCCCTCTTTCCTCCTCATTTGTCCCTTATTTTGGTCTGATCTATATACAGGTCCTTCTCAAAAAATTAGCATATTGTGATAAAGTTCATTATTTTCTGTAATGTACTGATAAACATTAGACTTTCATATATTTTAGATTCATTACACACAACTGAAGTAGTTCAAGCCTTTTCTTGTTTTAATATTGATGATTTTGGCATACAGCTCATGAAAACCCAAAAATCCTATCTCAAAAAATTTGCATATTTCATCCGACCAATAAAAGAAAAGTGTTTTTAATACAAAAAAAGTCAACCTTCAAATAATTATGTTCAGTTATGCACTCAATACTTGGTCGGGAATCCTTTTGCAGAAATGACTGCTTCAATGCGGCGTGGCATGGAGGCAACCAGCCTGTGGCACTGCTGAGGTGTTATGGAGGCCCAGGATGCTTCGATAGCGGCCTTAAGCTCATCCAGAGTGTTGGGTCTTGCGTCTCTCAACTTTCTCTTCCCAATATCCCACAGATTCTCTATGGGGTTCAGGTCAGGAGAGTTGGCAGGCCAATTGAGCACAGTAATACCATGGTCAGTAAACCATTTACCAGTGGTTTTGGCACTGTGAGCAGGTGCCTGGTCGTGCTGAAAAATAAAATCTTCATCTCCATAAAGCTTTTCAGCAGATGGAAGCATGAAGTGCTCCAAAATCTCCTGATAGCTAGCTGCATTGACCCTGCCCTTGATAAAACACAGTGGACCAACACCAGCAGCTGACATGGCACCCCAGACCATCACTGACTGTGGGTACTTGACACTGGACTTCAGGCATTTTGGCATTTCCCTCTCCCCAGTCTTCCTCCAGACTCTGGCACCTTGATTTCCGAATGACATGCAAAATTTGCTTTCATCCGAAAAAAGTCCAGTGCTGCTTCTCTGTAGCCCAGGTCAGGCGCTTCTGCCGCTGTTTCTGGTTCAAAAGTGGCTTGACCTGGGGAATGCGGCACCTGTAGCCCATTTCCTGCACACGCCTGTTCACGGTGGCTCTGGATGTTTCTACTCCAGACTCAGTCCACTGCTTCCGCAGGTCCTCCAAGGTCTGGAATCGGTCCTTCTCCACAATCTTCTTCAGGGTCCGGTCACCTCTTCTCGTTGTGCAGCGTTTTCTGCCACACTTTTTCCTTCCCACAGACTTCCCACTGAGGTGCCTTGATACAGCACTCTGGGAACAGCCTATTCGTTCAGAAATTTCTTTCTGTGTCTTACCCTCTTGCTTGAGGGTGTCAATGATGGCCTTCTGGACAGCAGTCAGGTCGGCAGTCTTACCCATGATTGCGGCTTTGAGTAATGAACCAGGCTGGGAGTTTTTAAAAGCCTCAGGAATCTTTTGCAGGTGTTTAGAGTTAATTAGTTGATTCAGATGATTAGGTTAATAGCTCGTTTAGAGAACCTTTTCATGATATGCTAATTTTTTGAGATAGGAATTTTGGGTTGTCATGAGCTGTATGCCAAAATCATCAATATTAAAACAAGAAAAGGCTTGAGTTACTTCAGTTGTGTGTAATGAATCTAAAATATATGAAAGTCTAATGTTTATCAGTACATTACAGAAAATAATGAACTTTATCACAATATGCTAATTTTTTGAGAAGGACCTGTAGTTGTATATAAAAAGCATGATTTATCTTTCAAAAAGTGTTTCCCAGTACTAAATCTTTCATAGAATCTTTCAGTTCTAATTTGCTGCATTTGTACATTTAAAAAGTCAGTACAGTGGAACCTCGGATTACGAGCATAATCCGTTCCAGGAGAATGCTCGTAATCCAAAGTACTCGCATATCAAAGTGAGTTTCCCCATTGAAGTCAATGAAAACGAAAATAATTTGTTCCGCATTGACTTCAATGGCATAAAATACCGCATGCGGCCAGAGGTGGGGGGGGCGCCGGAGAGCCTCCGAAATGGCCGGAAAGGCCCGAGGACACCTCGGCTGACCTCGGCAAACCTTGGAAAGGCTCGGCCCCCCCCACCTCAGGCCAAACGCGGTACTGCACACCGCTTTGGCCTGAATCCTGCTTGTTTTGTGAGACAACACTCGCAAACCGAGTTAGGATTTTTTCAAATACAGTGCTCGTATTGCGAAACGCTTGTTAACCGCGTTACTCACAATCTGAGGTTCCACTGTATAAAGGAATACTAGTGGTAAAAAAAAAAGCGCTTGTGGGTTTACCTTATCATTTTTTTGTATATTTTTTTGTATATAATTCTCCTTTAAGGGTGCGTGGCAGGGAGTGTGTCCTATGCTTACATACTTTTGCTAATAAGTGTCCCTCATTCCCATCTCAAAAAGTTGGGAGGTATGCATATAGGGTTCTGATGTGTGCTGATATTGTCACAGAGAATTTTCATATTATTGCCATTTTACATATCTACTAGGTATGAGATCTGAGTTTGTGTCGATGTAGAGTTCAACCCAAACTTTCCATTTTCACCAAACAAGCCAAATAAATCATTAGATATGGCCAGTTTACCTACCTGCTGATACTCTGGCTGATACAACCAGAAGTCCTTCAATTAGTGGTGGTATCACCACTGCCACTAAATGACAGCTTCCCACCTATTAGTTGCTAGGATGCTGGAGGTTGTCTGCATCCTAACAAGCAAAGATGCTGTGCTTGCTGGTGGCCTGTGTTCTAGTAACTGATGATGTCATTGGTTGTTAAGATAAGATGCTTTGCCAGGTTGAACCTCCTCATGTTAAGAGGATGTGGCCTGTTATGCTGCTTTCCTGGCCAGCCAAGCTGCATACTTAGATAAGGGATCGGTATGGCCCCCAGGAAAGGCCATGCATGTGACTGGGTATGCCCATTTCCAGGCTGGATGCATGGATAAGGGTCTGGTATAGATTTTGGGGGGATCCCAGACTAATTTTTGTATGACCCCCCTAAATTTGATACCTTACCCTCAGCAAGGATTGGGGTCTGGTATGATTGAGGGGAATCCCTGGCTGCTTTGTTTACAAACAGAACGAGGCAGCCAGGCAATGTCATTTAGGGGCAATGTAAACTTTTTGTCTTCCTGTCTTGTAACTTTTGCTTTAGTATATTCTACAGGCGCACCCCTTTACAAGCAGATCAAGGCCCCTTTCACACGTGTGCGACTTGTCCTGTGACTTGGGACTGCAAAGTCACATGACAAGTTGTACCCCAAGATTTCCAATAAGTACCGTTCATATCTGTGCAACTTCAATTCACGGTGACTTCAAAGTAGTCCCTGCACTACTTTGGTCCGACTTTGATGCGACTTGAGGTCCAGAGACCTCAAGATTACACAGGCATTGCTTCAAGTCGCATCAAAATCCTGAGAAAATCACGTCAAAGTCGCTGCAAAATCGCGGCAAAATCAAATTTTTTAATGACCCTTAAAGTGGTTGTAAACCCACTGTCAGGAATGGTTTCACCTACTGGTGGCACTGTGGCTCCCAGATCTATGGGCTGCAGTTTTGGTGTCCACCAGTGGGTGTCTCTTAGCAGTCGGAGGCTGATGGTCGGGTGCGGATTCACCTGCTGGTGGCACTGTGCTCCCAGATCTTTAGGCTGCAGTTCCAGTGTCCACCAGCGGGTGTCTCTCGGCAGTCAGGAGCTGACATTATCACCTGCAAACAGGCATCACCTGATCCTGATTGCAGGAGGTGTATTTGAGGCCGGGTTCACACTGGTGCGACAAACGCTCCGACATTAGGAGCTCATGTCGCATGACATGTGAAAATCAATGTTTCCCTATGGGAGTCGTCTTAACTGGTCCGACACATGTCGGTCCGACTTTGAAAATGCTCCCTGCACTACTTTGGTCCGACTTTGATCCTACTTTAGAATATCACCGAAGCTGGATCAAAGACGGATCGCCGTCTTGCATGATCCGACTTTGGCATGCAACTTGTGCTCTGATGATCTTGAGGGGGAACTCCACGCCAAATTTTAAATAAAATAACAGCATGGGTTCCCCCTCCAAGAGCATACCAGGCCCTTCAGTCTGGTATGGATTTTAAGGGGAACCTCTACGCCGAAAAAACGGCGTGGGGGTCCCTCCCAAAATCTATACCAGACGCTTATCCGGCCATGCAGCCCGGCCTATCAGGAAAGGGGGTGGGGACGAGCGAGCGCCCCCCTGAACCGTACCAGGCCGCATGCCCTTAACATGGGGGGATGGGTGCTTTGGGGCAGGGGGGCCCTGCGCCCCCCCAAAGCACCTTGTCCCCATGTTGATGAGGACAAGGGCCTCTTCCCGACAACCCTATCCGTTGGTTGTCGGGGTCTGCGGGCAGGGGGCTTATCGGAATCCAGGAGCCCCCTTTAATAAGGGGGCCCCCAGATCCCGGCCCCCCACCCTATGTGAATGAGTATGGGGTACTCCTGCAAGCAGCATCTTTGGAGCGTTGAAGAAGCGGTGTGTACGCCGCTCCTGCCCATTGAAATCAATGGGCAGCGTGGCTGAACCGCCGGCAAAGCGCCGCTGCAGCGGCGCTTTGCGGGTGGTTTTAACCTTTTTTCGCCCGCTAGCGGGGTTAAAAGCGCCCACTAGTGGCAAAATACCTCCGCAAAAATGACAGTAAAGTGTCGCTAAAAATAGCGGCGCTTTACCGCCGACGCAGCCCCCGCCCCAGTGTGAAAGCAACCTTACAGTGTGTGAGAGCTTATTGGAGGTAAGACACACCCCCCCTCCACACAGCAGAAGAACTGTGCTCTGAATAGACAAGCTGTCTGCTTAGCGCCCCTCCCCCACAAATGTATCTCATGTGTCGGGAAAACTTCTCAGAAGCGACTGCTGATAACAGAGGAATGAAGCACCAGAGAGAAAGGACACTTGGAGCTTTGGACAGAGATAGTTCAACACTACATATATACCGTATGTGCTATGCTCAGATTCCATGACTAAGGTTTACAACCACTTTAAGTTTTATTAAAAAATCTCTGCATATCTTTTTTTATGCTCACCTACAATAGAAAGCTCTGTCATTTGTGCTGGCAGTCCAGTCTAGCTAATAAAGAAGTACAGAACAGCCTGATACATCTGCAACATGCAGCTCACAGCTCACCTTAGGTGTATCTGTAGGCAAAATTTTGTTTTGACATCACTGCATCAGTGGAGCAGTAATTGTTTTTGTCTGGTTAGGGTTTCCTAGCTGGGTGTTTGATACCTCACACCTGCTTCTGAAAGAAGCTTGCAGGAAATAGGACAGGGAGAGTCAAATGACAATATGAATATTTATCATTCCCCAATCCCTGGAAGGATGTATCCAGAAAGTGGCTGGGGAGGTGATAAATGTTTTGGAGGCCTTTCCAGAGTGTTTTTTCCTCTCCAGGGAGTGTTCCAGTTCTCCTGGGGCTGCTACCCATGGGAGATAGCTAACGAGACAGGAATTGCAGTCTGGACCTTAGCAGGAGTTTGACTGAGGGCGGGGATGAGATTGCTGATGGATTATGCTGCAGGTCACGGTCTTGAAGTCTTGGTCTGGAGAAGGATTTTTTACCTCATGCACTGAGGATCTACCTGTGGATGGCAAACGTTGTGAGGGAGACCTGATTTTAGTATGTGTCGGCTCATGTAAGGATTTCTACTAAGAGCCTTGTCCTCCCATTGATTACTATTACCATTTGGAGTATCCTGTGACCTAAACCCCTCTCCTCAAGTTCTTTAGCATTAAATAGTAAAAATACATTCTCTAGATGTAGCTATTACTGTCAGTGTGCATGGGACTGTGCTTGTGACTTGCAGCCTCTGTACTAGCAGAGGGGACCTGGGAAGATTCTCAGTGGCCCTCCGGGGGTGAACGCTACTGCTACATGAAAGTTAAAGAAAATCCCACATTTTGGGTTGACATCAAAACAGTAAAAGATGAAAAAACTATTTTTACTTCCTGGAAAGTTGCTTCAGTTAAGACAGGGGATCCGACTTGGAGGCAACTTCCATTGAAATAAATGGGTACAAGTTGCCTAGAAGTCATACAGGAACCTTTTCTGAAGTTGGAGCGACTGTAGTGGTGTACATTAAGATGGCTCCATTCACTTCCATTACTTTTCTAAACCGCGTGACTTGGGGGGACTTGAAGTCGGATCCCAGGACGCCCCTGTGTGAACCGGCTCTAAAGCTTATCTTTGTCCAACTCCCTTTTCAGATGGAGAAAAATAAGAATTATTTAAAATACATTTATATTTGTGGTAATGGTTTTGTTTTTGACATACTTGGAGAGTGAATTGGCTTTATCCCTTGTGCGTCTGGTTTTTGTCGCCTGTGATATATGTTCTGTTATCTTTTAACACTTTAGTTACTATGTGACAAAATAAACTTTTCTTCTATTTTGATCTAGTATAGAATAAACAAGCTATTGTCATGGATAAGAAAATTCTCTCATCTGATATAAATCAGAACTATGACTAAAGGCATCCGCTGACAGTAGTGATCAAGCTGCCAGACAGGGTTCCATGATTGGATCATTGATGGGCCAAAGGGGAAGGCTGGCGCCAGGGCTGTCAACAGAGTACCTTTATAGAAACAAGCTGTGTGCTGGCATTCAGAGAACATGCATACTTATGCCTATGGAGGCATTGTATTAACACCCTCAGTACTGGCCTATCTCAGGGGAAAACAAGAACGACTGGGCAAACAAATTCTATTACTGGCCTATCAACCTCCTGTCTGAAAAGACTTAACTAGGTGTGTCAAGGAAGTCCTACAGACATATAAACAACCCCCACTCTGACCATAAATGGCTGGATGGGGGCAGTGAATGCCATGGGACCTGCAACAGTTGGCCCAGTCCCAAATACTGCATCCAATGTTTGAATAGCAAAATGCAGGATAGAGAATAATAAACAATTTAAGTTAACAGTTCGGGTCGCTGCACCCTTTCTTCTTGATATCAGGGGAGTACCTAATAGGTTTAAAGCTAAATTGAGCATCCAAATGTAGCGGGGTGTTCAATTTAGGGGAAGTGTCTGAGTGGTAACCAGGCTCAGACACCTTAAATTGTTAGGAGTTATGGACCATTTTTGTTCTCAGGGGATAATTCTGGTGATGTGTTCCCTGTGGCCTGTGGGTGGCTCTGCCATTCTGGGCCAGGGTTGAACCGCGAGCGCAGTGCTGTGCCTTTTGTGACCCCTCTTGGCAGCTGTACAGTGGGGCGGGGAACCTGCTGTGCATGCCGGGAGGGGATATAAAAGGGGCAGACATCTTCTGAAGGAGGTCGGTCGACGCCCAGGCACCTTCAGCCTGGGCGTGTGTGGGTCATCTCCGGGTGCCCTAGGCCCGGAGGCCATGTTCCGGTTCCACCTTTGGCACCTTTAGCCTGGGGTGAGGTACTACCTCACCGTTTCTGACTGCCTGGGTATGGAGGCCCAGGAGCTGCAGCAACGGCCCGGGCCCAGCAACCTTCGGCTGGGGTCCACTAGGGATCGAAGAGTCCAGGGTGCCGCCTTGCGAGGGGACCCGCACCCTAAGAGAAGGGAGGATCTGTTCCGAGGGACGGATGCTGTGGTCACGGTGAAGGAAGGGTCTGTTGACTCTCTAGGGGGACGTCTTCTCCCTGAAAGGGGCCATGTCCTAGGAAGAAACCAAGGTTCATCAGGTCAGTGGCAGTGGCCTTGTTCACCAGGTCAGTGGCAGTGACCTTATTCACAAGGTCTGTGGCAGAGACCAACCTCATGGTCTGTGGCAGAGACCATGCGCCAAAACTGTTTGAGAAACCTGAACAGTCAGAAGAGTTTAAGCTATGTTTGTGCCTGGACCTCCTCCACACCTTAAGCTGTCCTGTGTCTTTGCTCCAACCTTCCTTCTATCCAAGAGACTATTTGCTATTCAAGTGAAAATAAATATTGAGTTGGACTTTCAGCTGGTGTGGACATTCACGATCCTGGGGAAGTCAAGGACTTGCATCTACCCACTGTAGAGGTGAGAATCATAGTCAGGAGGACTTTAGACTCTGGCTGCAGACAAGGCCCAAAATTAACACCGCTCAACCTCTTAACACAGGAGGGTACGGGCTTGTGGTGCGGTGTGCCTGCCTCCCCCTGCGAGGAGCCGAGTTTAATGCAGGAGGGGGATAGGTGGGTGCGCTACACCAAATTTTAGTATAATTTTATTGGGTTGGTTGCAGATCAGCTTTAAGGCCCGTTCACACTAGAGCAGTGATTGGCAGTTTGCTGCACTGGAAGGATGCCGGTCACTGCTATTCTTTTCTATGTGCTCATATTCTTACTACAATGCAACCTAGAGGTGTGATATTATGCAGCATGTCTGTATAATATTGCATTACACTGGATAGCACCACACGTCACCGCACTGCAAGCGCAATGCACTGTTACATTGCTAAGGCATTGCTAAGAGACTCCTAGCTCTTACTGTTCCCCTTTTTGCTGATTTCAGAGCTATTGCATCAGGGGACAGAAAGTGCTTTTAACCACTTCAGCCCCGGAAGATTTGGCTGCTCACTGACCAGGCCATTTTTTGTGATACGGCACTGCGTCGCTTTAACTGACAATTGCGCAGTTGTGCGACGCTGGATCCAAACAAAATTGACGTCCTTATTTTCCCACAAATAGAGCTTTCTTTTGGTGGTATTTGATCACCTCTGCGGCTTTTATTTTTTGCACTATAAACAAAAGAAGACCAACAATTTTGAAAAAAACCCACAATGGGGGTTATTTACTAAAGGCAAATCCACTTTGCACTACAAGTGCAAACTACAAGAGCAAAGTACACTTAAAATTGCACTGAAAGTGCACTTAGAAGTGCAGTTGCTGTAGATCTGAGAGGGACATGCAAGGAAAATAAAAAACAGCATTTTAGCTTGCACATGATTGGATGATAAAATTGGCAGAGCTTCCCCTCATTTCAGATCTACCCCTCAGATTTACAGCGATTGCACTTCCAAGTGCACTTTCAGTGCAATTTCAAGTGCACTTTGCACTTGTAGTTTGCACTTGTAGTGCAAAGTGGATTTGCCTTTCATACATAACCCCCATTATCTTTTACTTTTTGCTATAATAAATATCCCACATTTAAAAAAATAAAATAAATTTTTCCTCAGTTTAGGCCGATATGTATTCTTCTACATATTTTTGGTAACAAAAATCGCAATAAGCGTATATTGATTGGTTTTGCGCAAAAGTTATAGCGTCTACAAAATAGGGGATATATTTATGGCATTTTTATTATTATTATTATAAATTTTTTTACTAGTAATGGCGGTGATCAGCGATTTTTATCGGGACTTCGAAATTGCAGTGGACACATCGGACACTTTTGACACATTTTTGGGACCATTGACAATTATACAGCGATTATTGCTATAAAAATGCACTGATTACTGTATAAATGTCACTTGCAGGGAAGGGGTTAACACCAGGGGAGGGCTGGCAGCCTCAGGCCTGGGGGGCAAGTCCAGTCAAGTGGCCCTTTGAACCACCGAATAAGCTCACCATCCTTTGTGCCCATCAGCGTAACCTCACCAATGCCCATCAGCGCAGCCTCACCAGTGCCCATCAGCGCAGCCTCACCAGTGCATGGGGATTAGAGAGGAGAGAAGCCGGATTACACAGAGCGGAGATCTCCCACTTGCCCAGCGTGGAAGTCATCAGTGTGCTATCTTATCATAAGAGCCAGTACAGGAGGTGCGACTTTGTATGACAGTGGCCGCCAGGTAAGTGGGAGATCCCCGCTCTGTGAAATCTGGTGGCGCTCCCCCTCCGAGGCAGCCCAATGGGCACAGACCCTGGGCGCCCTCCCACTGCCCCATCTCGCGGTGCACCCGCTCCCAATTGGCCAGACTTGGTCCAGGGACAGTGTCCTCAGTCCGGGGATGTCTGGTCACCCTAGGCTAGTGGCCAGCAGGACCCACAGGTCAGTGGCCAGAAGGACCCACAGGTCAGTGGCCAGAAGGACCCACAGGTCAGTGGCCAGAAGGACCCACAGGTCAGTGGCCAGCTCCCAGCAGGACCCACACATGTGGGTCCCGCTGGGAGCTGCCTGTGCACCTGGGGGTCCTGCTGGCTATGGACCTGTGGGTCCTGCTGGCCATGGCCAGCTCCCAGCAGGACCCACAGTGTTGAGGGCGATTTTTAGGTTACTGGGTGGGCACTTGCCTGGGGCAGGGTAAATAGGGTGTATGGGGGGGGGTAGATGGGATGTGGGGTTCAGCTGCGGGTGTCAGGGTCTCTCACCTCAGTGATGGCAGCTGCCCTTGCCAGTACCAGCTCAGCAGGTCCTTGCATGGCCTCCACCGATCCTGGGGGTGTGAAGTGATGCTCCTGTCCTGGGGTCAAGTAAACTTGCAGCCCAAGCCAGTCATGTGGGTCCCAACTCCCTGGCGCGCCTTGCTGCCCAGGGGTGGACTGACAACACCCAGGGCCCCCAGACCAAATAAAGCAAGGGCCCCCTGTCAGGCCCTGCCCATGACCCATTCCTGGCCCTATCATGACCCACCCCTGGCCCCGCCCCTTCAATTTGTACAAAGTACTACCTTTTAAAAAAAAAAAAAACACTGTTTAACAACAGTCTAATGGGACCTGGAGGGGGGTCTTTTTCTAACAGTGTCCCATGGACAGTCTGTTAGAAAGTGTCCCCTCCAGGCCCCATTAGGGACTACAACAGAGTCTAATGGGACCCCCTCTTTGTGCCATGACTCTAACCCCTGCCCCAACCTCTAACAAAATAGAAATAAAATTTTAGCACTACTCTTACCTTAACTATGGGTGCTGTAGCTGGCTCCCGCATCCTCTGAGGCTGGTTCCTGTGGGTGGCTAGCTGGCACCTGTTGGTGGCTGGCCGGCACCCTGCTGTGGCTGGCTGGATCCCTGGTGTGGGTGGGTAACCATGGGTGGCTGGCTGGCATCCTGCTGTGGATAGTCAGCGTGGCTGGTTTGCTTCTGTTGGTGGCTGGCTCCCTACTGTGGGTGGGTCACCGTGGCTGGCTGGCTGGCTGGCTCCTGTGGGTGGTTGGCTGGTTTCCTGGTGTGGGTGGGTCACCGTGGGTGGCTGGCTGGCACCCTGGCCCTGCTGTGGATGAGTCACCATGGGTGGCTGGCACCCTGGCCCTGCTCTAGGTGGGTCACCGTGGGTGTCTGGCTTCTGTGGGTGGCTGCCTGGCACCCTGCTGTTGGTGGCTGGCCTGGCTCTTTGCCGTGGGTCAGTGGGTGGGTCGGTGGCTGGCTGGCACGGTGCAGCATGCTGTGGGTGACTGGCCTGGCTCCCTTCTGTGGGTCAGTGGCTGGCTTGCACGGTGCACCCTGCTGTGGGTGGCTGGCCTGGCTCCCTGCTGTGGGTCAGTGGGTGGCTTGCACTGTGCACCCTGCTGTGGGTGACTGGCCTGGCTCCCTGCTGTGGGTCAGTGGGTGGGTGGGTGGCTGGCTGGCACAGTGCACTCTGCTGTTGGTGGCTGGCCTGGCTCCCTGCTGTGGGTCAGTGGCTGGCTTGTATGGTGCACCCTACTGTGGGTGGGTGGCTGATTGGCTCCCTGCTGTGGGTCAGTGGGTGGGTGGATGACTGGCTGGCACAGTGCACCCTGTTGCAGGTGGCTGGCCTGGCTCCCTGCTGTGGCGGACAGAGAGGGGGTGGGCTGACAGAGGGGGGATGGACTGACAGAGGGGGGGTGGACTGACAGAGGGGGGGTGGACTGACAGGAGGGGGGGTGGACTGACAGGAGGGGTGGGCTGAGAGAGGGGGGAGTGAGCTGACAGAGGGGGGATGATAGAGGAGGGGTGGGCTGAGAGGGGGGGTAGGCTGACAGAGCAGGGCTGACGGGGGTGGGCTGACAGAGCAGGGAGTGAGCTGACAGAGGGGGGGTGGACTGACAGAGAGGGGGGTGGGCTGACAGAGAGGGGTGGGCTGAGAGAGCAGGGCTGACGGGGTGGGCTGAGATGGGGGGTGGGTTGACAGAGGGAGGGTGGGCTGACAGAGGGGAGGTGGGTTGACAGAGAGGGGGGTAGATGAGACTTAGAGACCTCAGAAACACGCAGAGAGGCAGGACTCCAGCAAGTGGTAACGACCAGCCCCGCTTGGCCGCATCCACACGTGACCGAACAGGGTCATGTGCGGCCGCACGCTGTGGAATTCTGGGACTTGTAGTCATGATGCCAATCACAGGGTGTTCGGCCAATCACAGGGCGTTTGTGTAGCCTGCCGCCTACAAGTCCCAGAATGCCACAGCATGCGGCCGTGCATCTGGCCGACTTCATAAAAAAAAAATGCTGGGCTGAGTATGCTGGCTGGGGAGGGGGGTGCTGGGCTGAGTATGCTGGCTGGGGAGGGGGGTGCTGGGCTGAGTATGCTGGCTGGGGAGGGGGGTGCTGGGCTGAGTATGCTGACTGGGTGGGGGGGGCTGGCTATGCTGGCTGGCCAGGGGGGGTGCTGGCTGAGTATGCTGGCCGAGGGGGGGGTGCTGGGCTGAGAATGCTGACTGGGGTGCTGGGCTGAGTATGCTGACTGGGGTGCTGGGCTGAGTATGCTGACTGGGGAGGGGGGTGCTGGGCTGAGTATGCTGACTGGGGAGGGGGGTGCTGGGCTGAGTATGCTGACTGGGGAGGGGGTGCTGGGCTGAGTATGCTGACTGGGGAGGGGGGTGCTGGGCTAAGTATGCTGACTGGGGGGGGTTGGGGTGCTGGCTGAGTATGCTGACCGGGTGGGGGGGGCTGGCTGAGTATGCTGGCTGAGTATGCTGGCCGAGGGGGGGGGTGCTGGGCTGAGTATGCTGACTGGGGAGGGGGTGCTGGGCTGAGTATGCTGACTGGGGGGGTTGGGGTGCTGGCTGAGTATGCTGACCGGGTGGGGGGGGCTGGCTGAGTATGCTAGCTGGCCGAGGGGGGGGGGGTGCTGGCTGAGTATGCTGGTCGAGGGGGGGGTGCTGGGCTGAGTATGCTGACTGGGGAGGGGGGTGCTGGGCTGAGTATGCTGACTGGGGGGGGGTTGGGGTGCTGGCTGAGTATGCTGACCGGGTGGGGGGGGCTGGCTGAGTATGCTAGCTGGCCGAGGGGGGGTGCTGGCTGAGTATGCTGGCCGAGGGGGGGGGTGCTGGGCTGAGTATGCTGACTGGGGTGATGGGCTGAGTATGTTGACTGTGGCTGGCCGAGGGGGGGGGGGGCTGGCTGAGTGTGGCTGGCCGAGGGGGGGGCTGGCGGGGGGGTCATCATTCACACTTACTTTAGCCTTGCACCGTGATAAGATCACGTCTCTCCTCTGCAGCCAGTCCCAGGCCAACCCACGAGTGTGACGCTCTTGACGCCGCTCGTACCCCCTGACCCTCCCCTGACGTTCCACATGACCTGCCTGGCTGCCTCTGAGACTCGTGGGAGTTGTAGTTTTCTGCGCTGATAGGTTCATTACATACATAGCGCGGCCGAACTACAACTCCCACAATGCAGTGCGTGTGCAGAAGGCAGCAGCCAGCCAATCGGCGGCCGCCACGCCTGACTTTTGTAAAGAAAAAAAAAAAAAAACAGACAGCTAGCGCCGCGGACCGCGGCCGTTTTAAAAGATAATGGAAGCGGCCCGGGGGGAAATCTCCACCTTGCCACCCGCCCCAGCCCGCGCCTGGTTAACACTAGGGGGCAATCAAGGGGTTAACTGTGTTCCCTCACTGTGTTCTAACTGTAGGGGGGATGGGACTAACTAGGGGAAGAGAGAGATGGGTGTACATTGTATGAACACACGATCAGTCTCCTCTCCTCTGAATGAACCGGGATCTGTGTGTTTACACACACAGATCCCGGTTCTCGCTTTGTAACGAGCGATCGCGGGTGCTCGGCGGCCATCGTGCCCACCGGACACTCGCTCCGGCGGCCAGCCACAGGCGCGCGTGCCTTTGGCGGCACGTGCTCCGCCCCTAGTGGCCAAAAGGCAAAGCGACGCAAGGTAACGCCGTTTCGCCCAGCCGTGCCATTCTGAAATAAGGAGACATATGTCTTGGGCAGCAACATGGTTACTAGTAGTGCACAGAGTAAAAACAAACTGGCTGTTACCATATCTCATATGGACTTTTATGTTACAAATAAGTAGTAGATCTAACACTGTGAACTACTATATATTTGTATATTCAATGTTTTACTAGTAAGGCATTAACTGAATGCTGTGGGTGAAGTAACACTTAAATTTTGTTTAATCCTTGCACGTTCATTTGCATAAGGTATGTGGTTGTGGTTAAAATGTAACAGATGAAGAACAAAAAGTCCTGTTTCATTTAAAGCTGATTTTTCAGTTTGAATTGACCCAAGTGGGTTGAAATACTATGTCCTTTCATCCCTTGGGGATATCACTAGCACAATTTACTCATAGCAGTTTGGGTTTCTGCTCTCTCCTACAAGGTTTTAAAATAAATTACTGTATATATCCGAGTATAAGCCGACCCGAGTATAAGCCGAGGCACCTAATTTTACCAAAAAAACCTGGGAAAACGTATTGACTCGAGTATAAGCCTGGGTGTCCATCTGCATGCCTCACTGTGCCTCACTGTGCCTCACTTTGCCTCACTGTGTCCATGCCTCACTGTGTCCATGCCTCACTGTGTCCATGCCTCACTGTGCCCATGCCTCACTGTGCCCATGCCTCACTGTGTCCATGACTAGACTGACGTTTAACATGTGAGTCTATGGAAGGGGTGCCCGGATTGAAAAATCGGTGCTCCTGGGCCGTAGGTCCCCCAGACAACAAACTTTTCACAATTATAGAGGAGAAAGGGGGCTACATGTGTGCCAAGTTTCGGGTCCAGGGGACTTAGGACCGGTCGGTACCGGGTCCCCAAAGTCACCAGAGAAATTACCATTTAACATGGGAGTCTATGGAAGGGGTGCCCGGTTTTGAAAATCTGTGCTCCCCGGCCGTAGGTACCCCGGACAACAAACTTTGCACACTTGTAGAGGAAGAGTGGGGCTACATGTGTGCCAAAGTCCGGGAGATCAAGCGCAAAATGGTGACTCGAGTATAAGCCGAGGGGGGCATTTTCAGCACAAAAAAATGTGCTTAAAAACTTGGCTTATACTCGAGTATATATGGTACACTCTCTTTCAGGTTCTAACTCTAGGTATTTTCTTCCTATATGGAGTAGAATCTACTAGGAGTAGATTGGCACCATTGCTTGTAATAGTTGTGACAGCTGGACAAAACTGGGCATTCTGGTCGAGAAAAATGGAAGCTTATTGTTTATTATAAATACACTTTTCTTATTTTATAGGTAAGTCTATCCTTAAAGATATGCTAGCCAAGGCCAAATATCAGTTTGAAATGGCATTACCACATAAAGTTGTTATTATCCTTAAAGCAGAATTAAACTCTCAAATGCTGACAGATAGGACTTTTATGACAGAAGAGATCCCATTGTTCTTTTTTGTCATAACCAATTTTCCCTGTTTGTTAGCGTTACTGTACACTAGAGTTTGGCAAACAGTTTGAGCCGAGCAAATGTTGGGCCCGAACATCGCCTGTTCGCTTGTTCAGCGAACACCTGAATTTGCACCCCACAATGCACTGCACGCTGCATAGAGCATAGCTGGTTGTTAAGGAGTGGCCCAGGATGAGTCATCAGCTGTCAACGGGCTTCCCCGCTGACAGCTGAATGAAAAAAAACATTGTCGGGAATAGAATAAAGTGAAAAAAAATGTTGTGGAGGTCCCCCCCAATACATACCGCCCAGGGTTGTCGGGAAGAGGCCCTTGTCCCCATCAACATGGGGACAAGGTGCTTTGCCCCAACACACCCCCCATGTTGAGGGCATGTGGCCTGGTATGACTATTGCATTTATACATGTCCCCCAGGGACAATTGCATTTAAAAATTGCATTTATACATGTCCCCCAGGGTAGTACCTGGGCTCCCATGCCCAATAACTTGCATATAAGCCTTCAAGATGGGCACTTTTGATTTTTCAAGTTCGGGTCCCATAGATTTTAATAGGGTTCGCAGTTCGGGTCCGAGCTTTTGCGATGTTTGAGAGTTATGGCCAACTCTACTGTACACACTTGCAAATTACAGCGTACATTTGCAGCACCACTCTGTGCCATGATAAAGGGGGTAACATCATCACAGTCTAGCCAATCAAGCAGAGTCTAAAGCTGGACGAAAGACCGGGAGAAGATAGAAGCACTGATAGTGCATAGCAATTTTTTTGAAAATAGACCCCATAGTATAAGATATTAACCACTTGCCGACCAGCCGCCAGTCATTACATCATCATGCCAGGTTGGCACATTCCCACGAATCGCCGTAGGTGTACGTCTGCAACTTTAAGAGTGATAGCAGGCCCGCTGCACGGTAAGGGACCCAATGCACGTGGCCGGCGGCGGCGATGTCCACCAGCCACCCGCAATCGCGGGAATGAGAGCCAGAACGGGGATCTTTCAATGTAAACAGACAGATCCCCGTTCTGACAGGGGAGGAGAGACAGATCTGCTGTTCCTAGTGGTTAGGAACAGCGATCTGTCTCCTCCTCTAGTCAGTCCCACCCCCCCACAGTTAGAAAAAACTCCCAGGGAACACACTTTACCCCTTGATCGCTCCCTAGTGTTAACCCCTTCCCTGTCAGTGACATTTACCCAGTAATCAGTGCATTTTTATAGCACTAATCGCTGTATAAATGTCAATGGTCCCAAAAAAGTGTCAAAAGTGTCCGATCTATCTGTTGCAATGTAGCAGTCCCGCTAAAAATCGCAGATCGACGCCATTACTAGTAAAAAAAATAATAATAATAAAAATGCCATAAATCTATCCCCTATTTTGTAGATGCTATAAACTTTTGCACAAACCAATCAATATACGCTTATTGCGATTTTTTTTTACCAAAAACATGTAGAAGAATATACATCTAAACTGATGAAGAAATTTATTTTTTAAAAATTTTTGGGGGTATTTATTAAAGCGAAAGGTAAAAAATATAGTTTTTTTTCAAAATCGTCTCTCTTTTTTTGTTTATAGCGCAAAAAATTCAAACTGCAGAGGTGATCAAATACCACCAAAAGAAAGCTCTATTTGTGGGGGGAAAAAAAGATGTAAATTTTGTTTGGGTACAGTGTCGCACGACCACTCTATTGTCCGTTAAAGCAACGCAGTGCCGTATCACAAAAAATGGCTTGGTGAGGGGAAAATCTTCCCGTCTGTAAGTGGTTAATGGGGCGGGCTCAATTGGCATTGATAGATATAAACCAGGTACAAGACAGCACTAGTGTTGAGCGAACCCGAACTGTAAAGTTCGGGTTCGTACCGAACTTTAGCTTTTTCCCGAACCCGAACCCGGACTTTGCACGAAAATCCGGGTTCGGGTTCGGCAATCTAATGGCGCAGTTAGAAATGCTTCAGGGGCCAGCCAATCACCTTTTGATTAGCTGGTGTGCCCTTAGAAGCCATCATAGCCATGCCTACTAATGGCATGGCTGTGATTGGTCAGTGCAACATGTGACCCAGCTTCTATATAAGCACTTTAATGTACTCTTGCAAAAAGACCCATTTAGGGCCACAAAAAATATTTTGCAGTGTGAAATACATATCTGGAGGTGTGTTAAATAAACAATTTCTATATATTTTTCTTGTACTGTGCTATACTAAAACAACAATTTTTTTTTTGAATAGCTTTTTCTGCAGTTCTGTAGCTGTGCGTTTCAGCAGTTACGTACTGTGGGTGTGTTGTGGTCTTCCAAAAAACGCCATTTAGGGCCACAAAAAATATTTTTGCAGTGTGAAATACATATCTGGAGGCGTGTGAAATAAACTATTTCTATATATTTGTCTTCTACTGTGCTATGCTAAAAAAACAACAATCGACACATCACCGGCCTTACCCAGCCATTGTTGTATTTTTGAACCAGTGTTGGCTACCTCATCCTCCTCCACCGCCGCTTCCACCTACACAGCCACATCCACCGCCACTTCAACCTCCTACTCCATATGGACCTCGTCCTCCTAGGTCAAGATTATCATTTCTATTTTATTTTTTTGTAGCCCACAGATCCTTTCCCCCTTACCTGCCTTTATGTTGTTGGCTCCTCGCAGGAGGGAGAAAGGCACACTGCACTACCAGCCCGTACCCTCCTATATAAAGAGGTTGAGCGGTGTACTTGACGGGCCGTGTCCACAGCCGGAGTCAAAACTCCTCCAGAGGATGATTCTCACCTCTACTGTAGGTAGAGGCAAGTCCTTTAATTCCCAGTAAAGTCAATGTCCACACCAGCTGAAACTACAACTCTTATGCCTCGTACACACGGCCGAGATTCTCGTCGAAAAAAACATGTCATTTTTTTCGACGAGATTCTTGGACAAGAAACTTGTCCCGGCCGAGTGTACACACGCTCGATTTAAAGAACCCGCGGTTCTTTGAATGGAGCGAACGCGGTGACGTCATCGAATACGATGAGCATGCGCTCGTCACATTCGATGCCGTCGCTGCCATCTTTGTTCACCCTACCTATGCCTAGGAAGCTACCGCGCATGCGTCTAAGTCATTTCGAGCATGCGCGGGCTTCCCGGCGAAAAGGTAAGTGTACACAATTTTCTCGTCGAGAAACAGGCTGACGAGAATCTCGACGAGAAAATAGAGAGCAGGTTCTCTATTTTCTCGTCGAGATTCTTGTCGCTTTTCTTGACGAGAAACCATACACACGAACGAATTTCTCGGCAAGAAATCTCTGCCAGCAAGTTTCTTGCTGGTTTTTGCCGAGAAACTTGTTTGTGTGTACGAGGCTTTATTCTCTCATGGCAAAATAAACTCTACACGGATAGAAAAGGTTAGAGCAAAGAAACAGGACAGCTTAAGGTGTGGAGGAGGTCCAGGCACAAACGTAGCACATTCACTTCACTGCTTAGGTTTCTCAAACAGTTTTAGGTGCACGGTCTCTGCCACAGACCTTGAGGTTGGTCTCTGCCACAGACCGGGTGTACAAGGCCCCTGCCACGGACCTGGAGAACTTTGGTCTCTGCCACAGACCAGGGTGTATAAGGCCCCTGCCACGGGCCAGGTGAATAAGGCCTCTGATACACTCAAGATGACCTTGAGCTTCTCCTTCTACGTACCTAGCCCATATCAAGGGGAAGACATCTCTCCAGGGAGTCAACAGACCCTTCCTTCACCGTGACTCCCGCATCGGTCCATCAGAATGATCCTCCCTTCCCTGGAACATGGTCCCCTACACGAGGCGGCACCCTAAGACTCCTCGACCCTTAGCGGACTCCAGACGAAGGCTCTGGACTCCAGGCTTTACTCCCGCCCCTAGGCCTCCATACCCAGGGCAGCAGGAACTCCAGGATAGTACCTCACCCCGGGCTAAAGGTGCCCGAGATGGAACAGGAACACATGCACCCAGGCCGAAGGCACCTGGGCGCGGACCCCACTGGACATCAGCCCCCAGGCCAAAGGTCTGCCCCTTTTATATGCTCTCCCGGCATGCACAGCAGGTTCCCCGCCCCGCTGTACTACTGCCAAGAGGGGACACAAAAGGCACAGCACTGTATCGGCGGTTCAACCCTAGCCTACCATGGCAGCGCCACCTGTAGACCGCAGGGAACTGCACACCAATACTGTCCCCCGAGGACAAAATGGTCCATGAATCCTACAGAATTAGGGTGTTTGAGCCTATTTACCACTCAAACACTTCCCTTAAATTTAGCACCCCACTACATTTTTATTTCAAAGTATTTTATTTTCCCACTAGATTATCCATTAAATTGAATAATTTATTCCAGAAAGGGCGTATTCTGGGGCATTCCCACCATATGTGTGGCATCGTGCCGTTGAGTTTCTGAGGTTCTTAATGACTTCCCGTACCTCTTCTGCTGAAAAGGGGGCCTCCAGCATATTTTTTTTTTTTTATGTTATTTTAAGTTATTTCCCTATCCACATTTGTTTGCAGAGCACTTGCCATGCTCTTAACAACATTTTGCTGCCATTTGCAGCCCTCTAGCCCTTTCCATTACTTTTTTAGAGCCTTTTTAGTCCTCAGAAGTCCGGGTCCCTATTGACTTCAATGGGGTTCGGGTTCGGGTTCGGGTTAAAGTTCGGTCCCGAACCCGAACTTTTTTCCGAAGTTCGGCCGAACCCGTCGAACCCGAACATCCAGATGTCCGCTCAACTCTAGACAGGACACATACGGGAACAGTCCAAAAAGGTTCATTCTGCACTTTCAATCAACAAAGCAGTAAACAAATATAGCAACTGTGCTAGATAGTTTTGAACAGCAAGTCTATATATTAAAACAAAACAAAATATATGCTTGTCTGAGCCACCAACTAATCACAGGTCAACTCCTATCTAAAGAAGGCCATAAACTGTTAGTTTAAAACTAACAGATTCTTCCATCCACACAATGAAGGTGGATAGAAGAGCCCTTTACACGTGCAACATCTGCTGCTAATCAGTGGTGGCAGCTGATTAGCTGCCGCTGCAGATCGAGAAAAAAATGACATTCAACAGAAGTCACAGATGTCCCTTTAAAAGCTAGTCATACACTGAACGGAAATTGGCTAGTCCCTGCTAAATGGCTTGAATTTCGTTCAGTGCATGGCCAGCATAACAGGATGCTCTAATAATATTTTCCTCAAAACAACCAGGCCTGCCGGGTACTTAGTGTTCTATCAATAGTCAGCCTTTTCACCCAGCATCAGGCTCTCACAGGAGAGAGTGAGAGAGTGAAAGAGTGAGAGAGACTCTATCATCGGTCAGCTTACATATATAAAGGCTTGTGGTCAGCTGAGGCCAATACTGAGGCCTGACTGATGCCCCGTACACACGAGCGGTTTTCCCATCGGAAAAAAAAATAATGGTTTTCCCGACGGAATTCCTCTCAAGCCTGCTTTGCATACACACGGTCACACAAAAGTCCGGTGAACTTTTGACTGCCAAGAATGCAGTGACGTAAAAGACTACGACGAGCCGACAAAATGAAGTTCTATGCTTCCGAGCATGGGTTGAATTGTTTCCGAGCATGCGTGTTTTTTTTCCCGTCGGAAAAGCATACAGACGAACGGTTTTCCCGCTAGGATTTTTTCCTGACGGGAAAAAAGAGATCCTGCAGTTTTCCTGTTGGAAAAAGTCAGATGGAGCATACACACGGTCGGGATTCCTGGACAAAAGCTCTCATCAGACTTTTTCCAACAGGAAAACCGGTCGTGTAAGGGGGAATAACAGGTAAGATGTGGACCTAGAACTGGAGGCTTTATTCCACCAAGAGCTCTACAAAGAGTAAAGGCTCCAAGACCCAGAACAGAAATGTAATGGCAAAAATTGGTTGTATGCAGAGCACACAGCCATTTGGCCTTGTGCGAAGTAGCACATACTTCAGATTTCATCTTAATGTAATAATGCATCTTACCCTAAGATTCACTCACCTTTCATTCATCCCATTCATACAAATCAAGAAACATCACCAGAATGCTATGTCATCATCAAGGCCTCCCAGACAAGCCTGGTCGCCTCGAGCCTCACGGCTCCTTTTATTATCACAAAAGAACTCACCCACAGGAGGTGACTCGCTGCAACATGTGACCTCCTCCATAGGAAGTGATGTCACAGCATGTGACCTCCTTCATGGGAAGTGATGTCACAGCATGTGGGCTCCACACAGCAAATGCCCATATATGGATTTGGCAACACAGGATGTGATAATACATGATAACCCTCCAACAGGGATATTTAAATACATACAATATAATACCAATACAAAATAACACAATAATACAACAACATATTCAACAACATGATGGCTAAAGTCTTATGGGCATGTCCAGGCAGGAAAAGCGTGTATGCTTCCAGCAAACAAAGCCGTATTGCTTTAAAACATGGACGCTTTCCCTGACTCTGAAAACGCTCGCAGGCTCTCATATTATCGCTGGTAGGAATCCTTATTCTACGCTATTCAATAGAATAACGCATAATCAGATTATACTATTATTGCTTGTGGGAGACTATCTGCAGGCGCGCGCCACGAAACTGGACCAATGCTGATCAACACACCGCCAAAACAAGAGCGCACATCTGCCTATAACCAATGATGTCATTGCAGAGCGAGCATATCCCCTCCTCAACGATCGTCCGGGCTAATGCACAGAGGGCCCCTCGTCGGCGAGCATATCGGCACGCTGCAAACATCACACTCCAACCTCAACACGTTTTCCACTACCAGACGGGATTCAACCAGCCTCAGACTGCCCCAGTCAGCTCTTTAGAGCGGGTTGCAGAAGTACTAACACTGGGCGACACTATGACAATACATATTAAATACATCTTCTTCATAAAATTTTCCACAACAGTCCTCCCTTTTTTGTCATATGCTCCCACGTGTATTTCGATGCCTTCTCACACCTGGAAATTAGTCAGTCCTTTACAGTCCATACGAGTCCATAAATCTTCAGGAGCATGACTTATAAGGAGGACACGACATGGTGAGCTGTAGTAATCGCCGATCCGTCTGTGATCCTCTGTGTCTTGTATGTGGGTCCGGCTTCGGGGCGTCTCATCAAGGAAGCTCTGGTCACGCGTCCAATCAGGCAACAGGAGCACTTCGTCACAACATAGAAAGAATAGAAATAAAAAATGACATGAGTATATATATTCCCACTTCCTTTGACCACGATCCGCTGTAAAATAAAAATTAGATCCCCAAAGATTCCAAGACCCTTAAAAGGGCTCCCAACCTTCACTTAGCTACAGCTCTTGCTTCAACAGTTACATGAAGAATCCTATCCTTAATGGATGAGAATTGTTCAATCGTATCCTAAGCTCGAGCCCCCCCACCTTGTACATCCAGGTAACCATGCCCAGACCTGGTCAGGGTTGGTGAACAATTCCCTTCTAGCTGTCCCTGCCATTCTTAATTTCTCGCGCCATCAGATCCTCGCGATCGGCCGCGACATAAGATGCTGGGACAGCTTCACCATCACGCATGAACCTCTTGCTTTGGGGGAATTACCTTATAAGCTGCAGATCCGCATAAGCACCAAACTAATGTTCAAACACTTGTGGGCTGCCTAGATACCCAAACCGACAAGAGACAGAGCTATTAAAACTATAACCAATTTTACCCTCTAAAAATGCATCGTTAGATTCCATTGACAAGTGTCTGTTTGGAGTCTTCACCAGTTTGTCAAAACTCCTCATACCCATAATAACATCATAAATGGCATGTACAGCTGTCATCGCTGGGGTACTAAAACTCGGTGGAGACTCAGAACAGACCCAGCAATCAGTCCTGTTCACTTTCTGAGCTAGTCAGGAAATACACTTTGAAAAAAAACTTGGGATGCTTTTCATCGTTACCCGTACTAAAATTTACTAAACAAAAATATATAAATAAACAAAGATACTACTCATTCTTTTGGTGTGGTTGAGCTGCTTCTTGCAGTGGCTGGCATGGTTTAATCCCTCAAGCTTCTTTACAACGACCCAGTCACCTGGATGGAAAGAATTTAAACCGGTTATTGTGTCAGGGTCCAGGAGGGACTCATGAACCCTGTGTTAGACATTTTGAAGTTCATGTCACAGCGATCGCACTCACCCCATCAGCTGAGAATGTAAGTGACAGCTAATGAGGAAAGTACAACCCTGGTTTTGATTGACCTCCAAACAAGCCTCATATGACAATAACCCAGACATCGGGACTGTGGTCACTGCATAACCTTTGCGTGGCTTACAATACCTGGAACCATTGACAAAAGGTTCTTAGCATCTGGGATGGGAACCTACTTCACCAGACTGCTGCTTGCCGATTCAAATTCTATCAAAGAAAGACAGTCTTGGCACAAACTTGGTTAGAATTTCAGAGGTTAACATTATTTGTTTTAAAAAAAAACTGTCATTCTTACATTTATCATTCTCCCCCTTTTCTTCCTCATTAGAAACTGAAGGAAGAACTGCAGGATTTAGAGTGGTGCAGGAACCAAGAAACAATGAAATAGCCCATGATACTTTTACATCCTTAGACTCATGTATTTATCCATATGTACAGCTGTCTACATACACCTGCTCTCTATGTACATACACTTTCAGAAGCTCCTTTGGATCTGAAAAATACTTATAAGCAAAATCATTACTCTATCCTTCATATTTAACCTGCAAAGAATGGTAAACAATAATGACATTCCTGTACATTGGTAAATTGTCAATGACATTCTTTCAAAACCGATTCAATGAAAACCCTCTGTAACCCTTACTTTTCCCGTTCCTACAAAAATACAACAGCTGCGACGCATCGGAGGATCGTCGCGGTAAGTTTGAACATATTCACGTTACTACATACAAACATTCAGATACAAATGTGGGATAGATACTTCATAGTTTCCAAAACCAAAAATGAAAAAACAAGACAGCCAGAATTCTACCTTCACTCTTTCAGCAATAGAAAAAAATACAATGGGACAAACATGAGAGCAGCTCGAGAACCTTGCATGGACCAGCCATACAAAGTTCAAACAAACGGGCATGAGAATTTTAACCACCGTTCCTCCTCTAAAAATCACAAAAGCGTGTACTACACCTCCATCAACACTCATCATTACAGATTTCTGAAGCCACAGCTGAACTATATCCAAGGTACCTTTATTCTGAGGTCTCGTCCTCCAGCAAAAGTACCTTTGAAAGGAGTACACCTTACTGTACCCTCTGACCAGATATGTCATCCTTTAAGGCAGTGGTTCTCAACCTTTTAGTGCCGTGACCCCTTGATAAAATTTTCCAAGTTGTGGGGACCCCTAACAGTAAAATTATTTTCGTAGTGTGGGTTGTCAGCACCCAAGGTAAGACAAGTAATTTGCGCCCCTAACCCATGGAAATTTAGCGCTCCCTGAGCTCCTCCACTTGTACAATATTAAAACCTCATATGGTACATTTTAGGATATACCACTTTCTTTGTTCTCCTTTCTTTCCCTTTTATCTCTCGCTATCCTAATTTTTTTTCTCCCATCCCTCTCTCTAGCCTTCTTTCTTGTTTTTTCTCTTATTCTTTGTCTCCCTTTTTCTTTCTTCCTCCCCCTCTTTTCCTCTCCCTTCCATGTATTCTCTGTTTTTATTCCTTCTCTTACTCCTTGGTGGGGGGGAATGGGATGAGTGGCAGTGCTGGGGGGGGGGGGGTTCTGATCACCTTGAGCAAGGTCATCTTCTGATCTGAGAACTGTAGTGGGGACTTTTAATGGCAACTCTAATCACAGGTCGTGTTACCCACTGTGTCTCCAACTTTGTGGTGTCTCATAGCAGTGACACCTATGCTGAAATCAGGAGATATGGTCTCCTCCAGCCCTTCCCACTTCACATTCCTCACCAGTCAGTGGACCTCTAGTCTCTGCTCCCCCAGCCATGCCGTGAACTAAATGGGCGGCTGCGAAGAGGCTGAGTGGGCTCCAGGAACAGCCCAGCTGGGCAACCACAAAAAGGCTGGGAGAGCGGTGCGGGCTTCAGTAACAGCCCATGGTTTGGTGACCCCTGGTAAATCATCATTTGACCCCCAAGGGGGTCCCGACCCCCAGGTTGAGAACCACTGCTTTAAGGGGTCTCATGTCCGGAGCCCCAAACCCAGACCTCATGTGCGGTGCAGCTGTCTGACTGGTGTGGAGCCTAATTTTTTTCCTCCAACGCATGGACGGCACATTACCTATGACGATTCAAATCGCTTATGAAGTGTCCCGCGTCCAGGACACCCTTGCACTAGTTTTTGGAGGAGTACTGCTTAGTGACCATTTTTACAGTATTGGCACCGGCGTATTCCGATTATTTTACACGGCCTCCCGGTATGCTAGCGTACTACCCCTCACGTTTACATGCTCTTCAACCGATTATCGGCAGCCCTGTAAAGGTGTTTGTCAGACGAACTACAAAGCACCATTAAATCCTCCACTATTCAAAACAATGTTTTGGCTTCTTTCTGCCTGTATCTAGATGTTACAACAATAATGGTGATGCCCCTCTGTTTGCTCTCTACCCACAACTGTATTACAGTACAAAACTGGAACAAAATATAAAACACTTTTAAACGCCAAAATGATTTCCATTTTCCTTCCAAGCACAAATCTCACTGCCCACTTTTCAGAAAACCCCAAACTCCTCCCACCAACTTCCTGCTGATACATAAATGCTGAAAAGAACTTCCTATGGCATGCTCAGCTCTAAAAAAAAAAAAAACTGGTTTATTTACATATCAACGTACAGGAAGAGGGAGGGGGAGCCTAGCCCCATCACATTGTCTATTAAGACACCAAAAAAATCCATGGCTAAACATCATATTTCAAGACTTTAAAAAAAAAACTTGTCAGGGTAATAATGGAACAACCCCCCCTTTTGCAAATGGGAGGGAATCCCCCCGACCCAAACATCCCCTGGAAGTCAAACCACAAGTTGAGACTCAAATACAAACTCCTGCCAAAAGATGGCTATACAGTACAAGCTTCAAAAACAATGAATTGCCTTCTGGGAAACTCCCAAATATTTAAACATAAAAACACACACCACTGTATAAAAATTCTGTTAAAGTTAGTCATAAGCCCCGTACACACGGTCGGACTTTTGCCCAACAAACTTCGTGTTAAGCAAGTTGGACCAACAATCCGACCGTGTGTACGCTCCATCGGACAAACTTTTTTTCGTTTGGTTTTGTTTTCATCGGACAAAAGTTGGGTCTGCAAACAGACAAACTTTTGCCCAACAAAAGTCCGATGGAGCAAAGTCCTACCGTGTGTACAGAAAACCATAGGACTTTTGTCCGATGGACAAAACAACTAATGTTAAAATCAACCAACAATAGCAGAAGTTGACCAAAGGGTGGCGGTAAAGAGCAGAAAAGAGCAGAAAAACCATGTGATGTTGCAAAAAGTTTTGGGGAAGTTTGCAGAAAAGTCCTGTGGTGTGTATGCTATGGGTGTGCCCGGCCAACTCCGTTAGGACAAAAATCCACGGAAAAGTCCGATGGAAGTCCGACCGTGTGTACGAGGCTTTACAATCTATCAAAATTCAGTGTAAAGTAGAGTTTTCACCTAAAACCGAAATTAAATACAAAAAACGCCGCTCATACACTGCAAAGTAAGCTAACCCACAATAGCTTATATTCACTTAAATGAAAACAGAGAAATCCCCATCCTAACACCATCTGCATGGAGTTTGCATGTTCTCCCTGTGTCTGCGTCGGCTTCCTTCCACACTCCAAAGACATGCTGGTAGGTCAACCAGATCCCATCCATAAATGGGCCCCAGCATGTGCGTGTGTCCGCAAGCGCGTCGGGACCCCTGGGGGTAAGACTGCGCTATATCAAGATACCACTCTACTCAACTCAAGAGGCGATGCTTAGAAAAACTATTTAAACTAGCAAGTTTAACATTAAACAAAAACAGCCTCTCAGTATGTCACCCTGGTGTCTCACCACTCTGGGACGATCCACAGGCCAAACTGTATAAAGCGAAAAATCCCTCAAAATGTGGGTTCTCCCGGATAAAAACGTTAAGAACTGTGCCTCTAAATCACCTTTTTAAAACAGGACAGACTGCACTACACACACACAAAGGAATTGGAGCAGCTTCCTCTCTAGGATGACCCACAGGACAAACAACACAAAATCCTTAAACTTCCTCTCAAGATGGCCAACAAACCACATGGACAACAACAAAATGGCGCCATTAACGCATGCAATTCAGTTTTTGATTTCGCCAAAATCAGCACAAACTTCCCTACCAGCCAAAAACTGACAAACATGGGACATCAAATGAACACTTAAATATAAAACCCAAGACCACATGGGTTCCCACACACAAAGGAAAACAAAAATGGTCTCCACCAGATTCCAACACAGAAAAGACCGCACTACTCAATTCGCACCAAACATCAAAATCTGCCCCAAAGGCTGCGAAATTCCACCAGCAAGATAGCCGACGAATGCCACAGCACGGTCACATGGTATCACACCCAAAGGAAAGGTGGCTGCACGTTCCCCTTATAGGATACCCACAGGCTAAGGAGAAACTGCGCCTCAACATGGCAGACAAACCACATGGCCAACATGGCCACCAAATGCAGTTTTCCCGCCAAAACCAGGATCTCTTCCCTAGAATCTTTCTCTACAAAGCCACACACCTGAGACATCACATGAGCACTTACCAACATCAAAACTTTTCTAAATGACCATCAAAATCCACTGAAAAATTTGTGTCTTGAGTCGGCTACACATTCTACAAGGCTCATGCAATCTCCACAAACACTGATAAACATTGAGATTCACACTCAACCATAGACACACACTTTACGCTACTTCAACTCAGACCCTTTGGCCAACTAAACAGCACATTCAATAAATGTTAGTTACATGCACAACATTAAAACACTCTTTTCTCTACCTAAAGTTCATATACACACTGTGGCATCAGCTTCCATAACAAGCCATCGCACAGACATACAGTGATTCTTCCATGCTTTCTCAGAACATCAGATCATCTCTCAGGGCATAGCCCCTCCAACACAAAAACTCCTGCATGCTATTTACAGAGAGTCACCAACTTTCGCCATTGTAGATAGCCATGCTGGCTCCCCTCCCCCACCAAAGCACAAACATTTTAACCATCAGCTACACACTCTCACACAACAGGCATCTCTCATACCACAGACACACAAACAAATGATCCATGACAAAATCACACATACACATACGATCGGATTCAGACATCCACCCACAGACATCTCCCATACAGCCCGCATTATTTCAAAAAGACGAAAAATTTGTTCTTTTACAGAGCAGAGCCCCCCACGCATCGGATCGTGCATCCATACTCCCCCATCTCGACCCGATGCCTAAAGGGGGCCCCATCTAGTCCCTCCAGAGTCGCCATTTTCTGTCGCGGCAAAATTGGTTGTATGCAGAGCACACAGCCATTTTGCCTTGTGCTAAGTAGCACACACTTCATCTTAATGTAAAAATGCATCTTTAAGCTAAAATTCACTCACCTTTCATTCATCCCATTCATACAAATCAAGAAACATCACCAGACTGTTATGTCATCATCAGGGCCTCCCAGACAAGTCTGGTCGCCTCGAGCCTCACGGCTCCTTTTATTATCACAAAAGAACTCACCCACAGGAGGTGACTCGCTGCAGCATGTGACCTCCTCCATAGGAAGTGATGTCACAGCATGTGACCTCCTCCATGGGAAGTGATGTCACAGCATGTGGGCTCCACACAGCAAATGACCATATATGGATTTGGCAACACAGGATGTGATAATACATGATAACCCTTCCAACAGGGATATTTAAATATTTAAATACATACAATATAAAACCAATACAAAATAACACAATAATACAACAACATATTCAACAACATGATGGCTAAAGTCTTATGGGCGTGTCCGGGCAGGAAAAGCGCATATGCTCCCAGCAAACGAAGCCATATTGCTTTAAAACATGGACGCTTTCCCTGACTCTGAAAACGCTCACAAGCTCTCATATTAACGCTGGTAGGAATCCTTATTCTACGCTATTTAATAGAATAACGCATATTCAGATTATACTATTATTGCTTGTGGGAGGCTATCTGCAGGCGCGCGCTATGAATCCGGACCAATGCTGATCAACACACCGCCAAAACAAGAGCGCACATCTGCCTATAACCAATGATGTCGTTGCAGAGCGAGCATATCCCCTCCCCAACGATCGTCCATGCTAATGCACAGAGGGCCCCTCGTCGGCGAGCATATCCGCACGCTGCAAACATCACACTCCAACCTCAAGATGTTTTCCACTACCAGACGGGATTCAACCAGCCTCAGACTGCCCCAGTCAGCTCTTCAGAGCGGGTTGCGGAAGTACTAACACTGGGTGACACTATGACAATACATATTAAATACATCTTCATAAAATTTTCCACAACAGAACCTACTGTACTAAGATATGAATAAACAACAGAGTGTGTCGTGTAGCAGATAACAACCCTGGACTCCCTCACAATGTGTAGGTGAGAAACCCAGGTGACTCATATACACATGGACAAATTCCTGCCAGTCAGTGCATCACATTGATCATAGTTTTGAAGCTCACATATTGTAGTTCACTGGGCTTCGTAAGGCTGAGCTGTGGAATAAGTGGTAATTCGTTTGTGCATGTTGAATTTCTCAGTGGAACTATAAGTTAAATGCATTAGCTGTGTAGGATTTACTTAAATCTAACTAACAAAATCAGTTCCCACATGAACCATAGTCACTGTACTTTTTCCTCCTTATCTGACTTGTCCTCCACCTATCAATCCCTGCCAGGCTCTTAGTGCTTGTTGTCAAAGCTCAATTTACAAGTAAGAGTTTTAATAACACAACAACACTAATCGCCGTGCTATCCTTTCACCAAACACTATTAATTATCTTTTTCCCACGCACTGGGATCCCTAATGTACTTACCTGTGTGCAGCTAATATCTTTGCTTATCCACCAAACTACATGTCCCTTTTCATCCATCTGACAGCTGCTGTAACTCTTTAAAAGAGATGGGCCTCCCATGTTAATTAATGCAGGTATTAAAAGACACTTATGCTTGCTAACTTTTGTACATAGAGATGAACTGCACGGAATATATTACTGATATTTTGATGTGCTGCATTGTGAAGCTTGAATAGTACTTTGACTCCATTTTTCTTCTCTATCCAGCTGTAAAATTCTATATAAGCTCTTTGTATTGTCTACGTCTTTAGGTTTGTTTATTAGTTGATAGCACAGAGTAAGAGGCTTTGTGCTGTTATTTTAAGGAAACCAACAATTAGTTAAAAAATGAAAATGTTAAAAAGGCAGTAGACACCTAAAAACAAAATACATTGTGCTTGGTTCTCCTTTTAAATTGGTTGCATTCTGTTATAAGCGATCCTTCAGACAGTGTAACAGTCTCATTTACAACACTATCACCTAATATGTGCATGTGTGTGAGCCTGAATACCAAAAACAATGTATCTCAAGCTAAAGGAACTTTGTTTTTTGGCAAAATTTCTGCACATGCATATATTTTAAGATTGAATTTTTGCTGTCAGCTACTACTGTTCATTACATGGTAAGTGTTTCCATCAAGATCAATGTCCTACATGAGTGTTCACATAATTCAAAACTCATTTCCAGGAAGATTTAAAACAAAACGATTTACTTCACCCAATGCATCTAATATATTTTGAGTTAAATCTATATATATGTAGCGCCCTGATCCTGATGACCAGGCGCTGTGTTAAATTTAGTGGGTGTCTGAGCTGGTATTAGCTCAGACTTTGTAAATAATTAAGGCTAAATCAGCCTCTGTTCCGGATATGGCTCTGTTGGAAGGATTTCCCACTGTTTGCCTGTAGGTGGCGTTACCACTCCAGGCCAGTGTTGGAATACAAGCAGGCCAGAGTGAATTGGGTACCTTCCCTCAGGAACAGCCCAGTGGGAGTGGTCTCCCCGCTGGGCATGCTAGGGAAGGGTACTTAAGGGACAGACGCCATTTTACGAGGCTCTTTTTCGTATGTGTTACTGGGAATTCAGCCTCTGAGCCACGTTGGCCCGAGGCTGCATCTATGCCAGGTAGGCCCAGTTGTCCTGACTGGGGCCTACGCTTTGAAGGTGATCCTGTGCTGTCCGTCCTGCGGGAGGAAGCCACTCAATGGAGGAAACCAGGGAAGGACCTGTCCAGGAGAGGACCAAGCGGAAGGCAGGTATCTTGCAGAAGGCCTGGTGACCCTATTGGAGGATGCACCGTAGGCTTGGCTTAAAGGCTCTTAGACTGTAAGGCTGGATATCCGGGTACTAAAATCCTGTGGCAGAGGATAATTGAACGGTTCAACTTAACCATCTTAAATGTCTGTGGCAGAGACTGTTCTTTCCTATTCGTTCGTGCATCATTCCGGCTCCTAGGCCAAGTGAGAGGGGCCTATCCGGGTGAGCAAAACCCACTTGAAGGAGAGTGGTGAGTGAGACTTTGTATCTTATTAGTTTTCCCCAGTGATCTGCTGTGTGTGCCTGAACCTTCCCCTAACCCTCCATCCCTCTACCTATATAAGTTTATTTGGAAATAAAGCCTGAAGAAAAAGGATTCATATCTTTTGTGGACATTGAAGTTACTGTAGACTCTCATCCATCCCCTAGACAACGAATGTTAAGGTAACGTGCAAGGCCCAAATCTAAACCAGCAGCTCCTACGAGGGTGTGCTACATATATATATGGATTTATAACTATATCTATATATATAGATATATCTATATATATATCTATATCTATATATATATATCTAAAATCACCAAATAAAAAAAAACTCTAATCATGTGACAAGCCGACTCTCAGATCTTTTTTCTCTGAAGTGAATGATGGTCAGGTCTGTAGAGCCTTCATCATTCTTGGTGGCGTTGCCCATTGACTATCTAAACGGGTCGTCACAGGGTTCTTACAGTGTTTTGCAGCATTCAGGAGTGATTTAACAAGAGGGGCAGACACAAGACTGGCCACTGGACAGGTGAAGAGAACGTAGAGCTGATTTAGGCTACTGGTCATCTCAACTGGAAAATAAATCCCCGGATCATGTGACAGTGGATTCACATGATTTTTGCATAGGTTTTTTTTTTATTAAGAACTTAAGGTATAGGTTTATGTGTGTGAGTGGGGAGGGGGAGGCATGTTTTATTTTTTTACCTAGAGTTTTATGCAAGTCTTTCACATATTAGGCAATATCACAATGTTGTAGATGAGACTGGTACGCTATGGAAGATACACCAGAGCAGGTTCTTAGCAGCCACCTTTATGGTATAAATTATACATGCGGTCTGGTACACTTTATACATGTTGTCTGAAACTTGAATTCCCAAGGTACTTGTAAAGCAGACTAGTTTAGACTGTAGCTTGTACAGACCAATGGTAAACCAGAACAATCAGGGAAAGTACCGAAGTATTAAGATATGTCAAGGGTCAAGTAAAAAGTCAATCATCGTATGTTTTGCTAGAGAACAGGCATATCAGTATTTAAGGGTCTGAACCAGGAGGGCTAAACTCAATCATCAAGGCTAGCATCATGAGGGATCAGAGCTACATTTTATAACAAGGAATTGTATGATTCTCCGCAGATTGGACTTTCTGGTTGTTTTAGACTGGGTTAAGTATTGAGTCTTATAAATAAATACTATTCACTAATAAACCTATTCTGTCCTCATGCCATGCCTTTGCCTCATGTTGGGTTATTAGAACTAACAGGGAGGATAAGAGTTAAAAAGGAACCCCCCTCCCCCTTTTTTTTTCTCCCTCAATCCAGATACTTATCTGCCACCTATCCACTGGAACTACCATTGTCACGCTGCTATCTGTTGCTCAAGTGTGCAGCCCAGGTCCGTGTCACCATGTTTCCCTCTCATGTCAATGGGTACCCTGCTGTCTCTTCCTGGTTCAGACAGCTAGCCCCCCGATGACGTGTGCCAGGCCTGCCCACCAGTCGCTGCGAGTCCCTGCTTGTGCAGCCTCCTGGGATATTTGATATGCATATTGGACCTTTGGAAGCAGGTATACAACATTTTTCCCTAGCCGCTGTGAGGCCGAGGGCTTTGATAGAAGCTGGTTGGATGGTGGTTTGTAACAATTTGATTACTGTTGAAATTGGCTGCAGACATCAGAAAAAGAACAGAGTAGTTTTTCTTGTTACACCATATTGGCTTACCAGCCTTACCATGCAACTTAAACATGAATGTGGGTTAGATAAAAAATATATGTAAAAATGGTTTTAAGTACCACTGTATATGATATGTTCTGTTCTGACAGTACTGCACATGCTATTGTACACCAAAATGCACATTTAATTCCACAATTCCACAATTTAATAGGTTGCAGATTTGATAAGAATAGAATGTGTCAAAATGAGTCTGAAGTTTTTTTTTGATTGTCACATACCTGTCAAACACAGTTTATTCATTATGTATTATCTGCAGGATAAATCATAGATCTTCTACATACTTTGGATATGTTTATATCAACTGCAGGATGCACTGCTATTATACACATTTATACATGCAGCATGTGAATAGACATTCCGAGGAGGCTTGTCATGTACCTGGTGGTAGAGCCTGATGTGAAGAGGTAAGCCTCTCTTACAGCTTCAGCTCAAGGGCCCCTGGTTGTGAGACAGTGGCCACGATAGAACGGTGAGGAATGAGTGCCTATTGTTTTTACAAAGATCTGCATAGGTAGGTAGCTGGTGCTTCCTCAGGGATGGCAAATATAGCAGCTAGCAGATAGGTGCTGGTGGAAGGGGGCTTGAAGACAGCAGGCAGGCAGATGCTTGGCAGGCGGGTGACTGGTGACCAGTGCTGGGCAGGTTGGTGAGGACTGAATAGGAAGAACACCAGTCAGCAGGCACTTGGCAGGCAGAGTAAGGCAGGATGCAGGGTCAGGCAAACCCGGTTAGTAATAGATGAGCAAATCAAGCATAAACGGCAGGCAAATGAGTAGTTGGGTCACAGGCCAAGGTCAGCAATGGTGGAGCAGATCAAGTAAGCAAAAGGCAGAGATGAATTCCAGAGACAAGCCGGGGTCAGGGCAGGTGGTTTTCAGATGTAGTCAAAGTCAAGTAGGGTCAGCAACTAATAGATCAAGTGCAGAAGCACTTAGCAGGTTATATGAGAATGCTGTACACCAAGGAGCCAGTGTAGCAGCCCTGTTTAAATAATCCTTTTGGTGCCAGTATTACTGACAAGCTGGCGCATGCGGGCATATACGCATGTCTGTGCACACCTGAATAGTTACCTGCCAGCATGAGCCTCGCACACATATGCGCCTTGGAGCACCATACGTAATATGGGCAAGCCTTCCCTGACAAGGCTTGTATGTATGTAGGGTACGGTAAACTTGCCTGGGTTTAATTTGTGGTGGGTAAACACATGTAGCCTGTTATCACTCTAATGCATGTAGACAGGTCAGGCTGTAGGTCATCAGCAGCTTTAAGATGTAACAACGGATTAAAAAAAAAAAGGTAAAAACTCTTCCTTCCCCAACCCCCCATTTCTCTAAGATACACATTATGCTACCTACATGACATTCAGTAAAAGTTTACATCCACATTTACAGGTCAGCCAGTGCCTAACAGCCCTACACTAAAGCCCTGTACACACGATAGGATTTCCTATGGATTTTAAACCGATGGATTTTTCCATCGGAAATCCGATGAAGCTGACTTCCATCAGTCTTGCCTACACACCATCAGTCAAAAAACTGATCGTCCCAAAATAGCGTGACGTAAAACACTCTGACGAGCCAAGAAAAATGAAGTTCTATGCTTCTGAGCATGCGTCGACTTGATTCTGAGCATGCGTGGGTTTTTTTATCCGATGGAGTTCCCCACAGACGATAGTAATTTGCTATCGTTTTTTTTTCTATCGGATAAATTTAAAACATGTTCTATTTTTTAACACCGATGGAAAAAAGACCGATGGGGCCCATACACAATCGGTTTGTCCGATGAAAAAAGTCCATCGAACTGTTCTCATCGGTAAAATCGATCGTGTGTACAGGGCTGAATTTCTCTGAATTTACTTTGTCAGCAGTACTCCCTATCATGAATATGGCTGCTTTGTCCTCACCCTTTATAGTGAGGGGGGCAACTTATGCAAGAGCACCCTTATTGGCTCTTCTAAACCAGCTGCATTTAAAGGCCAGGCAGGGCTTCATGGTTACTGTCTGGACAAGTCATAGATTAATTCCCCAAGACCGCAAACTTTGAACAATCAGGGTTTGACTCAAACCTGAGCCTCATTCCTACTTGTAAGAAAAAGAGAGAGGGGGCCAGGGTGGAGGGGATAATGTCAGGGTAGTTCTTCCTTGATGCTGGGCTCAATGACTGTCTGAAGTAATTCCACCAATGAACTGAACACAATGTAATTGTCTGTGCATCTGCTGTTTTTATCACATTTAGGAAAAATAGGTCACACACAGCATGCAACATTTGGAGCTAAACATGTCCTTTGTATTTGTCGTCAGAGTCTTCGAGTCCTCGAGTGTGACAGTGATAACCCTAATGCACCAAGGCCTGAGGTGTGCCTTGGCCTAGCTGGTCAGTATGCCTGAAAAGTGGGCATACCCTGAATGTAAGAATAAGAATAAGGAAAATAGAATGAGTATGCATGAATCTGGGGGAACGGGTGGGTGGGAGCCCAGAAATGACGGCAACCCAGACCCGACAGGGGAGGAGGCTTAAGTAGCCCTCTCAGTCTCCTCCCACAAATACAGGCTGGCCTGCGGCCAGCCTTACCACTTGTCGTCAGAGTCTTCGAGTCCTCGAGTGTGACAGTGATAACCCTAATGCACCAAGGCCTGAGGTGTGCCTTGGCCTAGCTGGTCAGTATGCCTGAAAAGTGGGCAAAAAGAGACAACTGTAGGTGAAGAAGGGAAGGTAACGAACAGAGAAGTAGCACGCACCCGGACGGCAACAGTATCTGAACCCGGTCCCGTGCAAGAATGGAATAAGCCTGATGCCCGGCACAATCCAAACATGAGAATGACCTGCTAGCAAATGAGAGGATACGTGGGGGAAAGGAAGCGAAGGCTGGCCCGAGGAGCCTCTGCAACCGATGGGCGAGTAGATCGTAATACTCCAACCGGACATCAAAGATGTGCCTCCGGCCTACCCATACTAGGTATGGGGAAGAGAGGGAGAGGGCAAAAATTGACAACTGGCAGGAGTTGTAGGACTGGATACCTGGAGGATGGGTTGCCGGAGTAGGCAGAAAAGGCCAAGCGCTACGGCAATGAGCATAGTCAAGCATGGGAGAAACATGCCAGACACAGAACACTGGTCCCACCTGACTCAATCGGATCGTGCCACCGCCTGTGACCTGACAAGCGACTGAATCCTGAACCTAGAAAGGAAGGTCAGACTCCATCCCGGGCAAGAAGTCTCATGGCATGATGCAGACATGCCTGGACAAAAGATCAGAGCCGCTAGCGGAACCCCAAACCCACCCCTGTGGCCGACAAGGGGCCGTGGCTCAGCACACACCCCGAGAAAGACTGTGAAACCCTAGGTGGTGACCAGGGCCTCAGCAACAGAACGACGATTTTAGTAAAATGAAGACTGCTTCCTACCCAAGGGTGAACCCAGTGATGAATGACATCCGCACCAATCAACTAGCCCTGGCAACGGGCAGGACTGATGGAAGCGAGTGCAAGCAATGTTTGATGAAGGCGAAGATGCCAGCGCAGCCCAACCTGAGAACACAAACCAGAGAAATGACAGACAACCAGACATGAGAACAACAACGAGCCTACCTAAGAAGAGAACATGCAGAAGTGACAAGACCACCGCGCGTACATGAACCTGATGACGGATGACCCCCCCCACCTTGTGTGAGTGGCGAGTGAGCCCGAGTAACCTGTAGCGCAGAGACAGGCAATTAACTGAACACTCAGGGCTGGTGTACCCACGGACCGTGGTGGGTGATCGTATAGGTGTAAGAATGAACGTGCATCGTATGACGTATGGTATACGGGCGAGAAGATTGTGGTCAACAATCATTAAAAACGAAACCTCAGCCCGTATGGATCTGTAGACGTGACAGATCCGGAAATGTGTGCCCTAACTAACCCAGGTACAAACATGGACGAAGACAACATGATACATAGAACCAACAAAGAAGAGAACAGCTACCGGAGTATGCCGTGACTGGACCACAACACCCCTCTGGAACGCTAAGACTGAAACGTTGCAACGGAAATGCTGAGACTGAATGCTGAGGCGAAAATGCTACGACAGAAATCTAGGGGCAGAAATGCAAGGACAGAAATGCTGAAACGGAAACGTTTGAGGCAGAAATGTGAAGATGGAAACGCTGAGACTGCAACGCTGAGGCAGAAATGGAAAGACGGAAATCCTGGAGGCAGAACGCTAAGACAGGAATGCTGAGGCAGAAACGCAATGCCAGAATCCTGAGGCAGAACGCAGAGCAGAAACACCATGACAGAAAAACCCAGCGGCAGATACGCTATGATGGAAATGCTGAGACTGGACACGGAGACAGAAATACTGGGGCAGAATGCTACGACGGACACGCAGCAACAGAAATCCTGGGGCAGAGATGCTATGACAGAAATCCTGGGGCAGAAAACGCAGACAGAAATCCTGGGGCAGAAAACGCAGACAGAAATGCTGGGGCAGAAACGCAATGACAGAAATGCTGGGGCAGAAACGCAATGACAGAAATGCTGGGGCAGAAACGCAATGACAGAAATGCTGGGGCAGAAACGCAATGACAGAAATGCTGGGGCAGAAACGCAATGACAGAAATGCTGGGGCAGAAACGCAATGACAGAAATGCTGGGGCAGAAACGCAATGACAGAAATGCTGGGGCAGAAACGCAATGACAGAAACGCTGGGGC
Organism: Rana muscosa; assembly: GCA_029206835.1. Lineage (NCBI taxonomy): Eukaryota > Metazoa > Chordata > Amphibia > Anura > Ranidae > Rana > Rana muscosa. Next base: position 197,247,730 of record CM055117.1, read on the forward strand.
AGAAACGCAATGACAGAAACGCTGGGGCAGAAACGCAATGACAGAAACGCAATGACAGAAATGCTGGGGCAGAAACGCAATGACAGAAATGCTGGGGCAGAAACGCAATGACAGAAATGCTGGGGCAGAAACGCAATGACAGAAATGCTGGGGCAGAAACGCAATGACAGAAACGCTGGGGCAGAAACGCAATGACAGAAACGCTGGGGCAGAAACGCAATGACAGAAACGCTGGGGCAGAAACGCAATGACAGAAACGCAATGACAGAAATGCTGGGGCAGAAACGCAATGACAGAAATGCTGGGGCAGAAACGCAATGACAGAAATGCTGGGGCAGAAATGCAATGACAGAAATGCTGGGGCAGAAATGCAATGACAGAAATGCTGGGGCAGAAACGAAATGACAGAAATGCAATGACAGAAACGCTGGGGCAGAAACGCAATGACAGAAACGCTGAGGCAGGAAACGCAATGACAGAAAACGCCGGGGCAGAAACGCAATGACAGAAATGCCGGGGCAGAAACGCAATGACAGAAATGACGGGGCAGAAACGCAATGACATAAATGACGGGGCAGAAACGCAATGACAGAAATGACGGGGCAGAAACGCAATGACAGAAATGACGGGGCAGAAACGCAATGACAGAAATGCTGGGGCAGAAAACGCAATGACAAACGCTGGGGGAGAACGCAATGACAGAAATGCTAGGGCAGAAACGCAATGACAGAAATGCCGGGGTAGAAACGCAAAGACAGAAATGCTGGGGTAGAAACGCAATGACAGAAATGCTGGGGTAGAAACGCAATGACAGAAATGCCGGGGTAGAAATGCAATGACAGAAATGCCGGGGTAGAAACGCAATGACAGAAATGCCGGGGTAGAAATGCAATGACAGAAATGCCGGACACCAAACGGATGGCCCCCCATCTCTTGACACCAGCATGGACAGCCTCCCATCCTTAGACAACAGCATGGACGCCCCCCCCTCTCTATACCAGCATGGACAGTCCCCCCTCTGTACCAGCATGGACGGCCCCCCCCCTCACAACACCAGCATGGACGCCCCCCCTCTCTCTACCATCATGGACGTCCCCCCCCTCTCTATACCAGCATGGACGCCCCCCCTCTCTATACCAGCATGGACGCCCCCCCCTCTCTATGCCAGCATGGACGGCCCCCCCCCTCTCAACATCAGCATGGACGACGCCCCCCCCTCCCATACTCCGAGCCCCGGGAAGGATTAAACAGCCGAGTGGGCGGCCTGACAAGATGCCAGCGTGAGTTAGAGGAGTGAGTGGGTGGGTGGGCGCCCAAAACAGACAGGGTGGAGGAGCGGGCGGCCCTGCAAAAGATGGCGGCGTGCGCTCGGAGGAGGGAGTGGGTGGAGGGCGGGCAGCCTGCATGAGTCCCAACGTGTGGAAGGACGGATGAGCGGGCGGGTGACCCCCCCCCCCTCTGAAGCCGGCATGAGCCCAACGAAAGATGACCCAGTGCGATCAGAGGAGTGGGAGGGAGGACGGACGGACGGACGGGGACCCCCCCCCCCCCTCACTGTGCGAGCCCGGAGGAGTGGGAGGCAGGACGGAGTGGCCCTCCCCTGAGTCCGAGCCCGGAAGGAGGAGCAGGTAACAAGCGGGCGGCCCTGCACCCGAAGCTGGCGTGTGTCCGGCTGTAAGGACAGTGAAGAGCGGGCATGACACGTGGCGAGGCCCCCCCCCCTCTGGCGGTCCCCCCTCTCTAGAATACCGGGGGGGGGGGAGATTGAGAAGACAACAGGCGGTCCCTCAGAAGATTGAGCAGCGAGGAGTGGTGGGGCCCCCTCCCCACCATGCGGGATTAGCCCAGCAAGGAAGGTGGATGGATGGATGGACAGACGCCGCCCCCCCCCCCGGCGAGCGCACCGTGGGAAGCGGGCGGCACCCAGCCAGAGAGAGGCCAGATGAGGCCCTGCGGAAGTGGGGAAGGAAGGATAGCAAGGAAGGTTGATGTGGAGACAGACGAGACCCCCCGGGGCTGGGAGAAGCGGACGGGCGGCCCCCATGGTGCAGGATGGAACATGGCCTGCAAGGGAGGGGGGGGGGAGGGGGGCAGGCTGCCCCCACAAAGCTAAAGGAACCCAGGGGTAGAGGAACGATACCATGAAACGGCCGACCACAGTGCTGTAAGGAGGCCGGACATGATGTGCGTCGGCGGCGTCGCCCAGAAATGACGGCAACCCAGACCCGACAGGGGAGGAGGCTTAAGTAGCCCTCTCAGTCTCCTCCCACAAATACAGGCTGGCCTGCGGCCAGCCTTACCACATAGCTGCCACTTCAACCCTTGAGATGCTATCGCCCCTATTTATTTATTGCAGGTATTTTTATAGTGATGACAGTTTACAGTTTTAAATGTTGTACATACTATACATATTATCAAGTTTGTCGGGACCATTGTATCTCTATGTTCATGAACAAAGTCATGTCATGGAGACCCTTGCCTTAACCTATAGATCAGACAGTAGTGGGGGGAAGAAAGTTGTGGCAGATTTATTTTTTTCTTGAATTTTTTCTATAACCTTCTGAAATGTTTGTGTTTTTTAGAATTCTCAGCAATTTCATATATTTGACAATCCAGAAAATTGTACCTATAGTGTAGCTAATGGTGTCTGTGGTGTATGCAGGTTGTAGGTTATTAATGTGTATTTTATATTTCCGTGTCTTCTACACCAATCATATAACTCTGCTCTGCCATGGCAGCATGAAGAAGCCATATAACACAAACTGTACAGAAATGGAGACATCTTAATGAGTTTTCTCTGCAGGTTGTGTTACTGGTTATTATCACAACACGCTGCTTCTTCCACCAGGACAATATATACAAACTAGTACAATCACAGAAGGAAATTTGTGTGCATTGCCACCAGAAAATGAGTAAAGCATGGCCCCTAAAATCCTATAGCACAAAGGCCTAAAGCTTTACAAACATTGGGTTTCTAAGGAATACACTTTAAGCACATTCAGCAAAATGTTTGCCAGAACGATAAACTAGAGCACCATTAAAAATTTTGTTATTTACCATGACATCAAGCTGAAATTTACTAGTTTCCAATTCCCCTTTCTCAAGGTATTATAATTAGGTTATTCAAGGATATTTTATTTTCATTTCAAATTGTACTTATTTTGCTTCTATGTTGTTTTTATTAAGAAGAAATTTACCCTAACTGGGAAAGATCTCTTACCTTTAAAATTTTACAAAAACATGAGCAGCTTTGCAATTCTAACAGTAATGCCTTGTACACACGACCCGATTTTCCGATGGAAAAAGTCAGACGGGCTCTTTTCATCGGCTATTTCGTCCGTGTGTATGCCCCATCTGACTTTTTCCTTCTGAAATTTTCTTAGATAGATTTCTTAGACTCAAGCCTCGTACACACGGCCGAGATTCTCGTCGAAAAAAACATGTCGTTTTTTTCGACGAGATTCTTGGACAAGAAACTTGTCCCGGCCGAGTGTACACACGCTCGATTCAAAGAACCCGTGGTTCTTTGAATGGAGCGAACGCTGTGACGTCATCGAATACGACGAGCATGCGCTCGTCACATTCGATGCCGTCGCCGCCATCTTGGTTCACCCTACCTATGCCTAGGAAGCTACCGCGCATGCGTCAAAGTCATTTTAAGGTAAGTGTACACACACACAATTTTCTCGTTGAGAAACAGGCTGACGAGAATCTCGACGAGAAAATAGAGAGCAGGTTCTCTATTTTCTCGTCGAGATTCTTGTCGCTTTTCTTGACGAGAAACCATACACACGAACAAATTTCTCGGCAAAAAATCTCTGCCAGCAAGTTTCTTGCTGGTTTTTGCCGAGAAACTCGTTCGTGTGTACGAGGCTTTAGATAGAGAACTTGTTCTCTATTTTTCCGACGGACAAAATCTGAAAGTCCGTTCGTCTGTATGCAATTCCAACAGACTAAAAACCACGCATGCTCAGAATCAAGTAGAAGAGCCAAACTCCCTATTGAACATCATTAATCTCGGATCGTCGAGTTTTTGACGGTGGGACTTTTGTGTGACCGTGTATATGCAAGACAGCTTGAGTGGAATTCCGTCGGAACTCCGTTGGACAATATGTCGGACTTTATTCCGACGGACAGTCCGGTCGTGTGTACAAGGCATTAGCTGGGATTGAAAATATTTTGCAGTATTTTGTTTAAAGCTGTAGTAAACTTTGCTTTGTTACCTTTACCTACTGGTAAGGTAAGCTTATAATTAAGCTTACCTGTAGCTAAAATGTATATCTTCTAAAAGTGTACCGCTTTGGAAATGTTCGCATGTTTTGCAGCTATTGATGACACAGTGAATGTGCCATCAATCCAGAGCTCTGTGTCACAGCAGTGACGTCATCGCAGCTCAGCCATTCAAATGCCTGGAGCCTGTGAACCTGGAAGGAAGACTGGGTGAAGATGGGGTCCCTGTTAGCAGAGACACCAGGCCGCTGGAGGGCTTCCTTTTAGAGGTAAGTCTTTCATAATGTGCTAGTTTGCCATGCATACTAGCACATTATGACAACTGCTTCCTGATGAACTGTATTTTTTTTAATGTAGACTTTAATACCATTTTAATTGTCCAAGAATGGTTCCATGGTGTGAAGCAATACAAACCTAGGTGACTGAGCAGCATTTATTTAACCTTTGGGGCTAATGCAGGATACCTGACTCATGCTCTATCTATCTTTCAGTTTTTTTCTAGTTTCCTGTCTCCTGCTGAAAAGAGTTTTAAAGCTAGTGTAGCGGGTGTTTGATTTTAGGGGAGGCATCTGGGTGGTAGTGTAACCCAGATGCATTGATTGTCAGGGAATCTGGGATCCTTTTGTGGTTCTTGGAGGACTCTGGTGGTGTGAGGTTCCCTGCGGCCTGCAGGTGGCGCTGTTGCCCTGGCTGGAGTTGAACACTCACTGCAAGACTGCTTCTCTTTTTGTCCTTTCCTGGCGCTGGTACAGCGGGGCGGGGAACCCGCTGTGACGCAAAGGGAGAGGAGATAAAAGGGGCGGATGCCCTGACCTAGGGGTTCAGAGTCGGAGGATGCAGCCGCACCCAGGCACCTTCATCTTGAGTGCTGGCATTCCAGAGTTCCGGGCCCAGGTGCCCTTGACCTGGCCGGAGCGGGACATGGAGTCCATCTCAGGCACCTTTAGCCTGGGGTGAGGTACTATGGCGGAAGCCTGGAGCTCAGTACCTTCGACTGAGTTCCGCGAGGGTGGAGGAATCCGAGGGGGCCCTAACTCCTTGGGTGCCCGTGTCTGAGATGAGGAGGCCAGTGAGCGGAACGTCTCCGGAGAGTCCAGCGCAGCACTGCTGGTGACGGAGAGGCCTCCGGTAACTGTCTTGGACGGATGTCCTTCCCCTGATAGGGGCTGCGATAGCGAAGGTAATTCATGTTCTGTTCAATATAGTCAGTGGCAATGACTATTCGCCATTGGTGACACTACAGTGGTTAGCTCTATGTAGAAGAATTGTGCCTTGGCCTACTCCCCACAAATACTGAAGTGGTATATGGGTCTCAACCTGTCTGTGCTGTATGACTATTTATTGAGAAGAATAAATACGAGTTGGACCTATTCAGTGTGTGGAACTCTGCTTACTAGGAGAAAAGGGGAGTCAATCCGAGGAGAGGATTTGACTCTGGGACACATACACAAAACCCGATAGTTCTGGCTTTCACCTCCACTCATTGGAGGACATGGGCCGTGGTGTATCTCATTCCTCCCCCCAGTGTTAACCCCTAGACGAGACAGACAAGCCGTGAATAAGAAGGGGTGAGAGGGGTGAGGTCGCTACACTAGTATTTGCACATTCAAATGAATAAGTAGGAGCAGTGATACTCCCTCCTCACTCCCTATATGGTCTATCTTAAAGTGGTTCTAAGGCTACTTTCACACTGAAGCGCTGGATGCGCAGGTGGTATAGCACCGCTATTTTTAGTGCCACTATACCGTCATTTTTGCTGCGATTTGCGGGCGCTAGCGGGGTGATTTTAACCCCCACTAGCGGCCAAAAGAGGGTTAAACCCGCCCGCAAAAACGCCGCTTTGCTGCGTTTTGCGGGCGGTTTGGAGGCGCTACCCCATTGATTTCAATGGGCAGGGGCGCTATAGGAGCGGTATTTTTACCGTTCCTACCGCGCCTCTAAGATGCGGCTGGCAGGAGTTTTTTTACCCTCCTGCCAGCGCACCTCTCCAGTGTGAAAGCCCTCGGGCTTTCACACTGGATACAAAGGAGCGGCTCTTTCAGGGCACATTGCAGGCGCTATTTTTAGTGAAATAGCGCCTGCACAGCGCCTCAGTGTGAAAGCAGCCTAAAGTCAGAAGTTTTTTTTATCTTAATGCATTCTTTGCATTAAGATAACAAACCTTCTGTGTGCAGCAGCCTCCCCAGCCCCCTTAATACTTACCTGAGCCCCATCTCGATGCAGCGATGTTGCAAGAGAGTCTCGGCTGTCGGGGACTCTCTCTCCTCTTTGGCTGAGGCAGTAGCTGGATGCCATTGGCTCCCGTTGCTGTCAGTCAAAGTCAGCGAGCTAATGTGCAAAGAAAGGGGGCCAGGTCGAGCCACTGCTCCATGTCTGAATAGACACACAGAGCAGTGGCTTGGCTTGGGTGCCCCCATAGAGTCCTGACCTCAACCCGATAGAAAACCATTGGGATGAATTAGAACGGAGACTGTGAGCCAGGCCTTCTTATCCACATCAGTGTCTGACCTCACAAATGCGCTTCTGGAATATAGTCAAATATTCCCATAGACACATTCCTAAACCTTGTGAACAGCCTTCCCAGAGAGTTGAAGCTGCAAAGGGTGGGCCAACGCAATATTGAGCCATAAGGACTAAGACTGGGATGCCATTAAAGTTTATGTGTGTGTAAAAGCAGGTGTCCCAATACTTTTGGTAATATAGTGTATGTTTAGTTAGATTTTACATCTACAATAGTATAGTGTATATTCGGTTTTATATCTACAATACATTTGCTATAACACCCTATTTACCAGTTCCTCTATTAGGAACTTACACACACAGAGCTAAGACCTGTTTTTCAGTCCCCATGTACGGTGCTGAGGCAATCCCCAGTCACCAGAACTGCCACATGAAAGTAAGGAAAATTTGTCTTTCATACCTTGAAGTACCAGGCAATTTTCTTTACTCCCAGCTGGTGAAATGAACAGTGGGGGAGTGAAGGAAAGGTGAATATGTGCTACTAGAGAGGGGAGCATTTAAGCAAACATGTTGCATGTTAATCATTAGGATAGAAAGAGGTATGACTGCGTAAATGTACTGGTAAAACAGAACACTCCTTTAAAGTAGAACTATTGCCTCCAATTAAAAAAATAAGTGCTACAGCACTTAATTATAAGTGCATCTGCACTTACAGTTTTCTCTTAGTCCCCCTGCAAAGTCCCAAAGATATCTGTTGAGCCACCTAATGCAGCTTCCTGTGATGGCATGGGAACAATGCTGCACTGTCCCGAAATTCAGAGCAGAATTGTCACTCACGTGTAGGCTGTGCCTGTAGTGCCTTGCACTACAGTGGAAAAAATAGATGATTCACAGGCCTGCAGCTTGTCAATCAACATCTGCCCAGAATTGTCCTGCTCGCTGCTTTTTGGATTGGCTGCTGAAAAACCCTCCCACTCTGAGCTGCAATTCTTGGGAGGAGATATGTGGGATACAAATGAAGGATGATGTCTCAGTCAGGTAAATAAAGTTATTTGTGCTCGTTATGAGGCTTGTGCAGGGATCAGCATGCTGATCCTCCGGATGTTCGCCTGTTGTGGCTTTTGTTTGCTCCGTCTCCTCAGCTCCCGAGCTGGATGCACTACACGGCCTCCATCTTGATATCCAGCGTTTGGCAATTCATTTCAGCTCGTCGGTAAGTATGAGGTCCCTCTTCAGACCTCTCTTGCCAATCATTCCGCCTGCCCCCATTTATTAACCACTTAACGACCGGCCACCGCCGATTTACGTCGGCAGAATGGCACGGACAGGCAGAATCACGTAGATCTACGTGATCGCCTTTGTGCAGTTGGGGGGTCCATCCGGACCCCCCTTCACTGCAGTGAGCGGCCGTTAAGTGTTCGGGAGCGATCAGGCATGAGGGGGCGGCCGCTCGATTCCGCCCCCCCTCGCGATCGCTCCCGGCCAATGAAATTGCTTCCTCCGCCATGTGATGTAAACACAGGCTGGAGGAAGTGATGTCATCTCCCTCGCCGCGGTCTTTTCGTTCCCGGCGCCGAGCAGAGAAGAAGCAGGTTAGTGCTCTAACAGTCCACTGACACGTAGGTACACATAGGCACACAAATCACCCCCCAGTCACCCCCAGATCACCCCCCAGGTCACCCCAAAGCCCCCAATCACAGTGTCACTGATTGCAGTGATCATTTATTTTACTGATCACTGCATTTAGTGTCATCTGTGATTGTAAAAAGTTGCAGGGCAGTTAGGATTAGGCCCCTTTAGGTCCAGGGTAGCCCCCTAACCCCCCCTAATAAAGGTTTAACCCCTTGATCACCCCCAGGTAACCCTTTCACCCCCTAACTTCAGCATCACTAAGCGATTGTTTTTCCGATCGCTGTATTCGTGTCGCTGGTGTTTTAGATAGGCAGTTATTTTTTTTTTAGGTTCGCCGCAGGTTTTTATTGGTGTCAGGTACCCCCATATATTATTTTAACCCCCTGATTGCCCCTAGAGTTAACCCTTTCACCAGTGATCGCCGTATAAGCGTCACTGGTGTCACTGGTTAGCCAGTAAGTTATTTAGTTATTTAGGTTACCCGTCAGGTTTTTATATAGTGTCAGGTACCCCCATATTTAACCTAATAAAGGTTTTAACCCCCTGATTGCCCCTAGTTAACCCTTTCACCAGTGATCACCATATAAAGGTTACGGGTGACGCTGGTTGATTAGTTTGCTTTTTATAGCATCAGGGCACCCGCCGTATATAACCCAATAAAGGTTTAACCCCCCTGATCGCCCGGCGGGTGAGATCAATTAGGTTTTAGCGCCAGAGAGGGTCTGCCTTGCCCCAGGCAGTGTTAGGTTAGTGCCAGTAACGCTAACACCCACGCGCAAAGCATACACCCCCCTTAGTGGTATAGTATCTGATCAGATCTATACTAGCATCCCCAGCGGTTTAGGGTTCCCAAAAACACAGTGTTAGCGGGATCAGCCCAGATACCTGCTAGCGCCTGCGTTTAGCCCCTCCGCCCAGCCCAGCCCAGCCCACCCAAGTGCAGTATCGATCGATCACTGTCACTTACCAAACACAACACACATAACTGCAGCGTTCGCAGAGACAGGCCTGATCCCTGCGATCGCTAACAGTTTTTTGTAGCGTTTGATACATTTGCTGACGACAGTCAGGTGCTTTTTTTCCTGTGAATCTTACTAGTGTACCCCTAAATTTAGAGCCCAAAATGGCAAGACGAAGGTACACTAGTAAAGAGGCCTACGAGATTCTGAGCATGACAGATAGTGAAGAGGAGGTCACGTATCTGTCAGATTCAGGCTCAGAATATCTTCCAGTAGAAGACAGTGACGTCAGCGGCCCCACGTCAGATAGCTCTGACGACGAAGTTGAGGTCCCTGCTAAGGTCAGGCGTACCCGATCCCGATCTTCTGAGGTTGTTGAGGAGCAAGAACCGCAGGTCTCTCGTATCATGGAGCAGAGTAGTACTAGCGCCGCTATTCCTTCTGGTGAACTGGCAAGCACCAGCGACCTAGTACAGCCTGGACGTACATCCAGCACTGCAGTAACACTTGGTGACGTGGCGAGTCCCATAAGTGCAGTTCAAGCTGGCGAGGTGGCAAGCACAAGTAGTGTCCCGCTGCCACCAAGAAGACAAAGGCAGGCCCGTCGTGCCCATACTGCCCTTCCTGCAGAATTCGCCTATCCTGATTGGGTCCCCACCACTTCTGCAGAACCCGTACTTCCCCCATTCACTGCCCAACCCGGTATTCAGGTGGAAACAGCTGATTTTATTCCAATTGATTTTTATTCGCTGTTTTTCACGGAAGATCTCTATAGATCTATTGTGGACCAGAGTAATTTATATGCTGGTCAATTTATCGCCGCTAACCCCCAGTTGCCTAAAATTGCCAGAAATTGGAAACCAATTACGGTTTCCGAATTTAAGACCTTTCTGGGCCTTTCCCTCAACATGGGCACACATAAATTTCCGTCATTGCGTGCTTATTGGTCCACGCACCCAATTGACCACATGCCCGTGTTCTCTGCCTCCATGTCCAGGGCACGATACGAGCAGATTTTGCGGTTCATGCACTTCAACGACAATGAACTTTGTCGTCCACGTGGGGACCCTGAATACGACCGGCTCTATAAAATTCGGCCCCTCATAAACCACTTCAACGAACGTTTTGCAGCCTTGTTTACTCCCGATCAAGTTGTCTGCGTTGATGAGTCCCTGATTAAATTTTCTGGCCGCTTGTCTTTCAAGCAGTACCTTCCCAGCAAGCGTGCCAGATACGGGGTCAAGCTCTACAAGTTCTGTGACAGGGCAACAGGCTATGTAGTGAACTTTACGGTTTATGAGGGAAAAGACAGTCAGATTGAGTCGGTCAACTGCCCGGATTACATAGGGAGCGCTGGCAAGATAGTGTGGAACTTGGTGTCACCCTTATTCGGAAAGGGGTACCACTTGTATGTGGACAATTATTACACGAGCGTGCCACTGTTTAGTCACTTGTTTGATCATAAGATTGGAGCATGTGGCACCGTGCGGCCTAATCGCCGGGGCTTTCCCCAGCGGCTTGTAGATGCCCGTCTTAGGCTGGGGGAGAGAGCCTGCTTGAAGTGTAATAACTTGCTCGCTATGAAGTGGAGGGACAATAAGAATGTTTTCCTTCTTACCTCCCTTCATGCAGACACGACAGTCCAAATTCGTACGGCGACTGGTGTTGTGGAGAAACCCCTCTGTGTCCACGAATATAACCAAAATATGGGAGGGGTGGACCTCAACGACCAGTTGATGGCGCCATATCTAATTGACCGTAAGGCGAGACGCTGGTACAAAAAAGTGTCTCTATCATTATTCCAATTGGCTTTGCTGAACGCTCATGTGCTATACAGAGCTTCAGGCGGGACGTTATCTCTTCTAAAATTCCAGAATGAGATAGTCACAGAACTCCTGTATCCAGGCGGTTCTGCACCTCACCATCCCCAACCAAATGCAGTAAGCCGGCTGCATGAGAGGCATTATTCGTATGTCCTCCCGAGTACCCCTACCCAAAGCCACCCCCAAAAAAGATGTCGTGTCTGTAGCAAGCGCGGATTTAGGCGTGACACCCGTAGTTTTTGTCCACTCTGTCCTGACAAGCCTGGTCTTTGCCAAGGTGAATGTTTTGAACGCTACCACTCAAAAGTGAAGTTTTAGCGTAGGGTACAGCATTTCACAGACAAGGACACACTTACACAGGGTCTCCCAAGATGCCATTACATTTTGAGAGACCCGAACCATTACAGTTGTAAAGTTACAAAAAAAAGTGTAAAAAAGAAAAAAAAAACGTAAAAAACAAAACACAAAAAAATATAAAATAAAAAAACCAAAAATAGTTGTCGTTTTATTGTTCTCTCTCTCTCTATTTTCTCTCTATTGTTCTGCTCTTTTTTACTGTATTCTATTCTGCAATGTTTTATCATGCTTGCTTTTCAGGTATGTAATTTTTTGTTTTCAGGTGCGCCATTCAACTGCAGCGCGGAATTATTTATCTTGACAGCAACAGCGTTTGCTCCCACGATACATAAAGCCGTGACTCCAGTGCTGTAGGAGGTGATTTCACCACCACAGTTAAAAAAAAGAGCATATATGCCGAAGCATGGGGGCAGCAGGGGCGGAGGAGCGATTTTGCTCCTAATGCCGCGTACATACGGTCGAAATTCCGACCGTGTGTACGCGGCATAACTTTTTTGCGGGAGGATGCCCCCATGCTTCGGCATATATATATTTTAGGCACAGGTTGCGTTAAAACATTTTTTTATTTTTTACTAGGTTTTGTTTTGGTATTTGCTTTGCAGGTATGGCATGGTAAGGTCTTACTGTTGTACTGTAATGTTACTTTGTTTTAATGTTAACCACCATTTGCTTAGCAGGTACGCCATTCAGTTGCAGCGCGGATCTATTTATCTTGACAGCAACAGCGTTTGCTCCCACGATACATAAAGCCGTGACTCCAACGCTGTAGGAGGTGATTTCACCACCACAGTTAAAAAAAAGAGCATATATGCCGAAGCATGGGGGCAGCAGGGGCGGAGGAGCGATTTTGCTCCTAATGCCGCGTACATACGGTCGAAATTCCGACGGAGGCCTGCCCGTGGAAAATTCCGACCGTGTGTACGCGGCATAACTTTTTTGCGGGAGGATGCCCCCATGCTTCGGCATATATATATTTTAGGCACAGGTTGCGTTAAAACATTTTTTTATTTTTTACTAGTTTTTGTTTTGGTATTTGCTTTGCAGGTATGGCATGGTAAGGTCTTACTGTTGTACTGTAATGTTACTTTGTTTTAATGTTAACCACCATTTGCTTAGCAGGTACGCCATTCAGTTGCAGCGCGGATCTATTTATCTTGACAGCAACAGCGTTTGCTCCCACGATACATAAAGCCGTGACTCCAATGCTGTAGGAGGTGATTTCACCACCACAGTTAAAAAAAAGAGCATATATGCCGAAGCATGGGGGCAGCAGGGGCGGAGGAGCGATTTTGCTCCTAATGCCGCGTATATACGGTCGAAATTCCAACGGAGGCTTATCCGTGGAAAAGTCCGACCGTGTGTACGCGGCATAACCTTTTATGCCGCGTACATACGGTCGAAATTCCGACGAAGGCTTGACCGTGTGTACGCGGCATAACTTTTTTGCGGGAGGATGCCCCCATGCTTCGGCATATATGCCCATCATTAGAAGTGGGTGGATGAAGGGAGGTATTCTAATGGTGGGCATACCCACCAATCAATCTCTTTTTTTCGTTCAGCCAATAGGCTGTATGAAAAAAAAGATTACAATACATGTCCAACAAGGACCAGCAACGTACTGGTATGTTGCTGGACTTTGAATGTTTATACCAGAATGATGCCTGCGGGTTTAGGTATCATCTTGGTATCATTCTTTTCAGCCAGCAGCCGGCTTTCATGTAAAAGCAATTCTAGCAGATAATTAGCCTCTAGACTGCTTTTACAAGCAGTGGGAGGGAATGTCCCCCCCCCGGATATAAAAAGCGCCATTGGGAAATTGGGAAAGCATTTTATCACACCGATCTTGGTGTGGTCAGATGCTTTGAGGGCAGAGGAAAGATCTAGGGTCTAACCCCCCAATTTTTTTCAAAAAAAGAGTACCTGTCACTATCTATTGCTATCATAGGGGATATTTACATTCCCTGAGATAACGATAAAAATGGTAAAAAAATAAAATATGGAAGGCACAGTTTAAAAATAAAATAAAAAAGCCAAATAAATAATAAAAAAAAAAAAAAAAAAAAAAAAGCACCGCTGTCCCCCCCTGCTATTGTGCAAAGGCGAACGCAAGCGTCGGTCTAGCGTCATATGTAAACAGCAATTGCATCATGCATGTGAGGTATCACTGCGAAGGTCAGATCGAGGGCAGGCATTTTAGCAGTAGACCTCCTCTGTAAATCTAACGTGGTAACCTGTAAAGGCTTTTAAATGCTTTTAAAAATGAATGTAGTTTGTCGCCGCTGCGCGTTTGTGCGCAATTTTAAAGCATGTCGTGTTTGGTATCCATGTACTCGGCCTATGATCATCTTTTTTATTTCATCAAACATTTGGGCAATATAGTGTTTTTTAGTGCATTAAAAATAAAAAAAGTGTGTTTTTCCCCCAAAAAATGCGTTTGAAAAAACGCTGCGCAAATACTGTGTGGAAAAAAAAATGCAACACCCACTATTTTAATCTGTAGGGCCTTTGCTTTAAAAAAATATATAATGTTTGGGGGTTCAACATAATTTTCTTGCAAAAAAAAATATTTTTTCATGTAAACAAAAAGTGTCAGAAAGGGCTTTGTCTTCAAGTGGTTAGAAGAGTGGATGATGTGTGACATAAGCTTCCTAATGTTGTGCATAAAATGCCAGGACAGTTCAAAACCCCCCCAAATGACCCCATTTTGTAAAGTAGACACCTCAAGCTATTTGCTGAGAGGCATGTTGAGCCCATTGAATATTTTTTTTTTTTTGTCCCAAGTGATTGAATAATGACCAAAAAAAAAAAATGTACAAAAAGTTGTCACTAAATTATATATTGCTCAAACATGCCATGGGCATATGTGGAATTACACCCCAAAATACATTCTGTTGCTTCTCCTGAGTACGGGGATACCACATGTGTGGGACTTTTTGGGAGCCTAGTCGCGTACGGGACCCCAAAAACCAAGCACCGCCTTCAGGATTTCTATGGGTGTAAATTTTTGATTTCACTCCTCACTGCCTATCACAGTTTCGGAGGCCATGGAATGCCCAGATGGCACAAAACCCCCCCAAATGACCCCATTTTGGAAAGTAGACACCCCAAGCTATTTGCTGAGAGGTATGTTGAGTATTTTGCAGATCTCGCTTTTTGTCAAAAAGTTTTGAAAATGTAAAAAAAGAAAAAAAAAAAGAAAAAAAAATGTCTTTCTTAATTTTCAAAAACAAATGAGAGCTGTAAAATACTCACCATGCCTCTCAGCAAATAGCTTGGGGTGTCTACTTTCCAAAATGGGGTCATTTGTGGGGGTTTTGGGCTATTTTGACATTTTATGGCCTTCAAAACTGTGATAGGTAGTGAGGAGTGAAATCAAAAATTTATGCCCTTAGAAACCTTGAAGGCGGTGCTTGGTTTTTGGGGTCCCGTACGCGGCTAGGCTCCCAAAAAGTCCCACACATGTGGTATCCCCGTACTCAGGAGAAGCAGCAGAATGTATTTTGGGGTGTAATTTCACATATAACCATGGCATGTGTGAGCAATATATCATTTAGTGACAACTTTTTGTACATTTTTTTTTTCTTTTTGTCATTATTCAATCATTTGGGACAAAAAAAAAAATATTCAATGGGCTCAACATGCCTCTCAGCAAATAGCTTGGGGTGTCTACTTTCCAAAATGGGGTCATTTGGGGGGGTTTTGTGCCATCTTGGCATTTTATGGCCTTCAAAACTGTGATAGGTAGTGAGGAGCGAAATCAAAAATTTATGCCCTTAGAAACCTTGAAGGCGGTGCTTGGTTTTTGGGGTCCCGTACGCGGCTAGGCTCCCAAAAAGTCCCACACATGTGGTATCCCCGTACTCAGGAGAAGCAGCAGAATGTATTTTGGGGTGTAATTTCACATATGCCCATGGCATGTGTGAGCAATATATCATTTAGTGACAACTTTGTGCAAAAAAAAAACAGTTTGTCATATTCCCGCAACCTGTGGCAAAATATAAAATATTCCATGGACTCAACATGCCTCTCAGTAAATAGCTTGGGGTGTCTACTTTCCAAAATGGGGTAATTTGGGGGGGTTTTGTGCTATTTTGGCATTTTATGGCCTTCGAAACTGTGATAGGTAGTGAGGAGTGAAATCAAAAATTTACGCCCTTAGAAATCCTGAAGGTGGTGCTTGGATTTTGGGGCCCTGTACGCGGCTAGGCTCCCAAAAAGTCCCACACATGTGGTATCCCCGTACTCAGGAAAAGCAGCAGAATGTATTTTGGGGTGCAATTCCACATATAACCATGGCATGTGTGAGCAATATATCATTTAGTGACAACTTTTTGTACATTTTTTTTTCTTTTTGTCATTATTCAATCATTTGGGACAAAAAAAAAATATTCAATGGGGTCAACATGCCTCTCAGCAAATAGCTTGGGGTGTCTACTTTCCAAAATGGGGTCATTTGGGGGGGTTTTGTGCCATCTTGGCATTTTATGGCCTTCAAAACTGTGATAGGTAGTGAGGAGTGAAGTCACAAATTTATGCCCTTAGAAACCTTGAAGGCGGTGCTTGGTTTTTGGGGTCCCGTACGCGGCTAGGCTCCCAAAAAGTCCCACACATGTGGTATCCCCGTACTCAGGAGAAGCAGCAGAATGTATTTTGGGGTGTAATTTCACATATGCCCATGGCATGTGTGAGCAATATATCATTTAGTGACAACTTTGTGCAAAAAAAAAAAAGTTTGTCATATTCCCGCAACTTGTGGCAAAATATAAAATATTCCATGGACTGAACATGCCTCTCAGTAAATAGCTTGGGGTGTCTACTTTCCAAAATGGGGTCATTTGGGGGGGTTTTGTGCTATTTTGGCATTTTATGGCCTTCGAAACTGTGATAGGTAGTGAGGAGTGAAATCAAAAATTTGCGCCCTTAGAAATCCTGAAGGCGGTGCTTGGTTTCCGGGGTCCCGTACGTGGCTAGGCTCATAAAAAGTCCCACACATGTGGTATCCCCGTACTCAGGAGAAGCAGCAGAATGTATTTTGGGGTGCAATTCCACATATAACCATGGCATGTGTGAGCAATATATCATTTAGTGACAACTTTTTGTAATTTTTTTTTTTTGTCATTATTCAATCACTTGGGACAAAAAAAAAAAATATTCAATGGGCTCAACATGCCTCTCAGCAATTTCCTTGGGGTGTCTACTTTCCAAAATGGGGTCATTTGGGGGGGTTTTGTACTGCCCTGCCATTTTAGCACCTCAAGAAATGAGATAGGCAGTCATAAATTTAAAGCTGTGTAAATTTCAGAAAATGTACCCTAGTTTGTAAACGCTATAACTTTTGCGTAAACCAATAAATATACGCTTATTGACATTTTTTTTTACTAAAGACATGTGGCTGAATACATTTTGGCCTAAATGTATGACTAAAATTGAGTTTATTCGATTTTTCTTATAACAAAAAGTAGAAAATATCATTTTTTTTCAAAATTTTCGGTCTTTTTCTGTTTATATCGCAAAAAATAAAAATCGCAGAGGCAATCAAATACCATTAAAAGAAAGCTCTATTTGTGGGAAGAAAAGGACGCAAATTTCATTTGGGTACAACATTGCATGTCCGCACAATTTACAGTTAAAGCAGCGCAGATCCGAATCCCAAAAACAGGCTTGGTCCTAATGGCCCGAAATGGTTCGGGGCTTAAGTGGTTAACAACATACATCTATTGATTTTATCACTTACATTGCAGATACAACATTCATGCATCCGCCCCTGAAGAAGCGAGCAGGGTCTCGCAAAACTAGTAGGGCTTCATTGATGCTTGTTTTATGACTGTACATGCTGGGTATTATTGATGTCTGCATTATGTCTACATATTTCCCTGTTTATATGTATGCACATTTTATTTCCTTATTGTATATGTGTATCCACTGGCCCAGCAACTTTCAAGTTTTACTGTTGCTCATTGATGTATAACATTTGTAATAAATCTTTATATATTTAGATAAATGGTTTTGTGGTCTGACTATGGGTAGACATCTAATTTGACGCACCTCATCCCAAATTTTATGACAAAACGTGAGAGGAAAAGTGGACGGGACTATAACGGTGCTATTAACGTAGCGCTGAACACAGCGGAAGACTCAATTACCAAATGGTAAAACGTATATATCTTTTTATTAACAATTCATACAAAATGTATAAAAATATAAGTAATATCACATAGTTCACAGTAGGGTAAATTCAAAGAAATAGTGGTTGTAATGATGTTTAACTGAGAGAATCATACACAGTCCCAACATGTTTCGCCCTTCGGGGCTTCGTCACGGGAAGTATGTCTCAGATACCTGAACAGATGAACAACTAATAAATGGACAAAAAAATGAAAGAATTACCATTTAGACAATTATTTCTAAAAACATCGGAGATCGGCCTGTAATCAGGATTCTCTCAGTTAAACATTCTTACAACCACTATATTACTTATATTTTTATAAATTTTGTACGAATTGTTAATAAAAAGATATATACTTTTTACCATTTGGTAATTGAGTCTTCCACTGTGTTCAGCGCTACATTAATAGGACTGTTATAGTCCCGTCCACTTTTCCTCTCACGTTTTGTCTTTATATATTTACTTTCATCTGTGCTGTGTACATTGGCTATTATGCCGGGTAACTCACAATCATTGTTGTTGCTGCTTTGTTACATAACACTTTGAAACAAATAAATAGATTTTGTCTCATTGTTCGCTGTGAACATTGGCTAAACCTCTCTCACCTCATTCAAAGTCCCAGGGCGACCTCTTTTGTCTTTTAGTATACTATTAGGGATGGAGGTGTCAGAGGGGTCACACCAGACCTTTATTTTCTTTTTCTGGAAATTTGATAAGGTGTGGCAGACATGAACATTGCCATGAATGGGAGTTTCCCTTCCCCTCCTCTTTTTGTGTGTTGCCTTGTGGACCTTGCATCCCCTCTCCCCGGTGCATCCACTGTCCCCATGTTGTTACTAAATTTGTAGACATAACGAGTCCGGATTGTGCTCCTCCCGCAGTACTCTTATGTTGTACCCTTACTGTATCCTAAGCTGCCCATACCCTTATGATGTTGATCATTATGCATGTCAGTTGATTGTATTGTTATGTCAGTCGGATATGTTAGCCGAGTTTCCTTGTTTCTCTGTTTGTTCAATCATTTATTCGCCTAAAGGGGAGTTCCAGCCTTTTTTAGGTTTATTAAAAGTCAGCAGGTACAAAAAGTGTAGCTGCTGACTTTTAATAAACAGACACTTACCTGCTCCAAGGTCCAGCGATGCGGCCGCCCGGAGCGTCGCTCCTCTACCCCCCTCTCCGCCGGCGCCTCCATTCACATTGTGGGCACCCGGCCTGACAGCTTTCGGCTTCACGGCCGGGCACGCACTGCACATGTGCAAGCGGCGCTGCGCTCCCTGAGTGGACAGGCGATCTCCTGGGACGTGTCCCAGGAGATCGCCTAGAGGGAGGGGCCACCTAAGGCGAGAGGACGAGTCACCGAGGTGGTCCCTGGGCGGAAGGAGGAAGTGGGACAGGAAGTCCCACTCCTACCGAAGCCCCCACTCCCCCCCTTTTTGGGTGGAACTCCGCTTAAATAAAGAAAACTTGATTGTTAAAAAAAAAGGAGAGGGTTTAATGCCACCCCCATCAAATCATTCTCTGCAGCTATTACCTTTTGTACCACCACCCACTCCCTTTAGAATGTAAGCTCTACGAGCAGGGCCCTCCTGTGCCTTTTGTATTGAACTGTACTGTAATTGTGTTGTCCCCCCTATACATTGTAAAGTGCTGCATAAACTGTTGGCGCTATATAAATCGTGTATAATAATAATAATAATAATAATAATTATACCACTTTAAGTGACACACAACAGCAGTATAAATGTATTCTGTAAAAAGCTGGGTTTATCCACACCTCAGTGAAAATGTGTACCACAGGAGTTGTATAACAACATTTTGCAGTAGAGAGCAACATTGACTTGTAGAGTTAATGGAAGAGAACACACTGATGGAGAATCTATAAGTGATTTGTCTATATCCCACTGTTTCTCTTACATCCCCCCTAGCCAAGACAGAAGACCCTTGTGTGCTGTATAAACATGACACAGATTCCCTTGGTTTCAGTTGCTGAGGAGACACTGGCAGAGCCAGGATTCAAGCCTCGGATCAATGCCACAAACTCATTTTCGGACACGCAGCACTAAGTCCTGCAGAGAAAGAGGATTAAGACGCAATTATTTATCTCAGCCTCCCTACCCCTTTAGACAGTTGTTATTTCAATGGCAGTGTTGGTATTTAACTAATGAGCACAGCAGTCCCTGAAGTATTCACTTAAGAAGAATAAGCAGCAGGGGAAAGTTGCTGCCCTTTCTTTCAGAATTTAGCTTTTACCTTCTCTCAGAAGGGCATGTTAAAGGTACATCCTCTAAGCCTTGGAAAATATACATTTCAATGAAACTTTTTAATTACTTTTAAGTCTCTTCATTAAAAAGTTCAAGTTGAACAGTTCTATAATAAGCTTGGATACATTTTACATATTTCCTGCCAGAAAATATAATTTATCTATATTACTAGCACTTATTTATGTACAGAAAATGTAAGCTTTGTTGTTCCTGATAATATCCTGACAAAGATGCCTTTTCCTTGGCTGTTATCTTTTACTTGATTTGCATATGGGAACTATTGACTAATAGATTCGCTTGAATTTGAAGACATTATTAGATGTGTCCTTTCCTTTTGTGCAATGAGAGTTGATAGAATCTTAACTGACTTTTGTTACCAATGCAAAGGAGACTATAGAAGTCTTAAAAGCATCTGATGAAGGTCTGTAGCTATAAAACATGACTGAATTCCCAATGTCCTTCCCTTTTTGATTGGGCACATTTAAATGTACGCAGATCAATGGCTACAAGTTTGCCTCTACATTAAGCAAGTCAACAAAGAATTTTTTCATCTCTATTGTCAAGTGTCGCTGAGTTTTTTTCTCACATTTTAGTGGCATAGCCTTATCTCTCAGGAATATATGTGTGCTATTATTCAGCTGTATTCTCTTCCTGACAGAAAAGTAAGAGCCTGAAAAGTAATGGCTGAACTGACACACGCTCATATCTGCTACCCATAGGTGTGCACAGCCTATTGCATTAGAGTGTGCACCCCAAATGTATTAAAACATGGACGGTGTCAGTAAAGCAGTGGACTTGTCAGTAGAGCAGAGGTTGGTGTTAGTAGGACCGTGGACAGTGTCAGTAGCTTTTATTTTTATTACTTTAATCTTTTTATTTTTTACAATTTTTTTTTTGGGGGCATTGGTGCAATATCAGCAGGGGAATCTGCACCTCAAGCAGTGATTAGGGTGTGCCCAGGCACACCTGGCACACCCCCTGCGCACGCCTTTGCTGCTACCTGATGGTAAAACTATTAACTAACAAAATGTTTCGCTGTGACAGACCTCGGTACTCACGAGGTGTATGTCCATCACATAAGCTTCCCTTGCTCGGTAATAGAACGATCCCAGATCCCGTAGCTCACTCAATCACTTGTTGGGACACAGCTTAGGGTGGCGCAAAACATAAACTGTTTACTGAAACCCAGGCACAAAGAGATGTACACTCTGGGACAATCCCCCCCTTCTTTGCATAATGACACAGGGCGGGGTAAACTGTACACCCAGTAACACGAGACACAGGTACATTCAAACTTTTCAACAAATAATTCACTCAGTAACTGGGGACGTAGACAGCCTTATCAGACGGGAAGGACCGTTGTAGAAATTCCCCCCTCTAGCAGCTAATAGCTGACAGTGATTTCATTAGCCCATAAGCTAATCAACATAAACATATAACATTCTACAATAGTTCGCTAACAAGGTAAAGTGGTCAAAATTTTAATCTTCTCTCCAAGAGATGATCAGACAGACAGAAACAATAGGTGACCCAATTGACAATGGGAGATACATACTTAGCAGAATAACACCTAACACCTTAATAAACAGACTATAGCAGGAGACCACCAGCACCAGATGGCTTGCTGATTATATTACCATCTGCTCTGAGTCTCACAGTCTAAAGTAGTCATTTATGGTAATGGAGAATCTAGGCCCTAATTATGGATCCCGGGCCTGTGTGTTTTGGGGAGACATGGACTTGAATCAGAAACAAGACCACTCCAAGGGTCCCCCAGGCACACACCTCCCAAAGAGTAGTGTTTCCTTAAAAGCCAGGGCCCATAGTCTGTAGGCAAGAGGCCACCCTGCAGTCCCCTCCAAAAGCCCCTGTCCTGACTGGGTCTGTCACATTAGTTTTCTTTCATTTAATTATGGCAACACCTTTGCTGCAATATTTTTTTTTTTCAGTGTATGTTGTCAGTACAGGAGATAGGTTGCCCTTACAGCCTGACCTCCAGATTTTGTTACATATCCAACAGAGACTTGGGACCTAATGCAATCAGAAGTGGACAGAAAAGGCAGAAGCGAGAAAGTAAATGATGATTAATAAAGAATTGCATGCCTTCTATAATTATCCAACTACAGCATCAGATATAAGAAGCCAGTGGCTTAGATAGCTAGGCTATGCAATGCAGATGGGCATCTAATAAATAACTGTTGAGGCAAACTCAGAAGGTCCAACTGGCTAACATTGTGGGTAATGCAAGACTGTAGTACCACAGGGGGAGACTTTTGCCCAATATATCTTTCATATTTCTAATACTTCAAAGGAGAGTGAAATCTGGAGACCCTGTTTTCTTCTTTGAGAAGACGTCTGTTAATCCACATCAATGGTAGAAGCCTCAGAGCCTTTTCATGCATAGGAACAATGCACACACAAATAAAATAAATAAAATAAAAAAGGCCTGTACTGAGAAAATTACTTTCTCAATCACTGAGCCGGGGCACTTATGCAGCAAGTGTAGTTAGAGTGAAACCTGAACTTCTGATGTCTGTTCTTGTTCTGATGTCTGTTCTTGTTCTAGGTCCATGACTATGAACATATTAAAGCCAAAGACACACAGGAGGCTAGCATTTAGGAGACCAACAAAGGGTTCACCCACTTTCTTAATTCTCTTATGTTACTCACCTTTTTGACTTGGTTCCTTGCTGTTAAACATCATAATCATATGAAGCTACTTTAGTAAGCATTAGATAACTGGAAACCAGAAAGCATCACAGTAAACCTGATCTAGCCACCTTTGCATTTTTCTTCTTGCAATGATCTTTGAGGAAATTATCTGGCAGGTATCAATGAAAATTATGTAAATAAATTATAAAGGTTTGGCCTTGGGGTTGACCTTTGATTTATTTTCAGTCTCAATAAGTAATAAAGCCATTATCTAAAGCTAGTGATAACTGACCGTTCTCATTTTCAACTACAAAACAAGTATATACATAAAGTCAAAGCATGCTTAGTTAAAAGTTAAAATTTATGAACAGCATTTTCTAAAAAAGATTGCTGAGAATGAAGACAACAATGGTGGTCTACAATCAGAATTTTTGTGGTTTGTTACTCAAGAAGATACTGTGCGTACATGGGTTTGGCTGTTGAGGTTCTAAATGTACCTCAGCAGCCAAACCCATGTATGTATTTTGAGCAACAAACCACAGAAGTTCCTATTGTAGACCACCATTGTTGTCTTCATTCTCAGCAATCTTTTTTAGCAAATGGTAAATCATCTCATGTCATTGTTTATATTTATGAATGTATTTTCACTTAATTCATTATAAAAAAATGCAAGTAATTAAAAGAAAAATGTTTAGCCTTGTTTAGCTAGAGAATTGGTTAGATTACAAAACATTTCAATAGACAACCGTTAATGCATATTTTCTCGCAAAGTCATATTCACTTTTACATAGCTGCACTATTGTTGAAAGCTAAATATTGTACAATAAAAATGTCATTCAGCTTTTTCTTTTTTTTTTCCATCTCTGCCTACATTTTGTCATGGACAAAAAATTCCCTTTATGTGCAGTACTTGTTTTTTTTCTAATGGAAAGAGACACCTGATGTGAGAAGAAGCAAACCAAGGTAAGAATAAGAGGATGTACACAAGTGCAATACAGACGATAAGGCTGGTTTACTGGTTTCATTTTGCAAAGTGAATGTTTTTAAGTTTTTATATAGGCAAAACTTTTTTTCTATTATTTTTGATAGTGTGGGGAAAGGGTTAGAATTTCTGTGATGTTTTATTGCTGTCTTTGTCCCTGTTGGCAAAATTCATCCTCCCTATTTGTCCTGTTGACCATTGTCACCAAGACATAAAGTGATTGGAAAGCCAACATTGCACCAAGGGAAATCTTGCAAAGAGGACATGCTGTGTGTTCTGGGGATTGGAATTACCCTTCAATTCATTTCACTTCCTGTTGTGTCTTCAGGATAGGTAGTAAAATCTCCACAACATGACACAGCCAGAAATATCCAAAATTAAAGAAAACAACTTATAAAGACACATATGCTAATAGAGGTTGTCCTGCAAAATATGACAAGGTTTGGTCCAAGTGCAGGAGGAAGACTGGGGGAAATCCAAGTAACAAGCCGGGTAGTCAGGAAGTCAGAGTTCAGAGCAGATAACGGGAGCAGGGGTCACAGGGAGCTGCAGATCAGACAGCACTGGTCAGGAGTGCACCAGCAGTTTAAATGGACTGATTGGCGCCAAGCGATGCGCGCGTGCACACACCCGCATTCACAGGCGCACGCGCCCACAGACCGGCACACACACTAGCACGCACAGGAGCGCGCACAAAGGCGTGCACAGGAGCGCGCACACCAATGCGCCAAGACGGCCAATACCACGTCCAGCATGGGAATTTACCTGACAATGCCCCCCCCTAAGGGCAGCCTCCGGATGCCCAGTTGGGACAATTTTGTAGCATTAAACCTCTTGAAGGCCTGGATAAGTTCCTCAGCATGAATACTGCTTTCAGGTTCCCAAGAATTATCCTCCGGTCCATAGCCCTTCCATTTTATTAAGTATTGGATCTGGTTGTATCTTCTCCTACAATCCAGGATCGCCTCCACCTCAAATTCCTCCTCATTGTCAACTATTATAGGCTCTGGTGGACCGGTACTACGGCCAGCGAAGGGATTAGGGACAACAGGCTTTAACAGTGTCACATGGAAGACTGGATGTACTGGGTAGAAAGGACGGATGGAAGCCATAGTTGGCAAAAAATTTAGTCTGTTTGATGGCAGAATGCAGGGAATTATTATACTCAAACTCGGCAATAGGCAGTAAAGAGGCCCAGTCATTCTGAGAGAAGGAGGAGAAGCAACGAAGATATTGCTCTATGGTTTGGTTGTTTCTTTCCGTTTGCCCATTCGTCTGGGGGTGGTAAGCAGAAGAGAAAGCCAACTCGATCTCAAGGGAACCACAGAGAGCCTTCCAAAACTTGGAGGTGAACTGGGCAATCCGATCCAAGACAATGCTAGCTGGGACTCCATGCAGACTTACAATTTCTTTAAAAATCTTCGCTGTCTCCATGGCCGAAGACGTGCCTTTCATAGGCAGAAAGTGAGCCATTTTGGACAATCTGTCCACTACAACAAAAATAGTGGAGAACTCCATGACCAGGGGGAGTTCCACTATGAAGTCCATCAAAATCATCTTCCAAGATCTTTCTGGGACAGTTAAAGGCTTCAATAGACCCCAGGCTCTCGCCCGGCTATTTTTGCCCCGGGAGCAGGTGTTGCATGACTCCACATAGCTTTTACAGTCGCTCACCAGCTGAGGCCACCAGAATGTGCGCTGAGTCAGTTCAGCCATTTTCAGGGCACCAAAGTGTCCGGCCAACTTATGGTCATGACAGAGTTCCAGGACTGTTACCCGTAGGTTCTCCGGGAACCACAATTTTTCCCTCATGCCAAATCAAACCATCTTGTGCCCTTACACAGGTCTCAGGAAGCAGGGTTAACTCAGCAGAGGCTTGTTTAATTCGGGTTATGAGATCCTCTTGAAGTAACAGGAAGTTCCCTGTAGGAAGAATGGTGTCCGAGGGTACGGATTTCTCAGGGTCGCATTCAGAGCAGATAATGGGAGCAGGGGTCACAGGGAGCTGCAGATCAGACAGCACCAGTCAGGAGTGCACCAGCAGTTTAAATGGACTGATTGGCGCCAAGTGCAGCGCATAGGCACACGCGCCCGCAGACCGGCACGCACACCAGCACGCACAGGAGCGCGCACACCGACGCACACGGGCACGCACCATGATGGCCAATACCACGTCTAGCATGGGAATTTCCCTGACACTACTATTGTGATGACCTGTGCAATTTGTTTGAATCCACATGCATATTTTTACTGTAATATGAGTCCTTTGCAAGAGTCTCTTCTTCCCCCATGTACAACCACTGTTTTGTTTTGTATCTGTGTGTGTTTGACAAAAAAAAAGGAGAGAGAACAACTTTTGTCTATACATGCAGTATAAATTGTAAAGTAAATGTTTCATTGACTTAGTGAATGTTTTAAAGATATGCTCACTTTGTATTATATGGAATTGATTAACCGCTTCCCGACCGCCACACACCGATATCCATCAGCAGAATAGTACGGGTGCGCAAAAGGGCGTACCTGTACGTCCCTTCATAATCCTGGGCTAGCGGGCACGCGCACGCTGCAGGAGCGTGCCTGCGGGTCCCACAGAATTAATGTCCGTCGGTGGCCCGCGATCACGACGAGGAGAGGCAGAACAGGGAGATGCCTATGTAAATAAGGCATTTTCCTGTTCTGCCTAGTGACATGACAGCGAGCTACTGCTCCCTGTCATCAGGAGCAGTGATCACTGTCATTTCCTAGGTAGCCCACCACCCCTACAGTTAGAACACACTGAGGGAACACATTTAACCTCTTGATTGCCCCCTAGTGTTTAACCCCTTCCCTGCCAGTAACATTTACACAGTAATCAGTGGCTATTTTTAGCTCTGATCGCTGTATAAATGTCAGTGGTCCCAAAATAGTGTCAAAAGTGTCCGATTTGTCTGCCGCAATGTCGCAGTCCCGATAAAAATCGCAGATCATCGCCATTACTAATAAAAAAAATTATAATAATAAAAATGCTATAAATCTATCCCCTATTTTGTAGACGCTATAACTTTTGCGCAAACCAATCAATATACACTTATTGCGATTTTATTTTACCAAAAATGCGTAGAAGAATACATATTGGCCTAAACTGAGAAAGAAATTTGTTTTTTTATATATTTTTTGGGGATATATATTATAGCAAAAATTAAATTTTTTTTTTCTTTTTTCAAATTTGTTGCTCTTTTTTTGTTTATAGCGCAAAAAATAAAAACCGCAGAGGTGATCAAATACCACCATAAGAAAGCTCTAATTGTTGGAAAAAAAAGGGCATAAATTTTGTTTGAGTCCAATGTGACACGACCATGCAATTGTCAGTTAAAGCAGCACAGTGCCGAATCGCAAAAAATGCCCAACCCTTACAGTTTAAGACCCACCTTTTCATCTGTAAACCACACACCCTTTCTCTTATCAGTCAGCCTCATCAGTGGCCATAAGTGCCGCCTCATCACTGGTCATTAGTGCAGCCTTGTCAGTGGCCATCAGTGCAGCTTCAACAGGGGCCACCAGTGCAGCCTACCAGTGCCCATTAGTGCAGCATGTCAGTGCCCATCAGTGAAGCATATCAGTGCTGTCTTATCTGTGTAGCCTCATCAGTGCAGGTTATCAGTGTCCATCAATGCCGCCTCATCAGTGGCCATCAATGCAGCCTCATCAGTGGCCATCAGTGCAGCCTATTAGTGCCCATCAGTGCAGCCTATTAGTGCCCAGCAGTGCAGCATACCAGTGCCCGGCAGTACAGCATATCAGTGCAGTCCCATCAGTGCAGCTAATAAGTGACACCTCATGGCCTTCAGTGCAGCCTCATCAGTTCCCATCAGTGCAGCCTTATCAGTTCCCATCATAACAGCATATCAGTGCTGCCTTATCAGTGCAGCCCCATTAGTGCCCATTAGTGCAGTTTATCAACACCCATCATTGCTGCTTCATCAATGGCCATCAGTGCAGCCTATAGGTGGCCATCAGTGCAGCATATCAGTGCCCATCAGTGCAGCATAGTAGTGCTGCCTTATCAGTGCAGCTTATAAGTGACGCCTTATCAGTGGCCATCAGTGCAGCCTTATCAGTGGCTATCAGTGCAGCATTATCAGTGACCATCAGTGCAGCCTTATGTCACTAGATTAGTAAGATTATTCCTATCTTGTAAGATACTTGGACTTTTGTTTGCTTTCACTGATCGTAGTCATAGGATTATTTCACTTATTTGTATAATGACTAGGAAGTCCCTAGTCATTATACAAATAAGTGAAATAATCAGTGGCAGCAAACACAAGTCCAAATATCTTATAAGATAGGAGTAATCTTACTAATTCAGTGATATATTGTGATAGCACATATGAGGTGAGCAGGTCCAAAATATTATTGCCATCATATACAATTAAAAGTCTTGATGGTTAATGATGCAATTCAATATGCTCGCTCAAGGACAAATATGTTTAAAGAAATTAAATTATATTATTGAAATGATGCCATACCTGGGGGCTTCCCTCCTCTCTTCTCCGCTCTGTTGACACAGAGCCTGGGAGGAAGTTATATATCGTAACTTCCTCCCAAGGTTGCTGCGGAGGAGGGTGGGTGGAGAATTAGGCTGCAGTGCCACACTTATTAGTATTGGCGGCCGCCAGACCAGTTGTATTAAGTGCGGTCGCCGGCCGCCGGTCTATCCGGTCTGTGCAGCAGTGCGGCCGCTTTATGGGGGAGCCAGACTGATTTGACTACTGGACCCTGCCCTCCGGCCCAGTCCGCCCCATAAGTCTGGCACTACACAAAGTGTCGCTCCAGGCCTGGACCTTGTTGGCCTAGGCCAAGATACAGCGCTGAGGCAAGGGCCCTCTTTCTAAAGAGGAAATAACATCTGCTCTCCAGAGTGCATTGCAGTATAAATACTCCACACTTCATCTGTATTTAATGCTAGATTCATAAATTGCAGTCCATGGTATGGAGCCTGCGATGTCCTGCAGAGTGTTTTCTGAAAAATGCTAAAGATAACACTAGGGGATGGGAGAAGGGCTCTGTCATATTACCTATCAAAGTCGAGTGACGCGTTTCTTCCTCCTATGGACACCTTTTCCCTGATACATTAGAATGACTGGGGCTCTGCTTGCTTCAGATTTGCAAAGCAAACAGCTGTGGTTGATAGATGTATCAAATGGATTTTGTATTTTTAAAGCAGCCGTTTGGTCACTTATAAATGGGCTCCTAAGTGAAATTTCACCTTCTTCACTCTTCCCACTTGCATATAATGATAATCCCTACTATAAACAGAAACAGAGATTCCAGGAGCTCCCAGTATTGTAAAACATACCATCCTAGCTTGCCCTTCCATCTCTTCCTTAGCAAAGCATGCTGGGATACCCAGCTCACATTAGTCACATTAGTCACAGATTCTATTACTTTTTTTATATATATATCAGAAAGCACCAGAAGCATTTGCGGCCATTTGAAAAATAATGTTTTCATTTAACAGAGTCACTATTCATGTTTGCGAGTACAAAGTAACTATGACTGAGACACATTATTGCTTTCTAAATGGCACCTGGCAAGAGAGCTTGCAATTCATCTAAAAATACCATATTGCTCAAATGATTTTTCTACAATGCCATTTTTATTATTCCATTTGTGTCTTTTTTTTTTTTTTATCAAAAAAGCAGCCTGAGGAGTAGGGGAGAGCTACCTGTTAAAAAATATTCTTTATGTTACCTACACTAACCCCAGCAGCAGTATGTGCTGGACAGCCCCTCCTGACACAAAGAAATGCTGCTGCCTGCCTGATAATTGGATGTACAACTGCCAGATGACAAACTTACTCCACAGGTTACAGAATTTCCACTGTCAAGAAAAAGTAGCAGAGTTGAAAATAACACAATTGTTCAGATCTAACAAAATCTAGCTTTATTCTGGCTGGGAAAAATGCGCAATCAAAAAAAAAAAATACGCTCTTCGTACCTTTTAAAGGCTTAAAGCGTTAAAAAGCGAAGAAAGAAAAAAAGGCGACATTAAAGATAGGTTGCTTACGCCAATGAGCTTGAAAAAGTCTTTAATGTCACAAGCTAATTAGAGTGTAATTTACACCAGACGAGGTTTCTGTGACCCTCGTGTTTTCATTTACTATCACACTTTCTCATCTCAGACAAAATGAATTTAGCGTTGTGTTTGATACCTAGGCTACAAGCATTATTTTCGGTGTATCTGTCATAATAAATGTTCTTATCACTTTACACTAACAGCATTTAGTGAAATCGGTGGGAGACATCAAGATCTCTCATTTCCTGGCTGAAAATGGCAGTCACTACGTAGTTATTCTCTTCCGACAAAAGATTGTTGAATAAAAGTGCTGCCTGTTCATATTATCTTATCTAGTTAGGAAAGGGCTGAATGGCCACTTTGTCTTTGAGTTTCTGACATTAAAGGGGGTGGTGAACGTCTCTGGAAAGCTTTCAGACAGCCACAACCTTTTGTAATGACCTTTGGATCTTATGGACATCTCATCCCACTGGCTGTGTAAGAACAAGGCTCTAGTTACTTAACAGTTTAGACTGTGCCGCAGTCACCTCCTGTTCAGTATAATAATCTGTTTTCAATTCCGACCTCAATGCCCCAGGATCACAGCATTTGGAATTACTGTAACTCCCTAGACCCAACAGTTTCCTCCAGTCTTCTTTCCAACTAATAAAAGTTTGATGGAATATAAGTGAGAACAGACAATATCTCTATCTATCTCTTCTTGAAATTAGCGCATTACAGTTCACGCCTTTTCACAGTCAGGAAACAAAGGTGTGCGCAAAAGGAGAATGACTTGTAAGGAGAACGCAATGGCACAGGGATGTTAAATTAATAAATTAAGTCCAAAGTCTTCTTGAAGATTCATTTGTCTGTTGTTGAAGATTTTTTTTTCTTAAAGATGGCTCAGAGAACATCAAGTGTTTGATACTGACAGCAGTGCTACAAAGAGTGACACACAATCCCCCATTCTGCTTTTCTTTTCATGACAGATGCAAACGGAAGGTTTAAAATAGACATTCTTTTCGCACCCGGCAACAAAGCTGTACATTATCAAAGAGTCTGTTTAGAACTAAAAGATGCATAGTACAAAAAAAAAATGAGAGAAAAAAAAAAAAAAAGCATAATCAGTCCGGAATCACTAGAAAATCTGGGGTAAAATAGAGTTCTGCTCGATTGGGTGCTTTTTGCCCTCAAAAGGTAAAAGGGCAATCTTGAAGTGGAATCAAAGAATGCAAGGGCAGTGTAGTATGAAATTTGTGCTCCTCTTAGTATAGCCAACAATTCTGCATTTTTAACTGCAGATAAACTGCATGGTACTGTAAAACATCTTTAACCACTTCAACCCCGGAAGGATTTGCCCCATTCATGACCAGGCCATTTTTTGCGATACAGCACTGCACCGCTTTAACTGACAATTGCGACGCTGTACACAAAAAAAAATTGACGTCCTTCTTTTACCACAAATAGAGCTTTCTTTTGGTGGTATTTGATCACCTCTGCGGTTTTTATTTTTTGCACTATAAACAAACAAAGAGCAACAATTTTGAAAAAAAATACATTTTTTTTTACTTATCCAAGAAAAAAATATAAAAAAACAAATGTAATCATCAGTTTAGGCCGGTATATATTCTTCTACATATTTTTGGTAAAAAAAAAAAATCGCAATAGGCGTATATTGATTGGGTTGCGCAAAATTATCGCGTCTACAAACTATTGGATAAATTTGGGGACTTTCTTTTTTTTTTTTATTGTTTTTACTAGTAATGGTGGCGATTTGCGATTTTTAGCGGGACTGCGCCATTGCGGCGGACAAATCTGACCCCAAATGACACTTTTTGGGGACCAGTGATATTATTACATTGATCAGTGCTATAAAAAATGCACTGATCAATGTAAAAATGACACTGGCAGGGAAGGGGTTAACACTAGGGGGCGATCAAGGGGTTAAGTGTGTTCCCTGGGTGTGTTCTAACTATAGGGGGATGGGCTCACTGGGGCATGACAGAGATCACTGTTCCCAATCACTGGGGACAGTAGATCTCTGATATGTCCCCTGTCAGAACGGGGATTTTCCTCGTTTACACTGGCAGATCTCTGTACTAGGCGATCGCGGGTCGACGGCAGACATCGAGAAGCGTGTTGGCGGTGGCGCGTGCCCGCCCAAGCCACTGTACAGGTACGGCGTGCAGGAGAGACGACCTGTCACAGTATATCTGTGTGAGCTGGTCGGCTAGTGGTTAAACGATATAGCCTTACAGAGAAGACGAGTCCATCCTCTGATTTATTCTTTTGTGTGTAATTTGAGCTTTGACCAGTTTCCAGCTGGTTGTTGCTGCAGCACCCAAATCCTTTTGAGCTTTATCCAGGAAAGTGTGCAATGGGAATATGGAGTATTACGTATAATTTGAGCTTCAGGGCTCATTCTCATGCTGCATTTTCCCATGCAGGCTAATGTCTGTGTGAGGAAAACTACCAACACTCAGCGCTATACTTGTTGCTTATTACAATCAGGGGATGATCTTAAGAAATCAGATTGAATGGTGTTTGAGGGACTATATCGACATCAAATGAGAGTAGGTACACCTCAAAGAATGCAGGTAAGCAATGATATAAAATGACAAAGATATATGCATGTATAGATGGACATACACTCTATTGCCAAAAGTATTGTGACACCAGCCTTTACACGCACATGAATTTTAACGGAATCCCAGTCTTAGTCTGAAGGGTTCATTATTGAGTTGGCCCACCCTTTGCGGCTACAACAGCTTCAACTCTTCTGGGAAGGCTGTCCACAAGGTTTAGGAGTGTGTCTATGGGCATGTTTGACCATTCTTCCAGAAGCGCATTAGTAAGATCAGGCACCGATGTTGGACGAGAAGGCCTGGCTAGCAGTCTCTGCTCTAATTGATCTCAAAGGTATTCTATGGGGTTGAGGTAAGGACTTTGTGCAGGCCAGTCAAGTTCCTCCCCAAACTCTCTCATCCACACTATATTTCCAAAAGTATTGGGCCACCCCTTCATATTATTTGGTGGAGGGGGATTATGGTGTGGGGTTGTTTTTGAGGGGTTAGGCCAGTGAAGGGAACTCTTAAGGTATCAGCATACCAAGACATTTTGGACAATTTCATGCTCCCAACTTTGTGGGAACAGTTTGGGGATGGCCCCTTCCTGTTCCAACATGACTGCGCATCAGTGCACAAAGCAAGGTCCATAAAGACATGGATGAGCGAGTTTGGGGTGGAGGAACTTAACTGGCCTGCACAGAGTCCTAACCTCAACCCGATAGAACACCTTTGGAATGAATTAAAGCAGAAACTGCGAGCCAGGCCTTCTTGTCCACATCAGTGCCTGACCTCACAAATACACTTCTGGAAGAATGGTCAAACAATCTCATCACACTCCTAAACCTTTTGGACAGCCTTCCCAGCAGTGTTAATTTTGTAGACTAAATGAACACTATTTTAGTCTACTAAAATACGACTAAAACTAAAATGGAATTTTAATCAAAATACTATGACTAAAACAAATTGAAAATCGACATTAAAATTAACACTGCTCTGCTGGCCATTTCTAAATCGGCAAGAAAATTCCACCCAGAGCCTATAACAATAGCACATTAAAGTTAAAACATATATTGCACTACAGCATAAGGATAAGTAAGCTGCTTAGTCTTTTCTTATATTTTTTCTTAATATTTAATGTTGGTAATATATTCAGGTAATATGTGCAATGGCATTACAGTCAACAGTTTAAAGTTTTATATTTTGTATTTTAAAGTTACACTTCTGTTTGTCAAAAAGCAATATTTTTTTTGTTTATGAAACTTGGTTTTATTTATAAAGACATTATATATCACAATGGCTAAATCTATTTCTGTAGTGCATGTTCAAACTTTAATTTCATAAATAATATGTTATTAGATTTTTACTCCAGGAGTATATAATTAGTTTGGAAATTCTAAAGAACTGTAATGCATTAAAGGAGTTGTAAAGGCAGAAGGTTTTTTATCTTAATGCATTCTATGCATTAAAATAAAAAGCCTTCTGTGTGTAGCAGCCCCCAGCACCCCCCTAATACTTTCCTGAGCCCCATCTCTGTCCACGAGTCCCTGGGCAGTCCAGGACTCTCCCCCCTGATTGGCTGAGACACAGCAGCATTGCCATTGGCTCCTGCAGCTGTCAATCACAGTCAGTTAGCCAATCAGGGAAGAGATGGGCGAGGCCGAATGACAGCTCCGTGTCTGAATGGACACACAGAGCTTCAGCTCGGCTCAGGTGCCCCCACAGCAAGCTGCTTGCTGTGGGGGCACTCGACAGGAAGGAGGGGCCAGGAGCAGTGAAGAGGGACCCGAGAAAAGGAGGATCTGGGCTACCCTGTGCAAAACCACTGCAACAGAGCAGGTAAGCATAACATGTTTGTCATTTGAAAAAACAAAACAAAACAAGACTTTACAATCACTTTACCTAAACCCATTAGATTTTAGTTGACTAAAATGTATTGGAAATTTTAGTCAACTAAAATATTACTAAAACTAATACAATTCAGATGACTAAAATAAGACTAAAACTAAAATGGCATTTTAGTCAAAAGACTATGATTAAAACTAAATTGAAATTTGACGTGGAAGCTGTTATAGCTGCAAAGGGTGGGCCAACTCAATTTGAACCCTACGGACTAATACTGGGATGCCATTAAAGTTTATGTGCGTGTAAAGGCAGGTGTCCCAATCCTTTTGGCAATATAGTGTCTATAACCCCGGAGGTCTGGACTATAATCAATTAGTCGATAGTCCCTTGCTGACACAGCTAACTGTAATTGGGCTGCCTCTTTGAACGGGCTGGGAACCCAAAAGCTGCAACAGAAGAAGGGGAAGGGGAGAAAGAGACACCAAGCTGCCAATGGGATAGCAGGATTTATTCAACAGTGTATGTAAAAATACAATAAAACTGCACTCACAAAAGTCACTTAAAACAGACATATAACAAGTTCCATGTGAAGCCAGCTGTGCAGAGTCCACTCCTCACAGAGATCGCTGAGATGACAGGAGCACTGTGGAAGCCAGATATTCAGGCAAACCACCCGAGAACCGCCACAAAAGACTCGAGAAAGGACCTTTCAATGAAGCTGTCAGATGCCACAAACTTTGTAGCAAATCAGGAATGGGTCTCGGAGGACAAACTATGCCTCCTTCATCAGCCTCTACTTTTACGTTTACTTTTTTAGCTCCTTCCTGGTGGCTTTAAAAGTGGGTCTTAATGCAGGCTTGGGGTAGGACCAACTTCCTTATCATGTGATCACTTTTTTGGGCTGTCACAGTGGTCACATGATCAGGAGCTCATCCTGGTGACTCCCATTTATAAACATAGACCGGGAGCTGTCTGAGACAGCTCATTCACTGTGCTACCTTGCAGTGAACACAGAAATCTTGGTTCCCATGAATGCCTGTGTGCAGCATGTGTGCTTTAAAGTGGTTGTAAACCCCCCAAATTTAGAAAAAAAATAAAAAATCCTGAAAGACAAAGGCATAATGGGCTAGTATAACTAGCATACTAGCTCATTATGAATTACTAACCTTAGATCGAAGCCCCCAAAGCTGTCCTCGTCTCCCCCTCTGGCCGCAGACATCTCCCCCGGAGGTTACTTCCGGGTATCGCCGCTCCGGTGCTGTGATTGGCCGGAGCGGCGAAGACGTCACTCCGCGCATGCTCGCGGGAGCCGTCAAAGCCGGCATTACCCATTAAGAAAACCGTAATTCTCAGTGCGCCTGCGCCGTTGTCTACGGCGCGCATGCGCCGTAGACAACGGTGCATTCTTTGTGGCAAATATCTCCTAAACCGTGTAGGTTTAGGAGATATTGCAAACACCTACAGGTAACCCTTAATCAAGGCTTACCTGTAGGTAAAACAAGTCAGAGAGGGTTTACAACCACTTTAAGGATCACCCACCATGTTGCTGCAGATATGCGTTATGTGGTTGCATGGGTTCACTTTATTCATACCTTTCCAGAGCAACACAGCAAATTGTTCTGCGGTGACCTGCGATGTTATCCAGTACACCGTGGAAAAACACAGCATGTCTGCATATTTCCATGCCGCACCACACTGTACATTGACTTAGGATTTTGATGTAAAAAGAGCACAAAGAGAACAATTGCTGTTTATTAGCCCTAGCGGTGATCTGCATTTTTCTTGTACAAAACATAGTGACAGCATATAGTGTGAATGTATTATGAGCCCTGTAACAGCTGGATTTCAACAAAGCAGCTAAGATTAGACTGGTGAATGTGACAAGAAGTCTAGAGCGCCATCAGCTGGCTGGAAGTTATAAATATATAGTATTCATTTGGAGTTTTTCCTGCTCTATGTAAGAAAATGAAAAGGTTGTCCTAGACATAATACACAAATAAACAAAATATATACAAATATATACAAAACAGTGTATTCCTTTCGAAAAACATACATTCGGGTAACATCATGTGTAACGAATTTTGGTCAACTCATACGTCAAAACATGTGGTTGCCATCATCCCTTGAGAGCTTAATATATGGAAAACCTCTTGTACTGGGATTGTGTAGGCAACAAAAACAAATTATATAGAAAAATATAAATGTATTAATACAAAAATGTCATTGTATACAATACAAATATAATGTTGCAAACATTAAAATCATGCAAAGACTGAATGGTGAACAAACAATACAATAGCCAGGATTCAAAAAAACATCCAGAACATCTGGGGACAATCGAACAAAGACTTTCACTAACGCGTTTCAAACTGTTTAAAAGATAGTTCTTCCTCAGGGATATTCAATTTGTATCTTTGTTTACAAATAAATCAAATATTTATTATATTTTTATAGTCTGGGATGGTTCAGAAGATGATCTAAAGGAGGTCTTGAAGTTGATGAATACTAATGATTTGAATCTTTTCTTTACAATGTCATATGATCCGAAGGAAGTTTGTTTTCTGGACATTAGCATATGTAAAGATATGCATGGCAAGATCAGTAAAACTGTACAGAAAGGAAACTGCAGGTAACACTGTTACATGTGGATAGCTTCCATCCGGTGGCCCTCAAAAAATCTATTCCTTATAGTCAATTTCTCTGCATCAGAAGAAGTTACACTTCTGACATCGATTTTCAAAGGGAATCTGACGAATTAAGTAACCGCTTGATAGCTAGGGGGTATACCAGAACAAGCCTCAAAAAGGCATTTAATCGGGTTAGGGGTACTAAGAGACATGATCTAATTTTCAAACTCCACAAGAAAAGTACAAGGAGGGTAATGTCTCCAGAATTATTATGACTTATTCAAATGAACATTTGAAAATTAGAAAAATTATCAACAAATTATCAACAAATATTGGTCAATCCTTAAGGATGATCCAATTTTGAAAAAGTTTATACCCACTAAACCCCAGATTACTTTTAAAAAAGCGGGATCCATTGGAAGAATGTTGGTAGAAAGTGAGTACAAAGGGGATGCAAGAAAAGATCCCTGCAGAACCTTTGGTACTTATCCCTGTGGGGCGTGTTCCCAGTGTCCTGTTATTGGTGGGGGGTCCACACTGGCCTTACCAAATGGGGAAACATTTACGCTTACGCATTTTGCCAACTGTAGAACACAGGGTGTTGTTTATCTCATGAGGTGCTAGTGTGGGGCCTTCTACAAAGGTAAAAAAAGACAGGAACTGGGAAAGCGTGTAGAGAAACACATGCACAGCATGAAAATAGGGAATCTTTATCTCCCACTGGGAAGACATGTTGCAAGGTATCATAAATATAGAATGCCGAAAGTCACCTTTTCAGTGGTGGAGAGGATTCACATACCACGCAGGGGAAGTGATTGGAATAAAGTCCTGCTCCAGCGGAAAATGCGCTGGATCAGGTACCTTAAAGCCACAACACCCCCAGGCCTCAATGAAATTGAAAGTTTTAGACCCTTCTTAGAAGGCTATAGTTCGGGCAAGACCGACTAAAAATGGGGACTATATCTGTAGAAGGGAATATCCCCTCCAGGTATTTAGCTATGGAGGGGAATATCTTCTCCAAATGTGGGGTTGCTATAAGTCATATCTTACCATGGCCAGATCTGAGGATCATGGGCTGTTAGGATGTTTTCCGTTGTGCTCTTCTCTCCTGCACCCTCTCTGTATACTGTATACTACTCCTTACAGCTATTCACTCATGTTTTATTTGTGAGGGTGGGAATCAGTGCAATCTTTAAAAATAGGATATACACACATTGGGGTTTTATTATAACCCTTTTCCTCTATTTGATTTGCTCTAAGAATCTGATTTTGACAGAATATAGATGTCATTGAATGTAGAGTGTTATTGGACTTACATCAGAAATAATATGTATTAGCATTTGCACTTCACATGGGTCTTTGCTATGTCTGAGATTGAATAATTTTTCCCCTTGATTTTTTATGGTTCCTTATGTGCCCTCTACCTCTTGTTGCCCTTTCCTCCTATCCGGTGCCAGGGGGGGCCACATACAACTCATGCTGTTTGGCCCCGCTTTTTTCCTGGGTGTTCCACCTGGGAAGTGTTGGCACCGGTGGTGTTTGTCCCTGGTCCATTATTATTCCTCAAGAACATTCATGAGGGATTTTGGATCGTAACCCTGCAAGTGTCTTTACCCCTATTATTCACTTCTATTTTCCTATTCTGCCCCATTCTAGCGGTCATCGTTCATTTAACATTGTGATTGGGGCTTGCTGGTTCGGTTTTTAACATTCTTTCCCTGGTCCAATATGGCCGTGCCTGCATTTCCTGGTTCTCTGGGTTGCGGACATCGCCATTGGCTGCAGCTGTCCAGTTGGTTTCCGGGGGTTGTTCGCGCCGCGCGCACTGTGTTGATATATGCACGCGATAGGTCGTGCGTTGTGTCATCATGTGTGCGGCGCGACCAATCGCGAGGCAAAGGCGTGGTCTTCTATTCACAGCTATGGAGATCTATGACACACCGCCATCATTGGTCGGATGTGTCATGTGATCAGACCTAGCCAATGAGGCAGAGTGGAGGGGTTTAAAAGTACGCCAGGGGGATAACATGGCTGATCAGTGGAGAAGCTGTATGCAGACCTGTTGGCTCATTAGGTGGGACTTTTTGGGAGGTCCCTGGATGTTTCTCCTCTCTTTTCTTTGGAACATGTTCTGTGGCCCTCTATTGTGGTAAGTTCAGTAACTCCCATTTTTGTCCATGAAATATCATCTTATGGTCAATTTCTTGGAATTTACAAGCTCCCCTTTTTTGCTTTTTTCACCCAGCAGACTTCTGTAGGTGCCATATCATTGGATAAGCTATCCTGATCCCCTATGGGAGGTTGGGCATTTTTGGAGGTGCACAGAGAGACCATACAAGGTGAATCTGAATCAGCATTGTGATCTCTATGGGAACTGCATATGCTCTAATGAGTGTAATGAAGTGAGTCACCCTTTATTTACACCATTGGGGGTGTGGGAGGGTGAATCAATACATGTTGTATTAAATTATATTTTTTTGATTAATTTGTAGACAAAGATACAAATTAAATATCCCTAAGGAAGAACTATCTTTTAAACTGTTTGAAACGCGTTGGTTAAAGCCTTTGTTCTATTGTCCCCAGATGTTCTGGAGGTTTTTTTGAATCCTGGCTATTGTATCATTTGTTCACCATTCAGTCTTTGCATGATTTTAATGTTTGCAACATTATATTTGTATTGTATACAATGACATTTTTGTATTAATAAATTTATATTTTTCTATATAATTTGTTTTCGTTGCCTACAGAATCCCAATACAAGAGGTTTTCCATATATTAACATCATGTGTAACTTGAATAGATATAATTACAGGTTTCCAATTCCAATGATTGTAAAGTCTAAATTTTTTATTTTTTTTAAACTTTAAAAAACTTTAAAAAAACTTTAAAAATGTCTGTCCTGCCTGCAGGTTGGAGTGTGGCCTACACCAGCCCCATCTGATAGAATTGATGTACATTACCTGATTACTTGTTAACTAGCTTTCTACTCCCAATAAATTCCCTTGAAGCGGAAAATCTTCCGAAACATGTCGGGACTCATCCAAGATCTTTTCCCCAGTTGAACAAGTAGTTGCAGGCAGCATTTTTTTGGGGGGTACAACTTGATGTATAGGGTATATTCTGTATATGTTTGCAAGTGTTTATGCTTTCTATATATTTTGTGTGCTATGTGAAGTATTTTAATAGACTTGTCCTTTTTTAATCAATGTCTTTTTTTATATTTTATACTAATAAATTGGCATTCACCTCATTACCGTGCTTCCATTCTGCCTTGAAAGTCCTTGAGGGGTGTCTCCCCTGCTCTCATGTGCATATTGCTTCACTCCTACATAAGTTGTACCTGTCTATCCACAGTCTTCTTTTCTCTACCACCACCAGCATATAGTCAATCAGGGACTGCTGGTGCCACAGCCAGTTTGCAGCCAGGCAATGTTTGAAAGGATTGTTAAAAGTGTTGCTTGGCATTCGAACAACACTTTGGTGAGCTAGCTGCTGAACCCTTTGTGTCTCTAGCGATTGTGTTTCTGGTATTCCATGGATTCCCAGTGGCTTCCTGCATTCATGCAAAAATTGCCTCTGTGTTTCCTGCAAGCTGAGATTTATTGGTGCATCCCGAGGACTGCTGGGTACAACATGTAAGCATTGCTGTAAACCCAGCACTCCAGTGCTCCCATAGACTCTTATCCTGTGTTCCTGTAATCCCAGAACCCCAAAGACTCACACTTCTGTGTTGCTCCCAGAGACTTTCCCTCTCTCCTATGTTCTAAATATCCCAGCACCCCAGTGCTCTCAGAGACTTTCACCCCTGTGTTCCTGCATTTCCAACACCCTAGTGCACCCAGGGACATTTTACATGCTATCACACTTTTGTCACTATTGTATTACTCACTCTGGTGCACTGGACTTCCTGCTCAGTTGATGCTTTTTCAGGTGAGTCAGAGGGCCCCAACCTGAGAGCCGTCCTACAGCAAAGCCCATCACCCCTTGCGGGGTGCTCTGGCAAAAACCAGGAGGTTCCTTAAACTGTCATCTACCAACCCATGGCCCAAACTTTGACTGTCCATGGGTGGTACCGATACTTTCAGTATGTACCCTGAGCCTTGTGCCTCCATGCTGCTCCAGTTATGCTCCCCTGATTCCTGGTCAGTTCTGCTCCTAGCAGATATGGACTCTGGTCTGTGACAAGCAGCCTGTAGATTCCTATTCAATCTGGCATTCCCTTTTAATTTCTGTTAATGCCGTTAAGGTTATCAGTGGTTTTGCAGCCACTTATGTCCTTTGGCAGTAAATTCATTGGAAGGCAATTTTACTGACTTCAAAAATGTTTAGCCGGTATAAAAAAGTACCTCTAATTATTTTGTCCAAATGCGAACAACATTTGTTTATCCAACACAGCCCTTCTATTGTAACATCTTTTGAAACAACCTAAAGACTTGCTATTGTATCAGCTTATATTTGTTGTATTATTCATTGTTCTCACAGTACTAGACTGCAGAAAGTGGTTGTTACAGATTAAATTAAATGTCTGACAACAGTTATTCCATTGATTTCTAGATAAATAGTTTATACATCAGATTGATTTTATAAAAAAAAAGGAGATTAGTGTATTCCCAGTAGATTGTATTTACTTCATTCAGGTCACAAGGTGTCTGGTGCGCGTGTTAGTACAGGACCTCCATCTTGAATATCTCTTATCTGATGAGCTGAAATAAGATTTTTTTTTGTTATATTCCTGCTGACCCACCATTATAACAATGACAGTATCTTCTGTCACGGTGTTAAAAAAATATATAGTTTAGAGGTGATAGGTACATAAAAAATGACTTTTCACTTGTAATGAGGTCATTTGTGATGAGATCAGCAGACATTTACTATGATGTGCTACCCAGTGTTAATTAGCTAATACAATACATCATTTGAAGTAAATCTTATAAGGTCTGTCCTATGTTGAACTACCTCCGCAGGAGCAGCTTGGTAATTTGAATTTTCTGTTCTGCGCCACGACCCCAAGAACACCATTAGCCTCTCCGACACACCTGGTTGAATGAAAGTTGCTGCAAAACATTATAAGAACACAAGTATAAATATGTTTAAGTCGGCTGCTAATTAGCACCAGGAAATAGACAGAAGCCCGTAAATTAACTCTATGTATTGGGTTAGAATAAATGGTGGTTTGAGCACAAATGAACACACAGAACGTAGGTTCAGACCCAGTCTGCTAAAGAGTATTACTATGCCAATGTAACTTAGAATAGACTACCACTAGACTGGGATTAACTCATGAGTGAGCAAAGTCAGCAATAAACAGTGTATGTAAGCATTAACTGCAATGTGGATAATAATACTATAACTACTCTAGAGTGCACTCTGGGGGGATGGCTAGAGTATGTTGTAAGATCCCATGAGAAGTACCTCTTAGCATAGGCAATAGGTAAAGGTCTCTGTGTAGCAGCTGCAAAGGGGCAGTTTTTAGTCTTAACTCCTAACAGCTGGGTAGTGTTGGGGCCCAATTGTACCATTGGTGCACATAAGAATCGTTCCATTGAAGCCTGCAGACGGCAGTAAGGCTACACGATGGCTGTATGGTGGGTTCCTAAAGCACTGAGTCTCCCTAGCAGCAGAGACTAAATCCCCACAGACGCAGGCCCGCAGCTCACCATTCCCAGCGATATTACAGCTCACCATCTCATCACACACAGCAATCAGTGCACTCTCTACTCTGCACCCAGGTGACTCTAGCTG
The DNA here is from genome assembly GCA_029206835.1 of Rana muscosa. Taxonomy (NCBI): domain Eukaryota; kingdom Metazoa; phylum Chordata; class Amphibia; order Anura; family Ranidae; genus Rana; species Rana muscosa. The sequence continues at coordinate 197,290,063 of CM055117.1, forward strand.
TCAGCACATCTGGACTCTGCACTCTGGATCCTGCTCAGGCCTCTGTTATGCAGCACTGGACAGCAATGTGCACTCTCTAATCTTCCTCATGGCAAGACCCAGCTGTGTCCTGTACCGTCTGAGAAAAGGCAGCCCTTTCTCTTCCTCCTGGAAATCTCCCTCTGGGAAATTAATTTCAATGGTCAGACAGTGAGATGGATTAGCATATTAGTTCAGTGATAGTGTAAACTGTCATAACTTGTTTATCATAGCCAAGTACCTGGCTACACACATAAAATAACAGAATCATAGATTCTTTTCATATACATGTTTTGAAAAGGAAACTGTAATCGTTTTTGGTCAATTTTACGTAAGTTCACAAATACATTTACTTAGAAAGTGTATTTGTGGATGGTTTATTTATTAGAACAAAATCAAGTAGATTTATATGTTTGAATATTTAGTTGAGAACAGAGTATCTAAATGCCTACCTACTTTTTTTTTTGGTCCTTTTTTTATGGCAGATATAGGTAGGTGTGTATCCACTTGTAAAAAAGGAGTGAATGAGTCTCTTGCTGAGGTAGCTAGTATACAAAGTCCTAAACATTTTTTTTTATACTACGGTTAGAACCTCTTAGGTTTTTATGCTCTCTGTGTCACTACTGGGAAGATTTACCCTTTCTATTTGGTTTGGCTTTAGCATTTCACTTTTTCTTTTTAGATAATTGTTTGATTCTTGCAGTAATCTCGCCCAGTAGTGTATTGATATGTTTTTAATAAACCAAGTTATACATCTACAAACTACTTACAGTAATTCTAAAACAATGCATGACATACGAAGTGCTACCAATATACATACGTACATACTCACATGATATCTATAAACAGATTATCAATCCTTTCCTAGCTAAGGAACATTGCAATAGTCTGTATATAATAAGGATACATCAAAAGTCACTTAGCTTCCCATATAGCTGGCCCATTATTTCCTTAGCAAACAGGACTCCCGGCATCAAGTGATTTCAGGAAAACTGATTCTTGATCTTGGCAGCCTCTTTCTGTCCTAGAGTGGAGCTTCAGAGATGTCCAACGGTTATTTCAAGATGAGGGGAAGAAAATCAGTGTTAATAAATCTACCAACAATGTTAGGAAAGTATCTTTTGTTTGTCAATATGAATTTTCTAGAGGGATCTTTTCTATTATAAGCTATAATTGGAAATCCTTAAGGGAGGTGCATCTCTGAATTGCAGGCTCCTTCTATTCAAGATTTCTATAGAAATTAAACCCTGTGTGACAAACTAGTTAGGGCAGAGATGCTTCCATCTATTTAGCAGAAGAACACTTTAAGTGGTAGCAAGGGATCTGGCTCTTTTCCATGTCTTTCATGTTCAGAATATGGTAGAATGATGAAGGGTTCTGAAATTTTGATAATATGAAGAAATATACTAACTTTGACTTTTTGTAAATCTTCATATGGCAGTTATTTAACTGAGTGCCCATGAGGCTACAAATACACTGGGGAGATTACAAAGCCTGCAATAAAAACACAAAACACAAATATTCTTTTCAATCTGATTTGAAAGAACAGTTTGTGGTGTGGCATTTTTTAGAGGCAGGACATGTAACCAGGCTGTTGAACCTGCAGGTTCATGCCACGGGGGAAAAGGATTCCTCTTCTGAAAGTTTTAGTTCCACACCCTGGATAAATGTAAAACAACAGGGTAAATGATTGTGATTATGATCTATTTTATTAAATTTGATTAACAATTGTGCTTTTGAAGTGCTATTATTATTATTGATTTTGGTATTTTATACTCCTTTTCAGATTGCCGTTGTATTTTGGGATAAATGCTTTGTTACTACATCAATATATTAACAGTTGGTATCCTTTTCCTTTATGATGGAGTTGTTGGGTTACATGTGTTCCTGATGCCATTTCCTGCCTGTTCCTATATATATGTCTAGCACACAGACCCTTTTTCCTGCCTACCTTCACTTGCAGGAGCAAAGGCACACCATGCCACATGCCCGTGTCCTCCTGGTATAAGAGGTTGAGTGGTGTTCTTGCAATTTTGGGTCCTGCAGCGAGTTACCTCCCACCCTTGGTTCTCGTCCCTAAAATGTAGGGAAAAGTCTATTCTTCCCCGAAATAAGGCCAATGTCCAGACAGTAATCAAACTCCAACAAATGAGTTTATTTTCTTTACTTGAAATAACTTTGGGAGAAAGGTTGAAGACAGCAATAGGATTTAGTAGGGAATTAAGTTCAGGCACGCGTCACCCAGTCACCCTCTTTTCCACTCAAGCCTGAGTGGGTATTGCTCACCCGGATAGATCCCTCTCACAGTTCTAGCAGCCGGAGTGAAACACGGACATGACACTTAGTTTAAGTCCCCTTCACGGACAAGTTCAGGAGATCCTCTGCCACAGAATCCTTCATTTCCTGAATTTAGAACTTCCTAACGCCTGTAGATTATTAGAGACCATAGGTGCCAATGGGGCACGCTACAGGAGCTATCTTGCAACTCACGAATCCTTCCCTCTGATAGGCAACCAGGCCTCCCTGAGACCGTGACTTCCTTCACCGATCCATCAGACAGGTCCTCCCCCGGTTTCCTCCGTTTCAGAGCGGGCCACCCTCCCTCGGGTTCCCTGGGACTCCAGTGGTTGGTTTTGTAGACCCAGTTGAAGGTACTGGCCTACCTGGAACTCTGTAGCCTCAGGCTAAAGGTGCCCGAGACTCCTCGACCAGTTCACGCACCCCCCGGCCAGCAGGGCCAAAGGGTGCGACTTCGCCACCAGGGGTCCTCATTGGAATGCCCCCGGCACACCACCCCAGATAATGGCGTCTGCCCTTTATGTACGCTCTCCCGGCATGCACAGCAGACAGAACCCGCCCACCGCACGGTAGCCGAGAGAGGACACCCAATCACACCGCAACGCCACCTGTGGTTCTTCTCAAGACCTGGGAAACAGCGCCACCTGCAGGTCAAGGGGAACTATACTCCAGGCAACATTACAGCAGAGCAGAGTCCATACTAAACAAAATTGAAGAACCTGAGCTAAACTATTGCTCAGGCTACTCTTAAATTTAAAGCATAGCGACCCCAATTTTGGGGGTCCGCTACACATACCCCCCTTGAAAAGCCACTGTCCCCAGTGGCTGGAAGAGATTAGAAAGACCCCTCAATCCTGAGTGGGTTCCGGTATTTTCCAACTATGTACATAAAAATATAATTTTTTTATGGTGCCTGAACCAACAATTTGGGAATAGAGTAGGAAGAGAGAGAGAAAGAGCATGTAAAATATACATCACAATTTGTATAAAACACACAATATCACAAATTACAATCCCACCCCTCTTAACATATCTACTCCACCCATCCTCCAGTAGAGTTGATCGCAGGTCACCTGCAGAGGGAGAGAAAAGAACACAATATACAATTCTACATATAAAATTGGCAGAAAGATACCACCTCCCCGGGGAGAGATGATTATCCTCGGATATATATATATATATACATTTAGGTTTGCACGGCTTAGCCTAGCCTTGCTGAAATTTCTGCAAAACACCACCACCTAGTGGCAACTCAAATCTATACACTTCAATGCTGCGTGTGGGCATACATGTATTTCTCATGAACTCACTTTAGCCCTGACTAAACTACCCCATAGTTCAGTAAAGAAGAAAAAAATAATATTTTCTTGGCGGAGCTGAGGAGAGAGGTAGAGAGAAAAACAAAACAACAACTCTCCAATTCCTCAGTTGAGTAGTTTCCCCTGCTGCAAAGGGTAAAGTCATAAGCGAGATCAGGGCAGGCTGTTCCTGTGAAACGGAATAAAGAAAAACACACACAAGTTCCGTTTCACAAGTAGTACTGAGGATCCGGGAGGACAAGAGTCTTCCATTGCTTATCTAGGGTCTCTATAGAGTACACGATATCCTCTTTCTCCTTGCAGCAAATTACCGCACGATCCGCATGGATGTGCCGACCATAACTCCAGTCCTTACGGCATCCCTTATAATGGTCTGCCATGATAACAGAACATTTCAGGTACCTGCGGCCTCTGTGCACTTCCAAATGATCCCAAATGAAGTCCGCGTACCACCGCTCGCCGTAGGCCACGATTTCAAAGAGCAACTCTTTGGGAACATAGGGGTACTCCCACCCGTATTCCGCAGCAACTTTCCTATTTAGGAGCTGCTGTAACCGGGCTAAAGGTGGCATGGTCGCCCGAACTCCTGCTTCAGGAAGAACAATAGCACCTGGGGACCTTGTTATTTGAACTGGCTCCAACTGTGGCAAGGGTGGCCGCAACGGCGGACGTCCCTCCGTAGCAGTAGGTGCGGACAATGCAGGTTCAGGCAGAGCGGGTGTGGGTATGACTTCTTCCTTTAGGGCAGGGGCTTCCACTCTAGGTGTAGTTTCCCCAGAGTCCATTGGCGAGAGTTCCCTAAGGCTGTGGGGTGAAGTCACTGGAATTTTATCCCATCCCTTTTTAATATAAACCTCATCAATCTCGTAGTCATCCCCCACATCTGGCTGTCCACGCATCCCCAGTGGTGTGGGGTATGAGCTTCTGCCCCTTCCCCGGCAAACTCAATGTCACAGTTCCCCCAGCCTCCTTACCGTCCCCTGACGTGGATCTCCTGGAGGTCCCTCCGACTTGGAGTTCCGGTTCAGGCAGGCGCTGGGGCAGGCTTCGACCGCGGCCGCGGGAGGCCACCTTCCGTTTGGCGGGCGGAATGTAGGTCTCGATTGTGGCAGAGACAGCATCCGCTCCGGTATCCGCCGATGGCTCTGCAGCAGCTGAGTCATCTCTATTGGCCACATCCGTGTCAGCCAACACGGTGCGCGTGGGCTCAACTTGTGGGAGTACAGGTTTCCTCCACAGGGGTGATGGCACCCGTAATGTAGTTGATCTGGTAGACCCGGGGTTTCTCAGTAGGTTGGTTCACTTTGAAGAGGAACTCTCCACAGATTGTGCACCTTCCAAAGGGCCGTAGTTGCACCGCTAGTCCTTGACATCTGGGACAGAGCATGCCCAGGGCCTCCGCATCTCGGCAGACATAGAGAGCGAAGCGGCCCCTAGGCTTCAGCCGGATCCCTGTGTCTGTCAGGGGGGCAGTGAGGGAAGCAATGTCCATGGTTGGGGGGTTTTGGAACATCTGAGGTCCTGATGTAACAGAAGTCCATTGAGCAGCGGCCATCTTACTTCTCCTCCAATGATCCAGCTCGTACTGTCCCTTTGGCGCCAATGCGCCACGTGCAACACACAAGTTTGCGGGGGCTCCTCCCCCTTTTTTTCTTCACTGCACGTAGCTCGCGGGCTTTTCTATGTTTGAGGCACGCCCATGAACTACGCAGTTAGAAAAGTCCAGTACAGGCCTTCTCCATTTTTCACACAAATGATGCAGTTCAACTTTCCCCAAATGGCCAATTTTTACAGAACTACATCATACACGGGGAAAATTAGTCCAACTTCCAGGGGGTAGCTGCAAAACATCCCGGACGAGTCCCCACGTCTAGCACACAGACCCTTTTTCCTGCCTACCTTCACTTGCAGGAGCAAAGGCACACCATGCCACATGCCCGTATCCTCCTGGTATAAGAGGTTGAGTGGTGTTCTTGCAATTTTGGGTCCTGCAGCGAGTTACCTCCCACCGTTGGTTCTCGTCCCTAGAATGTAGGGAAAAGTCTATTCTTCCCCGAAAGAAGGCCAATGTCCAGACAGTAATCAAACTCCAACAAATGAGTTTATTTTCTTTGCTTGAAATAACTTTGGGAGAAAGGTTGAAGACAGCAATAGGATTTAGTAGGGAATTAAGTTCAGGCACGCGTCACCCAGTCACCCTATTCTCCACTCAAGCCTGAGTGGGTATTGCTCACCCGGACAGATCCCTCTCACAGTTCTAGCAGCCGGAGTGAAACACGAACATGACACTTAGTTTAAGTCCCCTTCACGGACAAGTTCAGGAGATCCTCTGCCACAGAATCCTTCATTTCCTGAATTTAGAACTTCCTAACGCCTGTAGATTATTAGAGACCATAGGTGCCAATGGGGCACGCTACAGGAGCTATCTTGCAACTCACGAATCCTTCCCTCTGATAGGCAACCAGGCCTCCCCGAGACCGTGACTTCCTTCACTGATCCATTAGACAGGTCCTCCCCCGGTTTCCTCTGTTTCAGAGCGGGCCACCCTCCCTCGGGTTCCCTGGGACTCCAGTGGTTGGTTTTGTAGACCCAGTTGAAGGTACTGGGCCTACCTGGAACTCTGTAGCCTCGGGCTAAAGGTGCCCGAGACTCCTCGACCAGTTCACGCACCCCCCAGCCAGCAGGGCCAAAGGGCGAGACTTCGCCACCAGGGGTCCTCCTTGGAATGCCCCCGGCACACCACCCCAGATCATGGCGTCTGCCCTTTATGTACACTCTCCCGGCATGCACAGCAGGCAGAACCCACCCACCGCACGGTAGCCGAGAGAGGACACCCAATCACACCGCAACGCCACCTGTGGTTCTTCTAAAGTCCATACTAAACAAAATTGAAGAACCTGAGCTAAACTATTGCTCAGGCTACCCTTAAATTTAAAGCATAGCGACCCCAATTTGGGGGTCTGCTACATATGCATTTTGTGATATAACTGTTATTACCGGTAACTTGAAAAAAGAGCATGGCTGCACAAAACTGTGGCTTTTGGTATGGAATTAAATAAATCACTGAAGTGTGCTACAGCCTTCTGTTTGTAATATGTACAGTGCCTTAAAAAAAGTATTCATACCCCATTGAAATTTTCCAAATTTTGCCATGTTACAACCAAAAACCTAAATGTATTTTATTTGGATTTTATGTGATAGATCAACAAAAAAGTGGCACATATTTGTAACATGGAAGGATAATAATAAACGGTTTTCCAAATTTTTTACAAATAAATATGTGAAAAGTGTGGTGTGCATTTGTATTCAGCCCGCCTGAGTCAATACTTTGTAGAACCACCTTCTGCTGCAATTACAGCTGCAAGTCTTTTTGGGGATGTCTCTACCAGCTTTGCACATCTAGAGAGTTACATTTTTGCCCATTCTTCTTTGCAAAATAGCTAAAGCTCTATCAGATTAGATGGAGATTAGATGGAGAGCATCTTTGAACAGCAATTTTCAAGTCCTGCCACAGATTCTCAATTGGATTTAGGTCTGAACTTTGACTGGGCCATTCTAACATATGCGTTGATCTAAACCATCCCATTGTAGCTCTGGCTGTATGTTTAGGGTTGTTGTCCTGCTGGAAGGTGAACCTTCACCCCAGTCTCAAGTCTTTTGCAGACTCTAACAGGTTTTCTTTTAAGATTGCTCTGTATTTGGCTCCATCAATCTTCCCATCAACTGTGACCAGCTCCCCTGTCCCTGCTGAAGAAAAGCATGCCCACAACATGAAGTTGCCACCACCATGTTTCACAGTGGGGATGGTATGTTCAGGGTGATGTTAGTGTTAGTTTTCCGCCTCACAAAGCGTTTTTCCCTTAGGCCAAAAAGTTCAATTTTGGTCTCATCTGACCAGAGCACCTTCTTTGCTGTTTCCCCCTCATTGCTTCTTGTAATTTGCAAACGGGACTTCTTATGGCTTTGTTTCAACAATGGCTTTCTTCTTGCCACTCTTCCATAAAGGCCAGATTTGTGGAGTGCACGACTAATAGTTGTCCTGTGGACAGATTCTCCCACCTGAGCTGTGGATCTCTGCAGCTCCTCTATAGCTACCATGGGCCTCTTCGCTGCTTCTCTGATGAACGCTCTCCTTGCCTGGCCTGTCAATTTAGGTGAATGGCCATGTCTTGGTAGGTTTGCAGTTGTGCCATACTCTTTCCATTTTCAGATGATGGATTGAACAGTGCTCTGTGAGATGTTCAAAGCTTGGGATTTTTTTTTATAACCTAACCCTGCTTTAAACTTCTCCACAACTTTATCCCTGACCTGTCTGGTGTGTTTATTTGGCCTTCATGATGCTGTTTGTTCACTAAGGTTCTCTAACAAACCTCTTAGGGGTTCACAGAACAGCTGTATGTATACTGAGATTAAATTGCACACAGGTGGACTCTATTTACTAATTAGGTGACTTCTGAAGGCCATTGGTTCCACTAGATTTTAGTTACGGGTACCAGAGTAAAGGGGGCTGAAGAAAGCACGCCACACTTTTCACATATTTACTTGTAAAAAAAATTGAAAACCATTTATCATTTTCCTTATACTTCACATTTATGTGCTGCTTTGTCTAGCACATAAAATCCCAATAAAATACATTTTTTTTTGGCTGTATCATAAAAAAAAGGTGGAAATTTTAAGGGATATGAATACTTTTTCAAGGCACTGTGTTTTTATATATATATATGTAGCGGGTATGTACTTTCCCGAGTGTAAATTTGAACTTGACAGAGACATTGGTGATGTGTAATTCCCTGCAGCCCAGCGGGTGGCGCTGTCGCCCTGGGCTGGGGTTGAATCATTGCTGTGTGTTGTGCCTCCTTTTTGTCCTCCCTCAGCAGCGGTATGGTGGGGCGGGGAACCCGCCGTGCTTGCTGGGAGAGGGTATAAAGGGGCCGGCCATCTTTGTCACGGGGTCGAAGTCCCAAGCACCTTCAGCTTGTGGACGGTGGTTCGTGTCGGTCCTCTGGGTGGCCTAGGCCTAGAGGACAACTGGAGGTCGTGTTCCATCCCAGGCACCTTTAGCCTGGGGTGAGGTACTCGGATGGAGGTCCGGAGCTCAGTGCCCAACACTGAGTTCCGCGAGGGAAGGAGATCCTAGGGAACCCCGGGAGTGGGTACCCGAATCTGGAAGGCGCAATAGACCGGGGGGAGCTCCTCACTTGAAGACCCAGTGCAGCATATTGCCGGTGACAGGTGAGCCTCTCGTCGGAGACCGCCTGGAAGGAAATTCCCCCTTGTGCAGAGACCGTAACCCACTTTCAGGAAGGAAAGTGGAGAACCACATTGTGTCTGGGCCTATTCGCATCCACACCTCCTTTCCTGTTCTGTTAACCAAGGGAGCTCAACTGATTGTGTTCATTCGCAGAAGAATAATAATAATGCTCATTTCCTAGCAGACATTGTTCAAGGTGACTCTTGGAGGGAGGATCCAGGTGCACAGCACTGACCCGAAGGTAATACAAGAACGTTGCTTACACCGCACTGACACATGTGGTGGAAGCCAGGCGTGGTGTCCCCGCTCCCTCCCCTCTAAGATACCCCTAGACAAGAGAAAGACAAGACAAGAGAAAGAGGGGAGTGAGGAGGGCGCTACACACACATATATATATATATATATATATATATATATATATATATATATTCTACTGATGCCATAATCAGATATACTTTATTTCTTAGTTTTGTAACATTTGTTTTATTACTGTTACACACATACATTTTACAGATAAACATTAAATATATGCCAAAGGTTTACCAGAGCACTGTTGGGTAGCAAAAAACATACATTCGGGGAACATCATGTGTAACTTAAATAGATGTAATAACAGATTTTAGCTGTTTCTTTTCAAGCAGTAGGGAGCACAATCTTTGCTAATCGGAGAGCTTTAGCTGTGATTTAGCATGGGGGGGGGGGGGGCGGTGCTGGGGGTCAGTGTTGAACCATTGCTTCTGCACAGAGAGCAAAATCCTTTCTCTGCAGCATGTTTGTACAGGGTAGGCTTTTCTACTTGGACTGTGACTACTTTCTATAGCTTTTGTTTAATGCACCTGGAATGTACTTAGCTAATTTAAACTAAGTTTGTTGGGCCTAAAATGTGGAACTATTAGATCAGGAAAAATTAAGCAGGTTTAAAAACTGTTTTGGTTAATAATGGAGAAAGGAGACCTGTCTACGCACTGCCAAACTAGGAATATTAAAGTAGAAATCCCGTCAAAATCTAACTAAGCTTAAACCTACTCCCACTCCCATTCTGAGCCCTATGCTAACTACCCCGTAAAGAAAAAATGTGTATACTTACCTAATCTAAGGGTGCTCTGGTCCGGTCACGTGATCGCCCCAGTGGCTGGCTTCAGAGAAGAGGAGAGAGCAGTGACAATGGCTGCAGAGTGACGTCACTCATAGACTTACTATGGGGCATCCATTGTTCGCTGCCTCTCCTCTACACTGAAGCTGGTGCTGGGACCCGATCATGTGAACAGACCTGATCACCCTTAGATTAGGTAACTATACACATCTTTCCTTTACAGGGTAGTTAAAATATGGCTTAGAGATCTGATTATGGATCGTCTGCTGGTGTAAGGGCCAGGTCGTAGGTAGGGGAGGAAATATGGCACCCGGGATGATCCCCCCCCCCCATGGTAATCTTTTGCCCTGTGGCGGGACTCCTGTTTTAAAAAAATTTTTTTTAAGCGTATTGGTTATTATACTTTGTGCTGGTTACGACCAACCACTGTGTATTCCTATATTCTTCTGAGTGTGTGTGCGATACCCATCTTGTTGTATCGCCAGAACTACATTCCCTGTGTAAACGTACGTGGTTACGTATATTTGCCTGGAAGGTGTACTTTTACTGTGTGCAAACAAATGTATGTACTGTACTGTGCGAATTATTTATTGTATGGCTGTTGTTCTTTTAATAAACGTCAATTTGATAAAAAAAAAAAATATGGCTTAGAATGAGGGTGGGAGTAAGTCTAAGATTAGTTTTGACCAGACATCTAGTTAAAATATAAAGCGAAGAAGCAGTTTTTTTGATTGCTCCAAAGAACACATAAATCTAAAAAGTGTGAGTGGGTGTTTTCTTCTTTTTTTTAATACAAATGTATTAAGGGAAAAAAATTGGCTACACACTGAGGAAATGAAGAACATGAAGCAAATATGTCACACATTAAAAATGTGAAGAGGTGAATCTATAATTTAGAGGCATGATACAGACAAACACATACAACTTAGTAACAAACATGGGAGACACATAGTTATTATTTTTGTATCTATGTTTTAGTTTTACTAGCAATTTTGCTCTACCAAGTTTGGGCCTGTGACCAAATTGAAGCCTTTGGCCTCGTACACACGACCGATTTTCTCGGCAAGAACCAGCAAGAAACTTGCTGGCAGAGAGGTCTTGCCGAGTAAATTGGTCGTGTGTACGCTGCTATCGGGTTTCTCGTCGAGAAAACCGACAAGAAACCTCGACGAGAAAATAGAGAACCTGCTCTCTATTTTCTCGTCGAGATTCTCGTCGGCATGTTTCTCGACGAGAAAAGTGAGTGTGTGTACACTTACCTGTCCTCCCGGAAGCCCGCGCATGTTCGAAATGAATTCGACGCATGCGCGGTAGCTTCCTAGGCATACGTAGGGTATACCAAGATGGCGGCGACGGCATCGAATGTGACGAGTGCATGCTCGACGTAGTCGATGACGTCACCGCGTACGCTCCTTTCAAAGAACCGCGGGTTCTTTGAAACGAGCGTGTGTACACTCGGCCGGGACAAGTTTCTTGTCCAAGAATCTCGTCGCAAAAAACGACATGTTTTTTTCAACGAGAATCTCGGCCGTGTGTACGAGGCCTTTCAGTAATCCTTTCTTATGGCTATGAGCAGCCATCACAAAGCGAGAAAACCTTCTTCTATGCGTTTTCACTTTAAAGTTGTATTACATTTAAAAACAAACATGTATTAAATTGCAGCTGACCAATTTTGTGGTGGCATTCATTTTCTTTTAAGTTTTTTTTCCCCCTTTATTTTCACCTGGTGATTTAGTAAATAAGTTTTGATATTTTCCAACTTACGTTAACAGACCAATCTGTCCAAACAAAGTGCCAGTAGAGGGCTAAGACAAACTATTTAACACTGACAGAGGCACAAATTATCAGCTTTTATTTATTTATAAAAAACACTTTATCCCAAAAGGGAAGAAATGTTGCTGTTACTACTTATAAAGTTAGTCAAGTCCAACTAAATCTGCTAGCCTTACACTACCCTCCCCAAAGATTGACAATGCTGCTACAAAAAAACACAAAAAGGGAAAAATACTCGACAACACTATCAGCAACTCTCAACACCTGCTTACCATAGTTACTGTTGTCACCAATTAACTTAACACAAGTAATAATTACCCTCTTGCCAACCAGCCGTGCAAATCGGCGTAGGCGTACGTCGGTTCGTGCACACGGTTCTGTGGGCACGCGCCAATTGGCCAGCGGGGGGAGCCAATCAGCGGGTCACAGTTAGAAACACACTGAGGGAACACATTTAACCCTTTGATCGCCCCTGATGTTAACCCCTTCCCTGCCAGTGTCATTAGTACAATGTCAGTGCATATTTTTAGCACTGATCACTGTAATGTCACTGGTTCCCAAAAAAGTGTCAAAAAAGTCAGTTAGGTGTCCGATCTGTCCGCCGCAAAGTCGCAGTCCCGCTAAAAATCACTGATCACCGCCATTACTAATAAAAAAGAAATAAATAATAAAATTGCCATAAAACTTTCCTCTAATTTGTAGACACTATAACTTTTGCGCAAACCAATCAATATACGCTTATTGAGGTTTTTTTTTACCGAAAACATGTAGCAGAATACATATTGGCTTAAATTTATAAAGAAATTAGATTTTTTTTTATTGGGTATGTTTTATAGCAGAAAGTAAAAAATATTGTTTTTTTTTTGGTTTATAGCGAAAAAAGGAAAAACCGCAGAGGTGATCAAATACCACCAAAAGAAAGCTCTATTTGTGGGGGAAAAGAAGAACATGAATTTGGGTACAGCATCTCAGGACCGAGCAATTGTCAGTTAAAGTAAGGCAGTGCTGTATCACAAAAAATAGCCTGGTCAGGAAGGTAAATCCTTCCGGGGCTGAAGTGGTTAAACTGAAACCAACTGCAATTCTAATTAAACAAATTTTAATTAGATTTTTAAACATGTCAGAGGATGCAAATTCAATTCATGGTGCCCATTGATCACAGAATTTTGAAAAGTAATCTTTACATACATATCCCCATTCCTCTTTAATTTCTTGGATGTTTACTATCCAGTCCTTCACTGATGGAGCCATAGATGATTTGCAGTTCAAGAGTATTAATCTCGTCTCTGCCTTCAAAAGATGAAGCATTGAAGATCTTTTATATTGTCCCGCTGAGAGATGGGAAGCATGAAAAATACCGGTAGAGAGTGGTTGGGTAAGGGATAATATGTAATTTGACCAATTAAACTGTGGATCTCCTTCTAAAATGATTTTATTAATGGGCAGTCCCACCAAATATGTAAAACGATCCCTTTCATGCCACACTCCTCCAGCAGTTTTCTGGCACAGAGGGAAAAATTCTAGCCAAGTAGTCAGGAACTCTATACCATCTTGCTAAGAATTTATAGCAGGATTCCTGTATTCCAGAACTGATGGAGGATGTGTGCATTAGCTTAGTGATGTTCTCCACTGCACTTTCTGGCAGAGTCTTACCCAGTTACCTCTCCCAGTCCCAAATATAAGGAACCATTTGTGAGGTTAAATCCAAAAGCAATTTATAGGAAGTGAAGAGCACCCTAATAACTGGATCTCTTGAGACACACAAGGTTTCAAAAGAAGTTAAAGACGTCATTGGTCTTGACTTTTTGTCTGAACTATTAAAATGAAATAAAATTTGAATATTTTTCCAGCCATCCATGATGGACCTACCCCATTCATCCCTCAAAGCAGAAAGAGGATTCAGATAAGAGCCTTCTAAAAACTTAAACCACATAATTTCGGTTTTACCTCCCCATGTGTTAAAGAATGGTAGCTATTTCCCAGATGAAAACCAGAGGAAGCCTCCCATCAGTGGCGGCTGGTGCTCAAAATTTTTTTGGGGGCGCAAACAAGCTGAAAAAAAAAAACATCAATTGCCACCACTGTGCCCATTAAACGCAGCCACTGTGCCCAAACACCACCAGTTTGCCCCCTCAAATGCAGCCAGTTGTCCCCAAATGCAGCCAGTTTCCCGCCAAATGCAGCCAGTTTCCTGCTAAATGCAGCCAGTTTGTCCCCAAATGCAGCCAGTTTGTCCCCGAATGCAGCCAATTTGTCCCCAAATACAGACAGTTTTTCCCCAAATGCAGCCAGTTTCCCCCCCAGCCCTGCAATTTCACCTTCCTCGGGTCAGCGCCGTCCTCCTCCACGCTCCCTCATGTCTTCTTCCGTCCTCGATGTCTTCTCCTGCCCTCGATGTTGCTTCAGCCAATCAGGTTACCGGTAACCAGACCCGGTGAACCTGATTGGCTGAGACGCGTGTCAGTGTTAACCAAGGAACGCACAGCCCGTGCGTCCCTTGGTTAACTATTTGGAAGCCGATTACAGCCCATAGGCTGTAATCGGGAAGCCTATCAGAGCCGCTGGCTCTGATAGACACTTCCAAAAGCCAACCAACTGCTGTTATTCAGATGGCCGGCGCTCGCCAGGGGGCCGACCATCTGAATAGTGGGTGGCAGCGGCCCCGGCGACAATACATACATTCATGCAATGCATGAATGTATGTATTGTTGACGGTGCAGGGGAGAGGGGGGCGGCGCTCCTGCGCCCACTATAGACGCACCACCACTGCCTCCCATGGGTATAAGCGGAGACAGAAAGGGTACTAAACTTCTTCCCATTATTTAGTTGGTCTCAGATCTCTAACATTGCTTGTGTCAGAGGTGAAGATGGATCTGCCAGGCCTCTATGCTCCTTGGGAACCCAGGGGACCTCGACCAGATTCCGGCCCACCATTGTCTTTTCTAGAGAAACCCACAGTTTATCTTAAACATGCAGGTTCCAATTCACATTCCTCATCAATGCATTGGCTTAGTGGTCTGGTCCTGGAAGACCTAGACCCCCTTTCCCTTTAGTCATAAGTAATAGATTATATGACATTTTGGGGGGGGGGATTTTCCTCCCCAAACAAACCATATAGAATCCCATTTGGCATGATGTAAATAGGACCCGGACATTTTAGTGAGGAGCATTTGAATAAAGAAAAAGAATCTAGGGAGAATTCCCATCTTCAGGATATTTATCTGACGCAGCCAAGTAAAATGTAACTTATCCCATTGTTTCACATCTTCTCTGATCCTTTGTAAACGTGGTGGAAAGTTAACTTTAAATAGGTCCTGTATTTTAGTACTCAACTTAATTAAAAAATAAGTAAAAGGGGTGTTTTGACACTGCCATTGTTTTGGAGGGAAGGATGTCTCCATGGACTCACATTCTAATTTAGACTCAATAATGGGTAGGATCACAGACTTGCCCACAGACTGCCCAAACTTGTCCATAATAATTAAAAATTGGCAAGGTCTTGAAATCTCACAAGCTCCCTATGGATGTTACTGTAGGTAGAATTGTGCGAGGCTTATTAAAAAAACATTGTCTGCAAAAGTGGCAAGCTTGTGCTCTGTAGACCCCACTGTAACTCCAGAGATGTCTGGGTTAGCCCTAATTTTAATCAACAATGCTTCCATCTTTAAAATAAACAGGCTACCTCTGACATGCTATCTAATGCACATTTAATACTGCTTTAAGTTCATCCTAAACTTTGGAGATAAGACCCTCCTCAGGGCTAAGCCCCATCCACACATCATTCCACTGTCCAATGAGAGTTCCTCAGGCACTATTGGTTCTCACACATAGTCACAACCTGAAGCTCCCTGCACTCCCTATACTTCCAGCAGAAAAATATATTTGCGGGGCAGTGAAGGGAAGATATGAATGTGCAGCTGGTTGGGTCAGCAATAAAGTGATCCTGTTGCTTTGCCCTACAGATTAGAGAGTGGGCGGATAGATGATATGTTTGCCCCTGCCATTCACAGATAACTTTCCATTCATAGACAGTGATGTCGCGAACATAAAATTTTCCGTTCGCGAACGGCGAACGCGAACTGCCGCAAATGTTCGCGAACGGGCGAACCCGGCGAACCGCCATAGACTTCAATAGGCAGGCGAATTTTAAAACCCACAGGAACTCTTTCTGGCCACAATAGTGATGGAAAAGTTGTTTCAAGGGGACTAACACCTGGACTGTGGCATGCCGGAGGGGGATCCATGGCAAAACTCCCATGGAAAATTACGTAGTTGACGCAGAGTCGGGTTTTAATCCATAAAGGGCATAAATCACCTAACATTCCTAATGTGTTTGGAATAACGTGCTTTAAAACATCAGGTATGATGTTGTATCGATCAGGTAGTGTAAGGGTTACGCCCGCTTCACAGTGACAGACCAAACTCGGACAGACCAAACTCCCCGTTTAACGCACCGCAAACAACTGCAAACAGTCCATTTGCACAACCGCAAGGCTTTAATGATCACCTTAGATGATCACAAAGAAAATTTATGTTTTTTCTATGCAAAATTATCAAGCCGATCGCTTTTGGTCTGTTCACAATGAAGCAACGACCTTACCATCTGGGGTGTGCCAACAACGCCATTGCCAACACACTCATAGAGGTGGTCGCTTCATTGTGATACGCAAGCCCCTTCACCACAACAAGGTAACGATCACGAAGGGGAATTGACACAGGTATGTGTTTTTTTGTTTGTTTTTTTTGCAGCCACAGTGCAGCACCAGAGGCCAGAAAAATTAGGCATGTACACATGCCTGTAAAATTAGGTGTTGTTGCAGCCGCTGCTGTAGCAGCGGCCAGAAAAAATTATGTTTTTCAGTCAGAAAGTGCCCTAAAACATTGCGGCTTGTGGACCATTTTTAGCCCAAGGCAGCTCATCTCATCAGGCCTTTTTTAGTCAAATGTATCGCCCACTGTCAGTCCCTTCGGGATCCATGCCTCATTCATCTTAATAAAGGTGAGGTAATCTAGACTTTTTTGACCTAGGCGACTTCTCTTCTCAGTGACAATACCTCCTGCTGCACTGAAGGTCCTTTCTGAAAGGACACTTGAAGCGGGGCAGGCCAGAAGTTCTATCGCAAATTGGGATAGCTCAGGCCACAGGTCAAGCCTGCACACCCAGTAGTCAAGGGGTTCATCGCTCCTCAGAGTGTCGATATCTGCAGTTAAGGCGAGGTAGTCTGCTACCTGTCGGTCGAGTCGTTCTCTGAGGGTGGACCCCGAAGGGCTGTGGCGATGCGTAGGACTTAAAAAGCTCCGCATGTCCTCCATCAACAATACGTCTGTAAAACGTCCTGTCCTTGCCGGCATGGTCGTGGTAGGAGGAGGATTACTTTCACCTCTTCCCCTGTTAGATTCCCGTTGTGCTGTGACATCACCCTTAAACACTGTGTAAAGCATACTTTTTAATTTATTTTGGAAGTGCTGCATCCTTTCCGACTTCCTGTAATTCGGTAACATTTCTGGCACTTTCTGCTTATACCGGGGGTCTAGTAGCGTGGCCACCCAATACAGGTCGTTCTCCTTCAGCCTTTTTATACGAGGGTCCCTCAACAGGCACGACAGCATGAAAGACCCCATTTGCACAAGGTTGGATGCCGAGCTACTCATGTCCTGTTCCTCGTCCTCACTGATCTCACTGAAGGTCTGTTCTTCCCCCCAGCCACGTACAACACCACGGGTACCAGATAGGTGACAACGAGCACCCTGGGATGCCTGCTGTGGTTGGTCTTCCTCCTCCTCCTCAAAGCCACATTCCTCCTCTGACTCCTCTTCCTCAGACTCCTCTTCCAGCGTTGCCGCAGGTCCAGCAAGCGATGCTGATAAGGCTGTTTCTGGTGGTGGTGATGGTGACCACAACTCTTCCTCTTCCTCTTCACGCTCACCTACGGCCTGATCCAGCACTCTTCGCAGGGCACGCTCCAGGAAGAAAACAAATGGGATGATGTCACTGATGGTGCCTTCAGTGCGACTGACTAGGTTTGTCACCTCCTCAAAAGGACGCATGAGCCTACAGGCATTGCGCATGAGCGTCCAGTAACGTGGCAAAAAAATTCCCAGCTGCGCAGAGGCTGTCCTAGCACCCCGGTCATACAAATACTCGTTGACGGCTTTTTCTTGTTGGAGCAGGCGGTCGAACATTAGGAGTGTTGAATTCCAACGTGTCAGGCTGTCGCAAATCAAGCGCCTCACTGGCATGTTGTTTCGCCGCTGGATATCTGAAAAGTGCGCCATGGCTGTGTAGGAACGCCTGAAATGGCCACACACCTTCCTGGCCTGCTTGAGGACATCCTGTAAGTCTGGGTACTTATGCACAAAGCGTTGTACAATCAGATTTAACACATGTGCCATGCACGGCACATGTGTCAACTTGCCCAAATTCAATGCCGCCAACAAATTGCTTCCGTTGTCACACACCACTTTGCCGATCTCCAGTTGGTGCGGAGTCAGCCACTGATCCACCTGTGCGTTCAGGGCGGACAGGAGTGCTGGTCCGGTGTGACTCTCTGCTTTCAGGCAAGTCAACCCCAAGACAGCGTGACACTGTCGTATCCGGGATGTGGAATAGCCCCTGGGGAGCTGGGGGGGTGCTGTTGAAGTGGAGCAAGACGCAGCAGCAGAAGAGGACTCAGCCGAGGAGGTTATCGAAGAGGATGGAGTAGGAGGAGTAGAGGAGGTGACAGCAGGCCTGCCTGCAAGTCGTGGTGGTGTCACCACCAACTCCTCTGCAGAGCCATGCATTACATGCTTGGCAGCCGTCAGCAGGTTTACCCAATGAGCAGTGTAGGTGATATACCTGCCCTGACCGTGCTTTGCAGACCAGGTATCAGTGGTCAGATGGACCCTTGCCCCAACACTGTGTGCCAGACATGCCATGACTTCCTTTTGCACAATAGAGTACAGGTTGGGGATTGCCTTTTGTGAAAAGAAATTTCGGCCGGGTACCTTCCACTGCGGTGTCCCAATAGCTACAAATTTTTTGAAGGCCTCAGACTCCACCAGCTTGTATGGTAAAAGCTGGCGGGCTAAGAGTTCCGACAAGCCAGCTGTCAGACGCCGGGCAAGGGGGTGACTCTGTGACACTGGCTTCTTACGCTCAAACATGTCCTTGACAGACACCTGACTGTGGGCAGATGAGCAGGAACTGCTCAAGGCGAGAGACGTAGTGTCAGATGGTTGAGAGGGGGCAAGGAGGACAGCAGTGGTTGACGTGGCTGAAGATGCTGGACCAGGAGGAGGATGGTGGCTTTGAGCTTGTGTGCTGCTTGTACTCATCATCATGTGTTGATCCCATAGGCGTTTGTGATGTGAGATCATGTGCCTTCGCAAAGCAGTTGTACCTAGGTGGGTGTTGGATTTCCCACGACTCAGTTTCTTTTGGCACAGGTTGCAAATGGCATCGCTGTTATCAGAGGCAGACACACAAAAAAAATGCCACACTGCTGAGCTTTGCAATGGCGGCATTCTGGTGGTGGCAACAGCATGCGTTGATTGGCGTGCTGTCTGGCTGACCCCGGGTGCCGATACATGCTGTCTGACTGTGCCACTAGCTCCTTGCGACGACCTACCCCTCCTTCCAACTCGTCTCCTCCTCCTCTCTGTCTCCCCATCTGAACTTTCCCCCTGTTCTTCTTCTCTTCGAGTGGGCACCCACGTGACATCCACATCGTCATCATCAACCGCTTCACTTGTATCTGACAACTCAGCAAAGGAAGCAGCAGCGGGTACAACATCATCATCATCACACCGTACATCCATGTGTGTAATGCTGCCTGACTGAGACATATCCCTTTTATCTACATCCTCTGGCAATAATGTTTGCGCATCACTCATTTCTTCCAACTCATGTGTAAATAACTCCTCTGACAGATCAAGTGAAGCAACTGTGGTGCTAGTGTTGGTGGTGGCGGCAGGCGGGCGAGTGGTAACTTGAGAGGTGCCCAAAGCTGAGCTGGAGAAGGATGGTGCGTCAAGGTTCCGAGCGGAAGCTGTAGAAGATTGGCTGTCCTGTGTTAGCCAGTCAACTATGTCCTCAGAACTTTTCGAGTTCAGGGTACGTGGCCCCTGAACACTGGGCATTATTCTAGGGCCAAAGGGAATCACAGCACCACGACCACGACAGCCCCTGCGGGGTGGCCTGCCTCTGCCTGTCATTTTTTTTAGATTAGTTTAGTTGTACTATGCGTGCAAGCTACTGTGACACCAGATATGAGTGGCACTGTGCACTGGCAGAAGTTGGCACAGTAGACACTGTAGGTCTGACACACACGCTGGCAGGCAACTGACTGCTCATCTACTGCAGTCAAAACTGTTGTGTTTTTTTTATGCAAGCTACTGTGACACCAGATATGAGTGGCACTGTGCACTGGCAGAAGTTGGCACAGTAGACACTGTAGGTCTGACACACATGCTGGCAGGCAACTGACTGCTCATCTACTGCAGTCAAAACTGTTGTGTTTTTTTTATGCAAGCTACTGTGACACCAGATATGAGTGGCACTGTGCACTGGCAGAAGTTGGCACAGTAGACACTGTAGGTCTGACACACACGCTGGCAGGCAACTGACTGCTCATCTACTGCAGTCAAAACTGTTGTGTTTTTTTTATGCAAGCTACTGTGACACCAGATATGAGTGGCACTGTGCACTGGCAGAAGTTGGCACAGTAGACACTGTAGGTCTGACACACACGCTGGCAGGCAACTGACTGCTCATCTACTGCAGTCAAAACTGTTGTGTTTTTTTTATGCAAGCTACCGTGACACCAGATATGAGTGGCACTGTGCACTGGCAGAAGTTGGCACAGTAGACACTGTAGGTCTGACACACACGCTGGCAGGCAACTGACTGCTCATCTACTGCAGGCAAAACTGTTGTGTTTTTTTTTATTTAAGCTACTGTGTCGGGGAAAAAAAACAAGCAGACTGGTGTTTTACCAGCCCTAAAAAGGGCTTTTTGGGGTGCTGTCAGGACGCTGTGCTTACAGCAGAGATCAGATGAGTCTTTCAGGAGTGGAGTGAACACTGAATACACTTGCCTATAGCTTTCCCTATAAAACAGCAGCAGCTAAACTGTCCCTCCTCTGGCTAACACTGCAGCTTAAGTTCAGACTGAATCTAAAATAGATGCTGTCCAGGAAAAAACAAAAAAGCAGACTGGTGTTTTACCAGCCCTAAAAAGGGCTTTTTGGGGTGCTGTCAGGACGCTGTGCTTACAGCAGAGATCAGATGAGTCTTTCAGGAGTGGAGTGAACACTGAATACACTGGCCTAGCCTAGCTTTCCCTATAAAATCAGCAGCAGCTAAACTGTCCCTCCTCTGGCTAACACTGCAGCTTAAGTACAGACTGAATCTAAAATAGATGCTGTCCAGGAAAAAACAAAAAAACAGACTGGTGTTTTACCAGCCCTAAAAAGGGCTTTTTGGGGTGCTGTCAGGACGCTGTGCTTACAGCAGAGATCAGATGAGTCTTTCAGGAGTGGAGTGAACACTGAATACACTGGCCTAGCCTAGCTTTCCCTATAAAATCAGCAGCAGCTAAACTGTCCCTCCTCTGGCTAACACTGCAGCTTAAGTACAGACTGAATCTAAAATAGATGCTGTCCAGGAAAAAAAAAAAAAGCAGACTGGTGTTTTACCAGCCCTAAAAAGGGCTTTTGGGGGTGCTGTCAGGACGCTGTGCTTACAGCAGAGATCAGATGAGTCTTTCAGGAGTGGAGTGAACACTGAATACACTTGCCTAGCCTAGCTTTCCCTATAAAATAAGCAGCAGCTAAACTGTCCCTCCTCTCGCTAAGACTGCAGCTTGAGAATGAATCTAAAATGGATGCTGTCCAGGAGGTGGGAGGGTCTGGGAGGGAGGGTATGCTGCTGATTGGCTGGAATGTGTCTGCTGACTGTGAGGTACAGGGTCAAAGTTTGCTCAATGATAATGAATAGGGGGCGGACCGAACATCGCATATGTTCGCCGGCCGCGGCGAACGCGAACAAGCTATGTTCGCCGGGAACTGTTCGCCGGCGAATAGTTCTGTACATCTCTATTCATAGAAGCTACAGTATGTCTTTCTATGAATGGAGGGAATGGGCAGAAAGGGTGGGCATAGTCTAGTTTTCTTGATGAGAGCCTGTGACATATCATATCCCCAATTGAATTAACCCATGCTGAACCAAAAGATTATGACAGGGGAATGGAGGGGCATGGCCGGAGGAGGATGTCATCAAAAGAAGATGCATCAGCACGAGGAACACATCTTACTGACTGTAAGCTATGTCCCTTGTGTTGCCTTTTATGTTTTATATTTTGGCTGCATTTAGGCTTTAAAAGTGCATTCCTTGTGGCTTTAAGTGCTTAGTAAGGTATTGACCTTGACCAAGTACAAGATTTGCCAAACTTGACTGGCTGGAAGCTTTTTCCAGGTTAGTGACTTACTAGATATGGAAACAAGAGCCAGGAGGACAGCCTGCACCTAAAAAAAATTCAGCCATAGCATATTTCTAGCCACTACATTTTACCTTTCCAGCATCCACCAAACACTGAAATTTAGGATAGATTAATAATTTAAAGCTGTATATGAGATCTAAAATTATTACTATGCAGATAAAAAATTTTGGTGTTGTCGCACGCATCCTACTGTATTAGAAAAAACACTTTTATGTCATTGATATTAGAAGTCAATCACTCAGATGTCACTATTTATCAGTTGAATCCTGTCGTATGACTTGATTATATGGTATAATTGCCACCCAATCACTGAGACTCCAAATACTTGTCTACTCTTTTAAAGGCTACTTTATCCCTGGGCTCTAAATTCTGCATATTTGGTATATTTAACCACTACTGTGCACGAAAACCCCCTTCCTGCCCAAGCCATTTTTCAGCTTTCAGCGCTGTCACACTTTGAATGACAATTGCGCGGTCGTGCGACGTGGCTCCCAAACGAAATTTGCGTCCTTTTTTTCCCACAAATAGAGCTTTCTTTTGGTGGTATTTGATCACCTCTGCGGTTTTTATTTTTTGCGCTATAAACAAAAGAAGAGCGTCCAGTTTGGAAAAAAAACACTATTTTTTAATTTTTGCTATAATAAATACCCATTTTTTTTTAAAATAAAATTTTCCTCAGTTTAGGCCGATACGTATTCTTCTACATATTTCTGGTAAAAAAAAAAAATCGCAATAAGCGCGTATTGATTGGTTTGCGCAAAAGTTATAGCGTGTACAAAATAGGGGATAGATTTATAGCATTTTAATTTTTTTATTTTTTTATTAGTAATGGTGGCGATCTGCGATTTTTTATTGTGACTGCGATATTGCGGCGGACACATCGGACACTTTTGACACATTTTTGGGACCATTCACGTTTATACAGCGATCCCTGCTATAAAAATGCATTGCTTACTGTATAAATGTGATTGGCAGGGAAGGGGTTAACCACTAGGGGGCGGGAAGGGGTTAAATATGTTCCCTCAATGTGTTCTTACTGTGGGGGGAGGGGAATGACTGGGGGAGGTGACCGATGGTTGTCCCTATGTACAAGGGACACACCATCGGTCCCCTCTCCCTCACAGGACGTGGATCTCTGTGTTTACACACAGAGACCCACTTTCCTGCTCGTTTCCCGGGCAATCGCGGGTGCCCGGCGGCAATCGCGGCCGCCGGGCACGCGCACCGGGGCCTCGTGAACGCGGCGGGCGCGCGCCGCTGGCTTCAAGCGCGCGCCTCCTAGCTCGTTTTAAAGGGAGGACGTCATATGACGTCCTCCCAGAACGAGAGTATCCTCCGCCCGCCGTCAATTGACAGTGGGCGGTGGACAAGTGGTTAATCCATAATTGTGCTCTCAAGTCAAGGTTTGTATTTAACCACTTCAGCCCCGGAAGATTTGGCTGCTCAATGACCAGGCCACTTTTGCGATACGGCACTGCGTCGCTTTAACTGACAATTGTGCGGTCGTTGTACCCACAAAATTGATGTCCTTTTTTTCCCACAAATAGAGCTTTTTTTTGGTGGTATTTGATCATCTCTGCGGTTTGAATTTTTTGCGCTATAAACAAAAAAAGAGCGTAAATTTTTAAAAAAACACGAAATTTTGTACTTTTTGGTATAATAAATATCCCCATTTTTTTTTCATCAGTTTAGGCCAATATGTATTCTTCTACATATTTTTGGTAATAAAAATCACAATAAGCATATATTGATTGGTTTGCGCAAAAGTTATAGCGTCTACAAAATAAGGGAAAGATTTATGGCATTTTTATTTTTTTACTAATAATGGTGGCGATCTGCAACATTATGGCAGACAGATTGGACACTTTTGACACATTTTTGGGACACAGCGATCAGTGCTATAAAAATGTACTGATTACTGTGTAAATGTCACTGGCAGGGAAGGGGTTAACTGTGTTACCTGGGGAGTGATTCTAACTGTGGGTGTATGGGACTGCCTGGGTGAGGAGACCAATCGTTGTTCATACTTAGTATGAACAACAGATCGCTCTCCCCACCCCTGAAAGCACTTTGACAGATCTACAGTTTACAGTTTATCAGTTTATCAGTTTACATTGACAGATCTCCGTTCTGTCTCTGCGTGGAGCTATCGCGGGTACCCGGCAGTCATCGCGACCGCCGGGCACGTGCATCGGCTCCTGAGTCGTGCCTGCGGGCGCGCGCGTGCGCCCCCTCATGGTCAAAAGGTGAACCAACGTACAGCTACGACAGTTCGCCCAGGGGAGCCAACTTGACGCAGTATAACTGTGGCGGCTGGTCGGGAAGGGGTTAAAGGATTACTAAACCCAAGAACATTTTTAGAGCTAAGAACCTTTTCAGCAAGCACAGAAAATACTTATTGATCTTGCCAGAAATGCAGTGTCCTCATAATTTTTTTTTTACTGAACTGAAAGCTTCCACAATGTTATCTTCCTTCTGTAAACCATCAATCTGCCTATCCCCCACGTAATGGAGATGAACAAAGACATAGTTAGGGTCTAACCTTGGTGACAGTCATGGCTTCTTCCACAGATACCGTACAGTCCGTGTAGCCACCAATAGACAGAACATAGATAAACAAAGGCACATGAAGTATGTAATAAGAAAACGAATGGAGAAGCATCATTTAAGGACTGGTAACCTGCAGTGTATTACATTTTTGTTTTGGATTTAGATACACTTTAATTATTTATACATTTCTAGGAAAGTGATTTCTTTGAAATGATTGAAGACCAACCAGAGAGAATGTTACTAAACTGCCATCAATAGCAATATCTTGTCAACTTGGACTGGGTATGACTTCTCATCCACTTAAATCTCCTTAAAGTGTATTTATAAGTAAAATTTTGGGAGGAGTGGGGAATGATTAGAAGTACTGTCAGGTTTTATTGGTGCTGGAAAGATTATTTTATGCCGCGAAGACACGGTCGGAATTTCTGACGCAAAAAGTCTGATGGGAGCTTTTGGTCGGATATTCCGACCGTGTGTATACCCCATCGGACCTTTTCTGTTGGAATTTCCGACGGACATAGATAGAGAGCAGGTTCTCTATTTTTCCGTCGGAAATTCCAACTGAGGTTTTCCCGTTGGCAAGTCCGACAGTGTGTACGCGGCATAACTTCCAGTTGGAAATCTTCCTAACAGAAACACGTACAGGAGTATTATATTTTTTTGTAAGTTAAGTAGGAGAATGCTAGAACCTCTGTCAGCTTTTTATTGGTGTGTGTTTCCCTCGCCTCCTTTCAGGAAAAACATTTATCTAGAACAGAAAGTGAGGGAAGTGTCTCTAATGCCGCGTACACACGGTCGGACTTGCCAACGGGAAAACCTCAGTTGGAATTTCCGACGGAAAAATAGAGAACCTGCTCTCTATCTAAATCCGTCGGAAATTCCGTCAGAAAAAGTCAGATGGGGCATTCACACGGTCGGAATATCCGGCGAAAAGCTCCCATCTGACTTTCTCTGTCGGAATTCCGACCGTGTGTAGGCGGAATAAGTGTAGGTTCACACTGTTGCGGGTGCGGGACAGCATAGAGGTGCCATTAATTCTTAGTGGAACCCCCAAGCATCGGAAAATGCAGTGCATTTTCAGGTGTATGAAACCACATCATGCAAAAGCACCATGCGGTTTCTGTGTGGCTGCATTTAAAAAAACCTGCAGGGACCTTTTCCTTGCATTTCCCGCAGGTACAGCAGCCCATTCAAATGAATGGGCTGATGTGCTCCCAGAAATACGGCAAACACAAAAAACCTAGCCTACCAGAGCCCTGGATAGCAGTAAACCTGGTAGTGTTTCTAACCTGTCCCATGTCTATTTAAAATGTAAAAAAATATGGGGTAGAGGTATACTTTAAAGCTGTTCTACCAACCTACTTGGCAGTATGATCCTCTCTCACCTGTGTACTCATAGCCGCAACTAAAACTATTTTTTGGCCAATTGATCTTACATGCAGCAAAGTGTAGACTCACTTTCAATGTCTTTTATCTTCGGAATTCTGCATATAGATGCATTTTATCTGTGATTGATTTGTTTGGACAGTACTGTATCATTTGTATTGTTTGGCTGTGTTTAACATGCTGTCAAAATAAAATAAAGAAAAAAACACAAAAAAAAAAAAAATGTTGTTTAAAGTGTTACTAAACCCACAACAGTAAAATCTCTCTGTATATGCAGAATAGCATGCTTGTTATACTCACTGTGGAACTTAAGGAGTA
The DNA here is from genome assembly GCA_029206835.1 of Rana muscosa. Classification (NCBI taxonomy): domain Eukaryota; kingdom Metazoa; phylum Chordata; class Amphibia; order Anura; family Ranidae; genus Rana; species Rana muscosa. The sequence goes on from CM055117.1 coordinate 197,316,549, forward strand.
AATCCTCTGCATTGTATAAAAAGGCTGTTTTATCCTGTAAGCATAGATCCGCCCCCTCCTGCAATGTCTACCTTGGAAAGAACCTGCACATGCTCGGTTGTGTCTTTTATGCTGGACAGAACATTTCCTGTTTCAGTTGAGTTTTTTTTTTTGTGAACTGAGCATGTCATTTGCACAATCAGCTCTGGCTGAATCGTGGGTGAGGGGTCACTGATACAGAGGAAGTTTCGTCAGAGGAGAGTGAAATCTCCTTCTCCATGAACACTGGGGAATCACTGGGACCCTGTATATTAACACGTGACCGCGATATATAGAAGAAAAAAAAGGTATATAGCGGCAGTATTTGGATATAAAAAAAAGATTTAACAGCTGTGTGCACTGTAAGGGGGTGGATGATTTGTTTTTATAGTGCTGGGTTTAGTAACACTATAAGTAACCCTGTACTCTGTTCATAGGCAAACCAACACAAAGATATATAGCAGGCCACATAAGTTGCCTGTTTCTACTTTTAGCATGCTCCTTGACCTATACCCTGACAACGTTCTGAAAGCCAATATTTTCATAGGGCTAAGTTCATCCCACAACCCATATGGAACAATACTCGGGCATATGAATAGATCACCAAGAACTGAGCTGGCAGGAGTGATATAGGGGAAGGGGGAATTGAGAGTATCCATGACTGCCCAGAAATAGTGTTTGGGCTTAAGCTGCAAAAAACTGTGGAGAATGGTGTAGGTGTGAGCCTGGTGCTATGTGACTATTATGATCAGAGTACACAGTTACTCCTCTAATACACTAATATGGGGGGCGTGGCGACCGAGCTCCAAGATTGACGCTTAGCATAGGAGCTCCGTCTGTCCGCCGGAGATAATCCACCACCATCCGAGCCTATCGTCAATATCCACAGCCCAAAACATCGTCATCCGCTCTGCAATGACCCGCTGCACAATTTGAGGATGCCTAGACGAAGAAAGGCCCCGCAGCAGCCGCACAAGCTCTCAAGTTACTTCGCCACAGCCCAGCGCGGGCTACAACAAAATGGTGGTGGCGCAAGGGACCAGCGGCCTGATCACAGGACCAGAGCGCACAGTAGCCACGGGATGCCTCATCTTCCCTCACAGCCAAGCCGCATAGCGAATCCTCCTCTGGGACATCCAGTCCATTCACACGGAGCCCAGCAAAGTCCAAACTGAGCAGAGACTCTCCGGCCAGGCCGCAGGCTGACCCAAACATGGAGGTAAGCGGGCCGCAACACACAATATTATACCAGAACGCACATGAAGGGGACCCCATAGCTGACTTCCCCACAGCAGACAGACCCATCTCTGATACAATGCTGAAAGAAATGTTGCTGTCATTAAGGTCGTCTCTACAGGCTGACATGGTCAGAGGGATCAACAAGTGTCAGAGGGAAGTACACGCCATAGGTACCAGAGTGGACCATGTGGAAAGCCAGATGGAGGAATATACCTCCTCATACAACATGATAGTAGAGGCCCACACAGCATAGGGGAAGGACATAGCATGGATGAAAGACAAAATCACAGACCTTGAGGATAGATCCAGAAGGAACAACCTCAAAATGCGAGGCGCCCCAGAGTCAGTGCCCCCTAACCAATTCCTGCAATATGCCCACACCATGTTTTCCACAGTGGTGCCGGAATTAACAACCCAAGACTTTATTGTGGACAGGATCCATAGGGTCCCCAAGCCATCCTTTCTCCCTGATGACACCCTCAAGGATGTCTTACTGAGAGTTCATTACTACCATGGGAAGGAACAAATACTGCAGGCGTCACGCAAACCAGAATTAATCCCTCCACAGTACATCAATATACGGCTGCTCCCTGACCTCTCCAGACACACTCTACAAAGATGCCGAAATCTGGCGACAATCACTAAGGCGCTATGGAATCACAAAATCATCCATAAGTGTAAGTACCCAGCAACACTCTCTATCACCCACAATGATATTGAAAGGAAATATAGGAAAGGATCACAGCCCTACGGAAACTCCCTGACCAGGCCGCACAATACTCACCTCCGGCAGGCCCACAATCAATGCATAGCGAATGGCAAGTAGTATCCCACAAGCAGTCACACAAGAAAAACGCAGATGGAAGCTCGTGAAGGAAACACATGTTTACATACCATACTCTCCGGGGACAGGAGATATACGTTTATTTTCTCATTTTCCCCTCCAAAGAACCAGTAGCAGATATACCTGCACGCGGATCCGTTCCAAGATCCATTTCTTATGTTACCCATGTTGACTTTCTTTTTTTGTTTTTTTACTCTTTGTTCCTTTTGCTGTTCATTCAATATACACAGACAGATACAAAGCAACTTGTATTCATCTACTGAAGACACCCAGCATCAGACGCATCCCTCAATATGTCTCGACCCATACCAGAGCGAACCTTGCGGACACAGTAAGTACCTACACCGAACGACCATACAGCTACTTACAACACCCATGCTATGACGATTACGTACCTCTCTATTAATGCCTAGGGGCTAAATCAGCCCGCAAAAAGATTTTCCCTGTGGAAAGAAGCAAGTAAACAAAAAGCGGACATCCTTTGTGCACAGGAAACCCACTTCCAACTACACAAAATCGCGCATTTTTCCCACAAGGACTATCCTCATATATTTCTGGCCTGCACACCCCACCGCAAAATAAGGAGGAGTCCTAATGACCATAAAAAGTTCTCTATCCTTACAACAAGGAGACATTTCTGGACGATGGAGGGAGATACATAATCGTCACAGGAGACATCAACTCCAAACCTTATACCTTAGTCACGCTATACTCCCCGAACTCCCACCAACTTCGATTTGTTAAGAAGGTACTAAAAAAAGTAAACTCTATGAAGTACGGTAGCATCCTAATATGTGGTGACTTTAACTTGATATCCGACCCATCAATGGACTCCACCACCAGTAAACCTAAAGGTACAGTATTTCTACAAGCACTACTCCACACTGAGGAACTGTTCGACACATGGAGATGTTTTGTTTGTGTATTGTTTGTATTTGTCCTTGTGTATGTCTGTTATTGCACCCACTGTAATTGTTTTTCTTTCTCGTACATCACGGGACACAGAGCGACATAGTCATTACTAATGGGTTATATAGATACCGTCAGGTGCTGGCACTGGCAACTTCCAAAACCGGAAGTACCCTCCCCTATATAAGCCCCTCCCATCCGGGAGCACCTCAGTTTTTTGCCAGTGTCTAAGGTGTTGGCCAAGAAGAAACATGTGTTTTTCACTGAGCTTGCGTACAGGTTCTTTTGGGCCTCAGTAAGCTATTCCGGATCCGACCAAAAAAGCTTCATAGCTAAACGGTCGGTACCCGGGCCTTGCAAGAGAAGAGCAAGGTTTTGCCTGTAATGCTTCTCTTAGGAGAGCTGGACCCTGGGATCCAGAGCTCTGGTCATACCCACGACCAAGATGTTTTCTGTGCAGGGTGCTATACAGGTCCAGGGGAGTGGAATCCTTGGGAACCCGGTCCCTGAAGGTTTGATTACAATGCCTGCCGTGATAGGTGAAGTTTGGGCTTCTGTGGACCAAACAAAGTCCTGCGGCGAGGAAAAGGTAAGTGGGGGCCCTCAGGAACTTGGTTCTATTGAGGGACCCCCAAGCCTATTTTGTCTTTCTGCCTGTTACCTAAGGTATTCCCGCTAATATTCTGTGTATGCCTGTTACTACTGAGAAAATGTAAAAATTTTAATAGTAGGCAAGAAAAAAAAAAAAAAAAAAAAGTAAGACCGCGGTACCTGTGTTAGACACTAGAGGCCGCTATGGTTCTTTTTCTTGTAATGTGGATTTTTTTCTTCCAGAATCAAATCCAGGCAGTTGGTATGTTCTCTGCTGGGAAGCTGTCTCCTCTGCCCTGTTGCTGCGCTCATCCATCCCCGGGCCCTGCGGCAAAGGGGGCCCTGGCTCCCATCTAGCTCCTTATTGTTTTTAAAAAAGGGCGCCGAAGGCGCACGTGCCCGCGCGCCTCTATTCATAGAGGCGATCTGAAAAAAGGGGCGGAGCGGGTGGATGACGCTCAGGTGTGCGCCGCGGCACTACTGCGCATGTGCGGGCGTCCAGCGTGTTTTAAAGCACATTATAGCTGGCTATTGAATGCACAGACAGAGCTAGCAACAGATAAAGGCACACAGAGGCGGTTGATGCAGGCATCCCCTAGAAAGGCACTTTAGTAGACACCAACTGTGATATAGCAGCAATTGTGCTAGACTATTCTCAGTAAAAGTGGTGTATTACGGCTGGAATACCTCAGCTTTAGGCTTAAGAATATGCCGTCCAGAAGCTCCGGAACTGAATCTTCCAGGAAGCGAAGGGGGTCTCATCGGGCTCTGAGGTGGGCATGCTTCTGCTGCACCAGTCTCCCCTGAAGTTCAGAGGTAAGTGACCATAGAGACCCCGCAGGGGTACTTGGTACTGTGGCTGTCCTCAGTCACCTGCTCCTGTGTATGTAACAGAGGAGGTTTTTTCCTCAGCTCTGGGAGGATTAGAGAGAGATTGTCAACATTGATCGCTGCCTCCCTGTCAGGGAAAGCACGCTGATCTCCGTCTCCTCCTTCAGAGTGCCTGTTAGCAGAGCAACAGTCCCATACAGGGATCGACCTGCCTGAAGGGGATCAGGATGAGGTTGATTCTGTTATAGAGGAATCAACAGTGGAGAAACCTTTCTCAGCAGCTCAAGCTGAAAGATTATGGGTTCAGTCTCTGACTAACATGGTCCGATCGGCATTAAAAATGCACCTTGCGGAACCATCAACCACTACTGTATCCTCGTTGGGGTCGCTAGAAGCCCCCAGACTGTCTGTTCTTTTCCACTTCACCCTTTTACGGAAAGGGCTTATTTACCAGGATTGGGAACGTCCTGAGAAAATATTATTCCCCCAAGAGATTTCCGGTGGTCTATCCCATGGAGGATAAGTTCATAAAAAAATAAAAAAAAAATGGAAGGTCCCTACAGTGGACGCAGCCATCTCTTGTATTTATAAATCACTGACATGTCCAGTGGATAATGTCCAAATGTTCAAAAACCCAATAGATAAAAGATTGGAGTCCTTATGAAAGTCTGCTTCTTTCTACAGCAAGCTTGGTGACACAACCAGCAGTAGCAGCTATTGGGGTCTGCTAAGCAGTGAAGGATCAGTTAAAACAGGTCTTGAGGGACTTGACAGATCAGCAGGCCTTGCCCTAGCTGATCTACCTAGAGCCTTAGGCTTTGCGGTTGACGCCATAAAGGATTCAGTCCATCAGGCCTCCCGCCTTACGCTGTCTTACATATGCGTAGGCTTCTATGGCTCAAAAACTGGTCTGCTGAAGCTCCCTGTAAGGAATGGCTGGTTAGCGTCCCATTTCATGGTGAACGCTTATTCAGGGAAAACCTGGACAAATATATCCAGAAAATTTCCAGCGGTAAAAATACGCTCTTGCCGGTTAAAAACAGAGTTAGAGGTCCCTCTTTAAGAGGCCTGCTTCTCCAGTCCCTGGGGCATCGGCTGTGTAACAGTTCCGACGGCCTCCTCGGTCAATTCCCGGGGGTAAAAAACAGGGACAATAGCAGGGTAATGAGAAACCCTGGGTCAGGGGAGGTACAAAACCTCCCCCAAAGTTAAATTCATTGAAGGGTTGCCCCCACTCAGTCGGGTGGGGGGGGGGGACTCCAGTTGTTCACAAGAGACCTGGCGGGACGCGATCAAGACAGATAGGTGCTCTCCGCAGTATGTTGGGGATACAGATTGGAGTTAAGAGACTCTCCTCCTTCCCATTTTTGAGGTCAAACGTGCCAAGGGATCCCCGGAAGAGAGAGTCCCTCCTGTTGGCACTAGAACAACTATTGCTCCAAGGAGTAATTATGGAGGTTCCCCTGGAAGAATGAGGGTTCGGGTTTTACGCAAACCTCTCTACAGTCCCGAAGCAAACGCGGACGGGAGGCCCATATTAATTCTAAAAGGGCTATACAAATTCCTGTATATCAGGACTTTCCGATGAAGTCGATCCGATCGGTGGCCACTGCCCTACAAGGGGAGGATTGGTTAGCCGCGATCGACATCAAAGATGCTTATCTGCACATTCCCATCTTTCCAGTCTACCAAAAGTTTCTACGCTTTGCAGTAGAAGGGCGCCATTTTCAGTTCAGAGCCTTACCCTTCGGTTTGGCCACAGCACCACGAGTGTTTACAAAAATTCTGGCCCTTTATTGGCCAATCTAAGAACACAAGGTGTAATGATAATGGCATATCTAGATGACTTGTTGCTGATAGACCACTCAGTGAAAAAACTAGACGTGGTCGTTCACAAGACAATCAAGTATCTGGAATCTCACGGTTGGATTATCAACCGAGAAAAGTCAGCCCTAAAAAACAGTCAAAAGTCTGGAATACTTGGGGCTAAGGTTGGATTCAGGCCAGAGAAAAATATTCTTGCCTCGAGGAAAGGTGTTGTCTTTGAAAGATTTGATCCACTTAGTGGGTACAAAAAAGACAGCCGTCCATACGCCTGTGCATAAGGCTGCTGGGAAAAATGGTGGCATCATTCGAAGCAGTACCCCATGGTCAATTCCATTCAAGGAATTTGCAGGGGGCCATACTGTCAGCCTGGAACAAAAAAGTTCAGGCCCTAGACTTACAATGTCCTTGTCCCCTTCCGTTCGCAAGAGCCTCCGTTAGTGGTTGGTTCCCCAGAATCTGGAAAAAGGTAAATCCTTCAGTCTGATTTCTTGGAAGGTGGTCACTACAGATGCCAGCCTTATAGGCTGGGGAGCAGTACTGGAGCAATAGTCTCTCCAGGGCAGATGGTCGGATGCAGAAAAGGCCCTGCCCATCAATCTCTTAGAGATACGAGCAGCCCGGTATGCCCTAGTAGCATGGACATCCAAACTCCAAGGGTCCCCTGTCAGAATTCAATCAGACAATGCCACAGCAGTGGCATATATCAATCATCAGGGGGGCACCAGGAGTCGTGCAGCCCAGAGGGAAGTAAATTACATCCTGAAATGGGCAGAAAAATATGTCCCAGCCATATCTGCGGTATTCATTCCAGGAGTGGAGAATTGGAAGGCGGACTTTCTAAGTCGCCAGCAATTAGGCCCAGAGGAAGGGTCCCTTCACCCCGAGGTTTTCTGGACAATATGTCAGCGGTGGGGGACATCGGATGTAGATCTTCTAGCATCCAGATTCAACGCAAAGGGGGACAGGTTTGTCTCTCGGACAAGGGATCCCCTAGCTTGCGGCTCGGATGCCCTAGTGTTCCCTTGGGATCAGTTCAAGCTGATATATGCATTCACACCGCCACAATGGTTACCTCGATTACTCCGCAGAATCAGGGTAGAAAAGAAACCAGTGATTCCGGTGGCTCCAGCGTGGCCCCGAAGAGCGTGGTACGCGGAGATTGTAAAATTTCAGTGGGGAGTCCTTGGACTCTCCCACGTCGTCCGGACCTGCTTTCGCAAGGACCGATATACCACCCTTCCTTACCAGCCCTAGGTTTGACGGCCTGGCTATGGAAGCCCACATTCTAAAAAAGAGAGGGCTCTCTAATCCTGTGGTATCTACCATGATCAATGCCAGGAAGCCGGTATCCAGGCAGATCTAATATAGAATCTGGAAGGCGTACATCGCGTGGTGTGAGGCCAGGAAATGGCATCCACATAAGTACGTAATAGGTAGGATTCTGGACTTCCTACAATGGGCTGTAGATAGGAAGCTTGCCTTGAGTACTATCAAGGGTCAGATTTCGGCCTTGTCAATATTTTTTCAAAGGCCCTTGGCTTCGCATTCACTAGTCAAAGCCTTTATACAAGGAGTGATGCGTATTAGTCCTCCGGTTAATATTCCCATATGTCCATGGGATCTAATCTTGGTTCTGTCGGTTCTACAGAAACAACCATTTGAACCATTACAGCATATTTCTTTGGTGCTTCTCACCAGGAAATTGATTTTTCTAGTAGCCATTTGTTCGGCTAAAAGAGTGTCGGAATTAGCAGCTATGTCCTGTAAGGAGCCATATCTGGTTATCCATAAGGATAGAGTAGTGTTACGTCCTCATCCAGCCTTTCTTCCTAGGGTGGTATCGAGGTTTCATTTGAACCAAGATGTGGTTCTTCCTTCTTTTTTCCCCAAACCTACTTCGGTAGAGGAAAAGTTATTGCATTCTTTGGATGTAGTAAGAGCAGTTAAAGCTTATCTAAAGGCCACTGCTCAGATTCGCAGAACGGATACTTTGTTTATTCTGCCGGAAGGCCCCAGAAAGGGTCAGGCAGCGTCAAAATCTACTTTAGCCAAGTGGATTCGACAGGTCATAATACAAGCCTATGGCTTGAGAAGGAGACCGCCTCCGTTCAAAGTTAGAGCGCACTCCACGAGAGCAGTTGGAACTTCATGGGCAGTGCATCACCAGGCCTCCCTGGCTCAAATCTGTAAGGCCACAACATGGTCTTCAGTACACACGTTTACTAGGTTCTACCAGGTGGACGTTAGAAGTCAGGAGGATGTCGCCTTTGGGCGCAGTGTGTTGCAGGCCGCAAAAGATCCTCATGTCTGATAGCGCTCAGCTTATATATGGTGTATCCCCCCCCTCATTGGGCATTGCTTTAGGACATCCCATTAGTAATGACTATGTCGCTCTGTGTCCCGTGATGTACGAGAAAGAAAATAGGATTTTTATAACAGCTTACCTGTAAAATCCTTTTCTTGGAGTACATCACGGGACACAGAGCTCCCGCCCCTCTTTGGGGACACTTATTGCTTTGCTACAAAACTGAGGTGCTCCCGGATGGGAGGGGCTTATATAGGGGAGGGTACTTCCGGTTTTGGAAGTTGCCAGTGCCAGCACCTGACGGTATCTATATAACCCATTAGTAATGACTATGTCGCTCTGTGTCCCGTGATGTACTCCAAGAAAAGGATTTTACAGGTAAGCTGTTATAAAAATCCTATTTTCCGCATGGTGCGATGTTGACTGCTATTCAGCTGGATTGGTCTTTACTAGCTCTAGTTTAGAGCAGGATTTTATATTTTCTATGTGACAACATTAACTTTTGATACTTCAATAAATAACTTTTATTTTACATTCTTGGTTTTTTATTGCCCAACACTGCCAATTTTATTGCCCAACACTGCCAAAATGGCGTGGAGTTCCCCCTAAAAATCCATACCAGACCCTGTATCCGACTACGCAACCTGGCAGGCCGCAGGAAAAGAGGGGGGACGAGAGAGTGCCCCCTCTCCTGAACCGTACCAGGCCACATGCCCTCAACATGGGGAGGATGCTTTGGGGGTCTGTGACCCCTCAAAGCACCATGTCCCAATGTTGATGGGGACAAGTGCCTCATCCCCACAACCCTTGCCCGGTGGTTGTGGGGGTCTGCGGGCAGGGGCTTATCGGAATCTGGAAGACCCCTTTAACAAAGGGGACCCCCAGATCCCGGCCCCCCTATGTGAATTGGTAAGAGGTACATTGTACCCCTACCATTTCACAAAGAAAGTGTAATTTTTCTTTTTTAAAACGCACAGACACCGTTGGGATAAGTCCTTTATTAAAAATAAAAAAATAAAATAAAAAAAAGATTCCAGCGGTGGTAATCCACTCTCGGTCTCCACTCCAACGCTGTCGGTATCCTGCGATGAATGCTCTCCTCTCCGGGGTCCAGCGGTGGATGATCTCCTCTCCATCCAGGTCCAGGCTCCAGCGATGAGATGTCCAGCGCATCCTGTCTCCACCGGAGACACCCCAGGAATATCGTTGCCGCAGTCTGACAGTTCTTATGTAGCTGAGGACGGGGCCACCCGTCACGTGACCCCGTCCCCCTCTGACGCAAGGGGAAATCTGTTGCATCAGAGGGGGGCGGGGTCACTCGATATTTGGGGGGAACCCCACGGATTTTTTTTTTAAATTTGACGCAGGGTTCCCCTTAATTACCATACCAGACCTGAAGGGCCTGGTAATTGAATTTGGGGGGACCCCCACGCATTTTTTCATTTTTTTAATCAATGACTTTCAATTACTTTTCTCTGTATTGCCGGGATCCGGGAGTACTTTTAAATGACTTTTTTCCTTCACAAATGACACTTTGTGCAGGGACAGTTCTAAGAACGGGAAACAAGCGCTACTTTACAGGCATACTTTACACACCCCCTAGGAACGAAATTTAAAGGAATATTTCACTTTTATTGTTTCACTTTAAGCATTATTAAAATCACTGCTCCCGAAAAAAACGGGCGTTTTTAAAACTTTTTTTTGCATTGATACATGTCCCCTGGGGCAGAACCCGGGTCCCCAAACACTTTTTATGACAATAACTTGCATATAAGTCTTTAAAATTAGCACTTTATATTTTTCATGTTCAAGTCCCATAGACTTTAAAGGTGTTCGGATGTTCGAACAAATTTATTGCCTGTTCGCATGTTCTGATGCGAACCGAACTGGGGGGTGTTCGGCTCATCCCTACTCAGCAGTAGGGATGAGCTTCGAGTTCGAGTGGAAACCATGTTCGAGTCAAACATCGTCTGTTCGGCCGTTTGCCGAATTTCGAACATTATGGGCCGTTCGCGCCAAATTCGAGTGGCGCGTCACGGCCCATAATTCACTGCGGCATCGCAGTGCATTGCTGGCTGTTGATTGGCCAAGCATGCACTATGACCCGCATGCTTTGGCCAATCACAGCGTGGAAAAATGGAGAGCCATAATTGGCCAAAGCCAGGGTGCACCTAAAGCTTACCTGAATACAATTGCTGGTGTTCTCATACAAATACAGGCAGGGAGCTGCAGTATTTTGATTTAGTGTCCTTTGCACAGTGTGCACCTAAAGCTTACCTGAATACAATTGCTGGTGTTCTCATACAAATACAGGCAGGGAGCTGCAGTATTTTGTTTTAGTGTCCTTTGCACAGTGTGCACCTAAAGCTTACCTGAATACAATTGCTGGTGTTCTCATACTAATACCACAGGCAGGGAGCTGCAGTATTTTCAGTTAGTGTACTGTGTCCTTTGCACTGTGTGCACCTAAAAACCCCAAATTTTCAAAAACCAATTGTCATTGGGACAGAAAGTGAGATGAAATCTTCTGAAGAGGTGCACAGACAGCAAAACAAATGTTACAAGGGTGATAACCCTTCCCTATGTTTTCCAAAAAGCTTAAAAATAGATTTTTTGGCTGGAGCTACACTTTAAAAATGTACCAGTTCAAAATTACAAACAGATTCTGCGTAACAACAAACCTACAGTCCCTGTCTTGTTTGCACCGCCTATATACTGCTGTTCAGAGTATATACACCTTTCCTTTTTTTAATTTGGGTGCGGGGTTTCCCTTAATATCCATACAAGACCCAAAGGGGCTGGTAATGGGCTGGGGGGGGTACCCATGAAATTTTTCTCAATGTTTTTTATCCATATTGCCGGGACCAGACATTACATTAAAGCCGCTAGCAGTTTTAAATGACTTTTTTTCCTTTAGAAATGTAATTCTGTGCAGGGACAGTTCTAAACACGGGAAACACGTTCCACTTCACAGTCATACTATAGACACACCCCCTCCCCCCAGGTACAATATTTAACCACTTAACGACCGCTCACTGTATATATACGTCGGCAGAATGGCACCGACAGGCACAATCACGTAGAGCGTACGTGATCGCCTTTGTACAGTTGGGGGGTCCAATCGGACCCCCCTCCTATACAGTGAGCAGCCGTTTATCGTTGGGGAGCAATCAGAGATGAGGGGGTGACCATTCGATTTCGGCCACCCCCTCGCGATCGCTCCCGGTGAATGAAAATGCTTCCTCCGCCATGTGATGTAAACACAGGCAGGAGGAAGTGATGTCATCTCCCTCGCGGCGGTCTTTTCGATTCCGGCGACGAGGAGAGAAGAAGCAGGTTAGTGCACCAACAGTCCTCTGACACATAGGTACACATAGGCACACATTTCACCCCCCAGTCACCCCCAGATCACCCCCCAGGTCACCCCCCAGCCCCCAATCACAGTGTCACTGATTGCAGTGATCATTTATTTTACTGATCACTGCATTTAGTGTCATCTGTGATAGTAAAAAGTTGCAGGGCAGTTAGGATTAGGCCCCTTTAGGTCCAGGGTAGCCCCCTAACCCCCCCTAATAAAGGTTTAACCCCTTGATCGCCCCCCAGGTAACCCTTTCACCCCCTAACGCCAGCGTCACTAAGCGATCGTATTTTCGCTGTATTTAGTGCCGGTGGTGCCCTAGATAGCCAGTTATTTATTTTTAGTTTCGCCGCAGGTTTTTAGAGCGTCAGGTACCCCCATATATTATTTTAACCCCCTGATTGCCCCTAGAGTTAACCCTTTCACCAGTGATCACCGTATAAGCGTCACTGGTGACACTGGTTACCCAGTTAGTTATTTAGTTATTTAGGTAACCCGTCAGGTTTTTATATAGCGTCGGGTACCCCCATATTTAACCTAATAAAGGTTTTAACCCCCTGATTGCCCCTAGTTAACCCTTTCACCAGTGATCACCATATAAAGGTTACGGGTGACGCTGGTTGGTTAGTTTGCTTTTTATAGCATCAGGGCACCCGCCGTATATAACCCAATAAAGGTTTAACCTCCTGATCGCCCGGTGGGTGAGATCAATTAGGTTTTAGCGCCAGAGAGGGTCTGCGTCGCCCCAGGCAGCGTTAGGTTAGTGCCAGTAACGCTAACACCCATGCGCAAAGCATACACCTCCCTTAGTGGTATAGTATCTGATCAGATCTATACTAGCGTCCCCAGCGGTTTAGGGTTTCCAAAAACGCAGTGTTAGCGGGATCAGCCCAGATACCTGCTAGCACCTGCGTTTAGCCCCTCCACCCAGCCCAGCACAGCCCAGCCCACCCAAGTGCAGTATCGATCGATCACTGTCACTTACCAAACACAAAACACATAACTGCAGCGTACGCAGAGACAGTCCTGATCCCTGCGACCGCTAACAGTTTTTTTTGTAGCGTTTGATATATTTGCTGACGACAGTCGGGTGCTTTTTTTCCTGTGAATCTTACTAGTGTACCCCTAAATTTAGAGCCCAAAATGGCAAGTCGAAGGTACACTAGTAAAGAGGCCTACGAGATTCTGAGCATGACAGATAGTGAAGAGGAGGTCATGTATCTGTCAGATTCAGGCTCAGAATATCTTCCCGTAGAAGACAGTGACGTCAGCGGCCCCACGTCAGATAGCTCTGACGACGAAGTTGAGGTAGGTCCCTGCTCTTCTGAGGTTGTTGAGGAGCAAGAACCGCAGGGCTCTCGTATCATGGAGCAGAGTAGTACTAGCGCCGCTATTCCTTCTGGTGAATTGGCAAGCACCAGCGGCCTAGTACAGCCTGGGCGTACATCCAGCACTGCAGTATCACTTGGTGACGTTGCGAGTCCCATAAGTGCAGTTCAAGCTGGCGAGGTGGCAAGCACAAGTAGTGTCCCGCTGCCACCAATAAGAAGACAAAGGCAAGCCCGTCGTACCCATAGTGCTCTTCCTGCAGAATTCGCCTATCCTGATTGGGTCCCCACCACTTCTGCAGAACCCGTACTTCCCCCATTCACTGCCCAACCTGGTATTCAGGTGGAAACAGCTGATTTTATGCCAATTGATTATTATTCACTGTTTTTCACGGAAGATCTCTATAGATCTATTGTGGACCAGAGTAATTTATATGCTGGTCAATTCATCGCCGCTAATCCCCAGTTGCCTTCCATTGCCAAAGATTGGAAACCAATTACGGTTTCCGAATTTAAGACCTTTCTGGGCCTTTCCCTCAACATGGGCACACATAAATTCCCGTCATTGCGTGCTTATTGGTCCACGCACCCAATTGACCACATGCCCGTGTTCTCTGCCTCCATGCCCAGGAAACGATACGAGCAGATTTTGCGGTTCATGCACTTCAACGACAATGAACTTTGTCGTCCACGTGGGGACCCTGAATACGACCGGCTCTATAAAATTCGGCCCCTCATAAACCACTTCAACGAACGTTTTGCAGCCTTGTTTATTCCCGATCAAGCTGTCTGCGTTGATGAGTCCCTGATTAAATTTTCTGGCCGCTTGGCTTTCAAGCAGTACCTTCCCAGCAAGCGTGTCAGATATGGGGTCAAGCTATATAAGTGCTGTGACAGGGCAACAGGCTATGTATGGAGCTTTATGGTTTATGAGGGAAAAGATAGTCAGGTTGAGCCGGTCAACTGCCCGGATTACATAGGGAGCGCTGGCAAGATAGTGTGGAAATTGGTGTCACCCTTATTCGGAAAGGGGTAACACTTGTATGTGGACAATTATTACACGAGCGTGCCACTGTTTAGTCACTTGTTTGATCATCAGATTGGAGCATGTGGCACCGTGCGACCTAATCGCCGGGGCTTTCCCCAGCGGCTTGTAGATGCCCGTCTTAGGCTGGGGGAGAGAGCCTGCGTAAAGTGTAATAACTTGCTCGCTATGAAGTGGAGGGACAATAAGAATGTTTTCCTTCTTTACTCGCTTCATGCAGACACGACAGTCCAAATTCGTACGGCGACTGGTGTTGTGGAGAAACCCCTCTGTGTCCACGAATATAACAAAAATATGGGAGGGGTGGACCTCAACGACCAGTTGATGGCGCCGTATCTAATTGACCGTAAGGCGAGACGCTGGTACAAAAAAGTGTCTCTATCCTTATTCCAATTGGCTTTGCTGAACGCTCATGTGCTATACAGAGCTTCAGGCGGGACTTTATCTCTTCTAAAATTCCAGAATGAGATAGTCACAGAACTCCTGTATCCAAGCGGTTCTGCACCTCACCATCCCCTACCAAATGCAGTAAGCCGGCTGCATGAGAGGCATTATACGCATCTCCTCCCGAGTATCCCTACCCAACGAACCCCCCAAAAAAGATGTCATGTCTGTAGCAAGCGCGGATTTAGGCGTGACACCCGTTATTATTGTCCACTCTGTCCTGACAAACCTGGTCTTTGCCTTGGTGAATGTTTTGAACGCTACCACTCAAAAGTGAAGTTTTAGCGTAGGGTTCAGCATTTCACAGACTAGGACACACTTACACAGGGTCTCCCAAGATGCCATTACATTTTGAGAGACCCGAACCGTTACAGTTGTTAAAGTTTAAAAAAAAAGTGTAAAAAAGAAAAAAAAAAAAGGAAAAAACAAAAACACAAAAAAATATAAAATAAAAAAACCAAAAATAGTTGTCGTTTTATTGTTCTCTCTCTCTCTCTATTTTCTCTCTATTGTTCTGCTCTTTTTTACTGTATTCCATTCTGCAATGTTTTATCATGCTTGCTTTTCAGGTATGTAATTTTTTGTTTTCAGGTGCGCCATTCAACTGCAGCGCGGAATTATTTATCTTGACAGCAACAGCGTTTGCTCCCACGATACATAAAGCCGTGACTCCAGTGCTGTAGGAGGTGATTTCATCACCACAGTTAAAAAAAAAGAGCATATATGCCGAAGCATGTGGGCAGCAGGGGCGGAGGAGCGATTTTGCTCCTAATGCCGAGTATATACGGTCGAAATTCCGACGGAGGCTTGCCCGTGGAAAAGTTTGACCGTGTGTACGCGGCATAACCTTTTATGCCGCGTACATACGGTCGAAATTTCGACAAAGGCTTGCCCGTGGAAAAGTCGGACCGTGTGTACGTGGCATAACTTTTTTGCGGGAGGATGCCCCCATGCTTCGGCATATATATATTTTAGGCACAGGTTGCGTTAAAAAAATGTTTTATTTATTTACTAGGTTTTGTTTTGGTATTTGCTTTGCAGGTATGGTATGGTAAGGTCTTACTGTTGTACTGTAATGTTACTTTGTTTTAATGTTAACCATCATTTGCTTAGCAGGTACGCCATTCAGTTGCATCGCGGATTTATTTATCTTGACAGCAACAGCGTTTGCTCCCACGATACATAAAGCCGTGACTCCAACGCTGTAGGAGGTGATTTCACCACCACAGTTAAAAAAAGAGCATATATTCCAAAGCATGGGGGCAGCAGGGGCGGAGGAGCGATTTTGCTCCTAATGCCGCGTATATACGGTCGAAATTCCGACGGAGGCTTGCCCGTGGAAAAGTTTGACCGTGTGTACGCGGCATAACCTTTTATGCCACGTACATACGGTCGAAATTCCGACGAAGGCTTGCCCGTGGAAAAGTCCGACCGTGTGTACGCGGCATAACTTTTTTGCGGGAGGATGCCCCCATGCTTCGGCATATATGCCCATCATTAGAAGTGGGTGGATGAAGGGAGGTATTCTAATGGTGGGCATACCCACCGATCAATCTCTTTTTTTCGTTCAGCCAACAGGCTGCATGAAAAAAAAAGATTACAATACATGTCCAACAAGGACCAGCAACGTACTGGTATGTTGCTGGACTTTGAATGTTTATACCAGAATGATGCCTGCAGGTTTAGGTATCATCTTGGTATCATTCTTTTCAGCCAGTGGCCGGTTTTCATGTAAAAGCAATTCTAGCAGATAATTAGCCTCTAGACTGCTTTTACAAGCAGTGGGAGGGAATGCCCCCCCCCGGATATAAACAGCGCCATTGGGAAATTGGGAAAGCATTTTATCACACCGATCTTGGTGTGGTCAGATGCTTTGAGGGCAGAGGAAAGATCTAGGGTCTAACCCCCCATTTTTTATCAAAAAAAGAGAACCTGTCACTACTTATTGCTATCATAGGGGATATTTACATTCCCTGAGATAACAATAAAAATGATAAAAAAAAAAAAAATATGGAAGGAACAGTTTAAAAATAAAAAAAAAGCAAAAGAAATAATAATAAAAAAAAAAGCACCGCTGTCCCCCCCTGCTCTTGCGCAAATGCGAACGCAAGCGTCGGTCTAGCATCATATGTAAACAGCAATTGCATCATGCATGTGAGGTATCACCGCGAAGGTCAGATCGAGGGCAGTAATTTTAGTAGTAGACCTCCTCTGTAAATCTAACGTGGTAACCTGTAAAAGCTTTTAAATGCTTTTAAAAATGATTGTAGTTTCTCGCCGCTGCGCGTTTGTGCGCAATTTTAAAGCATGTCGTGTTTGGTATCCATGTACTCGGCCTAAGATCATCTTTTTTATTTCATCAAACATTTGGGCAATATAGTGTTTTTTAGTGCATTAAAAATAAAAAAAAGGTGTTTTTCCCCCAAAAAATGCGTTTGAAAAATCGCTGCATAAATACTGTGTGGAAAAAAAAATGCAACACCCACCATTTTAATCTGTAGGGCCTTTGCTTTAAAAAAATATATAATGTTTGGGGGTTCAACATAATTTTCTTGCAAAAAAAAAAATGTTTTCATGTAAACAAAAAGTGTCAGAAAGGGCTTTGTCTTCAAGTGGTTAGAAGAGTGGATGATGTGTGACATAAGCTTCCTAATGTTGTGCATAAAATGCCAGGACAGTTCAAAACCCCCCCAAATGACCCCATTTTGGAAAGTAGACACCTCAAACTATTTTCTGAGAGGCATGTTGAGCCCATTGAGTATTTTTTTTTTGGTCCCAAGTGATTGAATAATGACAAAAAGAAAAAAAAATGTACAAAAAGTTGTCACTAAATTATATATTGCTCAAACATGCCATGGTTATATGTGGAATTGCACCCCAAAATACATTCTGTTGCTTCTCCTGAGTACGGGGATACCACATGTGTGAGACATTTTGGGAGCCTAGCCGCGTACAGGACCCCCAAAACCAAGCACCGCCTTCAGGATTTCTATGGGTGTAAATTTTTGATTTCACTCCTCACTGCCTATCACAGTTTCGGAGCCCATGGAATGCCCAGATGGCACAAACCCCCCCCCCAAATGACCCCATTTTGGAAAGTAGACACCCCAAGCTATTTGCTGAGAGGTATGTTGAGTATTTTGCAGATCTCGCTTTTTGTCACAAAGTTTTAAAAATTGAAAAAAGAAAAAAAAAATATGTCTTTCTTCATTTTCAAAAACAAATGAGAGCTGTAAAATACTCACCATGCCTCTCGGCAAATAGCTTGGGGTGTCTACTTTCCAAAATGGGGTAATTTGTGGGGGTTTTGGGCTATCTTGGCATTTTATGGCCTTCAAAACTGTGATAGGTAGTGAGGAGTGAAATCAAAAATTTGTGCCCTTAGAAATCCTGAAGGCGGTGCTTGGTTTTCGGGGGCCCATACGCGGCTAGGCTCTCAAAAAGTCCCACACATGTGGTATCCCCGTACTCAGGAGAAGCAGCCAAATGTATTTTGGGGTGCAATTCCGCATATAACCATGGCATGTTTGAGCAATATATCATTTAGTGACAACTTTTTGTACTTTTTTTTTTTTTCTTTTTGTCATTATTCAATCACTTGGGACAAAAAAAAATAAATATTCAATGGGCTCAACATGCCTCTCAGCAATTTCCTTGGGGTGTCTACTTTCCAAAATAGGGTCATTTTGGGGGGTTTTGTGCTATCTTGGCATTTTATGGCCTTCAAAACTGTGATAGGTAGTGAGGAGTGAAATCAAAAATGTATGCCCTTAGAAACCTTGAAGGCGGTGCTTGGTTTTTGGGGTCCCGTACCCGGCTAGGCTCCCAAAAAGTCTCACACATGTGGTATCCCCGTACTCAGGAGAAGCAGCAGAATGTATTTTGGGGTGCAATTCCACATATAACCATGGCATGTGTGAGCAATATATCATTTAGTGACAACTTTTTGTAAATTTTTTCTTATTTTTTTCTTTTTGTCATTATTCAATCATTTGGGGCAAAAAAAAAAATATTCAATGGGCTCAACATACTTTCCAAAATGGGGTCATTTGGGGGGGGGGTTTGTGCCATCTTGGCATTTTATGGCCTTCAAAACTGTGATAGGTAGTGATAGGTAGTGAGGAGTGAAATCAAAAATGTATGCCCTTAGAAACCTTGAAGGCGGTGCTTGGTTTTTGGGGTCCCGTACGCGACTAGGCTCCCAAAAAGTCCCACACATGTGGTATCCCCGTACTCAGGAGAAGCAGCAGAATGTATTTTGGGATGTAATTTCACATATGCCCATGGCATGTGTGAGCAATATATCATTTAGTGACAACTTTGTGCAAAAAAATAAAGTTTGTCATATTCCCGCAACTTGTGGCAAAATATAAAATATTCCATGGACTAATCATGCCTCTCAGTAAATAGCTTGGGGTGTCTACTTTCCAAAATGGGGTCATTTGGGGGGGTTTTGTGCTATTTTGGCATTTTATGGCCTTTTATGGCCTTCGAAACTGTGATAGGTAGTGAGGAGTGAAATCAAAAATTTGCGCCCTTAGAAATCCTGAAGGCGGTGCTTGGTTTCCGGGGTCCCGTACGTGGCTAGGCTCCTAAAAAGTCCCACACATGTGGTATCTCCGTACTCAGGAGAAGCAGCAGAATGTATTTTGGGGTGCAATTCCACATATAACCATGGCATGTGTGAGCAATATATTATTTAGTGACAACTTTTTGTAATTTTTTTTTTTTTTGTCATTATTCAATCACTTGGGACAAAAAAAAAATATTCAATGGGCTCAACATGCCTCTCAGAAATTTCCTTGGGGTGTCTACTTTCCAAAATGGGGTCATTTGGGGGGGTTTTGTACTGCCCTGCCATTTTAGCACCTCAAGAAATGAGATAGGCAGTCATAAATTAAAAGCTGTGTAAATTCCAGAAAATGTACCCTAGTTTGTAGACGCTATAACTTTTGCGCAAACCAATAAATATACGCTTATTGACAGTTTTTTTTACTAAAGACATGTGGCTGAATACATTTTGGCCTAAATGTATGACTACAATTGAGTTTATTCGATTTTTCTTATAACAAAAAGTAGAAAATATCATATTTTTTCAAAATTTTCGGTCTTTTTCCGTTTATATCGCAAAAAATAAAAATCGCAGAGGCAATCAAATACCATTAAAAGAAAGCTCTATTTGTGGGAAGAAAAGGACGCAAATTTCGTTTGGGTACAACATTGCATGTCCGCACAATTTACAGTTAAAGCAGCACAGTGCAAAATTCTGAATTCACCTCTGGTCCTTTAGCTACCAAATGGTCCGGGGCTTAAGTGGTTAAAGGAATATTTCACTTATTTTTTTTCATTTTAAGCATCATTAGAATTACTACTCCCGAAAAACGTCTGTTTTTAAAACGTTTTTTTTGCATTGATACATGTCCCCTGGGGCAGGATCCGGGTCCCCAAACCCTTTTTAGGACAATAACTTGCATATTAGCCTTTAAAATTAGCACTTTTGATTCCGAACGTTCGAGTCCCATAGACTTTAATAGGGTTCTAAAGTTCGCGCAAACTTTCGGTCAGTTCGCAGGTTCTGGTGTGAACCGAAACGGGGGGGTGTTCGGCTCATCCCTACTCAGCAGGCTTTCTATCCACACCCTTCAACATTAAACAAACGGGACCAGACAAGGTTGCCCCTTGTCACCAACCATCTTCAATCTCATGATTGAACCACTAGCTGAAGCAATTAGAACACACCCCATGATCACGGGTTTCCAGTTTGGATCTAGAATGCATACTATAAATTTATTTGTGGACGATGTCATTCTGCTTCTGACCAACCCGCTTACATCCCTAAACCAAGCTCATCAAACCCTAATGGCTTTTGGCAATATTTCGTATTACAAAGTCAACTTCACCAAATCCCTAATCTAATGCCGCGTACACACGATCGTGATTCACGGCGGTGAAAACACCGCCGTGAATCACGACATGAAATAAAATGAAAAACGAGGGAACAGCATTTTCCCCCACACACGACCGTTTTTCCCGTCATTTTTTTCTTTGTCGAGAAAAACGACCGTCTGTGGGCTCCGCGGCAGTGTCTCCCTATGGGAAAACTGCAGCGGAAAAAAATGATGGAAAAAACGATGAGAAAATTTAGAACATGTTCTAATTTTTCTCATCGTGATTAATGCCGTTTTTCCTGTCGGGAAAAACGGCAAAAAGCCCACAGACGATCGTTTTTCTCGTCCAAAGGAAAAAATGACATTTTTCCCGACGGGAAAAATGATCGTGTGTACGCGGCATTAGATTTGGGAGTACCACCCTCAATACGAAACTTACTACAAAAAAGACTACCATATACGTGGAGCGAAAGAGGTATCACTTACCTAGGAATCTAAATTACAAGCACAATTTCTGCACTAGCTAAGGCTAATATGATTCCGCTACTTGCAAACTGGAAACCCAACTAAGAGAAATGTCGAAAAGAGAAATATCCTGGCTAGGTAAAATAACGGCCTACAAAATGTTGATACTACCACAAATCTTATATACCTTAAACAACTGTCCAGTCTAAGCTGGAAATACATCTGGGGGGGGGCAAAAGAGCTAGATGCTCACGTAACAACCTTACCTTGCATAGGAAGGTGGGAGGGGCAGGATTAGTAGATATTAGTGATGAGCCGAACACCCCCGGGTTCGGTTCGCACCAGAACCCGCGAACGGACCGAAAGTTCGTACGAACAATAGAACCCTATTAAATACAATGGATGCGAACGTTCGAATTCTAAAGTGCTAATTATAACAACTATTATGCATGTTATTGTCCTAAAAAGGGTTTGGGAACCCGGGTTCTGCACCAGGGGACATGTATCAATGCAAAAAGAAGTTTTAAAAACGGTCGTTTTTCGGGAGCAGTCATTTTAATGATGCATAAAGTGAAAAAAAAAAAGTCAAATATTCCTTTAAATATCGTACCTGGGGGGTGTCTAAAGTATGCCTGTGAAGTGCCACGTGTTTCCCGTGTTTAGAACTGTCCCTGCACAAAATGACACTTCTAAAGGAAAAAAAAGCCATTTAAAACTGCTTGCGGCTTTAATGTAATGTCTGGTCCCGGTAATATGGATGAAATTCTTTAAGAAAAATGGCATAGCTACCCCATGACCCCCCCCCCTACCCCAGCCCATTACCAGCCCCTTTGGGTCTTGTATGGATATTAAGGGGAACCCCGCACATAAAATAAAAAAGGCCCTATATACTCTGAACAGCCGTATACTGGCGGTGCATACAAGACAGGGACTGTAGGTTTGTTCTTATGTAGAATCTGTTTGTAATTTTGAACAGGTACATTGTTGAAGTGTAGCTCCAGCCCAAAAATCTATTTTTAAACTTTTTGGAAAACATAGGTAAGGGTTATCACCCCTGTAACATTTGTTTTGCTGTCTGTGCCCCTGTTCAGAACATTTCACCTCACTTTCCGTCCCAATGACAACTGTTTTTGAAATGTGGTGTTTTTCTTGAAACAAGGATTGCTGATAAAGCATCAGTACAGAGGAGACACCTTTCTCCCATATTTATTCTTACAGGAGAGAATTTTCCTTCCTAGTGGTAGATTTCCTCTCACTTCCTGTTGTCTTCTTGCGTTTGCAAGTAGGAGTCGTTTGTAAGTTGGATGTTTGAAAGTAGGGACCTGCCGTATATACTCTGCAGAAATAGGCCCCTTAGTTGTTGGTGTTGGCACAACACTGTAAGCACTCACAGTTACTCTTGGTTGGTGCTGGAATGCCCTGCTGTCAACTATTATATCAGGAATTTTAATTACATATAATTGTTGAACAGTGGTAGTAAAAATTGGGCCTTTGATGGTGGTGCTGGTGCCACAACACTGTAAGCCCTGACAGTTACTCTTGGTGGGTGCAGCAATGGGCCCTGCTGTGAATTATTAGATCAAGAATTGTAATTGCATGCCCCTGTTGAACAGGGGCTGAAAAATTGGGCCTTTCGTGGTGGTGGTGGTGGTGGTGGTGTTGCCACAACACTGTAAGCCCTCAGAGTTACTCTTGGTGGGTGCAGGAATGGGCCCTGCTGTGAATTATTAGATCAAGAATTGTAATTACATGCCCCTTTTGAACAGGGGCTGAAAAATTGGGCCTTTCGTGGTGGTGGTGGTGGTGGCGTTGCCACAACACTGTAAGCCCTCAGAGTTACTCTTGGTGGGTGCAGCAATGGGCCCTGCTGTGAATTATTAGATCAAGAATTGTAATTACATGCCCCTTTTGAACAGGGGCTGAAAAATTGGGCCTTTCGTGGTGGTGGTGGCGTTGCCACAACACTGTAAGCCCTCAGAGTTACTCTTGGTGGGTGCAGGAATGGGCCCTGCTGTGAATTATTAGATCAAGAATTGTAATTACATGCCCCTTTTGAACAGGGGCTGAAAAATTGGGCCTTTCGTGGTGGTGGTGGTGGTGGCGTTGCCACAACACTGTAAGCCCTCAGAGTTACTCTTGGTGGGTGCAGCAATGGGCCCTGCTGTGAATTATTAGATCAAGAATTGTAATTGCATGCCCCTGTTGAACAGGGGCTGAAAAATTGGGCCTTAGGCACTGGTGGCACAACACTACAACCCCTCACAGATACTGTACTTGGAGCACAGCAATGAGCCCTGTTGCAAAGTATTGCTTCAAAAATTGTAATGACACGCCCCTGTTAAACAGGGGCTGAAAAATTGGGCCTTAGGCACTGGTGCCACAACACTCCAACCCCTCACAGATACTGTACTTGGAGCACAGCAATGAGCCCTATGGCAAATTATTGCTAAAAAAATTGTAATTACACGCCCCTGTAAAACAGGGGCTGAAAAATTGGGCCTTAGCCACTGGTGGCGGCACCCATAAACAAAAATGATCTTCCAAGCTATCATCATCAATCGTATCATTGAGGACTCGGAGGAGGAGGATAGCCAGTCAACTTAACAGCACAGGCACTCAGCATCAGCATCAGTCTTGAAGGGATGTGACATGTTAAAATCAATTAGTCTGTTATATCAGCATCAGGTGTGTGGTAGCTGGTGGTGATCCAAGACTGGTTCATCTTGATGAAAGTCAGTCGATCAACCGAGTCGGTGGACAGGCGCACCCTGTGATCCGTGACAAATCCTCCAGCAGCACTGAATGTGCGTTCCGAAAGAATGCTGGATGCAGGACAGGCCAGTAGCTCAATTGCATACTGTGCAAGCTCTGGCCAGTGATCCATCCTCAAGACCCAGTAAGCCAGAGGATTTTCGGTGGGGAAGGTGTCCAAGTCTGACCTTGCCCCTAGATATTCCTGCACCATGTTTATCAGACGCTGGCGATGGTTGCTGGAACCGATCATACTTTGGGGCTGCGGACTAAAGAATTGTCTGAACGCATCGGTCAGACGGCCACCTTCCCCACCGCTCCTTCTTTGACTGGCCGAAGCCTCAGCAACTCGTTGTCCAGGACCAGGAGTTTGTAACCTCCCAGTCTCTGGGAACGCGTTGCACAGACCTTTCTGCAAGGCCTCCCGGAGTTGTCTCATCCTCTGCTCCCTCTGCGACGGTAACATAAGGTCCGCAACCTTACCCTTGTACCGTGGATCAAGGAGAGTGGCCAGCCAGTAATGGTCCCTCTCCTTGATCCGAAGAATACGAGGATCCTTCTGCAGACTTTGCAGGATCAGGGAGGCCATGCAGCGTAGGTTTGCTGAGGCATTCGCTCCGGAGTCCTCTGGGTCACTAAGGACGACATGATCCGCAGCCACCTCCTCCCAGCCACGTACAAGTCCACTGGTTTCTTGGGACTGTAAATCATCCCTAAAAGACTGCTGCTGATGATGCTGAGTGCCAGCCTCCACCTCCATGCTGACACAATCCTCCTCCTCCTCCTCCTCCTCCTCCTCTTCCTGTGCGATGGGTGGGACAGAAGGAACACTGTCTGGGTAAAGGGGGCCTTGAGAGGCAAGGAAGTCCTCCTCTTCCTGCCTCTGTTCTGCCTCAAGTGCCCTGTCCATTATTCCACGCAGCGTGTGCTCCAACAGGTGGACAAGAGGTACAGTGTCACTGATGCATGCACTGTCACTGCTCACCATCCTCGTGGCCTCCTCAAATGGTGCCAGGACAGTGCATGCATCCCTGATCATGCCCCACTGGCGTGGAGAAAAAACCAAGGTCCCCTGACCCTGTCCTGGTGCCGTAGTCGCACAGGTACTCATTGATGGCCCTCTGCTGCGTGTGCAGCCGCTGCAGCATGGCCAACGTTGAGTTCCACCTGGTGGGCATGTCACATATAAGGCGGTTCTTGGGCAGGTTCAACTCCTTTTGCAGCTCAGCCAGGCGAGCACTGGCATTATAAGATCTGCGGAAATGCACACAGACTTTCCTGGCCTGCCTCAGGACATCCTGTAAGCCCGGGTACCTGCCCAAGAACCGCTGCACCACCAGGTTAAGGACGTGAGCCACACAGGGCACATGGGTCAGTTGTCCCTGTCGGAGGGCGGAGAGGAGGTTGGTGCCATTGTCGCAAACCACCATTCCTGGCTTAAGCTGGCGTGGCGTCAACCACCTCTCGGCCTGGCCCTGCAGAGCAGACAGGACCTCTGCCCCAGTGTGGCTTCTGTCCCCCAAACACACCAGCGCAAGCACGGCATGGCATCTTTTTGCCTGCGTACTTGTGTAGCCCCGTGAACGGCTACGGAGCACCGCTGGTTCATAGGACAAACCACAGGAAGAGGCCATGGAGGAAGAAGAAGAGGAGGGGGTGGAGGAGAGAGGTGTGTCACAACCAGTAGTAGCATTTTGGAGGCGTGGCGGTGGAACAACCTCCAACACTACTGCACCTTGTCCTGCATCCTTCCCAGCTGCCAAAAGAGTGACCCAATGGGCCGTGAAAGAAAGGTAACGTCCCTGTCCATGCCTGCTGGACCATGAGTCAGCGGTAATATGCACCTTACCGCTGACCGCCCTGTCCAGCGAGGCCAAGACATTGCCTTCCACATGCCGGTAGAGAGCCGGAATAGCCTTCCGTGAGAAAAAGTGGCGTTTGGGAACCTGCCACTGAGGAACCGCACATTGCACAAACTCACGGAAGGGGGCCGAGTCTACCAACTGAAAAGGCAGCAGTTGAAGCGCTAGCAATTTAGCCAAGCTAGCATTCAACCGCTGGGCATGTGGATGGCTGGGAGTGAACTTCTTTCGACGGTCCAGCAGCTGGGGCAGGGAAATTTGCCTGCTAGAATCGGACGTCGGTGTACTGCTAGCAGAGTGGCCGCAAGTACTTGGCTGTGACACACCTAATTCTACACCTTCATTCCTCTCAGTGCATGTTTCAGAGAGGACTGAAGTTATAGTGGGGTTGGAGATCCCAGCTGATGCGGTGCAAGGAGAGGTCCGCTTTGTTCTTTGGTGTGGGTCTTTGAGGTAGGCTTGCCAACGAGCTGCATGGCAGGTCAACATATGTCTGGTCAGGCATGTGGTACCCAAGCGGCTGATGTTTTGGCCACGCGATATACGCTTGAGACATATGTTGCAAACAGCAGCTGTGCGATCTGATGCACTAGCCTCAAAAAAGGCCCACACCAAGGAACTTTTTGAATGACGGGCAGAGGCAGCGCCCTGCACAGGCGGAGCTCTGCGGTGTGATTCCGTCGGTGTACTGCCCTTACGCTGGCCACCAAAGGGCATCCTGCCTCGTTGGAGATGTGCCTCCTCCTCATCCTCCTCCTCCTCCTCTCTACTATTAGGCACCCACGTGGAGTCAGTGACCTCATCATCCCTCCCTCCTCATCACTGGAGCCAATCTGGCAGTATGCTGCAGCTGCTGGAACATGACTGCCAGATTGGTGTCCTTCTTGAGCATCCCCTCTGTCTGCTCTCACGCTACTGCCTTCCTGTAGCTGGGTTTCATCATCAGACCCTTCGAAACGCTGGGCATCCTCCTGGAGCATGTACCCAACACTGTGCTCAAACAGTTCGGGGGACTCCTCAGGAGGAGGACATGGTGGGTCTAGGGAAGGAGTGACTGATGATGAGTCTGACATTGATACCAGGGAAGAGGACGCTTTGGCAGCTGCTTTGCCAGTACCCTGAGCCTGGGTGAGAGAGGATGAGGAGGAGGAGGAGGGCTTGGTCATCCACTCTACCAAGTCTTCGGCATGATGTGGCTCAACATGTCCAGCTGCCGAAAAGAAGGACAAGCGTGTCCCATGGCCATGTGCTGATGACAATGCACCGCGTCCACGACCAGCACTGTTGCCCCCAGACACAGAGCCTGCTTGCCCTCTTTTATTGCCTCCTGACTGTCTGCCTCTCCTTGTTTGCCTTCCAGACATTCTAATAGATGGCCTGCAGGGAGATGGGAAAAAAGCAATAAGGGCTACCTTCAGGTGTCCTTCTCTGTCCCTTTACTTAAGGATTTCTAAATATGGTTGAGGATGATTGCTTTTGCACAGAATAGCACAACGACAATTTCCCTGACTGTCAAAAAAACAAGGATTTCAAAGATGGTTGATGAGGAATGCTTTAGCACACTATAGCACAAGGAGAATTTCCCTCACTGTCCTTCCCTGTCCCTAGAAACAAGGATTCGCACAGTGAAAGAAACTGACACTCTCCCTACCTAGAGTTTTCTGTCCCTAGAAAAAATGTTTTTTTAAAGCACACTATAGCACAAGGAGAATTCCCCTCACTTTCCTTCTTTGTCCCTAGAAACAAGGATTCGCACAGTGAAAGAAACTGACACTCTCCCTACCTAGAGTTTTCTGTCCCTAGAAAAAATGTTTTTTTAAAGCACACTATAGCACAAGGAGAATTCCCCTCACTTTCCTTCTTTGTCCCTAGAAACAAGGATTCGCACAGTGAAAGAAACTGACACTCTCCCTACCTAGAGTTTTCTGTCCCTAGAAAAAATGTTTTTTTAAAGCACACTATAGCACAAGGAGAATTCACTCACTGTCCTTCCCTGTCCCTAGAAACAAGGAATCGCACAGTGAAAGAAACTGACACTCTCCCTACCTAGAGTTTTCTGTCCCTAGAAAAAATGTTTTTTTAAAGCACACTATAGCACAAGGAGAATTCCCCTCACTTTCCTTCTTTGTCCCTAGAAACAAGGATTCGCACAGTGAAAGAAACTGACACTCTCCCTACCTAGAGTTTTCTGTCCCTAGAAAAAATGTTTTTTTAAAGCACACTATAGCACAAGGAGAATTCACTCACTGTCCTTCCCTGTCCCTAGAAACAAGGAATCGCACAGTGAAAGAAACTGACACTTTCCCTACCTAGAGTTTTCTGTCCCTAGAAAAAATGTTTTTTTAAAGCACACTATAGCACAAGGAGAATTCCCCTCACTTTCCTTCTTTGTCCCTAGAAACAAGGATTCGCACAGTGAAAGAAACTGACACTCTCCCTACCTAGAGTTTTCTGTCCCTAGAAAAAATGTTTTTTTAAAGCACACTATAGCACAAGGAGAATTCACTCACTGTCCTTCCCTGTCCCTAGAAACAAGGAATCGCACAGTGAAAGAAACTGACACTCTCCCTACCTAGAGTTTTCTGTCCCTAGAAAAAATGTTTTTTTAAAGCACACTATAGCACAAGGAGAATTCCCCTCACTTTCCTTCTTTGTCCCTAGAAACAAGGATTCGCACAGTGAAAGAAACTGACACTCTCCCTACCTAGAGTTTTCTGTCCCTAGAAAAAAAGTTTTTTTAAAGCACACTATAGCACAAGGAGAATTCACTCACTGTCCTTCCCTGTCCCTAGAAACAAGGAATCGTACAGTGAAAGAAACTGACACTCTCCCTACCTAGAGTTTTCTGTCGCTAGAAAAAATGTTTTTTTAAAGCACACTATAGCACAAGGAGAATTCCCCTCACTTTCCTTCTTTGTCCCTAGAAATAAGGATTCGCACAGTGAAAGAAACTGACACTCTCCCTACCTAGAGTTTTCTGTCCCTAGAAAAAATGTTTTTTTAAAGCACACTATAGCACAAGGAGAATTCACTCACTGTCCTTCCCTGTCCCTAGAAACAAGGAATCGCACAGTGAAAGAAACTGACACTCTCCCTACCTAGAGTTTTCTGTCCCTAGAAAAAATGGTTTTTTAAAGCACACTATAGCACAAGGAGAATTCCCCTCACTTTCCTTCTTTGTCCCTAGAAACAAGGATTCGCACAGTGAAAGAAACTGACACTCTCCCTACCTAGAGTTTTCTGTCCCTAGAAAAAATGTTTTTTTAAAGCACACTATAGCACAAGGAGAATTCCCCTCACTTTCCTTCTTTGTCCCTAGAAACAGGGATTCGCACAGTGAAAGAAACTGACACTCTCCCTACCTAGAATTTTCTGTCCCTAGAAAAAATGTTTTTTTAAAGCACACTATAGCACAAGGAGAATTCACTCACTGTCCTTCCCTGTCCCTAGAAACAAGGAATCGCACAGTGAAAGAAACTGACACTCTCCCTACCTAGAATTTTCTGTCCCTAGAAAAAATGTTTTTTTAAAGCACACTATAGCACAAGGAGAATTCCCCTCACTTTCCTTCTTTGTCCCTAGAAACAAGGATTCGCACAGTGAAAGAAACTGACACTCTCCCTACCTAGAGTTTTCTGTCCCTAGAAAAAATGTTTTTTTAAAGCACACTATAGCACAAGGAGAATTCCCCTCACTTTCCTTCTTTGTCCCTAGAAACAAGGATTCGCACAGTGAAAGAAACTGACACTCTCCCTACCTAGAGTTTTCTGTCCCTAGAAAAAAAGTTTTTTTAAAGCACACTATAGCACAAGGAGAATTCACTCACTGTCCTTCCCTGTCCCTAGAAACAAGGAATCGCACAGTGAAAGAAACTGACACTCTCCCTACCTAGAGTTTTCTGTCCCTAGAAAAAATGTTTTTTTAAAGCACACTATAGCACAAGGAGAATTCCCCTCACTTTCCTTCTTTGTCCCTAGAAACAAGGATTCACACAGTGAAAGAAACTGACACTCTCCCTACCTAGAGTTTTCTGTCCCTAGAAAAAATGTTTTTTTAAAGCACACTATAGCACAAGGAGAATTCACTCACTGTCCTTCCCTGTCCCTAGAAACAAGGAATCGCACAGTGAAAGAAACTGACACTCTCCCTACCTAGAGTTTTCTGTCCCTAGAAAAAATGTTTTTTTAAAGCACACTATAGCACAAGGAGAATTCACTCACTGTCCTTCCCTGTCCCTAGAAACAAGGAATCGCACAGTGAAAGAAACTGACACTCTCCCTACCTAGAGTTTTCTGTCCCTAGAAAAAATGTTTTTTTAAAGCACACTATAGCACAAGGAGAATTCCCCTCACTTTCCTTCTTTGTCCCTAGAAACAAGGATTCGCACAGTGAAAGAAACTGACACTCTCCCTACCTAGAGTTTTCTGTCCCTAGAAAAAAAGTTTTTTTAAAGCACACTATAGCACAAGGAGAATTCACTCACTGTCCTTCCCTGTCCCTAGAAACAAGGAATCGTACAGTGAAAGAAACTGACACTCTCCCTACCTAGAGTTTTCTGTCGCTAGAAAAAATGTTTTTTTAAAGCACACTATAGCACAAGGAGAATTCCCCTCACTTTCCTTCTTTGTCCCTAGAAATAAGGATTCGCACAGTGAAAGAAACTGACACTCTCCCTACCTAGAGTTTTCTGTCCCTAGAAAAAATGTTTTTTTAAAGCACACTATAGCACAAGGAGAATTCACTCACTGTCCTTCCCTGTCCCTAGAAACAAGGAATCGCACAGTGAAAGAAACTGACACTCTCCCTACCTAGAGTTTTCTGTCCCTAGAAAAAATGGTTTTTTAAAGCACACTATAGCACAAGGAGAATTCCCCTCACTTTCCTTCTTTGTCCCTAGAAACAAGGATTCGCACAGTGAAAGAAACTGACACTCTCCCTACCTAGAGTTTTCTGTCCCTAGAAAAAATGTTTTTTTAAAGCACACTATAGCACAAGGAGAATTCCCCTCACTTTCCTTCTTTGTCCCTAGAAACAGGGATTCGCACAGTGAAAGAAACTGACACTCTCCCTACCTAGAATTTTCTGTCCCTAGAAAAAATGTTTTTTTAAAGCACACTATAGCACAAGGAGAATTCACTCACTGTCCTTCCCTGTCCCTAGAAACAAGGAATCGCACAGTGAAAGAAACTGACACTCTCCCTACCTAGAATTTTCTGTCCCTAGAAAAAATGTTTTTTTAAAGCACACTATAGCACAAGGAGAATTCCCCTCACTTTCCTTCTTTGTCCCTAGAAACAAGGATTCGCACAGTGAAAGAAACTGACACTCTCCCTACCTAGAGTTTTCTGTCCCTAGAAAAAATGTTTTTTTAAAGCACACTATAGCACAAGGAGAATTCCCCTCACTTTCCTTCTTTGTCCCTAGAAACAAGGATTCGCACAGTGAAAGAAACTGACACTCTCCCTACCTAGAGTTTTCTGTCCCTAGAAAAAAAGTTTTTTTAAAGCACACTATAGCACAAGGAGAATTCACTCACTGTCCTTCCCTGTCCCTAGAAACAAGGAATCGCACAGTGAAAGAAACTGACACTCTCCCTACCTAGAGTTTTCTGTCCCTAGAAAAAATGTTTTTTTAAAGCACACTATAGCACAAGGAGAATTCCCCTCACTTTCCTTCTTTGTCCCTAGAAACAAGGATTCACACAGTGAAAGAAACTGACACTCTCCCTACCTAGAGTTTTCTGTCCCTAGAAAAAATGTTTTTTTAAAGCACACTATAGCACAAGGAGAATTCACTCACTGTCCTTCCCTGTCCCTAGAAACAAGGAATCGCACAGTGAAAGAAACTGACACTCTCCCTACTGTGACAGCAGGAAGGTAAAGTCACCTGGTTGCATCCAGGGGGGGTAGATATATTTCGCCCAGATTCAGGCTTTACGCCGATTTATACAACTAGGTAGAGAGTTAATGAAGCCCAGCTGAGACTAGTGGGCTCATTGATGACTCATACCTCTAGGGAGAGGGCTGGGCGTCGTGCAGACAGGGAGTTGATGAGTCCAGCTGAAGCTTGTCAGCTCGTTTAAGGCCTCTATAAAAACTCCCAGCTTCATTAGATGTTAGCTCATGCCTGGAAGCAGACCTGTGTGGACTGTCTAGGGAGAGTGAACCCCTGTGCGGTGAGAGAAAGCCTGTGTGGCTATATTTTGCTTGGACATTTAAAACCAGGGACTAGGACAGCACTAGGCTGATCCCAGTCGTTAGTTAGGAAACCTGTAAGTTTAGTCAGAGGTCAAGTTGACCAGGATTTATTTTGTTTATGTTTTTTTTGCCTTGCTGTGTTTTTGTCACTGTAAATAGAAAATAAACCGCACCTTTTTGATTTTGAAAACCACAACCTCCGTCTGCTGGGCCTGTTTTTGGGTAGGGAGCCCATCCCGGGGGTCACACATACCCGCTGCCGAGCTAACCCCCTCACAGTTGGTGGAGAACCAGTGGCAGTTTTTTTTTAAGCCAGCATGGAGGAGATACTGAAACAGCTGGCTCTAGCAAATGCCAATCAACAGCAGACAAATGCAGGTTTGCAAAGGAGCCTTGCAGCCCAGCAGCAAGCTCATCAACAGAGCCTTGCAACTTTACAACAGAGTCTGGAGGCTCAGCAACAAGCCCAACAGCAATCTGAGGCCCGCTTCATAGACCTGTTGCAGAAGCAAGAGCAGAGACTACAACAACAGATGGAAGCAGTAATGCAGCAACGTCCGCAGACCAGTGAGGAAAGCCGTCCCACTAATACCGCGTCCTTTGGGGTGAGTCGTTTATTGACAAAAATGACTGGAGAGGATGATCCAGAGGTATTTTTGACCACATTTGAAAGGACCGCTGAAAGAGAAAAGTGGCCTGAGGAGCAGTGGGCTGGACTAGTGGCTCCTCTGTTAACTGGTGAATCGCAGAAAGCTTACTATGACCTAGAGCCTAACCAAGCAAAAGACTATGTGATGCTAAAAGCTGAAATATTGGCAAGGCTGGGTGTCACCCTGGCTGTCCGGGCTCAGCGTGTGCATAACTGGACTTTCCAGCTTGGAAAACCCCCCAGGTCTCAAATGTATGATCTCATTCACCTGAGCAGAAAGTGGCTACAGCCAGAGACTTTGTCCGCACCAAAGATTGTGGAACGTGTTGTAATGGATCGGTTTTTGAGAGCTCTTCCTACTGCCATCCAAAAGTGGGTAAGCCATGGAGACCCAGAGACGGCCGATGGTCTTGTGGATCGTGTGGAGAAATACTTGGCTACAGAGAACCTGACGGCCTCTTCCAGAGACACTCGGACTTTCCACCCTAAGACCAGACCATCCCCAGGGGCGGATAAGATGATTCCAAGGGGTAAGGGTGGAGAGAGTGAGAGGGTGGGAGCTCTACCCCAAGTTTGGCGAGAACAGCCTGGGAAATCAGCGGCTCAAGAGGCGGCAAGAAGGATCGTTTGCTACCGCTGCCGGCAAGCGGGACATATTGCAGCAAATTGCCCGGTTTTGGAGGAACCCATGCAGTGTGACTTTCTGACGGGCAGACGTCAGTCGCTGTGTGCGACAGTCGCATGCACTGCCATTCGGGGAACTGAGAAACATTTATGCAAAATGTGTATTAATGGTAGAAATGTTGTGGTATTGCTGGATTCAGGTAGCCTTGTGACCCTGATAAAGGCTGAGTTAGTTAAAACAGAGGTCTCTGGGAATAGCAAGGTAGCCGTTATTTGTGTGCATGGGGACACCCGAGAGTATCCAGTGACTACAGTGTGTTTCGAGACCCCCAAAGGTACCCTCTCTCATCCAGTGGGCTTAGTATCTCAGTTACCGCATGACGCCATTGTGGGAAGGGATTTTCCGAAGTTCTGGGAACTGTGGGATGATCCTGAGCCCCCCACTGGTGCCCCTATGTACCAGGAATGTAATAGCCAGAACTCCCCTGAGAGTGGTGAGGACTCTCCGGAATTTCCCTTGTCAGTATTGGCAGGGGAGACTCAAGAAACTGGAGAGGAGCCCACCTCCTCAGACGAAAACCTACCGTCTGTGGAGTTTTCTGATCTTGAGGTTCACAGGGAAAACTTTGCCACAGAACAGTTGAAAGACCCCGCCCTAATAAAGGCACGGGAAAACGTAGTGAAAATAGATGGCGAGTTAGTGAACCCAGATAATACCGGCACTTACCCATACTTCAGCGTAGAGAAGGACCTACTGTATCGGGTGGCAAAAAGGGCAGAAGAAACCGTTGAGCAGCTTGTGGTGCCCAAACCTTACAGGAAGTTGGTGTTGGAGTTGGCCCATGGGCACATTCTTGGAGGTCATCTGGGGACAGAGAAAACCCGAGAGAGGGTATTACAGAGATTCTATTGGCCTGGGGTGATGAAGGACATAGAAAATTATTGTTCCTCCTGCCCTGTGTGTCAGAGGTCGGCCCCGATGCCACATTTCCGTAGCCCGCTGGTCCCTCTACCCATCATTGAGGTCCCGTTTGAGAGAATCGCAATGGATTTGGTAGGTCCTATAATCAAGTCCGCTAGGGGGCACCAGTACATATTGGTTATAATGGACTATGCCACCCGTTATCCAGAAGCGATCCCTCTCAGAAATACCTCGGCCAAAACCATAGCCAAAGAGCTATCTCTTGTTTTTAGCCGGGTGGGTATTTGTAAAGAACTGCTTACGGACCAAGGTACACCCTTTATGTCCCGGGTTATGAAAGAGCTGTGTAAATTGTTCAAAGTGACGCAATTGCGTACATCTGTGTATCACCCCCAAACCGATGGGCTGGTTGAAAGATTCAACAAAACCCTAAAACAAATGTTGAAGAAAGTGGTGGATAGAGATGGAAGGGATTGGGACTGTTTACTTCCTTATTTGATGTTTGCTATTAGGGAGGTGCCCCAATCCTCTACGGGATTCTCCCCCTTTGAGTTACTGTATGGGAGACACCCAAGAGGGCTGTTGGATATTGCCAAGGAAACTTGGGAAAGTGAGAGTTCTCCCCACAGGAGTGTGATTGAGCATGTCGCCCTGATGCAAGATCGAATTGCACAGGTAATGCCCATCGTGAAGGAACATTTGGCCCAAGCGCAGTTGGCACAGCAGAGAGTGTACAACCGTGGAGCCAAGACCCGTACCTTTTCCCCGGGGGATAGGATATTGGTACTTGTCCCTACGGTTGAAAGTAAATTCCTTGCCAAATGGCAAGGCCCCTACGAGATAATGGAAAAAGTGAGCGAAGTGAATTACAAGGTCAGACAACCAGGAAGGCGAAAGCCCGAACAGATCTATCACGTTAATCTGTTGAAAGCCTGGAGGGATAGAGAGTCCCTAGTCGCAGACACTTGGTCACCAGCTCAAACTGGTTGCGTGATTCCTGAGGTTGGAATCGCAGCCACCTTGTCACAACCCCAACAACAGGAGGTTAAGGAGTTTGTGCTTCGCAACAAGGAGGCATTCTCTGAGCTGCCGGGACAAACATCTGGGGTAGAGCATGACATTATTACCCCGCCCGGTGAAAGGGTGAAGTTAAAACCCTATCGGATCCCAGAGGCAATACGGGAGGAAGTACAGAAAATGCTGAACTTAGGGGTGATAGAGGAGTCCCAAAGTGATTGGTCTAGTCCCATTGTGTTGGTGCCTAAACCGGATGGGAGCTGGCGATTTTGTAACGATTTTCGTCAGTTGAACAAAGTTACAAAATTTGACACCTACCCCATGCCACGTATAGATGAGTTGATCGACCGGCTGGGAACAGCCCGATACATGACGACTCTTGACCTCACAAAAGGGTATTGGCAAATCCCCCTGGCCAAGTCGGCCAAAGAGAAAACCGCATTTGTAACCCCAGACGGGGCGTTCCAATATAAAAGAATGCCGTTCGGGTTACAGAATGCGCCGGCCACATTCCAGCGGAAAATGGACCAGATGCTGAGGCCCCATCGGAAGTATGCTGCGGCTTACCTGGATGACATAATTGTCCATAGCACAGATTGGGCCTCACATCTGCCAAAAGTGCAAGCAGTCCTGGACTCTGTTCGGGAAGCAGGGTTTACGGCTAACCCCAAGAAGTGTACCATTGGGCAGGAGGAGGCCAAATATCTTGGGTACACCATTGGGAGGGGAGTAATAAAACCCCAACTCAACAAAGTCGAGGCCATCCAGAGTTGGCCACGTCCCAACAGCAAGAAGCAGGTACGAGCCTTTCTGGGAATCGCTGGGTATTATCGGCGATTCATTCCCCACTTTGCTTCTAAGGCTGTGCCCCTAACCAACCTGACGAAGGGGAAAGGGTCGGTCATGATTAAATGGACCCCCGAGGCTGAGGCAGCATTCCAGTTCTTGAAACAAGCCTTATGTAGCCAGCCAGTGTTGTACTCACCCGACTTCTCTAGAGACTTTGTCGTACAAAGTGATGCGTCAGATGTGGGGTTAGGAGCAGTATTGTCCCAGGTCTGGAACGGGGAAGAGCACCCAGTCATTTACCTCAGCAGGAAGTTGAAGTCCCATGAGGTAAATTACGCCACCGTTGAAAAGGAGTGTTTAGCGGTGAAGTGGGCTCTAGATTCCCTTCGGTACTACCTGCTAGGTAGGCACTTTGACATGGTTACGGATCACGCTCCGTTAAAGTGGATGGCTCAAAACAAGGAAACAAATAGAAGAGTGAATAGGTGGTTCCTGGCCCTCCAGGAATTCAACTTCACAGTAAAGCATCGCCCTGGCGTTCAAATGGGGAATGTGGATGCTTTGTCTCGAGTACATGAATGCCTGATTGCTGGTGTTCCAACCCCGAGGTTAAAACAAGAGGGGGGGGTATGTGACAGCAGGAAGGTAAAGTCACCTGGTTGCATCCAGGGGGGTAGATATATTTCGCCCAGATTCAGGCTTTACGCCGATTTATACAACTAGGTAGAGAGTTAATGAAGCCCAGCTGAGACTAGTGGGCTCATTGATGACTCATACCTCTAGGGAGAGGGCTGGGCGTCGTGCAGACAGGGAGTTGATGAGTCCAGCTGAAGCTTGTCAGCTCGTTTAAGGCCTCTATAAAAACTCCCAGCTTCATTAGATGTTAGCTCATGCCTGGAAGCAGACCTGTGTGGACTGTCTAGGGAGAGTGAACCCCTGTGCGGTGAGAGAAAGCCTGTGTGGCTATATTTTGCTTGGACATTTAAAACCAGGGACTAGGACAGCACTAGGCTGATCCCAGTCGTTAGTTAGGAAACCTGTAAGTTTAGTCAGAGGTCAAGTTGACCAGGATTTATTTTGTTTATGTTTTTTTTGCCTTGCTGTGTTTTTGTCACTGTAAATAGAAAATAAACCGCACCTTTTTGATTTTGAAAACCACAACCTCCGTCTGCTGGGCCTGTTTTTGGGTAGGGAGCCCATCCCGGGGGTCACACATACCCGCTGCCGAGCTAACCCCCTCACACTACCTAGAGTTTTCTGTCCCTAGAAAAAATGTTTTTTTAAAGCACACTATAGCACAAGGAGAATTCCCCTCACTTTCCTTCTTTGTCCCTAGAAACAAGGATTCGCACAGTGAAAGAAACTGACACTCTCCCTACCTAGAGTTTTCTGTCCCTAGAAAAAAAGTTTTTTTAAAGCACACTATAGCACAAGGAGAATTCACTCACTGTCCTTCCCTGTCCCTAGAAACAAGGAATCGCACAGTGAAAGAAACTGACACTCTCCCTACCTAGAGTTTTCTGTCCCTAGAAAAAATGTTTTTTTAAAGCACACTATAGCACAAGGAGAATTCCCCTCACTTTCCTTCTTTGTCCCTAGAAACAAGGATTCGCACAGTGAAAGAAACTGACACTCTCCCTACCTAGAGTTTTCTGTCCCTAGAAAAAATGTTTTTTTAAAGCACACTATAGCACAAGGAGAATTCACTCACTGTCCTTCCCTGTCCCTAGAAACAAGGAATCGCACAGTGAAAGAAACTGACACTCTCCCTACCTAGAGTTTTCTGTCCCTAGAAAAAAAGTTTTTTTTAAAGCACACTATAGCACAAGGAGAATTCACTCACTGTCCTTCCCTGTCCCTAGAAAGAAGGATTCGCACAGTGAAAGAAACTGACACTCTCCCTACCTAGAGTTTTCTGTCCCTAGAAAAAAATGTTTTTTTAAAGCACACTATAGCACAAGGAGAATTCCCCTCACTTTCCTTCTTTGTCCCTAGAAACAAGGATTCGCACAGTGAAAGAAACTGACACTCTCCCTACCTAGAGTTTTCTGTCCCTAGAAAAAATGTTTTTTTAAAGCACACTATAGCACAAGGAGAATTCACTCACTGTCCTTCCCTGTCCCTAGAAACAAGGAATCGCACAGTGAAAGAAACTGACACTCTCCCTACCTAGAGTTTTCTGTCCCTAGAAAAAATGTTTTTTTAAAGCACACTATAGCACAAGGAGAATTCCCCTCACTTTCCTTCTTTGTCCCTAGAAACAAGGATTCGCACAGTGAAAGAAATTGACACTCTCCCTACCTAGAGTTTTCTGTCCCTAGAAAAAAAGTTTTTTTAAAGCACACTATAGCACAAGGAGAATTCACTCACTGTCCTTCCCTGTCCCTAGAAACAAGGAATCGCACAGTGAAAGAAACTGACACTCTCCCTACCTAGAGTTTTCTGTCCCTAGAAAAAATGTTTTTTTAAAGCACACTATAGCACAAGGAGAATTCCCCTCACTTTCCTTCTTTGTCCCTAGAAACAAGGATTCGCACAGTGAAAGAAACTGACACTCTCCCTACCTAGAGTTTTCTGTCCCTAGAAAAAATGTTTTTTTAAAGCACACTATAGCACAAGGAGAATTCACTCACTGTCCTTCCCTGTCCCTAGAAACAAGGAATCGCACAGTGAAAGAAACTGACACTCTCCCTACCTAGAGTTTTCTGTCCCTAGAAAAAATGTTTTTTTAAAGCACACTATAGCACAAGGAGAATTCCCCTCACTTTCCTTCTTTGTCCCTAGAAACAAGGATTTGCACAGTGAAAGAAACTGACACTCTCCCTACCTAGAGTTTTCTGTCCCTAGAAAAAAAGTTTTTTTAAAGCACACTATAGCACAAGGAGAATTCACTCACTGTCCTTCCCTGTCCCTAGAAACAAGGAATCGCACAGTGAAAGAAACTGACACTCTCCCTACCTAGAGTTTTCTGTCCCTAGAAAAAATGTTTTTTTAAAGCACACTATAGCACAAGGAGAATTCCCCTCACTTTCCTTCTTTGTCCCTAGAAACAAGGATTCGCACAGTGAAAGAAACTGACACTCTCCCTACCTAGAGTTTTCTGTCCCTAGAAAAAATGTTTTTTTAAAGCACACTATAGCACAAGGAGAATTCACTCACTGTCCTTCCCTGTCCCTAGAAACAAGGAATCGCACAGTGAAAGAAACTGACACTCTCCCTACCTAGAGTTTTCTGTCCCTAGAAAAAATGGTTTTTTAAAGCACACTATAGCACAAGGAGAATTCCCCTCACTTTCCTTCTTTGTCCCTAGAAACAAGGATTCGCACAGTGAAAGAAACTGACACTCTCCCTACCTAGAGTTTTCTGTCCCTAGAAAATTTTTTTTTTAAAGCACACTATAGCACAAGGAGAATTCCCCTCACTTTCCTTCTTTGTCCCTAGAAACAAGGATTCGCACAGTGAAAGAAACTGACACTCTCCCTACCTAGAGTTTTCTGTCCCTAGAAAAAAAGTTTTTTTAAAGCACACTATAGCACAAGGGGAATTCCCCTCACTTTCCTTCTTTGTCCCTAGAAACAAGGATTCGCACAGTGAAAGAAACTGACACTCTCCCTACCTAGAGTTTTCTGTCCCTAGAAAAAATGTTTTTTTAAAGCACACTATAGCACAAGGAGAATTCACTCACTGTCCTTCCCTGTCCCTAGAAACAAGGAATCGCACAGTGAAAGAAACTGACACTCTCCCTACCTAGAATTTTCTGTCCCTAGAAAAAATTTTTTTTTAAAGCACACTATAGCACAAGGAGAATTCCCCTCACTTTCCTTCTTTGTCCCTAGAAACAAGGATTCGCACAGTGAAAGAAACTGACACTCTCCCTACCTAGAGTTTTCTGTCCCTAGAAATTTTTTTTTTTTAAAGCACACTATAGCACAAGGAGAATTCCCCTCACTTTCCTTCTTTGTCCCTAGAAACAAGGATTCGCACAGTGAAAGAAACTGACACTCTCCCTACCTAGAGTTTTCTGTCCCTAGAAAAAAAGTTTTTTTAAAGCACACTATAGCACAAGGAGAATTCACTCACTGTCCTTCCCTGTCCCTAGAAACAAGGAATCGCATAGTGAAAGAAACTGACACTCTCCCTACCTAGAGTTTTCTGTCCCTAGAAAAAATGTTTTTTTAAAGCACACTATAGCACAAGGAGAATTCCCCTCACTTTCCTTCTTTGTCCCTAGAAACAAGGATTCGCACAGTGAAAGAAACTGACACTCTCCCTACCTAGAGTTTTCTGTCCCTAGAAAAAATGTTTTTTTAAAGCACACTATAGCACAAGGAGAATTCACTCACTGTCCTTCCCTGTCCCTAGAAACAAGGAATCGCACAGTGAAAGAAACTGACACTCTCACTACCTAGAGTTTTCTGTCCCTAGAAAAAATGTTTTTTTAAAGCACACTATAGCACAAGGAGAATTCACTCACTGTCCTTCCCTGTCCCTAGAAACAAGGAATCGCACAGTGAAAGAAACTGACACTCTCCCTACTGTGACAGCAGGAAGGTAAAGTCACCTGGTTGCATCCAGGGGGGTAGGTATATTTCTCCCAGATTCAGGCTTTATGCCGACTTATACAACTAGGGAGAGAGTTGATGAAGCCCAGCTGAGGCTAGTGGGCTCATGGATGATTCATACCTCTAGGGAGAGTGCTGGGCGTCGTGCAGGCAGGGAGTTGATGAGACCAGCTGAAGCTTGTCAGCTCGTTTAAGGCCTCTATAAAAACTCCCAGCTTCATTAGGTGTTTGCTCATGCCTGGAACCAGACCTGTGTGGACTGTCTAGGGAGAGTGAACCCCTGTGCGGTGAGACAAAGCCTGTGTGGCTATTTGTTTGGACATTTACTAAACCAGGGACTTAGGGACTAGGACAGCACCAGGCTGATCCCAGTTGTTAGTTAGGGAAACCTGCATGTTTAGTCAGAGGTCAAGCTGACCAGGATTTATTTTGTTTATGTTTCTTTTTGCTTTGCTGTGTTTTTGTCACTGTAAATAGAGAAATAAACCGCACCTTTTGATCTTGAAAACCACAACCTCCGTCTGCTGTGCCTGTTTTTGTGTGGGGAGCCCATCCAGGGGGTCACACACACCCGCTACCGAGCTAACCCCCTCACAGTTGGTGGAGAACCAGGGGCAGTTTTTTTTTAAGCCAGCATGGAGGAGATACTGAAACAGCTGGCTCTAGCAAATGCCAATCAACAGCAGACAAATGCAGGTTTGCAAAAGAGCCTTGCAGCTCAGCAACAAGCCCAGCAGCAATCTGAGGCCCGCTTCATAGACCTGTTGCAGAAGCAAGAGCAGAGACTACAACAACAGATGGAAGCAGTAATGCAGCAACGTCCGCAGACCAGTGAGGAAAGCCGTCCCACTAATACCGCGTCCTT
Source organism: Rana muscosa (assembly GCA_029206835.1). NCBI lineage: Eukaryota > Metazoa > Chordata > Amphibia > Anura > Ranidae > Rana > Rana muscosa. The sequence continues at coordinate 197,357,879 of CM055117.1, forward strand.
TGGGGTGAGTCGTTTATTGACAAAAATGACTGGAGAGGATGATCCAGAGGTATTTTTGACCACATTTGAAAGGACTGCTGAAAGAGAAAAGTGGCCTGAGGAGCAGTGGGCTGGACTGGTGGCTCCTCTGTTAACTGGTGAATCGCAGAAAGCTTACTATGACCTAGAGCCTGACCAAGCAAAAGACTATGTGATGCTAAAAGCTGAAATATTGGCAAGGCTGGGTGTCACCCTGGCTGTCCGGGCTCAGCGTGTGCATAACTGGACTTTCCAGCTTGGAAAACCCCCCAGGTCTCAAATGTATGATCTCATTCACCTGAGCAGGAAGTGGCTACAGCCAGAGACTTTGTCCGCACCGGAGATTGTGGAACGTGTTGTGATGGATCGTTTCTTGAGAGCTCTTCCTACCGCCATTCAAAAGTGGGTAAGCCATGGAGACCCAGAAACGGCCGGTAAACTTGTGGATCGTGTAGAGAGATACTTGGCTGCAGAGAACCTGACGGCCTCTTCCAGAGACTCTCGGACTTTCCACCCTAAGACCAGACCATCCCCAGGGGCGGATAAGATGATTCCAAGGGGTGAGGGTGGAGAGAGTGAGAGGGTGGGAGCTCTGCCCAGGGTTTGGCGAGAACAGCCTGGGAAGTCGGGGGCTCAAGAGGCAGCCAAAAGGATTGTTTGCTACCGCTGCCGGCAAGCGGGACATATTGCAGCAAATTGCCCGGTTGTGGAGGAACCCATGCAATGTGACTTTCTGACGGACAGACGTCAGTCGCTGTGTGCGACAGTCGCATGCACTGCCATTCGGGGAACTGAGAAACATTTATGCAAAATGTGTATTAATGGTAGAAATGTTGTGGTATTACTGGATTCAGGTAGCCTTGTGACCCTGATAAAGGCTGAATTAGTTAAAACAGTGGTCTCTGGGAATAGCAAGGTAGCTGTTATTTGTGTGCATGGGGACACCCGAGAGTATCCAGTGACGACAGTGTGGTTCAAGACCCCCAAAGGTACCCTCTCTCATCCAGTGGGGTTAGTATCTCAATTACCGCATGATGCCATTGTGGGAAGGGATTTTCCGAAGTTCTGGGAACTGTGGGATGATCCTGAGCCCCCCACTGGTGCCCCTATGTACCAGGAAGGTGATAGCCAGAACTCCTCTGAGAGTGGTGAGGACTCTCCAGAATTTCCCTTGTCAGTATTGGCAGGCGAGACTCAAGAAACAGGAGAGGAGCCCACCTCCTCAGACGAAAACCTACCGTCTGTGGAGTTTTCTGATCTTGAGGTTCACAGGGAAAATTTTGCCACAGAACAGTTAAAAGACCCCGCCCTAATAAAGGCACGGGAAAACGTAGTGGAAATAGATGGCGAGTTAGTGAACCCAGATAATACCTGCACTTACCCATACTTCAGCGTAGAGAAGGACCTACTGTATCGGGTGGCAAAAAGGGCAGAAGAAACCGTTGAGCAGCTTGTGGTGCCCAAACCTTACAGGAAGTTGGTGTTGGAGTTGGCCCATGGGCACATTCTTGGAGGTCATCTGGGGACAGAGAAAACCCGAGAGAGGGTATTACAGAGATTATTCTATTGGCCTGGGGTGATGAAGGACATAGAAAATTATTGTTCCTCCTGCCCTGTGTGTCAGAGGTCGGCCCCGATGCCACATTTCCGTAGCCCGCTGGTCCCTCTACCCATCATTGAGGTCCCGTTTGAGAGGATCGCAATGGATTTGGTAGGTCCTATAATCAAGTCCGCTAGGGGGCACCAGTACATATTAGTTATAATGGACTATGCCACCCGTTATCCAGAAGCGATCCCTCTCCGAAATACCTCGGCCAAAACCATAGCCAAAGAGCTATCTCTTGTTTTTAGCCGGGTGGGTATTTGTAAAGAACTGCTTACGGACCAAGGTACACCCTTTATGTCCCGGGTTATGAAAGAGCTGTGTAAATTGTTCAAAGTGACGCAATTGCGTACGTCTGTGTATCACCCCCAAACCGATGGGCTGGTTGAAAGATTCAACAAAACCCTAAAACAAATGTTGAAGAAAGTGGTGGATAGAGATGGAAAGGATTGGAACTGTCTACTTCCTTATTTGATGTTTGCTATTAGGGAGGTGCCCCAATCCTCTACGGGATTCTCCCCCTTTGAGTTACTGTATGGGAGACACCCAAGAGGGCTGTTGGATATTGCCAAGGAAACTTGGGAAAGTGAGAGTTCTCCCCACAGGAGTGTGATTGAGCATGTCGCCCTGATGCAAGATCGAATTGCACAGGTAATGCCCATCGTGAAGGAACATTTGGCCCAAGCGCAGTTGGCACAGCAGAGAGTGTACAACCGTGGAGCCAAGACCCGTACCTTTTCCCCGGGGGATAGGATATTGGTACTTGTCCCTACGGTTGAAAGTAAATTCCTTGCCAAATGGCAAGGCCCCTACGAGATAATGGAAAAAGTGAGCGAAGTGAATTACAAGGTCAGACAACCAGGAAGGCGAAAGCCCGAACAGATCTATCACGTTAATCTGTTGAAAGCCTGGAGGGATAGAGAGTCCCTAGTCGCAGAAACTTGGTCACCAGCTCAAACTGGTTGCGTGATTCCGGAGGTTGGAATAGCAGCCACCTTGTCACAACCCCAACAACAGGAGGTTAAGGAGTTTGTGCTTCGCAACAAGGAGGTGTTCTCTGAGCTGCCGGGACAAACATCTGGGGTAGAGCATGATATTATTACCCCGCCCGGTGAAAGGGTGAAGTTAAAACCCTATCGGATCCCAGAGGCCCGACGGGAGGCAATACGGGAGGAAGTACAGAAAATGCTGAACTTAGGGGTGATAGAGGAGTCCCAAAGTGATTGGTCTAGTCCCATTGTGTTGGTGCCTAAACCGGATGGGAGCTGGCGATTTTGTAACGATTTTCGTCAGTTGAACAAAGTTACAAAATTTGACACCTACCCCATGCCACGTATAGATGAGTTGATCGACCGGCTGGGAACAGCCCGATACATGACGACTCTTGACCTCACAAAAGGGTATTGGCAAATTCCCCTGGCCAAGTCGGCCAAAGAGAAAACCGCATTTGTAACCCCAGACGGGGCGTTCCAATATAAGAGAATGCCGTTCGGGTTACAGAATGCGCCGGCCACATTCCAGCGGAAAATGGACCAGATACTGAGGCCCCATCGGAAGTATGCTGCGGCTTACCTGGATGACGTAATTGTCCATAGCACAGATTGGGCCTCACATCTGCCAAAAGTGCAAGCAGTCCTAGACTCTATCCGGGAAGCGGGGTTTACGGCTAACCCCAAGAAGTGTACCATTGGGCAGGAGGAGGCCAAATATCTTGGGTACACCATTGGCAGGGGAGTAATAAAACCCCAACTCAACAAAGTCGAGGCCATCCAGAGTTGGCCACGTCCCAACAGCAAGAAGGAGGTACGAGCCTTTCTGGGAATCGCGGGTTATTATCGGCGCTTCATTCCCCACTTTGCTTCTAAGGCTGTGCCCCTAACCAACCTGACGAAAGGGAAAGGGTCGGTCATGATTAAATGGACCCCCGAGGCTGAGGCAGCATTCCAATTCTTGAAACAAGCCTTATGTAGCCAGCCAGTGTTGTACTCACCCGACTTCTCTAAAGACTTTGTCGTACAAAGTGATGCGTCAGATGTGGGGTTAGGAGCAGTATTGTCCCAGGTCTGGAACGGGGAAGAGCACCCAGTCATTTACCTCAGCAGGAAGTTGAAGTCCCATGAGGTAAATTACGCCACGGTTGAAAAGGAGTGTTTAGCGGTGAAGTGGGCTCTAGATTCCCTTCGGTACTATCTGCTAGGTAGGCACTTTGACATGGTTACGGATCACGCTCCGTTAAAGTGGATGGCTCAAAACAAGGAGACAAATAGAAGAGTAAATAGGTGGTTCCTGGCCCTACAGGAATTCAACTTCACAGTAAAGCATCGCCCTGGCGTTCAAATGGGGAATGTGGATGCTTTGTCTCGAGTACATGAATGCCTGATTGCTGGTGTTCCAACCCCAAGGTTAAAACAAGAGGGGGGGTATGTGACAGCAGGAAGGTAAAGTCACCTGGTTGCATCCAGGGGGGTAGGTATATTTCTCCCAGATTCAGGCTTTATGCCGACTTATACAACTAGGGAGAGAGTTGATGAAGCCCAGCTGAGGCTAGTGGGCTCATGGATGATTAATACCTCTAGGGAGAGTGCTGGGCGTCGTGCAGGCAGGGAGTTGATGAGACCAGCTGAAGCTTGTCAGCTCGTTTAAGGCCTCTATAAAAACTCCCAGCTTCATTAGGTGTTTGCTCATGCCTGGAACCAGACCTGTGTGGACTGTCTAGGGAGAGTGAACCCCTGTGCGGTGAGACAAAGCCTGTGTGGCTATTTGTTTGGACATTTACTAAACCAGGGACTTAGGGACTAGGACAGCACCAGGCTGATCCCAGTTGTTAGTTAGGGAAACCTGCATGTTTAGTCAGAGGTCAAGCTGACCAGGATTTATTTTGTTTATGTTTCTTTTTGCTTTGCTGTGTTTTTGTCACTGTAAATAGAGAAATAAACCGCACCTTTTGATCTTGAAAACCACAACCTCCGTCTGCTGTGCCTGTTTTTGTGTGGGGAGCCCATCCAGGGGGTCACACACACCCGCTACCGAGTTAACCCCCTCACAGGACAAAGAAGGAAAGTGAGGGGAATTCTCCTTGTGCTATAGTGTGCTTTAAAAAAACATTTTTTCTAGGGACAGAAAACTCTAGGTAGGGAGAGTGTCAGTTTCTTTCACTGTGCGATTCCTTGTTTCTAGGGACAGGGAAGGACAGTGAGTGAATTCTCCTTGTGCTATAGTGTGCTTTAAAAAAACATTTTTTCTAGGGACAGAAAACTCTAGGTAGGGAGAGTGTCAGTTTCTTTCACTGTGCGAATCCTTGTTTCTAGGGACAAAGAAGGAAAGTGAGGGGAATTCTCCTTGTGCTATAGTGTGCTTTAAAAAAACATTTTTTCTAGGGACAGAAAACTCTAGGTAGGGAGAGTGTCAGTTTCTTTCACTGTGCGATTCCTTGTTTCTAGGGACAGGGAAGGACAGTGAGTGAATTCTCCTTGTGCTATAGTGTGCTTTAAAAAAACATTTTTTCTAGGGACAGAAAACTCTAGGTAGGGAGAGTGTGAGTTTCTTTCACTGTGCGAATCCTTGTTTCTAGGGACAAAGAAGGAAAGTGAGGGGAATTCTCCTTGTGCTATAGTGTGCTTTAAAAAAACTTTTTTCTAGGGACAGAAAACTCTAGGTAGGGAGAGTGTCAGTTTCTTTCACTGTGCGAATCCTTGTTTCTAGGGACAGGGAAGGACAGTGAGTGAATTCTCCTTGTGCTATAGTGTGCTTTAAAAAAACATTTTTTCTAGGGACAGAAAACTCTAGGTAGGGAGAGTGTCAGTTTCTTTCACTGTGCGAATCCTTGTTTCTAGGGACAAAGAAGGAAAGTGAGGGGAATTCTCCTTGTGCTATAGTGTGCTTTAAAAAAACATTTTTTCTAGGGACAGAAAACTCTAGGTAGGGAGAGTGTCAGTTTCTTTCACTGTGTGAATCCTTGTTTCTAGGGACAGGGAAGGACAGTGAGTGAATTCTCCTTGTGCTATAGTGTGCTTTAAAAAAACATTTTTTCTAGGGACAGAAAACTCTAGGTAGGGAGAGTGTCAGTTTCTTTCACTGTGCGAATCCTTGTTTCTAGGGACAAAGAAGGAAAGTGAGGGGAATTCTCCTTGTGCTATAGTGTGCTTTAAAAAAACTTTTTTCTAGGGACAGAAAACTCTAGGTAGGGAGAGTGTCAGTTTCTTTCACTGTGCGAATCCTTGTTTCTAGGGACAGGGAAGGACAGTGAGTGAATTCTCCTTGTGCTATAGTGTGCTTTAAAAAAACATTTTTTCTAGGGACAGAAAACTCTAGGTAGGGAGAGTGTCAGTTTCTTTCACTGTGCGAATCCTTGTTTCTAGGGACAAAGAAGGAAAGTGAGGGGAATTCTCCTTGTGCTATAGTGTGCTTTAAAAAAACATTTTTTCTAGGGACAGAAAACTCTAGGTAGGGAGAGTGTCAGTTTCTTTCACTGTGCGAATCCTTGTTTCTAGGGACAGGGAAGGACAGTGAATGAATTCTCCTTGTGCTATAGTGTGCTTTAAAAAAACATTTTTTCTAGGGACAGAAAACTCTAGGTAGGGAGAGTGTCAGTTTCTTTCACTGTGCGATTCCTTGTTTCTAGGGACAGGGAAGGACAGTGAGTGAATTCTCCTTGTGCTATAGTGTGCTTTAAAAAAACTTTTTTTCTAGGGACAGAAAACTCTAGGTAGGGAGAGTGTCAGTTTCTTTCACTGTGCGAATCCTTGTTTCTAGGGACAAAGAAGGAAAGTGAGGGGAATTCTCCTTGTGCTATAGTGTGCTTTAAAAAAACATTTTTTCTAGGGACAGAAAACTCTAGGTAGTGTGAGGGGGTTAGCTCAGTAGCGGGTGTGTGTGACCCCCTGGATGGGCTCCCCACACAAAAACAGGCCCAGCAGACGGAGGTTGTGGTTTTCAAGATCAAAAGGTGCGGTTTATTTCTCTATTTACAGTGACAAAAACACAGCAAAGCAAAAAGAAACATAAACAAAATAAATCCTGGTCAGCTTGACCTCTGACTAAACATGCAGGTTTCCCTAACTAACAACTGGGATCAGCCTGGTGCTGTCCTAGTCCCTAAGTCCCTGGTTTAGTAAATGTCCAAACAAATAGCCACACAGGCTTTGTCTCACCGCACAGGGGTTCACTCTCCCTAGACAGTCCACACAGGTCTGGTTCCAGGCATGAGCAAACACCTAATGAAGCTGGGAGTTTTTATAGAGGCCTTAAACGAGCTGACAAGCTTCAGCTGGTCTCATCAACTCCCTGCCTGCACGACGCCCAGCACTCTCCCTAGAGGTATGAATCATCCATGAGCCCACTAGCCTCAGCTGGGCTTCATCAACTCTCTCCCTAGTTGTATAAGTCGGCATAAAGCCTGAATCTGGGAGAAATATACCTACCCCCCTGGATGCAACCAGGTGACTTTACCTTCCTGCTGTCACATACCCCCCCCTCTTGTTTTAACCTTGGGGTTGGAACACCAGCAATCAGGCATTCATGTACTCGAGACAAAGCATCCACATTCCCCATTTGAACGCCAGGGCGATGCTTTACTGTGAAGTTGAATTCCTGTAGGGCCAGGAACCACCTATTTACTCTTCTATTTGTCTCCTTGTTTTGAGCCATCCACTTTAACGGAGCGTGATCCGTAACCATGTCAAAGTGCCTACCTAGCAGATAGTACCGAAGGGAATCTAGAGCCCACTTCACCGCTAAACACTCCTTTTCAACCGTGGCGTAATTTACCTCATGGGACTTCAACTTCCTGCTGAGGTAAATGACTGGGTGCTCTTCCCCGTTCCAGACCTGGGACAATACTGCTCCTAACCCCACATCTGACGCATCACTTTGTACGACAAAGTCTTTAGAGAAGTCGGGTGAGTACAACACTGGCTGGCTACATAAGGCTTGTTTCAAGAATTGGAATGCTGCCTCAGCCTCGGGGGTCCATTTAATCATGACCGACCCTTTCCCTTTCGTCAGGTTGGTTAGGGGCACAGCCTTAGAAGCAAAGTGGGGAATGAAGCGCCGATAATAACCCGCGATTCCCAGAAAGGCTCGTACCTGCTTCTTGCTGTTGGGACGTGGCCAACTCTGGATGGCCTCGACTTTGTTGAGTTGGGGTTTTATTACTCCCCTGCCAATGGTGTACCCAAGATATTTGGCCTCCTCCTGCCCAATGGTACACTTCTTGGGGTTAGCCGTAAACCCCGCTTCCCGGATAGAGTCTAGGACTGCTTGCACTTTTGGCAGATGTGAGGCCCAATCTGTGCTATGGACAATTACGTCATCCAGGTAAGCCGCAGCATACTTCCGATGGGGCCTCAGTATCTGGTCCATTTTCCGCTGGAATGTGGCCGGCGCATTCTGTAACCCGAACGGCATTCTCTTATATTGGAACGCCCCGTCTGGGGTTACAAATGCGGTTTTCTCTTTGGCCGACTTGGCCAGGGGAATTTGCCAATACCCTTTTGTGAGGTCAAGAGTCGTCATGTATCGGGCTGTTCCCAGCCGGTCGATCAACTCATCTATACGTGGCATGGGGTAGGTGTCAAATTTTGTAACTTTGTTCAACTGACGAAAATCGTTACAAAATCGCCAGCTCCCATCCGGTTTAGGCACCAACACAATGGGACTAGACCAATCACTTTGGGACTCCTCTATCACCCCTAAGTTCAGCATTTTCTGTACTTCCTCCCGTATTGCCTCCCGTCGGGCCTCTGGGATCCGATAGGGTTTTAACTTCACCCTTTCACCGGGCGGGGTAATAATATCATGCTCTACCCCAGATGTTTGTCCCGGCAGCTCAGAGAACACCTCCTTGTTGCGAAGCACAAACTCCTTAACCTCCTGTTGTTGGGGTTGTGACAAGGTGGCTGCTATTCCAACCTCCGGAATCACGCAACCAGTTTGAGCTGGTGACCAAGTTTCTGCGACTAGGGACTCTCTATCCCTCCAGGCTTTCAACAGATTAACGTGATAGATCTGTTCGGGCTTTCGCCTTCCTGGTTGTCTGACCTTGTAATTCACTTCGCTCACTTTTTCCATTATCTCGTAGGGGCCTTGCCATTTGGCAAGGAATTTACTTTCAACCGTAGGGACAAGTACCAATATCCTATCCCCCGGGGAAAAGGTACGGGTCTTGGCTCCACGGTTGTACACTCTCTGCTGTGCCAACTGCGCTTGGGCCAAATGTTCCTTCACGATGGGCATTACCTGTGCAATTCGATCTTGCATCAGGGCGACATGCTCAATCACACTCCTGTGGGGAGAACTCTCACTTTCCCAAGTTTCCTTGGCAATATCCAACAGCCCTCTTGGGTGTCTCCCATACAGTAACTCAAAGGGGGAGAATCCCGTAGAGGATTGGGGCACCTCCCTAATAGCAAACATCAAATAAGGAAGTAGACAGTCCCAATCCTTTCCATCTCTATCCACCACTTTCTTCAACATTTGTTTTAGGGTTTTGTTGAATCTTTCAACCAGCCCATCGGTTTGGGGGTGATACACAGACGTACGCAATTGCGTCACTTTGAACAATTTACACAGCTCTTTCATAACCCGGGACATAAAGGGTGTACCTTGGTCCGTAAGCAGTTCTTTACAAATACCCACCCGGCTAAAAACAAGAGATAGCTCTTTGGCTATGGTTTTGGCCGAGGTATTTCGGAGAGGGATCGCTTCTGGATAACGGGTGGCATAGTCCATTATAACTAATATGTACTGGTGCCCCCTAGCGGACTTGATTATAGGACCTACCAAATCCATTGCGATCCTCTCAAACGGGACCTCAATGATGGGTAGAGGGACCAGCGGGCTACGGAAATGTGGCATCGGGGCCGACCTCTGACACACAGGGCAGGAGGAACAATAATTTTCTATGTCCTTCATCACCCCAGGCCAATAGAATCTCTGTAATACCCTCTCTCGGGTTTTCTCTGTCCCCAGATGACCTCCAAGAATGTGCCCATGGGCCAACTCCAACACCAACTTCCTGTAAGGTTTGGGCACCACAAGCTGCTCAACGGTTTCTTCTGCCCTTTTTGCCACCCGATACAGTAGGTCCTTCTCTACGCTGAAGTATGGGTAAGTGCAGGTATTATCTGGGTTCACTAACTCGCCATCTATTTCCACTACGTTTTCCCGTGCCTTTATTAGGGCGGGGTCTTTTAACTGTTCTGTGGCAAAATTTTCCCTGTGAACCTCAAGATCAGAAAACTCCACAGACGGTAGGTTTTCGTCTGAGGAGGTGGGCTCCTCTCCAGTTTCTTGAGTCTCGCCTGCCAATACTGACAAGGGAAATTCTGGAGAGTCCTCACCACTCTCAGAGGAGTTCTGGCTATCACCTTCCTGGTACATAGGGGCACCAGTGGGGGGCTCAGGATCATCCCACAGTTCCCAGAACTTCGGAAAATCCCTTCCCACAATGGCATCATGCGGTAATTGAGATACTAACCCCACTGGATGAGAGAGGGTACCTTTGGGGGTCTTGAAACACACTGTAGTCACTGGATACTCTCGGGTGTCCCCATGCACACAAATAACAGCTACCTTGCTATTCCCAGAGACCTCTGTTTTAACTAATTCAGCCTTTATCAGGGTCACAAGGCTACCTGAATCCAGTAATACCACAACATTTCTACCATTAATACACATTTTGCATAAATGTTTCTCAGTTCCCCGAATGGCAGTGCATGCGACTGTCGCACACAGCGACTGACGTCTGTCCGTCAGAAAGTCACATTGCATGGGTTCCTCCACAACCGGGCAATTTGCTGCAATATGTCCCACTTGCCGGCAGCGGTAGCAAACAATCCTTTTGGCTGCCTCTTGAGCCCCCGACTTCCCAGGCTGTTGTTGTAGTCTCTGCTCTTGCTTCTGCAACAGGTCTATGAAGCGGGCCTCAGATTGCTGCTGGGCTTGTTGCTGGGCTGCGAAGCTCTTTTGCAAACCTGCATTTGTCTGCTGTTGATTGGCATTTGCTAGAGCCAGCTGTTTCAGTATCTCCTCCATGCTGGCTTAAAAAAACTGCCACTGGTTCTCCACCAACTGTGAGGGGGTTAACTCGGTAGCGGGTGTGTGTGACCCCCTGGATGGGCTCCCCACACAAAAACAGGCACAGCAGACGGAGGTTGTGGTTTTCAAGATCAAAAGGTGCGGTTTATTTCTCTATTTACAGTGACAAAAACACAGCAAAGCAAAAAGAAACATAAACAAAATAAATCCTGGTCAGCTTGACCTCTGACTAAACATGCAGGTTTCCCTAACTAACAACTGGGATCAGCCTGGTGCTGTCCTAGTCCCTAAGTCCCTGGTTTAGTAAATGTCCAAACAAATAGCCACACAGGCTTTGTCTCACCGCACAGGGGTTCACTCTCCCTAGACAGTCCACACAGGTCTGGTTCCAGGAATGAGCAAACACCTAATGAAGCTGGGAGTTTTTATAGAGGCCTTAAACGAGCTGACAAGCTTCAGCTGGTCTCATCAACTCCCTGCCTGCACGACGCCCAGCACTCTCCCTAGAGGTATGAATCATCCATGAGCCCACTAGCCTCAGCTGGGCTTCATCAACTCTCTCCCTAGTTGTATAAGTCGGCATAAAGCCTGAATCTGGGAGAAATATACCTACCCCCCTGGATGCAACCAGGTGACTTTACCTTCCTGCTGTCACATACCCCCCCCTCTTGTTTTAACCTTGGGGTTGGAACACCAGCAATCAGGCATTCATGTACTCGAGACAAAGCATCCACATTCCCCATTTGAACGCCAGGGCGATGCTTTACTGTGAAGTTGAATTCCTGTAGGGCCAGGAACCACCTATTTACTCTTCTATTTGTCTCCTTGTTTTGAGCCATCCACTTTAACGGAGCGTGATCCGTAACCATGTCAAAGTGCCTACCTAGCAGATAGTACCGAAGGGAATCTAGAGCCCACTTCACCGCTAAACACTCCTTTTCAACCGTGGCGTAATTTACCTCATGGGACTTCAACTTCCTGCTGAGGTAAATGACTGGGTGCTCTTCCCCGTTCCAGACCTGGGACAATACTGCTCCTAACCCCACATCTGACGCATCACTTTGTACGACAAAGTCTTTAGAGAAGTCGGGTGAGTACAACACTGGCTGGCTACATAAGGCTTGTTTCAAGAATTGGAATGCTGCCTCAGCCTCGGGGGTCCATTTAATCATGACCGACCCTTTCCCTTTCGTCAGGTTGGTTAGGGGCACAGCCTTAGAAGCAAAGTGGGGAATGAAGCGCCGATAATAACCCGCGATTCCCAGAAAGGCTCGTACCTGCTTCTTGCTGTTGGGACGTGGCCAACTCTGGATGGCCTCGACTTTGTTGAGTTGGGGTTTTATTACTCCCCTGCCAATGGTGTACCCAAGATATTTGGCCTCCTCCTGCCCAATGGTACACTTCTTGGGGTTAGCCGTAAACCCCGCTTCCCGGATAGAGTCTAGGACTGCTTGCACTTTTGGCAGATGTGAGGCCCAATCTGTGCTATGGACAATTACGTCATCCAGGTAAGCCGCAGCATACTTCCGATGGGGCCTCAGTATCTGGTCCATTTTCCGCTGGAATGTGGCCGGCGCATTCTGTAACCCGAACGGCATTCTCTTATATTGGAACGCCCCGTCTGGGGTTACAAATGCGGTTTTCTCTTTGGCCGACTTGGCCAGGGGAATTTGCCAATACCCTTTTGTGAGGTCAAGAGTCGTCATGTATCGGGCTGTTCCCAGCCGGTCGATCAACTCATCTATACGTGGCATGGGGTAGGTGTCAAATTTTGTAACTTTGTTCAACTGACGAAAATCGTTACAAAATCGCCAGCTCCCATCCGGTTTAGGCACCAACACAATGGGACTAGACCAATCACTTTGGGACTCCTCTATCACCCCTAAGTTCAGCATTTTCTGTACTTCCTCCCGTATTGCCTCCCGTCGGGCCTCTGGGATCCGATAGGGTTTTAACTTCACCCTTTCACCGGGCGGGGTAATAATATCATGCTCTACCCCAGATGTTTGTCCCGGCAGCTCAGAGAACACCTCCTTGTTGCGAAGCACAAACTCCTTAACCTCCTGTTGTTGGGGTTGTGACAAGGTGGCTGCTATTCCAACCTCCGGAATCACGCAACCAGTTTGAGCTGGTGACCAAGTTTCTGCGACTAGGGACTCTCTATCCCTCCAGGCTTTCAACAGATTAACGTGATAGATCTGTTCGGGCTTTCGCCTTCCTGGTTGTCTGACCTTGTAATTCACTTCGCTCACTTTTTCCATTATCTCGTAGGGGCCTTGCCATTTGGCAAGGAATTTACTTTCAACCGTAGGGACAAGTACCAATATCCTATCCCCCGGGGAAAAGGTACGGGTCTTGGCTCCACGGTTGTACACTCTCTGCTGTGCCAACTGCGCTTGGGCCAAATGTTCCTTCACGATGGGCATTACCTGTGCAATTCGATCTTGCATCAGGGCGACATGCTCAATCACACTCCTGTGGGGAGAACTCTATCTTTCCCAAGTTTCCTTGGCAATATCCAACAGCCCTCTTGGGTGTCTCCCATACAGTAACTCAAAGGGGGAGAATCCCGTAGAGGATTGGGGCACCTCCCTAATAGCAAACATCAAATAAGGAAGTAGACAGTCCCAATCCTTTCCATCTCTATCCACCACTTTCTTCAACATTTGTTTTAGGGTTTTGTTGAATCTTTCAACCAGCCCATCGGTTTGGGGGTGATACACAGACGTACGCAATTGCGTCACTTTGAACAATTTACACAGCTCTTTCATAACCCGGGACATAAAGGGTGTACCTTGGTCCGTAAGCAGTTCTTTACAAATACCCACCCGGCTAAAAACAAGAGATAGCTCTTTGGCTATGGTTTTGGCCGAGGTATTTCGGAGAGGGATCGCTTCTGGATAACGGGTGGCATAGTCCATTATAACTAATATGTACTGGTGCCCCCTAGCGGACTTGATTATAGGACCTACCAAATCCATTGCGATCCTCTCAAACGGGACCTCAATGATGGGTAGAGGGACCAGCGGGCTACGGAAATGTGGCATCGGGGCCGACCTCTGACACACAGGGCAGGAGGAACAATAATTTTCTATGTCCTTCATCACCCCAGGCCAATAGAATCTCTGTAATACCCTCTCTCGGGTTTTCTCTGTCCCCAGATGACCTCCAAGAATGTGCCCATGGGCCAACTCCAACACCAACTTCCTGTAAGGTTTGGGCACCACAAGCTGCTCAACGGTTTCTTCTGCCCTTTTTGCCACCCGATACAGTAGGTCCTTCTCTACGCTGAAGTATGGGTAAGTGCAGGTATTATCTGGGTTCACTAACTCGCCATCTATTTCCACTACGTTTTCCCGTGCCTTTATTAGGGCGGGGTCTTTTAACTGTTCTGTGGCAAAATTTTCCCTGTGAACCTCAAGATCAGAAAACTCCACAGACGGTAGGTTTTCGTCTGAGGAGGTGGGCTCCTCTCCAGTTTCTTGAGTCTCGCCTGCCAATACTGACAAGGGAAATTCTGGAGAGTCCTCACCACTCTCAGAGGAGTTCTGGCTATCACCTTCCTGGTACATAGGGGCACCAGTGGGGGGCTCAGGATCATCCCACAGTTCCCAGAACTTCGGAAAATCCCTTCCCACAATGGCATCATGCGGTAATTGAGATACTAACCCCACTGGATGAGAGAGGGTACCTTTGGGGGTCTTGAAACACACTGTAGTCACTGGATACTCTCGGGTGTCCCCATGCACACAAATAACAGCTACCTTGCTATTCCCAGAGACCTCTGTTTTAACTAATTCAGCCTTTATCAGGGTCACAAGGCTACCTGAATCCAGTAATACCACAACATTTCTACCATTAATACACATTAAATTGCAATTTGCTGCAATATGTCCCGCTTGCCGGCAGCAGTAGCAAACAATCCTTTTGGCTGCCTCTTGAGCCCCCGACTTCCCAGGCTGTTGTTGTAGTCTCTGCTCTTGCTTCTGCAACAGGTCTATGAAGCGGGCCTCAGATTGCTGCTGGGCTTGTTGCTGGGCTGCGAAGCTCTTTTGCAAACCTGCATTTGTCTGCTGTTGATTGGCATTTGCTAGAGCCAGCTGTTTCAGTATCTCCTCCATGCTGGCTTAAAAAAACTGCCACTGGTTCTCCACCAACTGTGAGGGGGTTAACTCGGTAGCGGGTGTGTGTGACCCCCTGGATGGGCTCCCCACACAAAAACAGGCACAGCAGACGGAGGTTGTGGTTTTCAAGATCAAAAGGTGCGGTTTATTTCTCTATTTACAGTGACAAAAACACAGCAAAGCAAAAAGAAACATAAACAAAATAAATCCTAGTCAGCTTGACCTCTGACTAAACATGCAGGTTTCCCTAACTAACAACTGGGATCAGCCTGGTGCTGTCCTAGTCCCTAAGTCCCTGGTTTAGTAAATGTCCAAACAAATAGCCACACAGGCTTTGTCTCACCGCACAGGGGTTCACTCTCCCTAGGCAGTCCACACAGGTCTGGTTCCAGGCATGAGCAAACACCTAATGAAGCTGGGAGTTTTTATAGAGGCCTTAAACGAGCTGACAAGCTTCAGCTGGTCTCATCAACTCCCTGCCTGCACGACGCCCAGCACTCTCCCTAGAGGTATTAATCATCCATGAGCCCACTAGCCTCAGCTGGGCTTCATCAACTCTCTCCCTAGTTGTATAAGTCGGCATAAAGCCTGAATCTGGGAGAAATATACCTACCCCCCTGGATGCAACCAGGTGACTTTACCTTCCTGCTGTCACAGTCCCTAGAAACAAGGATTCGCACAGTGAAAGAAACTGACACTCTCCCTACCTAGAGTTTTCTGTCCCTAGAAAAAATGTTTTTTTAAAGCACACTATAGGACAAGGAGAATTCACTCACTGTCCTTCCCTGTCCCTAGAAACAAGGAATCGCACAGTGAAAGAAACTGACACTCTCCCTACCTAGAGTTTTCTGTCCCTAGAAAAAATGTTTTTTTAAAGCACACTATAGCACAAGGAGAATTCCCCTCACTTTCCTTCTTTGTCCCTAGAAACAAGGATTCGCACAGTGAAAGAAACTGACACTCTCCCTACCTAGAGTTTTCTGTCCCTAGAAAAAATGTTTTTTTAAAGCACACTATAGCACAAGGAGAATTCCCCTCACTTTCCTTCTTTGTCCCTAGAAACAAGGATTCGCACAGTGAAAGAAACTGACACTCTCCCTACCTAGAGTTTTCTGTCCCTAGAAAAAATGTTTTTTTAAAGCACACTATAGCACAAGGAGAATTCCCCTCACTTTCCTTCTTTGTCCCTAGAAACAAGGATTCGCACAGTGAAAGAAACTGACACTCTCCCTACCTAGAGTTTTCTGTCCCTAGAAATTTTTTCTTTTTAAAGCACACTATAGCACAAGGAGAATTCACTCACTGTCCTTCCCTGTCCCTAGAAACAAGGAATCGCACAGTGAAAGAAACTGACACTCTCCCTACCTAGAATTTTCTGTCCCTAGAAAAAATGTTTTTTTAAAGCACACTATAGCACAAGGAGAATTCCCCTCACTTTCCTTCTTTGTCCCTAGAAACAAGGATTCGCACAGTGAAAGAAACTGACACTCTCCCTACCTAGAGTTTTCTGTCCCTAGAAAAAATGTTTTTTTAAAGCACACTATAGCACAAGGAGAATTCCCCTCACTTTCCTTCTTTGTCCCTAGAAACAAGGATTCGCACAGTGAAAGAAACTGACACTCTCCCTACCTAGAGTTTTCTGTCCCTAGAAAAAAAGTTTTTTTAAAGCACACTATAGCACAAGGAGAATTCACTCACTGTCCTTCCCTGTCCCTAGAAACAAGGAATCGCACAGTGAAAGAAACTGACACTCTCCCTACCTAGAGTTTTCTGTCCCTAGAAAAAATGTTTTTTTAAAGCACACTATAGCACAAGGAGAATTCCCCTCACTTTCCTTCTTTGTCCCTAGAAACAAGGATTCGCACAGTGAAAGAAACTGACACTCTCCCTACCTAGAGTTTTCTGTCCCTAGAAAAAATGTTTTTTTAAAGCACACTATAGCACAAGGAGAATTCACTCACTGTCCTTCCCTGTCCCTAGAAACAAGGAATCGCACAGTGAAAGAAACTGACACTCTCCCTACCTAGAGTTTTCTGTCCCTAGAAAAAATGTTTTTTTAAAGCACACTATAGCACAAGGAGAATTCACTCACTGTCCTTCCCTGTCCCTAGAAACAAGGATTCGCACAGTGAAAGAAACTGACACTCTCCCTACCTAGAGTTTTCTGTCCCTAGAAAAAATGTTTTTTTAAAGCACACTATAGCACAAGGAGAATTCCCCTCACTTTCCTTCTTTGTCCCTAGAAACAAGGATTCGCACAGTGAAAGAAACTGACACTCTCCCTACCTAGAGTTTTCTGTCCCTAGAAAAAATGTTTTTTTAAAGCACACTATAGCACAAGGAGAATTCACTCACTGTCCTTCCCTGTCCCTAGAAACAAGGATTCGCACAGTGAAAGAAACTGACACTCTCCCTACCTAGAGTTTTCTGTCCCTAGAAAAAATGTTTTTTTAAAGCACACTATAGCACAAGGAGAATTCCCCTCACTTTCCTTCTTTGTCCCTAGAAACAAGGATTCGCACAGTGAAAGAAACTGACACTCTCCCTACCTAGAGTTTTCTGTCCCTAGAAAAAATGTTTTTTTAAAGCACACTATAGCACAAGGAGAATTCACTCACTGTCCTTCCCTGTCCCTAGAAACAAGGATTCGCACAGTGAAAGAAACTGACACTCTCCCTACCTAGAGTTTTCTGTCCCTAGAAAAAATGTTTTTTTAAAACACACTATAGCACAAGGAGAATTCCCCTCACTTTCCTTCTTTGTCCCTAGAAACAAGGATTCGCACAGTGAAAGAAACTGACACTCTCCCTACCTAGAGTTTTCTGTCCCTAGAAAAAATGTTTTTTTAAATCACACTATAGCACAAGGAGAATTCACTCACTGTCCTTCCCTGTCCCTAGAAACAAGGAATCGCACAGTGAAAGAAACTGACACTCTCCCTACCTAGAGTTTTCTGTCCCTAGAAAAAATGGTTTTTTAAAGCACACTATAGCACAAGGAGAATTCCCCTCACTTTCCTTCTTTGTCCCTAGAAACAAGGATTCGCACAGTGAAAGAAACTGACACTCTCCCTGCCTAGAGTTTTCTGTCCCTAGAAAAAATGTTTTTTTAAAGCACACTATAGCACAAGGAGAATTCACTCACTGTCCTTCCCTGTCCCTAGAAACAAGGAATCGCACAGTGAAAGAAACTGACACTCTCCCTACCTAGAGTTTTCTGTCCCTAGAAAAAATGTTTTTTTAAAGCACACTATAGCACAAGGAGAATTCCCCTCACTTTCCTTCTTTGTCCCTAGAAACAAGGATTCGCACAGTGAAAGAAACTGACACTCTCCCTACCTAGAGTTTTCTGTCCCTAGAAAAAATGTTTTTTTAAAGCACACTATAGCACAAGGAGAATTCACTCACTGTCCTTCCCTGTCCCTAGAAACAAGGAATCGCACAGTGAAAGAAACTGACACTCTCCCTACCTAGAGTTTTCTGTCCCTAGAAAAAATGGTTTTTTAAAGCACACTATAGCACAAGGAGAATTCCCCTCACTTTCCTTCTTTGTCCCTAGAAACAAGGATTCGCACAGTGAAAGAAACTGACACTCTCCCTACCTAGAGTTTTCTGTCCCTAGAAAAAATGTTTTTTTAAAGCACACTATAGCACAAGGAGAATTCCCCTCACTTTCCTTCTTTGTCCCTAGAAACAAGGATTCGCACAGTGAAAGAAACTGACACTCTCCCTACCTAGAGTTTTCTGTCCCTAGAAAAAATGTTTTTTTAAAGCACACTATAGCACAAGGAGAATTCCCCTCACTTTCCTTCTTTGTCCCTAGAAACAAGGATTCGCACAGTGAAAGAAACTGACACTCTCCCTACCTAGAGTTTTCTGTCCCTAGAAAAAATGTTTTTTTAAAGCACACTATAGCACAAGGAGAATTCACTCACTGTCCTTCCCTGTACCTAGAAACAAGGAATCGCACAGTGAAAGAAACTGACACTCTCCCTACCTAGAATTTTCTGTCCCTAGAAAAAATGTTTTTTTAAAGCACACTATAGCACAAGGAGAATTCCCCTCACTTTCCTTCTTTGTCCCTAGAAACAAGGATTCGCACAGTGAAAGAAACTGACACTCTCCCTACCTAGAGTTTTCTGTCCCTAGAAAAAATGTTTTTTTAAAGCACACTATAGCACAAGGAGAATTCCCCTCACTTTCCTTCTTTGTCCCTAGAAACAAGGATTCGCACAGTGAAAGAAACTGACACTCTCCCTACCTAGAGTTTTCTGTCCCTAGAAAAAAAGTTTTTTTAAAGCACACTATAGCACAAGGAGAATTCACTCACTGTCCTTCCCTGTCCCTAGAAACAAGGAATCGCACAGTGAAAGAAACTGACACTCTCCCTACCTAGAGTTTTCTGTCCCTAGAAAAAATGTTTTTTTAAAGCACACTATAGCACAAGGAGAATTCCCCTCACTTTCCTTCTTTGTCCCTAGAAACAAGGATTCGCACAGTGAAAGAAACTGACACTCTCCCTACCTAGAGTTTTCTGTCCCTAGAAAAAATGTTTTTTTAAAGCACACTATAGCACAAGGAGAATTCACTCACTGTCCTTCCCTGTCCCTAGAAACAAGGAATCGCACAGTGAAAGAAACTGACACTCTCCCTACCTAGAGTTTTCTGTCCCTAGAAAAAATGTTTTTTTAAAGCACACTATAGCACAAGGAGAATTCACTCACTGTCCTTCCCTGTCCCTAGAAACAAGGATTCGCACAGTGAAAGAAACTGACACTCTCCCTACCTAGAGTTTTCTGTCCCTAGAAAAAATGTTTTTTTAAAGCACACTATAGCACAAGGAGAATTCCCCTCACTTTCCTTCTTTGTCCCTAGAAACAAGGATTCGCACAGTGAAAGAAACTGACACTCTCCCTACCTAGAGTTTTCTGTCCCTAGAAAAAATGTTTTTTTAAAGCACACTATAGCACAAGGAGAATTCACTCACTGTCCTTCCCTGTCCCTAGAAACAAGGATTCGCACAGTGAAAGAAACTGACACTCTCCCTACCTAGAGTTTTCTGTCCCTAGAAAAAATGTTTTTTTAAAGCACACTATAGCACAAGGAGAATTCCCCTCACTTTCCTTCTTTGTCCCTAGAAACAAGGATTCGCACAGTGAAAGAAACTGACACTCTCCCTACCTAGAGTTTTCTGTCCCTAGAAAAAATGTTTTTTTAAAGCACACTATAGCACAAGGAGAATTCACTCACTGTCCTTCCCTGTCCCTAGAAACAAGGATTCGCACAGTGAAAGAAACTGACACTCTCCCTACCTAGAGTTTTCTGTCCCTAGAATTTTTTTTTTTTTAAAGCACACTATAGCACAAGGAGAATTCCCCTCACTTTCCTTCTTTGTCCCTAGAAACAAGGATTCACACAGTGAAAGAAACTGACACTCTCCCTACCTAGAGTTTTCTGTCCCTAGAAAAAATGTTTTTTTAAAGCACACTATAGCACAAGGAGAATTCACTCACTGTCCTTCCCTGTCCCTAGAAACAAGGAATCGCACAGTGAAAGAAACTGACACTCTCCCTACCTAGAGTTTTCTGTCCCTAGAAAAAATGTTTTTTTAAAGCACACTATAGCACAAGGAGAATTCCCCTCACTTTCCTTCTTTGTCCCTAGAAACAAGGATTCGCACAGTGAAAGAAACTGACACTCTCCCTACCTAGAGTTTTCTGTCCCTAGAAAAAATGTTTTTTTAAAGCACACTATAGCACAAGGAGAATTCACTCACTGTCCTTCCCTGTCCCTAGAAACAAGGATTCGCACAGTGAAAGAAACTGACACTCTCCCTACCTAGAGTTTTCTGTCCCTAGAAAAAATGTTTTTTTAAAGCACACTATAGCACAAGGAGAATTCCCCTCACTTTCCTTCTTTGTCCCTAGAAACAAGGATTCGCACAGTGAAAGAAACTGACACTCTCCCTACCTAGAGTTTTCTGTCCCTAGAAAAAATGTTTTTTTAAAGCACACTATAGCACAAGGAGAATTCACTCACTGTCCTTCCCTGTCCCTAGAAACAAGGATTCGCACAGTGAAAGAAACCGACACTCTCCCTACCTAGAGTTTTCTGTCCCTAGAAAAAATGTTTTTTTAAAGCACACTATAGCACAAGGAGAATTCCCCTCACTTTCCTTCTTTGTCCCTAGAAACAAGGATTCGCACAGTGAAAGAAACTGACACTCTCCCTACCTAGAGTTTTCTGTCCCTAGAATTTTTTTTTTTAAAGCACACTATAGCACAAGGAGAATTCCCCTCACTTTCCTTCTTTGTCCCTAGAAACAAGGATTCGCACAGGAAAACACACTGACACTCTCCCTACCTATCCTTCTCTTTCCCTAAACTAAAGGAATCCAGGTTAAGCAAGAAAGAAATAAATGTCACTGTCCCTGCCTATGCTTCTCTTTCCCTGCTCCGGAACACACTACACTAGGCCGCCGTGCTGGCGGCCTTTTATAGTGTGGGGCGTGTACTAAACACCCTCAGCAATAATTGGCCACAGGCATCCTGCCTGTGGCCAATCATTGCTCTCCTCGCTGCCGGCGCTGTGATTGGCCAAGCATGCGGGGTCACAGTGCATGCTTGGCCAATCACAGCGCCTGGATGACACTGCGATGGCGTAGTGCATTGTGGGCCGTTCGCGTCACTCGACTTTGGCGCAAACGGCCCAAATCGTTCGATCTTCGTCGAACGATCGAACAGCCGATGTTCGAGTCGAACGTATGTTCGACTCGAACACGAAGCTCATCCCTAGTAGATATATACGACTACCTATGGGCAGTCAGACTAGATCACATCAAATACTGGTTACGCGAACAAGACACACCACTATGGATAGAGATAGAAAAAACAACATCACCAACGAAAGACCTAACATCACTTCTTCTGGATGACACATGGTCACCATGGGATATATCAACTATTTCCCCGCCTATGCAGACCTCACTAATTGCATGGAGATTCCTCCTCAACCAAACACTAACTGATGCACAATAAATTAAATATAGGCTGCCACTACACGTATTAGAAGCAAAAATCCCTATGCTGTCAGCGAAAGACCTGGTAAAATATGGCATTATGCACATATCGGACCTATATCACGGACCCCTGCTTAAGACCACAGAACAAATTATGACATAATACCAACTGCCGAGTAACATGCTGTTCACATGCTTACGAATAACACACTTTTTCCAACGACAGCCGAGTCCACAGACAAAAATCCCACCCAAAGTTTGGCAATTTGTCTCGACTCCCAAACAAGACATAAAAGGAATATCACTTTTTTCTAATTTCATAGGCAACAAGCTTACATTTAAGAAAACCGTAGCAATGGGTAGGGATGAGCCGAACACCCCCCGGTTCGGTTCGCACCAGAACCTGCGAACGGACCGAAAGTTTGCATGAACTTTAGAACCCTATTAAATACAATGGACACGAACGTTCGAAATCTAAAGTGCTAATTATAACGGCTAATATGCATGTTATTGTCCTAAAAAAGGTTTGGGGACCCGGGTCCTGCCCCAGGGGACATGTATCAATGCAAAAATAAGTTTTAAAAACGAACGTTTTTTCGGGAGCAGTGATTTTAACCACTTAACGACCGCTCACTGTATATATACGTCGGCAGAATGGCACCGACAGGCACAATCACGTAGAGTGTACGTGATTGCCTTTGTACAGTTGGGGGGTCCAATCGGACCCCCCTTCTATACAGTGAGCGGTGGCTAAGTGTCCGGGAGCGTTCCGGGATGAGGGGGCAGCCATTCGTTTCTGGCCACCCCCTCGCGATCGCTCCCGGCGAATAGAAATGCCCCCTCTGTCTGTGTCAGACAGAGGGAGCAGGAGGAAGTGATGTCATCTCTGGTGCGGCGCTCACATATACCGAGCGCCGTACAAGAGAAGATATCAGGTCAGTGCACACAACACTACACTGACACCAGGACACATAGGGACATAAATCGCCCCCCCAGCCCCCCCCAGATCACCCCCAGATCACCCCCCCAGCCCCCAGTCACAGTGTCACTGATTGCAGTGACCATTTATTTAGTGATCACTGCAATCAGTGACATTTGTGACTGTAAAAGTGTCACCAAAGTTTAGTCTTAGGTCCAGTGTAGCCCCCTAACCCCCCCCTAATAAAGGTTTAACCCCCTGATCACCCCCCAGATAACCCTTTCACCCCCTATCACCACTGTCGCTTAGCGATCATTTTTCTGATCGCTGTCTTAGCGTCAGTGATGCCGATCGGCAGCCAGTAATTTTTTTTAGGTTCGCCGCAGGTTTTTATAGCGTCAGGTACCCCAATATATTATCTAATAAAGGTTTAACCCCCTTGATCGCCCCCAGGTAACCCTTTCACCCCCTATCACCACTATCACTAAGCGATCGTTTTTCTAAACGCTGTCTTAGTGTCTGTGATGCAGATCGGTAGCCGGTAATTTTTTTTAGGTTCGCCGCAGGTTTTTATAGCGTCAGGTACCCCAATATATTATCTAATAAAGGTTTAACCCCCTTGATCGCCCCCCAGGTAACCCTTTCACCCCCTATCACCACTGTCGCTAAGCAATTGTTTTTCTAAACGCTGTCTTAGTGTCGGTGATGCAGATCGTAGCCAGTAATTTTTTTTAGGTTCGCCGCATGTTTTTATAGCGTCAGGTACCCCAATATATTATCTAATAAAGGTTTAACCCCCTTGATCGCCCCCAGGTAACCCTTTCACCCCCTATCACCACTGTCACTAAGCGATCGTTTTTCTAAACGCTGTCTTAGTGTCTGTGATGCAGATCGGTAGCCGGTAATTTTTTTTAGGTTCGCCGCAGGTTTTTATAGCGTCAGGTACCCCAATATATTATCTAATAAAGGTTTAACCCCCTTGATCGCCCCCCAGGTAACCCTTTCACCCCCTATCACCACTGTCGCTAAGCAATTGTTTTTCTAAACGCTGTCTTAGTGTCGGTGATGCAGATCGTAGCCAGTATTTTTTTTTAGGTTCGCCGCATGTTTTTATAGCGTCAGGTACCCCAATATATTATCTAATAAAGGTTTAACCCCCTTGATCGCCCCCCCAGGTAACCCTTTCACCCCCATCACCACTGTCGCTAAGCAATCGTTTTTCTAAACGCTGTCTTAGTGTCGGTGATGCAGATCGGTAGCTGGTAATTTTTTTTAGGTTCGCCGCAGGTTTTTATAGCGTCAGGTACCCCCATATATTATCTAATAAAGGTTTTAACCCCCTGATTGCCCCTAGTTAACCCTTTCACCAGTGATCACCATATAAGTGTTACGGGTGACGCTGGTTAGTTAGTTTGCTTTTTATAGTGTCAGGGCACCCGCCGTGTATATAACCCAATAAAGGTTTAACCCCTTGATCGCCCGGCGGGTGATATCAATTAGGTTTTAGCGTCAGAGAGGGTCTGAGTCACACCCCAGGCAGCGTCAGGTTAGTGCCAGTAACGCTAACACCCACGCGTGAAGCATACACCCCCCTTAGTGGTATAGTATCTGAACAGATCAATATCTGATCTGATCAGATCTATACTAGCGTCCCCAGCAGTTTAGGGTTCCCAAAAACGCAGTGTTAGCGGGATCAGCCCAGATACGATCACTGTCACTTACAAAACAAAAACACACATAACTGCAGCGTTCGCAGAGACAGGCCTGATCCCTGCGACTCCAGTGCTGTAGGAGGTGATTTCACCACCACAGTTAAAAAAAAAAAGCAAATATGCCGAAGCATTGGGGCAGCAGGGGCGGAGGAGCGATTTTGCTCCTAATGCCGCGTACATACGGTCGAAATTCCGACGGAGGCTTGCCCGTGGAAAAGTCCGACCATGTGTGTGCGGCATAACTTTTTTGCGGGAGGATGCCCCCATGCTTCGGCATATATAAATGGTGCGTGTATGCCCATCATTGGAAGTGGGTGGATGAAGGGCGGTATTCTAATGGTGGGCATACCCACCGATCAATCTCTTTTTTCGTTCAGCCAACTGGCTGCATGAAATAAAAAGATTACAATACATGTCCAACAAGGACCAGCAACGTACTGGTATGTTGCTGGAATTTGAATGTTTATACCAGAATGATGCCTGCGGGTTTAGGTATCATCTTGGTATCATTCTTTTCAGCCTGCGGCCGGCTTTCATGTAAAAGCAATCCTAGCGGCTAATTAGCCTCTGGACTGCTTTTACAAGCAGTGGGAGGGAATGCCCCCCCCGGATATAAAAAGCGCCATTGGGAAATTGGGAAAGCATTTTATCACACCGATCTTGGTGTGGTCAGATGCTTTGAGGGCAGAGGAAAAATCTAGGGTCTAGAAGACCCCAGTTTTTTCAAAAAAAGAGTACCTGTCACTACCTATTGCTATCATAGGGGATATTTACATTCCCTGAGATAACAATAAAAATGATAAAAAAAAAAAATACTTGGAAGGAACAATTTAAAAATAAAATAAAAAAGCAAAATTAATAATAAAAAAAAAAAAAAAGCACCCCTGTCCTGCCCTGCTCTTGCCCAATGGCGAACGCAAGCGTCGGTCTGGCGTCATATGTAAACAGCAATTGCACCATGCATGTGAGGTATCACCGCGAAGGTCAGATCGAGGGCAATCATTTTAGCAGTAGACCTCCTCTGTAAATCTACTGGGGTAACCTGTAAAGGCTTTTAAAGGCTTTTAAAAATGTATGTAGTTTGTCGCCAATGCGCGTTTGTGCGAAAGTTTAAAGCATGTCGTGTTTGGTATCTATGTACTCGGCCTAAGATCATCTTTTTTATTTCATCAAACATTTGGGCAATATAGTGTGTTTTAGTGCATTAAAATTAAAAAAAGTGTATTTTTTAACCCAAAAAATGCGTTTGAAAAATCGCTGCGCAAATACTGTGTAGAAAAAAAAAATGCAACACCCACCATTTTAATCTGTAGGGCCTTTGGTTTAAAAATATATATATAATGTTTGGGGGTTCAACATATTTTTCTTGCAAAAAAAAAAATGTTTTCATGTAAACAAAAAGTGTCAAAAAGGGCTTTGTCTTCAAGTGGTTAGAAGAGTGGATGTAAGCTTCCTAATGTTGTGTATAAAATGCCAGAACAGTTCAAAACCCCCCCAAATGACCCCATTTTGGAAAGTAGACACCCCAAGCTATATACTGAGAGGCATGTCGAGTCCATGGAATATTTTATATGTTGACACAAGTTGCGGAAAAACGACAATTTATTTTTTTTTTTTTGCACAAAGTTGTCACTAAATGATATATTGCTCAAACATGCCATGGGCATATGTGGAATTACACCCCAAAATACATTCTGTTGCTTCTCCTGAGTATGGGGATACCACATGTGTGAGACTTTTTGGGAGCCTAGCCATGTACGGGACCCCAAAAACCAAGCACCGCCTTCAGGCTTTCTAAGGGTGTAAATTTTTGATTTCACTTCTCACTGCCTATCACAGTTTCGGAGGCCATGGAATGCCCAGATAGCACAAAACCCCCCCCAAATGACCCCATTTTGGAAAGTAGACACCCCAAGCTATTTGCTGAGAGGTATTGTGAGTATTTTGCAGATCTCGCTTTTTGTCACAAAGTTTTGAAAATTGAAAAAAAATAATATATATATATATATATTTTCTTTCTTCATTTTCAAAAACAAATGAGAGCTGTAAAATACTCGCCATTCCTCTCAGCAAATAGCTTGGGGTGTCTATATTCCAAAATGGGGTCATTTGGGGGGGTTTTGTGCGATTTTGGCATTTTATGGCCTTCGAAACTGTGATAGGTAGTGAGGAGTGAAATCAAAAATTTGTGCCTAGAAATCCTGAAGGCGGTGCTTGGTTTTCGGGGTCCCGTACGCGACTAGGCTCCTAAAAAGTCCCACACATGTGGTATCCCCGTACTCAGGAGAAGCAGAAAAATGTATTTTGGGGTGTAATTCCACATATAACCATGGCATGTGTGAGCAATATATCATTTAGTGACAACTTTTTGTAATTTTTTTTTTTTTTGTCATTATTCAATCACTTGGGACAAAAAAAATTATATTCAATGGGCTCAACAGGCCTCTCAGCAATTTCCTTGGGGTGTCTACTTTCTAAAATGGGGTCATTTGGGGGGGTTTTGTGCTATTTTGGCATTTTATGGCCTTCAAAACTGTGATAGGTAGTGAGGAGTGAAATCAAAAATTTGCGCCCTTAGAAATCCTGAAGGCGGTGCTTGGTTTCCGGGGTCCCGTACGCGGCTAGGCTCCCAAAAAGTCCCACACATGTGGTATCCCCGTACTCAGGAGAAGCAGCAAAATGTATTTTGGGGTGAAATTCCACATATAACCATGGCATGTGTGAGCAATATATCATTTAGTGACAACTTTTTGTAATTTTTTTTTTTTTTTTTTTTTTTTAGTCATTATTCAATCACTTGGGACAAAAATATAAAAAATTCAATGGGCTCAACATGCCTCTCAGCAATTTCCTTGGGGTGTCTACTTTCCAAAATGGGGTCATTTGGGGGGGTTTTGTACTGCCCTGTCATTTTAGCACCTCAAGAAATGAGATAGGCAGTCATAAATTTAAAGCTGTGTAAATTTCAGAAAATGTACCCTAGTTTGTAAACTCTATAACTTTTGCGCAAACCAATAAATATACGCTTATTGACATTTTTTTTACTAAAAACATGTGGCTGAATACATTTTGGCCTAAACGTATGACTACAATTGAGTTTATTCGATTTTTCTTATAACAAAAAGTAGAAAATATCATTTTTTTTCTAAATTTTCGGTCTTTTTCCGTTTATATCGCAAAAAATAAAAATCGCAGAGGCAATCAAATACCATTAAAAGAAAGCTCTATTTGTGGGAAGAAAAGGACGCAAATTTCGTTTGGGTACAACATTGCATGTCCGCACAATTTACAGTTAAAGCAGCGCAGTGCAAAATTCTGAATTCACCTCTGGTCCTCTAGCTACCAAATGGTCCGGGGCTTAAGTGGTTAATGATGCATAAAGTGAAAAAAAAAAAAAATATTCCTTTAAATATCGTACCTGGGGGGTGTCTAAAGTATGCCTGTGAAGTGGCACGTGTTTCCCGTGTTTAGAACTGTCCCTGCACAAAATGACATTTCTAAGGGAAAAAAAGCCATTTAAAACTGCTTGCGGCTTTAATGTAATGTCTGGTCCCGGCAATATGGATGAAAATCATTGAGAAAAATGGCATGTTAGCCCCCCCTGCCCATTACCCTCTGGGTCTTGTACGGATATTAAGGGGAACCCCGTACCCAAATTAAAAAAAGGAAAGGCGTGGGGCCCCCAGGCCCTATATACTCAGAACAGCAGTATACAGGCGGTGCAAACAAGACAGGGACTGTGTAGGCTTGTTGTGTTAAGTAGAATCTGTTTGTAATTTTGAACTGGTATATTTTTAAAGTGTAGCTCCAGTCAAAAAATAAATTTTTAAGCTTTTTGGAAAACATAGGGAAGGGTTATCACCCCTGTATAATTTTTTTGGCCGTCCGTCTTTTTTCATCTCACTTCCTGTTGTCTCCTTCCGTTTGCAAGTAGGAGACGTTTGTAAGTTGGATGTTTGAAAGTAGGGACCTGCCCTATATGCTCTGCAGAAATTTGGCCCTAAGGTGTTGGTGTTGCCACAAGTTAACACTGTAAGCCCTCAAAGTGACTCTTGGTGGGCGCTGGAGCGTCCTGCTGTGAACTATTATATCAAGAATTGTAATTACATGCCATTGTTGAACAGTGGTAGAAAAATTGGGCCTTTGGTGGTGGTGGTGGTGGTGCTGGTGCCACAACACTGTAAGTCCTCACAGTTACTCTCGGTGGGTGCTGGAATGGGCCCTGCTGTGAAATATTATATCAAGAATTGTAATTACATGCACCTGTTAAACAGGGGCTGAAAAATTGGGCCTTAAGCACTGGTACTACAACACTGCAACCCCTCACAGATACTCTAGTTGGAGCGCAGGAATGAGCACTGCTGCAAAGTATTGCATCAAAAATTGTATTTACATGCCCCTGTTAAACAGGGCCTGAAAAATTGGCCTTAGGCACTGGTGCTGGTGCCACGACACTGCAACCTCTCCCAGATACTCTAGTTGGAGTGCAGGAATAGGCCCTGCTGCAAAGCATTGCATCAAAAATTGCAATTACATGCCCCTGTTAAACAGGGGCTGAAAAATTGGGCCTTAGCCACTGGTGGCGGCACCCAGAACCAAAAATTTTCTTCCAAGCTATCAGCAGGATCATTGAGGAGGAAGAGGATAGTCAGTCAACATAACAGGACAGTCACTCAGCATCAGCATAGGCAGTCTTGAAGGGATGTGACATTTAAAAAAAATATATTCGGTTACATCAGCTTCAGGTGCTTGATAGTTGGTGGTGATCCAAGACTGATTCATCTTTATGAAGGTCAGTCGATCAACCGAGTTCGGTGGACAGGCGCACCCTGTGATCGATTACAAAGCCTCCAGCAGCACTGAATGTGCGTTCCGAAAGAACGCTGGATGCAGGACAGGCCAGTAGCTCAATTGCATACTGTGCAAGCTCTGGCCAGTGATTCATCCTCAAGACCCAGTAAGCCAGAGGATTTTCGGTGGGAAAGGTGTCCAAGTATGACATTGCCCCTAGGTATTCCTGGACCATGTAAATCAGACGCTGGCGATGGTTGCTGGAACCAATCATACCTTGGGGCTGCGGACTAAAAAATTGTCTGAACGCATCGGTCAGACGGCCACCTTCTCCACCGCTCCTTCTGTGACTGACTGAAGCCTCAGCAACTCATTGTCCAGGACCAGGAGTTTGTAACCTAACAGTCTCTGGGAACGCGTTGCACAGACCTTTATGCAAGGCCTCCCGGAGATGTCTCATTCTCTGCTCCCTCTGCGACGGTAAGATAAGGTCCGCAACCTTACCCTTGTACCGTGGATCAAGGAGAGTGGCCAGCCAGTAATAGTAATAGTCCCTCTCCTTGATCCGAAGAATACGAGGATACTTCCGCAGGCTTTGCAAGATCAGGGAGGCCATGCAGCGTAGGTTAGCTGAGGCATTCGGTCCAGAGTCCTCTGGGTCACTAAGGACGACATGATCCGCAGCCACCTCCTCCCAGCCACGTACAAGTCCACGGGTTTCTTGTGACTGTAAATCATCCCTAAAAGACTGCTGTTGCTGATGCTGAGTGCCAGGCTCCACCTCCATGCTGATACAATCCTCCTCCTCCTCCTCCTGTGTGATGGGTGGGACTGAAGGAAAACTGTCTGGATAAAGGGGGCCTTGAGAGGCAAGGAAGTCCTCCTCTTCCTGCCTCTGTTCTGCCTCAAGTGCCCTGTCCATTATTCCACGCAGCGTATGCTCCAACAGGTGGACAAGAGGTACAGTGTCACTGATGCATGCACTGTCACTGCTCACCATCCTCGTGGCCTCCTCAAATGGTGCCAGGACAGTGCATGCATCCCTGATCATGCCCC
Source organism: Rana muscosa (assembly GCA_029206835.1). NCBI lineage: Eukaryota > Metazoa > Chordata > Amphibia > Anura > Ranidae > Rana > Rana muscosa. The sequence continues at coordinate 197,388,155 of CM055117.1, forward strand.
ACTGGCGTGGTGAAAAAAACCCGAGCTCCCCTGACCCTGTCCTGGTGCCGTAGTCGCACAGGTACTCATTGATGGCCCTCTGCTGCGTGTGCAGTCGCTGCAGCATGACCAACGTTGAGTGCCCCTGTAGATGTCCTGGTAGGAACGAAACACGTAGAGATATGCATTTTGCTTCCCACATTGCCTTTTAATGTACGAACTGTGATCACCTTTAAACTTTGTATGTTGTTTTTTTTTATTAAAAACCCATTGTTTTGACCTACACCAGTGGAGCACCATATTTTTTCTTCTCTTTGCATGATTCGGCGAGGAAAAGTTTTTTCAGTTTCTCCATTCGGTCTCTCTGCAATACCCTTGTCGGGGTATTTTTTTATATTCAAGCTCGATTGTATCCCATTGTCTGGTTGAGTACCAGGATCCAGAAAGCCAATATTTTGGGGAGACCTCCAGCCTTGAGGATATCGAAGATTTGAGAAGTTTTCGATCCATCTGGTTCCATCCAGGATTGAGGTCATCTGATTGCCCAGCTGGTGCATTTCATCATCCATCAGCGATTCGGTGACGTTCCTGTGGACAGCCGCTGGGGATACTCTTAAGCTCGATTGATCCGCTGTCGTATGACATTCGGGTCCAACATTTCCGGTAAGCACACATTTATGTCATCATTCACGTGAAGATCCGTGCAAGAATTATTCCATCCACTCCATGCCATTTATTCACCTTTTTGGACACTTATCACATTGTTTAGTGTTGTGGACACTTTATATATTGGGTTGGGTATTCAACCTGCCCCTTCTTTCTTTTTTTTGTGTTTCTTTTTATGGTCACATTTGAGTTACAGTCCAGTTTTTACTGGTCTATTTGTAGCGCTGCACTATTACTTTCCATTATGTCACATATAAGGCGGTTCTTGGGCAGGTTCAACTCCTTTTGCAGCTTAGCCAACCGAGCACTGGCATTATATGATTGGCGGAAATGCATGCAGACTTTTCTGGTCTGCCTCAGGACTAGTGATGAGCCGAACACCCCCGGGTTCGGTTCGCACCAGAACCCGCGAACGGACAGAATGTTCGTACGAACATTAGAACCCTATTAAATACAATGGATGCGAACGTTCGAATTCTAAAGTGCTAATTATAACGACTATTATGCATGTTATTGTCCTAAAAAAGGGTTTGGGAACCCGGGTTCTTGACCAGGGGACATGTATCAATGCAAAAAGAAGTTTTAAAAACGGTCGTTTTTCGGGAGCAGTCATTTTAATGATGCATAAAGTGAAAAAAAAAAAAGTCAAATATTCCTTTAAATATCGTACCTGGGGGGTGTCTAAAGTATGCCTGTGAAGTGCCACGTGTTTCCCGTGTTTAGAACTGTCCCTGCACAAAATGACACTTCTAAAGGAAAAAAAAGCCATTTAAAACTGCTTGCGGCTTTAATGTAATGTCTGGTCCCGGTAATATGGATGAAAATCTTTAAGAAAAATGGCATAGCTACCCCATGACCCCCCCCCCCCCACCCCAGCCCATTACCAGCCCCTTTGGGTCTTGTATGGATATTAATGGGAACACCGCACACAAAATAAAAAAGGCCTTATATACTCTGAACAGCCGTATACAGGCGGTGCATACAAGACAGGGACTGTAGGTTTGTTCTTATGTAGAATGTGTTTGTAATTTTGAACAGGTACATTGTTTAAGTGTAGCTCCAGCCCAAAAATCTATTTTTAAACTTTTTGGAAAACATAGGTAAGGGTTATCACCCCCGTAACATTTGTTTTGCTGTCTGTGCCCCTGTTCAGAACATTTCACCTCACTTTCCGTCCCAATGACAACTGTTTTTGAAATGTGGTGTTTTTCTTGAAACAAGGATTGGTGATAAAGCATCAGTACAGAGGAGACACCTTTCTCCCATATTAATTCTTACAGGAGAGAATTTTCCTTCCTAGGGGTAGATTTCCTCTCACTTCCTGTTGTCTTCTTGCGTTTGCAAGTAGGAGTCGTTTGTAAGTTGGATGTTTGAAAGTAGGGACCTGCCGTATATACTCTGCAGAAATAGGCCCCTTAGTTGTTGGTACAACACTGTAAGCACTCACAGTTACTCTTGGTTGGTGCTGGAACACCCTGCTGTCAACTATTATATCAGGAATTGTAATTACATATAATTGTTGAACAGTGGTAGTAAAAATTGGGCCTTTGATGGTGGTGCTGGTGCCACAACACTGTAAGCCCTGACAGTTACTCTTGGTGGGTGCAGCAATGGGCCCTGCTGTGAATTATTAGATCAAGAATTGTAATTGCATGCCCCTGTTGAACAGGGGCTGAAAAATTGGGCCTTTCGTGGTGGTGGTGGTGGTGGTGGTGTTGCCACAACACTGTAAGCCCTCAGAGTTACTCTTGGTGGGTGCAGGAATGGGCCCTGCTGTGAATTATTAGATCAAGAATTGTAATTACATGCCCCTTTTGAACAGGGGCTGAAAAATTGGGCCTTTCGTGGTGGTGGTGGTGGTGGCGTTGCCACAACACTGTAAGCCCTCAGAGTTACTCTTGGTGGGTGCAGCAATGGGCCCTGCTGTGAATTATTAGATCAAGAATTGTAATTACATGCCCCTGTTGAACAGGGGCTGAAAAATTGTGCCTTAGGCACTGGTGGCACAACACTGCAACCCCTCACAGATACTGTACTTGGAGCACAGCAATGAGCCCTGTTGCAAAGTATTGCTTCAAAAATTGTAATTACACACCCCTGTTAAACAGGGGCTGAAAAATTGGGCCTTAGCCACTGGTGGCGGCACCCATAAACAAAAATGATCTTCCAAGCTATCATCATCAATCGTATCATTGAGGACTCGGAGGAGGAGGATAGCCAGTCAACATAACAGCACAGGCACTCAGCATCAGCATCAGTCTTGAAGGGATGTGACATGTTAAAATCAATTAGTCTGTTATATCAGCATCAGGTGTGTGGTAGCTGGTGGTGATCCAAGACTGGTTCATCTTGATGGAAGTCAGTCGATCAACCGAGTCGGTGGACAGGCGCACCCTGTGATCCGTGACAAATCCTCCAGCAGCACTGAATGTGCGTTCCGAAAGAACACTGGATGCAGGACAGGCCAGTAGCTCAATTGCATACTGTGCAAGCTCTGGCCAGTGATCCATCCTCAAGACCCAGTAAGCCAGAGGATTTTCGGTGGGGAAGGTGTCCAAGTCTGACCTTGCCCCTAGATATTCCTGCACCATGTTTATCAGACACTGGCGATGGTTGCTGGAACCGATCATACTTTGGGGCTGCGGACTAAAGAATTGTCTGAACGTATCGGTCAGACGGCCACCTTCCCCACCGCTCCTTCTTTGACTGGCCGAAGCCTCAGCAACTCGTTGTCCAGGACCAGGAGTTTGTAACCTCCCAGTCTCTGGGAACGCGTTGCACAGACCTTTCTGCAAGGCCTCCCGGAGTTGTCTCATCCTCTGCTCCCTCTGCGACGGTAACATAAGGTCCGCAACCTTACCCTTGTACCGTGGATCAAGGAGAGTGGCCAGCCAGTAATGGTCCCTCTCCTTGATCCGAAGAATACGAGGATCCTTCCGCAGACTTTGCAGGATCAGGGAGGCCATGCAGCGTAGGTTAGCTGAGGCATTCGGTCCGGAGTCCTCTGGGTCACTAAGGACGACATGATCCGCAGCCACCTCCTCCCAGCCACGTACAAGTCCACTGGTTTCTTGGGACTGTAAATCATCCCTAAAAGACTGCTGCTGATGATGCTGAGTGCCAGCCTCCACCTCCATGCTGACACAATCCTCCTCCTCCTCCTCTTCCTGTGCGATGGGTGGGACAGAAGGAACACTGTCTGGGTAAAGGGGGCCTTGAGAGGCAAGGAAGTCCTCCTCTTCCTGCCTCTGTTCTGCCTCAAGTGCCCTGTCCATTATTCCACGCAGCGTGTGCTCCAACAGGTGGACAAGAGGTACAGTGTCACTGATGCATGCACTGTCACTGCTCACCATCCTCGTGGCCTCCTCAAATGGTGCCAGGACAGTGCATGCATCCCTGATCATGCCCCACTGGCGTGGAGAAAAAAAAACAAGCTCCCCTGACCCTGTCCTGGTGCCGTAGTCGCACAGGTACTCATTGATGGCCCTCTGCTGCGTGTGCAGCCGCTGCAGCATGGCCAACGTTGAGTTCCACCTGGTGGGCATGTCACATATAAGGCGGTTCTTGGGCAGGTTCAACTCCTTTTGCAGCTCAGCCAGGCGAGCACTGGCATTATAAGATCTGCGGAAATGCACACAGACTTTCCTGGCCTGCCTCAGGACATCCTGTAAGCCCGGGTACCTGCCCAAGAACCGCTGCACCACCAGGTTAAGGACGTGAGCCACACAGGGCACATGGGTCAGTTGTCCCTGTCGGAGGGCGGAGAGGAGGTTGGTGCCATTGTCGCAAACCACCATTCCTGGCTTAAGCTGGCGTGGCGTCAACCACCTCTCGGCCTGGCCCTGCAGAGCAGACAGGACCTCTGCCCCAGTGTGGCTTCTGTCCCCCAAACACACCAGTGCAAGCACGGCATGGCATCTTTTTGCCTGCGTACTTGCGTAGCCCCTTGAACGGCTACGGAGCACCGCTGGTTCAGAGGACAAAGCACAGGAAGAGGCCATGAAGGAAGAAGAAGAAGAGGAGGGGGTGGAGGAGAGAGGTGTGTCACAACCAGTAGTAGCATTTTGGAGGCGTGGCGGTGGAACAACCTCCAACACTACTGCACCTTGTCCTGCATCCTTCCCAGCTGCCAAAAGAGTGACCCAATGGGCCGTGAAAGAAAGGTAACGTCCCTGTCCATGCCTGCTGGACCATGAGTCAGCGGTAATATGCACCTTACCGCTGACCGCCCTGTCCAGCGAGGCCAAGACATTGCCTTCCACATGCCGGTAGAGAGCCGGAATAGCCTTCCGTGAGAAAAAGTGGCGTTTGGGAACCTGCCACTGAGGAACCGCACATTGCACAAACTCACGGAAGGGGGCCGAGTCTACCAACTGAAAAGGCAGCAGTTGAAGCGCTAGCAATTTAGCCAAGCTAGCATTCAACCGCTGGGCATGTGGATGGCTGGGAGTGAACTTCTTTTGACGGTCCAGCAGCTGGGGCAGGGAAATTTGCCTGCTAGAATCGGACGTCGGTGTACTGCTAGCAGAGTGGCCGCAAGTACTTGTCTGTGACACACCTAATTCTACACCTTCATTCCTCTCAGCGCATGTTTCAGAGAGGACTGAAGTTATAGTGGGGTTGGAGATCCCAGCTGATGCGGTGCAAGGAGAGGTCCGCTTTGTTCTTTGGTGTGGGTCTTTGAGGTAGGCTTGCCAACGAGCTGCATGGCAGGTCAACATATGTCTGGTCAGGCATGTGGTACCCAAGCGGCTGATGTTTTGGCCACGCGATATACGCTTGAGACATATGTTGCAAACAGCAGCTGTGCGATCTGATGCACTAGCCTCAAAAAAGGCCCACACCAAAGAACTTTTTGAATGACGGGCAGAGGCAGCGCCCTGCACAGGCGAAGCTCTGCGGTGTGATTCCGTCGGTGTACTGCCCTTACGCTGGCCACCAAAGGGCATCCTGCCTCGTTGGAGATGTGCCTCCTCCTCATCCTCCTCCTCCTCCTCTCTCCTATTAGGCACCCACGTGGAGTCAGTGACCTCATCATCCCCTCCCTCCTCATCACTGGAGCCAATCTGGCAGTATGCTGCAGCTGCTGGAACATGACTGCCAGATTGGTGTCCTTCTTGAGCATCCCCTCTGTCTGCTCTCACGCTACTGACTTCCTGTAGCTGGGTTTCATCATCAGACCCTTCGAAACGCTGGGCATCCTCCTGGAGCATGTACCCAACACTGTGCTCAAACAGTTCGGGGGACTCCTCAGGAGGAGGACATGGTGGGTCTAGGGAAGGAGTGACTGATGATGAGTCTGACATTGATACCAGGGAAGAGGACGCTTTGGCAGCTGCTTTGCCAGTACCCTGAGCCTGGGTGAGAGAGGATGAGGAGGAGGAGGAGGGCTTGGTCATCCACTCTACCAAGTCTTCGGCATGATGTGGCTCAACATGTCCAGCTGCCGAAAAGAAGGACAAGCGTGTCCCATGGCCATGTGCTGATGACAATGCACCGCGTCCACGACCAGCACTGTTGCCCCCAGACACAGAGCCTGCTTGCCCTCTTTTATTGCCTCCTGACTGTCTGTCCTGACGGTCTGCCTCTCCTTGTTTGCCTTCCAGACATTCTAATGGATGGCCTGCAGGGAGATGGGAAAAAAGAAATAAGGGCTACCTTCAGGTGTCCTTCTCTGTCCCTTTACTTAAGGATTTCTAAATATGGTTGAGGATGATTGCTTTCGCACAGAATAGCACAATGACAATTTCCCTGACTGTCCAAAAAACAAGGATTTCAAAGATGGTTGATGAGGAATGCTTTAGCACAGTATAGCACAAGGAGAATTTCCCTCACTGTCCTTCCCTGTCCCTAGAAACAAGGATTAGCACAGTAAAACACAGTGACACTCTCGCTACCTATAGTTTTCTGCCCCTAGAACAAATGTTTTTTTAAAGATGGTTGATGATCAATGCTTTAGCACAGTATAGCACAAGGAGAATTTCCCTCACTGTCCTTCCCTGTCCTTAGAAACAAGGATTAGCACAGTAAAACACAGTGACACTCTCGCTACCTATAGTTTTCTGTCCCTAGAAAAAATGTTTTTTTAAAGATGGTTGATGATCAATGCTTTAGCACAGTATAGCACAAGGAGAATTTCCCTCACTGTCCTTCCCTGTCCCTAGAAACAAGGATTAGCACAGTAAAACACAGTGACACTCTCGCTACCTATAGTTTTCTGTCCCTAGAAAAAATGTTTTTTTAAAGATGGTTGATGATCAATGCTTTGGCACAGTATAGCACAAGGAGAATTTCCCTCACTGTCCTTACCTGTCCCTAGAAACAAGGATTAGCACAGTAAAACACAGTGACACTCTCGCTACCTATAGTTTTCTGTCCCTAGAAAAAATGTTTTTTTAAAGATGGTTGATGATCAATGCTTTAGCACAGTATAGCACAAGGAGAATTTCCCTCACTGTCCTTCCCTGTCCCTAGAAACAAGGATTAGCACAGTAAAACACAGTGACACTCTCGCTACCTATAGTTTTCTGTCCCTAGAAAAAATGTTTTTTTAAAGATGGTTGATGATCAATGCTTTAGCACAGTATAGCACAAGGAGAATTTCCGTCACTGTCCTTCCCTGTCCCTAGAAACAAGGATTAGCACAGTAAAACACAGTGACACTCTCGCTACCTATAGTTTTCTGTCCCTAGAAAAAATGTTTTTTTAAGATGGTTGATGATCAATGCTTTAGCACAGTATAGCACAAGGAGAATTTCCCTCACTGTCCTTCCCTGTCCCTAGAAACAAGGATTAGCACAGTAAAACACAGTGACACTCTCGCTACCTATAGTTTTCTGTCCCTAGAAAAAATGTTTTTTTAAAGATGGTTGATGATCAATGCTTTAGCACAGTATAGCACAAGGAGAATTTCCCTCACTGTCCTTCCCTGTCCCTAGAAACAAGGATTAGCACAGTAAACCACAGTGACACTCTCGCTACCTATAGTTTTCTGTCCCTAGAAAAAATGTTTTTTTAAAGATGGTTGATGATCAATGCTTTAGCACAGTATAGCACAAGGAGAATTTCCCTCACTGTCCTTCCCTGTCCCTAGAAACAAGGATTAGCACAGAAAAACACAGTGACACTCTCGCTACCTATAGTTTTCTGTCCCTAGAAAAAATGTTTTTTTAAAGATGGTTGATGATCAATGCTTTAGCACAGTATAGCACAAGGAGAATTTCCCTCACTGTCCTTCCCTGTCCCTAGAAACAAGGATTAGCACAGTAAAACACAGTGACACTCTCGCTACCTATAGTTTTCTGCCCCTAGAAAAAATGTTTTTTTAAAGATGGTTGATGATCAATGCTTTAGCACAGTATAGCACAAGGAGAATTTCCCTCACTGTCCTTCCCTGTCCCTAGAAACAAGGATTAGCACAGTAAAACACAGTGACACTCTCGCTACCTATATTTTTCTGTCCCTAGAAAAAATGTTTTTTTAAAGATGGTTGATGATCAATGCTTTAGCACAGTATAGCACAAGGAGAATTTCCCTCACTGTCCTTCCCTGTCCCTAGAAACAAGGATTAGCACAGTAAAACACAGTGACACTCTCGCTACCTATAGTTTTCTGTCCCTAGAAAAAATGTTTTTTTAAAGATGGTTGATGATCAATGCTTTAGCACAGTATAGCACAAGGAGAATTTCCCTCACTGTCCTTACCTGTCCCTAGAAACAAGGATTAGCACAGTAAAACACAGTGACACTCTCGCTACCTATAGTTTTCTGTCCCTAGAAAAAATGTTTTTTTAAAGATGGTTGATGATCAATGCTTTAGCACAGTATAGCACAAGGAAAATTTCCCTTACTGTCCTTCCCTGTCCCTAGAAACAAGGATTAGCACAGTAAAACACAGTGACACTCTCGCTACCTATAGTTTTCTGTCCCTAGAAAAAATGTTTTTTTAAAGATGGTTGATGATCAATGCTTTAGCACAGTATAGCACAAGGAGAATTTCCCTCACTGTCCTTCCCTGTCCCTAGAAACAAGGATTAGCACAGTAAAACACAGTGACACTCTCGCTACCTATAGTTTTCTGTCCCTAGAAAAAATGTTTTTTTAAAGATGGTTGATGATCAATGCTTTAGCACAGTATAGCACAAGGAGAATTTCCCTCACTGTCCTTCCCTGTCCCTAGAAACAAGGATTAGCACAGTAAAACACAGTGACACTCTCGCTACCTATAGTTTTCTGTCCCTAGAAAAAATGTTTTTTTAAAGATGGTTGATGATCAATGCTTTAGCACAGTATAGCACAAGGAGAATTTCCCTCACTGTCCTTCCCTGTCCCTAGAAACAAGGATTAGCACAGTAAAACACAGTGACACTCTCGCTACCTATAGTTTTCTGTCCCTAGAACAAATGTTTTTTTAAAGATGGTTGATGATCAATGCTTTAGCACAGTATAGCACAAGGAGAATTTCCCTCACTGTCCTTCCCTGTCCCTAGAAACAAGGATTAGCACAGTAAAACACAGTGACACTCTCGCTACCTATAGTTTTCTGTCCCTAGAAAAAATGTTTTTTTAAAGATGGTTGATGATCAATGCTTTAGCACAGTATAGCACAAGGAGAATTTCCCTCACTGTCCTTCCCTGTCCCTAGAAACAAGGATTAGCACAGTAAAACACAGTGACATTCTCGCTACCTATAGTTTTCTGTCCCTAGAAAAAATGTTTTTTTAAAGATGGTTGATGATCAATGCTTTAGCACAGTATAGCACAAGGAGAATTTCCCTCACTGTCTTTCCCTGTCCCTAGAAACAAGGATTAGCACAGTAAAACACAGTGACACTCTCGCTACCTATAGTTTTCTGTCCCTAGAAAAAATGTTTTTTTAAAGATGGTTGTGATCAATGCTTTAGCACAGTATAGCACAAGGAGAATTTCCCTCACTGTCCTTCCCTGTCCCTAGAAACAAGGATTAGCACAGTAAAACACAGTGACACTCTCGCTACCTATAGTTTTCTGTCCCTAGAAAAAATGTTTTTTTAAAGATGGTTGATGATCAATGCTTTAGCACAGTATAGCACAAGGAGAATTTCCCTCACTGTCCTTCCCTGTCCCTAGAAACAAGGATTAGCACAGTAAAACACAGTGACACTCTCGCTACCTATAGTTTTCTGTCCCTAGAAAAAATGTTTTTTTAAAGATGGTTGATGATCAATGCTTTAGCACAGTATAGCACAAGGAGAATTTCCCTCACTGTCCTTCCCTGTCCCTAGAAACAAGGATTAGCACAGTAAAACACAGTGACACTCTCGCTACCTATAGTTTTCTGTCCCTAGAAAAAATGTTTTTTTAAAGATGGTTGATGATCAATGCTTTAGCACAGTATAGCACAAGGAGAATTTCCCTCACTGTCCTTCCCTGTCCCTAGAAACAAGGATTAGCACAGTAAAACACAGTGACACTCTCGCTACCTATAGTTTTCTGTCCCTAGAACAAATGTTTTTTTAAAGATGGTTGATGATCAATGCTTTAGCACAGTATAGCACAAGGAGAATTTCCCTCACTGTCCTTCCCTGTCCCTAGAAACAAGGATTAGCACAGTAAAACACAGTGACACTCTCGCTACCTATAGTTTTCTGTCCCTAGAAAAAATGTTTTTTTAAAGATGGTTGATGATCAATGCTTTAGCACAGTATAGCACAAGGAGAATTTCCCTCACTGTCCTTCCCTGTCCCTAGAAACAAGGATTAGCACAGTAAAACACAGTGACACTCTCGCTACCTATAGTTTTCTGTCCCTAGAAAAAATGTTTTTTTAAAGATGGTTGATGATCAATGCTTTAGCACAGTATAGCACAAGGAGAATTTCCCTCACTGTCCTTCCCTGTCCTTAGAAACAAGGATTAGCACAGTAAAACACAGTGACACTCTCGCTACCTATAGTTTTCTGTCCCTAGAAAAAATGTTTTTTTAAAGATGGTTGATGATCAATGCTTTAGCACAGTATAGCACAAGGAGAATTTCCCTCACTGTCCTTACCTGTCCCTAGAAACAAGGATTAGCACAGTAAAACACAGTGACACTCTCGCTACCTATAGTTTTCTGTCCCTAGAACAAATGTTTTTTTAAAGATGGTTGATGATCAATGCTTTAGCACAGTATAGCACAAGGAGAATTTCCCTCACTGTCCTTACCTGTCCCTAGAAACAAGGATTAGCACAGTAAAACACAGTGACACTCTCGCTACCTATAGTTTTCTGTCCCTAGAAAAAATGTTTTTTTAAAGATGGTTGATGATCAATGCTTTAGCACAGTATAGCACAAGGAGAATTTCCCTCACTGTCCTTCCCTGTCCCTAGAAACAAGGATTAGCACAGTAAAACACAGTGACACTCTCGCTACCTATAGTTTTCTGTCCCTAGAAAAAATGTTTTTTTAAAGATGGTTGATGATCAATGCTTTAGCACAGTATAGCACAAGTAGAATTTCCCTCACTGTCCTTCCCTGTCCCTAGAAACAAGGATTAGCACAGTAAAACACAGTGACACTCTCGCTACCTATAGTTTTCTGTCCCTAGAAAAAATGTTTTTTTAAAGATGGTTGATGATCAATGCTTTAGCACAGTATAGCACAAGGAGAATTTCCCTCACTGTCCTTCCCTGTCCCTAGAAACAAGGATTAGCACAGTAAAACACAGTGACACTCTCGCTACCTATAGTTTTCTGTCCCTAGAAATTTTTTTTTTTAAAGATGGTTGATGATCAATGCTTTAGCACAGTATAGCACAAGGAGAATTTCCCTCACTGTCCTTCCCTGTCCCTAGAAACAAGGATTAGCACAGTAAAACACAGTGACACTCTCGCTACCTATAGTTTTCTGTCCCTAGAACAAATGTTTTTTTAAAGATGGTTGATGATCAATGCTTTAGCACAGTATAGCACAAGGAGAATTTCCCTCACTGTCCTTCCCTGTCCCTAGAAACAAGGATTAGCACAGTAAAACACAGTGACACTCTCGCTACCTATAGTTTTCTGTCCCTAGAAAAAATGTTTTTTTAAATATGGTTGATGATCAATGCTTTAGCACAGTATAGCACAAGGAGAATTTCCCTCACTGTCCTTCCCTGTCCCTAGAAACAAGGATTAGCACAGTAAAACACAGTGACACTCTCGCTACCTATAGTTTTCTGTCCCTAGAAAAAATGTTTTTTTAAAGATGGTTGATGATCAATGCTTTAGCACAGTATAGCACAAGGAGAATTTCCCTCACTGTCTTTCCCTGTCCCTAGAAACAAGGATTAGCACAGTAAAACACAGTGACACTCTCGCTACCTATAGTTTTCTGTCCCTAGAACAAATGTTTTTTTTAAAGATGGTTGATGATCAATGCTTTAGCACAGTATAGCACAAGGAGAATTTCCCTCACTGTCCTTCCCTGTCCCTAGAAACAAGGATTAGCACAGTAAACCACAGTGACACTCTCGCTACCTATAGTTTTCTGTCCCTAGAAAAAAAGTTTTTTTAAAGATGGTTGTGATCAATGCTTTAGCACAGTATAGCACAAGGAGAATTTCCCTCACTGTCCTTCCCTGTCCCTAGAAACAAGGATTAGCACAGTAAAACACAGTGACACTCTCGCTACCTATAGTTTTCTGCCCCTAGAACAAATGTTTTTTTAAAGATGGTTGATGATCAATGCTTTAGCACAGTATAGCACAAGGAGAATTTCCCTCACTGTCCTTCCCTGTCCCTAGAAACAAGGATTAGCACAGTAAAACACAGTGACACTCTCGCTACCTATAGTTTTCTGTCCCTAGAAAAAATGTTTTTTTAAAGATGGTTGATGATCAATGCTTTAGCACAGTATAGCACAAGGAGAATTTCCCTCACTGTCCTTCCCTGTCCCTAGAAACAAGGATTAGCACAGTAAAACACAGTGACACTCTCGCTACCTATAGTTTTCTGCCCCTAGAACAAATGTTTTTTTAAAGATGGTTGATGATCAATGCTTTAGCACAGTATAGCACAAGGAGAATTTCCCTCACTGTCCTTCCCTGTCCCTAGAAACAAGGATTAGCACAGTAAAACACAGTGACACTCTCGCTACCTATAGTTTTCTGTCCCTAGAAAAAATGTTTTTTTAAAGATGGTTGATGATCAATGCTTTAGCACAGTATAGCACAAGGAGAATTTCCCTCACTGTCCTTCCCTGTCCCTAGAAACAAGGATTAGCACAGTAAAACACACTGACACTCTCCCTACCTATAGTTTTCTGTCCCTAGAAAAAATGTTTTTTTAAAGATGGTTGATGATCAATGCTTTAGCATAGTATAGCACAAGGAGAATTTCCCTCACTGTCCTTCCCTGTCCCTAGAAACAAGGATTAGCACAGTAAAACACACTGACACTCTCCCTACCTATAGTTTTCTGTCCCTAGAAAAAATGTTTTTTTAAAGATGGTTGATGATCAATGCTTTAGCACAGTATAGCACAAGGAGAATTTCCCTCACTGTCCTTCCCTGTCCCTAGAAACAAGGATTAGCACAGTAAAACACACTGACACTCTCCCTACCTATCCTTCTCTTTCCCTAAACTAAAGGAATCCAGGTTAAGCAAGAAAAAAAATGTCACTGTCCCTGCCTATGCTTCTCTTTCCCTGCTCCGGAACACACTACACTAGGCCGCCGTGCTGGCGGCCTTTTATAGTGTGGGGCGTGTACTAAACACCCTCAGCAATAATTGGCCACAGGCATCCTGCCTGTGGCCAATCATTGCTCTCCTCGCTGCCGGCGCTGTGATTGGCCAAGCATGTGGGGTCACAGTGCATGCTTGGCCAATCACAGCGCCTGGATGACACTGCGATGGCGTAGTGCATTGTGGGCCGTTCGCGTCACTCGAATTAGGCGCGAACGGCCCAAATCGTTCGATCTTCGTCGAACGATCGAACAGCCGATGTTCGAGTCGAACGTATGTTCGACTCGAACACCGAGCTCATCCCTACTCAGGACATCCTGTAAGCCCGGGTACCTGCCCAAGAACCGCTGCACCACCAGGTTAAGGACGTGAGCCACACAGGGCACATGGGTCAGTTGTCCCTGTCGGAGGGCGGAGAGGAGGTTGGTGTTATTGTCGCAAACCACCATTCCTGGCTTAAGCTGGCCTGGCATTAACCACCTCTCGGCCTGCCCCTGCAGAGCTGACAGAACCTCTGCCCCAGTGTGGCTCATGTCCCCCAAACACACCAGCGCAAGCACGGCATGGCATCTTTTTGCCTGCGTATTTGCGTAGCCCCTTGAACGCCTACGGAGCACCGTTGGTTCCGAGGACAAAGCACAGGAAGAGGCCATGGAGGAAGAAGAAGATGAGGGGGTGGAGGAGAGAGGTGTGTCACAACCAGTAGTAGCATTTTGGAGACGTGGTGGCGGAACAACCTCCAACACTACTGCACCTTGTCCTGCATCCTTCCCAGCTGCCAAAAGAGTGACCCAATGGGCCATCAAAGATAGGTAATGTCCCTGTCCATGCCTGCTGGACCATGAGTCAGCGGTAATATGCACCTTACTGCTGACCGCACTGTCCAGCGAGGCATGGACATTGTCTTCAACATGTAATGTAGTGCTGTATGCCCGCGCTTAGGAAAAATTAGTGAAATAATAAACAAAGTGAAAAAATAGGAGCTGCGGCCCCCCCTAAAGGGCCCCTCAAAGAGAGTCCTAGCAATAAAAAATGTAAATAAATGGGGTATGGCGCTGCTCACTAGTCCTATCTAGGACCAGTAATATATGTGTTTCAAATTAATGTAATATGGCAAAAATCAAGCCATATGTGATCGTGCCTCCTTAAATAATAAAATTTTAATGTGTCCCTCCTATATATGGGATAACAAAAACCAATCAGAAGATATCAAAACTGTGATAATGTGCAATGTTGGTGATCAATAGTATCTTATCTAGTGCATCACGTGTCTATTAACATTAAGTGCTTCAAGAAAAAATATGTAGCTCACAAATCTACAAAATGACAGGCCAATAATATCAGTCCAACATGCAGTGCCTGCAAGCAGGAGCGCTACTAAGTAGCAACTAGTGATGAGCCGAACACCCCCGGGTTCGGTTCGCACCAGAACCCGCGAACGGACCGAAAGTTCGAACGAACATTAGAACCCTATTAAATACAATGGATGCGAACGTTCGAATTCTAAAGTGCTAATTATAACAACTATTATGCATGTTATTGTCCTAAAAAGGGTTTGGGAACCCGGGTTCTGCACCAGGGGACATGTATCAATGCAAAAAGAAGTTTTAAAAACGGTCGTTTTTCGGGAGCAGTCATTTTAATGATGCATAAAGTGAAAAAAAAAAAGTCAAATATTCCTTTAAATATCGTACCTGGGGGGTGTCTAAAGTATGCCTGTGAAGTGCCACGTGTTTCCCGTGTTTAGAACTGTCCCTGCACAAAATGACACTTCTAAAGGAAAAAAAAGCCATTTAAAACTGCTTGCGGCTTTAATGTAATGTCTGGTCCCGGTAATATGGATGAAATTCTTTAAGAAAAATGGCATAGCTACCCCATGACCCCCCTACCCCAGCCCATTACCAGCCCCTTTGGGTCTTGTATGGATATTAAGGGGAACCCCGCACATAAAATAAAAAAGGCCCTATATACTCTGAACAGCCCTATACAGGCGGTGCATACAAGACAGGGACTGTAGGTTTGTTCTTATGTAGAGTCTGTTTGTAATTTTGAACAGGTACATTGTTGAAGTGTAGCTCCAGACCAAAAATCTATTTTTAAACTTTTTGGAAAACATAGGTAAGGGTTATCACCCCTGTAACATTTGTTTTGCTGTCTGTGCCCCTGTTCAGAACATTTCACCTCACTTTCCGTCCCAATGACAACTGTTTTTGAAATGTGGTGTTTTTCTTGAAACAAGGATTGCTGATAAAGCATCAGTACAGAGGAGACACCTTTCTCCCATATTTATTCTTACAGGAGAGAATTTTCCTTCCTAGTGGTAGATTTCCTCTCACTTCCTGTTGTCTTCTTGCGTTTGCAAGTAGGAGTCGTTTGTAAGTTGGATGTTTGAAAGTAGGGACCTGCCGTATATACTCTGCAGAAATAGGCCCCTTAGTTGTTGGTGTTGGCACAACACTGTAAGCACTCACAGTTACTCTTGGTTGGTGCTGGAACGCCCTGCTGTCAACTATTATATCAGGAATTTTAATTACATATAATTGTTGAACAGTGGTAGTAAAAATTGGGCCTTTGATGGTGGTGCTGGTGCCACAACACTGTAAGCCCTGACAGTTACTCTTGGTGGGTGCAGCAATGGGCCCTGCTGTGAATTATTAGATCAAGAATTGTAATTACATGCCCCTGTTGAACAGGGGCTGAAAAATTGGGCCTTAGGCACTGGTGGCACAACACTGCAACCCCTCACAGATACTGTACTTGGAGCACAGCAATGAGCCCTGTTGCAAAGTATTGCTTCAAAAATTGTAATGACACGCCCCTGTTAAACAGGGGCTGAAAAATTGGGCCTTAGGCACTGGTGGCACAACACTGCAACTCCTCACAGATACTGTACTTGGAGCACACCAATGAGCCCTGTTGCAAAGTATTGCTTCAAAAATTGTAATGACACGCCCCTGTTAAACAGGGGCTGAAAAATTGGGCCTTAGGCACTGGTGGCACAACACTGCAACTCCTCACAGATACTGTACTTGGAGCACAGCAATGAGCCCTGTTGCAAAGTATTGCTTCAAAAATTGTAATGACACGCCCCTGTTAAACAGGGGCTGAAAAATTGGGCCTTAGGCACTGGTGGCACAACACTGCAACTCCTCACAGATACTGTACTTGGAGCACACCAATGAGCCCTGTTGCAAAGTATTGCTTCAAAAATTGTAATGACACGCCCCTGTTAAACAGGGGCTGAAAAATTGGGCCTTAGGCACTGGTGGCACAACACTGCAACTCCTCACAGATACTGTACTTGGAGCACACCAATGAGCCCTGTTGCAAAGTATTGCTTCAAAAATTGTAATGACACGCCCCTGTTAAACAGGGGCTGAAAAATTTGGCCTTAGGCACTGGTGGCACAACACTGCAACTCCTCACAGATACTGTACTTGGAGCACAGCAATGAGCCCTGTTGCAAAGTATTGCTTCAAAAATTGTAATGACACGCCCCTGTTAAACAGGGGCTGAAAAATTGGGCCTTAGGCACTGGTGGCACAACACTGCAACTCCTCACAGATACTGTACTTGGAGCACAGCAATGAGCCCTGTTGCAAAGTATTGCTTCAAAAATTGTAATGACACGCCCCTGTTAAACAGGGGCTGAAAAATTGGGCCTTAGGCACTGGTGGCACAACACTGCAACTCCTCACAGATACTGTACTTGGAGCACACCAATGAGCCCTGTTGCAAAGTATTGCTTCAAAAATTGTAATGACACGCCCCTGTTAAACAGGGGCTGAAAAATTGGGCCTTAGGCACTGGTGGCACAACACTGCAACTCCTCACAGATACTGTACTTGGAGCACACCAATGAGCCCTGTTGCAAAGTATTGCTTCAAAAATTGTAATGACACGCCCCTGTTAAACAGGGGCTGAAAAATTGGGCCTTAGGCACTGGTGGCACAACACTGCAACTCCTCACAGATACTGTACTTGGAGCACAGCAATGAGCCCTGTTGCAAAGTATTGCTTCAAAAATTGTAATGACACGCCCCTGTTAAACAGGGGCTGAAAAATTGGGCCTTAGGCACTGGTGGCACAACACTGCAACTCCTCACAGATACTGTACTTGGAGCACACCAATGAGCCCTGTTGCAAAGTATTGCTTCAAAAATTGTAATGACACGCCCCTGTTAAACAGGGGCTGAAAAATTGGGCCTTAGGCACTGGTGGCACAACACTGCAACTCCTCACAGATACTGTACTTGGAGCACAGCAATGAGCCCTGTTGCAAAGTATTGCTTCAAAAATTGTAATTACACGCCCCTGTTAAACAGGGGCTGAAAAATTGGGCGTTAGGCACTGGTGGCGGCACCCATAAACAAAAATGATCTTACAAGCTATCATCATCAATCGTATCATTGAGGACTCGGAGGAGGAGGATAGCCAGTCAACATAACAGCACAGGCACTCAGCATCAGCATCAGTCTTGAAGGGATGTGACATGTTAAAATCAATTAGTCTGTTATATCAGCATCAGGTGTGTGGTAGCTGGTGGTGATCCAAGACTGGTTCATCTTGATGAAAGTCAGTCGATCAACCGAGTCGGTGGACAGGCGCACCCTGTGATCCGTGACAAATCCTCCAGCAGCACTGAATGTGCGTTCCGAAAGAACGCTGGATGCAGGACAGGCCAGTAGCTCAATTGCATACTGTGCAAGCTCTGGCCAGTGATCCATCCTCAAGACCCAGTAAGCCAGAGGATTTTCGGTGGGGAAGGTGTCCAAGTCTGACCTTGCCCCTAGATATTCCTGCACCATGTTTATCAGACGCTGGCGATGGTTGCTGGAACCGATCATACTTTGGGGCTGCGGACTAAAGAATTGTCTGAACGCATCGGTCAGACGGCCACCTTCCCCACCGCTCCTTCTTTGACTGGCCGAAGCCTCAGCAACTCGTTGTCCAGGACCAGGAGTTTGCAACCTCCCAGTCTCTGGGAACGCGTTGCACAGACCTTTCTGCAAGGCCTCCCGGAGTTGTCTCATCCTCTGCTCCCTCTGCGACGGTAACATAAGGTCCGCAACCTTACCCTTGTACCGTGGATCAAGGAGAGTGGCCAGCCAGTAATGGTCCCTCTCCTTGATCCGAAGAATACGAGGATCCTTCCGCAGACTTTGCAGGATCAGGGAGGCCATGCAGCGTAGTTTTGCTGAGGCATTCGCTCCGGAGTCCTCTGGGTCACTAAGGACGACATGATCCGCAGCCACCTCCTCCCAGCCACGTACAAGTCCACTGGTTTCTTGGGACTGTAAATCATCCCTAAAAGACTGCTGCTGATGATGCTGAGTGCCAGCCTCCACCTCCATGCTGACACAATCCTCCTCCTCCTCCTCCTCCTCCTCCTCCTCCTCCTCTTCCTGTGCGATGGGTGGGACAGAAGGAACACTGTCTGGGTAAAGGGGGCCTTGAGAGGCAAGGAAGTCCTCCTCTTCCTGCCTCTGTTCTGCCTCAAGTGCCCTGTCCATTATTCCACGCAGCGTGTGCTCCAACAGGTGGACAAGAGGTACAGTGTCACTGATGCATGCACTGTCACTGCTCACCATCCTCGTGGCCTCCTCAAATGGTGCCAGGACAGTGCATGCATCCCTGATCATGCCCCACTGGCGTGGAGAAAAAAAACCAAGCTCCCCTGACCCTGTCCTGGTGCCGTAGTCGCACAGGTACTCATTGATGGCCCTCTGCTGCGTGTGCAGCCGCTGCAGCATGGCCAACGTTGAGTTCCACCTGGTGGGCATGTCACATATAAGGCGGTTCTTGGGCAGGTTCAACTCCTTTTGCAGCTCAGCCAGGCGAGCACTGGCATTATAAGATCTGCGGAAATGCACACAGACTTTCCTGGCCTGCCTCAGGACATCCTGTAAGCCCGGGTACCTGCCCAAGAAGCGCTGCACCACCAGGTTAAGGACGTGAGCCACACAGGGCACATGGGTCAGTTGTCCCTGTCGGAGGGCGGAGAGGAGGTTGGTGCCATTGTCGCAAACCACCATTCCTGGCTTAAGCTGGCGTGGCGTCAACCACCTCTCGGCCTGGCCCTGCAGAGCAGACAGGACCTCTGCCCCAGTGTGGCTTCTGTCCCCCAAACACACCAGCGCAAGCACGGCATGGCATCTTTTTGCCTGCGTACTTGCGTAGCCCCGTGAACGGCTACGGAGCACCGCTGGTTCATAGGACAAACCACAGGAAGAGGCCATGGAGGAAGAAGAAGAGGAGGGGGTGGAGGAGAGAGGTGTGTCACAACCAGTAGTAGCATTTTGGAGGCGTGGCGGTGGGACAACCTCCAACACTACTGCACCTTGTCCTGAATCCTTCCCAGCTGCCAAAAGAGTGACCCAATGGGCCGTGAAAGAAAGGTAACGTCCCTGTCCATGCCTGCTGGACCATGAGTCAGCGGTAATATGCACCTTACCGCTGACCGCCCTGTCCAGCGAGGCCAAGACATTGCCTTCCACATGCCGGTAGAGAGCCGGAATAGCCTTCCGTGAGAAAAAGTGGCGTTTGGGAACCTGCCACTGAGGAACTGCACATTGCACAAACTCACGGAAGGGGGCCGAGTCTACCAACTGAAAAGGCAGCAGTTGAAGCGCTAGCAATTTAGCCAAGCTAGCATTCAACCGCTGGGCATGTGGATGGCTGGGAGTGAACTTCTTTCGACGGTCCAGCAGCTGGGGCAGGGAAATTTGCCTGCTAGAATCGGACGTCGGTGTACTGCTAGCAGAGTGGGCGCAAGTACTTGGCTGTGACACACCTAATTCTACACCTTCATTCCTCTCAGTGCATGTTTCAGAGAGGACTGAAGTTATAGTGGGGTTGGAGATCCCAGCTGATGCGGTGCAAGGAGAGGTCCGCTTTGTTCTTTGGTGTGGGTCTTTGAGGTAGGCTTGCCAACGAGCTGCATGGCAGGTCAACATATGTCTGGTCAGGCATGTGGTACCCAAGCGGCTGATGTTTTGGCCACGCGATATACGCTTGAGACATATGTTGCAAACAGCAGCTGTGCGATCTGATGCACTAGCCTCAAAAAAGGCCCACACCAAAGAACTTTTTGAATGACAGGCAGAGGCAGCGCCCTGCACAGGCGGAGCTCTGCGGTGTGATTCCGTCGGTGTACTGCCCTTACGCTGGCCACCAAAGGGCATCCTGCCTCGTTGGAGATGTGCCTCCTCCTCATCCTCCTCCTCCTCCTCTCTCCTATTAGGCACCCACGTGGAGTCAGTGACCTCATCATCCCCTCCCTCCTCATCACTGGAGCCAATCTGGCAGTATGCTGCAGCTGCTGGAACATGACTGCCAGATTGGTGTCCTTCTTGAGCATCCCCTCTGTCTGCTCTCACGCTACTGCCTTCCTCTAGCTGGGTTTCATCATCAGACCCTTCGAAACGCTGGGCATCCTCCTGGAGCATGTACCCAACACTGTGCTGAAACAGTTCGGGGGACTCCTCAGGAGGAGGACATGGTGGGTCTAGGGAAGGAGTGACTGATGATTTGTCTGACATTGATACCAGGGAAGACGACGCTTTGGCAGCTGCTTTTCCAGTACCCTGAGCCTGGGTGAGAGAGGATGAGGAGGAGGAGGAGGGCTTGGTCATCCACTCTACCAAGTCTTCGGCATGATGTGGCTCAACATGTCCAGCTGCCGAAAAGAAGGACAAGCGTGTCCCATGGCCATGTGCTGATGACAATGCACCGCGTCCACGACCAGCACTGTTGCCCCCAGACACAGAGCCTGCTTGCCCTCTTTTATTGCCTCCTGACTGTCTGCCTCTCCTTGTTTGCCTTCCAGACATTCTAATAGATGGCCTGCAGGGAGATGGGAAAAAAGCAATAAGGGCTACCTTCAGGTGTCCTTCTCTGTCCCTTGAAACAAGGACTTTCACAGTGAAAGAAACTGACACTCTCCCTACCTACAGTTTTCTGTCCCTAGAATAAATGTTTTTTTTAAGCACAATATAGCACAAGGACAATTCACTCACTGTCCTTCCAGGTCCCTGGAAACAAGGACTTGCAGAGTGAAATAAACTGACACTCTCCCTACCTACAGTTTTCTGTCCCTAGAATAAATGTTTTTTTTAAGCACAATATAGCACAAGGACAATTCACTCACTGTCCTTACAGGTCCCTGGAAACAAGGACTTGCAGAGTGAAAGAAAAAAAACACTCTCCCTACCTACAGTTTTCTGTCCCTAGAAAAAATGTTTTTTTTAATCACAATATAACACAAGGACAATTCACTCACTGTCCTTCCAGGTCCCTGGAAACAAGGACTTGCAGAGTGAAATAAACTGACACTCTCCCTACCTACAGTTTTCTGTCCCTAGAATAAATGTTTTTTTTAAGCACAATATAGCACAAGGACAATTCACTCACTGTCCTTACAGGTCCCTGGAAACAAGGACTTGCAGAGTGAAAGAAAAAAAACACTCTCCCTACCTACAGTTTTCTGTCCCTAGAAAAAATGTTTTTTTTAATCACAATATAGCACAAGGACAATTCACTCACTGTCCTTACAGGTCCCTGGAAACAAGGACTTGCAGAGTGAAATAAACTGACACTCTCCCTACCTACAGTTTTCTGTCCCTAGAATAAATGTTTTTTTTAAGCACAATATAGCACAAGGACAATTCACTCACTGTCCTTACAGGTCCCTGGAAACAAGGACTTGCAGAGTGAAAGAAAAAAAACACTCTCCCTACCTACAGTTTTCTGTCCCTAGAAAAAATGTTTTTTTTAATCACAATATAGCACAAGGACAATTCACTCACTGTCCTTCCAGGTCCCTGGAAACAAGGACTTGCAGAGTGAAATAAACTGACACTCTCCCTACCTACAGTTTTCTGTCCCTAGAATAAATGTTTTTTTTAAGCACAATATAGCACAAGGACAATTCACTCACTGTCCTTCCAGGTCCCTGGAAACAAGGACTTGCAGAGTGAAATAAACTGACACTCTCCCTACCTACAGTTTTCTGTCCCTAGAATAAATGTTTTTTTTAAGCACAATATAGCACAAGGACAATTCACTCACTGTCCTTACAGGTCCCTGGAAACAAGGACTTGCAGAGTGAAAGAAAAAAAACACTCTCCCTACCTACAGTTTTCTGTCCCTAGAAAAAATGTTTTTTTTAATCACAATATAGCACAAGGACAATTCACTCACTGTCCTTCCAGGTCCCTGGAAACAAGGACTTGCAGAGTGAAATAAACTGACACTCTCCCTACCTACAGTTTTCTGTCCCTAGAATAAATGTTTTTTTTAAGCACAATATAGCACAAGGACAATTCACTCACTGTCCTTACAGGTCCCTGGAAACAAGGACTTGCAGAGTGAAAGAAAAAAAACACTCTCCCTACCTACAGTTTTCTGTCCCTAGAAAAAATGTTTTTTTTAATCACAATATAGCACAAGGACAATTCACTCACTGTCCTTACAGGTCCCTGGAAACAAGGACTTGCAGAGTGAAAGAAAAAAAACACTCTCCCTACCTACAGTTTTCTGTCCCTAGAAAAAATGTTTTTTTTAATCACAATATAACACAAGGACAATTCACTCACTGTCCTTCCAGGTCCCTGGAAACAAGGACTTGCAGAGTGAAATAAACTGACACTCTCCCTACCTACAGTTTTCTGTCCCTAGAATAAATGTTTTTTTTAAGCACAATATAGCACAAGAACAATTCACTCACTGTCCTTACAGGTCCCTGGAAACAAGGACTTGCAGAGTGAAAGAAAAAAAACACTCTCCCTACCTACAGTTTTCTGTCCCTAGAAAAAATGTTTTTTTTAATCACAATATAGCACAAGGACAATTCACTCACTGTCCTTACAGGTCCCTGGAAACAAGGACTTGCAGAGTGAAATAAACTGACACTCTCCCTACCTACAGTTTTCTGTCCCTAGAATAAATGTTTTTTTAAGCACAATATAGCACAAGGACAATTCACTCACTGTCCTTCCAGGTCCCTGGAAACAAGGACTTGCAGAGTGAAAGAAACTGACACTGTCCCTACCTACAGTTTTCTGTCCCTAGAATAAATGTTTTTTTTAAGCACACTATAGCACAAGCACAAAACACACTGACACTCTCCCTACCTATCCTTCTCTTTCCCTAAACTAAAGGAATCCAGGTTAAGCAAGAAAGAAATAACAGTCACTGTCCCTGCCTATGCTGCTCTATCCCTGCTCCGGAACACACTACACTAGGCCGCCGTGCTGGCGGCCTTTTATAGTGTGGGGCGTGTACTAAACACCCTCAGCAATAATTGGCCACAGGCATCCTGCCTGTGGCCAATCATTGCTCTCCTCGCTGCCGGCGCTGTGATAGGCCAAGCATGCGGGGTCACAGTGCATGCTTGGCCAATCACAGCGCCTGGATGACACTGCGATGGCGTAGTGCATTGTGGGCCGTTCGCGTCACTCGAATTTGGCGCGAACGGCCCAAATCGTTCGATCTTCGTCGAACGATCGAACAGCCGATGTTCGAGTCGAACGTATGTTCGACTCGAACACGAAGCTCATCCCTAGTAGCAACAGTCTAAGTGGCTGAACCACTAGTAGCTTCTATATAAATGATAGTCTAAAGTAGTAGATGTATAATTAAAGCTTGATAGTGAGATAGTCAATCCTCTTCACATAAATGGCAAGTGTAAAATGTGATCTTCAACTTATGGCAGGCAGTTGATCCCCCACATGTGTCCCCACACAGTCACACCAACTCCCTTCACCCCCACAGGGGTAAACAGCATGGAAAGATGTTCCGAGTCACTGTCCAGGAGCTTCCACAGGTGCAGAGAGGGATGTCAGCAGTGTCTTCCGGTTTTAACCTCACTCCAGCTTCCCCAGAGGATTCAAATACCGTGGATAAAGATTCCAATTACCTCAGTGATATAAGCACAGAGATGCTCCCATAGTGCGGTAAAAAATAGGCTTTATTAAAATATTATTACAAGCAGGAACGAAAAAAACGAAAAACAAAAAAAAGAGAAAAAGATAAACAGTCCCTATGTCACATATGTGCCCGCGATCGGTACAAGATGGTGTTCGCAGCGTGCATTCCGGCTGCGTTCCAGCTAGACTTCCAGGTAAGAGTAGCGTGGTGTGCATATTGCGTAGCTCCGCCTTACGCGTTTTGTCATAGGACTTCGTCTAGAGGCGCCTGGTCCTACATAGGACTAGTGAGCAGCGCCATACCCCATTTATTTACATTTTTTTATTGCCTTCAACATGCTGGTAGAGAGCCGGAATCACCTTCCGTGAGAAAAAGTGGCGTTTGGGCACCTGCCACTGAGGAACCGCACATTGCACAAACTCAAGGAAGGGGGCCGAGTCTACCAACTGAAAAGGCAGCAGTTGAAATGCTAGCAATTTAGCCAAGCTAGCATTCAACCGCTGGGCATGTGGATGGCTTGGAGTGAACTTCTTTCAACGGTTCAGCAGCTGGGGCAGGGAAATTTGCCTGCTACAATCGGACGTCGGTGTACTGCTAGCAGAGTGGTACAGAAAGGTATAGTGGGGTTTGAGATCCCAGCTGATGAGGAGCAAGGAGAGGTCCGCTTTGTTCTTTGGTGTGGGTCTTTAAGGTACGCTTGCCAACGAGCTGCATGGCAGGTCAACAATTGTTTGGTCAAGCATGTGGTGCCCAAGCGGCTGATGTTTTGGCCACGCGAGATACGTTTAAGACATATGTTGCAAATAGCAGCGGTGCGATCCGATGCACTCGTCTGAAAAAGTAGGATTTTTAAAACAGCTTACCTGTAAAATCCTTTTCTTGGAGTACATCACGGGACACAGAGCAGCATAGTCATTACTATGTGGGTTATATAGAATTACCTTCAGGTGCTGGCACTGGCAACTTCCAAAACAGGAAGTACCCTCCCCTATATAAGCCCCTCCCATCCGGGAGTACCTCAGTTTTGTAGCAAAGCAATACGTGTCCCCAAAAGAGGGGTGGGAGCTCTGTGTCCCGTGATGTACTCCAAGAAAAGGATTTTACAGGTAAGCTGTTTTAAAAATCCTACTTTCTTGTTCATACATCACGGGACACAGAGCAGCATAGTCATTACTATGTGGGACGTCCCAAAGCAATGCCACATGAGGGGGGGGATACACCATACATAAGCTGGGCGCCATCAGGCATGAGGATCTTTTGCGGCCTGCAACACACTGCGCCCAAAGGCGACATCCTCCTGACTTCTAATGTCCACCTGGTAGAACCTAGTAAACGTGTGTACTGAAGACCATGTTGCGGCCTTACAAATTTGCGCCAGGGAGGCCTGGTGATGCACTGCCCATGAAGTTCCAACTGCTCTCGTGGAGTGCGCCCTAACTTTGAACGGAGGCGGTCTACTTCTCAAGCCATAGGCTTGTATTATGACCTGTCGAATCCACTTGGCTAAAGTAGATTTTGATGCTGCCTGACCCTTTCTGGGGCCTTCCGGCAGAACAAACAAAGAATCCGTTCTACGAATCTGAGCAGTGGCTTTTAGATAAGCTTTAACTGCTCTTACTACATCCAAAGAATGCAATAACTTTTCCTCTACCGAGCTTGGTTTGGGGAAAAAAGAAGGAAGAACCACATCCTGGTTCAAGTGAAACCTCGATACCACCTTAGGAAGAAAGGCTGGGTGAGGACGTAATACTACTCTGTCCTTATGGATAACCAGATATGGCTCTTTACAGGACATGGCGGCTAATTCCGACACTCTTCTAGCCGAGCATATGGCTACTAAAAATATAAATTTCCTGGTGAGTAGAACCAAGGAAATGTGCCGCAAAGGTTCAAATGGCTGCTTCTGCAGAACCGACAGAACCAAATTTAGATCCCATGGGCATATGGGAGCCTTAATCGGTGGAATAATACGAGTCACACCTTGCATAAAGGATTTGACAAGTGAATGCATAGCCAGGGGCCTTTGAAATAGTATTGACAAGGCCGAAACCTGGCCCTTGATAGTACTTAAGGCAAACTTCCTGTCTACAGCCCACTGCAGGAAGTCCAGAATTCTGCCTATAACGTACTTACGTGGATGCCATTTTCTGGCCTCGCACCAAGTGATGTACGCCTTCCAAACTCTATAGTAGATCTGCCTGGATACAGGCTTCCTGGCATTGATTATAGTTGATACCACAGAGTTAGAGAGACCTCTCTTCTTTAGGATGTGGGATTCAATAGCCAGGCCGTTAAACTTAGAGTTAGTAAGGAAGGGTGGTATATCGGTCCTTGCGAAAGCAGGTCCGGACGACGTGGAAGGGTCCAAGGACTCCCCACAGACATTTTGATGATCTCCGCGTACCAGGCCCTTCGGGGCCACGCTGGAGCCACCAGGATCACCGGCTTCTTCTCCAACCTGACTCTGCGAAGGAGTCGAGGCAACAATTGTAGCGGAGGGAATGCATATATCAGTCTGAACTGATCCCAAGGGAACACCAGAGCATCCGAGCCGCAAGCGAGGGGATCCCTTGTCCGGGAGACAAATCTGTCCACCTTTGCGTTGAATCTGGATGCTAGCAGATCTACATCCGGTGTTCCCCACCGCTGACATATTGCTCGGAAGACCTCGGGATGAAGGGACCATTCCCCTGGGCATAACTGTTGGCGACTCAGAAAGTCCGCCTTCCAATTCTCCACCCCTGGAATGAAGACAGCTGATATACATGGGACATGCTTTTCTGCCCATTCCAGGATGTGACTTACTTCCCTCTGGGCTGCACGACTCCTGGTGCCTCCCTGATGATTGATATATGCCACTGCTGTGGCATTGTCTGATTGAATTCTGACAGGGGACCCTTGGAGTCTGGATGTCCAGGCTACTAGGGCGTACCGGGCTGCTCGTATCTCTAAGAGATTGATGGGCAGGGTTTTTACTACATTTGACCATCTGCCCTGGAGAGACCATTGCTCCAGTACTGCCCCCCAGCCTATAAGGCTGGCATCTGTAGTGACCACCTTCCAAGATATCGGGCTGAAGGGTTTTCCCTTCTGGAGATTCTGGGGGATCAACCACCAGCAGAGACTCTTCCGAACGGAAGGGGACAAAGCCATCGGGAAGTCTAGAGCCTGAACTTTTCCGTTCCATGCTGACAATATGGCCCTTTGTAAATTCCTTGAGTGGAATTGGGCGTATGGTACAGCTTCGAATGATGCTACCATCTTTCCTAGCAGCCTCATGCACAGGCGTATGGACGGCTGTCTTTTTGCACAAAGCAGACGGACCAAGGCCCTCAAAGAGGATACCTTGTCTAGAGGTAAGAAAATCTTCCTCTGGTCTGAATCCAGCCGTAGCCCTAGATATACCAGGTTTTTCACTGGCTGTAGGGCTGACTTGTCCAGGTTGATGACCCAACCGTGAGACTCTAGATACTTGATTGTATCGACAATTACCACTTCTAGCTTGGCAACTGAGTGGTCCATCAACAACAGGTCGTCTAGGTATGCCATTATCGTTACACCCCGTGTTCTTAGATCGGCCAACAGTGGGGCCAGAATTTTTGTGAACACTCGTGGTGCTGTGGCCAGACCGAATGGTAAGGCTCTGAACTGAAAATGGCGCCCTTCTACTGCAAAGCGTAGGAATTTTTGATGACCTGGAAAGATGGGAACATGCAAGTAAGCATCTTTGATGTCGATCGAGGCTAACCATTCCTCCCCTTGTAGGGCAGCGGTGACCGATCGGATCGACTCCATCCGGAAAGACCGGACGTTTAGAAATTTGTTTAGACTCTTTAGGTCCAATATGGGTCTTATGTCCCCGTTTGGCTTCGGGACTGTGAAAAGGTTTGAGTAGAAACCCAACCCCCACTCTTCCATAGGAACCTCCATAATTACTCCTTGGAGCAATAGTTGTTCTAACACCAATAGGAGAGACCCTCTTTTCAGAGGGTCTCTTGGCATGCCTGACCACATAAAATGGGACGGAGGAGACTCTTTTAACTCCAACTTGTATCCCAGAGTTACTGCGGAGAGCACCCATCTGTCTTTGATCGTCTCCCGCCAGGTCTCTGCGAACAACTGAAGTCTTCCCCCCACCCGTTTGAGTGGGGGCAGCCCTTCATAGGCTTGACTTGGAGGCTGGTTTAGTACCTCTTCGGATCCAGGGCTTTTTATTACCCTGTGGCTGTCCCTGATTTTTACCTCCTGAGTTTGACCGAGGAGGCCGTCGGAACTGCTTAGTAGCAGACGTCGCAGGGATAGGAGAGGTAGTCCTCTTAAAAGATGGACCCCTAGACCTCTTTTTACTCGGTAAGAGAGTACTTTTACCACTGGAAATCTTCTGGATATACTTATCCAGGTCTTCGCCAAAAAGGCGTTCCCCATGAAATGGGAAGCTAACTAAGAGCTTCTTACAGGGAGCTTCAGCAGACCAGTTTTTGAGCCACAGAAGCCTACGCATATGTACCAAAGACAGCGTGAGGCGGGAGGCCTGATGGATAGAATCCTTGATGGCGTCAACCGCAAAGCATAATGCTCTAGGCAGATCAGCCAGAGCCTGGGCCTGCTGGTCTGGCAAATCCCTCAGGACCATTTTCATTTGATCCTTTAAAGCTTGGCAGACCCCAATAGCTGCCACTGCTGGCTGTGTAACAGCCCCTGCTGTGGAAAAAGCAGATTTTAATAAAGATTCCAATTTTTTATCCACTGGATCTTTGAACATTTGAACATTATCTACTGGACATGTCAGTGATTTGTTCACAGAAGAGATGGCTGCATCCACCGTAGGAACATTCCATCTCTGGGTGAACTTTTCCTCCATGGGATAGATCACCGGAAACCTTTTAGGCGGAACAAATAGTTTATCAGGATGTTCCCAGTCCTGGTATATAAGTCCTTCCAATAATGGATGTATTGGAAAGGAGCAATTAACCTGGGGAGCTTTTAGCGACCCCAATGAGGAGACAGCAGTAGTTGATGGTTCAACAAGAGGCATTTTAAATGCAGATCGAACCATGTCAGTTAGGGTCTGGACCCACAATCTTTCAGTCTGCGATGCTGAAAATGGTTCATCTACTGTCGATTCCTCAAAAACAGAGCTAACCTCCTCCTGATCCCCTTCAGGTAGGTCGGTCCCTTCCTGGGACTGTTGCTCTGCCAACAGGCACTCTAATGGAGGTGATGGAGATCTGGCGCGCTTTCTTTCCTGTAGAGAAGAAGCGATCAATGCTGCCAATCTCTGCTCCAATCCCTCCAGAGTTGAGGAAAAAACCTCCTCTGTTATATATGCAGGAGCAGGTGGACTGAGGACAGCCGCAGTACCTGGCACTCCCGGGGGTTCCTTATGGGTATTAACCTCTGATTTCTCAGGGGAGGAGGGTGCAGATGACTGCTCCAGATCCTCAGAGCCCGATGGAGACCCCCTACACTTCCTGAGAGGTATATCTCGGAGTTTTTTAGGCGGCATATTCCTTAGTTCAAAGCTGAGGTATTCCAGCCGCAATACACCCCTTACTGAAATAGTCTAATGCAATTTGCTGCTATGTACATCAGTGGGTGTCTACTAATGCGTCTTTCTGGGGATGCCTGTATCAACCGCCCGCTGTAAGCCCCTATACCATGCTACCAGCTCCTTTTCATGCTCTGTGTCCATAGCAAGCAGCGTGGACTGAGTCCTTTTATCTTGCTGGGACGCCCGCACATGCGCAGAAGCGCTGGGCGCACAGAGCGCGTCATCCGCCAGGCTCCGCCCCCTTTTTTGAAGCTAAACCTTATAAAAGGAAAGCATGTGTGCGCGCGCGTGCACGTGTGCGCTCTTGGCGCCATGTAGGGAGAGGAGCCAGGGTCCCTGTTTCACCAGGACTCGGGGATGGAAGGAAACTACTTGGCAGCATGACAGAGGAATGCAGCTTCCCTGATAGAGAGCTCACTCATCTGCCTGGACTTTCACCATGGAAGGAATAGTCCCAAGAAAAAAGACGTTCCACAGCGGCCTCTAGTGGACAAACACAGGTACCGCACCTTTGTCTTTTTTTTTTTTTTAAAACCTCCTTTATGAAAAAACATTTCCAGGTTTACAGTTTTTTTAAAACTTCCCTTATGAAAAAACATTTCTAGGATTTCTTAGGCATATACAGCTATTAGCGGGAATACCCTTTAGGTAACAGGCAGAAAGACATATTAGGCTTGGGGGTCCCCTCAATAGAACCAAGTTCCTGAGGGGCCCCCACTTACCTTTTCCCCGCCGCAGGACTTTGTTTGGTCCACAGAAGCCCAAACTTCACCTCTCACGGCAGGCATTGTACTAGACCTTCAGGGACCGGGTTCCCAAGGATTCCACTCCCCTGGACCTGTATAGCACCCTGCACAGATAGCCTCTTGGTTTTGGGTATGACCAGAGCTCTGGATCCCAGGGTCCAGCCCTCCTAAGAGAGGCATTACAGGCAAAACCCTGCTCTTCTCTGCAAGGCCCGGGTACCGACCGTTTAGCTATGAAGCTTTTTTGGTCGGATCCGGAATAGCTTGCTAAGGCCCAGAGAACCTGTACACAAGCCCAGATGAATACATGTTAACCTTGGCCAACACCTTAGACACTGGCAAAAAACTGAGGTACTCCCGGATGGGAGGGGCTTATATAGGGGAGGGTACTTCCTGTTTTGGAAGTTGCCAGTGCCAGCACCTGAAGGTAATTCTATATAACCCACATAGTAATGACTATGCTGCTCTGTGTCCCGTGATGTATGAACAAGAAAAGGCCCACACCAAAGAACTTTTGGAATAACGCGCAGAGGCAGCGCCCTGCACAGGCGGAGCTCTGCGGTGTGATTCAGTCGGTGTGCTGCCCTTAAGCTGGCCCATGGAGGGCATCCTGCCTCGTTGGAGACGTGCCTCCTCCTCCCCCTCGTCTCTCCTATCAGGCACCCACGTGGAGTCAGTGACCTCATCATCCCCTCCCTCTTCATCACTGTAGCAAACCTGGCAGTATGCTGCAGCTGGTGGAACATGATTGCCAGATTGCTGTCCTTCTTGAGCATCCCCTCTCTCTGCGCTCACGCTACTGCCTTCCTCTAGCTGGGTATCATCATCAGAGCCTTCAAAACGCTGAGCATCCTCCTGGAGCATGAACCCAACACTGTGCTCAAACAGTTTGGGGGACTCCTCAGGAGGACATGGTGGGTCTAGGGAAGGAGTGACTGATGACATTGATACGAGGGAAGAGGACGCGTAAGCAGCTGCTTTGCCACTACCCTGAGCCTGGGTGAAAGAGGATGAGGAGGATGAGGAGGGCTTGGTCATCCACTCTACCAAGTCTTCGGCATTATGCGGCTCAACACGTCCAGCTGCCAAAAATAAGGACAAGCGTGTCCCATGGCCACGTGCTGATGACGATGCACCACGTCCACGACCAGCACTGCTGCCCCTAGACACAGAGCCTGCTTGCCCTCTTTTATTGGCTCCTGACTGTCTGCCTCTCCTTGTTGGCCTTCCAGACATACTAATGGCCTACAGGGAGATGGGAAAACCAGCAATAAGGGGTAGCTTCAGGTGTATACTGTGCAGGAGGCATCTACACCCACTGTAACTGCTGCAGATGCCTGTGTTACACTAACAGAACAACACCAGCAATAAGGGGTAGCTTCAGGTGTATACTGTGCAGGAGGCACCTACACCCACTGTAACTGCTAAAGATGCCTGTGTTACACAACAGAACAACACCAGCAATAAGAGGTAGCTTCACGTGTATACTGTGCAGGAGGCACCTATACCCACTGTAACTGCTGCAGATGCCTGTGTTACACTAACAGAACAACACCAGCAATAAGGGGTAGCTTCAGGTGTATACTGTGCAGGAGGCACCTACACCCACTGTAACTGCTGCAGATGCCTGTGTTACACAACAGAACAACACCAGCAATAAGGGGTAGCTTCAGGTGTATACTGTGCAGGAGGCACACTACACCCACTGTAACTGCTGCAGATTCCTGTGTTACACTAACAGAACAACACCAGCAATAAGGGGTAGCTTCAGGTGTATACTGTGCAGGAGGCACCTACACCCACTGTAACTGATGCAGATGCCCGTGTTACACTAACAGAACAACACCAGCAATAAGGGGTAGCTTCAGGTGTATACTGTGCAGGAGGCACCTACACCCACTGTAACTGCTGCAGATGCCTGTGTTACACAACAGAACAACACCAGCAATAAGGGGTAGCTTCAGGTGTATACTGTGCAGGAGGCACACTACACCCACTGTAACTGCTGCAGATGCCTGTGTTACACTAACAGAACAATACCAGCAATAAGGGGTAGCTTCAGGTGTATACTGTGCAGGAGGCATCTACACCCACTGTAACTGCTGCAGATGCCTGTGTTAAACTAACAGAACAACACCAGCAATAAGGGGTAGCTTCAGGTGTATACTGTGCAGGAGGCACCTACACCCACTGTAACTGCTGCAGATGCCTGTGTTACACAACAGAACAACACCAGCAATAAGGGGTAGCTTCAGGTGTATACTGTGCAGGAGGCATGACTGCTGAGGCGCAATGAGCCCAGGTACCATTAACTGTAACATAGCTGTATATAAACCTTCCCCCTTGCCCCCTCACCCCATTAAATAAACATGCTTACAACCATTAGGTTGGAAAGGGCAAGGCCACAGCTTTATTAAATCCAACATAACATATGAACATTATTTTCAACAAGTGCCAGTCACAGTTGTACTGTGAGCACCCAATTCCAAAAGGGGGGGGGGCTGTCCTTACCATAAGTGCTGGACAGGCCGCCTACTTCCGATATCCATCAAGGGCATGGCCCATTACAGCCATTTTATGCTGGCAAGGTCATGAAAACCGCCACCATTAGCACCCTTCAATTCCTTGTGCCGGATCACAAACCCCCTGATCTGTCTAACAAACTTGGCGACCTGGGAGTTAACTTTTCGGAAGCGTTCCAGGTGTGGGCCCGGGTATCTCCCGAGCCCAAAGCAAGCGAGGCATGATTTCCGACCAGACGAGTATTAAATTGGTAAAGGCTGCATAACACTGGGCGATGTCGCGCTTGATCGCGGAAATTAAGTCCATGGAACGGGAATAACCAACATCATTTCCACCCGCATGGAGAACCAAGATGATGGGGCTAGAAACTTGCGCCCGAACAGCAGACTGACGAGAGGCCCAGTAGATGAAGGAATCTCCCAATATCCATACTGGCGCCGGGAAACGACCTGCAAATTAAAACAAAAGGTGTGGGCGGATGTACAAAGAAAACCGGGACGATTCCCACCTACCCAGACGCTGGAGTTCCGTATCTGAAAAACCCATACCAGAAGCAGCGGTGGCAGCACTGATGCAAAACGAGTGGGTCGCGAAATCACGCGAGGGAAGGCCCATTATTTCGAGACAATGACGGAAAACCCTTAAAAACTGAAACCTGCTCAGGGATGAGGAATCCGCATGGACGAAGAAGGTGGGGGAAGGGGGCTCGCAGCCACGAAAGGGAAGGCTAGTGACACAGGGCAAAAGGGGCCGCCGCAAGGGCACAGAACAACCCTTCTACCCTTGCCAAAACCGTCGGTCTTCAAGGTGCTCAACAGCACCGACACGCAGCGCTCAGAGAAAGATACATCCTCCGCCAAGATGCCGCCCACCGAGGACGCAGATTTGGACCAGTTCGCCAATGCGAAAGGCACCAAAAAACGCCCAAGAGAAGGCCACTCGGAAAATAAGTGTCTCAAACGAAGAGGAGCACACAGACGGCAACAGGAAAAGGATACCGGAGAGGATCTGGAGGAAAACTGGTCGCCGCGAATCGGGAGCATGGGTGACACGTCTCCAACCCCGCAGTACCTGGCGGACAGGAAAAGATTTAGTGAGGTCTTCCCACCCCAGGAGTTGGAACCAAAAGGACAATGCCGACATGGTAGATGAAACCGTGGAACCCGAAGCACCTTTTTGCTGCAAATAAACCAGGTAAGTGAAGAAGGCCATGCGTCTGTCAAGTGGGGAAGAAAACGAAAACTCACCGCCCGACGCTTGGACCCATTCATGCCATACACGACAGTACAACGCCCACGTCCACGGGGACAGCGACGCCCGGAGGAGGTCTAGCAAACATCGGAAACGAGGTTCCACAAGTAGGCCGGAGAGGGGAGGCCCTCCAGGGAAGCTGACGGAGCCAGGGAGCAAAAGTGGTCGAGCTGTAAACGGGAGAGAGCATCAGCGATATCGTTAGCAGTCCCGGGAACATGCCTAGCCCTAAAACAAATGTTAAACTGCAGGCATTTCAAAACCAAAAAACATAGTAGCAATACAACTGGAGGGGATCTAGCTGACTGTTGGTTAACCACCTGCACCACACTCATGTTGTCGGACCAGAAAACAACTTGGCGGTCGCGCAACCGGTCAACGCACAGCTCAATAGCCACAATGATCGGGAAGAGCTCCAGCAGGGTGAGATTGCGCACCAAGTCCATGCAGTCCCATGAGGCCGGCCAACATTCCCCTTGGAAGAAGGCACCGAAACCGCAGGAGCCCACCGCGTCTGTGTAGAGCTCCAGCTGCGAGTTCGGTACCTCCTCCCGTAGCCAACAAGACTGGCCATTGTAAGTCTGGAGAAAGGACAACCATATCCCCAAGTCGTCTTGCATGGGCTTGGTGATACGGACATAGTGGTGGGGGGCAGCCACCCCTTTCATGGTCCATGCCAGGCGTCTGCAGAAAGCCCGCCCCATGCGGATGACCCGACAGGCAAAGACCAAGTGACCCAGCAATGACTGAAGTTGTTTCAATTGCAGTTTTTTGGCCACCTTTGCCAAGCG
The DNA here is from genome assembly GCA_029206835.1 of Rana muscosa. Taxonomy (NCBI): domain Eukaryota; kingdom Metazoa; phylum Chordata; class Amphibia; order Anura; family Ranidae; genus Rana; species Rana muscosa. Next base: position 197,423,272 of record CM055117.1, read on the forward strand.
GACCAGGGAGAGGAGCCTGGCCAGCTTGTCACTGGGCAGCCGAAAAACCATCGCCACCGTGTCTATTTCTTTGCCCAAAAAGGCTAAAACCGTCACAGGACCCTCAGTCTTGTCAGCGGACAGTGGAACGGCAAACCGTCCGCAAATACCCTGAAAAACAGAGAGGAGATGCTGACACTGTCCGCTGGGCCAACGAAGAGGAAGTCATCCAAGTAATGTAGCGTGGACTGAAACCCAGCCTCCTGGGTGACAACCCATTCAAGGAAACTACTGAAGAGCTCAAAGTATTAACACGAAACGGCACAGCCCATGGGCAGGTACATATCAAAAAAGTAGCTTCCCTGAAAGTAGCAGCCCAGGAGGTGGAAGCAGTCCGGGTGGACCGGGAGGAGGCGGAAGGCGGACTCAATATCCGCCTTTGCCAACAATGCCGACTGACCGGCAGCCCTAACCAAGTGAAGCGCCCTGTCAAAAGAGACATAGTGGACCCTGGATTCCTCCTTATCAATGCCGTCGTTGACCAAGGAGCCAGAAGGGTAGGACAGGTGGTGGATAAGGCAAAATTTACCCTCCGCCTTTTTGGGGACCACACCAAGAGGGGACACCCTCAGGTTGTGAAAAGGGGGGGAATCAAATGGGCCCGCCATACGCCCCAGCTCCAGCTCCAGCTGGAGCTTATCGGCCACGACGGACTCAAATTCAATTGCGGATTTCAAATTAGGTGCCATGGTAGGCACATCCGAAGGAGTTAAGGGTATCCAGAAACCACGGTCCAGGCCGTCTCTCAAAATCAAGGCCTCCCTAAGAAGGGGTTACCAGTCCAGCCAGGGAAGCACCTCTAACACGTTCACCGACGACCTCCGGTTTAGAAAGGTCAGGCTTGGCTCCCAGCCTGGCAAGGGGTTGCTTTCCCTTCGCAAAGCACCGGCTGCGACATCAACACGGCGCGATTTGTCGATTGTCTCCCTGTCGGGAGGGTCGAGCGTGAGAAAATCAAGAAATTTGCGACGCCAGATTTTACCCTTAACCTCCTCCGTCAGGTGCGTGCCAGTAGGCACCGGGGGTGCGGGGAGGGCAGAAGGGCATGTAGGTGGCCCTGGAAGGACAGGGGCTTAAACGGGAAGGAGGGCGGGCTCGCCTCCGGGCCCTGGGAGCCGGGGATCCCACAGCAGAGTCCACAGGTGGAGAAGGAGGGGGAGAGGGGGCCATCTCAGGAGAGAGGATAGCGAAGAGCCAGTTAGCCTGACCTTGCAGAGCCAGTTTGCGGACCCTGGAATACAGGAGCTCGGTGTTCATGGCTGAGGGACAGGGTCGGCAGGGTCGGTCCAGATCTTCCCAGCACGTTTTCCGAAAGGACCCAGAATTCACTGGGGCGATCCTTTACCCGAGCTCAGGCCCATCCCATGCCCCAAATTAACCAATCCTTGGGTGACCACCACCTTGTCCTGTACCTGGCCATGCCCCCATCAGTCAAGGCTCTCTTTCCCTAAGGGGCTCAAGAGGCCTTTACCTACACCCACTGTAACTGCCTGTGACCAATTATGGCTCTCCTCGCTGCCGGCGCTGTGATTGGCCAAGCATGCGGGGTCACAGTACATGCTTGGCCAATCATCCGCCAGCAATGCACTGCGATGGCACAGTGCATTGTGGGCCATTCGCGCCACACGAATATGGCGTGAACGGCCCACAAAGTTCTGGATTTGCCGAATAGGCGAACAGCCGATGTTCGAGGCGAACATGCGTTCGACTCGAACACCGAGCTCATCCCTAGCAATGGGTAAATGGGAGGATGACTTATGCCTTGTACACACGGTCGGAATTTCCGATGAAAAAAGTCAGACGGACTTTTTTCATGGGATATTCCGACCGTGTGTGTGCCCCATCGGACTTAATTCCGAGGAATCCTGTTGGAGTTTAGATAGAGAACATGTTCTCTTTTACTCCGATGGAATTCTGTTGGAATTCCGATGTGCTTTTGGCCAGACACCGGTGTAGAGGCTCCTCTCCGGTGCACAGTACTCCGGGCTCACCTATCCGGTACTCGGTTCTCCGGTCTCCCGCTTTGGCACAGCGGTGAGGGCGGGAGACTGGAGAACCGAGTACCGGATAGGTGAGCCCGGAGTACCGTGCACCGGAGAGGAGCTTCTACACCGGTGGATCCTGCTGGAAGGTGATGATCGATAGCAGAGTAGCTGATGAGACATCTTACTTAAGGCTTACTTTATTCATGCCTCTGGTGAGTTTGACCCCCTAAGGGGAGTGTTCATCACACGGTGGATTGCGATCAATGTCAATGTTTTTGTTGGTGGAAGGTGTACACTAAGACATTTGCTGATACTCACGTTTGTTTCTTTGAACTGGTTACATCATCCCACTACATTCTGGACTTTTTCATCAGTGGTTTTAACCACGGGTCTATCATTATTATTTAAATTTTTGCGCTGTTTTGTGTAAATTAATGATTCAGATTACTGAACTGTTTTATTGTTTTACCACCATTCTTTTTATTTCTATCTTTTAAACAGCTGCTTAGTGTTTTAAAGTATATTGCAAATTATATTTTATTACTCTTACACGGTGTGTATGCTGCTAAGGGAGCTGTTGGATTGATCTGGCGCCGAGTGGGTGTTCTGTTAGGCCTTTTTGCACACCCCTTTTTCCCATATGTATACTTCAGTTTCGTTTTTCTGATTAGCTAATATTTTGTTCTCTAATACACTAATGTATGTGCATAATTGTTCAATGTTTGTACTCCTAAGGCACAAGAACAGACAAAACAAAATGAACATGCAATGCAATGTATGTGCACGGAAGAAGAATTGCCTAAGTGTTGTGCCACACTAATAGTAATGCATGTAATGTGCATTATGGCAGCAACATGCACATTACTAAAACACAGCACAAGTGATTGGTGTATATGGGTCCTAAAGAAAAAACTTTGACTCCCTGACCTAGATCAACTTTTCTACATACTTATTCAAGGTCAGTAACCTATAGGTTGGTCAGCATAAAAGGCAGGCAACTAGCATTTTCAGAGGTCAACAGTAGCAGCCACCAATATTGTCCAATTGTTTGTGAATTTGGGGAATATTATATGGTCAAAAGGGATTCTATTTTCTCTTAAAGTATAACTAAAAGCAAAACTTTTTAATTTTTCGATAGAATGGAGATGGATTAGAACATCTGTTAGGTTTTTACTGCTGTCTGTGGCACCATCAAGGAGATTTCCCTTCTCTATTTGTCCAGTTTACCATAATCATTGGAATTGAAAGTAAAAGAAAATCTAAAATGTTGGGTTGTCCCCAGAAAAGCTATAGAGGGGAAATCTTCCAATGGGGACACTAGGCCCCGTTCACAACTGAGCGATTTTTGGCTTGTAGCTTTAAAATGCTCAACAAGCCAAATCCCATTACTTTCAATGGCCCCTGTTCACATCTGAGCATTCTGTCGCCTGAAGCAAAACACCTGTCACTCATAAAAGTATATGAGCTTCTTTTTGGCAGATTACAAAGTGTTTTAAGCCCCATAGACTTCAATAGAAATGCTTGACTTGAGCGTTTTATTGTTCGTTTTCTGCTTAAACAGCAGCTCTCCACCCCTTATTTCCTCTCCCTCTCCTTCCCCTAGTGCTTTCTATCGGCTTAACTAAAACACCTGAACCTGTAAAGGACTTGTAATACGCTTCTAAAAAGCTGCAAAAACACTTAAAAAAACGCCCAAAAAATGCCTGTAAAGTGTTACGCTCAGGTGTGAATGGAGCCTTAATTTGCATTTCCTCTCACTTGCAGAGGGAAATCTCTGCAATGGGGCACAGATGGCAAAACAAAAATTGACTGGGGTTATAACCCTCCCACTCTATCCAAAATAAAAAAGTTTTGCCTATAGTTCTAGTTTAAGATTATGCAATGTACAAGCTAAAAAACTAGGGTCATTCAATTCAACAATCCCCTTCATGCTTTCTGGCTCTCTTAATGTGTACATCTCAGTTGCAAAATGCCTGTACAATCTGGGCAAAAACCTTTTTTCTGATGACCACAGGCATTTGAATGCATTGCTAACTCCTTAAATGGGTTAATACATTGGAGCCTTTATTTCCTAGCTTACAAGTGATTAAGACTCATATTTCACCCCATGTAAAGAAGAAATGTCTGAAACTGTGAGAGGTGAATGCCAAAAGAACTGATGGCCCATTGATTTCCCACTGTTTCTTTCACAGGAGCTGCCTTGTGAAAAAAAGTATTTTTTTCCAGACCAAAGACAGCATTTAACTGTTCTCGGAAGGTGGTAACTATGGGGCTTATTTATCAAGCGTGAGAATTAGAGCTAAAAGCAAGACACACGTAATTAGACTGGAAATTTTGCCTGCATTTGTCAAAAACACTTTGCTAATGGTATCCCAGTTTTTTTTTTTTTTCTGCACAAAATTATGTACTCTGCATGGCATCAGAGGCTGTTTAGGGCTACGAAAAAGAAAAGAATGAAGAGACTTGTTTCTATAGCTGGATGGAAGCAGTTGGACGTAGCACCTCTCACTGACTATACGTGGGAGTTACATATTTCTAGTCTCACTGAATTTCACACACTTTAAAAAGTTTATTAATGACCTAATTTATAAAATGTCTTTACTCAAAGGGACAAAGTGTTCTGACAAATCCATTATAATTATCAGTTGAGTAATAATAGTGATCAGTTATATATTTCAGCATAGCTATTAATTTATGTATACCAGGAAAGCAGCATTCACTTGGCACTAATGCGGTGATAAATTGCCAAGTCTGGCTGTACCTGAAACACCTGAAACCATAGGATGCAGGAAGGTGACCTAAGATATTCTACTGAATTTATCATTTCAAAATTCATGGAGGCAAAACATATCAAAAGTAGGAATGTATGACCTGTATTATTTTAGCCTTGAATTTAACCTGGGTTGATGATTGTGGTAAAGATTGGCTTCCAACCTGGGCATGACTGGGGCTGCTGCAACGTTCATCTAGTGATGAGAGCAGCACATGCATGATGTAATGCTGCTACATCGAAGAGTGAATGTCCAGGCTTGCTTCCTTGAAATTTTTCTAACAGTCTAGATATGAGCATATTTGATCTCTGGAGGTGCTACTTGTTAGCTTTTTTTTTACTAAAGGAGTAGAGGTTAATCATTTATCAAAGTGAATGTTTACTTAGTGTTCTGTTTCAAATGCCTCCTTATGCATTGACATACCTCCATAGACCCAGTCTGTCTGGACCGTATGGTCCCCTGCTGGCGTGGCACCATCCCCAGGCAACTTATATTATTATTAAACCTTGCTTTTTTTAAATTAAAATAACAAACATGGTATATTTACCTGCTTTGTGCAATGGCTTTGCACAGAGCAGACCCCCTCCTCTTCGGCGAGTGCCTCACGGAAAGCCGCTTTCCATGGGGGCACCTGTGCGAGCTCGCTCCCAAGCCACCCTGTCTGCGTCTATTGACTGGACAACTCAGCCCCGCCCCCCGCTCCCTCATCACAGCATTTTATTGACAGCAGTGGGAGCCAATGGCTCCTACTGCTTTCAACCTGCCAAATGAGGTGGGAGACAGCAGTGAGAGTTGCTGTTCTCGTGCACATTGCTGGATCGGATCGGGCTCAGGTACGAATAAAGGAGGGGCTGGGGGGATCCTGCAGCACAGAAGTTTTTTTTACCTTAACCAGTTCCCGACTGGCCGTCGCAGTTTTGCTGCGGTAGAACGGCTCCCCTGGGTGAGCCGCCGTAACTGTAAGTCGGCCCTTAGAGATGCTGTAGGAGGCGCGCATGCCCGCAGAGTGTGCCCGGAGCTGATGAGAGTGCCCGGCGGGCACGATGACCGCCGGGTACCCGCGATCGCTCGTGACAGAGGGAGAACCGGGATCTGTGGGTGTAAACCAATTCTCTCAGGGGAGAAGAGACAGATCGTGTGTTCATACTAAGTCTGAACACCGATCTCTCAACTCCCCTAGTCAGTCCCACCCCCCCACAGTTAGAACACACCTAGGGAACACAGATAACCCCTTGATCGCCCCTTAGTGTTAACCTCTTCCCTGCCAGGGACATTTATACAGTAATCAGTGCATTTTTATAGCACTGAACGCTGTATAATTGTAAACTGAAGAAAACAGTGCTTTTTTTTTTTTTTTTTAAGATATTTTGTTTTTCTCAAAATTGTCACTCTTCTTTTCATTATAGCGCAAAAAATAGAGGTGATCAAATACCACCAAAAGAAAGCTCAATTTGTGAGAAAAAAAGGACGTAAATTTTGTTTGGGTACAGCATCGCGCAACCGTTCAATTGTCAGTTAAAGCAACGCAGTGCTGTATCGCAAAAAATGGCCTGGTCATTGATCAGCCAAATCTTCCCGGGGCTGAAGTGGTTAATTCATAGAATGCATTAAGTTAAAAAAAACCTTGAAGCTTTAGAATCACTTTAAAGTGGTTGTAAACCCTTTTAAACATTTTTTTTTTTTACACAACCTGTAAGAGAAAGGCATGAGCTATTATGACTAGCATAATAGCTCATTATGTACCACTTACCTTAGATTGGGGCCCCCGAGGCAGTCCGCGTCACTCTGTCCAGCCGCAGACATCACTGCGGCGATAGCCGGAATGTTACTTCCGGGTATCGCCGCACCAGCCAATCACAGCGCCGCTCCGGCGCTGTGATTGGCCGGAGCGCCGGAGACGTCACTCTGCGCATGCGCGCGGGAGGCGTCCCATTCGGCTACGCCCAGCTATTTCTGGGAAGTAGCCGAGTTTGTGAATGGGATTAACCCCATGAATGCGCCGTTATCTACGTCGCGCATGCGCCGTAGACAGCGGCGCCTGTCATTTTAGTAAATATCTCCTAAACCGTGTAGGTTTAGGAGATATTTCTTGCACCTACAGGTAAGCCTTAATCTAGGCTTACCTGTAGGTGCAAGTTGAAAAAGTGGGTTTACAACCACTTTAACTCTTTATTAAGACACAGAAGATGGAATTCAATGAAATTTTACTTCAGACAATTGCAGTAGAGATAATGTTTTTTCCAGTTTTTTTACATTTAGCCACAGTTCACACTAAAACGGGGTTCAGAAAACCCATGATTTGTGTGCAATTCAAAGCGCACTGCCCCTGTGATCTGCAGTGGGTGTCAGTGCAATGTTAACGACACCCAAATGCAGGTCGTAAACCAAGTGCGTTTGCCCGCACTGGATCGCATGGTACAAAAGTACAATGTGATCCAATTGCAGTTAATTTCCAAAAGTAGTCCATGCACTATTTTGGTGCGATGTGGTGAGATTTGAGCCCAATCAAAATGAATAGGTTCAAATCACGCCGCACTGAGTCACATGTAAGTCAGGAACAAAAAAGTCTTCTGGACTGCAGCACTCCAAAGATAAAAGCCTATGAATAAGCACTAGCACAGTGCGAAACATGTTAGCCAGATTTTTTTGACCTGTGTACCGTTGTACAGTGTGCATTTTGGATTTCCTATTTTAATAAAGGCTTTTATCTTTGGAGTGCTGCAGTCCAGAAGACTTTTTTGTTCCTGTTTGCTGTTAGTAGCATTGTCTGCACCCTTGGCTGCTGGGAGGAGGAGATTGGAGGATTCCCACACCTGAGCGGCTCCCTTTTTTTCTGCTTCTCACATGTAAGTCACATGTGAATTGCATAGGAATGCACACCACACTCCTGTGCTATTCATAGGCGATTTATAGTGTGAACCTAGCCTTAAACAGACAGACCTTCCTAACCCCTGTCTCTATGAAGAACTAACACTGACAGAGGGAACATGGAGGGACAAGATAGGGTTGAACTAACGTGACCCAAACAGGAGATGAAACAGAAGGAGATACCAAATCACCAAAAAAAATAAGCTGTAGTGACCCTAAAATAGCTATAGTTGTCAGCATTATACAAAACAATAGCAACCTGATACAGTTCAATACAACAATAGAAAAAAATACATCTAGGTGTAACAGAACACTTAGATGCTATTTATTAATAAATGCAGAACCAATTATCCAGTGAATCTGTGTGAATTAGACAAAAATAGTGTTCTTTGGGCTTTTTTCTTTACAGTTTGAATGTTTTTCATACAGCATTATGGCCACTAGATGGTGGCAAAGATCACAGAAAATATGTATATATTTCTTATAATCATCAGCGCCATCTGGTGATCATCGGGCAGTATTTTCCTGAATCACACTTATTTATTTTTTTGGAAAATTATTTTTATTCAACATTTTTCATACAACAATACAGACATTACAAAACAACCCGACACCTCCCCTCCCCCTTCCACGTCCCCATAGTACAATATTTCATAAATTGCAGGCGTATAAACATGTATTGGTAGCCCTTACATCATTATACTAAAACAGTCTTAAAACATGGGCGCAATCAAAACAAAAAGCCTTTGGTCAGAACTAAAACCTCAGTCTACATAGTTGATGAAGACGTCAAACCTGTGAGACTATATCCCCAATGTGTTCAATTAAGAGTATCATTGGCCGAAGCCAGCACTTCCATACTTTGTCAAACTTTTTGGGACAACTCCTCTTCAAGTACGCAGCTTTATATAAAGGTACCGGTAATACCTTGTTAACTATACCCTTCCAGTAGGACAAGGAAGGGGCTTCAGACTTTTTTCAGCATAGTAGTATGGCTTTACGTGCATAAAACAGGTAAAGAGAAAATAGGGTCCTTTGAGCCCAGCATACATACTGAAATCGTTAGAGGGATAGCAAGGGAGAGAAAGGGAGAGCAGGTCTTGAAGTGTACGCGTAACCCCCAGCCAGAACTCTCGTATCAGCTGGCAATGACAGAATATACAGTGGGGCAAAAAAGTATTTAGTCAGCCACCAATTGTGCAAGTTCTCCCACTTAAAAAGATGAGAGAGGCCTGTAATTGTCATCATAGGTATACCTCAACTATGAGAGACAAAATGTGGAAACAAATCCAGACAATTACATTGTCTGATTTGGAAAGAATTTATTTGCAAATTATGGTGGAAAATAAGTATTTGGTCACCTACAAACAAGCAAGATTTCTGGCTCTCACAGACCTGTATCTTCTTCTTTAAGAGGCTCCTCTGTCCTCCACTAATTACCTGTATTAATGGCACCTGTTTGAACTTGTTATCAGTATTAAAGACACCTGTCCACAACCTCAAACAGCCACACTCCAAACTCCACTATGGTGAAGACCAAAGAACTGTCGAAGGACACCAGAAATAAAATTGTAGACTTGCACCAGGCTGGGAAGACTGAATCTGCAATAGGCAAGCAGCTTGGTGTGAAGAAATCAACTGTGGGAGCAATAATTAGAAAATAGAAGACATACAAGACCACTGATAATCTCCCTCGATCTGGGGCTCCACGCAAGATCTCACCCCGTGGGGTCAAAATGATCACAAAAACGGTGAGCAAAAATCCCAGAACCACACAGGGGGACCTAGTGAATGACCTGCAGAGAGCTGGGACCACCGTAACAAAGGTTACCATCAATAACACACTACGCCGCCAGGGACTCAGATCCTGCAGTGCCAGACGTGTCCCCCTGCTTAAGCCAGTACATGTCCGGGCCCGTCTGAGGTTTGCTAGAGAGCATTTGGATAATCCAGAAGAGGACTGGGAGAATGCCATATGGTCAGATGAAACCAAAGTAGAACTGTTTGGTAGAAACACAACTCGTCGTGTTTGGAGGAGAGAGAATGCTGAGTTGCAACCAAAGAACACCATACCTACTGTGAAGCATGGGGGTGGCAACATCATGCTTTGGGGCTGTCTCTCTGCAAAGGGAACAGGACGACTGATCCGTGTACATGAAAGAATGAATGGGGCCATGTATCGTGAGATTTTGAGTGCAAATCTCCTCCCATCAGCAAGGGCATTAAAGATGAAATGTGGCTGGGTCTTTCAGCATGACAATGATCCCAAATACACCGCCCGGGCAACGAAGGAGTGGCTTTGTAAGAAGCATTTCAAGGTCCTGGAGTGGCCTAGCCAGTCTCCAGATCTCAAACCCATAGAAAACCTATGGAGGGAGTTGAAAGTCTGTGTTGCCCAGCGACAGCCCCAAAACATCACTGCTCTAGAGGAGATCTGCATGGAGGAATGGGCCAACATACCAGCAACAGTGTGTGACAACCTTGTGAAGGCTTACAGAAAACGTTTGACCTCTGTCATTGCCAACAAAGGATATATGAACTTTTGATATTGACCAAATACTTATTTTCCACCATAATTTGCAAATAAATTCTTTCCAAATCAGACAATGTGATTGTCTGGATTTGTTTCCACATTTTGGCTCTCATAGTTGAGGTATACCTATGATGACAATTACAGGCCTCTCTCATCTTTTTAAGTGGGAGAACTTGCACAATTGGTGGCTGACTAAATACTTTTTTGCCCCACTGTATGGTCAAAATCGACAGGGTTAGTGGTACAGTGCCAGCATTCCGCTTCACCCGTGCCATAGATGCTGGCTATTCCTGCTAGAGTATAATAACCCTATGAAGCAGTTTAAATTGAATACAACGGTCATGAGCCGACACGAGTCCTAAACGAGTGATCCCATATATTGTCCCAATCATCCCCTTGGATATCGGGTATTAATAAGCTCCAACAGTCTCAACACTTACTGATTGCCTTAGGCCTTCCAACAAATAGTTCTTTAGAAACTTCCGACAACAGCTTCCATAGGAATTCATGGCACAATAATTGTTGCAAAGAAGAAGCTCTAAGCTCCAGATTACCGTTGCCAAATTGTGCCACAAATGCATGCTGCAAGTATCGGAAAAAATACCAATTCGGGAGTCTATGTCTATGTTTCAATTGATCAAATGTAAGTAGTCTCCCCCCTCCCACTATATTCTTTAATTGTTTGATGCCCACTCGGGCCCACAATATTGGGTCCGTAATCGGACCAAAGTGGGACAACCTAGGGTTATAAACCATAAGGGAATATCTGGTGACTACTCCAGGGCACTTGGGAATCCCTATAAACCAGATGGCATAGACCCTCGTAAGATCCCACTAGAGCAGCCTCAAGTACCGTTGCTGCATCCCCATCATCTCTCAACAGCCAACGCCTAACAACTACCATTTGCCCAGCTAAAAAATATTTAAAAAGGTCCAGTAATGCCAGACCTCCCTGGCCTAGAGGTTCCTGCAGTGTGCGACACTTTTATTTTTTGAATAGAAAACCATAACATTTTTGAGAAAACAGCATAAATAACATTTGTTTTTGCCTATTTGGCACAGAACAAATGTACATGCAGATTCACTGGATGAAGAGCTATGCATTTTTAAAAATAAGTATAGCCCTTAATAAACATTTGGTTAGTAAATAAAAACACAATTTTTGCCTTCATATGATTAGATGATTGAAGTGCACACAGCTTTGCCTTATTCATAGAGCGAACACTTACCAAAGCGAACATGCTCTATTCCTTTAGAAAATCAACTCCTATAACACATCAAAATCTGGACCATTGCTTGCTAATACCAGCACCCTTACCACTACCCATATCTGTTACTATAAATAAAGCTGGTCATAGATGGATCAAAATTAGGTTGGTTCGATTCATCTATGGTCAGCCTAAAGCCTCGTACACACGATCGGATTTTCCGACGGGAATTGTGTGATGACAGGCTGTTGGCGGAAAATCCGTCCGTTTGTATGCTCCATCGGACAATTGTTGTCGGATTTTCTGTGGACAAATGTTGGATAGCAGGCTTTAAAATTTTCCGTGGACAATTCTCTGTTCTCAGATTTTCCGAGCGTGTGTACACAAGTCCGTCGGACAAAAGTCCAAAGTCCAAACACATATGCTCGTAAGCAAGGACGAGCCGGAAGCGTTCGGTGTTGTAAAACTAGCATTCGTAATGGAGATATCACATTGGTGATGCGGCAAATTATGAAATGTCGAAATGCAGTGCACATTCTCTTCTTCTTTATAATGGGATAATAATGAAGCTACTTTGCTGGTAATACTGACGGAGTTCTGCCAAACGTATTTAAAAAGGCTTTTTTTTTCGAGTGACATCAAGAATAATAAATAATTTTTTATTTTTTTTGGGCCAAGTTACCACAACCCCATTATCCCGTAGTTTTTAAGATCAAACATGTTGGTGTCCCTTGTTAATTTTACATTGCATTTTTGAAATGTATCTGCCTACTCCCAAGCTGTCATTTGAAGTAAAAAACATTTTTCAAATACATTTTTTTTTCTTTAATAGGGAGCACAAGAAGGTCATATAAAAATTAAGAGGAAGGCAGCGATGGAGAAACTGTTGGAATTGGTGAAGCCTCTGTACCCCAGGGCAGACATCAATTATGTGAAGAGCAAAATTGGGAACCTGAGGAGTACATTTAATAGGGAGCACAATACGGTCCTGGACTCCGAGAGATCGGGAGCAGCAGTAGATGACCGGTATGTCCCCAGGCTGTGGTCTTACAACAGCCTGCGTTTTTTGACAGACCAGACCGAACCCAGGCCATCGCTGTCAACGCTTCCTTCCACATCGGCTGAGGCCAATAACTGAAACTAAAAGTGCATTCTATGCACACAAAAATAACTACTAAGTATAACAACTAAAATCATAGTTAAAAAATAAACAACAAGAAAATTAGAAATTGTAGGGCTGAAAATCCCCAGGCCAGTGGGCTTGTTGGGGGTCCTGGGGCTTGATTTGCCACTATCCACCATGCTGCTGTGGTGGGTGGGGTTGCTGTGGTAGGTAGGGTTGCTGTGGTGGCTGTGGAGGTGGTGGATGTGGCTCATCCAAATCACAGATGTTTGTTTTGGAGGAAATTTGTCCCCTCCACCCCTTGTTGTGGAGCTTCAGGATTAGTTCCTCACACATACTCCTTTGCTCCTCCTCCATATCCCGTAGCTTATTAGCTGTCATACAGCCAAATGCCTCAGCTCCATCTGGGGCCGTACTGATGGCGGTTATTGCGTGGCTGAGGAAGGCAGCCGTGGTCTCGTCCAGGTTCTTGGTATTCCTGGCCCTTTTAGTAGGAGGGCGTAGGTGAGGGATCTGTGACTCAGTCTGGCTGCTGGACACGGGCTCCTCCTGACTCCCACTTTCCTGTGTATGAAAATGGGACATAATTTTTTTTTTGTGCTCATCAATCACACACAATTTTGAGCACATGACTGTTGCAAATTGAATGTGGAGAAATAGAAAAGACTATCATTCTGACCCCAGCATTTTTCATTCTTGTCCCAATCATTTTTTGCCACTACAGTCTATTGATATGGAAACCACTTTGTTAAAGCGGAGCTCCACCCTAAAGTGGAACTTCCGTTCATTGGATTCCTCCCCCCCTCCGGTGCCACAATTGGCACCTTTCAGGGGGGAGGGGGGGGGCAGATACCTGTCTAAGATATTTGCACCCACTTCAAAGGCATAGACTTTGCCGGAAACTGCGGGCATTACGTCACTCCCCCCCCCCCATTGTGTTCTGTGAAACACACGGCTCCCAGAACACAGCGGGGACCTGTGAGGACGGCGCTGCGCAACTCGTGCATGCGCAGTAGGGAACCGGGCAGTGAAGCCACAACGCTTGACTTCCTGATTCCCTCACCGATGATGGGGGCGATTGCTCGTCTTCTGCTGCCGACGTCGCTGGACTCCAGGACAGGTAAGTATCCATTTATTAAAAGTCAGCAGCTGCAGTATTTGTAGCTGCTGGCTTTTAATATGTTTTTTTACAGCGGAGCTCTGCTTTAAGGCAGAAATTTTGTAACAATAACGTCTAGTTCACATCATTATATTTTTGGCTACAAATATGTTCAACAATGCTATACCTGGGTCAAGCTGGGCTCCTCCACATCTTCTTCTGTGTAGAAGGACCAGGGTGGACCTCAGGAGCTGTGGCCTCAGCCGATGTGGAAGGAAGCGTTAAAGGTCATGGGCGTGGTTCGGTTTGTTTGGACAAAAAACGCAGGCTGTGGTAGTACATAGATATCATCAGCTGATGCTCCCAATCCCTGGGATTCCAGAACCTTCTTGCGCTTCCGAAAGTTCCCAATTTTGGCCTTCAAATAACTGATATCTGCCATGGGGTACAGAGGCTTGACCATTTCCAACAGTTTCTCCATCGCTGCCTTCCTCTTGATTTTATTAGAGTAATCCCTACTCTTCACTTTCCATAAACACGGCAGCTCCCGGTACTGCTCTATAAATTCAGGCAAAAAGTCTGGTGCAGTGAATTTATCCACCATTTTGTCTATTAAATTAGCAGATGCCTGCAAGACAGAACACAAGACAAACCATAATGTCAGGCTTAACTCATAATCTCGTCCCAATATAGGCCTCAATCTAAGCATTATAGGCCACTAACTAACCACTGATGTCCCAATTTACAATCACACCTTTGTTTTATGTCTCCTTTTGGTGATGGCGATAGTTCGTCCTCCACTCACAGATTGTTCCTATGGCCATTACATCGACCGCGCATTATGGCTTTATATACCCTGCGCATGCGTGAAACTCTGCTCTCAGTGCGTCATGACGCTGGGGCGTGACCATCTCTTTTCTGCATGCGACACACACAGCGGAACATTCGGGAGGGAGAACATGGTGGATTCTGCGAATTCAGCAAATGCTATGCAGCCCCGCGGTGGTGGAGCTTATAGGAGGCACAAAGTCACCCCCATGAGCAAGGGTGAGATGGTGGAGATGGTACGCATCCTTGAGAAGCACGACTATGATTGCAAGCTGCGCAACTACGAAAGGCCCAACAGCCGAAAGGACCTCATTTTGGAGAAGGTCATCGCCGTTTTGGAGGGCAAATTTTCGGTGCAACGAACGAAGGACCAAATCAGAAAGGGATGATCTGATTTAAAACACTGCAAGCAAGAGTAGATGGAGTCCATCCATCACATAATCAAATAAAGTAAGCAATATTTGTATCTAACCAATATGTATATGTGTAAATTAGCTGTCTGTATATGTGCTTTCTCCAAGTAGGTCTTGAAAAATCGAGATAATGTTTTCTCTAATCTTTGTCTGAATTTGTTTTTTTAAAGATGACGTCCTGTCTTTGAAGAGGAATACCATTGTTATGGTAGCAGCTAGCCACTATAACCACGGTATCCTCTTCAAGAGCCAGCGGTTCTCTTTCAGATAAAAGTGGTCCCTGCGGCGGAATCCGCCGCAAGATCACTTTTATCGGCGGTGGGAGAGGGCCGCCACTGTTTTAAAGAACAGTGAAAAAATAAAACGTAAAATAAATAAGAAAAAATAAACATTTTTAAACGCGCCTCGTCCCGCCGGGCTCACGTGCAGAAGTGAGCGCATACGTGAGTAGCGCCCGCATATGAAAGCGGTGTTCAAACCACACATGTGAGGTATCGCCACGATCGGTAAAGCGAGAGCAATAATTCTAGCCCTAGACCTCTTCTGTAACTCAAAACATGTAACCTGTAGAATTTTTAAAACGTCGCCTATGGAGATTTTAAAGGGTAAAAGTTTGTCCCCATTCCACAAACGGGCGCAATGTTGAAGCGTGACATGTTGGGTATCAATTTGCTCGGCGTAACATTATCTTTCACAATATAAAAAAATTGGGCTAACTTTACTGTTGTCTTATTTTTTTATTTAAAAAAGTGTATTTTTTCTAAAAAAAGTGTGCTTGTAAGACCGCTGCGCAAATACGGTGTGACAGAAAGTATTGCAACGACTGCCATTTTATTCTCTAGGGTGTTAGAAAAAAAATATATATAATGTTTAGGGGTTCTAAGGCTAGGGTGTGTAGTGGTTAACTATTTTTTTTACTTTTCTTTCAACAGGGAAGCACAAAAAAATGAGGCTACAGACAAGCCCACAGAGGGGACAAAGGGAGGCTCCCCTCGACCCGGACCCCACCAGGGGAGTCAAAAAGGCCATCTTCCCCCCAAAATCGTACGTGACAACTTCAAACACACTCATTTAGCCACCGACAGGGGTGATTCTAGGTGGGCCAAAGGCCATGGGCTTAGGGCAGAACTTAAGGGGTAAGTCAGGTTGCTGCCTGACTCATCAGTGCCCATTAATGCAGCCTTGCCAGGGTAGACATGGGTAGAGGAGAGACCCCGGGGATCACAGTCACACAGAGTCACGATCTTCCCCTAAGATCTACCGCGACTGCAGTTACAAGTGCACTTTCACTGCACTTACAAGTGCACTTGCAGTGCACTTGTAGTTCAAAGTGGATTTTCCTTTACAAAATAACCCCCAGTGTGTCAACATGTGTTAGCTCTCATCATGTGGTATCAATGGACGTGTTTCAGGGCTGTAACCCCTTCCTCTCACCTATTTTAGTTTTAAGGAAGGGGTTGCACTCCCAAAACTTGTACATTGATATCCCATGATGGGAGATAGCACATGTTGACACTGTGTGTTTTAGGGCTTTATAAACTAACCTGTTTGTACCTACACACATTTTAGGCAGGGGATCGTAGGGGACATTTAACAGTTATGCCTCTACGTGGACGTGGATTCAAATTTTGGCTTTTAGAGGGGTGAGATCACCCCATCTGAGGAAGGCAACCTCAACACAGTCTTGGGATACTAATGCCTCATATAGCCTTCACTTTACCAAAGTCGAACTTTGTAAGTTCCTGAGTTGGGGATGTGTATCTTATGTTTTCAAACATGCCTGTTTAGCCCCAAAAAAAGGGAAAATAATGGCAAACATACATGTTATACACAAACATGTTAGTTTGTTCTAAAACCTTAAAACGCACATGTGAATGTGCTTGTAGTAAAATGTTTTTTTACTGAACAATGCGTGGCTTCTTATTTCAATGCTCAATACCAGTCTATTTGTTAAGTTGGTGTAGTTACAGTGACAATGTGCTCAAAAATGTGGCCAACTCAGGCAATTTTTTGGCCTCAAATTAATTAATTAAAGGAGTTGAAAAGGCATAATGTTTTTTACATTGATGCATTAGATACATTAGGAATAAAAACATTGTGTGTGTGTAGCAGACACATAGCAAAACATAATAGTTAGCTGAAGAAGAGATTGTCACCTCATGTAGCAAATAAGGTGTGTTTGCACTATTGTAGAAAATGTCCAAAATTAAAGCCATTTGAGAACCTAGGAGTCAAATAAGAAAAAATGTAATAGGAGTATAGGATCAAATAAAACATTTATTCGGGATCAGCTACAGTTTGCTGCCAAGCCACTGCCCTTCTACCCACAAAATAGTCCATGTATTGTTGCTGGATATCTCTGGCATTTTGGGAGGGCAACCCAGCATGACCAGTTTAAAGAGCCATCATCACGCCCACCGACAGATGAGCTGCAGCCTCTTCAGCTGGGCCTGACACTGCAGGGTCAACATCACTTGGCACTGAGGCAAGGTAGTTTCTAGCATTCCTCCGTAAAAAATTGTGAAAGATGCAGCAGCACAATGCAACATGGTTGATTTTATATTCGGCGAGGTTGATAGAGGTTAGAAAAAACGTGAAAGAATAACTCAAAATAGAGATACCCAAGGATCGGACTTTGAAGGCAATGACACATAGGATAAACAAAAAAATATTTTTTTTTTGTAAAAGACAAAAGACAGTAACTACAGTAGTTGAAAAAATTAAAACACTGTATACAAGATGGTTTGTACAGATGTGGTCCCTGTGTGCGTCTACGCATTTCGCCACGAGGCTTCTTCAGGACGAACAGAGATAGGAAGAGAAAACACGCCTTACTATCTGCAATACAACATATTCCATGAGAAAACATATATATACATAAGCATAAAAACATTATATATCAAGCATAAAAAAGAGAAGGATTCATAAGATGTTCCCCCAGAGCAAAGACCTCATCTGCCACAAACACAAAATTGAGGCCCTCAACATTGTCCTCAGCAGGTGGCAAATTTAAGGTTCTGGAGACGATGGTAGAACTCGGTCTGAATAATCACTCATCCGTCAGAGTTGCGGCCGTTCTTCCCAACATCCAGGTACAGAACTCATAGTTGGCAGACGCTACAGCTAGCATGACTATGCTGCAAAAGCCCTTGTAATTAAAATAATAGGAGCACGAGTTGGGTGGTGGGACAATCCTGACATGTTTTCCATCTATAGCACCACCACACTTGGGAAAATCCCACTGATGCTCGAACTGGGCTGCAACATCCTGCCATTGCTGTGGGTTGGAAGGAAACTGTGGAGTCAAAAAAGAAAAAAAAAATACTAATTCTGCACATAACATTGCAAGCAGATTGGACACAAACATTCTTGGCCAACATAAGTATAACATTCAAATGAGTATTTAAAGACAAAAGTGTAAGGTCAACTTATCAGATTCCTCACTCCCCCTTGGGGTGCCCATTCTAAAAATGTTATGGTGTGTGTGTGGGGGGGGGGTAGATGTTTTGGACAGGTAACCCTCTCCACTTCCAAGAGAGCTGAATGCATAAATAATGTGTGATACTTTGGCCAGCCCCTCCTTACTTACACTATTGGCAGCCCAGTGGACAGGTAAGAAGTGTCGAAATGCAAAAATATGGATACACACTGTCCAAATTGAAGCACATTTTGACATTCATAAATTACTGATCAAGATAATAGTAGACAAAAATTTTCAACAGTACAATTTGAAGGTAATCAGGCAGGCCGTTGCACTACATGCTTTGGTGAATTCATCCAGAAATATGACCACAAAAGAGGTATACTGTGTATGGGTTTTGCTAAGTCAGCAGATAGAGAAGTTGTATCGGTTGACTTAGCATTTTGGGGGGTGGAGGGTTCCAAATGAGTTTGTGCACAAAAAAATGGACTCTTGCACTCTGCATGAATTTGAGAACAAGAATAACATTTGGACACGTTTTATGGGGTGTTTAGGGTAAACAGAAAAATGTAGCTGACAAAAAACATTGTTATGTTACTAGACTAGGTATGTATGGGCCCAGGGTAGCATGCTGGGGAGGTTAGTGAAGGAAAATATGCATGTAGGCCAAAAAAGGAGCATAAAAAGCTTACAGTATGCATGAGGTCAAAGAGGACATTCATAGAATATTACAATAATGGGAATTATGGAATCAATAAATGAGTACAATACATTAGAAAACATTAAATACATAGAATGTGATGTTAAAGGCTAGAACTTACCCGAATATAGTCCTTCTGCAGGACTTGAATTATGGCAGAACAGGTGTCTGGAATAATGAGTCCCAGAGCCTGGGGGGAGATCCCAGTGGTAAACTTGAGGTCCTGGAGACTTCTCCCCATCGCCAAGTACTGCAAGGTGGCTATGAGCCTTTGCTCGGGAGTAATGGCAAGCCTCATGCATGTGTCTTGCTTCTTAATATAGGGGGTCAATAATGCCAAGAGACGGTGAAAGCAGGGGTCCGTCATCTGGAGATAATTCCTAAAATCATCAGGATTATTCTCCTGGAGCTCCCGCAGCAAAGGCATATGACAAAATTGGTCACGATAAAGCAACCAATTTTTGGTCAAAGAACTCCTCCTTGTCCTGTTCCTGGACCGGACTTGGGTCAAAGCAATAACTCCAAGCCCAATAATAGCACGTTCTGTCCCCAGAATATGCAACATGGCTGGTTGACAAACGACCATTCAGAAACGAATTGAAAAGCGCAAATCAATACTGACCAAACTTCTACTAACACGAGCTTAGCAGAAGGAGCCCAAAGGGTGGCGCCTGACAATTGAACTTCCTCTTTTGTATTCTTGTAGTATGTCTAATATGTCACTACGTACCTGTTTGTTGGCCGACAATTCTTTGCCGTTTGTATGCAAGACAAATTCCTGGCCAACGCCCTTCGGACAAAAGTCCTACGCTTTGTCTGCGGAAAATCCGATCGTGTGTACGAGGCTTTAGTAACCAAATCTGCAAAGATCCTGTGCAGAAGTTGTCTTCAATTTCTACAAACAATGTACCTTTTTAACTGTTCAAAGAAATGATATGTGCAATGGACATATAGAAAGCAACTTGCTAGTCCCTTCCTTAAATGGAAACTGTACATTAAATGTTGTAGTCCACATCCTACACGTTCCTTAATATGAGAGTACTCTCGAGGCGAACACTAGTATTGCTTGTTGCACAAGTCACATTCAATGGGACTTTTTTAGTAGTATTGAAGACCCTTCACCACTCATCCGAGGGGGGGGGGGCTTTTTCCATTCCCTATTTATTCCGTTTCTTCTTTAGGATCCAGGGAAGCCACTCGATCCATGGAAGATGAGTAAGAAAATGTGTTTAACAATACCAAACAAGTTAAACGTCACTAACTACAACTAGCAACATTTCTTTTTATATTACAAAACAACTTTTTGTTAAACATTCATTTAGACAGGCAAGTCACATGATCTCGGCGCTGTAATAAACAGTTCTAGTACAATGCACAAGAGAAAAAAAAAGGCAAGATATAAAACAGTTTATTAACAGATATAGCAGAATTTTGCAAAGGTTTCTAGACTGGCTGAAAATATAGAATGATCTAGCAACATTTCTTGGTCGAATCAGCTGACTGTTTTGGTTAGAAATTCTTGCCTAGTTGATATTTTCTTCTGCCAGATTAGCTGGAGCCAGAACTGTCATGACAGCTCCCTTCTCTTTCAGCCTCCACTCCTCTCAATAGCATTCACACTGCAATACAAGCCATGCATGTTTGTGACCATCTCTGCTGTTCTTTTTGCACAATGTCAGTCGGACATGTTTACACAAAAAAAACAATGGGTAGTGGCGCAGGTTGTAGTATAATGGAAAGCAATGTTAGTTCATACAATAGTCCTTTGAGCTTAATCAGCTATGTGTGAGATATACAGTCTGTGTTGATAGGGCAGCCTTGTAAAGGGAGTTGAAGCCACTTCAAACATGTGAAGAGAAAGACAAAACAACAGGCGCCTCTTAGTAAGACTGATTAGGATTTAATAGCCAAGTGCATTAATAAACTCACATATAAGTATCTGTTATCAGGCACAGGGAAGTCCAGTGTAGCCACATTCCATCTCTGCAGTCAGCATAGTTGTACACTCTGTTTCTCTATGCAGCCGGTGTCCTGTTCCACAGGAGACTTCCGGTATTCGGGCGGGATCCAAAGCGAGGCCTGGAACGCAGCCAGACGGTCAAAGAGAGGGCTGGAGTGCAGAGCTCGGTGGAAGTGACGTCATTGACGTTCTTTACGTCATAGTAAGGACACAATTTGACATACATGAAATCAGTAGCAAGCACTAGGCATACGAAGACACTTTGTGCTAGATCAGTAGAAACAGTAACAAGGTCACCGGAGGGCAGCAATGGACTCACTGGACAGAGGTACTCACTAAATGAGTAATGGACAAGGGCTAGTAGGATGGCCTAGCAGGGGGTGATTGGGGGCAGTTCTTTATGCTGTTCTGTCGGTTATAGTTGGGGCCCTTTAGGAATAGTTGGTGTACTTAACAGCAGTCTTGGTAAACCAGTGTGTAGTATAGGCACAGTATAGATGCAGTATAGCTGCATTATAGATGTGGTATTGGTGCAGTATATAGTAGGTGAGGTATATGTGCAGTATAATCAATGTTGAGCCTCTAGTGGCTCAGTCCCTGAAAGCAGTGTGGAAAATAAGACAGCCTTCTCACCAGTCCCTGTGGTGTGGCTGTAAACACTTGCTGTGAAATGCCTCTGATAATCAGCGGTGGGAAGAAGAGGATAAGAGGCTCCTCAGGTCTCCCTGCAATGGTGCAGATGCAATGTTGTAGTCTGTGCGCCTCTGTGCTGGGAGTCTCCACTCCCAGGCCTTAAGCTTTAGCCTCTGCTGAATTGGCCTCCTGTCAATATGTGGGCACTCAGGCAGGTGTGCTCACATGGACTCCCTCGGCGCCAAGAGGAAGAAGTTGTTAGCGCAGTACAGTAAAAGCTATTCCACCACTCCCCCCCTGCTTCATTGTTTCTGGGAATTGTAGTGTAAAGGGTCCATGAGTCCCATTCTATGGCTGCTGTCCCAGGCTTCAATTCCCATGATCCTCAGTTTTCTGCATAGAAGTCCACAGGCTTTCCTGGTTAGAACTCTCCCCGTGCTGACTGCAACACAACATCCAGCATAACAATAGAAAGTAATAGTAAAAGTAAAACTGTCTGTAAAGAGGAAAATGTCAC
This sequence comes from Rana muscosa, assembly GCA_029206835.1. Lineage (NCBI taxonomy): Eukaryota > Metazoa > Chordata > Amphibia > Anura > Ranidae > Rana > Rana muscosa. Next base: position 197,445,370 of record CM055117.1, read on the forward strand.
CTTCTCCATGTTTTCGTAGTCCAGCACCTGGCTACATACTGTTGTTCAATTTAAAGAACAAAAGAGTCCCAAAATTTGATTAAACTTAATAATAATGACATTCGCCATGTCATTAAAGCAGCAGTACGTTCTCTTGTCATTTAAATCTGAAAAACTTCTGAATCTCCATACGCTGCTCATGAAACTAGACCAAAAGCTGCTTTTTACCAAACCCAGACATAATTCCTTGGAGATGTGCAGACTACTTAAGAATAACAGAATGCACAATGGTTGGTATTTCTCATATTTTAAGTAGACCTTTCCTACTTAAAGTTCAACTGAATGTTCCGTTTAACTCAACTATATCCAGGTGCATCAAAACAAAAGGTTTGCAAAGTACTACAGCTGGTTTTCCTTAGACAGCAACCAAAGAGTGAGTAATCTGCTTGTAAGCAGTTGTCTCTCTACAGAGGTCTGCTGATTTAAACCTATTGCCGTGTACACACGATCATTTTTCCCGTCGGGAAAAATGACATTTTTTTTTTTCGCCGAGAAAAACGATCGTCTGTGGGCTTTATGTCGTTTTTCTCGTTGAGAAAAACGGCAGAAAAAACGACGAGAAAAATTAGAACATGTTCTAAATTTTCTCATCGTTTTTTCCATCATTTTTTTCCGCGGCAGTTTTCCCATAGGGAGACACTGCCGCGGAGCCCACAGACGGTCGTTTTTCTCGACAAAGAAAAAAATGATGGGAAAAACGGTCGTGTGTGGGGGAAAATGCCGTTCCCTCGTTTTTCATTTTATTTCATGTTGTGATTCACGGCGGTGTTTTCACCGCCGTGAATCACGATCGTGTGTACGCGGCATTATGGCTCTGCAATCAGAAAAAGCTTGCACTCCCTGCCAATTGGACAGCTCTAGCTCTGACTTAGTATGGGGGCTTGTTAGATCTCTGCTTTCCCACAGAGAGAAAAAGTCCTTCTTTGCAGCATGATGGCAGGGGACAGGCAATTCTACTCAGGCTTTAGCCACTTTGTAAAAAAAAACAACTGTAATGCCGCATACACACGATCGGAATTTCCGTTGGAAAAACCTTGGATGGTTTTTCCGACGGAATTCCAGTCAAGCTTGGCTTGCATACACACGGTCACACAAAAGTTCTTTGAACTTTCGACCATCAAGAACGCGGTGACGTACAACACTACGACGAGCCGAGATAAATAAGTTCCATGCTTCCGAGCGTCAAATTGTTTCCGAGCATGCGTAGGAATTTTGCTACAGACGATCGGAATTTCGGAAAAATAGAGAACCTGCTTTCAGTCTTTTGTTGGCGGAAATTCCGAAAGCAAAAGTGCGATGGAGCATACACACTGTCGAAATTTCCGACCAAAAGCTCACATCAAACTTTTCTTGTCGGAAATTCCGACCGTGTGTACGCGGCATTAGGCTTTGTGCACTGTTTGTTCTCATGTTTCAGCCTGAATCCCATGAGTCCAGGATGCTCTGAATCCTGGGGTTCTAGATTATCCAACCATTGACTTTTGCTGACACATTTAGCGGCTGACCTCCCTTCACCTCTCAATTAACAGAGCTAATGAAAATGTGAGTAGAAGAAAGTGGAAGGTTCGACCACAACTTTCTATGCAAGGGTTGCATATTAGAGGGCTTTGGGCTTTAGGAATCCATGATGATAATAATACCTTGACAGGTGCAGTAACTTGCTTTTACGCTTTACAGACATTTTGGTAAGGAAAGGCTTACTTTAACTATAATTATAACCTAAAAAGATTAAAATACAACAATCAAAATGAGTATAAATGAGAAACAATAACCTGACAGGGGTTTTAATTCTATGCTATTCTATTAAAACAAAACAAAAAAAAATTGACTTTACATACACTTTAAGTTACATACATCGGGAAGTATCTGTAAAGTGTTGTATGTAGTTAAATACCTTTATAATAATATTTTTAATGGAAAGAAAAGGGCAAAAGCACCATAGCATTTTTATTGAGGCTATTGCCCTCTAGTTGGACAAATTCTTCTTATTCTCCTTCCCTGTCAAACAAAAGCATGTATCATCAGATATTAGCAGCAGCAAAAACTAGACCTTAGTGTAAAACATGCTGTTATGGCTTGCCCTTGCAGCAGAAAACTATTTCGTGTAAAGCCTCCGGCACACTGCAAAGTGCTATAATTTCATGGAATTGTTAAAAAAATTATCCACTTTCCATTAGTAAATTACGCATGGCAAACACAAACAAAATATTAAGCTAATTATATAACTTCTGCTTGTGGCTTCTCATTCTCTCACTTGATAAATAGTCCCTCGAAACCTCATTCTACAAGGACTATTTAGTGCCTGTGCTACAGATTATTATGTGACTGCTGCACAATGTGGCCAGGCTCCCCGCAGCTGACAAATACTGTGTTTAGTAGAAGCCTGTGTTCAGAGGAAGAGCAGAAGATGAGGAGCTGCCTGGGGATACCTCATTATATGATCCCAGCCATATTTAAATCCCCATTACATGCTGAATATGTTTCCAAAGTGATCATAAAATTGCATCCAGTCATTGGCAGCCCTCCAGTACTGGAGGAATTGCCTGTTCGCTGGTCCAGCTGCCATTTGCTATCAGTGTTCACACCAGATGGAGCTTTAATGCACTTAATCAACGACTTTAAAATGTATAGAATATCTTAAGTATGATCAGTCCATTTTTTAAACACTTTAAAGCTTTTTATAGGGCAGTTGGCCAAAATGTGCTATTGGCATATGCACACACTGCTTTCAAAAAGGTTCTCAGCCACTCATTGATAATATCAGCTTGGAAACACATTTAAAGCAGAAGAGTTCTGAGAAAACTGGGTTTTAAAATGAGGTATACAAACAGACATAGCAATTCCAGTTTCCAGAGGCAAGGATCTATCGTGCTTGGCCAATTTCGGTGTATATCCAAAACTGAAACAGGCACAGTGCTTAGCATAAAACATAAAGCACAGTATGCATTCCTGTCTTATGGAAGGTGCTCTGAGTGTTGTTAAAACTGCAGATTTTTACCACTGACTCTGAAACGAGGTATTTAGAAAGGTAAAGGAGAACAAGTGCCTTATTGATATCCTGGGAGCCACTGTTCCTCTTGCCCTCAAGTTTAGAACACAAGATGAGAAAATCGGATAAAAAATACAGTTTTCGGAGCAATCATCCGGTAATCTAATAGTTGTTACACACCTTTCGAGAGACGATCATGACAGTTCATGCAAAAATATCCAAAAGGACAAGCACGAAACATTTTCAAGTACGATACAAGAACAAACGATTTTCGTTAAATTAGTATGGTATTTGTAAAAAAAAAAAATTGTATGACCAAGACCACACGTGCTCAGAAATGAAAGAATACATTACAATATAATATAATACATTACATCACTTCTGAAGTTGTATTCTGTCATACGAGAATTTTTGTAACTTTAGTAACCCTTTTGTTTTCAATATAAGATTAGCATGCAAAAAAAACAAACAAAAAAAACAGACGATCATTCATCCAACATTGTGTGTACTAGGCATTACAGGGTGGTAATATATATATGGCTTTTATTTGGTTTAATAAAAATCCTGCCATGTTTTTTTGTCTGTGATTGTATCTAACAATTACGGTATTAAAGAGATTGCAATGCAGATGCCACTGGAACCAGACAATGACAGTGTCCATATGTAGGCTACTTTGATTGGTTCCAAGTTGGCAGCGCAGACTGAAGCTGTCAGTGATTGCCAGGATGGATATGCACCAGTCCCTCAAAGTGTTGGCTTGTGGCTCTCAAAGGGAGGGCATTTATTACCATATCTCCATTATGGGGGAATTGTGCTGGGGAATGTTAATATACAGATTGCAGGCAAAAGGGCATTAAAAGTATAATTCAGGAAAATTTGAGGCTTAAGCCTTAAAATGCAACACAGCTTACCAGTTAGGGTTTTTTAGGTTATCACCTAGGCATAGTTTTAATGCACCAGTGTTTACCACACTTCCTATTATTGGCAATCCTATTATTTGGGAACACATTTTGCTTTCCTGTTTTAGATAAAGATAGGGCATTCTCAAACACCCATGACAGGCCTTTTGCTATTTCTCACATACAGAAAGCATGTTCTTAGTTCTCTTAGTAACATAGTTAGCCAGGTTGAAAAAAGACACAAGTCCTTCTAGTTCAGAAAGCATATTTCGAGTTTAATTAGATTCATTTATTAGAGCCCCCAGACAGATTTAAAGTGATACTAAAGTCTCCTTTTTAAAAAAAATAACAAACATGTCATAACTACCTGCTTTGTGCAGTGGTTTTGCACAGAGCAGTCCAGATCCTCCTCTTCTTGGGTCCCTCGCTGACGCTCCTGGCCCCTCCATCCTGTTGAATGCCCCCACAGCAAGCAGCTTTCTATGGGGGCAGCCGAGCCGCAGTTCTGTGTGTCCATTCAGACACTGAGACGTGGCCTGGCCCCATCCACTCTCTCTCCTCATTGGTCAATGACTTTGATTGACAGCTGCGGGAGCCAATGGCACCCACTGCTGTCTCAGCCAATGAGGAGGGAGAGTCCCGGACAGCCAAGCCTCTTGTGCAACATCGCTGGTTTGAGATGGGCTCAGGTAAGTATTAGGGGAGCTAAAGGCCGCTGCACACAGATGTTTTTTTTATCTAAATGCATAGAATGCATTCAGATGAAAAAAAAAAAACCTTCTGCCTTTAGAACCCCTTTTAATCAGTTCTAGAAGAAAGTTATGGGGAATCCACAGCCCGTTCATATGTCTTTTTTTTATTTTTTTATCACAAAACATATACACATTTTCCTATTAATCAGGTACATGTGCAATGTTACTTATGGCAAAATCATATTTGTTAAACCATTATAATTTTTTTTTTTAAAACAACGTTTGCTTAGGAAGCAAACACTTCCACTACACATGTGAAGAACACTGTGGAATCTTGCTGCAGAAGAGTGTAGTTTATCACGGACAACCGTTCATTAATTGGAAAATATATATATATATTTTCTACTGCACTGTTATAATAAGGCAAAAGACAGTGGAGCTGGTTTATGAACAGAATTAAAGAATGTTCACTTAGCAAATTACGTGACGCTATGTTCACTTTCATTTTCCTCACACGTGATTGGATTTTGAAGGTAGGCAAAACTCCCTTCCCTTATTTACTTACATTCACTTTGCAAAGAACAAGACAAACAATCTAGACAAACAATCCGACAATAACATGCTGAATACAAGGGATTTAAATTAAAGTTACGATTTAATGATTTAAATCCCCACAACCCCCCCCCCCCCCACTAACCAATTATTTTCTACTATAACATGTTTTACATTTCTAGGAGTTTTTTCCATTAAATGTTGAAATATGGTTGGTGGGATTGTTTTCAGTCACATGTGTATTAGTACGATTGGCCAATAGGTCTGCCAATATGGTTTGGCTTTCAGGCAGTATTCTAAATCATCCCACAATGTTCAGTTGAGTTGAGGTCAGGGCTCTGCAGGCAAAATAAGTGTTTCCACTTCCTAGTGCCCAGAAGCATTATCATATTACAATGGGAAAGGAATTTCTCAAAACGTCTATCACAAAGTAGTATGTAGGGAAGCCATGGTTCAAATGGAAATTCCTTTATCATAACATATTTAGACAGATGGAGGGGATTTACTAAAACTGGTGCACACAGAATCTGATGCTGCTGTGCATAGTAGTGTTAGTCGGCTCGTCATAGTCTTTGACGTCATCGCGTTCTTGGCATTGAAAGGTTCAGCGGTCTTTTGTGTGACCGTGTGTATGCAAGGCAGGCTTGAGAGGAATCCCGTCGGAAAAGCGTTGTTTTTTTTCCTTCCGGGAAAAACGGTCGTGTGTACGAGGCATTAGACTGCAAGTTGGTAAATTAGGATTCATCACATATAGTACCAAGTTTTACATCAGTTCAGCCAACACCTTCCATTGGTGATCAAATGCAAACCTGGGTTATTAATCTCTTGATCTGTAATTCTCACCTAAATTTCCAAAAGACCTTTTGAAACCCTGTATTAAAGCGGAGTTACACCTAAAAGTGGAACTTCCGCTCATTGGATTCCTCCCCCCCTCCAGTGCCACAATTGGCACCTTTCAAGGGGAGGGGGGACAGGATACCTGTCTTTGACAGGTATCCTTTCCCACTTCCGGGAGTCTGGGCCGCGGCCCGTGACGTCAGCACGGGGCTCTCTCCTCCTCCCTCTTCCGGCCACCGTGCCAGCAGGAGAGAGGAGCGGGCCTCACGCATGCGCAGTAGGGTTCCCGGCGTGAAGCCGAAAGGCTACACTGCCGAGTACCCTTTCCCGCAATGGCGGCGGCAACACCCGACAGCTGATGGAAACATCAGCTGCGGGTGCCGACATCGCTGGACTCCAGGACAGGTAAGTGTCCATTAATTAAAAGCCAGCAGCTGCAGTATGTGTAGCTGCTGGTTTTGATCATTTATTTTTTTTGGGGCGGAACACCGCTTTAAGTGTTCCAGCTGAAGATATGCTGTTATTATACCCTATATACCTCAGAAGTTCAATGAGTTCTGTAAGCACTTCAAGGTTTAATTAATGTATTTTGTAGAACCTTCCACTTAATGTTGTCTCACTGAAAGCAACTGAGCTCTTCTTATTTTCCAAATGTTCTTTGCTGGCGTTTGTATGGCTGTTGGCTTAATTATACAAATGTATCAGCAATGGGTGAGTTTAATTCTTTTAATTAAAAGAGAGGCCTGTATAATGTTGGCCACATAGTGAAAATCAAGCCTGAAAGGGTTGTCGTCTGTTCCGTTCTTGCTAGGACGGTTTTAGATTCAAATTCTCTGTTAGATTTTCCTTTAGGTGTCCAAGGCCCCTGTCCGTAAAAACTCAGGCAATAAAAATGTATATTTAGAATTTGTCCAGCATTTTTCTTCCTTTGCCCTAATCTGTCCTACATGTGTTTTGAAGTTCATTTCAGTAATAGCCTAGCACTGAAGTGACAGCCACTCAGTGGGGTAGCTCAGACATCCACCAGTTGGTTATTTTAAGCATAAAGAACTGCAAACATACGTTCTGTGATAAAACACCCTGACTGGGTAAACTTAAACTGGCCATCAGGGATGAGCCGAACCACCCCCTGTGAACTTTAGAACCCTATTAAATACAATGGACTCGAACGTTCAAAATCTAAAGTGCTAATTATAAAGGCTTAGTAAGCAAGTTATTGTCCTAAAAAGTGTTTGGGGACCCGGGTCCTGCCCCAGGGGACATGTATCAATGCAAAAAAAGTTTTAAAAATTTAAGTTTTTACGGGAGCAGTCATTTTAACCACTTAAGCCCCGGACCATTTGGTAGCTAAAGGACCAAAGGTGATTTCAGAATTTTGCACTGCGCTGCTTTAACTGTAAATTGTGCGGACATGCAATGTTGTACCCAAACGAAATTTGCGTCCTTTTTTTCCCATAAATAGAGCTTTCTTTTAATGGTATTTGATTGCCTCTGCGATTTTTATTTTTTGCGATATAAACGGAAAAAGACCGAAAATTTTGAAAAAAAATGATATTTTCTACTTTTTGTTATAAGAAAAATCGAATAAACTCAATTGTAGTCATACATTTAGGCCAAAATGTATTCAGCCACATGTCTTTAGTAAAAAAAATGTCAATAAGCGTATATTTATTGGTTTGCGCAAAAGTTATAGCGTCTACAAACTAGGGTACATTTTCTGGAATTTACACAGCTTTTAATTTATGACTGCCTATCTCATTTCTTGAGGTGCTAAAATGGCAGGGCAGTACAACCCCCCCCCCCAAATGACCCCATTTTGGAAAGTAGACACCCCAAGGAAATTGCTGAGAGGCATGTTGAGCCCATTGAATATTTATTTTTTTGTCCCAAGTGATTGAATAATGACAAAAAAAAAAAAAAATGCAAAAAGTTGTCACTAAATGATATATTGCTCACACATGCCATGGTTATATGTGGAATTGCACCCCAAAATACATTCTGCTGCTTCTCCTGAGTACGGGGATACCACATGTGTGGGACTTTTTAGGAGCCTAGCCACGTACGGGACCCCGGAAACCAAGCACCGCTTTCAGGATTTCTAAGGGCGCAAATTTTTGATTTCACTCCTCACTACCTATCACAGTTTCGAAGGCCATAAAATGCCAAAATAGCACAAAACCCCCCCAAATGACCCCATTTTGGAAAGTAGACACCCCAAGCTATTTACTGAGAGGCATGATTAGTCCATGGAATATTTTATATTTTGCCACAAGTTGCGGGAATATGACAAACTTTATTTTTTTTGCACAAAGTTGTCACTAAATGATATATTGCTCACACATGCCATGGGCATATGTGAAATTACACCCCAAAATACATTCTGCTGCTTCTCCTGAGTACGGGGATACCACATGTGTGGGACTTTTTGGGAGCCTAGTCGCGTACGGGACCCCAAAAACCAAGCACCGCCTTCAAGGTTTCTAAGGGCATACATTTTTGATTTCACTCCTCACTACCTATCACTACCTATCACAGTTTTGAAGGCCATAAAATGCCAAGATGGCACAAAACCCCCCCCAAATGACCCCATTTTGGAAAGTAGACACCCCAAGCTATTTGCTGAGAGGCATGTTGAGCCCATTGAATATTTTTTTTTGTCCCAAATGATTGAATAATGACAAAAAGAAAAAAAAAAGAAAAAATGTACAAAAAGTTGTCACTAAATGATATATTGCTCACACATGCCATGGTTATATGTGTAATTGCACCCCAAAATACTTTCTGCTGCTTCTCCTGAGTACGGGGATACCACATGTGTGGGACTTTTTGGGAGCCTAGCCGGGTACGGGGCCCCAAAAACCAAGCATCGCCTTCAGCATTTCTAAGGACGTAAATTTTTGATTTCACTCCTCACTACCTATCAGTTTCGAAGGCCATAAAATGCCAAAATAGCACAAAACCCCCCCAAATGACCCCATTTTGGAAATTAGACACCCCAAGCTATTTACTGAGAGGCATGTTCAGTCCATGGAATATTTTATATTTTGCCACAAGTTGCGGGAATATGACAAACTTTGTTTTTTTTGCACAAAGTTGTCACTACATGATATATTGCTCACACATGCCATGGGCATATGTGAAATTACACCCCAAAATACATTCTGCTGCTTCTCCTGAGTACGGGGATACCACATGTGTGGGACTTTTTGGGAGCCTAGCCGCGTACGGGACCCCAAAAACCAAGCACCGCCTTCAAGGTTTCTAAGGGCATACATTTTTGATTTCACTCCTCACTACCTATCACAGTTTTGAAGGCCATAAAATGCCAAGATAGCACAAAACCCCAAAAAATTACCCCATTTTGGAAAGTAGACACCCCAAGGAAATTGCCGAGAGGCATGTTGAGCCCATTGAATATTTTTATTTTTTTGTCCCAAGTGATTGAATAATGACAAAAAGAAAAAAAAAATGTACTAAAAGTTGTCACTAAATGATATATTGCTCAAACATGCCATGGTTATATGTGGAATTGCACCCCAAAATACATTTGGCTACTTCTCCTGAGTACGGGGATACCACATGTGTGGGACTTTTTGAGAGCCTAGCCGCGTACGGGCCCCCGAAAACCAAGCACCGCCTTCAGGATTTCTAAGGGCACAAATTTTTGATTTCACTCCTCACTACCTATCACAGTTTTGAAGGCCATAAAATGCCAAGATAGCCCAAAACCCCCACAAATGACCCCATTTTGGAAAGTAGACACCCCAAGCTATTTGCCGAGAGGCATGGTGAGTATTTTACAGCTCTCATTTGTTTTTGAAAATGAAGAAAGACATTTTTTTTTTTTCTTTTTTCAATTTTTAAAACTTTGTGACAAAAAGCGAGATCTGCAAAATACTCAACATACCTCTCAGCAAATAGCTTGGGGTGTCTACTTTCCAAAATGGGGTCATTTGGGGGGGTTTTGTGCCATCTGGGCATTCCATGGCCTCCGAAACTGTGATAGGCAGTGAGGAGTGAAATCAAAAATTTACACCCATAGAAATCCTGAAGGCGGTGCTTGGTTTTCGGGGTCCTGTACGCGGCTAGGCTCCCAAAATGTCTCACACATGTGGTATCCCCGTACTCAGGAGAAGCAACAGATTGTATTTTGGGGTGCAATTCCACATATAACCATGGCATGTTTGAGCAATATATAATTTAGTGACAACTTTTTGTACATTTTTCTTTTTTTTTTCTTTTTGTCATTATTCAATCACTTGGGACAAAAAAAAAAATATTCAATGGGCTCAACATGCCTCTCAGCAAATAGCTTGAGGTGTCTACTTTCCAAAATGGGGTCATTTGGGGGGGTTTTGAACTGTCCTGGCATTTTATGCACAACATTAGGAAGCTTATGTCACACATCATCCACTCTTCTAACCACTTGAAGACAAAGCCCTTTCTGACACTTTTTGTTTACATGAAAACATTTTTTTTTTGCAAGAAAATTATGTTGAACCCCCAAACATTATATATTTTTTTAAAGCAAAGGCCCTACAGATTAAAATAGTGGGTGTTGCATTTTTTTTTTCCACACAGTATTTGCGCAGCGATTTTTCAAACACATTTTTTGGGGGAAAAACACACTTTTTTTATTTTTAATGCACTAAAAAACACTATATTGCCCAAATGTTTGATGAAATAAAAAAGATGATCTTAGGCCGAGTACATGGATACCAAACACGACATGCTTTAAAATTGCGCACAAACGCGCAGCAGCGAGAAACTACATTCATTTTTAAAAGCATTTAAAAGCCTTTACAGGTTACCACGTTAGATTTACAGAGGAGGTCTACTACTAAAATTACTGCCCTCGATCTGACCTTCGCGGTGATACCTCACATGCATGATGCAATTGCTGTTTACATATGACGCTAGACCGACGCTTGCGTTCGCCTTTGCGCAAGAGCAGGGGGGGACAGCGGTGCTTTTTTTTTTTTTATTATTTATTTTGCTTTTTCATTTTATTTTTAAACTGTTCCTTCCATATTTTTTTTTTTTTTTATCATTTTTATTGTTATCTCAGGGAATGTAAATATCCCCTATGATAGCAATAAGTAGTGACAGGTACTCTTTTTTTGAAAAAAATTGGGGGGTTAGACCCTAGATCTTTCCTCTGCCCTCAAAGCATCTGACCACACCAAGATCGGTGTGATAAAATGCTTTCCCAGTTTCCCAATGGCGCTGTTTATATCCGGGGGGGGCATTCCCTCCCACTGCTTGTAAAAACAGTCTAGAGGCTAATTATCTGCTAGAATTGCTTTTACATGAAAGCCGGTCACTGGCTGAAAAGAATGATACCAAGATGATACCTAAACCTGCAGGCATCATTCTGGTATAAACATTCAAAGTCCAGCAACATACCAGTACGTTGCTGGTCCTTGTTGGACATGTATTGTAATCTTTTTTTTTCATGCAGCCTGTTGGCTGAACGAAAAAAAGAGATTGATCGGTGGGTATGCCCACCATTAGAATACCTCCCTTCATCCACCCACTTCTAATGATGGGCATATATGCCGAAGCATGGGGGCATCCTCCCGCAAAAAAGTTATGCCGCGTACACACGGTCGGACGTTTCCACGGTCAAGCCTTCGTCGGAATTTCGACCGTATGTACGCGGCATAAAAGGTTATGCCGCGTACACACGGTCGAACTTTTCCACGGGCAAGCCTCCGTCGGAATTTCGACCGTATATACGCGGCATTAGGAGCAAAATCGCTCCTCCGCCCCTGCTGCCCCCATGCTTCGGCATATATGCTCTTTTTTTAACTGTGGTGGTGAAATCACCTCCTACAGCGTTGGAGTCACGGCTTTATGTATCGTAGGAGCAAACGCTGTTGCTGTCAAGATAAATAAATCATCGATGCAACTGAATGGCGTACCTGCTAAGCAAATGATGGTTAACATTAAAACAAAGTAACATTACAGTACAACAGTAAAGCCCCGTACACACGATCGGTTTGACTGATGAAAACCGTCCGATGGATGGTTTTCATCAGACCAACCGATTGTGTATGGTACCCATCTGTCTTTTTTCCATCGGTTGTAAAAAATAGAACTTGTTTTAAAATTTTCCGATGGATAAAAAACCGATGGGAATTTCCGATCGTCTATGGGCAAGTCCATCGGATTAAAAACCCATGCATGCTCAGAATCAAGTCGACGCATGCTCAGAAGCATTAAACTTCATTTTTCTCGGCTCATTGGAGTGTTTTACGTCACCGCGTTTGGAACGGTCGGTTTTTTGACTGATGGTGTGTGGGCAAGACTGATGGAAAACAGTTTCATCAATCGACAAATCCATCGGACGAAAATCCATAGGTTATCCGATCGTGTGTACGGGGCTATAGACCTTACCATACCATACCTGCAAAGCAAATACCAAAACAAAACCTAGTAAAAAAGAAAAAAATTTTTTAATGCAACCTGTGCCTAAAATATATATATGCCGAAGCATGGGGGCATCCTCCCACAAAAAAGTTATGCCGCGTACACGCGGTCGGACACTTTTCCACGGGCAAGCCTTTGTCGGAATTTCGACCGTATGTACGCGGTATTAGGAGCAAAATCGCTCCTCCGCCCCTGCTGCCCCCATGCTTCGGCATATAGGCTCTTTTTTTTTAACTGTGGTGGTGAAATCACCTCCTACAGCACTGGAGTCACGGCTTTATGTATCGTGGGAGCAAACGCTGTCAAGATAAATAATTCCGCTCTGCAGTTGAATGGCGCACCTGAAAACAAAAAATTACATACCTGAAAAGCAAGCATGATAAAACATTGCAGAATGGAATACAGTAAAAAAGAGCAGAACAATAGAGAGAAAATAGAGAGAGAGAGAGAGAACAATAAAACGACAACTATTTTTGTTTTTTTTATTTTATATTTTTTTTGTGTTTTTGTTTTTTACGTTTTTTTTTTTTTACACTTTTTTTTTGTAACTTTAACAACTGTAATGGTTCGGGTCTCTCAAAATGTAATGGCATCTTGGGAGACCCTGTGTAAGTGTGTCCTAGTCTGTGAAATGCTGTACCCTACGCTAAAACTTCACTTTTGAGTGGTAGCGTTCAAAACATTCACCAAGGCAAAGACCAGGTTTGTCAGGACAGAGTGGACAATAATGATGGGTGTCACACCTAAATCCGCGCTTGCTACAGACACGACATCTTTTTTGGGGGGCTCGTTGGGTAGGGGTACTTGGGAGGACATGCGTATAATGCCTCTCATGCAGCCGGCTTACTGCATTTGGTTGGGGATGGTGAGGTGCAGAATCGCCTGGATACAGGAGTTCTGTGACAATCTCATTCTGGAATTTTAGAAGAGATAACGTCCCTCCTGAAGCTCTGTATAGCACATGAGCGTTCAGCAAAGCCAATTGAAATAAGGATAGAGACACTTTTTTGTACCAGCGTCTCGCCTTACGGTCAATTAGATACGGCGCCAACAACTGGTCGTTGAGGTCCACCCCTCCCATATTTTTGTTATATTCGTGGACACAGAGGGGTTTCTCCACAACACCAGTCGCCGTAGGAATTTGGACTGTCGTGTCTGCATGAAGGGAGGTAAGAAGGAAAACATTCTTATTGTCCCTCCACTTCATAGCGAGCAAGTTATTACACTTTACGCAAGCTCTCTCCCCCAGCCTAAGACGGGCAGAGGCGGCTCTAGGCTTTGTGAGGCCTTAGGCAAAACTTGACATGGGGCCCCCACTCACACCCATGATGGAAAAAATAATTCAAGGACAAGAGCCTCTTCTCCACAACCCTGGCCAGTGGTTGTGGGGGTCTGCATGCAGGGGGATTATCGGAATCTGGAAGCCCCCTTTAACAAGGCGGCCCCCAGATCCTGCTCTTTAATAACTAAGGGGCGGAGGCCACCCGGAGATGTCACCTGGTGAACCCGCCCCCTTGTGACGTCATTGACTGAGGGCATGCTGGGTCATTGACATCACAAGGGGTGGTGTCACCGATATTCACTGGTTGTTAGGGACGCTGGCGGCCCCCGCTCCTGAGTCAGGGCTCTTAACGCTGCCTGAGCACAGCAGCGTTAAGGTCCCCTGTCCCTCAAAACTGGAGTAATGCATTAGGTAAGTTAGGCGGCCGCGAGGCCCCTGTGAGTGCGAGGCCTTAGGTGACCGCCTAATTTGCCTAATTAAAGAGCCGCCTCTGAAGACGGGCATCTACAAGCCGCTGGGGAAAGCCCCGGCGATTAGGTCGCACGGTGCCACATGCTCCAATCTGATGATCAAACAAGTGACTAAAGAGTGGCACGCTTGTGTAATAATTGTCCACATACAAGTGTTACCCCTTTCCGAATAAGGGTGACACCAATTTCCACACTATCTTGCCAGCGCTCCTTATGTAATCCGGGCAGTTGACCGGCTCAACCTGACTATCTTTTCCCTCATAAACCATAAAGCTCCATACATAGCCTGTTGCCCTGTCACAGCACTTATAGAGCTTGACCCCGTATCTGGCACGCTTGCTGGGAAGGTACTGCTTGAAAGCCAAGCGGCCAGAAAATTTAATCAGGGACTCATCAACGCAGACAGCTTGATCGGGAATAAACAAGGCTGCAAAACGTTCGTTGAAGTGGTTTATGAGGGGCCGAATTTTATAGAGCCGGTCGTATTCAGGGTCCCCACGTGGACGACAAAGTTCATTGTCGTTGAAGTGCATGAACCGCAAAATCTGTTCGTATCGTTTCCTGGGCATGGAGGCAGAGAACACGGGCATGTGGTCAATTGGGTGCGTGGACCAATAAGCACGCAATGACAGGAATTTATGTGTGCCCATGTTGAGGGAAAGGCTCAGAAAGGTCTTAAATTCGGAAACCGTAATTGGTTTCCAATCTTTGGCAATGGAAGGCAACTGGGGATTAGCGGTGATGAATTGACCAGCATATAAATTACTCTGGTCCACAATAGATCTATAGAGATCTTCCGTGAAAAACAGCGAATAATAATCAATTGGCATAAAATCAGCTGTTTCCACCTGAATACCGGGTTGGGCAGTGAATGGGGGAAGTACGGGTTCTGCAGAAGTGGTGCGGACCCAATCAGGATAGGCGAATTCTGCAGGAAGAGCACTATGGGTACGACGGGCCTGCCTTTGTCTTCTTATTGGTGGCAGCGGGACACTACTTGTGCTTGCCACCTCGCCAGCTTGAACTGCACTTATGGGACTCGCCACGTCACCAAGTGATACTGCAGTGCTGGATGTACGCCCAGGCTGTACTAGGCCGCTGGTGCTTGCCAATTCACCAGAAGGAATAGCGGCGCTAGTACTACTCTGCTCCATGATACGAGAGCCCTGCGGTTCTTGCTCCTCAACAACCTCAGAAGATCGGGATCGGATACGCCTGACCTTAGCAGGGACCTCAACTTCGTCGTCAGAGCTATCTGACGTGGGGCCGCTGACGTCACTGTCTTCTACGGGAAGATATTCTGAGCCTGAATCTGACAGATACGTGACCTCCTCTTCACTATCTGTCATGCTCAGAATCTCGTAGGCCTCTTTACTAGTGTACCTTCGTCTTGCCATTTTGGGCTCTAAATTTAGGGGTACACTAGTAAGATTCACAGGAAAAAAAGCACCCGACTGTCGTCAGCAAATGTATCAAACGCTACAAAAAAAAATGTTAGCGGTCGCAGGGATCAGGACTGTCTCTGTGAACGCTGCAGTTATGTGTTTTGTGTTTGGTAAGTGACAGTGATCGATCGATACTGCACTTGGGTGGGCTGGGCTGGGCTGGGCTGGGCGGAGGGGCTAAACGCAGGTGCTAGCAGGTATCTGGGCTGATCCCGCTAACACTGCGTTTTTGGGAACCCTAAACCGCTGGGGACGCTAGTATAGATCTGATCAGATACTATACCACTAAGGGAGGTGTATGCTTTGCGCGTGGGTGTTAGCGTTACTGGCACTAACCTAACGCTGCCTGGGGCAACGCAGACCCTCTCTGGCGCTAAAACCTAATTGATCTCACCCGCCGGGCGATCAGGGGGTTAAACCTTTATTGGGTTATATACGGCGGGTGCCCTGATGCTATAAAAAGCAAACTAACCAGCCAGCGTCACCCGTAACCTTTATATGGTGATCACTGGTGAAAGGGTTAACTAGGGGCAATCAGGGGGTTAAAACCTTTATTAGGTTAAATATGGGGGTACCCGACGCTATATAAAAACCTGACGGGTTACCTAAATAACTAAATAACTAACTGGGTAACCAGTGTCACCAGTGACGCTTATACGGTGATCACTGGTGAAAGGGTTAACTCTAGGGGCAATCAGGGGGTTAAAATAATATATGGGGGTACCTGACGCTCTAAAAACCTGCGGCGAAACTAAAAATAAATAACTGGCTATCTAGGGCACCACCGGCACTAAATACAGCGATCGAAAATACGATCGCTTAGTGACGCTGGCGTTAGGGGGTGAAAGGGTTACCTGGGGGGCGATCAAGGGGTTAAACCTTTATTAGGGGGGGTTAGGGGGCTACCCTGGACCTAAAGGGGCCTAAACCTAACTGCCCTGCAACTTTTTACTATCACAGATGACACTAAATGCAGTGATCAGTAAAATAAATGATCACTGCAAGTGACACTGTGATTGGGGGCTGGGGGGTGACCTGGGGGGTGATCTGGGGGTGACTGGGGGGTGAAATGTGTGCCTATGTGTACCTAAGTGTCAGTGGACTGTTGGTGCACTAACCTGCTTCTTCTCTCCTCGGCGCCGGAATCGAAAAGACCGCCGCGAGGGAGATGACATCACTTCCTCCTGCCTGTGTTTACATCACATGGCGGAGGAAGCATTTTCATTCGCCGGGAGCGATCGCGAGGGGGTGGCTGAAATCGAATGGTCACCCCCTCATCTCTGATCGCTCCCCAACGATAAACGGCCGCTCACTGTATAGAAGGGGGGTCCGATCGGACCCCCCAACTGTACAAAGGCGATCACGTACACTGTACGTGATTGTGCCTGTCGGTGCCATTCTGCCGTCATATATATACAGTTAGCGGTCGTTAAGTGGTTAATAATGCTTAAAATAAAAAAATAAAAGTGAAATATTCCTTTAAATTTTGTACCTAGGGGGTGTGTATGATATGCATGTAAACTGTCCCTGCATAAAATGTCATTTTTGAAGGAAAAAAGGTCATTTAAAACTCACTCGCGGCTATTAATGAATTGTCGGCTCCCGGCAATACATACAAAAGTCATTGATAAAAAAAAAAGCGTGGGGGTCCCCCACAATTCAATTACCAGGCCCTTCAGGTCTGATATAGTTATTAAGGGGAACCACGCCGCAAATTTAAAAAAAATGCGTGCGGTTCCCCCAAATATCCATACCAGGCCCTTCAGATCTGGCATGGATTTTAAGGGGAACTCCACCCCAAATTTAAAAAAACAATGGCGTGGAGTCCCCCCAAAAATCCATACCAGACCCTTATCCGAGCACGCAACCTGGCAGGCCGCAGGAAAAGAGGGGGGGATGAGAGAGTGCCCCCCCTCCTGAACCGTACCAGGCCACATGCCCTCAACAGGGCCTCATCCCCACAACCCTTGCCCAGTGGTTGTGGGGGTCTGCGGGCGGGGGGCTTATCGGAATCTGGAAGAACCCTTTAACAAAGGGGACCCCCAGAACCCACCCCCCCATGTGAATTAGTAAGGGGTACATTGTACAATGACATTTAACAATGACATTTTATGCAGGGACAGTTCTAAGCACGGGAAACATGGGCCACTTTACATGCATATCATACACACCCCCTAGGTACGAAATTTAAAGGAATATTTCACTTTTATTGTTTCACTTTAAGCATTATTAAAATCACTGCTCCCGAAAAAACTTGAGTTTTTAAAACTTTTTTTGCATTGATACATGTCCCCTAGGGCAGGACCAGGGTCCCCAAATACTTTTTATGACAATAACTTGCATATAAGCCTTTATAATTAGCACTTTAGATTTCTCCCATAGACTTTTCGAATTTGCCACGAACACCCCAATTTGTTCGCTGTTCGGCGAAGGGGCTAACAGGCAATGTTCGAGTCGAACATGAGTTCGACTCAAACTCGAAGCTCATCCCTACTGGCCATATATTATACAATTTTCTAATTGAATTTCCTTTAGATTTACCTTCAACTGTGTAGCACAAGGGCTTGCCTGATTGCATACAAATTTAAAGTGTTTAGGTTTGACCTCGTTTTAAATGGTTTTGATAAATTTTATGGAAATTGTATAATGTATGGCCAGCCTTTCTAGGGGAATTCTGTGGGCTGACTGTGGGTCTAATATCGCGTGATAAAGCAATCCATCCTCCAATAAACACTCTGCTGGGGGGAGTTGTAAAGGTGCTAGAAAGAAGAACTACAGAATAAACACCAGTGGTGGCTGGTGGTAATTTTTTTTGGGGGGGCATCGATAGGGTAACCCGCACACACCCCCCGGTCCGGTCAGTTTGTTAGGACCCCGGCATTTACCCCATCTATGGTGGGCAGCATTTCCTGACGGGCAACAGCTTCCCCTTCCCCTGCTCTCCTCCTCGGCAGCACTGCGACTTCTCCTTCCCCTCTATGGTGGGCAGCTCTTCCTGACTTGTGGCGTCTTCCCCTGCTCTTCTTCTCAGTATTACAGCGACTTTCGCCGTGTGTCTCCTCCCTCCTCCTCCTAGGCCAATTGGAATGCTTCTCCTTTCGGCCAATTGGAAAACGTGTTTCAGAGTCACGCTTCCTGATTGATAGAGAGGCGATTCAGTGTGAGAATAGTGATTATTTATTCGCTATTCTAAAACACCTGGGTGGGCTCTGAGCGCAATGCTCTGTGCCCGGAATCCACCCTATTTTAAAGCCTATTAGAGCCTCTGGCTCTAATCAGGTGCTTCAAAAAAACACCCCCGCCACTGTAATTCATGCGTCCGGCATCCTGTAAGGGGCTGGATGCATGGATAGGAGGTGATGGCGGCAAGGATAGGGGAGACGGCGCCCATGTGCCCTTAATGGACGGGCCGCCCCTGATAAACACTATAGTTAGCATGGTTCAGATGCACTTACATTTCTGGGAGCGGATGAGATCAGAGCTAATGCATATATATCAGCCTCTGTGTAATATTTGCATTGTTTAAAAGGCTTCCGGGAATCAAGAACAATCACCTCAAGCCAGTTGATGACACCCAATGTATGTGTACCGAGCCTTGGTAATAATCTTTTTATTGATTTTTGAAATAAAAATTAACAATTGTAGCTACAAACAACATTTACCAATTAATAACAATTAATTCATCACATTTCTCAGGTTACAATACACAATATAGCCTTTCAAGTCACTTTTCACAATGTAGCTTAGTTTACAAGGTTAAAGCTAACAATATCAAACTAGAAATTAATACAAACATGTATATAAAAAAAGGATTGATTGCAATATTTAACTTAAATTCAGAAATATCCCTGCAGTATTTGTTTGCCACTCAATTTGATAACCAGCATTATTTCACCAACCTCTTCTGAGCCCATTTTGTCCTCGACCCTTTAGAGCCTGTGATTAAACAGTCAAAGAAGAATCAAGAAGCAACACTTTTTGTTAGCACATGAGCTGATGGTTTGATGGTGCTGCTTCTTTCTCTTTCTCTCATACTCTAGCCCTGCTTTGCAGAGGCTGATACCAGGTAAAATTCAGGTACCTATGCAGTATGCATTAAAATACATTTACAACATATTAGTGACTATAAATTTGCATTCATTTAAGTTTTTGCATGTTCTTAAAGTTCAGCATTTAATTAGTATAAAAGAAAACAGTGCAAGTTACATACAATACATACAATAATTGACAATACAGTATATTTTTCATCAAGTCAAGGAAGTCCAACCGTTCCAGATTTCATCACAACTTTTAAAGGTTTTAACCTCAAATTTTTAGCCACACGTTAAGGAGGTATTATTATGTATCCAAATCTAAAGGGAGAAGGTCAGAGGTTACACCTCTGCTTGGTAATCTACTTTTAAATATTCATTCGATTTTTCACCACTAGATCTCTACTTTTTCGATTACCCTGTTTGACCTGTTTAGAAAGCTGAATGATGAATACTTACTTTATTTTTCAGCACTATTCAACTTAATAAAATATGGTGCAATATATTTTTATATAATTTACCAAATTTTTGCCAACCATTTCAAGGCATTTTACAACTCTGTTTCTAGCATGAAATACTATTATACCAACCCTTCACTTTCTGATATAATGTGAGGGAAAATCTCTTACTAGGGACATAGATGACACAAAGGATCTGGCAAAGGCACTAACCTGAAGTTAATTTAGAACAGACCTCCAGGCAAACAGCTAAATACACAGGTAAAAAACATTAATGGAAGCTGCGCTACCCACCAAAGGATTTGTTTTTCTGTCCATCCAGTCTTGAAATTTAGGCAATCTTGTCAGACAGAATAGCTAGCCTGTTGACATGATTTTTCTCTGCTGCAGTGATGCAGCACAGCTGGAACACCTCCCTATCTTTACCCCTGATTGGACAGTAAAAAAACAGCAACAGACAAATGAGGTCATTTCTTACAGTGGGGAAGGGGATGGGTTTCAGAAATGATATCAGTAGGAAGACCTGTCCTCCAGCAATCTCAAATATTTTTAGAAGCCAGCAGGTGCTTGATTCCAACCCAACCAATCACATCAGTTTAAAGTGGTTGTAAACTCCGGTACACAATTTCTAATTTTCAATTTTTATGCTTCTCCATGTTATTACAATGCTTGCGCAATCTCTTACTTCTAAAAACGATGCCCGCAAATACCAGAAAATACCTTTATTGTTAGTTGTCTTCTCTCTTTATTTCCGGGTATCCAAATCCCCATTGTTACTCCTGTTCTGCGAAGCTAATTCTGACGTAACCAAGCCTCGATCTGGATAGCGGTTACCGCGGCAACCAGTATAGTAGTAAATGTAAATGAATGACAGTCAAGGAAGTGTGGGTGTTTTTTAATAGCGCAAGACTTCTCCTCTGTGTCTGACAGAGGGGAAGTTCTTGCATACTAATTTCCGGAATTGAAGTGAATGAAATCTGGCTAGCATTACTATCCGGTTTTCACGCTGTCACCTGCGCATGCGCGGTGACGCCATCGCATGCGCGGTGACGCCATCGCAAACGAAAAATATGATTTTCAAAGAAAGTACATCGGTGAGTACAGTGAGACAGGCAGCGATCAGCTGCCTGTGTTAGGTACAATATATTTAGGCAATGTTGTTCAAGAGGGTTTACAACCACTTTAAGGTGAACATGTTCTTTAAACACTTTTTGAAAAGCACATCCCTAATACAGTTTTTCTTTTCCTAATATATGAGGTAATACATAGTTTAGGCAAGTGTCGTGGTGAAGATGAGATACCCTAAATTACTATATCTAGTCTCAAAAAATGTATTCTTAGATTTACCCCAAAATCAGCCATATTGTATACAGAATTCAGAAAGATAATTACTATTATAACTACCGGAATACAGATATTTGTTGCCAAGAATGTTTCTATAATGTTCTTACAGATGGCACCATGCTGTTTGATATGGTAACACATATCTTGGTACTGCAGAGGGTAAGTAATTGTTCACTGAAAGCCTAACACAGTGAAATCTTTTTACAATTTACTTCCTGCAGATGTGGGAAACAATGACATAAGCTAAAATGACTACAGAGGAGTGATCACACTTTTCCAGCAGTTCAGTGGTGTTACAATGTATTATCTTCAGCTATAAAAATCATTTGTTTTTTTTCTAGTTTCTCAAAGCTAATAAAATTATACACAGTTATAGTTTACCTATTTTTTCTGCCTCATTCAGAATTTGGCTAATTATTAAAAGGTGTTAAATTGCTTTACAACACTAGGAAAAAGTATTTGTATTTGTAAACCATATGGTTTCTTCAAAAACAAATTGTATTTGTTACTGTTTTTTAGGGATTAGCCAAACACCCCTCGGTTCGGTTCGCACCAGAACATGCGAACAGGCAAAAAGTTTGTGCGAACATGCAAACACCATTAAAGTCTATGGGACACAAACATGATAAATCAAAAGTGTTTATTTTAAAGGCTTATATGCAAGTTATTGCCATAAAAAGTGTATGGGACACAGGTACTGCCCCAGGGGACATGTATCAATGCAAAAATAGTTTTTTAAAAGTGCCTTTTTTTCCAGGAGCAGTGATTTTAATAATGCTTAAAGTGAAACAATAACAATGAATAATTCCTTAAAATGTTGTGCCTGGGGAGGTCCCCTTAGTCTGCCTCTAAAGTGGCACATCTTTCTGATATGTTTTACTGTGCCGCAGCAAAATTACATTTCTAAAGGAAAAATTGTAATTTAAAATGAATCGCGGCTGTAATGTATTGCCGGACTCCGGCAATATAGATAAAAATCAATAAAAAAATCGGCATCCCCCCCCCCAGTCCATACCAGGCCCTTCGGGTCTGGTATGGATATTAACCACTTAAGCCCCGGACCATTTGGTAGCTAGAGGACCAGAGGTGAATTCAGAATTTTGCACTGCGCTGCTTTAACTGTAAATTGTGCGGACATGCAATGTTGTACCCAAACGAAATTTGCGTCCTTTTCTTCCCACAAATAGAGCTTTCTTTTAATGGTATTTGATTACCTCTGCGATTTTTATTTTTTGCGATATAAACGGAAAAAGACCGAAAATTTTGAAAAAAAATGATATTTTCTACTTTTTCTTATAAGAAAAATCGAATAAACTCAATTGTAGTCATACATTTAGGCCAAAATGTATTCAGCCACATGTTTTTAGTAAAAAAAATGTCAATAAGCGTATATTTATTGGTTTGCGCAAAAGTTATAGAGTTTACAAACTAGGGTACATTTTCTGAAATTTACACAGCTTTAAATTTATGACTGCCTATCTCATTTCTTGAGGTGCTAAAATGACAGGGCAGTACAAACCCCCCCCCAAATGACCCCATTTTGGAAAGTAGACACCCCAAGGAAATTGCTGAGAGGCATGTTGAGCCTATTGAATTTTTTATTTTTTTGTCCCAAGTGATTGAATAATGACTAAAAAAAAAAAAAAAAAAAAAATTACAAAAAGTTGTCACTAAATGATATATTGCTCACACATGCCATGGTTATATGTGGAATTTCGCCCCAAAATCCATTTTGCTGCTTCTCCTGAGTACGGGGATACCACATGTGTGGGACTTTTTGGGAGCCTAGCCGCGTACGGGACCCCGGAAACCAAGCACCGCCTTCAGGATTTCTAAGGGCGCAAATTTTTGATTTCACTCCTCACTACCTATCACAGTTTCGAAGGCCATAAAATGCCAAAATAGCACAAAACCCCCCCAAATGACCCCATTTTAGAAAGTAGACACCCCAAGGAAATTGCTGAGAGGCCTGTTGAGCCCATTGAATATAATTTTTTTGTCCCAAGTGATTGAATAATGACAAAAAAAAAAAAAAAAAAATTACAAAAAGTTGTCACTAAACGATATATTGCTCACACATGCCATGGTTATATGTGGAATTACACCCCAAAATACATTTTTCTGCTTCTCCTGAGTACGGGGATACCACATGTGTGGGACTTTTTAGGAGCCTAGCCGCGTTCGGGACCCCGAAAACCAAGCACCGCCTTCAGGATTTCTAGGCACAAATTTTTGATTTCACTCCTCACTACCTATCACAGTTTCGAAGGCCATAAAATGCCAAAATCGCACAAAACCCCCCCAAATGACCCCATTTTGGAATATAGACACCCCAAGCTATTTGCTGAGAGGAATGGCGAGTATTTTACAGCTCTCATTTGTTTTTGAAAATGAAGAAAGAAAATATATATATATATTTTTTTTTTTTTCAATTTTCAAAACTTTGTGACAAAAAGCGAGATCTGCAAAATACTCACAATACCTCTCAGCAAATAGCTTGGGGTGTCTACTTTCCAAAATGGGGTCATTTGGGGGGGTTTTGTGCTATCTGGGCATTCCATGGCCTCCGAAACTGTGATAGGCAGTGAGAAGTGAAATCAAAAATGTACACCCTTAGAAAGCCTGAAGGCGGTGCTTGGTTTTTGGGGTCCCGTACATGGTTAGGCTCCCAAAAAGTCTCACACATGTGGTATCCCCGTACTCAGGAGAAGCAACAGAATGTATTTTGGGGTGTAATTCCACATATGCCCATGGCATGTTTGAGCAATATATCATTTAGTGACAACTTTGTGCAAAAAAAATAAAAAAAAAATTGTCGTTTTTCCGCAACTTGTGTCAACATATAAAATATTCCATGGACTCGACATGCCTCTCAGTATATAGCTTGGGGTGTCTACTTTCCAAAATGGGGTCATTTGGGGGGGTTTTGAACTGTTCTGGCATTTTATACACAACATTAGGAAGCTTACATCCACTCTTCTAACCACTTGAAGACAAAGCCCTTTTTGACACTTTTTGTTTACATGAAAACATTTTTTTTTTGCAAGAAAATTATGTTGAACCCCCAAACATTATATATATTTTTAAAGCAAAGGCCCTACAGATTAAAATGGTGGGTGTTGCATTTTTTTTTTCTACACAGTATTTGCGCAGCGATTTTTCAAACGCATTTTTTGGGTTAAAAAATACACTTTTTTTAATTTTAATGCACTAAAACACACTATATTGCCCAAATGTTTGATGAAATAAAAAGATGATCTTAGGCCGAGTACATAGATACCAAACATGACATGCTTTAAAATTTTGCACAAACGCGCATTGGCGACAAACTACATACATTTTTAAAAGCCCTTAAAAGCCTTTACAGGTTACCCCAGTAGATTTACAGAGGAGGTCTACTGCTAAAATGATTGCCCTCGATCTGACCTTCACGGTGATACCTCACATGCATGGTGCAATTGCTGTTTACATATGACGCCAGACCGACGCTTGCGTTCGCCATTGGGCAAGAGCAGGGCAGGACAGGGGTGCTTTTTTTTTTTTTTTCTATTATTAATTTTTATTTTTTATTTTATTTTTAAACTGTTCCTTCCAAGTATTTTTTTTTTATCATTTTTATTGTTATCTCAGGGAATGTAAATATCCCCTATGATAGCAATAGGTAGTGACAGGTACTCTTTTTTTGAAAAAACTGGGGTCTTCTAGACCCTAGATTTTTCCTCTGCCCTCAAAGCATCTGACCACACCAAGATCGGTGTGATAAAATGCTTTCCCAAGGGGGCGTGTCCGGATGTGAGCGGCGGCAGACGTGCTTGTGAGGAGCTCCGGAATTCCTAAACTCCATCCTCTGCCATCCGTGCCTCTAAACCCCTTAAAAAGACCAGCTAGCCTGCCTGACTGTTCCCCTCTGTCCCCGGCTGCATTTGGAGCCACTATTGTGCGGAGGATCGGCCGGTGGACCCTCGGCCATTGCACACATGCGGCCGCCGCCATCTTCCCAGCCTGTGCCCTGCTGAGTGAGCTGATTCCGGCCTGGTCGAGAGGTAGGGGACTCCCGTTCCTCATCCTGCCTGCCCTTCCACCTGCCTGGAGTGTTCCGGTTGTCCACAGGGCCGTGGATAGGGCTCCTGGCGGCAGTGGCCCGGTGCGGCCTAGTGAGGCCTGCCGATCCCCGCAGTTTCCTGAGCCGCCGCCCCACGGGAGTGCGCTACAGCCGGCCTGTCCTGGAATCGGAAGCACGGCCTTGTTGTTCCACCTGCCACAGCATCCATCCACCTCCCGGTCATATCCTGCTGTGCGGGTATCCGGCGCCATATTGCGGCCTGCGGACCCGGCTGAGGCCGCCCCCCTCAGGTACTGTGACTCCCTGGCTGCCTCACCGCCCCTCGCCCTCACCCCCGAGCTAATCCCGGTGCTGCCATCCCTACCCTGCCTGCTGGGATCTGTCCCCTATCTCTTGCAGTGAAACTGCGGCCCGAGCGGATCAGAGCGTCCACGCCGCTCTCAGGAAAGTCCGCGGCTTCGGCCTACTCCCGGAGCACGACGGCCATCTTGATACACCCAGGAGCTTAAACTCCCCACAACTCCAGCTTTCCTGCATCCCAGCTCCATTCTTTCACATCACAGTGGCCTGCTCTTTTATCTCCTCCCCACGGACATTGTAGAAGTGCCCTTCTCAATAGGCAAGAGAGCATAGCAAGTGATCAGCGGACATTTTGCTACACCCTGAAATTTATTCACAGCACCTATACCTCTCCACTGTTTAACCTCCACATCTTCCTTGGTGCCGGGGTGCCTGGGCTTAAAGGGCCATTCCCCCCACTACATCTACGCCATCTACACGTCCCCCCCAGGGCAGCTAGCCTACACATGGCGCTAAAAAACAGCACTTGAAATGCTCTCCGTCTAGCTGTCGGCCTTACAGTAACAAGCAATGCCATCCAAAGGTTCTTCCTCCCGTTCAACACTACGAAAGCGTTCTGCAAAAACCTCAAAACTGCATCAAACCAGTGCGGGGACCATTAAAAGATTCCTAGCCGCGGAAGGAGAAAGCCCCAGTACTAGGATCAACAAAACCAGAGCCTCAAGATCACTTATCTCCCCAGCTTCACACGCCGCTTCTACCCGTGAGAGCTCTCCGGCCTCTTCCTGCGGCTCGGAGTTGATGGAGGAGCCCGGGTCCCCCACGGGTTCCGACATGTCTTCCTTGATGAATGAACTTAAAAAGGAGATGGCGAGAATGTTTCACAGTATGGAAAAATCCATCAAAAAGGAGATTTCCGCGGTTAGAGCAGATGTAGCGCACTTACTTGTCAGAATAGAGGAAACAGAACAGCGTCAAGACTCACATGAGGTTGCCATTAAAGAATTGCAGGATACCGTCACTCAATTAGCATATGCAAATAGGGCCTCGCTATACAAACTCGAAGATCTCGAGAATCGCAACCGCAGAAACAATTTGCGTATACGCGGACTGCCAGAAGCAACCAGAGATAATGATCTAGAACCCTCGGTACGAGGTATCTTCAATACTATCCTGGGCAATCCTGCTACGGATCCTTTACGATTCGACAGAGTGCACCGCGCTCTGAGACCTCGCAACTTCTCGTCTGATCAACCTAGAGATGTGATTTGCCGTCTCCATTATTTCGAAGACAAAAACGCCATCATGACCAAGATGCGGAACACCCCCAACATTGACTTCGATGGTGCTACTCTTAACATCTTTCCAGATCTATCTAAGGAGACTCTTGACCGCCGCAGGGCTTTAAAGCCCCTCTTGGAGCAACTAAGAGGTGATGGAACTAACTACCGTTGGGGTTTTCCCGCATGCTTAATTGCTACTAAGAATGGCCGCTCCTCCACTTTGCGGTTCCCTGAGGATCTCCCCACCTTCCTCCGAGACCTGAGCCTGCCGCACGTGGAGCTGCCAGGCTGGCAGAACCCCTTACCCACTTTCTCTGCGCTCCAATCCTCCCAGTGGCGGAAAACCCCAGCCAAGCAAAGGCGTGTTTCAACTCCATGTTCATCTCAGAAGAATGGTTGAGGTACTCTGCTGAACACAATCATCCCTCTTGATAGTTTCTCTCCTTATCTGGATGACAACCTACACTTTGATTTCAATTATTTCTCTCCCATACGAACAGTTTGACTTGCCTTACTAAACTCTCTTAGTTATACTACTACAGTACTGTTATTATGCTCACATTGGGTCTGTTAGTTGACCTGATGATTGGAGAGCGTTGCATTCATGCTTAACCATTGCTTGTCTTTAAAAATGTTAATTTCCTTTTTTTTCTAGGCCGATAGCTGACGGAGCTTAATGCTCCACATTGATGCCTCCACAAAGGCGTTTGCTCCCTGCCCCTATTCTCTTGGGGTTGATGGGAGTTGGCAGTCTTTATTTTCTCCTTGTTACTTCCCTCTGGGAAACCTTTTTGGCTGCCTGCTCCCCTCATCCCCACTGGGAACACCGCAGACTTCTGCGTGACTCTTTTTTCAATCCCATTCGTTCTATAGATTGTTCTAATGTTTTTCATATATCTCTCTCTTTTTTCTTTTCCCTTTCTTCTTCCTTCCTGGATTCTCCTCTCCCCCCTCTTCTGGTCCCTCTCTCCCCCCCCCCTTTGTATTACTGGCATACAAGGTTAAATGAAGTAGTGGTCTACCTCTTGCTGATGACATGGCTAACCTAAAGCTCCTTTCTTATAATGTAAGAGGCCTCAGTGTATCCGCAAAGAGACATCAAGTGTTACGAGAATTAAGGGACTCCGCATGTTCTATTGCTTTCCTGCAGGAAACCTATTTGACTCATACTACTTCAGTGAAATTATACTCGCAACACTTCCCTCAATGGTACTATAGTCTATCGGACACTAACAAGGCCAAGGGAGTGGCCATAGGACTCAGCAGAGGTACGTCATTCCGTTTTACTGACATGTTAGCGGATGATCATGGTCGCTTTCTTTTTGTCAAAGGATATATTGGCAATACTTGTTGCACCCTAGCTAATGTTTACTGTCCCAATCGTAATCAACCTACTTTTTTTACCCAAACCCTCACAAAACTTTCACAATTCGCTGAGGGAATGTTAGTCCTGGCGGGGGACATAAATATGCCTCTAGATCCCACTATAGATACATCCCACGGCCGCTCCAGTATCCCATTTAAAAGATTAGCACAAGTGAAAAAAAAACTACTAGATCTACAACTTATGGACGCTTGGCGTCTCCTACACCCTAAAGGAAGAGACTACTCCCACTTTTCAAAAACGCACAACTCATACTCCAGAATAGACAATATTTTCCTAGATCACTTCCACCTTCCTCTCCTGAGCTCAGCCAACATAGGGAAGGCTACTCTCTCTGACCATGCACCTGTCTCTGTCAGCTTGACCGTACCCGATTTACCTCCCCGCCCCAACAGCTGGAAGCTTAATGACTCTCTCATCACTAACCCAACAGAGGTTTCCATCCTCTCTACTACCTTATCCCAATACTTCAAAGAAAACTCCACCTCGGACACCTCCCCCTCTGTTCTATGGGAGGCACATAAGGCCTTAATGAGAGGTAGCCTTATCGAACTTGGTGCAAGGAGGAAGAGAGAACATGGCCAGCAGCTTAAACAGGTCCTACGACAAATTGCTGAATTAGATAAAAAGCACAAGCTCTCGCTGCACGTCTCTCACCTCGAAGCGCTCACTCTTAAAAGAGAAGAACTTAAAACTCTCCTCGCCCTAGAAACTAAGCGGAAATTTCACTACGTATCTCAGAAAGTGTATGAATGGGGCAACAAACCAGGTAAACAATTGGCTAGATCCCTTACTGCTAAGAAAACTTTATCCTTTATACCCAAAATCAAATTGCCATCAGGGACCTAGTGCACACTACCCCGCAAATCTCAAAGGCCTTCAGGGAATTTTATGCTGATTTATATAATGTGGAGGGAGGTTTGGCTTCTCTATCAGTACCAGAAAAACGTAAGCGTATCCTCAAATACCTTAGAGACGCTGGCCTCCCAAAACTGTCAAAATCGGCCCTTAATGACCTAGAAGCAGATTTCTCAGTAGAAGAATTCCAATGTGCGCTAAAATCCTCTCCTTCCGGTAAGGCTCCTGGCCCGGATGGCTTCACCCTATTATATTATAAAACCTTCAGAGACATTTTACTCCCCCATCTCACAACTTATGCTAATTCAATCTCCCACAAATCTGGCCTCCGCCCGGAATCCTTATCTGCCCACATTACCGTTATTCCCAAACCCGACAAGGATCCCACACTTTGTGGTAGCTATAGACCCATATCTCTCCTAAACGTCGACACCAAATTATATGCCAAGGTAATGGCAAACAGACTGCTTCCCCTTTTACCTAAATGGGTCTCGGCTGACCAAACTGGGTTCATTCCTAATAGAGAGGCCAGAGATAATTCTCTCCGCACTCTGTCCTTGATCCACTATGTTCGCAGGTGCTCCCAGTCCACCCTCCTTCTCTCTACTGACGCAGAGAAGGCGTTTGATAGGGTGGATTGGGACTACCTTAAAACTACCCTTAGGTATTTTGGCCTTGGTCCTAAAATGTTCCACCGTATTTCCTCTCTCTACTATAACCCCACCGCGCAAATACGCATAAACGGCTTCTTGAGCGACCCCTTCACATTACATAACGGAACCAGACAGGGCTGCCCTTTATCTCCTCTCTTATTTGCCATTTCCCTTGAACCCTTTCTAGCTACTATTAGGCACAATAGGAATATTAATGGCATCCAGGTCGGTAATAGACTTCATAAATATGCAGCATACGCTGACGATATTTTGTTTTACATTCAACAACCACGCATTTCACTGCCGAATCTAATGTCTGAATTCTCCACCTTCCAAACCTTATCTAACTTTAAAATCAATCTAGCTAAGTCTGAAATTTTAAACATCACAGTACCCCAACCAATAGCTGATCAATTGAAACCCTTATTCCCCTTCCGTTGGGTATCCTCACAAATGAAATATCTGGGCATGTACCTTACCCCCCGCCTGCATTCCCTTTTTAGGCATAATTACATACCTCTCCTCAATAATATCAGAGCTGATCTCAGGAAGTGGTCTTCCCTCTCACATTCATGGCTAGGCAAGGTTAATATAATCAAAATGAACATACTCCCCCGTATCCTCTTTATTCTTCAAATGATCCCCTTGAAGGTCCCCATAGGCTTCTTTACTCTACTGCAGACCATGATCGCTCGCTTTGTTTGGAGAGACAGCCATCCCAGGATCTCTCGGGAAGTCCTCTATCGAGCCAAGCGTTCTGGGGGACTGTCTCTTCCTAACTTTAAAGCCTACTATAACGCTGTTATTTTATCACGTATAGCAGACTGGAAGTATGCCGTTGCTACTAAACTCTGGGTACAATTAGAATACTCCTTAAGCGGCTCAGATCTCTCCACGGCCCAGTGGATTCCACATTCTTCTAGAAAACTCTCCCACAACACCTCGCCTCTCACCACATCCTCATTGGGCGTATGGGATGGTCTCCATAGAAAATTTGCATGGTCTTATGACTCTCCACTGACCCCCTTGCTGCAGCATAAATACTTCATGCCAGGCTCCATTGACCCAGGATTTCAATCCTGGTCACCCGGCGGCCCTCTCCTGCTACACCATGTCCTATCCCCCAATGCCCTTAAACCTTTGTCAGAAATTTTGGGCCATAAACCAATTACATTCATGGACACATGGAGATATAACCAACTGAAACGCTTCCTTCAGACTCTTCCCCAGCCATTACGGGGACTCCAAGATCTAAATGGTATTGAACAGCTCTTTCTCCATAAAGACCCCCCTCTACACAGTATCTCCCAGTTCTACAAAGCGATCACGAATTTGCAGAGTCCTGCGTACCCAAACTATCTGCCCAGATGGGAGACCGATCTGGATGTTAGTATCACGGACAAGACAAAAGACAAAATTCTCCAACTTACTCATGTCTCCTCCTTGGCATCTTCCATGGCTGAGTCTAACTTTAAACTTCTTACTAGATGGCACCACACGCCTGTCAAACTCAACCGCATGTTCCCTGTTAACTCCCCGCTATGTTGGAGGAATTGTGGTCAGAATGCCACTCATGCCCACATATGGTGGTCTTGCCCCCTTATTCGACCGTACTGGTCTAAAGTGCTAGACCTGATTCATCAAGTCACCAATGTTAGACTGCCTATGGATCCGTGGGTAGTCCTCTTTCACGCTACCTTGATGTCCATAGGTAGATATAAACGTTCACTCACGCCACATCTCCTTAATACTGCTAAAGCCCTCATACCTACCCTCTGGGGCCAACCCACAACTCCAACCATAAAGTCCTGGATACAAAACGTTTCGGAAGTATGTCTCATGGAGGAACTCACCCACATTGCGAGAGACACTACTACACAACATACCCTAACCTGGGCACCTTGGTCCTCCTTCCTCTCCACCCAATGCTACAAAGACATTATCTCCTCGTCCACTTAAGCTACCCAAGCTTCTTGCAGAACTTGACCGCTATTCCTGGCACCATTTTTGGTACATCTACATTGACTGTAGAGGCACTATCCTCCCGTTAAGACCTCCCTACTCTAAATGCATTCGATATCTGCTCATTGTGACTGCCAGGTATGCCAGTTTCCCCTCTCCCCTTCCTGCTCCCTCCTCCCTTACCCCCCCTCTCTCCTAGCCCCCTCCTACCTTCCTTTTTCTTCTTCCTCTTTCCCCTCTTTTTCTTATCTGTTAATTAAGCTATTGTTCATTTCATTGTACTCGGGTTGATCAAGATGTTTTTCATTCTAAAACGGGCCGACTCTTCTTTGTTTGCTAACCCGACGTACCATTTACTTTGTATCTGTTTCTATTGTTGTATCTACATAGCTTCTCAATAAAAATATATTAAACAAAAAAAAAAATGCTTTCCCAATTTCCCAATGGCGCTTTTTATATCTGGGGGGCATTCCCTCCCACTGCTTGTAAAAGCAGTCCAGAGGCTAATTAGCCGCTAGGATTGCTTTTACATGAAAGCCGGCCGCAGGCTGAAAAGAATGATACCAAGATGATACCTAAACCCGCAGGCATCATTCTGGTATACACATTCAAAGTCCAGCAACATACCAGTACATTGCTGGTCCTTGTTGGACATGTATTGTAATCTTTTTATTTCATGCAGCCAGTTGGCTGAACGAAAAAAGAGATTGATCGGTGGGTATGCCCACCATTAGAATACCGCCCTTCATCCACCCACTTCCAATGATGGGCATACACGCACCATTTATATATGCCGAAGCATGGGGGCATCCTCCCGCAAAAAAGTTATGCCGCACACACATGGTCGGACTTTTCTACGGGCAAGCCTCCGTCGGAATTTCGACCGTATGTACGCGGCATTAGGAGCAAAATCGCTCCTCCGCCCCTGCTGCCCCAATGCTTCGGCATATTTGCTTTTTTTTTTTAACTGTGGTGGTGAAATCACCTCCTACAGCACTGGAGTCGCAGGGATCAGGCCTGTCTCTGCGAACGCTGCAGTTATGTGTGTTTTTGTTTTGTAAGTGACAGTGATCGATCGATACTGCACTTGGGTGGCCTGGGCTGGACGGAGGGGCAAAACGCAGGTGCCAGCAGGTATCTGGGCTGATCCCGCTAACACTGCGTTTTTGGGAACCCTAAACTGCTGGGGACGCTAGTATAGATCTGATCAGATCAGATATTGATCTGTTCAGATACTATACCACTAAGGGGGGTGTATGCTTCACGCGTGGGTGTAGCGTTACTGGCACTAACCTGACGCTGCCTGGGGTGTGACTCAGACCCTCTCTGACGCTAAAACCTAATTGATATCACCCGCCGGGCGATCAGGGGGTTAAACCTTTATTGGGTTATATACACGGCGGGTACCCTGACACTATAAAAAGCAAACTAACTAACCAGCGTCACCCGTAACACTTATATGGTGATCACTGGTGAAAGGGTTAACTAGGGGCAATCAGGGGGTTAAAACCTTTATTAGATAATATATGGGGGCACCTGACGCTATAAAAACCTGCGGCGAACCTAAAAAAAATTACCAGCTACCGATCTGCATCACCGACACTAAGACAGCGTTTAGAAAAACAATTGCTTAGCGACAGTGGTGATTGGGGGTGAAAGGGTTACCTGGGGGGCGATCAAGGGGGTTAAACCTTTATTAGATAATATATTGGGGTACCTGACGCTATAAAAACCTGCGGCGAACCTAAAAAAAATTACCGGCTACCGATCAGCATCACAGACACTAAGACAGCGTTTAGAAAAACGATCGCTTAGTGACAGTGGTGATAGGGGGTGAAAGGGTTACCTGGGGGGTGATCAAGGGGGTTAAACCTTTATTAGATAATATATTGGGGTACCTGACGCTATAAAAACATGCGGCGAACCTAAAAAAAATTACTGGCTACGATCTGCATCACCGACACTAAGACAGCGTTTAGAAAAACAATTGCTTAGCGACAGTGGTGATAGGGGGTGAAAGGGTTACCTGGGGGGTGATCAAGGGGGTTAAACCTTTATTAGATAATATATTGGGGTACCTGACACTATAAAAACCTGCGGCGAACCTAAAAAAAATTACTGGCTACCGATCTGCATCACAGACACTAATGCCCCGTACACACGATAGTTTTTCAAGCCGTTAAAAATGCCATTTTAAAAAATGGCCATTAAAAATGATCGTGTGTAGGCTCCAGAGCATTTTTAACGACGTGAAAAACGGCCATTAAAAATTCCGGACATGCTCTCTTTTTTCACGTCGTTTTTCATGTCGTTTTTTTTAACGACGTGAAAAACGATAGTGTGTATGCTTTCACGACGTGAAAAAAAACGCACATGCTCAGAAGCAACTATGAGACGGGAGCGCTCGTTTTGGTAAAGCTAATGTTGGAAATGGAGATGGCACATTCGTCACGGTGGAATTAATAGCATCGTTTTAATGCAGCGCATTCCGTTCTTCTTTTGATAATGCTTTAAAATTACCCTCTTTTGATAATGACATTGAGAGTTTTATGCCAAACTTGTTTCTAAAGTAATTCCAAATTGCTCTAATGATTATAAAATATTATTTATAAGCCGCACCTCCCTCCTAAATAATACTAATAATAATAAAATAAGTTAATTCTCCTTTTTTCTTTAAATTTTATATTATTTTTGGTTATTTTTTTGGCCTTTTTTTAAGTATTTTGGCTTAAATTATTCTTGTGTAAAGTTACCACAACAACCTTCCAAATGTGTCTCATTTGGCCTCAGGGAGGTTTGTGTCCCCTGATAATAACAATAATATAATTTGAGATGTCCCTGCCTGCTTCCTAGCAAGCTCTCTTTTGAAATACAAATCACATAGTCAAGTATTTAAAGGGCACTCAATTTTTTTTTATTTCAGAACATTAACAAATTAAAGTGGAAGGCAGCACTGGAGAGCCTGCTTGCATTTGTGCATCCCTTTCACCCCACAACAACCATACAAGATGTCCAAACCAAAATAGAGATTAGATCCCCCCCAAAAATGAGCCCAATCTTGTCTTGAGCTCCCAGAGGTCAGGAGCCACAGCAGATAAGTCCTATATGTCCCCAGTCTGTGGTACTACAGCAGGCATTATTTTCTCCTCTTCCTTGTAGCCTTCTCTCCAGCCTTCTCTGCAGCCTTGGTTGGTTTCTTCCTTGGAGGCTGGGGATCAGGAGGAGAGGTTGTGGCAGGAGGAGTAGTAGGAGGAGGAGGAGGAGGTGGAGGAGTAGGGACAACCTCCGTTATGTCCGTGTACCTAGTGAGTTCACCCAGCACGCCCTTATTGATGACTTTCAATAGCAGGGTCTCACTGAATTTTTTTTGCTGCAACTCCATTTGCCCTAGTTTGTGGGCGAGGACTGCGGCAAATCCCTCTTCAACAGAGGGTGCCTCTCTGAGGGCCGCTGTTGCCTCTCTGAGGAAGGCCCTGGTTTCCTCCTCCACCTGCCTACCTCTCCTTGGCCCTCGTGGTTTAACTACCAGGGGAGGCATCTGGGCTCTTGTGCTGGGCCCAGCCTCCTCCTGGGTGCCACTGGGCCCTGCCTCCTCCTGGGTGCCACTGGGCCCTGCCTCCTCCTGATCCCCAACATCACCCTCTTCCTGGCTCTGCTCTGGCTGTAAAAAAAGAAAGGGACATTATTTATTTTGCCACATCATCATTCACAGACATTGTTCACCTCTAGACATTGTTGAAATCAATGCCAAAAGTTATGTCCTTTTCATTGATTACGCATCCTGGTTTTGTTGTCTTGGACACATCAAATTAGGCCACTACTGTATCTTGCTCTTCACAAACTTTATTGGTAGAAGTGTACATACCTTTAACAATACTAACATCTATTTAAAATCTACAATTTTGTACGATAGAAATATAGATAGCAAAACTTTACCTGGCTCCATATCTCCAAATCTGCCTCCTCAAGGCCCTGATCTTGATCCTCAGAGGAAGCCAGAGCAGGGTTGACAGGAAGGCTGGAGGACTGGCTGCAGGGAAGGCTGGAGGGTTGGGTACAAGGAAGGCTGGATTGACCTCTGGGGGGAAGGGTGGAGAGAGATTCCCGCACTTCCAGCTGGTCATCCAGAAAAGCAAGCTTACTGTAGTACCACAGACTGGGTTTATAAACCTTATCTGCTGGTGCACCTGACCTCTGGGACCTCAGGACCATAGTCCTCTGGGTCTTGTATGTCCCTCTGATGGTCCCAATTTTGTTTTTGACATCTTGGAGAGTTGTTGTGGGTATCTTTGTTTGCACAAATGCAAGCAGGCTCTCCAGTGCTGCTTTCCTGGCGTCTTTATTTTTATTACCGCCACTTTTTGTTTGCCATAATATAGGGAGCTCTTGCCATTTATCGATGAACTCCCCCATGAAGTCTGGGTTTTTAAAAGTATTCATGATATCTGTAAAAGCGAGAAACCAAAATAAAAATATATTTCAGGCAACATTCCTCAACTGTGCATTGTCTACATATTTTGAGCACACAAATCTCCTCGTCTGATGAACCTCAAAAAGTAAAATTGTTAGGTACCTTGGTCACGACGTTCGTTGCTAACTCTCTCTCCCGAAAAATGAACGTATTTCCCAGACATGGATCTTCACTTTATATACACAGCGCATGCGTGAAACTCCGCACGCTTTCCCCGCCCCTGACGTTCGATATTGTACTTTCCCCGCCCCTTCTCGCTTGTAGTGCTGAACAAAACATGGCGGAGACACAGGTGGCTGAGATTACCTCTACAGAGGATGAAATTACAGAGGAGCCCAAATCAAGACCCAGGAGATATAAGGCATCCAACATGTCATTCGAGGAAATGGTGGAGATGGTCGCCATTTTAAAGAAGGAGGATTATGATGCCAAGCATGGTCCGTATAAAAGGCCTAATCTGGTCAAGTCCAGAATTATGGGCAAAGTGGTCAAAAGTCTCCACCAAAAATTCGGGGTGTGCAGAACGAAGGAACAGCTCAGAAAACGATGGTCAGATCTGAAGTTGCGGGAGGCCGACCAATATAAAAGAATCAAGAAAGTTATATTAAAAAGTAAGTTGTTTTTTTTGAGTTTCCATGGTACATATTATTTTCTTGTATTCTGTCGTGTATTTTTAACTTTCATATAGTACACTGAAAGATACCATCTTTTTTACGTTCGTCCGCATAGTAAACGGACGTATTAAACCTCTTTCTCCGTACAGTTCCTCAAACGATGTTTTAGGATCATCCAGTGTGAACACCCATGTTTTTTGGTTTATTTGGGGGAGTACATTTGGGCCACACTTATTTTTGGTGTGCTAATCCAAAGGAGATTTGTTCATTTGGAAAAACGATATGCATGGTAATGTTAAAGGGAGTGAATGCTCAGCAGCTGATGAAACATCTGAACGCAGTAGTACAAGTGTGGGCCTAAAGCCAAAAAGCTTGAGGGAGTCACACACAGGTGATCCAGTGTAGATACTTTGGGGTGTTACAATGTTTCAAATTTGTTTACAAAATGTATATGCTCTGTTTTGGCCTATGTATCCAATCATTTGTCCCGGTTGGCACAGGGGTTAAAAATTAAAATGGAGCATGCTTCAAAAGAATGATTATAAAGTTTTTTTTCATGTTTCTTATTTTAGCAAAATTGAGTCGCTACTAATGAAACTATTCCTTTTATTTCAATCTCCCTAGGGATTCGAAAAGCTACCTCAGATGAGACGAGAATTGCAACACCTACAACAATACCCCCAGAACCCCAGGATGGAGAGGAATGTGATGTTGTGGAAGTGGAAAGTGGCACCACCACAGGTCAGAGAGAAACCAGACACATGCATGTTAAATAGATGTAGGCCTACATATTCTATCCTACATATTTCTTTTTACATTTAGGTGCAGTTCTGGCCGAAGACCCCAATAAGTTGTCACATCACAGTGCCCAGATCCTGATCCAATACCTGATGGTCTGCTGTCGTGACCTCGAAAAAATTAAGGGAGAT
This sequence comes from Rana muscosa, assembly GCA_029206835.1. Classification (NCBI taxonomy): domain Eukaryota; kingdom Metazoa; phylum Chordata; class Amphibia; order Anura; family Ranidae; genus Rana; species Rana muscosa. The sequence continues at coordinate 197,483,357 of CM055117.1, forward strand.
TTGCTAGAGATCAGGGCAAATACAAAGCGGGTGGAGGAAAGGCTCCAAAATATCATGGCTGTGCTTGGGCGTGTCTAATGTTTTTACACCAAATAACGTTTTACTTGCAGAGATTTCTATTTTTTTGGTGGTTATTTTACCCTTTAATGACTAGCACATTTAAGAAGAGTGTATAAAAAGGCCTATAATACACCGCTCAGCGCCTATGGATAACACGTATTGCAATTTACCACAAAGATGAATGACCACAATAGTTATCCACAAGTGGGTAATGAATGTTGACAAAAATATTTTTAAAAAATAAATAATTAAAAATATATAAAACTAAGCTGCTGTTTAAAACATGGCAAAATATATATAACAATAGTAAAAATGAACACAGTAATCTGTATCAGTCAATACTACAAACAGCGCTAAATGTTGAGGAATGACAGTGGTCAACACCACCTAACAGTTCTTAAGACAGATTCAAGATAGTTTTCAGTGCTTCAAAAGAATGTCCATGGGTGATCCTAAAGAAATAAGTAGAGTGCACCTTCCACCAATCTTCCAGATCCACCTCGTGACACACACACCCCGTAGGGGTTCACACTCACCAGAGTAATATTGAATTAAAACCTTGAATAGAAATTGCTGTATCCAAGCCAAACACTGAAATGTTGTATCCGTCAAGGAGACCTCAGAATGAGATGGGCTAAGATGAAATTGCCAGAAACAGACATGCAAGGGTTGCCTTTGAAAACTGTGAAGACCTGCTAGATACTACTCACTCTTCAGCTCATGGACTTGCAGTGTTTGGAGTGATGTGTTCAGTAAAGTCTTACTGCATCTTAGATCTTTATCAATGTAAAATATTCAATCAGACTAAAACTAGTGCACTATAAAGCAGACACCATATCCCTGAGCTTCCCTGTAATGCTGCCTCTGGCTTGGATACAGCAATTTCTATTCAAGGTTTTAATTCAATATTACTCTGGTGAGTGTGAACCCCTACGGGGTGTGTGTGTCACGAGGTGGATCTGGAAGATTGGTGGAAGGTGCACTCTACTTATTTCTTTAGGATCACCCATGGACATTCTTTTGAAGCACTGAAAACTATCTTGAATCTGTCTTAATGACTAGCACATGTTTAGCTTTTTCAAAATTTGGAGAACTATAGTTTGTTTATGCATGGCTGGTCATGCGTTTTAATACACCTGAAATTAAGGGAACATCCACATTTCTATGGAAGTTGCCCACCTAAACAACAAAAATAAAGGTATTTTTACATAACAAATCATTGTGGCTTCATTATGTAAATGTGGTGCTGAGTGAACTAATCAATGTTTGGTGTTTACACTGACAATGAAGGCTAATTAAAAGATTTTTTAATCCACATGGCAAAACAAATGCACTAGGTAAACCTACCAGAAACATCAAACATTATACAATAAAAATGACAAACCAATCTTTACTTTTTTTAAAAGTTTTATTTTTTTGGTCTAAAATTATTAGAGATTGTCTGGCATTTCAATGGCCCCCCTACCCATAAAATAGTCCACATATTGGTTACGGACCTCACGTCCGGTTGGGGGGGCCAAGCCAGGACGGCCAGGTTCCAGGGCCCACTAAAGTTTCGGCATTGATTAAAGAAGCCTCAGGCCCACTCAAAGATATATAACTCGTTGAATGCACCCTTAGGAAATTATGCAGCACACAGCACGTCATAACCACATGGTTCCATTTGTATGGGGCAAGGTGGATGGAGGTAAGGAAGAGGCGAAATCGGCTGGCCATGATCCCAAACGCATTTTCCACCACCCTTCTGGCTCTGGCCAGCCGATAATTGAAAACCCTCCTATCAGGGGTGAGGGTGCGTTGCGGGAATGGCCTCATCAAATGGGGTCCCAGGCCAAACGCCTCATCCGCCACAAACACAAAAGGTAGTCCCTCCACATTCTGCTCCGCTGGTGGCAAGGCCAGCAGATCCAAAAGGAGCCGTTCTCCAAACTCCGTCTGGGCAAAAACTCCTCCATCAGACATCCTGCCATTCTTGCCAACGTCCACATAGAGGAACTCGTAGGTGGCCGACACCACTGCCATCATCACGACGCTGTGGAACCCCTTATAATTATAATAAAAGGATCCCGAATGGGGTGGTGGGACGACCCGAACATGTTTGCCGTCGATGGCTCCTCCACAGTTCGGAAAGTTCCATCGCTGGCCAAACTCGGAAGCCACATTCTGCCATTCATGTGGCGAAGAAGGGAACTGTGGAATTAAAGAAATAACAAATTAATACTTGGAGCCAGAAACATTGAAAGCTGATTTCATACACACATTCATGGCCAACATTGGTAGAAACTGTTAAAAACATAAAAAATTGGAAGCAAGAAAAAAAATAAAAAATAAAATTAATTATGGGGGGGGGGGGGGAAGGGTTGAAGATGAGTTGGGAATATCACACATGAAGGCTGTAGCACTCTGTATTGAAGTTAACAAAAGTGAAACATTCCTAGGCCAAATTTAGGGTGCGTTTTGGGTAAAGCACTACGATGGAACATATAATAAAAAACATGGAAATGACTAGGCAAGTTAGGTATGGCCCCAGGATAGCATGCTGGAGAGGTTAGGTAAGCCAAATTTACAGGTAGGCCTCAAACACCAAACTTTAAATAATAAAACATGGGGAGAAAGGGGACATTCCCTGCAGCTAAGAATCATGTGAATTAGGGACTGCAAATAAAGCAAATTAAAAATATCCCAACATAAAAACCATACAATGTGAATTTTTGAAGAAGAACGCTTACCTTAATATAGTCCTCCTGCAAAACTTGAAGGATGGCAGAACAAGTCTCTGGTATAATGATCCCCAGAGCCTGGGGGGATATGCCTGTGGAGAACTTAAGGTCCTGCAGGCTTCTCCCAGTAGCCAGGTATCGCAACGTGGCGATGAGCCTCTGCTCAGCACTGATGGCTTCCCGCATAACGGTGTCCTGCCTGGTAATATAGGGGGACACCAAAGCCAACAGCTGCTGAAATACGGGGTCAGACATCCTGAGAAAATTCCTGAAATCATCAGGATTATTCTCCCTGATCTCCCGCAACAAAGGCATGTGACAGAATTGGTGCCGCTGGAGCAACCAATTCTTGGTCCATGAACTCCTCCTGACCCTGCTCATGGCATGGAGTCGGGATACAGCATGAACCCCTGCACCAACTACAGCACGAACTCTACGATGAGTACGTAGCCGTAACATGGCTAGATAACGGTCGGCTGAACAGAACGTACTAGAAGAACGCACGGAAGAACAGCAAGGCCTATGAAGAACAAGCTGAAAAACACGAACGTGCAGAGCAGGCCGCACTGAATAAACAGATACGAACTGACTACAAGCAGTGCTAAACAGATACGAACCCACAGGCGCAATCTGAACTCCCGAAAACGATCTTCCAAGCACGAAGACTGAAAAGCGCGAATCGTCTCTCACCAAACTTTTACTAACACGCGGAAACACGGAATTAGCAAAAGCGTCCCAAAGGGTGGCGTCATTCGAACGGAACTTCCCCTTTATAGTGCCGTCGTACGTGTTGAACGTCACTGCGCTTTGCTTGATCGTTTTTTTTAATGATGGTGTGTACGCAAGGCAGGCTTGAGAGGAAACATGAAAAAAAAACGAGGAGAAAAACGTCGGTTTAAAAAATGACATTAAAAACGATCGTGTGTACGGGGCATAAGACAGCGTTTAGAAAAACGATCGCTTAGTGATAGTGGTGATAGGGGGTGAAAGGGTTACCTGGGGGGCGATCAAGGGGGTTAAACCTTTATTAGATAATATATTGGGGTACCTGACGCTATAAAAACCTGCGGCGAACCTAAAAAAAATTACTGGCTGCCGATCGGCATCACTGACGCTAAGACAGCGATCAGAAAAATGATCGCTAAGCGACAGTGGTGATAGGGGGTGAAAGGGTTATCTGGGGGGTGATCAGGGGGTTAAACCTTTATTAGGGGGGGTTAGGGGGCTACACTGGACCTAAGACTAAACTTTGGTGACACTTTTACAGTCACAAATGTCACTGATTGCAGTGATCACTAAATAAATGGTCACTGCAATCAGTGACACTGTGACTGGGGGCTGGGGGGGTGATCTGGGGGGTGATCTGGGGTGTCTGGGGGGGCCTGGGGGGGCGATTTATGTCCCTATGTGTCCTGGTGTCAGTGTAGTGTTGTGTGCACTGACCTGATATCTTCTCTTGTACGGCGCTCGGTATATGTGAGCGCCGCACCAGAGATGACATCACTTCCTCCTGCTCCCTCTGTCTGACACAGACAGAGGGGGCATTTCCATTCGCCGGGAGCGATCGCGAGGGGGTGGCCAGAAACGAATGGCTGCCCCCTCATCCCGGAATGCTCCCGGACACTTAGCCACCGCTCACTGTATAGGAGGGGGGTCCGATTGGACGCCCCAACTGTACAAAGGCAATCACGTACACTCTACGTGATTGTGCCTGTCGGTGCCATTCTGCCGACGTATATATACAGTGAGCGGTCGTTAAGTGGTTAAGGGGCACTCCACGCCAAATTTAAAAAAAAAACAGCGTAAGCCCCCCCCCCAAATCCATACCAGGCCCTTTGGGTCTGGTATGGATTTTAAGGGGAACTCCTTCCCATTTTTTTTTTAAATGGCGTGTGGTCCCCCCAAAATTCATACCAGACCCTTATCCGAGCAAGCAGCCTGGCAGGCCAGGAAAGGGGGGGCGAGCGAGTGCCCCCCCTTCCTGAACCATACCAGGCCACTTGCCCTCAACATGGGGCAAGGGCCTAGTCTCCACAACCCTGGCCATTGGTTGTTGGGGTCTTATCAGAAGATCCTGCCCCCCCCCTATGTGAATGGGTATTGTACCCCTACCCATTCACCAAAAAAAAAGTGTCAAAAAGTAAAAACCACAATACACAGTTTTTTAAAAGTCCTTTATTAAAAAAGAAAAAAAAATGTACCCCGATGTCCATCCATCATCAATCACAGGGGCTTAAAGGGGGCTTCCATATTCCGATAAGTCCCCCCGCAGACCCCCACAACCAATAGCCAGGGTTGTGGGGGCGAGGCCCTTGTCCCCATCAACATGGAGCAGGGTGCTTTGGGGAACCCCAAAGCACCCCCCATGATGAGGGCAATCGGCGCTCGTTCATTCCCCCCCATCCTGGCCTGCCTTGCTCGGATAAGGGTCTGGTATGGATTTTGGGGGGGGGACCCCAGGTCGTTTAAAAAAAACAAAAAGCATGGCGTTCCCCTTAAAATCTATACCAGGTTTCATAGGGTTTCCCTTAACCACTTCAATACACTCTATTATATACTGTACACTGCACTATATTATATATACTACAGTGACTGCACTATATACTCTGAACTGCAGTATATATCCACTTCTCTACTGTGCACGAAAACCCCCTTCCTGCCCAAGCCATTTTTCAGCTTTCAGCGCTGTCACACTTTGAAAGACAATTGCGCGGTCGTGCGACGTGGCTCCCAAACGAAATTTGTGTCCTTTTTTTCCCACAAATAGAGCTTTATTTTGGTGGTATTTGATCACCTCTGCGGTTTTTATTTTTTGCGCTATAAACAAAAGAAGAGCGTCCAGTTTGGAAAAAAAACACTATTTTTTACTTTTTGCTATAATAAATACCCATTTTTTTTTTTTAAATAACATTTTCTTCAGTTTAGGCCGATACGTATTCTTCTACATATTTTTGGTAAAAAAAAAAAATCGCAATAAGCGCATATTGATTGGTTTGCGCAAAAGTTATAGCGTGTACAAAATAGGGGATAGATTTATAGCATTTTTATTTTTTTATTTTTTTATTAGTAATGGCGGCGATCTGCGATTTTTTTATTGTGACTGCGATATTGCGGCGGACACATCGGACACTTTTGACACATTTTTGGGACCATTCACGTTTATACAGCGATCCCTGCTATAAAAATGCATTGATTACTGTATAAATGTGATTGGCAGGGAAGGGGTTAACCACTAGGGGGCGGGAAGGGGTTAAATATGTTCCCTCAATGTGTTCTTACTGTGGGGGGAGGTGACTGACTGGGGGAGGTGACCGATGGTTGTCCCTATGTACAAGGGACACACCATCGGTCCCCTCTCCCTCACAGGACGTGGATCTCTGTGTTTACACACAGAGATCCACTTTCCTGCTCGTTTCCCGGGCAATCGCGGGTGCCCGGCGGCAATCGCGGCCGCCGGGCACGCGCACCGGGGCCTTGTGAACGCCTCCTAGCTCGTTTTAAAGGGAGGACGTCATATGATGTCCTCCCAGAATGAGAGTATCCTCCGCCCGCCATCAATTGACAGTGGGCGGGGGACAAGTGGATATACTATACGGACTGCACTATATACTCTGAACTGCAGTATATATACTTTACGGACTGCACCATATGCTCAGCAGAAAAATTGGGCCTTGGTGGTGCCAGAACACTGTAACCCCGAAAAGTTACTCTTGTTGGATGCAGGAACAGGCCCTGCTGGTAAATATTATTTAAAAACTTGTTATTACATGGGCCTTGGATATTGGTGGTGCCCTAAACCGAAAATATTGTTGGAAGCTAGCATCATCAAGATTCAGGAGGAATAGGATAGGCAGCAAAGGCAGTCTTCAAGGGATCCCAGATCCATAGCAAATTCAATTAGTTACATCAGCATCAGGTGCTTGATAGCTGCTGATCCAGGACCGATTCATTTTTATAAATGTGAGCCTATCAACGGAGTCTATGGACAGACACACTCTTTGATCCATTACAAACCCTCCAGCAGCACTGAATGTGCATTCAGAAAGCACACTGGATGCAGGACAGGCCAGTAGCTCGATTGCATATTGAGCAAGTTCTGGCCAGTGGGCCATCCTTAAGACCCAGTAACACAGTGGATGCTCTTTTGGAAAGGTCTCCAAAGGTCTCAATTCCTGCACCATATAATGCAGACGCTGGCGATGGCTGCTTGAACCTATCAGACCTTGGCGCTGAGGACTGAATTTTTTTTAAAGGGATCGGTCAGCTGGCCACCTTCTCCACTGCTCTTCCTCTGATCGAACGAACCCTCAGAAACACATTGTCAAGCACCAGGAAATGGTAACCTCCCAGAGTCTGGAAAGGTGTTACACAAACTTTTCTTTAAGGCCTCCTGAAGATGTTTCATCCTCTGCTCCCTCTGCGAAGGCAGGATGAGTTCTGCAACTTTACCCTTGTAATGTGGATCAAGAAGGGTTGCCAGCCAGTAATGATCCCTCTCCTTGATACCACAAATCCTAGGGTCCTTTCGCAGGCTTTGCAGAATCAGGGAGGCCATGCAGCGTAGGTTTGCAGAGGCATTCGATTCTGAGTCCTCTGGGTAACTAAGGATGATATTATCAGGAACTACCTCCTCCCAGCCATGTTCAACTCCGTGGGTGTCTGGGGACTGAAAACCATCCCTTGAAAACTGCTGTGTGTTATCATCTACATCTATGCTGACACAATCCTCCTCCTCCTCTTCTTTATGTGTGTTTAGTGGCCCTGCAAAAATGCTATCTGCATAAAGGGGGCCTTGAGAGGAAAGGAAGTCCCCCTCTTCCTCCAGCTGTTCTGCCACAAGTACCCTGTCCATAATTCCACAAAGCGTGTGCTCCAGCAGGAAAACTAGAGGTACAGTGTCACTGATGCATGCATTTTCTCTGCTCACCATCCTTGTGGCCTACTCAAATGGTGACAGGACAGTGCATGCATCCTTGATCAGTAGCCACTGGCGTATCGAAAAGAAGCCAAGCTCCCCTGACCCTGTCCTGGTGCCATACTCACACAGGTACTCATCGATGGCCCTCTGCTGTGTGTGCAGCCGCTGCAGCATTGCCAATATTGAGTTCCAACTGGTGGGCATGTCACAAATGAGGCGGTTGGTGGGCAGGTTAAATTCCCTTTGAATGTAAGCCAGCCGAGCACTGGCATTGTATTACCACCGGAAATTACCACAGACCTTTCTGGCCTGCCCTTAGGAGATCTTGTAAGCCTGGGTATCTGGTCAAGAAATGCTGCACCACCAAATTCAGGAAGTGTGCCAAGCATTGAACATGGGTCAAGTGTTCCTGTCGGAGGGCGGAGAGAAGGTTGGTGCCATTGTCGCTTCCTGGCTCAAGCTGCCGTGGCGTCAACCACCTCTGAGCCTGCCCCTGCAGAGCTGACAGAATCTCTGCCCCAGTGTGGCTCCTGTCCCCTAGGCAGACCAACTGAAGTACCACATGGAATCTTTTTGCCTGACTGTTTGCGTAGCCCGTTGAGTGCTTACGGAGTACTGCTGGTTCAGAGGACAATTCTGCAGAAGAGGTCATAGAGGAAGAAGAAGAGGAGGGAGGGGAGTATACAGATATTGTGGCAGAATAACCACCAGCTTTTTGGAAGCCTGGTGACGGAACAAGCTCCAACAACACTAAACCCTGTCTTGCATCCTTCCCAGCTGCCAGCAAAGTTACCCAGTGCGCCGTGAAGGAAAGGTAACGTCCCTGCCCATGCCTAATGGACCATGAGTCAGCAGTAATATGAACCTTGCTGCTGACCACCCTGTCCAACGAGGCCAAAACATTGCCTTCCACATGAATGTAGAGAGCTGGAATAGCCTTACATGAAAAAAATTGTTTTGGAACCTGCAATTGTGGTGCAGCACATTCCACAAAACGAAAGGAGGCAGAGTCTACCAGCTGAAAAGGCAGCAGTTGCAGTGCTAGCAATTTGGCCAAGCTAGCATTTAGATGCTGAGCATGTGGATAGCTGGGACAGATTTTTTTTTATGATTCTGGGGTAGCGAAATTTGCATGCTGAAATTAAATGGTGGTGTACTGCTAGCAGATTGGCTGCAAGTACTTGTGGCACCTATTGCTGTACCTTCATTCCTCTCAGTGCAGGTTTTTGAGAGGACTGGAGGTATAGTAGGGTTTGAGATCCCAGATGAGGAGCAAGTAGAAGTCCGCCTTTTTTACGATATGGGTCTTTCAGGTGCTGTTGCTAGGGATGAGCTTGGTGTTCGAGTCGAACATAAATTCGACTCGAACATCGGCTGTTCGACCGTTCGGCGAACATCGAATGATTTGGGCCGTTCGCGCCATATTCAAGTGACGCGAACGGCCCACAATACACTGCGCCATCGCAGTGCAATCCCGGCGCTGTGATTGGCCAAGCATGCACTGTGACCCCGCATGCTTGGCCAATCACAGCGCCGGCAGCTAGGAGAGCCATAATTGGCCACAGGCAGGTTGCCTGTGGCCAATTATAGCTCAGGGGGTTTAGCACACGCCCCACACTATAAAAGGCCGCCAGCGCGGCGGCCTTGTGTAGTGTGTCCTGGCGCAGGGAAAGAGTTACATAGGCAGGGACAGTGTCAGTGCTATTTGTACCTCAAACTTGTGTGTAGGGAGAGAGAAGGATAGGCAGGGAGAGTGTCAGTGTCATATTCTTTGCTAAACCTTGTGTGCAGGGAGAGAGAAGGATAGGCAGGGGACAGTGTCAGTGTCACATTCTTTGCTAAACCTTGTGTGCAGGGAGAGAGAAGGATAGGCAGAGAGAGTGTCAGTGTCATATTCTTTGCTAAACCTTGTGTGCAGGGAGAGAGAAGGAAAGGCAGGGAGAGTGTCAGTGTCATATACTTTGATAAACCTTGTGTGCAGGGAGAGAGAAGGATAGGCAGGGGACAGTGTCAGTGTCATATTCTTTGCTAAACCTTGTGTGCAGGGAGAAAGAAGGATAGGCAGGGGACAGTGTCAGTGTCACATTCTTTACTAAACCTTGTGTGCAGGGAGAGAGAAGAATAGGCAGGGAGAGTGTCAGTGTCATATACTTTGATACACCTTGTGTGCAGGGAGAGAGAAGGATAGGCAGGGGACAGTGTCAGTGTCATATTCTTTGCTAAACCTTGTGTGCAGGGAGAGAGAAGGATAGGCAGGGAGAGTGTCAGTGTCATTTACTTTGATAAACCTTGTGTGCAGGGAGAGAGAAGGATAGGCAGGGGACAGTGTCAGTGTCATATTCTTTGCTAAACCTTGTGTGCAGGGAGAGAGAAGGACAGACAGGGAGAGTGTCAGTGTCATATACTTTGATAAACCTTGTGTGCAGGGAGAGAGAAGGATAGGCAGGGGACAGTGTCAGTGTCATTGTTGCTAAGCCTCCTGCACATTATACACCTGAAGTTAGCCCGTATTGCTGCTTTTTCCTGGTGTGTTACAACAACAGGCATTTGCAGCACTTACAGCGGGCGGAGTGTGCCTCCTAATCATTTTACACCTGAAGTTAGCCTGTATTGCTGCTTTTTCCTGGTGTGTTACACCAACAGGCATTTGCGGCACTTAAAGCGGGCGGAGTGTGCCTCCTGATCATATTACACCTGAAGTTAGCCTGTATTGCTGCTTTTTCCTGGTGTGTTACACCAACAGGCATTTGCAGCACCTACAGCAGGCGTAGTGTGATTCCTGCAAAATATACTCCTGAAGCTAGGCCTTATTGCTGGTTTTCCCATTTCCCTGCAGGCCATTAGAATGTCTGGAAGGAAAACAAGGAGAGGCAGACAGTCAGGAGCCAATAAAAGAGGGCAAGCAGGCTCTGTGTCTAGAGACAACAGTGCTGGTCGTGGACGCGGTGCAACGCCATCAGCACTTGGCCATGGGACACGCTTGTCCTTCTTTTCGGCAGCTGGACGTGTTGAGCCGCATCATGCCGAAGACTTGGTAGAGTGGATGACCAAGCCCTCCTCATCCTCCTCATCCTCTCTCACCCAGGCTCAGGGTACTGGCAAAGCAGCTGCCAAAGCGTCCTCTTCCCTGGTATCAATGTCATCATCAGTCACTCCTTCCCTAGACCAACCATGTCCTCCTGAGGAGTCCCCCGAACTGTTTGATCACAGTGTTGGGTACATGCTCCAGGAGGATGCCCAGCGTTTCGAAGGGTCTGATGATGATACCCAGCTAGAGGAAGGCAGTAGCGTGAGAGCAGAGAGAGGGGATGCTCAAGAAGGACTCCAATCTGGCAGTCATGTTCCAGCAGCTGCAGCATACTGCCAGATTGGCTCCAGTGATGAGGAGGGAGGGGATGATGAGGTCACTGACTCCACGTGGGTGCCTAATAGGAGAGAGGAGGAGGAGGAGGATGAGGAGGAGGCACATCTCCAACAAGGCAGGATGCCCTCGGGGGGCCAGCGTAAGGGCAGCACACCGACGGAATCACACCGCAGAGCTCCGCCTGTGCAGGGTGCTGCCTCTGCCCGTTATTCAAAAAGTTCTTTGGTGTGGGCCTTTTTTGAGTCGAGTGCATCAGATCGCACAGCTGCTGTTTGCAACATATGTCTCAAGCGTATATCGCGTGGCCAAAACATCACCCGCTTGGGCACCACATGCTTGACCAGACATATGTTGACCTGCCATGCAGCTCGTTGGCAAGCCTACCTTAAAGACCCACACCAAAGAACAAAGCGGACCTCTTCTTGCACTGCATCAGCTGGGATCTCCAACCCCACTATACCTTCAGTCCTCTCTGAAACCTGCACTGAGAGGAATGAAGGTGTAGAATTAGGTGTGTCACAGCCAAGTACTTGTGGGCACTCTGCTAGCAGTACACCGACGTCCGATTCTAGCAGGCAAATTTCCCTGCCCCAGCTGCTGGACCGTCGAAAGAAGTTCACTCCCAGCCATCCACATGCCCAGCGGTTGAATGCTAGCTTGGCTAAATTGCTAGCGCTTCAACTGCTGCCTTTTCAGGTGGTAGACTCGGCCCCCTTCCGTGAGTTTGTGCAATGTGCGGTTCCTCAGTGGCAGGTTCCCAAACGCCACTTTTTCTCACGGAAGGCGATTCCGGCTCTCTACCGGCATGTGGAAGGCAATGTCTTGGCCTCGCTGGACAGGGCGGTCAGCGGTAAGGTGCATATTACCGCTGACTCATGGTCCAGCAGGCATGGACAGGGACGTTACCTTTCTTTCACGGCCCATAGGGTCACTCTTTTGGCAGCTGGGAAGGATGCAGGACAAGGTGCAGTAGTGTTGGAGGTTGTTCCACCGCCACGCCTCCAAAATGCTACTACTGGTTGTGACACACCTCTGTCCTCCACCCCCTCCTCTTCTTCTTCCTCCATGGCCTCTTCCTGTGCTTTGTCCTCGGAACCAGCGGTGCTCCGTAGACATTCAAGGGGCTACGCAAGTACGCAGGCAAAAAGATGCCATGCCGTGCTTGCGCTGGTGTGTTTGGGGGACAGGAGCCACACTGGGGCAGAGGTTCTGTCTGCTCTGCAGGGGCAGGCTGAGAGGTGGTTGATGCCACGCCAGCTTAAGCCAGGAATGGTAGTTTGCGACAATGGCACCAACCTCCTCTCCGCTCTCCGACAGGGACAACTGACCCATGTGCCCTGTGTGGCTCACGTCCTTAACCTGGTGGTGCAGCGGTTCTTGGGCAGGTACCCGGGCTTACAGGATGTCCTGAGGCAGGCCAGGAAAGTCTGTGTGCATTTCCGCAGATCTTATAATGCCAGTGCTCGCCTGGCTGAGCTGCAAAAGGAGTTGAACCTGCCCAAGAACCGCCTTATATGTGACATGCCCACCAGGTGGAACTCAACGTTGGCCATGCTGCAGCGGCTGCACACGCAGCAGAGGGCCATCAATGAGTACCTGTACGACTACGGCACCAGGACAGGGTCAGGGGAGCTCTGGTTTTTTTCACCACGCCAGTGGGGCATGATCAGGGATGCATGCACTGTCCTGGCACCATTTGAGGAGGCCACGAGGATGGTGAGCAGTGACAGTGCATGCATCAGTGACACTGTACCTCTTGTCCACCTGTTGGAACATACGCTGCATGGAATAATGGACAGGGCACTTGAGGCAGAACAGAGGCAGGAAGAGGAGGACTTCCTTGCCTCTCAAGGCCCCCTTTACCCAGACAGTGTTCCTTCTGTCCCACCCATCGCACAGGAAGAAGAGGAGGAGGAGGAGGATTGTGTCAGCATGGAGGTGGAGGCTGGCACTCAGCATCATCAGCAGCAGTCTTTTAGGGATGATTTACAGTCCCAAGAAACCAGTGGACTTGTACGTGGCTGGGAGGAGGTGGCTGCGGATCATGTCGTCCTTAGTGACCCAGAGGACTCCGGACCGAATGCCTCAGCTAACCTACGCTGCATGGCCTCCCTGATCCTGCAAAGTCTGCGGAAGGATCCTCGTATTCTTCGGATCAAGGAGAGGGACCATTACTGGCTGGCCACTCTCCTTGATCCACGATACAAGGGTAAGGTTGCGGACCTTATCTTATCGTCGCAGAGGGAGCAGAGGATGAGACAACTCCGGGAGGCCTTGCAGAAAGGTCTGTGCAACGCGTTCCCAGAGACTGGGAGGTTACAAACTCCTGGTCCTGGACAACGAGTTGCTGAGGCTTCGGTCAGTCAAAGAAGGAGCGGTGGGGAAGGTGTCCATCTGACCGATGCGTTCAGACAATTCTTTAGTCCCAAGGTATGATCGGTTCCAGCAACCACAGCGTCTGATATACATGGTGCAGGAATACCTAGGGGCAAGGTCAGACTTGGACACCTTCCCCACCGAAAATCCTCTGGCTTACTGGGTCTTGAGGATGGATCACTGGCCAGAGCTTGCACAGTATGCAATTGAGCTACTGGCCTGTCCTGCATCCAGCGTTCTTTCAGAACGCACATTCAGTGCTGCTGGAGGATTTGTCACGTATCACAGGGTGCGTCTGTCCACCGACTCTGTTGATCGACTGACCTTCATAAAGATGAACCAGTCTTGGATCACCACCAGCTACCAAACACCTGAAGCTGATATAACAGACTAATTTATTTTCAAATGTCACATCCCTTCAAGACTGATGCTGATGCTGAGAGACTGTCCTGTTATGTTGACTGACTATCCTCCTCCTCCTCAATGATCCGATTGATGATGATAGCTTGGAAGAACATTTTTGTTTCTGGGTGCCGCCACCAGTGGCTAAGGCCCAATTTTTCAGCCCCTGTTAAACAGGGGCGTGTTATTACAATTTTTTATGCAATGCTTTGCAGCAGGGCTCATTCCTGCACTCCAACTAGAGTATCTGGGAGAGGTTGCAGTGTCGTGGCACCAGCACCAGTGGCTAAGGCCCAATTTTTCAGCCCCTGTTTAACAGGGGCGTGTAATTACAATTTTTGATGCAATACTTTGCAACAGGGCTCATTGCTGTGCTCCAAGTACAGTATCTGTGAGGGGTTGCAGTGTTGTGGCACCAGTGCCTAAGGCCCAATTTTTCTGCCCCTGTTTAACAAGGGCATGTAATTACAATTCTTGATCTAATAATTCACAGCAGGGCCCATTCCTGCGCCCACCAAGAGTAACTGTGAGGCCTTACAGTGTTGTGTCAACACCACCACCACCACCACCAAAGGCCCAATTTTTCAGCCCCTGTTCAACAGGGGCATGCAATTACAATTCTTGATCTAATAATTCACAGCAGGGCCCATTCCTGCGCCCACCAAGCGTAACTGTGAGGCCTTACAGTGTTGTGTCAACACCACCACCACCACCACCAAAGGCCCAATTTTTCAGCCCCTGTTCAACAGGGGCATGCAATTACAATTCTTGATCTAATAATTCACAGCAGGGCCCATTCATGCGCCCACCAAGAGTAACTGTGAGGGCTCACAGTGTTGTGGCAACACCAACATGTAAGGGGCAAATTTCAGCTGAGTATATACGGCAGGCCCCTATTTTCAAACATCCAACTTACAAACGACTCCTCCTTGCAAACAGAAGGATGCAACAGGAAGTGAGAGGAAATCTACCCCTAGGAAGGCAAATTCTCTCCTGTAAGAGTTAATATGGGAAAAAAGTGTCTCCTCTCCACTGATGCTTTATCACCAATTCTTGTTTCAATAAAAACCCCAAATTCTCAAAAAACATTTGTCATTAGGACGGAAAGTGAGGTGAACTGTTCTGAACAGGTGCACACTGCACCGACAGCAAAACAAATGTTACAGGGGTGATAACCCTTCCCTATGTTTTCCAAAAAGCTTAAAAATAGATTTTTTGGCTGGAGCTACACTTAAACAATGTACCTGTTCAAAATTACAAACAGATTCTACATAAGAACAAACCTACAGTCCCTGTCTTGTATGCACCGCCTGTATACGGCTGTTCAGAGTATATAGGGCCTTTTTTATTTTGTGTACGGGGTTCCCCTTAATATCCATACAAGACCCAAAGGGGCTGGTAATGGGCTGGGGTTTGGGGGGGGGGGGCTGTGATGGGGTAGCTATGCCATTTTTCTTAAAGATTTTCATCCATATTACCGGGACCAGACATTACATTAAAGCCGCAAGCAGTTTTAAATGGCTTTTTTTCCTTTAGAAATGTAATTTTGTGCAGGGACAGTTCTAAACACGGGAAACATGTGGCACTTCACAGGCATACTTTAGACACCCCCCCCCCCCCCAGGTACGATATTTAAAGGAATATTTGACTTTTTTTTTTCACTTTATGCATCATTAAAATGACTGCTCCTGAAAAACGGCCGTTTTTAAAACTTTTTTTTGGATTGATACATGTCCCCTGGTGCAGAACCCGGGTTCCCAAACCCTTTTTAGGACAATAACATGCAAATTAGTCGTTATAATTAGCACTTTCGATTTCGAACGTTCGCATCCATTGTATTTAATAGGGTTCTAAAGTTCGTGCGAACTTTCGGTCCGTTCGCGGGTTCTGGTGCGAACCGAACCCGGGGGTGTTCGGCTCATCACTAGCTGTTGCCAAAGGACTGCATGGCAGGTTGTCATATGTCTTGTCAAGCATGTGGTGCCTAAGCAGCTGCTGTTCTGGCCACGCTTGATATGCTTCAGTCATAGATTGCAAACAGCAACAGTGCGATCTACTGCACACGCGTCGAAAAAAAGACACACCTGTGGAGCTCTGTGGTGTGATACAATAGGGTGGCTGTCCTTAAACTGACCCCTGGAAGACATCCTGCCTCGTTGGAGTTGTGCCTCCTCCTCCTCACTTTCCTCCTGTCTTCTCTCAGGCACTCAAGTACAGTCAGTGACCTCATCATCTCCTCGCTCCTCACCACTGGAGCAAACTTGGCAGTATTATATACTGCGTACACTGCCTGAAGTGTATTAGAAACTGTACACCGGCTAAACTGTAATATATACTGTGTAGACCGCCTGAAGAGTATTTGAAACTGTACACAATGTATTATATACTGTGTAGACCGCCTGATGTGTATTATATACTGTACACCGCCAAATCCACTGTATATATAGTCTACACTGAATGCAGAGTATATATATATATATATGTATATATATATATATATATATATATATATATATATATATAAAAACTAGACTGTATATTTATATATATATATATATATATATATATACATATATATATATATATATATGAATACGCCGCCTGAAGTGTATTATATACTGTACACCACCGAATGCAACTGTATATATAGTCTACACTGAATGCCGAATATATATATATATATATATATATATATATATATATATATATATATGAGTAGACGCCCTCTGTTGAAGTCAGATGATGAAACACGCCAGGGCATAACCACGACAACCCGTGACCCGGACGTGACGTTTGCGCTCCAAGTCCGCGCTCCACCGCCCATTGCTACCACCCGGAAGTGTCTGCAGGATCCGTGAGGATACACACACTCTCCACGTGACGCTGGTGAAATGGTGATAGCGCCCTCTTGGGCCATTCCTTGCTCATTTTTCTGCTGTTATATGTACATAGATAGGTTAAAGGGGTCTCCTACTGTTTGGGAAACAGAATTGAAATAAACAGGATTACACTATTGTGTTGCTATTTTCTTGTTGTTTTATGATCTGCTTTGGAGCCCTGATGTGAGTTGACGTTCCATACAGAGTAGCTGATGTTTGTTCTCGCTTAAGGCTCATTTATATCTTGCCTCTGGTGAGTGTGAACCCCTGAGGGGATTATTCATCACGCGGTGGATTGCAAATTAATGTCTTTGGTGGTGGAAGGTGCTCACTTGGACAATTGCTGATACTCACCTCATTACTCTGAACTGGTTATATCACTTCATTACGTTCTGGACTTTTTTACAGTGGCATTGTCCACGGGTCTTCTTATGATTTTATATTTTAGCGCTGTTTTGTGTAAAACTAACGATCCAGAATATTGAACTGTTTTATTATTTTACCACTTCTCTTATATATATATATATATATATATATATATATATATATATATGAAATACACTGCCTGCACTAAATAATCTGCATGCCTAATTTAGCTCAATCTCTCTCTCTTCGTCCACCCCAACAACACTACACACGGCCACTGTTGGAAGCAGCCTTATATAGTGTGGGGAGTGGACTTAGTCCCCCTGAGCCATGATTGGCCAAAGACTTTGGCCAATCATGGCTCTCGCAGCAGAGCGCGCTGTGATTGGCCAAAGCATACAGATCAGGTGCATGATTTGGCCTATCATAAGACGTCAATGCACTGCGAACTCGCAGTGCATTATGGGGCGTTCTGCGGCGCTCGTATTTCTCGCGAACGCTCCATATGTTCAGTTAGTTTGCGAACATAGACGTGCGCAGGGGGTGTGTCGGGTGTGCCTGGGCACACCCTAACCACCGCTTGATGTGAAGATTCCCCCTGATATCGCAAAAATGCCCCTGAATGGGGCTCCTAAAAAATAAAAAATAAATAAAAAGATTAAAAAGAATAATATAATAAAAATAAAAAGATACTGACACTGTCCACGGCCCTACTGACACCAACCTCTGCTCTACTGACTGCATTTGATGTGCACACCGTAATGCAATAGGCTGCGCACACCTATGTTTGCGAACAAATGAACACCCAATTGTTGGAGTCGAACTTACGTTCGACTCGAACCGTGGGCTCATCCCTACTTGTTTTTAATTTGATACTTGGCTTATATGAAGCAAAACAGTAAAACAACAGGTAAATATACAGTTGAAGTACATTTGCTGTTTCACTTGTCTAACGATTTACAATTCTGTACAGTCAGTTTTGCCAGTTTTGCCATTTACATACTGTATATCTGCCACACTTTAAAGCCAGGCATGTGAGCTCTCCACCTCCAATCTTCTCATTGGTCAATGAGTCAGATGTTTTCTGCCTCCAACCGGCTCATTGGACAATGAATCAGCAGTTCTTTTTTTTATAAATTCTTTATTTAAATTTTCTTTCTTTCACAAAGATAATAATACAGCTTGTCATTCAGGACATCTTATTCAACAATTCCAATTATTTTCATATTTTTTACATGTACATTGATCACTCTTTACCAAGACAGAAAGCTTTTAAGTTCTCCTTCCACTGACTCCTCCTTTGTCATATTAAACATTGTTTAATATCAATCTGTTCTAGACTCTATCTTTGTTACATTATCGTCAACTGGGGCCCCACCCTGGTTATCCCCCTTCCCAAAGTGAGAAAACCCCTGGCAATACAGGTTTAAAACAAAAAGGTAAAGCAGTAGACAGATAAGAGAAAGAAAAATAAAAGAGAGAAGAAAAAATTAAAAAAGATTGCAAAAATGTCCCCCCTCCCCCACTCTCCACCCCTCATTCCCCCCGTTCCCTGTATGCAACATAGGGAGCCCATATTTGTCAATGCTTGTCTTCCTGCTCCCTCATGCTCATGGTTAAGCTTTCCATTTGTTGAATTTCTGATATTTTAGCCATCCATTGTATTCTAGTTGGAGGGACATTGCTTTTCCAAAGAACTGGGATACATGCTTTCGCTGTTGTGAGCAGATGTCTCACCAATGAATTTTTGTATTTTTCTGTGGAAAGAGGGATGTCGCACAACAGGAAGACAGCAGGGTTATCTCCAAGAGACACATCTGTAATTTCTTTCAATGTTTCTGAAACCATTTTCCAGAAATCTTTTATTCCCTGGCATTCCCAAAAAATGTGTATCATAGCGCCAACGGCTCCTTGGCATCGCCAGCAAAGATTGGATACCTGTGGATATATTCGATTCAGTACTTCTGGCGTTCTTTACCACCTGCTCAAAATCTTATAGCCCTCTTCTTGGTAACTGGTTGCTAATGAGGCCTTGTGTGTAAACCTAAATATCTTATTTTTCTGCGATTCAGAAAAAGTGACCCCCTGGTCCCTTTCCCAGGCTTGTATAAAGCCCAGTTTCTGTGGGGCTTTTAATTTGGTCACCATGGCATACAACATAGATAATGAATGTCTCACTGATTCCCCCTTTAGGCAAATATTTTCAAACTTAGATGGTATCGCTATTTCTCTAATTCGCGTGGAGATTGATCTAAGAAAAGCGTTTAGCTGCATTCTCCTAAATGGATCCAATACCTCTGAGAACTCACGCTCTATCTCCTCTCTCGACATCACTTGATTATCTATCGTAAAATGTATAAGTCTACTTTTGCCCTGTCGTTTTAAGTTCGTAAAACTTTTATCTTTTAGGCCTGGTTCAAACGCCGGATTACCCACAATTGGAGTCATCGGGCTTAGGCGTGTCGACATTTTGACTTTTTTAAATGTCTTTTTAACGGATCTAAGCGTGAAGCTCACCGTCGGATGCTGCTTCACTGCTTGCGGTATGGTCGTATTCGTAAGCCAAATTAACCCCTCCAAGAGTATCTCTGATATTGCCTGTTCCATGTGTAACCATGGCTTGTCTTTTTAAGATGAACACCAGTCCCGTACCCTTGTTAGGTGTAGTGCCTCATGATAGCCCTCCGGGTCTGGAAATCCCACCCCTCCTTTTTCTTTTGGTAGAGTCAGGATATCTCTACGAACTCTGGCAGGTTTACTGCCCCATATAAACCTTGCAAATCTTGTTCTCAAGTCTCTCAAGAATCCCAAAGGGATCTTGATGGGTAGGGTCTGTAGTAAGTATACCAATCTCAGCATTACATTCATTTTTATAATGTTAAATCTTCCGAACCACGTAAATACTTCCTTGTCCCATTTCTGTAGATCTATTTTAATCTGTTGTGCCAAGGGGACAAAGTTAAGTTCAAATATTCTGTTTAGTCTATTTGATATTTTTGTCCCCAGATATCCTATATGGGAGTCTGTCCATCTAAACGCAAAAAAGGTGGATAACTGATGTTGCAATGCTGTATTCATCTCCACACCCATTGCTTCCGATTTATTATAATTAACCTTAAAGTTGGACAGTCTCCCATACTTGCATATATCAGATAGTAATGACGGGAGGGATAACGCTGGGAGAGTTATGAAAAACAGAAGGTAATCCTCAAATGCAGCCACTTTATGTTCCTTTTCCTTTAGCAAGATACCCCTGATGTCTAAGTTAGCCCTTATTGTTCTTAAAAATGGTTCCAGTGTCAGGATAAAGATAATAGATGATAGTGGACAGCCCCGCCGTGTTCCATTACATATGGAAAAGGGTTCTGAAAGTACCTCATTTATCCTGACTCTGGCTTTTGGAAGGGAATATAAACTCATGACCCAGTTCTGCATCCCCCTACCCAGCCCTATATGTTGCATAGTCGCCTTCAGAAATGTCCAGTCTACTCTATCAAATGCTTTTTCTGCATTTGTAGAAATTAACACTAATGGTTTTCGGTGGTGTTGGGCATAATGTATGGCGCTTATGACCTGTTGCGTATTTTCCCTGCCTTCCCTCTCTGGTGTGAAACCTTCTTGATCTGGATGTATTAAGGTGGGTATATACGGTAATAGTCTATTTTAGAGTATTTTTGTGAGAATCTTTAAATCCATGTTTAACAAAGAGATTGGGTGATAGCTCAAGCATTGGGCCGGATCTTTCACCTCCTTAGGTATTACTGCTATGTGAGCCATCAGTGTTTCTACTGGCAGTGTTTGTCCTTCTCGTACCGAAAGCCTCCACAAATCATGTAGAGCATGTAAATGCCATTCAGATCTTGTCCTTGGCAGGCATTAAACCAAGGACCCAAATAATGTGAGCCAGGAATCTGCCCAATGCCAAAATATACTTGAAAAGGTCAGCATAACTATTTTAAACAGCATCTCCTTTGAGTTTTTCATTAGTATATCTGAGATTTATCTATCGAGTTCTTTAACATAGTCCTCATTATTAAAGCGGAGGTTCACCCACATTTTAAAGATTGCTTAAAACATTCCCTATTAGCATAAATAGAAACAAATGCCTAACCTTTTTTTTTTTTTGTTGTGTAGTTTTCGTTCTTCATCTTTCTCCATTGCTACTTCCGGGATTTCCTCCCGCGGGAGTAGGCGTGTCCTTTGCTGTCCTATGTGTCGCTGTGTATGCCGGTATGTGTGCAGCAATGTCTCCTGGGAGCAAAGTGTCCTGCTTCCCAGGAGTAAAAGAGTAAACATGACGATAATTCAATCGTCACGTGACTCATCTACCCGGTCACGTGACGCGCATTCACCTCTACATGGAAGAATATGCTTGTGGG
This sequence comes from Rana muscosa, assembly GCA_029206835.1. Lineage (NCBI taxonomy): Eukaryota > Metazoa > Chordata > Amphibia > Anura > Ranidae > Rana > Rana muscosa. The sequence continues at coordinate 197,504,821 of CM055117.1, forward strand.
CTTCAAGATGCCCACAAGCAAAATGGCAAATCCAGGAAGTGTTTTTATAAAGAGTTATTTATTATGAAAACGGACGGGGGATGTATAGCAGCGCTGGACAAGTGAGTACTACACATGCATAAGTAGTAGCATAGAATGCACTGAAAAAAAATAATGTATGGACCGCAGAACCTCCGCTTTAAGAACTACAATCCCTCCCCCTTTATCAGCTGGTCTGATAATAATATTTTCTTCTTTTATACCGTAATTCTCTATGCCTTTCCTTTTTTTTTAACCAACTTATTGGTTGAACATCAATAGCTTCTATTTCCTTTTCCATCATCATTTTAATTACCTCTAAACATTCATTGTTACTTATTTAGGGGTTAAAGGTTGATCTATTTCTAAGGCCACTGTGTAAAAATTGGGTATCTTCATTGTATTCTTATTAGCAAAAAATCTTTTAAAATTAACTTTCCTAACAAACTTTTATAGGTCAATATACAATTTAAATGTGTCAATGTTCTTTTGTGGAGCATACTTTAATCCAAGTTGTTTTCTCTTTGCTCTGTAAATGTAGTATTACTTAAATTAAATATGCCTGAACCTGTGCCTATGTTTCCCCCTTTCTTTTTTCTCTGTCCCCTCTGCAATCTCTGTATTTATTTTGTTGTCTTCTCTTGGTAATTTTGATGGTAATTTGAGCCCGGTGGTCTCCAGTAGTTGTTCTGTCCTCTGAGTGGTCCCCAATATCCTCCCCTACCCCTTGGCATTGCATTGCCCCTCCATGGCCCCCCCCATATCCCCTCTGGTGAAAATCCCCACAAAAATGCTCATGGTTTCTGAGTGGTCCATAATATTGTTCAAAGTGGTCCTTTGTGTCTAGAGGGTGGGGGTGGACTATTGTATCTGGGTGAAGGGGTGTCATCTAATGGTTCAAATCTGTTGTGCACTAGGAGGTTGTATCTAGGTGTCTTGGGGTCTCTTTCTGTGAGCTATTGGAACAGGTTAGGTGTGTCCCCCAGAGTTTCCTCCTTGGGTGTTGTTGGCCCCTCTACGATTTTGTGTATTTTTTCCTGTCGCATTTGGTGTTCTATACATTGGTGTTGGTGTATTTAAAATCATTTCTCTATCTTCAGATGATGCCCTGGAATACACGTTAGCCTCATCCCCATCTTCTTGCCATTTGTAGACCTGCCCCTGTTGGTAGCCCTTGCTATCCCTTTGGAATTTTTTAATTTTTCCCCTTTTTAAGCTTCGTGATATACTCCGGAATATGTGTCATCTTGTCTTTATACTCAGGAGTATCCATGATAGGACTTAATTGTTCTTTTAATGTTTGTATTTTTCCTTCCAATACACTTAGTTTGGTTTGTCTCCTTTTATTAACCACTTAACGACCGCCCACCGCAGATTTACGTCGGCAGAATGGCACCGACAGGCAGAATCACGTAGATCTACGTGATCACCTTTGTGCAGTTGGGGGGTCCATCCGGACCCCCCTTCACTGCAGTGAGCGGCCGTTAAGTGTTCGGGAGCGATCAGGCATGAGGGGGCGGCCGCTCGATTCCCCCCCCCCCTCGCGATCGCTCCCGGCCAATGAAAATGCTTCCTCCGCCATGTGATGTAAACACAGGCAGGAGGAAGTGATGTCATCTCCCTCGCCGCGGTCTTTTCGTTCCCGGCGCCGAGCAGAGAAGAAGCAGGTTAGTGCACCAACAGTCCACTGACACGTAGGTACACATAGGCACACAAATCACCCCCCAGTCACCCCCAGATCACCCCCCAGGTCACTCCAAAGCCCCCAATCACAGTGTCACTGATTGCAGTGATCATTTATTTTACTGATCACTGCATTTAGTGTCATCTGTGATTGTAAAAAGTTGCAGGGCAGTTAGGATTAGGCCCCTTTAGGTCCAGGGTAGCCCCCTAACCCCCCCTAATAAAGGTTTAACCCCTTGATCACCCCCCAGGTAACCCTTTCACCCCCTAACTTCAGCGTCACTAAGCGATTGTTTTTCCGATCGCTGTATTCGTGTCGCTGGTGTTTTAGATAGGCAGTTATTTTTTTTTAGGTTCGCCGCAGGTTTTTATTAGTGTCAGGTACCCCCATATATTATTTTAACCCCCTGATTGCCCCTAGAGTTAACCCTTTCACCAGTGATCGCCGTATAAGCGTCACTGGTGTCACTGGTTAGCCAGTAAGTTATTTAGTTATTTAGGTTACCCGTCAGGTTTTTATATAGTGTCAGGTACCCCCATATTTAACCTAATAAAGGTTTTAACCCCCTGATTGCCCCTAGTTAACCCTTTCACCAGTGATCACCATATAAAGGTTACGGGTGACGCTGGTTGATTAGTTTGCTTTTTATAGCATCAGGGCACCCGCCGTATATAACCCAATAAAGGTTTAACCCCCCTGATCGCCCGGCGGGTGAGATCAATTAGGTTTTAGCGCCAGAGAGGGTCTGCGTCACCCCAGGCAGTGTTAGGTTAGTGACAGTAATGCTAACACCCACGCGCAAAGCATACACCCCCCTTAGTGGTATAGTATCTGATCAGATCTGATCAGATCTATACTAGCATCCCCAGCGGTTTAGGGTTCCCAAAAACGCAGTGTTAGCGGGATCAGCCCAGATACCTGCTAGCGCCTGCGTTTAGCCCCTCCGCCCAGCCCAGCCCAGCCCAGCCCACCCAAGTGCAGTATCGATCGATCACTGTCACTTACCAAACACAACACACATAACTGCAGCGTTCGCAGTGCTTGGTTTTTGGGGCCCTGTACGCGGCTAGGCTCCCAAAAAGTCCCACACATGTGGTATCCCCGTACTCAGGAAAAGCAGCAGAATGTATTTTGGGGTGCAATTCCACATATAACCATGGCATGTGTGAGCAATATATCATTTAGTGACAACTTTTTGTACATTTTTTTTTTCTTTTTGTCATTATTCAATCATTTGGGACAAAAAAAAAAAATATTCAATAGGGTCAACATGCCTCTCAGCAAATAGCTTGGGGTGTCTACTTTCCAAAATGGGGTCATTTGGGGGGGTTTTGTGCCATCTTGGCATTTTATGGCCTTCAAAACTGTGATAGGTAGTGAGGAGTGAAATCAAAAATTTATGCCCTTAGAAACCTTGAAGGCGGTGCTTGGTTTTTGGGGTCCCGTACGCGGCTAGGCTCCCAAAAAGTCCCACACATGTGGTATCCCCGTACTCAGGAGAAGCAGCAGAATGTATTTTGGGGTGTAATTTCACATATGCCCATGACATGTGTGAGCAATATATCATTTAGTGACAACTTTGTGCAAAAAAAAAAAAGTTTGTCATATTCCCGCAACTTGTGGCAAAATATAAAATATTCCATGGACTGAACATGCCTCTCAGTAAATAGCTTGGGGTATCTACTTTCCAAAATGGGGTCATTTGGGGGGGTTTTGTGCTATTTTGGCATTTTATGGCTTTCGAAACTGTGATAGGTAGTGAGGAGTGAAATCAAAAATTTGCGCCCTTAGAAATCCTGAAGGCGGTGCTTGGTTTCCGGGGTCCCGTACGTGGCTAGGCTCCTAAAAAGTCCCACACATGTGGTATCCCCGTACTCAGGAGAAGCAGCAGAATGTATTTTGGGGTGCAATTCCACATATAACCATGGCATGTGTGAGCAATATATCATTTAGTGACAACTTTTTGTAATTTTTTTTTTTTTGTCATTATTCAATCACTTGGGACAAAAAAAAAATATTCAATGGGCTCAACATGCCTCTCAGCAATTTCCTTGGGGTGTCTACTTTCCAAAATGGGGTCATTTGGGGGGGTTTTGTACTGCCCTGCCATTTTAGCACCTCAAGAAATGAGATAGGCAGTCATAAATTTAAAGCTGTGTAAATTTCAGAAAATGTACCCTAGTTTGTAAACGCTATAACTTTTGCGCAAACCAATAAATATACGCTTATTGACATTTTTTTTACTAAAGACATGTGGCTGAATACATTTTGGCCTAAATGTATGACTAAAATTGAGTTTATTCGATTTTTCTTATAACAAAAAGTAGAAAATATCATTTTTTTTCAAAATTTTCGGTCTTTTTCTGTTTATATCGCAAAAAATAAAAATCGCTGAGGCAATCAAATACCATTAAAAGAAAGCTCTATTTGTGGGAAGAAAAGGATGCAAATTTCATTTGGGTACAACATTGCATGTCCGCACAATTTACAGTTAAAGCAGCGCAGTGCCGAATCCCAAAAACAGGCCTGGTCCTAATGGCCCGAAATGGTTCGGGGCTTAAGTGGTTAATTAATGCAAAAGTTTCTGTTTATTGGAATTGAAAAAATTATTCCATTCATCATATAAATCTTTATTTTCAAGGCCATTGTTAGGATTGATATCCCAACGTAGTCTTCTGGGTGTAATTCCATCCTTCAAATATTGCGCCAATGTCGCAATAGCCCACCTGGTTCTCACCTGTTTATCCAATGTGCGTTTTAATTGTTTTAGTTGGTGTTCTGCATTTGCATTCCCAGTGTTGTGAGTAAAAATTTCCAAAATCACATATGAGAGTAGGAACTGCCCGGCAAAGTTCGACAAGATCTGGTCTTCCTGGTTGGATGGGTGGGGTGACGGCCTTATAGGCTCATAATACCTGGTTACAGGCTTTGGGAATCTCGGTTGTAGGGCTGGTGAACTCTGTGGCTTCTCCTGACCTCTTTCCCTTCTCCCCTCCCGCCCCCCCTCCCTCTTGTCTGTCCTCTCCCCTCCCCCTGCTTCTCCTCCTCCCCATCCCCACCTCCCCTCGTTCCCTGGCCCCCTCTCCTTCTACCCCCCCTCTCTCCCTCCCCCCCTTACTCCTCCCCCCCTCTGGCTATCCTGCTTCCTACTGGCTGCCCTCTTCTTCCCCCCTCCCCCCGAGATAGGTTGAAGTGCTCCTGCTGTAACTTCTATTGTACCCCTAGCTTTTAGTATGATGTAACGATCCCGTCATTATACATTGCCGACTGTTCCACGAATATTTCTCTGATTGTACAACCAATTTCACTCTTTAATTACTTTCTGTAACACACCTCTGCCTTTGTTCTGTCACTGTTGTATAAACCTGCTTTTTCGAAATAAAAACCTTTACTGTACTGTAAAAAAATAAATAAAAATTCTTGTGATTTTTTTGGGGGTATTTGATAAAATCAAATAGATCCATGGCTGCAGGGAATAGTTGTAATACCACTGCATACAATGAATTCTAAATATTATTGCCATTCCCACGCTTATAGTAAATGTGTTAATATGTTCGGGTAGTAGACTGCTGCTGTGGTGAAAGGTGTGATGGCCTTAAGTGTAAAATGGTGTATAAACCCAGCGCTGTCCTAATCATATACAACAATTATCATACACTCAAATATAATTACTTGTGAAAAAACATCGAAGAAAATGAAACTTAATCAAAAAAAAATGATGGTAATGTCAGTGTAAACACACACAATGAAATTGTCCATATAAAAAAAAAATTCCAATAATAAAAATGTACTTTTAAAGTGCAATCCATGCTTTATTATTGTGCTGATACTCTGCAGTAGTCGTCAATAAGGTGCTGTGCTCCCATTCTCATGTGCCCTAACTCACCAACTCTTATGCCGCGTACACACGACCGTTTTTAATGTTATTGAAAAAAGTTTTTCTCGACGTGATTCTTCTCAAGCCTGCCTTGCCTACACACAATCGTGAAAAAATGCTCGAACAAAGCGCAGTGACGTACGAAACGTACGATGGCACTATAAAGGGGAAGTCCCATTCGGATGGCACCACCCTTTGGGCTGCTTTTGCTGATCCTCGTGTTAGTAAAGTTTGGTGAGAGACGATTCGCGCTTTTCAGATTCGTGCTCTTCAGTCCGTTACAGCGTGACGAATGTCCTATCTCCATTATGAACGCTAGTTTTACCAGAACGAGCGCTCCCATCTCATAACTTGCTTCTGAGAATGCGCGTTTTTTCACGTCGTTAAAGCCTACACACGGCCGTTCACGACGAGAAAAACGACAAAGTGAAAAACGACGAGAAAAAATAGAGCATGTTCCAAATTTTTAATGCCCATTTTTCACGTCGCGAAAAATGCTCTGGAGCCTACACACGATCGTTTTTTAATGACCAAATAAAAAAATTGCATTTTTCTCGTCATGAAAAATGGTCGTGTGTATGAGGCATTAGTGATTATAGTGCCTATTAGATGTGCAGCATTCCTCAGGATGTCTGTGCTGAGCGATTTGTTATTCCTCCATGTTTTCCAACAGGGTAATGTAGGGGCATGTATTTTATGTAAAATGATCAGGGGATATCCATAGTGTGATTATGTTTTTTTTATAAAATAAAGTTAAAATACAAGTATTCCACTTACATGTAATACTCTTGTTAAAAACAAATAACGCCGGATGAAAGCACAACTTGCGTTCCAAGCACCGGATGTGATGTGCCCGGAAGTTCTGCCTAATGCATTCCACTCCTCCCAGGAAGCGTCATCGGAGGTTAGGAACAATTATTTGTTCTAAATCAGATCAAGGATTTAAAAACATATGTGCATAAAAGAACATTAATGGATGTAAAGAAATTGAATTTTTTTATTTTGACTGAAAGTATTGTGACAGCAGGAAGGTAAAGTCACCTGGTTGCATCCAGGGGGGTAGATATATTTCACCCAGATTCAGGCTTTACGCCGACTTATACAACTAGGTGGAGAGTTGTATAAGGCTAGTGGGCTCATGGATGACTCATACCTCTAGGGAGAGTGTGGGGCGTCGTACAGACAGGGAGTTGATGAGACCAGCTGAAGCTTGTCAGCTCATTTAGGCCTCTATAAGAACTCCCAGCTTCATTAGATGTTAGCTCATGCCTGGACCCAGACCTGTGTGGACTGTCTAGGGAGAGTGAACCCCTGTGCGGTGAGGCAAAGCCTGTGTGGCTATTTGTTTGGACTTTTACTAAACCAGGGACTTAGGGACTAGGACAGCACCAGGCTGATCCCAGTTGTTAGTTTAGGAAACCTGCATGTTTAGTCAGAGGTCAAACTGACCAGGATTTATTTTGTTTATGTTTCTTTTTGGCTTTGCTGTGTTTTTGTCACTGTACATAGAGAAATAAACCGCACCTTTTGATTTTGAAAACCACAACCTCCGTCTGCTGGCCCTGTTTTTGTGTGGGGAGCCCAACCAGGGGGTCACACACACACCCGCTACCGAGTTAACCCCCTCACAGTTGGTGGAGAATGCGGGCAGTTTTTTTTAAGCCAGCATGGAGGAGATACTGAAACAGCTGGCTCTAGCAAATGCCAATCAACAGCAGACAAATGCAGGTTTGCAAAGGAGCCTTGCAGCCCAGCAGCAAGCTCATCAACAAGCCCAGCAGCAATCTGAGGCCCGCTTCATAGACCTGTTACAGAAGCAAGAGCAGAGACTACAACAAATGGAAGCAGTAATGCAGCAACGTCCGCAGACCAGTGAGGAAAGCCGTCCCACTAATACCGCGTCCTTTGGGGTGAGTCGTTTATTGACAAAAATGACTGGAGAGGATGATCCAGAGGTATTTTTGACCACATTTGAAAGGACTGCTGAAAGAGAAAAGTGGCCTGAGGAGCAGTGGGCTGGACTGGTGGCTCCTCTGTTAACTGGTGAATCGCAGAAGGCTTACTATGACCTAGAGCCTGACCAAGCAAAAGACTATGTGATGCTAAAAGCTGAAATATTGGCAAGGCTGGGTGTCACCCTGGCTGTCCGGGCTCAGCGTGTGCATAACTGGACTTTCCAGCTTGGAAAACCCCCCAGGTCTCAAATGTATGATCTCATTCACCTGAGCAGGAAGTGGCTACAGCCAGAGACTTTGTCCGCACCGGAGATTGTGGAACGTGTTGTGATGGATCGTTTCTTGAGAGCTCTTCCTACCGCCATTCAAAAGTGGGTAAGCCATGGAGACCCAGAAACGGCCGGTAAACTTGTGGATCGTGTAGAGAGATACTTGGCTACAGAGAACCTGACGGCCTCTTCCAGAGACTCTCGGACTTTCCACCCTAAGACCAGACCATCCCCAGGGGCGGATAAGAGGATTCCAAGGGGTGAGGGTGGAGAGAGTGAGAGGGTGGGAGCTCTACCCAAAGTTTGGCGAGAACAGCCTGGGAAGTCAGGGGCTCAAGAGGCAGCCAAATGGATTGTTTGCTACCGCTGCCGGCAAGCGGGACATATTGCAGCAAATTGCCCGGTTGTGGAGGAACCCATGCAATGTGACTTTCTGATGGACAGACGTCAGTCGCTGTGTGCGACAGTCGCATGCACTGCCATTCGGGGAACTGAGAAACATTTATGCAAAATGTGCATTAATGGTAGAAATGTTGTGGTATTACTGGATTCAGGTAGCCTTGTGACCCTGATAAAGGCTGAATTAGTTAAAACAGAGGTCTCTGGGAATAGCAAGGTAGCTGTTATTTGTGTGCATGGGGACACCCGAGAGTATCCAGTGACTACAGTGTGTTTCGAGACCCCCAAAGGTACCCTCTCTCATCCAGTGGGGTTAGTATCTCAATTACCGCATGATGCCATTGTGGGAAGGGATTTTCCAAAGTTCTGGGAACTGTGGGATGATCCTGAGCCCCCCACTGGTGCCCCTATGTACCAGGAATGTGATAGCCAGAACTCCTCTGAGAGTGGTGAGGACTCTCCAGAATTTCCCTTGTCAGTATTGGCAGGGGAGACTCAAGAAACTGGAGAGGAGCCCACCTCCTCAGACGAAAACCTACCGTCTGTGGAGTTTTCTGATCTGGAGGTTCACAGGGAAAATTTTGCCACAGAACAGTTAAAAGACCCCGCCCTAATAAAGGCACGGGAAAACGTAGTGGAAATAGATGGCGAGTTAGTGAACCCAGATAATACCTGCACTTACCCATACTTCAGCGTAGAGAAGGACCTACTGTATCGGGTGGCAAAAAGGGCAGAAGAAACCGTTGAGCAGCTTGTGGTGCCCAAACCTTACAGGAAGTTGGTGTTGGAGTTGGCCCATGGGCACATTCTTGGAGGTCATCTGGGGACAGAGAAAACCCGAGAGAGGGTATTACAGAGATTCTATTGGCCTGGGGTGATGAAGGACATAGAAAATTATTGTTCCTCCTGCCCTGTGTGTCAGAGGTCGGCCCCGATGCCACATTTCCGTAGCCCGCTGGTCCCTCTACCCATCATTGAGGTCCCGTTTGAGAGAATCGCAATGGATTTGGTAGGTCCTATAATCAAGTCCGCTAGGGGGCACCAGTACATATTGGTTATAATGGACTATGCCACCCGTTATCCAGAAGCGATCCCTCTCAGAAATACCTCGGCCAAAACCATAGCCAAAGAGCTATCTCTTGTTTTTAGCCAGGTGGGTATTTGTAAAGAACTGCTTACGGACCAAGGTACACCCTTTATGTCCCGGGTTATGAAAGAGCTGTGTAAATTGTTCAAAGTGACGCAATTGCGTACATCTGTGTATCACCCCCAAACCGATAGGCTGGTTGAAAGATTCAACAAAACCCTAAAACAAATGTTGAAGAAAGTGGTGGATAGAGATGGAAAGGATTGGGACTGTCTACTTCCTTATTTGATGTTTGCTATTAGGGAGGTGCCCCAATCCTCTACGGGATTCTCCCCCTTTGAGTTACTGTATGGGAGACACCCAAGAGGGCTGTTGGATATTGCCAAGGAAACTTGGGAAAGTGAGAGTTCTCCCCACAGGAGTGTGATTGAGCATGTCGCCCTGATGCAAGATCGAATTGCACAGGTAATGCCCATCGTGAAGGAACATTTGGCCCAAGCGCAGTTGGCACAGCAGAGAGTGTACAACCGTGGAGCAAAGACCCGTACCTTTTCCCCGGGGGATAGGATATTGGTACTTGTCCCTACGGTTGAAAGTAAATTCCTTGCCAAATGGCAAGGCCCCTACGAGATAATGGAAAAAGTGAGCGAAGTGAATTACAAGGTCAGACAACCAGGAAGGCGAAAGCCCGAACAGATATATCACGTTAATCTGTTGAAAGCCTGGAGGGATAGAGAGTCCCTAGTCGCAGAAACTTGGTCACCAGCTCAAACTGGTTGCGTGATTCCGGAGGTTGGAATAGCAGCCACCTTGTCACAACCCCAACAACAGGAGGTTAAGGAGTTTGTGCTTCGCAACAAGGAGGTGTTCTCTGAGCTGCCGGGACAAACATCTGGGGTAGAGCATGATATTATTACCCCGCCCGGTGAAAGGGTGAAGTTAAAACCCTATCGGATCCCAGAGGCCCGACGGGAGGCAATACGGGAGGAAGTACAGAAAATGCTGAACTTAGGGGTGATAGAGGAGTCCCAAAGTGATTGGTCTAGTCCCATTGTGTTGGTGCCTAAACCGGATGGGAGCTGGCGATTTTGTAACGATTTTCGTCAGTTGAACAAAGTTACAAAATTTGACACCTACCCCATGCCACGTATAGATGAGTTGATCGACCGGCTGGGAACAGCCCGATACATGACGACTCTTGACCTCACAAAAGGGTATTGGCAAATTCCCCTGGCCAAGTCGGCCAAAGAGAAAACCGCATTTGTAACCCCAGACGGGGCTTTCCAATATAAGAGAATGCCGTTCGGGTTACAGAATGCGCCGGCCACATTCCAGCGGAAAATGGACCAGATACTGAGGCCCCATCGGAAGTATGCTGCGGCTTACCTGGATGACGTAATTGTCCATAGCACAGATTGGGCCTCACATCTGCCAAAAGTGCAAGCAGTCCTAGACTCTATCCGGGAAGCGGGGTTTACGGCTAACCCCAAGAAGTGTACCATTGGGCAGGAGGAGGCCAAATATCTTGGGTACACCATTGGCAGGGGAGTGATAAAACCCCAACTCAACAAAGTCGAGGCCATCCAGAGTTGGCCACGTCCCAACAGCAAGAAGCAGGTACGGGCCTTTCTGGGAATCGCGGGTTATTATCGGCGCTTCATTCCCCACTTTGCTTCTAAGGCTGTGCCCCTAACCAACCTGACGAAAGGGAAAGGGTCGGTCATGATTAAATGGACCCCCGAGGCTGAGGCAGCATTCCAATTCTTGAAACAAGCCTTATGTAGCCAGCCAGTGTTGTACTCACCCGACTTCTCTAAAGACTTTGTCGTACAAAGTGATGCGTCAGATGTGGGGTTAGGAGCAGTATTGTCCCAGGTCTGGAACGGGGAAGAGCACCCAGTCATTTACCTCAGCAGGAAGTTGAAGTCCCATGAGGTAAATTACGCCACGGTTGAAAAGGAGTGTTTAGCGGTGAAGTGGGCTCTAGATTCCCTTCGGTACTATCTGCTAGGTAGGCACTTTGACATGGTTACGGATCACGCTCCGTTAAAGTGGATGGCTCAAAACAAGGAGACAAATAGAAGAGTGAATAGGTGGTTCCTGGCCCTACAGGAATTCAACTTCACAGTAAAGCATCGTCCTGGCGTTCAAATGGGGAATGTGGATGCTTTGTCTCGAGTACATGAATGCCTGATTGCTGGTGTTCCAACCCCAAGGTTAAAACAAGAGGGGGGGGTATGTGACAGCAGGAAGGTAAAGTCACCTGGTTGCATCCAGGGGGGTAGATATATTTCACCCAGATTCAGGCTTTACGCCGACTTATACAACTAGGTGGAGAGTTGTATAAGGCTAGTGGGCTCATGGATGACTCATACCTCTAGGGAGAGTGTGGGGCGTCGTACAGACAGGGAGTTGATGAGACCAGCTGAAGCTTGTCAGCTCATTTAGGCCTCTATAAGAACTCCCAGCTTCATTAGATGTTAGCTCATGCCTGGACCCAGACCTGTGTGGACTGTCTAGGGAGAGTGAACCCCTGTGCGGTGAGGCAAAGCCTGTGTGGCTATTTGTTTGGACTTTTACTAAACCAGGGACTTAGGGACTAGGACAGCACCAGGCTGATCCCAGTTGTTAGTTTAGGAAACCTGCATGTTTAGTCAGAGGTCAAACTGACCAGGATTTATTTTGTTTATGTTTCTTTTTGGCTTTGCTGTGTTTTTGTCACTGTACATAGAGAAATAAACCGCACCTTTTGATTTTGAAAACCACAACCTCCGTCTGCTGGCCCTGTTTTTGTGTGGGGAGCCCAACCAGGGGGTCACACACACACCCGCTACCGAGTTAACCCCCTCACAGTATCCTTTCATCCACTATTCCTGTTTGCATCACCCCGGTACCATTCTTTAGAGCGGATGGTCGGCTTTATTGTCATAACAACCGATGCAGCTCAGCAGCCACTCGGGTGTTATTACAAGCAGCTGGGGAGGGGACATTTCCCCTCCCACCGCCTTCCTCCGCTTGCCTGGGCTTTGTTCGGGTCTCGGATCTAGTAACTAGGAAGCGATGTCATGACATCACTTCCAAGAATTCTGGCATCTTAAAGGCGCCAGTTGTAAGAAATAAAGTATTCAAAAACGCTGATCTTGACGTTTTGAATACTATGAAGTGCAGAGGAGGGGTTTGGGGTCTTATATGCCCTCGATCCCTCCATAAAGAGTACCTCTCACATGCCTATTACTGTCACAAGGGATGTTTACATTCCTTGTAACAGCAATAACAGTGATAAAAAATAAGTAAAATTACAGTGTAAATTTTTTTTTTTAAATGTACAAAATGTCGCCAAAAAATATCGGCTATCGGCAGGAGAGGTGGCCGAAATATTGGTATCGTATCGGCACCGAAAAAACTATATCGGGTGATCTAGTATAGGCAGGGTTGGAAACATCATTATAATAGTATTAAACTGACAACTGGGATAGGATAGTAAAAATTTTAGCCCAATACCTAGCTGCGGGGAAACTATGATTTGCCTAAATCATCTCACATATTCTTCTTTTCTTCACTATATAAAAAGCCTAAGTTCACCAGCGGCGGCTGGTGCTGAAGGATTCTGGAGGAGGCGTGAACAGAGCTCCCCTGGACTGTCTGACGCCGCAGCTTCTGTCTTCACCCAGTCTTCTTTCCGGGTTCTGAATGGCTGGGAAGCCGATGCCGATTAGCTGGCATCGCAGGGTGGAAGGGCTCGGGCGCAGAGGACAATATGTAGCCACTTGCGTGTGAGGGGGTGACGGACCTGGTAGAAACCTATTGGTCCAGCGCCCCGCACAGTGCGCAGCCACACAGATGGTGTGAGCTGGGGGTGGCACCAAAGGCTGGAGGGCGCAGCGCCCCTGCACCCCTTGTGGACTGGTCGCCACTGAAGTTCACTTTAGAATCATGTTACACCCATATTTTGGGTGTGGGTCTATCCACCCACTTCCCGCTGCCAGCACTCCCCACTCTGTGACAGCAGATATTTTCCACGCTGTCACAATTTGAAAACAGCGTGGCTGTGCGGGGCTCCACCTATATGGCGGCGTCATTCATTCACAGTTTGTGAGGCATAGCAGCTTACAGCTTGTAGTTCCATGCTGGTGAGCACCTTCATAGTTTATTGATTCTTCCTGCCATTCAGTAACTGTCTGCCCGTATTAGAGGTACAGGATCTAGGAAATTTGCCGATCGCAAATGCAACACAGGATACAATGTAAAATGATTAATGCACATTTTTTTACTTGCAAAATTATTATTTTTTTTTTACAAAAGGTGAACTTTAGCCATTATTATGTATCTAAACCTAAATATTTTACAGCTTATCAGCTTTTAGATATGGGAGCTGCATTTGTGTTCTTTTTATGTTTTTTTTTCCTCTTTACTTTCATCTGGTGATCCTGCCAGTAACACACTCCCTGTCCTAGAGTGACAATGCTTACTCACTATCCTGCACCTGTTGGGGAACAGGGTTTTTGCCCCACGCCACTCACTCCCTATTGGGACTACAGAACCCCCTTCTTATCTCCATAGCACAAGGGGGTTGTAGTTCACAAAACTGTGAGAGAACAATGATAACTAATAACAGTGTATTGCAAGTAGAAAGCACAGGATGTTAGCAGCTCAATGGGTTTCTGGCAGGATCAACAGGTATTTTTTTTAGCCTATAGAACAGATATAGCAAAACACTTTCAATACTTTTTTATAACTGATGAAAAAGTGATGATATAAGAGAAGTTCATTGTTATAGTGTACAAACATTTTGGCACCCATAATTGGAAATTTCAAATGATGTGCAGAGGAAAATTAAAAAAAGCAATATAAAGAAAAGCTAGAATAAATTACAAACAGAAATTTTAAATCAAATATACAGTAGTTAGCAATAATTCCATAATATTATTCTAAGTTTATATTTTCTACATTTGTAAGAGTTCATCTTTAACCGCTTGCCGACCATCGCACGCAGATATACGTCAGCAGAATGGCACGGGCAGGCAAAAGGACGTATGTATATGTCCCCTTTAAGAAGCGGCATTGTGGACACACGCGCCCACGACGAGCTCCGTGACTCCGACCTTGGGTCCCGCGGACTCGATGTCCGCGGATCCCGTGGACTCGATGTCAGCGGGCATACCCGCGATCGTGTCACGGTGAGGAAGAAGGGGGAAATGCTGATGTAAACAAGCATTTCCCCAGTCTTCCTAGTGGCAGGACAGTGATCTCAGCTTCCTGTAATCGGAAGCTGTGATCACTGCCGTGTCACACACAGCCCATCCCCCCTACAGTAAGAATCACTCCCTAGGGCACACTTAACCCCTACAGTGCCACCTAGTGGTTAACCCCTTCACTGCCAGTGTCATTTTCACAGTAATCAGTGCATTTTTATAGCACTGATCGCTGTAAAAATGACAATGGTCCCAAAAATGTGTCAAAAGTGTCTGATGTGTCTGTCATAATGTTGCAGTCATGATAAAAATCGCTGATCGCCGCCATTACTAGTAAAAAAAAAATATTAATAAAAATTCCATAAAACGATCCCCAATTTTGTAGACGCTATAACTTTCAATAAACGCTTATTGCGATTTTTTTTTACCAAAAATATGTAGAAGAATATGTATCAGGCTAAACTGAGGAAAAAAAAAGTGTTTATATATTTTTTGGGGATATTTATTATAGCAAAAAGTAAAAAATATTGAATTTTTTTCAAAATTGTCACTCTATTTTTTTTTATAGCGCAAAAAATAAAAACCGCAGAGGTGATCAAATACCACCAAAAGAAAGCTCTATTTGTGGGAAAAAAAAGGACGTCAATTTTGTTTGGGAGCGACATTGCACGACCGCGCAATTGTCAGTTAAAGCGACGCAGTGCCGAATCGCGCAAAAAGTGGCCCGGTCTTTGACCAGCAAAATGGTCCGGGGCTTAAGTGGTTAAGGAAACCACCCACTAGAAAAAAAACATGCTTGCAATAATATTTTTTTGCCTCTTTGTCTAACAGGGAGAATCTAACCGAGACAACTCCCCTGGGACGTTTTGACTTCAATAAATAAGGTGCTGTGCTGTTCTACTTTTACCAGCTGTATTATGGGCAAGTGACTTTGATAAATAGGCTTTTTTGAATGCTTCTTACAATGCCACTTACAACGGGTAACTAATTGGTCCCAGATTAGCAGCGACAGTCTAAGAACACCTTGGGGTTATTCACTGGCATCTCTTTGGAGTGTACTGTCACCAGAATTGCAAAGCACTGCATTCTGTGATAAATAACTGGGTTTTTATCTTACAAATGCATCAATGAATGTATCCCTAGTGTCTATGGAGATCATTTATCAAGGTCTTTAACCTACAAAATTAGATGCCTTCCCACCATGGAGAATTTACAATAATAATTTGATACCAATAATTCTTAGCATTATTATTACTTACTCATCCGAGGCAAAACTAGTGTCTTGCGGATGTGTCTTGAAAATCATGAAAGTGAAATTGCCTTGTAAATTGAATATATTGTGGGTAGTAAGCATCTTTTGCCCATAAGAAATACAATGGAAACCAACAGTCTATTGGTCTTGCTTCTTGTATTCTGGCCAAATATTTGTCAGTTCAGGTCTTGCTTGAAAAGCAATCATTCTAAGAGACAAACATCCATCTTTCACCTTTGCCTTCAGTTTAATTTCAGTATACTTCTTTCTTATGTGAGTACATTTTATTGTAACACAATACACATGTATTAGTACAGTACACCTGATTGTAAATCAGCTTTAGTTATTCTGCAGATCTAAACTTCTGAAATTGGATTTATGATTAGTTCCTCTGGGTTACTAAATAAAAAAAAAATTCTACTTTATTACAGAAACACTGTATACTCCTTTTACTTACCATATAATTAGACAATATTCTAGCAGAAACATTTTCTAATTTTGTGGCTCCCCTCAACTTCTGGGGCATTTAAAATTCACAGTGGATCTTATACAATAGGGCTTACTTAATAAGGCGGTTCTGTCCACCAAAGTATACAATCCACAGCAATCAATCAGAATTAATCTCTTAAAAGATGACTGAAATGATTGACGTTCCATATTCAACCATCATGCCTTCCAAATTATTAGGTGTAAATTAGGACAGGGTAGCATTTTCATTTCATAGGTTCCAGTCTTCCCACTGTGTGCATTCTAGCCAGTAAGTATACATCAAGTTCTGGCTATAGAGAACAATGTCCGTGAATACGCCTACAGACCACAATGCAGTGTAATTGACAAGTGGAAAGCACACCCAAAAAACTAATGCTAAACTAACACTTCACCTAACCCTAGATTTAAACTTAAAGTGAACCTTCACCCTCCTTGTGAAGTTCCCTCCTCTCAACTCCTCCTCCACAACTTTACACAAATAGGGCAGTGTTTTTTTTTCCCTTTTTTTCATTACCTTTTTTTCTTCATAAAAGCGCGACCCTTCTCCTCCGTGCACATCATTCGCCTAGACGTATGACATGCATAGCGCTCGCTGGGCCACTTGGGATATAAATGTCACATATCCCAGGAGGCATTGAGTATTCCATTCAACCAGTACACAGGGGGCCAGCCTAGTGGTGTGCCATCGCGAGGTCCCACTGACTGAACCCGGAAGAGCTAGTGGGCCTCTCGATGACTTCACTAGTAAGATGGTGGTCCGAGACCAAGCTGTGTCTGGTCACAGAAGGTTGTCAGCAGGATAATGCTGGATACAGTGGCTGGATGAGTATCCATACTGTGCCTTCAACACCACTAGGTAAGCAGGGGTATAGAAAAAAGGAAGGGGGGGGAGGTAACCTGAAGTAATTAAACCCACATCATTAAAAACAATCACTACTGTAAATCCTGTATTACATGCTGATCATACTCACTAAGCCACTATGAGATTCATTTTCTGTATTCTTTAAAAAATCTGTCTGATCCTGCTGTTCTCTATCTTTCCCTCCTGTCCATGTCCCCACTGTATTCTGCAGAGCAGTGTTGGCAGCTAGTACACATGCTCAGTTTTCAGTGTGTTTCTATGCTGAGCATTTCCTCCTTGATAATATCTGAGCAGCCCATGTGACTATAGAGTAACACGTGTGGGTGTATACACAGTGGTAAATGACAGCTCACTCCCCCCTTCCTCCATGTCAACTAAACAACTAAACATAATGGGGATGGGGTATTATATCTAGATGGATAGAGGCTTCACCTCCCTCTTATTCTAAGCACATACACACAATAGACACAGGCTGGAGGGGCGTGACACAGCCTGTGATTGTCAGAAATCCACTCACACCATGTTATTGCCAAAAAAAATAAATAAATTGATTTCAAATATATATTTGTATGACAATTTAAACAGTTTATTGATGATAATGTATATTTTTTTATTATTATTATAATTTATTATTATTTTATGTACATTACTCTGTATTCCAAAGCCTGTTTATTCTTTTCAAAAATAAGACCAGCAGCAGAAAACTAGAAGCTCTTCCTGCCACTGTTTCCTTGCAGACAGGCTGGGAAAAAGCTGGGCCACATAACAGCTGTACAGCGACTAGGGAAAAAATAAAAAAATAATTACAGTGCCATCATCCATTTACAGGAAGAGAAGGGATACTGTATGTAGCGGCCTCACCCCTCTCCCTTGCTTTATCGGTTATATGGCTGTTGTCTAGGGGTACCTGGGGGAGAGAGATGATACACACTACGGCCCATGTCCTCCCGTAACTAGGAGGTGAAGGCCAGAGATTGGGCTTTTGTGTAGGTGTCCTAGAGCCAAGTCCAGTCCTTCGTCCCTGACTCCTTTGCTTAGTAACCCAAGTTCCACACAGTGAGTAGGTACAACTCAGTTTTATTCTTCTTGCCAAGCAATAAAACAATCTTTCTCCTTTGGAAAATGGGGGACAGATCGAGGCACAATCCTTTCCCTTCTTGCTGCTGCCCACTGTGCTGTCACCAGTGGTGAATAGTCACTGCCACTGACTAGATAATATAGAACGTGAATTACCTTCACTCAATTTGCCCCTGTCAGAGGAAGAAATCCGTCCAAGGGAGAAGTGGAGGCCTCTCCGTCACCAGCGATGCTGCGCCGGACTCTTCGGAGAAGTTACTGCGCACCAGTCCTCACAAACTCAGAGACGGGCACCCAAGGCATTAGGGCCCCCTCGGATTCCTCCACCCTCGTGGAACTCAGTCGAAGGTACTGAGCCCCAGGCATCCACCATAGTACCTCACCCCAGGCTAAAGGTGCCTGAGATGGACTCCATTTCCGCTCCAGCTAGGCCAAGGGCGCCTAGGCCTGGAACACTGGAACGCCAACACCCAAGCTGAAGGTGCCTGGGTGCGGCCACGGCCTCCGACTCTCTCCCCAAAATCCAGGCCTCCGCCCCTTTTATGACCTCTCCCTTTGCATCACAGCGGGTTCCCCGCCCCGCTGTACCAGCTCCAGGGGAGGAGAAAAAGGCACAGTTTGCGGTGTGAGTTCAACTCCGGCCCAAGGCAACAGCGCCACCCAGGGACCCCAAGGAACCTCACACCACCAGAGTCCTCACATAATTCAAATACCCGCTACACTCTCCCCCTGGTGATTTGACACTGGTCCCCAGTGTCTGGTACAAACCCATACCCCACGAAGGGTGGTGTCATAAGTTCATCCCAGAAATCAAACTACACAAATTTAACCCTGAATTGTGCCACGACCTGAATGGGAAAAGGAAAAACCTAAAACAATGTAACTATAAAACTTTTCAATAATTCCGACTCGGCCAAAAATGCACTTCCTTTCATATGGACTGAGAGGTCAATCCCCTATTTAGGGATTCACCTGACAGCCTCATATTCAGATCTTTTTACAGCAAACTATCCCCCACTCCTCAAATAACAACACTTTTACAACAATGGTCACATCTCCCAATTTCATGGATAGGTAAAATGAATGCAATCAAAATGACAATCCTTCCAAAACTACTGTACTTATTTAGAGTCTTACCGATCCCTATCCCACCTTATTATCTTAGAATTCTCCAAAGACGAACATCAACATTTGTCTGGGGCTCCAAAAAACCCCGTGTATCACTTCATACACTACACTTACCAAAACTCAAAGGAGGCTTTGGGTTTCCGAACTTCGCTAACTATTATAGAGCCGCACACATTGCTAGCCTCGCTAAATATCATGCTACATATGAAATACCCCTATGGGTAATGATAGAAGCGGCAGAATGTGACCCTCTTTCTATTTCCAATCTATTATGGCTCCTACCTAAGGAACGGAAAACCCTACGTAACCCCATTACTAAATACTTTTTATCTATATGGGACAAACTTATAGTTAAACATCAGTTACAATCTTCTCACAATCCTCTCTTGTCATTCCTGAAAAAAACCCTGCTTTCTACCCAGCATGGGTCTCTCCTAAATCATTTAAGGTCTGGAATTCATTAAATATTACTCGGCTTAGTAACTTAACTTCTCCTTCATCCTTCCATACATTTCCTATACTCTGTGACACTTACAATCTACCGAACTCTGAACTTTTCAGATACCTCCAAATTAAAAACTTTTACGCACCTTTGCTAAATACAGATGTCTCCTTAACCCAACTTACGATTTTTGAATCTACATGCATGAAAGATCCTCACTTAAGAGGCATTATATCTTCTATATACTCCCACATTTCCACTTATCCCGGTTTAGATAAACCACCTTATGCACGTAAATGGGAGCAGGACCTGAAGAGAACATTCAATATGAATGATTGGTCCAAAATATGGTCTGTAACAAAATCTTCTTCACCAAATATCCTGGCGGTTGAAACCAATTACAAAGTTTTGTCTCGTTGGTACCTCGTTCCCTCCAGATTGGCCAAATTCACACCAAACCAAACAGGCCTATGCTTTCGGGGTTGCCCAGATCCGGGCACCCACTTACACATTTGGTGGTCCTGCCCGTTGGTGCAATTATTTTGGGAACAGATATTTGAAACTGCCTCCAAGATATTTGGTTTCACTGTGCAACCAGACCCAGCCACAGCCTTGCTCAATCTAAAACCTGATCTCATTACACATAAACAATTCAAACTCCTCATTCAATTTCTTACAGCAGCAAAGCAAACAATAGCAAAGGCATGGAGGACCCCTAAATTGGAGATATCCGAGACCATAAATAGAGTAAATGACTTTATGTCTCACGCCAAAATGTTAGCTATAGAAAGAAATCAAATTCCAATCTTTGAAAAGATCTGGGATCCGTGGATTAAATTTCACCTACCTTCTATTAGTGACAACTCGATTCTCATGCCATGGTAGCCGGAGGACTGAATCGGTTAAACTAGCTAATAAACCAAATTTCTGAAGCTTGGGAGCTACCCTGCTCAATATAGTGAACACTGTGTTTTACTTAAACCCTCAAGCCGCGGACCGATTCATTCAGGCCATTCAGGTGGACTCCTACACTCCCCCCCCCCTCTGGTTTCCTACTATTCTATTCCATCTATTTTATTTTATATTATCTATCTAATTTTATTTTACCCTATTTTATTTTGATATCTTTACTTCTTTTTCTCTTTTCTTTTCTCTATTATTCTTACTTCATAACGCACCTTATTGAAGCTACAGTATTACTCTACATTACTTTTTTCGAAGATACAGATCAATTTATAATTAATATGTTAAATATTTCTTTCAACTACAGTCTTGAATATATTAGTACAAGGATTTATCTACTTTCTATCTCATTTAATTCCTTATAATTTTCATTAGGATATATTCTGTAGACCCTATTTGTTATTTTTCTATATTTGTAATAATTGGACAAATATCAACAACATGTATTACATATGATCTGTATGTGACTAATATATATGTCCAATAAAATACTTTGACAAGGAAAACTTTTCAATAAAACACTTTAAATATCTCACACATTTACATTCCTCCCTCCCTCTGACTATCTAAGGACCACCCATTCTCAGTAGTCTTGACAGACGAATCTCCTGCAGAGGGAAAGAAAATAAACATACATCCTATCAACATGTGTGTTTGCTTGGAATGAATGAGTCTATCCTAGGAGAAACCCATTCACTCCAATAAGTGCTGCATAATGTAAAAAAAAAAAAAACAATTGTTGCGCAACACTGCCACCTGGTGACAGTGCCGCGGTCAAGACACTCATTACTTCCAGATGAACTTTCCGCTTGAACATTTTTCTCTGTGACCCTGCACTATCTAAAACCCAAAGTCACTGATTTCTTTTGAGTGCCAGGAGAAGTAGGGAGAACAAACAAAAAAAAAACAGCTTCCATATCTCCGAGTAAAATTGCCCAAATACAAAAAAAAATAGGGCACAGTCCCTGTGTTCTGGAAAAGGGACTCTGGAAAGTTCAGCCAGGAATGAAAAGAAAGCAAACGAGAGTCTTTTTCCCTCTCTTCTTCTCTTACAGGTAAAACCTTGGATGAGGCAATGATATAGGCTTCAAACGATCATCAAAAGCCTCCACACGGTACTCAACACTCTTTCCTTCTTTGCGACAGATCACCACTTTGTCCGCATGAATGTGTCTTCCCAGCATCCATTTAGCTTTACAGTCCTGAAACTTCTTGGTGACCGTTGGTGAACAGGAAAGGTACCGCCTTGCTTGCTGTACTTTCAGTTTGTCCCACACAAAGGCATCATACCATCTTTACCGGAAGACCTCCACCTCATAGAGCAGTTCCCGAGGCAGATACGGGTATTCCCACCCATATTCCTGAGCAACCTTCTGGCCAAAGAGACGTTGCAGCCTTGACAAAGGTGGCATAGTAGCTCGGTCTCCTTCTCCGGGTGGAACAATCGCTTCTGGATGACGAGGTGCATTCACCACCTCAGTAGACCTGGGCCTAGGAGCCCGCAGTGATTGACGTTGCACTCCCGCAACAGGAACAGGTGAAATGGATGTTGAATCAAGAAAGGGAACTTCAGACAGAGACCAGCTTCTTCCCTCGGCGCCGAGGCCTCCACCCGGGGTGTACTATCCCCAGTAGACATAAGTGGGTCCCTTGTAACACGGGCCGAGGGTAACTTCATTCTGTCCCATCCCTTCTGGTGGAAGATTTCGTCTATCTCCCCATCATCGCCATTGTCAGACAATTAATCCAGGTCAGAGGTGTCGTAGCACTCCGTGGGCAGATAATTCCCAGCCACGGAACTATCCCCCTTGACGGCCTCTACCGACTGTGGACTACCGCCACTTTCAACCACACAGACAGTCCCAACCCCTGGCTCACCTGGGCCTTTTGAAGAACAGGGATGTCCAGGACTTTTCCTACCGGAGCCATCCAGGCCAGGCAAGCAGTGGGCGAAGCTCTTCCACGACCACACGAGGCCATCACTAGGCCGACTTTCCTCTTCGGTGGCCGGAGCAGGGAGATGCTGGTGACCAAGGCAGCATCCTCGGATTTTTCTCTTTTTACCTCTGTTTGGGCAGTCCCTTCGCCCGGATCAGTGCGCACGGGGAACGCACCAGCATCGATCTCTCCCTCCGGAGTGGCAGTCCCTGTGAGGTAGTTGAGGTGGAAAGCCCGAGGCTTTTCTGTGGATGGTTCCACCTCGAAGAGGAATTCTTTGCAGACCTCACAGCGCCCAAACGGCTTCAGCTGGACCACCAGTCCCGAACAGCCGGGACAGATCACACCGAGGGCTTCCATGTCTCTACAGGTATAGAGAGCCAATCGCCCCCGGGGCCTTAGTCTTATCCCCGTATCCATGATCGGAGCAGCTAGAGAAGACATATCCGCGAAGGAAGGAACGGAAATCCACGGAGCACTTGAAGCCATCCTCTCTCTTTGCTGCTCCATTGCGCTCTGACCCACCCGCGCCGGAATCTCCACGTGCGTACGTCCGGACTCCTCCCACGTTCTGCACTTGTTCGCGGGCTTTTCCCTTGCCCCGCCCACGAACTACGCAGTTGTGGGTTGCCTCGTGGCACGTTGGCCAATATGGCCGACCTACTCGGAACTCCTCCGGGCAGCAAAGTTCAAATTCAGACACCATACACATATCCCGGATACGATGCCCCCACGTGTAGCGTCCTCACCCCTCTCCCTTGCTTTATCGGTTATATGGCTGTTGTCTAGCGGTACCTGGGAGAGAGAGATGATACACACCACGGCCCATGTCCTCCCGTAACTAGGAGGTGAAGGCCAGAGATTGGGCTTTTGTGTAGGTGTCCTAGAGCCAAGTCCAGTCCTTCGTCCCTGACTCCTTTGCTTAGTAACCCAAGTTCCACACAGTGAGTAGGTACAACTCAGTTTTATTCTTCTTGCCAAGCAATAAAACAATCTTTCTCCTTTGGAAAATGGGGGACAGATCGAGGCACAATCCTTTCCCTTCTTGCCGCTGCCCACTGTGCTGTCACCAGTGGTGAATAGTAACTGCCACTGACTAGATAATATAGAACGTGAATTACCTTCGCTCAATTTGCCCCTGTCAGAGAAAGAAATCCGTCCAAGGGAGAAGTGGAGGCCTCTCCGTCACCAGCGATGCTGCGCCGGACTCTTCGGAGAAGTTACTGCGCACCAGTCCTCACGAACTCAGAGACGGGCACCCAAGGCATTAGGGTCCCCTCGGATTCCTCCACCCTCGTGGAACTCAGTCGAAGGTACTGAGCCCCAGGCATCCGCCATAGTACCTCAACCCAGGCTAAAGGTGCCTGAGATGGACACCATCTCCGCTCCAGCTAGGCCAAGGGCGCCTAGGCCTGGAACACCGGAACGCCAGCACCCAAGCTGAAGGTGCATGGGTGCGGCCACGTCCTCCGACTCTCTCCCCAAAATCCGGGCCTCCGCCCCTTTTATGACCTCTCCCTTTGCGTCACAGCAGGTTCCCCGCCCCGCTGTACCAGCTCCAGGGGAGGACAAAAAGGCACAGTTTGCGGTGTGAGTTCAAATCCGGCCCAATGCAACAGCGCCACCCAGGGACCCCAAGGAACCTCACACCACCAGAGTCCTCACATAATTCAAATACCCGCTACATGTAAATTAAACAGTGTGTGTTTAGTATCACTTTAAACCTGGACCATCACACCATGTTTACTTTCACACCAATACCCTTTGTCAATTCAACCATCCTGTTTATTCTACATACCAATATTTTTGATAGAAGTTGACCCCAGGCTGTGACTGGACAGTGAAAGGAGAAGCAGCACAAATATGAGCTCATCTCTCTGTCACCCTGCTTTCATTTCCTATCAGCATGCTTATTTCGTCACACAAACCTGATTGGCTCCTTGTGCTGCTTTGTTCCTCTCACACTCCTGCATTCCTGTACAGGCACTGCATGAGTCTGAAATGAGCAAAATAAAGTACATACAGTGCTTGCATTTACAAATTGGATTTATTGTAATATAGATTACAGAGCTGTATTCATTTTTATTTTTATAGAGTTTAGCTATATATACCTGCACTGGTTCTAGGAAACATTTGGTGTTCTTTACGCTGATTTTTTTTCCAATGAACTCTTCAGTGATGAGCTTCTGTCCTCTGGAGTTTCTTCAAAGCTCAGAGAAAAGCAGAGACCTACCGTCAATGTATGCATTGGAAAATGGCTCTCTCACAACCTGAATGTAAGCTTACTCAGAGCTCTGGACAGCTTTATTTCTGTCACTCAGCTTGTCTCCAGCTTGACTGCAATGGGCGGCACAAACATTTTATAAAGAAATAAAAGAGGAAATTTAATGTGACAGCACTTTGTTTCCAACACTACAAATCATAAAAGATTTTCAAAGGATCCACATTAAATATGAGGTATACGGTAGTGCAAACTAAATTGATAACAATAATACACAAAAATACCTTTCTTTCATCCAAGCTCCACATTTTATTTGAAACCATTTAGAGTGTTCAGTTTTTTGACTAATCAAAGGTATTAGCTATATAATCAAGGGATTGTTAAATCAGAATCACACCATTCACATCAAATCATTTAAATAGAAATTATTGGCTCCATTTAAAAAAATTGTCCCTGGAACAGAATAATTGCTGATTTACCTTTCATTAGAGAAAGACTGCACAGAAAGATAATAACAAAACTCTACCCCGTGTATGGCCATGCCATGTCTTAGTGATTCATTTGCAGTATGAGTGGCTGCTAGACTGCTTCTGTTAATGTCAATAGGTAATATAACTGAAAGCGCATTGTAAGCCATACAATACCATATATATACAGTACATGGTCACACAGCCATTTCTTTACAAATAAATCTATTCATTTACCTACAGACAGCACTGAATTGGGGTGGTGGCTATTGATCTAGATGAAACATTGAAAAGGTCAAGTAGACAAATGAACCTTTGTAGAGAGCACAGGCTTTGGACAGCATTTATTTGCTATTTTATTTGAAGGTCCTGAGTGCTTTACATTAACTTAGAAGGAAGGGGTGTAATGGGTGTACTTTGGTTTTAGAATTATATAGGACTACTGCAGTTATGTTTCAACCCGTTAGGTGTATTAAAATCAAAAACTTTTTTTTCCTTATAAGTGGGGAAAGATCATAACCACTTTCATGCTTTTGCTGCTGTCTGTGTACCCGCTACACAAATTCACTTTTGCAATTTGTCCTGACTTGACATTAGAACAGGAATAGAAGGAAAATCTTCCAATAGGCACACTTGTTTCGATGACAGTTGTCAATGTCTAGGAGGGAATTATCTCTTCTTGTTGTGTGTTCAGGATAGGAAGTGAAAGAAATTCTCACTAATGGGGCAAAGATAGTAACCAAAAAAAACAAAACACTGACAAGTGTAGCGGGACCCCCAAAAATGGGGTCGCTATGTTGTAAATTTAGGGGCAGTCTGAGCAATAGTAGGGTTCAGATTCTACAATTCTGTTTAATATGGACTCTGCTCTGCCATGTTGTTGTCTGGTGTATAGTTTCCCTGGGCCTGTGGTGGCGCTGTTGCCCAGGTCTCGGGTTGAACCACTGGTGACATTGTGGTGTGATTGGGTGTCCTCTCTCGACTACCTTGCGGTGGGCGGAGTTCGGCCTGCTGTGCATGCTGGGAGAGGGTACATAAGGAGCAGACACCAGGAGAGGGGGTGGACTGTGCCCCATTGGGACCTATGGTCTCTACTAATCTATGGGAGTTTCAAAGTTCTAACTTAGTAACTAAAGGATTCTGTGGCAGAGGATCTCTTATGCGGCGTACACACGATCGTTTTTCATGCCATTTTTTTAACCAACGTTTTTCTCGTCTTTTTTTTCATGTTTCCTCTCAAGCCTGTCTTGCATCCACACGATCATTAAAAAAAACGCTCGAGCAAAGCGCAGTGACGTACAACACGTACGACGGCACTATAAAGGGGAAGTTCCGTTCGGATGGTGCCACCCTTCATGTTAGTAAAGTTTGTTGAGCGACGATTCGCGCTTTTCAGACTCCTGCTTTTTAGTCCGTTACAGCGTGACGAATGTGCTATCTCCATTACAAACGCTAGTTTTACCAAAACGTGCGCTCCCGTCTCATACTTGATTCTGAGCATGCGCGTTTTTTTTCTCCTTGTGAAAGCATACACACTATCGTTTTTCACGTCGTTAAAAAAAACGACATGAAAAACGACGTGAAAAAATAGAGCATGTTCGAAATTTTTAATGGCCGTTTTTCACGCCGTTAAAAATGCTCTGGAGCATACACACGATCGGTTTTAATGCCCATTTTTAAAAATGGCATTTTTAACGGCATGAAAAACGATCGTGTGTATGGAGCATTAGACTTGTCCGTGAAGGGGACTAACTTAAAGAAACTGTTCGTGCTTCACTCCGGCTGCTAGAACTGTGAGAGGGATCTATCCGGGTGAGCAATTCACACTCAGGCTTGAGTGAAGAATAGGGTAACTGGGTACCGCATGCCTGAACCTGTCTCCCTACCTGCTTTTGTTACTATCTTCAACCTATTCCCAAATCTCTTTCAAGCAAGATAAAATAAACTCGTCTGTTTGGAGTTTAAACATTGTCTGGACATTGGCCTTCTTTCGGGGAAAAGAACAGACTTTTCCCTATATTCTGGGGACGAGAACCAATGGAGGGAGGTAACTCGCTGCAGGACCCAAAACTGTAAGAACACCGCTCAACCTCTTATACCAGGAGGACACGGGCATGTGGCACGGTGTTCCTTTATCTCTGCAAAGTGAAGGTAGGCAGAAGAAAAGTTCTACACAAGGGTTTCAACCATTCTCTACTCTACACAAAATGAAAAAAATGGCCTTAGAGACGCCAATGCCAAAGAAGATTTGAAATATCCTGAATTTTTTAAACTCTGTTCATATTTGGTGAAAAATTATTCAGGACATCATTTTCAAATAGCTTAGACACCATGCCAACCTTAGCTTGTTGCCATTGAAGGAAGACTCCAAGCTTAAACAGTCCTAGGAGGAAGTCATTATGTCATGATGCCATAGGGAGTATATTTATATCCCTAATTCCCAGGAGGAGCTTGGCAGACTTCCATACTTCCCACTAAGATTTAGAGTAGGGCAACTAGCATATGCTTTGACATAGCTGTTGCTTTCCAATGGATTTTAACACAGCAGATAGTGAGAAACTGTGTTATAGAAAGAGGTTGAACTATTAACCTCAGTGCAGCCAGCCAAGTGTTGCAACTGGGAAGAAAGGATGTAAACCCAAGGCTTCCCATGTCCTTGGGAAATTGTAAGGTTATGGGGTGTGTGTGGTCCCTTGAAGATGTTTCAACTTAAAATAAATATCTTCTCAGATACTACGTTACCCATAACCCCGTTTGGCACCCAGGGTGCATTTTCGCCACGCAGAGACTCATGGGTGGGACTATATAAGAGGAGGGCGAGGCTGAGCTCGGCCTCTTTGGACACCGCGCTGCTATCAACAGGTCTTCCCGTGCGGATCTGCGGCAGTACAGGGCCTGAAGCCAGGGCCTTGCACAACTTCCAGAGAGCCTTCCACCCCACTGCGAGCCTGGGTGGCATCCGACTTCTCCAAGTTGCTGACATCAGTTGGACCGGGGACCCAGCCGTTGCAGACGCTGTGTGCGTGGACACAGTCGGTGGAAGTCCCGGACTGGGATAGCGTCCGGAGTGGTGAGCGAGCACCTGCTCAATCCAAAAGAATACTTTACTCTGATTAGGCCTAGAGACTGCCTTGGCCCACCAAGTTTTATCTGTTGTTCCACCGGAGACTAGTAACAGAACTGGGTTGTGTAGTCTCTGGTGAAGTGTTCTTCTATTACCTATCGTGTGGATTTGGTGGTATTTGATCACCTCTGCGGTTTTTATTTTTTGCGCTATAAACAAAAATAGAGCTATAATAAATATCCCCCAAAAATATATAAAAAATATTTTTTTCCTCAGTTTAGGCCGATACGTATTCTACATATTTTTGGTAAAAAAAATCGCAATCGGCGTTTATTGATTGGTTTGCGCAAAAGTTATAGCGTTTACAAAACAGGGGAAAGTTTTATGGCATTTTAATTATTTTTTTTTTTTTTTACTAGTAATGGCGGCGATCAGCATTTTTTTCATGACTTCGACATTATGGCGGACACATCGGACACTTTTGACACATTTTTTGTGTCCATTGTCATTTTTGCAGCGATCAGTGCTATAAAAATGCACTGGTTACTGTAAAAATGACACTGGCAGTGAAGGGGTTAACCACTAGGGGTGCTGAAGTGGTTAAGTGTGCCTAAGGGAGTGATTACTACTGTTAGGGGACGTGGCTACGAGGGACACGTCACTGATCTCCCCTCTGATTACACAGAGCGGAAATCAGTGACAGTGTCGGTAGGCGAGCGGGGAGATGTTGTGTTTACACTAACATCTCCCTGCTCCATCCCACCGTGAGAAGATCGCGGGGATCCCCGCGGTCCGACTCACAGGGAATGTAGCGGAGTCGCGAGCTCACCACCGGCTGCGAGCGCACCACCCCCACGTCGGGCAGTTAAAGGAGATGTACAGGTAAGTTGATGTGCCTGTACGTGCCATTCTGCCAACGTATATCTACTGGAGGGGGTCCTTAAGTGGTTAATGACATTTCAAAGCTTTTTTTCAATCTTTTTATAGTGACAGCTTTCATTAAAATAATATCAGTGATCCTGCCTTGAAAGTCCTTATTAGGCACTTATTGTAATAAGGTGACAGCCATTTACCAGTTATATTCCTTTATTGTTAGCCTATCACATATGGCCTAGATGGAAAACTACCAGCGGCCATACTGACAGACATTGCACAGACATGGTCCATTGTTGTGTCTATAGCAAACATGTGCAGCTGTCATGGAGTATGCATGTCGACAAGAACTGGCTGAGAGAGGCTGGAGGAGATCAGCATCCCTGAGAAGTACAAAACATTAAAAAGCAGATAAAAACAGTATTATATCAAACATGACAATCATTTACCATACACAGAACTTTGGCAAACTAAATGTCACCCAGATAAGGTTTATATCTACTTTAAAAATACTGTACATTTGTAAGTCAATAGTGAAAAAGTAAATTGCACAGAATATAAGGCTGAATCTTTCCAAAAAAAAAGTAACAACAAACTTTGTTTCCTGAATGGTAATGCATGATACATGTACAGTATAGTATCAGAATTTAACCCGTTTGATGTCTCCTCTAATAAATTCTACTCTAGTTCGTTGTCTCATGCCACAGCTGCTGTAGAATTTATGCGAGGTGGCACTAAAGTTGTACACTTAAAATTCCGCAGCCTGCAGAGTATCTGACAGATTCAGTGTCTTCCCACATATCCTTAGCAAACTATATTACTGTAAGAGCAAAAATGTATTTCTGAATCTCTGACACTGAATCGGTTAAGGGCAGAATTTAAAGACAGTCCTTATGGACACCATATACCTTGATAAGTCATTTTTCTTTTTCTTTTTCTTTCTGACCAAATTTTCTTATGATGTCAAGTATCGTATACCGGTATTAACTTGCTATCGAAAGATACCTGCAGTACACAGAATGAGTAAAGGCTTTCATTCTTGAATAGTGCTGATTTCTCTCCACTCGTCTTTCATTTCCTGCAAGAATTTGTGTGAGCTGAACTCGACCTCAGAACTCAGGCGTCTGCCTTCCATCGAAGCCATCGACGGAGCCACAAATCCCACTTGAGTTTGCAGAACATTTTTCCATACAAGCAGAGCGAAATTATTTTACATGTTGCCATAAACAGATCCGCAGTTCAGAGCCCGTCTATATAATAGATTTTGACCTAGACGCAGATGTTTTCTCTCCCCCAAGCATCTTTGTGCTGACAAACTGGCTGCAATGTTAGCAGCTGTTGAGTGCCAGTCGAATATGGCACTGAGTTTTCCAGTTGAAAGGTGCCTTGGTACCGAATGAAAACTGGCATCAGTCATGGAAAGAGCTGGTACCACTAATAAGTTGGCTCGGGTGTTGTAATTCTGCTGCTTTGAATGAACTCTATCGGCGAAGGAAAGAGGAAAATGATTTGACAGCAGTTTAATGGGAAGATAATATACACAGCTTGATATGAGGAGCATCATCCATTCACACTTCAATCATTCTGCTCGTCTATCCTACTAATTTGCCAGAGCTGTAATGTAGCCAGTGAATCAAGTGAGTGGAATCAGGCAAGATTAATTCAATTCAAAGAGATGACTTATAATTTGGATCAAAGGGTTAAAATAAATCACATTTTTAAAGCTTTTGTTTATAAAGTTCAGATTATGTGAGAAATATATCAGTATGTACCACTAAATAGAATACATATATTTCTATTTCTTATTTCCTACTTAGAATGGATGATTATTGAACAAATAAGTCTGTTCTCCTTGACAACAAATCAGACTTTAATTTTCATCAACTGGCACTGGAAATATGAAACAAATGGGTCGATTTACTAAAACTGGAAGGCGCAGAACCAGGTGCACCTGTGCATGGTAGCCAATCAACTTCTAACTTCAGCTTGTTCAATTAAGCCTTGAGAAAAAAAACAAAAAAAAAACTGGAAGCTGATTGGTTTCTTTGCAGAGCTGCATCAGATTTTGCACTCTTCGGTTTTAGTAAATCAACCCCAAAGACTTTCATTGGTTGTTTAACTCCAGCCAAATCCTTTTCCCCTCCCTTATGTATCATATTGTTTATCCATTATTACATTGCTTTGATATTTCATTGTATTGTTTTAGATGAACTGTCTATAATTCCTCCAAAAGAAGCTGTTTTCCACTGCGAAACATGTCCAGGACTCAGCATACGTCCAAAGTTCAGCTTGGAATACTAAGACTTTTTGTAATGTTTCTTTATTTGCTGTACTTTATCTTTACGTACATGTGTCTCTGTTTTTAACTATGGATAAATAAAAATTTATATATTTTTATGATGTTATTGAAATCCTTGGGTACCGAGATAGTCCATGTATTCCTTTGTTAGGGGAACACGAGGGGTGCTCCTAGCATTTTCTCATATTGCAATTGTGTCTATTTGTGTTAACCGTTTGAGGCCTAAATTATAGTTACTCTTCAGTTTTAGTAAATCAACCCAAAGACTTTCATTGGTTGTTTAACTTCAGCCAAATCCTTTCCCAATTTTAAAGAATGTAGAGATTGTTTAGAACTCAGGTTTTAAGTTCTGTCTATGTGCCATTTAGGGAGATCTAACTCCACTAATTGTTATTGGGACCATTGTAACTAGGGTAGAAAATGGGAGGGGGGATCCAAAACCTCACTAGAACAGCAATTAAAGGAATATCTTTAAACTTGTACTGGTAAAACATTTCAGATTTGGGATTAACTCTGTTTTTTGGAGATTTCCCAAAATCTCCATTACTCTGCAGTAATTTCCTGTCTACAGGTGGATTTGCTGATGAATTGTGAACTACAATTGTGTAAGATGTGTTGAAACAGCTACTTGAAATCTCTTTTCGAGACCCATGTCACAGGGTGACAATGGAGACAAGGACAGAGCATTGTCACCATCTATGAAGTGCCTGTACAAGGACCTTCATGGCGGGATCAATAGGTGAAAGCTGTAGGTTTGGAAATATTTAGAATGACTTCTGAAATTAGATTTTTTAAATCAGACTTGTCTTTTTTTTGGGGGGGGGGTACCTTTTTTGACAGGTACCCACTCCCACTTCCTCAAGTCTTACCTAAGCAAGAATGGCGCCCACTTGGGCCTGCACTGCCCCTGCCTGCAGCCTCCTGGGACACAATACAGACCACAGAATGTTGCAGAACCAGCCTCATTTGGCACACAATCATGTACATGTGCAGTGGGGAGCCAGCTGTGATTTATTAAGAAGTCACAGCCTGCTCCCAAATCCAATATGGAGGAACCAGGGACCCACCATAGTCAGAAGAATCAGCAGCTTACATGACATTTTAGTGATTGGGATTTATATATATATTTTAATCATCTATCATTGCTTAATCGAATTTAGACATCCTTATTCCTATATTGCTTGTTATATGACCATAACATCTTAATGGATGAAAACCTAATGAGGACTACAACTATTAGGATATTAGAATTTTTAATGTACAAGAAAGGTGAAAAGTTGGGAATGGGCAACATTTATCATCAGTATGTTGGGAACCTTTTTACATTACTGCACTAACACACATGCCCTTGTGAACGTGAGAAAAACAAAACATATCACAAGATTCCAGTGACACACTTCATTAAAGATGTACTCTGACCTTTAATATCCAAGGAAGAAACATCTGTGACTCATCTCGATCAAGGCCTCTTCCAAGCTGGTAGAGAGCAAGACCCATTTCAGTATTGTGTTTTAGCTGATATTAACTGATTTAGCTCACATGTCACCTTTACACTGAACAACTAATACCGTGTAATCCTTTGTACTTTGTTGTGTCTTGCTGTTTTTCTAAAGTAGAGGATTCAGAACCATTTTTGCAGTTGTTTTTGAAATTTACCTGACATTGTTGGGATTTAATTAAACAGTAAGAGAAAAAAAAAAGAAATTCTACTTATTGCCATATTCACACAGTCTTGTTGTAGAGTGGACAGTAATGGTCAAGTCGAATCATATGTGTTGGGCTGCCCAAAGCTAAGCTGCCCATTGCAGTCCAAAAGCATAGACTAAGTATTTTGCCTTATGTCCTATCAGTTCAGTTCACCGATATGCATTGCATTGGTGTGCACAAAAAACAAACAAAAAAAAAACGTAGAACATACTGCATTTTTACTCATCTCAGCATGTTGCAATGCACTACATCACATCACAATGAGCTGTGATGCAGAGAAATGAATAAAACAGAACATAATACATCATCAACATTCCTTGGCTACTATAGTTTGGACATTTGAGAGCTGCATTAGGCTCTAAACTAATGCAGCGTACACACATTCGGAATTTCCGACAACAAATGTTCGATGGGAGCTTGTTGTCGGAAATTCTGACCGTGTGTAGGCTCCATTGGACATTTTCTGTCGGAATTTCCGACAACTAAAATTTGAGAGCTGGTTCTCAAATTTTCCGACAACAAAACCCGTTCTCGTAAATTCTGATTGTGTGTGGCCAATTTCGGCGCACAAAATTCCACGCATGCTCTGAATCAAGTACAAGACGGAAGCGCTCCGTCTGGTAAAACTAGCGTTCGTAATGGAGATAGCACATTCGTCACGCTGTAACGGACTGAAAAGCACAAGGCTGAAAAGTCTCTCACCAAACTTCTACTAACACGACTGGTATTGAACTTCCCTTTAATAGTGCCACCGTACGTGTTGTACGTGACCACGTTCTTGGCGTTCGGAATTTCCGAAAACATTTGTGCGACCGCGTGTATGCAAGACAAGTTTGAGCCAACATCCGTTGGAAAAAAATCTACGGTTTTGTTGTCGAAACGTCCGATCATCTGTACGCGGCAAAGGGGTCATGTGAATTTGATGGTGTCCTACATTTTTATCACCCAATTTCCAGGGGAGAGGAGAGTGACAATAATGACTTTAGGGATGCTAATAGTGCTACATCTTATTACATATTTAGACATTGGGTATATTCTGTAGAGTAAACCTTTACTGGCATTAAAAAAGTAAATAATATACAATTAAAAGATTCAATACAAAAACAATGACATTCATTATAATTCCCATATTAAATATCAGAGATAAACGCAAGGATTTTGGCAAAATTAATTGTGCAGTGAAATGATTGATTTGCCATCTTGAAATTCAGTGGAAGTGTAAATTAACAATTTCTTAAAAAGAAAGTCCCTGAGCTACAAAAAACATCCGACTTACATGGAATTGTAGGTCGCACATATCTATATATATATATAAAATTAATAACAGGCAAGACAACCAATTTGGTGTTTTAAACGGCCGCGGTATTTAAATAAATAAATATCTTTATTCAAATTTTAATCGTTGAAATCATAAATAAATATATTCAAACTTTAAAACAAAATCTAAACACGCTCACTCATAGGACTCGAGCTATACTGAATAAATTAATAAACAAAGTCCTCCCTTGATCCAAGGGTGACATAACCACATAATGGTGCCAGCGACAGGGTGGGAGGGAAGGGTAGCTCCAAGCCTGACTGCTTCAGTGAAGCAACTGAGGAGAATCCTGTCACACAGGTGGCTTATATAACCTCCAGCCACCTGTGCCAGTACAAAAAACCCGCTCAAATCTGTGACTCACCCGCACTTTTTTTTTTTTTTTAAATAATAAATAGTCAATCTTTATTAAAACTTGTGGCGGCCACAATCCCATGTTGTGGGCTCCTTACTGTGCCCACTGTTCATACTACTCGTACTTAAGAACGGAGGCAGCGTGACGTAACGCTGGTCCCGGAAACCGCTGGAATGGCCAATTTGCTGCCCACCGCATGCTGCTCCCTACTGTCCGACGGACCTGCCAGCAATCCCACATCACTTCATGGCCTGTTAACCCTTCCCTATGCTATCTGGAACAAGAAAAAACTTTTTTGGTTAGAGTTACACTTAAAACATTTACCTGTTCCAACTTACATACAAATTCAACTTAAAAACAAACCTGCAGAAGCTATCTTTATCGTAACCTAGGGACTGCCTGTAGGTCTATGGCTTTTTTGCTTTATTTAGAGGTTTGTAGGGATTTGTGTGTGTGTATATTTAGGGTAGTTTAGTCTGTTTTTTTCATTTAGTTTTTTTTTTCATTTAGTGTTTTTTTTATGTT
Source organism: Rana muscosa (assembly GCA_029206835.1). Classification (NCBI taxonomy): domain Eukaryota; kingdom Metazoa; phylum Chordata; class Amphibia; order Anura; family Ranidae; genus Rana; species Rana muscosa. Next base: position 197,540,282 of record CM055117.1, read on the forward strand.
TGTGTTTTGTTCTTGATCATTATTTATATACTGTTGCTTTTATTTTTATATTACTTTTGCTGTCATTGTTTTCTTTTTTTGTGTATAGAAATATGAAATAATGAGACTATTGAAGGAGTATTTGGTTTATACAAAAACTGTTAAAAATGTAAAAATATTTTAAAGAAGCTTCCATAACCCTCAGAAGCCATTTGAGTGCCATGGCATCTTTAAAATAAGCAAAAACCATCTTAGCTTCACATTCCTCATTGGCTACATTGCATTTACTTGGAATGGTGAAAATTTGCTGAAATTTTCTATTTTTGCCAAAGCTTCAAAACTAGTGCAATAAGGAAAAGAAACCAATGGAAGAAGAAGGCATGATAAAATGTGAATAATGTATTTTCCCAGTAAAGGACATACAGTAAGTACAGTACATGCAATAATTTATGGTCTATACATCTATAGTTAAAGTCCAGCTCTGGTCACAATTATCTTTTTAAGTTTTAAATAGAGTAGAGAAGATTTAGAAATTGTATTTGTTGTTTACAGATGTATATGACTTCATTTTCGGAAATTCCCCATCACACAGGGTTTATTTACTAAAACTGGAGAGTGCAAAATCTGGTGCAGCTCTTCACAGAAACCAATCAGCTTCAAGGTTTTATTGTCAAAGCTTAATAAGCTGAAGTTAGAAGCTGATTGGCTACCATGCACAACTGCACCCGATATTGCACTTTTTAGTAAATCAACCCCTGTGTGTCTCTGCAACACCTCTTTGACACTAGAACAAGAAATATAGTAAAAAGAGGTTGACTGAGGTTTTTTTCCTACTGTCTCTGCCCCTATTAAAGAGATTTTCCATCACTTCGTCCTTCTCGCTCTCTTGTAACTGGGACAGGGAGTTAAAGGAAACCTCCCTATTGGGGATACAAACTGCGGTAAAATCTCAAGAGAGGTTTTATGTCTTCCCTGCTCTAGCCAAAACAAAAAGAAACATTTTGGCTGGAGTTGGGTTTTAAGAGAAAGTCTGTATTGGCATTTAAATCTGAAATTCTCTAAACTGAATTATGTATTATGAATTAAACATAATGACTCAAAACTTCAAATTTTACACTGCATCTTCACCTTAAAGATTGGCATTGGCAACATTGACAACATAGTAATTTCCAAGGAGCCTGTCAAGTCCAAAAGCACAAATGTGAGGATACGTGCTGATTTTAAAGTGTTACTAAATCCAAGAGCCTGCTTTCACTATATCTGGTCTCCCACAGTACACAGAACATGGAAGTGCAATAGTTTTAGTCAATATAAACTGCAAAATACATTTTCTCATCAGCAGCATATAGCAGTCTTGTGACTTCTATCAGTGTCTGGTTAAAGCTTGTAGAATGGGTTTTCATTCTGCTCTGACTGTCCTATGAGGCTAAGGACCCCTAACCCTTTGTCTGGACAGTGCTGATTGGCCCTGTGCTGATCACATACAACCATACACCCTCCCATGCCTCTTTACTATGAGGAGATATATTGTGGACCGTGGAAGAAATTGAGGATCATAAAAGATAGGATCAAACAGCCTTTTTACATAATGCAGAGAATTAACTCCTTAGACTCCACAGTAAGTATACCAAGCATGTTTTACTGCAGTGGTCATCAACCCTGTCCTCAGGGCCCACTAACAGGCCAGGTTTTATGTATTACCTTGGGGAGATGCAGACTAGAATACTGCAATCACTGAGCAACAAATTATATCACTTGTGATGTATTTCAGTTATCTTCCAAACCTGGCCGGTTAGTGGGCCCTGAGGACAGGGTTGATGACCACTTCTTTACTGCATATACAGACTGATTTTACTGTTGTGGGTTTAGTAACACTATAAGCCTGTTTTTTAAACATACATCTGAATTATATGGAAAGATGTTCTTTAGAATAAAAGGATATCCATAGAATCTGCTAAAAATGTTTTACAATTGTAAGTGAGCATGTACTGTGCACCTACAGCCCAAACTTTTTTTTTTTGATAGAGTAAGGAGAAAGTTAAAATCTCAGCCAGGTTTATATTGCTTAAAATGTAGAAAAAGCCAATGCTCCATGCAAGACCCTCTATCATTTATTGAGATTAAATTAAAAGTACTGTATATACTCGAGTATAAGCCGACCCGAATATAAGCCGAGGCACCTAATTTTACCACAAAAAACTGGGAACACTTATTGACTCGAGTATAAGCCTAGGGTGTCCATCTGCATGCCTCACTGTGCCTCACTTTGCCTCACTGTGTCCATGTGCATGCCTCACTGTGCCTCACTGTGTCCATGCCTCACTGTGCCTTACTGTGGCCATGCCTCACTGTGTCCATGTCTCACTGTGCCCATGCCTCACTGTGCCCATGCCTCACTGTCAGTGTGCCCATGCCTCACTGTGTCCATGCCTCACTTTGCCCAATCTCCCTACCTGATCTCTGGCGCTGTGTGACTAGACTGACTTTTAACATGGGAGTCTATGGAAGGGGTGCCCGGGTTTGAAAAGTCGGTGCTCCCCGGCCGTATGTCCCCCGGACAACAAACTTTGCACAAATGTAGAGGAAGAGTCAGGCTAAATTTGTGCCACGTTTGGGGTCCAGGGGACCTACGGCTGGCCGGGATCAGGTGCACAAATTTGAAGATGGACACAGACCCGAGTATAAGCCGAGGGGGGCATTTTCAGCACAAAAAAATGTGCTGAAAAACTCTACTTATAATCGAGTATATACGGTATCTAAAAAAGTCATATTCCACCTCAAATGATGTTTCAGGGCCTTGCTGTATCCTTTCTCAAGTTGACAGACAAATATATCTATACATCCATAATACAGAATATAGAGAAAGGTGCAGTGAGATTGCTCATTTTTGATGTCTATATATATTTGTAGTGTAGCACCCTCTAGTTTAGTGTGCCTGATGTAGATAGCTTTTTTTGTAAGCTGTATTGTAGGTAAATTTGGCTTGGCTAGCAGGGAGGCTGGATGACTCAGGAGGCAGCACCTCTGGTAACTCCCCCTGCTCTCTGGAACCTTGGAGAAGCATCCAGAAGTAGAGGGTGGAGTTTAGTAGGAACTACCTGGAGTGTTAAAGAGGGCCCCAGGCAACCCCCAATAAATGGGCTGGCAGGGGGCGGGTACCTCATAAATACTCATGAGTCAGACCAGCAGGGGCAGTCGGTGGAAGATGAAGATGGAGTGCTGAGGAGGCTGTTGGTGGCCCTTAAGGGTGCCCCCTAGTCTGGGGGGGATGACCTCGGCCCAGGGGCTCGGGTGCTGGAGGGACAGTCTACAACACACAGAGGTAATCCTTGCCAGAATGCACGGGAGCAGGTGTGAGGACAGAAGGAAAGAGTCAGCACGTCTGGGAGGTCTCCTGAGAGTCAGTCTGGAAGGACTGGTGAGTGTCAGTCTGGAAGACTGGGAGCGTCAGTCAGGAGGACTGGAAAAGTAGCCAGGATGGCTAGTGAAAGAGGCTGCTACAGCCAGGAGGGCTGGCATGGCCCGAAAACCAGTGACCACAGAAGGAAGTGCAGTAAATGTGTTAGTGGTGTCACTCTACATCCTACAAGTATAGGGGCTGCAAGTCCCTGCCTGTAATGGGCCAGTGCTACAGACTTTTATGCAGTGACACCACTGGTGATTTTCTAAGCAAGTGACGTGCTGGAAGAAGGAAAGGAGCTGTATATAGGACTGTAAACTTAAAGTCAAGTGGGCATCCCATAATACCCCCTACTCCCCATCCTAATTTTATCCCCTCAATAAAAATACAAAAAACAAAGTACTGGACTGTTTTCTGACTTACTGTGGAGATTCAGTGTGCCTGGCTGTGCAGGGTGGGGGATCCCAGTTCATGGGGTGTGCTACAGTAGGTTTTGTGTTTTTAGAACAGCCTAGCATTTGGCCCTGAAAGGAAGGTTTTGGGAGGTTAGTGGATGTATGGGAATCTCTAGGTAACCTGCACTTCATATCTGCAGTCCACGCCTTCTCTAGAGTGACAGAGTTTCTTTGGAGATAGTAACCCATGAGTTCCCTGTGACTGGCTGAATTACCTCAGCAATGGTGCCAGGTGTGGTGCAGAAGTGATAGCCATGCCACATGGCAAAGATCATACTGTATGAACCATACATGAATTATAATGTATTTGAATGGGTTGGCTAACGCACCAAAACACCCCAAACAAAAGTGAATGTAGCATTTTTGTGTGTGTTGTACAGCGCACCAATTCATGTTGCCGCATGGGCTACCGCAATACAACATTATAAAAATGTGACCTTATTAGGCTTAAATTACTAAAGGTAAATAAGTTGGTCACTTTGTAAGAGAAGATGCTCTTTGCAAGGAAACTTCTTTAGAACTTAAAGCGGAGCTCCACCCAAAAGGGCAAGTTCCGCTTTAAGGACTTTGACAGGAGGTACCTGCTTCCCACTTCCGTTCTGAGTGCCGCGGAGCTCGGAACAGAAATTCTCCTTCCTCCCCCCCTGCAGTCTTCTGGGACACTGACATGTTCCAGAAGACTGTATCCACCAATTACTATGTGCAGTGTGACTCGTGCATGCGCAGTGGGCACCTGATTGTGAAGCAGCAAGCTGTCACAGCCGGGTGCCCATAGTGAAGATGCCAGCGCTGGGGACCGAAGGCAGCAGGTGAGACCAACTGGGGTGAGTACATTGCTGGATCTTGGGACAGGTGAATGGCTGTTTTTTAAAAGTGGGCAGCTACAGTTTTTTTAGCGGCTGACTTTTATTTTTTCCACAGGTGGCTGGAACTCTTTAATGAATGTGGGGAAATTTCACCTTACAGTTAATACACAATTGTATTGTAAGGAAAATAAAAAACAACATTTGTGCTTGTATATGACTGGATGATGGAAATCAACAGAGCTTCCCCACATTCACTAACCTCTGGGGATAATTCCCTTGCAAAGTGTTACTTTATTCGCAAAGTGAACAGTTTATTTCCCTTTATTAAATCAACCCTGTTGTCTCTAACATCTAGTCTGTACCTTAAGATATTTGTGCTTGTATATCTGTAAATGTCTGTATACCATTGAAACATTGGGATTGATTTAGTAAAGGCAAATCGGCTTTTCAATTTGCAAAAAAAGTCGTGCCTTGCAAAGGAATTTGCCTCAGAGCTTAGCAATTGTGGTGAAGTTTCACTTTGCATAGAATACCCAATCACATGCAAGGAAAAAAACAAAACAAAAAAAAAAAACCAGCATGTTTGCTTGCAAGTACTTGAATGATAGAAGTCAGCAGAGCTTCATTCAGACACAGACCACCCAACCATTGGACCTTCCATCACCCGACCACCATTGCTCCCATCCTGAGCTGGCTGCTCCACCTTCCTTTTCCCCTTAGTTCTTCATCAGTGGTGCCTAGCCCAATAGGGCCCATAGTCACCCATCTTTACAGTAATGAGACAACGTTAAGTTTATGTAACGTTTACTTTCTGAATAATGGCATAAATTACAGCTAAAAACTTTAGTACCCAAGAGGGGGAGGCTGCCATATGAACATTAAATATTTGAAACAATCACTTAACTGAAAAGCATTTGAGTCCAAAGTCTTTGTCTTCACCCACTCTGGGAAAACATGTGTAGTCCAAAACACAACTACTGTACATCAAGCTTTTCCCATAGTTACTTCTTCCTGTGTGCCCCATTGACCTCCAGCCCCACCAACACTATATCACTGCAACATGGGGCATGGAGAGGTCTGAACCAACTCAGGAGGGGAGGACTCAGGAAATACCAAAAAACACAGAACAGTTTGAAGAGCTATTGAACCCCAAAGTGTATTATATTGCAGATTACCGATTGTTAAGCCTCATAAACACGATCGGACTTCCATCTGACTTTTCCGTGGATTTTTGTTCAAAGGGCGTTGGTCGTGAACTTGTTCTGCATACACACGGCAGGAATTTTTCAGCCAACTTTCACCAAATCATGTGGTTTTTCAGCTCTTTACCACCACCCTTTGGGCAACTTCTGCTATTGTTGTCTGATCTTTAGCATTGGTTCTGAGCATGCGTGTTTGTACTTTGGACTTTAGTCCGATGGACTTGTGTACACACGATCGGATTAGCCGACGTAGGACATTTGTTGCCGGAAAGTTTGTCTGTTCTCACAGCGAACATTTGTCCGATGAAAAAGCAAAAAATGTTGTCCGATGGAGCGTACACACGGTCTAATTATCTGCTAAAAAAAGGTCCGTCGGACATTTGTTGTCAAAAAGTCAGATCGTGTGTATGGCCCTTAACACTGCCCTTTCCACAGACTGACAATGTTGCTGTCCAAAGATGACTCCATTTCTCCTTCATCCAAAATGGAGACACCATAAGACCCCTTTCACACTGAGGGCGTATTGCAGGCGCTATAGCGTTAAAAATCCGCCCTCAAACAGCTGCTCCATTTTCTCCAGTGTGAAAGCCCGAGGGCTTTCACACTGGAGCGTTGCGCTAGCAGGGCGGTAAAAAAAGTCCTGCTAGTCGCATCTTTGGAGCGGTGAAGGAGCGGTGTGTTTAGCGCTCCTCCACAGCTCCTGCCCATTGAAATCAATGGGACAGCGCGGCTATACCTACCTGCTTCAGCAGCGCATTGCGGGCGGTTTTAACCCTTTCTCGGCTACTAGCGGCCGAAATGCGCTGCAAATCCGCCCATAGCGTTGGCGGTAAAAATAGCGGCGTTTTACCGCCGACGCTATGGGCGGCTCAGTGTGAAAGGGGTCTAAGAAAGGAAGCGTGTTTCTGGCTGGATCATCAGGTGAAAATAAATGAAAAAAAAAAGCAATATTTGTATAACTATTTAAAACAGTTTATTAATATAAATTATTTATTTTATTTTATTTTTTCCCCAAAATAACATTTTGGAAATGATTTCTTATCCATCTGACCTCTGCTAATTTTTGGTTGCCCATCCTTCAGACACATAGAATGGTTTGACAATATGATGTGGCTAAACCCACAGCTTTTTTTACCCTGTTTGACGTATAGATGGTGGTGGGTCTTTATCTTCTAATTGATGTGTCCATCTAATTGGATTATGGATGACTATTGAGTGCTCTTAAACACCGTTTGTAAATACCTTACCATACAAGAATCGACTATGGGAAAAAGAGGACATACACCTCTAGGATTCCAGTCAATCTATGGTTTTGATACAATGAGAATTTTGTGTTTCATCATGATGATTAGACATGTGCACTACCGAAAAATTAGTTTTTTTCGGAAATTCGGGAGATTCGAAAAATTTGTTTTTTTCGTTTTAGTTTTTTTAGTTTTTTTGCTTTTTTTGGAAATTCGGGAAATTCGAAAAATTCTTTTTTAGTTTTTTTGTTTTTTTTGGAAATTCGGGAGATTCGAAAAATTAGTTTTTTTCGTTTTCGTTTTTTTCGTTTTTTTGCTTTTTTCGGAAATTCGAAAAATTATTTTTTCGTTTTTTTGCTTTTTTCTGAAATTCTGGAAATTCGGAATTCCAAATTTCAGAATTACGAATTTTCGAATTTCCGAATTTCCAAAAAAACAAATAAAACGAAAAAACCGAATTTTTCGAATTTCCGAAAAAAGCAAAAAAACGAAAAAAACGAACTTCCGATTTTCGGAAATTCGGAAATTCAAAAGATTCGGAATTTGGAAATTCAACTTTCCAAATTTCCCATTTTCGAATTTTAGATTTTCGATTTTTGCAATTTCGAATTTTCGAATCTCGAATTTTCGAAATTCAGAATTTCGGAATTTTGGAAAATCGAAAATTCGGAAATCCGAAAATTTGTAAATTGAAATATTCGGAAATCCGAAAATTCGTAAATTGAAAAATTCGGAAATTCGGAAATTCGAAATTTCGGAAATTCGAAAATTCGGAAATTGAAAGATTTGGAAATTCGGAAATTTCGGAATTAACAAATTTCTCTAAATTTATGAAAAACGAATTAGAAACTAAACGAATTGCACATGTCTAATGATGATCATTCACATGTAGTCCTGAAGAAGATCTATCAAAGCACGTTGAGTCTACATGTGGATTGTATTGGATCTAAACAATTACTTAAACCCCAAATTCCGTATTTTATTGTTTGTTTTGTGTTTTGTTTTTTGTCGACTGTTGCGAAAAAATTTGTTGCTTTCATACACTCACTGGCCACTTTATTAGGTACACTTGTTCAATTGCTTGGTAACACAAAATGATAATTGGCCAATCATATGGCAGCAGTGGTGAAGACGACTTGTTGAAGTTCAAACCGAGCATCAGAAAAGGGAAGAAAGGAGACTTTAAGTGACTTTGAATGTGGCATGGTTGTTGGTGCCAGATGGGTTGGTCTGTTTTTTTTTTAAAACTTCTGATCTACTGGGATTTTCATGCACAACCATCTCTAGGGTTTACAGAGAATGGTCCAAAAAATAGAAAATATCCAGTGAGCGGCAGTTGAGTGGACGGAAATGCCTTGTTGATGTCAGAAGTCAGAAGAGAATGGGCAGACTGGTTTGACATGATAGAAAGGCAGCAGTAACTCAAATAATCACTCATTTCAACCAAGGTTTGCAGAATACCATCTCTGAATGCACAACACATTGATGCAGATGGGCTACAGCAGCAGAAGACCACAATGAGTGCCACTGCTGTCAGTTAAGAACAGAAATCTGAGGCCACAATTTGCACAGGCTCACCCAAATTACACAATAGAAGTTTGGAAAAACATTGCCTGGTCTGATGAGTCTCAATTTCAGCTGCAACATTCAGATGGTAGGGTCAAAATTTGGCATAAACAACATGAAAGCATGGATCCATCCTGCCTTGTATTAACGGTGCAGGCTGGTGGTGGTGTAATGGTGTGAGGGATATTTTCTTGGTACACTTTGGGCCCCTTAGTACCAATTGAGCATCGTTTAAACACCACGGCCTACCTGAGTATTGCTGCTCACCTTGTCCATCCCTTTATGACTACAGTGTACACATCTTCTGATGGCTACTTCCAGCAGGATAATGCACCATGTCACAAAGCTCAAATCATCTCACCACTGTTTTTTTAAACATGACAATGAGGTCACTGTACTCCATTGGCACCCACAGTCACCAGATCTCAATCCAATAGAGCTCCTTTGGGATGTGGTGGAAAGGGAGATTCGCATCATGGATGTGCATCCGACAAATCTGCAGCAACTGCGTGATGCTATCATATTAATATGGACCAAAATCTGTGAGAAATGTTTCCAACACCTTGTTGAATCTATGCCATGAAAAATTAGGGCAGTTCTGAAGGCCAAAAGGCATCCAACCTGGTAGTAGCAAGGTGTACCTACTAAAGTGAGCGGTGAGTGTAGATACAGTGGGTACGGAAAGTATTCAGACCCTCTTAAATTTTTCACTCTTTGTTATATTGCAGCCATTTACTAAAATCATCTAAGTTCATTTTTTTCCTCATTAATGTACACACAGCACCCCATATTGACAGAAAAACACAGAATTGTTGACATTTTTGCAGATTTATTAAAAAAGAAAAACGGAAATATTACTTGGTCCTAAGTATTCAGACCCTTTGCTCGGTATTTAGTAGAAGCACCCTTTTGATCTAATACAGCCATGAGTCTTTTTGGGAAAGATGCAACAAGTTTTTCACACCTGGATTTGGGGATCCTCTGCCATTCCTCCTTGCAGATCCCTCTCCAGTTCTGTCAGGTTGGATGGTAAACGTTGGTGGACAGACATTTTTAGGTCTCTCCAGAAATGCTCAATTGGGTTTAAGTCAGGGCTCTGGCTGGGCCATTCAAGAACAGTCAGAGTTGTTGTGAAGCCACTCCTTTGTTATTTTAGCTGTGTGCTTAGGGTCATTGTCTTGTTGGAAGATAAACCTTCGGCCCAGTCTGAGGTCCTAAGCACTCTGGAGAAGGTTTTCGTCCAGGATATCCCTGTACTTGGCCGCATTCATCTTTCCCTCGACTGCAACCAGTCGTCCTGTCCCTGCAGCTGAAAAACACCCCCACAGCATGATGCTGCCACCACCATGCTTCACGGTTGGGACTGTATTGGACAGGTGATGAGCAGTGCCTGGTTTTCTCCACACATACTGCTTAGAATTAATCTTGGTCTCATCAGACCAGAGAATCTTATTTCTCACCATCTTGGAGTCCTTCAGGTGTTTTTTTAGCAAACTCCATGCGGGCTTTCATGTGTCTTGCACTGAGGAGAGGCTTCCGTCGGGCCACTCTGCCATAAAGTCCTGACTGGTGGAGGGCTGCAGTGATGGTTGACTTTCTACAACTTTCTCCCATCTCCCGACTGCATCTCTGGAGCTCAGCCACAGTGATCTTTGGGTTCTTCTTTACCTCTCTCACCAAGGCTCTTCTTCCCCGATGGCTCAGTTTGGCCGGACGGCCAGCTCTAGGAAGGGTTCTGGTCATCCCAAACGTCTTTCATTTAAGGATTATGGAGGCCACTGTGCTCTTAGGAACCTTAAGTGCAGAAGAATTTTTTTGTAACCTTGGCCAGATCTGTGCCTTGCCACTATTCTGTCTCTGAGCTCTTCAGGCAGTTCCTTTGACCTCATGATTCTCATTTGCTCTGACATGCACTGTGAGCTGTAAGGTCTTATATAGACAGGTGTGTGGCTTTCGTAATCAAGTCCAATCAGTATAATCAAACACAGCTGGACTCAAATGAAGGTGTAGAACCATCTCAAGGATGATCAGAAGAAATGGACAGCACCTGAGCTAAATATATGAGTGTCACAGCAAAGGGTCTGAATACTTAGGACCATGTGATATTTCAGTTTTTATTTTTTAATAAATCTGCAAATATGTCAACAATTCTGTGTGTTTTTCTGACAATATGGGGTGCTGTGTGTACATTAATGAGGGAAAAAAATGAACTTAAATGATTTTAACAAATGGCTGCAATATAACAAAGAGTGAAAAATTTAAGGGGGTCTGAAGACTTTCCGTACCCAGTGTATATATATATTAGACTTGTGCACAACGGAAAAATTTGTTCCGTTTCGGTTCGTTTCTTTCCGGTCCTGTTGATTCGTAATCATTCGTAATTTTGCTAGACGGGATTTTTCGTGTTCGGACTCATTCGTATTTTTGCAAGCGACATTTTTCGTTGAATTTTTTGTTGCTTTATAATTCGTACTTTCGGTAGAGTACGTTGTTTTTCGTTGATTCTGGACACAACTCCTACTTTCGTAACTTTTTTTGGGTTCGTTGATTCGTAATTTTCCGTGTCTCTCTCACAACGACGCTGCCTATTATGCCTAATGTGCTTCGAATGGATTTGTACTTTTCTAAATACATAGCGGTTATTTGTAACGATTCGAAATCTCGTATTTTACTTTCGTTTTTTACATGCGGCTATAGGCTCCGCCCCTGTACACCATTTTGAGAGGGTTCAGCACGGTGAGGGAGAAGCAGAGAGCAGAGCAGAGTGAGTGTTATTGTGCTTCGAATGGATTTGAAATCTCGTATTTTACTTTCGTTTTTTCATGCGGCTATAGCCTCCGCCCCTGTACACCATTTTGAGAGGGAGTTCAGCATGGTGAGGGAGAAGCAGAGAGCAGAGTGAGTGTTATTGTGCTTCGAATGGATTCGTACATTCGTAACTTTTTTCATAACGAATTATGCCGAAGACCTTCGGGCATTCGCTATTTTGCGGTATAATTTATTTCGGATTCGGTTTTATTCGTAATTGCTCTGTTCGGAAATTCGAATGCTTCCGAATGTCCGAAAGTTGCTAAATTCGGACGAATTTTGATTCGTTACGAAACGAATTGCACAAGCCTAATATATATATATATATATATATATTACCCTTTAAGCCAGGTATATGTGTACCTGGCTTAAAGGGTAAGGAAACATTCACACATATGTTCTAACCCTTGAAGGGATAACACATAAAAGAATATAATTGTATTCCTTCACAGAGCACCAATATATTTGGCAGAGAACTATTCACAGCAGTTCCTATGCTTTCAATCTACTGAGGTAATTTAAGATGAAAGTGTTATATGGAAAAGTATACTGTATTTCTGTTGGATTGCTATAGATTTCCAGGTACACATAAAAGAGAGAATACAACTTTCCATGTTGTAATCTAGTTTTAATAAATCAGAGCAGTTATCAGCTCCAGAGTTCAGGCAAAAGGATAAGACTTGGGTTAAAAGATTGCATTCATTTAACGACACATGTCATCCACTGACAAGAGGATAATGCTGGCTATGTTAAAGATCAGCCTAAGTTGTTTTTGGATGCAGTTTTCGTTTGTCACCACATTAGTTTGATGTGATCAATATTGCGCTGCCAGTAAGGGGACAATAGCTTGTTTCCACTAAAAGTCAGTCGCAACGAAATGCAATCTGGTGTTGTTAGACACATCTTCAATTTGTGCTGTTTATAAAAGCAGAGCAGAGCATTCACATAGAATAGTGTCTGTTGTCAGATGACATTAATGGCGCGAGTCTTTTTCTGTGCCGTGCAACAATTTGCTAACCTAATGATTTCATGTCAGTGGTTAAGTTTCCTACAGTGCTGGGCCTCTAATGACAGTGTAACATGTGATAATAGAACACTAGCTAGCAAATGGAAAACAGATTCTGAATATTGCCTTAATGTACATTGTGACATGGAAAAAACAAGTAAGGCAGACAGCATATGTAGCCATAATAACGTTGTCCTATTGTGTTATTTACAATAACCATCTCTCCAATAATGTACAAGTATGGCCGGTTATATCAACCGTATACAACCTACATTGTAGCCACATATTTTCTGGTGACAGACTTCACCATCAAGAGTTAATTCATTGCTGCCTATTCTCTTAGGTGCACATTAGATTTGTGCACAACGGAAAAATTTGTTTAGTTTCGGTTCATTTCTTTTCGGTCCTGTTGATTCGTAATTGTTCGTAATTTTGCTAGACGGGATTTTTCGTGTTCGGACTAATTCGTATTTTCGCAAGCGACATTTTTAGTTGAATCGGAATGATTCGTATTAATGTAAGCCTTATTTTTCGTTGATTTATAATTCGTACTTTCGGTAGAGTACATTGTTTTTCGTTGATTCTGGACACAACTCCTACTTTCGTAACTTTTTTTGGGTTCGTTGATTTGTAATTTTCCGTGTCTCTCTCACAACGACGCTGCCTATTATGCCTAATGTGCTTTGAATGGATTTGTACTTTTCTAAATACATAGCGGTTATTTGTAACGATTAGAAATCTCGTATTTTACTTTAGTTTTTTACATGCGGCTATAGCCTCCGCCCCTGTACACCATTTTGAGAGGGAGTTCAGCACAGTGAGGGAGAAGCAGAGAGCAGAGCGTTATTGTGCTTCGAATGGATTCGTACATTCATAACTTTTTTCATAACAAATTATGCCGAAGACATTCGGCCATTCACTTTTTGTGATATAATTTATTTCGGATTCCGTATTTATTCGTAATTGCTTTGTCCGGAAATTCGAATGCTTCCAAATGTCCGAAAGTTGCTAAATTCGGACGAATTTCGATTCGTTACGAAACAAATTGCACAAGCCTAGTGCACATTGCAAAGAGTTATAGATCTCAATCTCTGAAAACCAGGCATCAGGAATCCAATAAAATTTCTAAATTTTAACATAAAATGTTTACATTTTGAGAAATTCTTAAGAGAAGTATGGGTTTACTTTTTTTTTTGGATTCATACTTACCTCGGTGGATGGAGCATCAGACCGATGCTCCATCTGTCCCCCGGCTTCTTTGCACTTAGAACTGAGCCACCGAACATCGCCGATGGCTCGGTTCTCACATATCCCAGAGAGGAAAGCCGCTGACTGTCAGGTCAGCGGCTTTCCTCTCTGCTTCTTCACGCTCATTGGAGCACTGAGCCGAGGAGGGGCGGGGAGAGGCTGTCCCAGCGTGTCAGCGGCAGCTGGCGGATCCCGACTTGGAAGTCATGATGACGCGCTGCCCCGACTGATGGCAGTGACGTCAGCGGAGAGCGGACTTCAGACCGCTCTCCGTTGAAAATGAGTCACAGGAGTGCAAAACTAATTGCACTCCTGTGACCCTTAGGAGAAGCCCAGCCTAAAAAGCTCAGGCTGGACTTCTCCTTTAAGTCAGTATGCTGTATATGGCTAGTGATCAGCAGATATTTACTGGCTCAGTAACTATGTCCATACCTCCCAACTTTGTGAGATGGGAAAGAGAGACACGTTATAGCATGAAGCAGTGGCTGCTGGTACCAAAGTAAGACTTTTCAGATGATTGCAGGCTAAAGCATCTCAAGATGCACACAAAAAAAAAATGCCCATGGGACTTTTAGACAAATTAATGCATAAAAAGCCAATCACACAGTTCCAAGGAGGAAGCTTGGTGGCGTGGTTGGCTTTTTATGTATTAATTTATCTATTTTGATGGATGTTTTGGTTTGAAGTCTCCCTTAGAAATTTAGGGTGGTATATCCGCCCATTTGCAGTAATCTTTCTGCTACTCTAGAAAGAGTCATCTATACTACGCCAGTAGGCCAGGAGTTTCTCATTAATTGCATCTATCTGTGCTTCTCCCGAAGAAGCGAGACTCCTCTCGCGCAACGCTTCAAAACTGAGCATAACTATTCTAGACCACTGACAGTCATCTCTGTGACATATCAAGTTCTCATGGAAAGGTTTATCACATGAATGTAAAAGTTACCAATATGATGATGTCTAATATATTTTATTTTTTCTGCATTACATGTTGTTTTTAAATGTGTGTTGAATAAATAATTTATAAATTTTACCGGGTACGTTCTAAGGTGTGTTGAATAAATCATTTATAAATTTTACCTGGTACGTTCTAAGTTCCATGGGAAATTTTGTTTTTTGTTGTGTGCATACTATTGGGGACTGAATAGCACCTCTACCCATCTCATACCAACTCTATTTTCTTTATAAAGCATCTCAAGATGCCATTCAGTAAAATAACCTCTTTTTTTAATTAATATATTTTTGTATATAGAGGGTCTGCTTCTGGCAGGAGGCCTGGGCCAATAGCTCCTTTTGCCCCTTATAGATATGGCACTACAGAGCATGTCTGCATTTTCAATCTCACAATGGCCATGCTATACAGCCACAGCATACACCAGAGCTTTCACAGTATGGGCAGGAGCTTTTGGCAGGAGGTTCAATGCGGCAGGAGGTTTTGTTATGGACAGGCATGTAAGCAGGTCCTTCCAAGGGGTTTAGTGCATTGTGTGTTTTTGACTATTATGGTTTAGATTACTTTATTTGGATTTCCTTGTAAAACTGTATATCCCAAGTTTATTGCATTCCTTAGTTCTGCTGGCCCTGCCGGTGTAATACTTTCTTTGAGGTAATGGTTAACACTGCTGGCCAGGTTTTCCCAGGCTTTTTGGGGACGTACTAACCTCTGTTGGTGCAAACACATAAAAAGGGAGGGAAGCACCTCTCGGGGGCACCTCAGTTATTAACTCGGCCGGAGGTAGGGTTCCATGTCTCCTCATTCAAGGAACAGAATGCTGCTAAGGTTGTGAATTACTATTTCCACCTAACTACCCCCTGTGAATGCCTAGTCGGGGGTTCCAGGAATATGGACTTACAGTGCCTTGAAAAGGTATTCATACTGCTTGAAATTTTCCAAATTTTTGTCATGTTACAACCAAAAACATAAATGTATTTTATTGGGATTTTATGTGATAGACCAACACAAAGTGGCACATAATTGTGAAGTGGAAGGAAAATGATAAATGGTTTTCAAAATGTTTTATTTGTTTAATTTGTATTCAGCTACCTTTACTCTGATACCCATAACTAAAATCTAGTTGAACCAATTGCCTTTAAAAGTCACCTAAATAGTAACTAAAGTCTACCTGAGTGAAATGTAATCTCAGTATAAATACAGCTATTCTGTGAAGCCCTCAGAGGTTTGTTAGAGAACCTTAGTGAAAAAATAGGCATCATGAAAGCCAAGGAACACACCAGACAGGTCAGGGATAACATTGTGGAGAAGTTTAAAGCAGGGTTAGGTTATAAAAAAATATCCCAAGCTTTGAACATCGCACAGAGCACTGCTCAATCCATCATCCTAAAATGGAAAGAGTATGGCACAACTGCAAACTTACCAAGAATTGTCCGTCCGCCTAAACTGACAGGCCGGGCAAGGAGAGCATTATTCAGAGAAGCAGGTAACTCTGGAGGAGCTGCAGAGATCTACAGCTCAGGTGGGAGATTCTGTCCACAGGACAACTATAAGTTGTGCACTCCACAAATCTGGCCTTTATGGAAGAGTGGCAAGAAGAAAGCCATTGCTGAAAGAAAGCCATACGAAGTCCCGTTTGCAAGAAGCCACGTGGGAGACACAGCAAACATGTGGAAGAAGGTGCTCTGGTCAAAATTTGACTTTTTGGCCTAAAAGCAAAATGCTATTTGTGGTGGAAAAATAACACTGCACATCACGCTGAACACACCATTCCCACCGTGAAACATGGTGGTGGCAGCATCATGTTATGGGGGTGCTTTTCTTCAGCAGGGACAGGGAAGCTGGTCAGAGTTGATGGGAAAATGGATGGAGCCAAATACAGGGCAACCTCAGAAGAAAACCTGTTAGAGTCTGCAAAAGACTTGAGACTGGGGTGGAGGTTCACCTTCCAGCAGGACAATGACCCTAAACATATAGCCAGAGCTACAATGGAATGGTTTAGATCAAAGCATATTCATGTGTTAGAATGGCCCAGTCATAGTCCAGACATAAATCCAATTAAGAATTTGTGGCAAGACTTGAAAATTGCTGTTCACAGACACTCTCCATCAAATCTGACAGAGCTTGAGCTATTTTGCAAAGAAGAATGGGCAAACATTTCACTCTCTAAATGTGCAAAGCTGGTAGATACATCCCCAAAAAGACTTGTAGCTGTAATTGCAGCGAAAGGTGGCTCTACAAAGTATTGACTCAGGGGGGCTGAATACAAATGCACGCTACACTTTTCACATATTTATTTGTAAAAAAAATTGGAACGCCATTTATCATTTTCCTTCCACTTCAGAATTATGTGCCACTTTGTGTTGGTCTATAACATAAAATCCCAATAAAATACATTAAGGACATGAGGAGACGGGGCTTTGTTACAGTGGACGGCCGTCGACTGCAGTTGCATGACACAGCAGGAGATCAAAGGCACAGTGAGGCTGCAGATGGGCACAGTGAGGCTGCAAATGGGCACAGTGAGGCTGCAGGTGGACACACACAGTGAGGCTACAAATGCTTTTCCACTTACAGTAGCTGCTGCATTTCCCACCCTAGGCGTATGCTCGAGTCAATACGTTTTCCCATTTTTTTGTGGTAAAATTAGGTGCCTCGGCTCATATTCGGGACAGCTTATACTCGAGTACTGTATATAAGGTACATTTTTGGTTGTAACATGACAAAATGTGGCAAATTTCAAGGGGTATGAATACTTTTTTAAGACACTATATGCCACAACTAAATGGACTTTCTCATCTTTACAAGGGCAATCAGGGACACCAGGAGAAAAGCTAAGGTGCTTTTGGGAGAACATGTACAGGAATGTATATTGAAGATTACCTGATAAACTGTTCATCTGTTGTATTTAAACATCTTTATTAAAAATGTTTATTGTTATTCAACTTGGCCTGGTCTAAAGTTACTTCAGGACAATCTTAAACGGCTGCAATGCATGCATGGTGTATCACAAGAACAGGGTTTAATAAAGGGGATAAGATGAGATAGAGAATATACAGTACAAATGTCTAACATGTCTAGAAATGTGCAGTGAAGCTATATTGTTGACCCAGCCTGAGAGTCACAGAAGATGGAGTGAGGCCTTGGGAGAAGAGCAAGCACAGGTTCGGCACAGAGAACATCTTCCTAGTATTCACATGAAACATATAAACTGATGTCACTGGGAGTGTGGTGACGGGTTACTGGGCTGTTGGAATCTGGTACAGGTATAAGTTCAGTGTTACTGGCTCAGAAATGCTGCACAATATAGAGAGAGAAGAGTTATGAAGTGTATAGATGAACCGTTATTCCTAGTGCATAGAGTATAGTGAGGAACTGATGTCTCGAATGAACAACGTGAAGTGTTACAAAACTTGGCCCATGGCTTACAAGGAGTTAGTTATGTTTTCTATGGAGGGAAATCGCTTTTAAGTTGGAGTGCTGCCTTAACGCCAATCTTGCATTAAATGATGGCCTCAGCCAGCCTTTGGGGGCACTAGCGAGCACTCTCTGAGCCCCCACTTGCACGCACTAAGCCCCGCCCACAGGCAGCTTTGCCTATCCCCTGACAGTAAGAACTGGCTCACTTTCATTAAAATAAACGAGTTTTGGATTACCAATGACTACAAAACTCCTGCTGCCTATGCTACAGACTAAATATTGAATTGTAAATATTTAACTGGGTATTCGGGAATGGGAGAGGGTTCAAGTATTGTGGGGTTGTGGTTTTAAAGTATTTTTGTGCACTCTGTTTCGATTTTTTTTTTTACTTAAAAGACAATGCGGTGTATTACTGTGAAAAACTCACAACGTGTTTTGCAACTGGCCAATTCATACAGAGTTTAGGGCTTTATCTTAATTTTTTCTAAAAGCTTTTAGATCTATTGCAACTGCTACTTGCCCTGGTCAATTCATGCTTATTACTTGATAAAAAAACGTGCAGCCATAACTATCTAAAAATCCAAGCTAAATGTAAGAGTTAAAACGTTAATCATACATCCAAAATATGTGATGGCAAAAGACAGTGTGGCTGATGCTGTCTGTAAAAATCATACTGTTCTGTAACACAACATGCAGCTTAAAAGCACATCCCAAGCATGTAATTTAACCGCTTGCCGAGGTCGGGGGAGCGCAGGTGCCTGCACCCGCTGTGATTATTCACAATGGGAGCCGATCAGCGGGCACCGCGGACTCCATGTCCGTCAGCACCCGCCAATTGTTTGTTACACAGACAGAACGGCAGTCTGCCTATATAAACAAGGCAGATTGTTGTTCTGTAAGCATGGTAGGCATTGATCCTGTGTTCCTGCAAAACAGGAACACGGATCTTTGCCTTCCACTAGTACCAACACCTCCCACAGTTTAGTAAAACACAGGCTAGTAACACATTAAACCCCTTGATTGCCCCTGTTAACAGTGCAGTATGTATGTATGACAGTGCAAATTTTTAAGCAATGACCCCCAAAAAGTGTCAAAAGTGTCAGTTAGTGTCGCGACTGTCCGCTGAAATATCGCAGTCCCGCTAAAAGTCGCTGATCACCACCATTACTAATTAAAAAAAATTATTAAAGAAAAATTCCATAAATATATCCCATAGTTTGTAGATGCTGTAACTTTTGCGCAAACCAATCAATATACCCTTAATGTGATTTTTCTTTACCAAAAATATGTAGCAGAATACATATTGGCCTAAATTGATGAAGAAAATCGATTTTTTCATTTTTTTTATTAGATATGTTTTATAGCAGAAAGTAAAATATATATATTTTTTTCAAAATTGTCATTCTTTTTTTGTTCATAGCGCAATAAACAAAAAACGCAGAGGTGATCAAATACCACCAAAATGAAAGCTGTATTTGTAGGAAAAAAAAGGCATGCATTTTATTTGGGTACAGCATCGCAGGACCGTGCAATTATCAGTTAAAATAATACAGTGCCGTATCACAAAAAATGGCCTGGTCATGAAGGGGGGGGGGGAATCTTCCAGAGCAGAAGTGATTTAAGGATTTGTTGTTTTTCCATGTCACCCTAAAACATTCCATTCACTGTATGGTATTTTTTACTTTTTGCTATAATAAATATCCCCAAAAAAATATATCATTTTTTTTTTCCTCAGTTTAGGCCGATATGTATTCTTCTACATATTTTTGGTAAAAAAAAATCAATAAGCGTTTATTGATTGGTTTTCGCAAAAGTTATAGCGTCTACAAAATAGGGGATAGTTTTATGGCATTTTTATTAATATTTTTTTTTTACTAGTAATGGCGGCGATCAGCGATTTTTATTGTGACTGCGACATTATGGCGGACACATCGTACACTTTTGACACCATTTTGGGACCATTGTCATTTATACAGCGATCAGTGCTATAAAAATGCACTGATTACTGTGAAAATGACACTGGCAGTGAAGGGGTTAATCTGTAGGGGGCGCTGAAGCGGTTAAGTGTTTTCTAGGGAGTGATTACTACTGTGTGGGGGCGTGGCTTGGCGTGTGACATCACTGATCGTCGTTCCCTATGACAGGGAACAGACGATCAGGGACACTCACACTAGGAAGCACGGGGAGAGGTTTGTTTACACTTACCTCTCCCCGTTCTTCAGCTCTGTGACCTGATCATGGGACACCGGCGGCGATCGGGTCCGCGGGTCCCGCGGGCACGGTCACGGAGCTCAGGACCGGCGCGCGACCCACGGCTGGGCTTCTTAACCACTTAAGCCCCGGACCATTTCGGGCCATTAGGACCAGGCCTGTTTTTGGGATTCGGCACTGCGCTGCTTTAACTGTAAATTGTGCGGACATGCAATGTTGTACCCAAATGAAATTTGCGTCCTTTTCTTCCCACAAATAGAGCTTTCTTTTAATGGTATTTGATTGCCTCTGCGATTTTTATTTTTTGCGATATAAACAGAAAAAGACCGAAAATTTTGAAAAAAAATGATATTTTCTACTTTTTGTTATAAGAAAAATCGAATAAACTCAATTTTAGTCATACATTTAGGCCAAAATGTATTCAGCCACATGTCTTTAGTAAAAAAAATGTCAATAAGCGTATATTTATTGGTTTGCGCAAAAGTTATAGCATTTACAAACTAGGGTACATTTTCTGAAATTTACACAGCTTTAAATTTATGACTGCCTATCTCATTTCTTGAGGTGCTAAAATGACAGGGCAGTACAAAACCCCCCCAAATGACCCCATTTTGGAAAGTAGACACCCCAAGGAAATTGCTGAGAGGCATGTTGAGCCCATTGAATATTTTTTTTTTTTTGTCCCAAGTGATTGAATAATGACAAAAAAAAAAAAAAAAAATTACAAAAAGTTGTCACTAAATGATATATTGCTCACACATGCCATGGTTATATGTGGAATTGCACCCCAAAATACATTCTGCTGCTTCTCCTGAGTACGGGGATACCACATGTGTGGGACTTTTTAGGAGCCTAGCCACGTACGGGACCCGGGAAACCAAGCACCGCCTTCAGAATTTCTAAGGGCGCAAATTTTTGATTTCACTCCTCACTACCTATCACAGTTTCGAAGGCCATAAAATGCCAAAATAGCACAAAACCCCCCCAAATGACCCCATTTTGGAAAGTAGACACCCCAAGCTATTTACTGAGAGGCATATTCAGTCCATGGAATATTTTATATTTTGCCACAAGTTGCGGGAATATGACAAACTTTTTTTTTTTGCACAAAGTTGTCACTAAATGATATATTGCTCACACATGCCATGGGCATATGTGAAATTACACCCCAAAATACATTCTGCTGCTTCTCCTGAGTACGGGGATACCACATGTGTGGGACTTTTTGGGAGCCTAGCCGCGTACGGGACCCCAAAAACCAAGCACCGCCTTCAAGGTTTCTAAGGGCATAAATTTTTGATTTCACTCCTCACTACCTATCACAGTTTTGAAGGCCATAAAATGCCAAGATGGCACAAAACCCCCCCAAATGACCCCATTTTGGAAAGTAGACACCCCAAGCTATTTGCTGAGAGGCATGTTGAGCCCATTGAATATTTTTTTTTGTCCCAAATGATTGAATAATGACAAAAAGAAAAAACAAATGTACAAAAAGTTGTCACTAAATGATATATTGCTCACACATGCCATGGTTATATGTGGAATTGCACCCCAAAATACATTCTGCTGCTTTTCCTGAGTACGGGGATACCACATGTGTGGGACTTTTTGGGAGCCTAGCCGCGTGCAGGGCCCCAAAAACCAAGCACCGCCTTCAGGATTTCTAAGGGCGTAAATTTTTGATTTCACTCCTCACTACCTATCACAGTTTCGAAGGCCATAAAATGCCAAAATAGCACAAAACCCCCCCCAAATGACCCCATTTTGGAAATTAGACACCCCAAGCTATTTACTGAGAGGCATGTTCAGTCCATGGAATATTTTATATTTTGCCACAAGTTGCGGGAATATGACAAACTTTGTTCTTTTTGCACAAAGTTGTCACTACATGATATATTGCTCACACATGCCATGGGCATATGTGAAATTACACCCCAAAATACATTCTGCTGCTTCTCCTGAGTACGGGGATACCACATGTGGGGGACTTTTTGGGAGCCTAGCCGCGTACGGGACCCCAAAAACCAAGCACCGCCTTCAAGGTTTCTAAGGGCATACATTTTTGATTTCACTCCTCACTACCTATCACAGTTTTGAAGGCCATAAAATGCCAAGATAGCACAAAACCCCCAAAAATTACCCCATTTTGGAAAGTAGACACCCCAAGGAAATTGCTGAGAGGCATGTTGAGCCCATTGAATATTTTTATTTTTTTGTCCCAAGTGATTGAATAATGACAAAAAGAAAAAAAAAATGTACAAAAAGTTGTCACTAAATGATATATTGCTCACACATGCCATGGTTATATGTGGAATTGCACCCCAAAATACATTCTGCTGCTTTTCCTGAGTACGGGGATACCACATGTGTGGGACTTTTTGGGAGCCTAGCCGCGTACAGGGCCCCAAAAACCAAGCACCGCCTTCAGGATTTCTAAGGGCGTAAATTTTTGATTTCACTCCTCACTACCTATCACAGTTTCGAAGGCCATAAAATGCCAAAATAGCACAAAACCCCCCCAAATTACCCCATTTTGGAAAGTAGACACCCCAAGCTATTTGCTGAGAGGCATGTTGAGTCCATGGAATATTTTATATTTTGCCACAGGTTGCGGGAATATGACAAACTTTTTTTTTTGCACAAAGTTGTCACTAAATGATATATTGCTCACACATGCCATGGGCATATGTGAAATTACACCCCAAAATACATTCTGCTGCTTCTCCTGAGTACGGGGATACCACATGTGTGGGACTTTTTGGGAGCCTAGCCGCGTACGGGACCCCAAAAACCAAGCACCGCCTTCAAGGTTTCTAAGGGCATAAATTTTTGATTTCGCTCCTCACTACCTATCACAGTTTTGAAGGCCATAAAATGCCAAGATGGCACAAACCCCCCCCAAATGACCCCATTTTGGAAAGTAGACACCCCAAGCTATTTGCTGAGAGGCATGTTGAGCCCATTGAATATTTTTTTTTGTCCCAAATGATTGAATAATGACAAAAAGAAAAAAAAAATGTACAAAAAGTTGTCACTAAATGATATATTGCTCACACATGCCATGGTTATATGTGAAATTACACCTCAAAATACATTCTGCTGCTTCTCCTGAGTACGGGGATACCACATGTGTGGGACTTTTTGGGAGCCTAGCCGCGTACGGGACCCCAAAAACCAAGCACCGCCTTCAAGGTTTCTAAGGGCATAAATTTTTGATTTCACTCCTCACTACCTATCACAGTTTTGAAGGCCATAAAATGTCAAAATAGCCCAAAACCCCCACAAATGACCCCATTTTGGAAAGTAGACACCCCAAGCTATTTGCTGAGAGGCATGGTGAGTATTTTACAGCTCTCATTTGTTTTTGAAAATTAAGAAAGACATTTTTTTTTCTTTTTTTTTTTCTTTTTTTACATTTTCAAAACTTTGTGACAAAAAGCGAGATCTGCAAAATACTCAACATACCTCTCAGCAAATAGCTTGGGGTGTCTACTTTCCAAAATGGGGTCATTTGGGGGGGTTTTGTGCCATCTGGGCATTCCATGGCCTCCGAAACTGTGATAGGCAGTGAGGAGTGAAATCAAAAATTTACACCCATAGAAATCCTGAAGGCGGTGCTTGGTTTTTGGGGTCCCGTACGCGACTAGGCTCCCAAAAAGTCCCACACATGTGGTATCCCCGTACTCAGGAGAAGCAACAGAATGTATTTTGGGGTGTAATTCCACATATGCCCATGGCATGTTTGAGCAATATATAATTTAGTGACAACTTTTTGTACATTTTTTTTTTTTTTGGTCATTATTCAATCACTTGGGACAAAAAAAAAAAATATTCAATGGGCTCAACATGCCTCTCAGCAAATAGCTTGAGGTGTCTACTTTACAAAATGGGGTCATTTGGGGGGGTTTTGAACTGTCCTGGCATTTTATGCACAACATTAGGAAGCTTATGTCACACATCATCCACTCTTCTAACCACTTGAAGACAAAGCCCTTTCTGACACTTTTTGTTTACATGAAAAAAAAATTTTTTTGCAAGAAAATTATGTTGAACCCCCAAACATTATATATTTTTTTAAAGCAAAGGCCCTACAGATTAAAATAGTGGGTGTTGCATTTTTTTTTCCACACAGTATTTGCGCAGCGATTTTTCAAACGCATTTTTTGGGGGAAAAACACACTTTTTTTATTTTTAATGCACTAAAAAACACTATATTGCCCAAATGTTTGATGAAATAAAAAAGATGATCATAGGCCGAGTACATGGATACCAAACACGACATGCTTTAAAATTGCGCACAAACGCGCAGCGGCGACAAACTACATTCATTTTTAAAAGCATTTAAAAGCCTTTACAGGTTACCACGTTAGATTTACAGAGGAGGTCTACTGCTAAAATGACTGCCCTCGATCTGACCTTCGCGGTGATACCTCACATGCATGATGCAATTGCTGTTTACATATGACGCTAGACCGACGCTTGCGTTCGCCTTTGCGCAAGAGCAGGGGGGGGGGACAGCGGTGCTTTTTTTTTTATTATTATTATTTATTTTGCTTTTTTTTTATTTTTAAACTGTTCCTTCCATATCTTTATTTTTATCATTTTTATTGTTATCTCAGGGAATGTAAATATCCCCTATGATAGCAATAAGTAGTGACAGGTACTCTTTTTTTGAAAAAAATTGGGGGGTTAGACCCTAGATCTTTCCTCTGCCCTCAAAGCATCTGACCACACCAAGATCGGTGTGATAAAATGCTTTCCCAATTTCCCAATGGCGCTTTTTATATTCGGGGGGGGGACATTCCCTCCCACTGCTTGTAAAAGCAGTCTAGAGGCTAATTATCTGCTAGAATTGCTTTTACATGAAAGCCGGCTGCTGGCTGAAAAGAATGATACCAAGATGATACCTAAACCCGCAGGCATCATTCTGGTATAAACATTCAAAGTCCAGCAACATACCAGTACGTTGCTGGTCCTTGTTGGACATGTATTGTAATCTTTTTTTTCATACAGCCTATTGGCTGAACAAAAAAAAGAGATTGATTGGTGGGTATGCCCACCATTAGAATACCTCCCTTCATCCACCCACTTCTAATGATGGGCATATATGCCGAAGCATGGGGGCATCCTCCCGCAAAAAAGTTATGCCGCGTACACACGGTCAAGCCTTCGTCGGAATTTCGACCGTATGTACGCGGCATAAAAGGTTATGCCGCGTACACACGGTCGGACTTTTCCACGGGCAAGCCTCCGTTGGAATTTCGACCGTATATACGCGGCATTAGGAGCAAAATCGCTCCTCCGCCCCTGCTGCCCCCATGCTTCGGCATATATGCTATTTTTTTTAACTGTGGTGGTGAAATCACCTCCTACAGCGTTGGAGTCACGGCTTTATGTATCGTGGGAGCAAACGCTGTTGCTGTCAAGATAAATAGATCCGCGCTGCAACTGAATGGCGTACCTGCTAAGCAAATGGTGGTTAACATTAAAACAAAGTAACATTACAGTACAACAGTAAGACCTTACCATGCCATACCTGCAAAGCAAATACCAAAACAAAACCTAGTAAAAAATAAAAAAATGTTTTAACGCAACCTGTGCCTAAAATATATATATGCCGAAGCATGGGGGCATCCTCCCGCAAAAAAGTTATGCCGCGTACACACGGTCGGAATTTTCCACGGGCAGGCCTCCGTCGGAATTTCGACCGTATGTACGCGGCATTAGGAGCAAAATCGCTCCTCCGCCCCTGCTGCCCCCATGCTTCGGCATATATGCTCTTTTTTTTAACTGTGGTGGTGAAATCACCTCCTACAGCACTGGAGTCACGGCTTTATGTATCGTGGGAGCAAACGCTGTTGCTGTCAAGATAAATAATTCTGCGCTGCAGTTGA
Organism: Rana muscosa; assembly: GCA_029206835.1. Lineage (NCBI taxonomy): Eukaryota > Metazoa > Chordata > Amphibia > Anura > Ranidae > Rana > Rana muscosa. The sequence continues at coordinate 197,566,470 of CM055117.1, forward strand.
ATGGCGCACCTGAAAACAAAAAATTACATACCTGAAAAGCAAGCATGATAAAACATTGCAGAATAGAATACAGTAAAAAAGAGCAGAACAATAGAGAGAAAATAGAGAGAGAGAGAACAATAAAACGACAACTATTTTTGGTTTTTTTATTTTATATTTTTTTTGTGTTTTGTTTTTTACGTTTTTTTTTTCTTTTTTACACTTTTTTTTGTAACTTTACAACTGTAATGGTTCGGGTCTCTCAAAATGTAATGGCATCTTGGGAGACCCTGTGTAAGTGTGTCCTTGTCTGTGAAATGCTGTACCCTACGCTAAAACTTCACTTTTGAGTGGTAGCGTTCAAAACATTCACCTTGGCAAAGACCAGGCTTGTCAGGACAGAGTGGACAAAAACTACGGGTGTCACGCCTAAATCCGCGCTTGCTACAGACACGACATCTTTTTTGGGGGTGGCTTTGGGTAGGGGTACTCGGGAGGACATACGAATAATGCCTCCCATGCAGCCGGCTTACTGCATTTGGTAGGGGATGGTGAGGTGCAGAACCGCCTGGATACAGGAGTTCTGTGACTATCTCATTCTGGAATTTTAGAAGAGATAACGTCCCGCCTGAAGCTCTGTATAGCACATGAGCGTTCAGCAAAGCCAATTGGAATAATGATAGAGACACTTTTTTGTACCAGCGTCTCGCCTTACGGTCAATTAGATACGGCGCCATCAACTGGTCGTTGAGGTCCACCCCTCCCATATTTTGGTTATATTCGTGGACACAGAGGGGTTTCTCCACAACACCAGTCGCCGTACGAATTTGGACTGTCGTGTCTGCATGAAGGGAGGTAAGAAGGAAAACATTCTTATTGTCCCTCCACTTCATAGCGAGCAAGTTATTACACTTCAAGCAGTCTCTCTCCCCCAGCCTAAGACGGGCATCTACAAGCCGCTGGGGAAAGCCCCGGCGATTAGGTCGCACGGTGCCACATGCTCCAATCTGATGATCAAACAAGTGACTAAACAGTGGCACGCTCGTGTAATAATTGTCCACATACAAGTGGTACCCCTTTCCGAATAAGGGTGACACCAAGTTCCACACTATCTTGCCAGCGCTCCCTATGTAATCCGGGCAGTTGACCGACTCAATCTGACTATCTTTTCCCTCATAAACCGTAAAGTTCACTACATAGCCTGTTGCCCTGTCACAGAACTTGTAGAGCTTGACCCCGTATCTGGCACGCTTGCTGGGAAGGTACTGCTTGAAAGACAAGCGGCCAGAAAATTTAATCAGGGACTCATCAACGCAGACAACTTGATCGGGAGTAAACAAGGCTGCAAAACGTTCGTTGAAGTGGTTTATGAGGGGCCGAATTTTATAGAGCCGGTCGTATTCAGGGTCCCCACGTGGACGACAAAGTTCATTGTCGTTGAAGTGCATGAACCGCAAAATCTGCTCGTATCGTGCCCTGGACATGAAGGCAGAGAACACGGGCATGTGGTCAATTGGGTGCGTGGACCAATAAGCACGCAATGACGGAAATTTATGTGTGCCCATGTTGAGGGAAAGGCCCAGAAAGGTCTTAAATTCGGAAACCGTAATTGGTTTCCAATTTCTGGCAATTTTAGGCAACTGGGGGTTAGCGGCGATAAATTGACCAGCATATAAATTACTCTGGTCCACAATAGATCTATAGAGATCTTCCGTGAAAAACAGCAAATAAAAATCAATTGGAATAAAATCAGCTGTTTCCACCTGAATACCGGGTTGGGCAGTGAATGGGGGAAGTACGGGTTCTGCAGAAGTGGTGGGGACCCAATCAGGATAGGCGAATTCTGCAGGAAGGGCAGTATGGGCACGACGGGCCTGCCTTTGTCTTCTTGGTGGCAGCGGGACACTACTTGTGCTTGCCACCTCGCCAGCTTGAACTGCACTTATGGGACTCGCCACGTCACCAAGGGTTACTGCAGTGCTGGATGTACGTCCAGGCTGTACTAGGCCACTGGTGCTTGCCAGTTCACCAGAAGGAATAGCGGCGCTAGTACTACTCTGCTCCATGATACGAGAGACCTGCGGTTCTTGCTCCTCAACAACCTCAGAAGATCGGGATCGGGTACACCTGACCTTAGCAGGGACCTCAACTTCGTCGTCAGAGCTATCTGACGTGGGGCCGCTGACGTCACTGTCTTCTACGGGAAGATATTCTGAGCCTGAATCTGACAGATACGTGACCTCCTCTTCACTATCTGTCATGCTCAGAATCTCGTAGGCCTCTTTACTAGTGTACCTTCGTCTTGCCATTTTGGGCTCTAAATTTAGGGGTACACTAGTAAGATTCACAGGAAAAAAAGCACCTGACTGTCGTCAGCAAATATATCAAACGCTACAAAAAAACTGTTAGCGATCGCAGGGATCAGGCCTGTCTCTGCGAACGCTGCAGTTATGTGTGTTGTGTTTGGTAAGTGACAGTGATCGATCGATACTGCACTTGGGTGGGCTGGGCTGGGCTGGGCTGGGCGGAGGGGCTAAACGCAGGCGCTAGCAGGTATCTGGGCTGATCCCGCTAACACTGCGTTTTTGGGAACCCTAAACCGCTGGGGATGCTAGTATAGATCTGATCAGATACTATACCACTAAGGGGGGTGTATGCTTTGCGCGTGGGTGTTAGCGTTACTGGCACTAACCTAACACTGCCTGGGGCGACGCAGACCCTCTCTGGCGCTAAAACCTAATTGATCTCACCCGTCGGGCGATCAGGGGGGTTAAACCTTTATTGGGTTATATACGGCGGGTGCCCTGATGCTATAAAAAGCAAACTAATCAACCAGCGTCACCCGTAACCTTTATATGGTGATCACTAGTGAAAGGGTTAACTAGGGGCAATCAGGGGGTTAAAACCTTTATTAGGTTAAATATGGGGGTACCTGACACTATATAAAAACCTGACGGGTAACCTAAATAACTAAATAACTTACTGGCTAACCAGTGACACCAGTGACGCTTATACGGCGATCACTGGTGAAAGGGTTAACTCTAGGGGCAATCAGGGGGTTAAAATAATATATGGGGGTACCTGACACTAATAAAAACCTGCGGCGAACCTAAAAAAAAATAACTGCCTATCTAAAACACCAGCGACACGAATACAGCGATCGGAAAAACAATCGCTTAGTGACGCTGAAGTTAGGGGGTGAAAGGGTTACCTGGGGGGTGATCAAGGGGTTAAACCTTTATTAGGGGGGGGTTAGGGGGCTACCCTGGACCTAAAGGGGCCTAATCCTAACTGCCCTGCAACTTTTTACAATCACAGATGACACTAAATGCAGTGATCAGTAAAATAAATGATCACTGCAATCAGTGACACTGTGATTGGGGGCTTTGGGGTGACCTGGGGGGTGATCTGGGGGTGACTGGGGGGTGATTTGTGTGCCTATGTGTACCTACGTGTCAGTGGACTGTTGGTGCACTAACCTGCTTCTTCTCTCCTCGGCGCCGGGAACGAAAAGACCGCGGCGAGGGAGATGACATCACTTCCTCCAGCCTGTGTTTACATTTCAGGCAGGAGGAAGCAATTTCATTCGCCGGGAGCGATCGCGAGGGGGGGGGGCGGAATCGAGTGGCCGCCCCCTCATGCCTGATCGCTCCCGAACACTTAACGGCCGCTCACTGCAGTGAAGGGGGGTCCGGATGGACCCCCCAACTGCACAAAGGCGATCACGTAGATCTACGTGATTCTGCCTGTCGGTGCCATTCTGCCGACGTAAACCGGCGGTGGGCGGTCGTTAAGTGGTTAAAGAGGATGCACCTGTACGTGCTTGTGCCCAGTCGTGCCATTCTGCCGATGTATATCTGCGTGAGGGGGTCCTTAAGTGGTTAATTAATTCAAGCATCATACAACAAACCAGGATAATTCTTCTTTATAGATACATCATTTATTGGGACTGTGGGGGTTATTTACTAAAGGCAAATCCACTTTGCACTACAAGTGCAAAGTACACTTGAAATTGCGCTGAAAGTGTACTTGGAAGTGCAGTCGCTGTAGATCTGAGGGATAGATCCGAAATGAGGGGAAGCTCTGCTGATTTTATCATCCAATCATGTGCAAGCTAAAATGCTGTTTTTTATTTTCCTTGCATGTCCCCCTCAGATTTACAGCGACTGCACTTCTAAGTGCACTTTCAGTACATTTTCAAGTGCACTATGCACTTGTAGTTTGCACTTGTAGTGAAAAGTGGATTTGCCTTTCGTAAATAATCCCCTTTGTGTTTGGATGGAAGGGTGCAACTTGAAGTGATCCTGCACTTCATTTAAAATTTATAAAAAAAAAAAAAAACAAGTCCTACCTATAAGAGGATGGCGTCAGCTACCTTTGTAAGCCAGAGAAGCTTCTTCTGTGCTCCTTTCTTATTTTGTTTAATTTTGTCCTGACTTTCCTTGACATCATGGCTAAACTCTATCTGCTGCCACTCCACTGTCCAAAAAGAGTGCCTCAGTGGCCAATAAAGTTTATAAAAAGATGTAATTTCATACCTCCCAACTTTTTGAGATGGGAATGAGGGACACCTACCAGCAAAAGTATGCAGGCATAGGACACACCCCTTGTCACGCCCGCTTAAAGGTGAATTGTACATAAAAACAAGATTGGTTAAACACACAAGTGCTTTTTTTTTTTTTACCACTACTATTCCTTTATATTGGCTTTTGGAATTTACAAATGCAGCAATTTGGAATTTGGATGAAATGTTTAGCACTGGGAAACACTTTAGCCCTGGTTCACACTGGTGCGATTTGACATGCGATTTGACATGTCCAATCGCATGTCAAATCAGCAATATTTGCCGCAAATTGCCGGCAATAGCACCGTCCTAATCGGCGGCGCTGCACCGATTTCAAAAAGTAGTTTCTGTACTACTTTTTCCAATTTCTGACGCGAATTACATTGACATCTGTGTCAGATGTCTTTGTAATCGCGGCTGAAATCGGGACTGCCAGCGGGAGTGAAATCGTGCGAGTTCAGCTGAACTCGCACGGCTTCACTCCCGCAGCCCAGTGTGAACCTGGGCTTAGATAGATAAAAAGTGTATTTTATATACAGCTATATAGATCAGACCAAAATGAGGGACAAATGAGGAGGAATGAGGGACAGAGGGGCATTGTTCCAAATCAGGGACAGTCCCTCGAAATCAGGGACAGTCCCTCGAAATCAGGGACAGTCCCTCGAAATCAGGGATAGTTGGGAGCAATGTAATTTGGGTGTGCTGCAGTGAGAGGAGCATGCTGATAGGAGGAGAGCGCAGAATCTCATCAGACAGCTGGCTGTCCTTTCATTTTCCCATAGCCAGAGATGTGTAAACCTCAGAAATGAATGGATAGGAATATAAATCCTTTGGCAGGTAAATGTATTTCAGCTGTGTATTTAGTAAAATGTCTAGTTATATTTCCATTAATGTTTTCTTAACGCCTCTTAATAAAGCGGCGATGAAACAATAATATAGTAATGTGTTGATGTGCAGTATGTATTCCATCATAGACTTTAATTTGAAACATGTAGCAAATTATTTCAATCACTTTAAGCAGAAAAGAATATATGTGATAAAAAAAAACTCAATTTTATGGCAATCACAGCAGCAGGCTCTCTTTTTTTTTTTTTTAAATGCTTATCATACTCAGCGTTACTTGTCCATGGTACTCCAATAATGATCACCTGCCCAACTTTGTCCTCCATGCTTTCCAGCTGCGTACCCCTGCTATTTTTGTCATAAGGTGCACATCTTTCTTATACATTCTGTCAATGAATTGTAATACTGCCCTGCAGCACTTCCAGCTATCCCTCGCTGATAAATCCCCAGAGCAATGACTGTCAATCCCTCTTTATTTCCTGTCTGAAATTTGTCTATATTTAGATTGATACTGTATATATTACCCTAACCACACACACAGACGCTAGGGGAATAGATTTTCTGTAATGTTGGATGGTGCTCATTAAGCATGGGCCGTCTCATTGTATTGTCAGCTTCAACTCCCTAATTGTGAGCTTAGTGATTTTCTTATTTCTCTCTTTCTTTGGTTACGTGTAAAGGGCACAAGAGCTCACTTGGGAGTCTTGGTGTAAAATAAAATTACAGGAAGGTTAGCAGATGACAATTAATTGATTTAAATGGGTGTCTTTCTATTTATTTTTGTTGTTGTTGGAAAATATTCATAATATTAAGCCATTATTATATTTTTAGATATCCTGTTAGCAATGAATTTTCTGCTTCTACAAGTATTATAGCAAACCTGACTCATTCCTGTTTGATCTAGGTCATGTTCAGTGTCTTAAAAATGGCAGGTGAGGAAAGAGACAGGCATTGAACTTTATAGAGATTTTGCCACTTACATAATAAAACACAAATATAAAAATAACAAAATACATCAGAATGTGCATATATTTTGTATTTATCAAACATACATTAAATAATGCCTAAAATACTTGCAAAACATAATGTTAAAGACCTGTAAACTATCAAAAATTACAAGTATTCTACAGATTGTAATTTACAATGTTTTTTTTCTAAGAAATGGGAGGTCAAGTTAATTTTTCTAACAAAGGAAGAGTCCCCAACAGCCTCCTCTCTAAGCTGCTCTCAGTCGTGGTTGTACTCCACCATATGTAATGCAGGATTAATAGCCCCACATTGTACGTGATGATACCAGGGGAACCACCAACAGTTCGTAGCTTCAGGGATAAAATAAATAATAATGCCTGTTCCTGTATCCCTAGACGTGGGAACTATTTAAAGAGAAGTGCAGGAATACAGAAAAAATTAAAATCATACTTCCCTAGATGGCTGCAGCACCGATCCCAGCTGCGGTTGGCTGGTTTTACCGTGAGAACTGAGCGATCAAACACCGCTGATTGCTCAGTTCTCCCCTCTGCTCTGAGCAGAGACCGGTGACTGTCAGTCCCTGACTCTCTGCTCTGCCCCTCCAGTGCTCACTGGAGTGATGGGCTGGTAAGGGGGCAGGGGGCAGCTCAGGCTCTCAGCTGCATGCTGAAAGGCTGAGCCAGCTGGCGGTCCAGCCATTTGGGTGGATCCCCACTGTAAAGATCTTTCCCGAGCCTGGACCTGCTGAGTGACATCTTTCGACAGTGAGCTTCATGTGATTACTATTACACTGGTCACATGATTGGAATCTGGTTCCTCTGGCTACCAATCTGTAATCCAGCCCTTGAGCTGCCTTCAGCAGTTCAGTATTTTTGCTGCGATCACTAAGTGAGCACACTTTCAGCACATAAATAGTGGCCACCCAGCAGCTCTTATATGCAGCGTGTGGGCATCAAAGATTACCCTCTTTCCGCCACACATATGTGTCTAGCATACTATTGCAAATGAAGGTAAAGCCACATCACCTCGTCAGTTCGCCTCTAAAAATGGTGTGATCCCCAACTCTAAACTATCTAAGCTTCCAATTTGGGACATAAACTGTATATAGCAATGCACAAACCGATATCAGATTTACAGATGAGGAATCCCATCCTTTTTAAAAGAACAACAACACACCAAAAGCCCAAATTCGCTCAAGACAGCTGAAGATCCCCAGTATGTGTCTGTACCAAATCCAGCAAAGCAATAATAGCAACCACTCTGATTTTCTAATATTAAAAAAGCAAAAAAAAAGTCAATTGTTTAGTAATCAGTAGCTCAAGCTGAAATTAAAGCTGGCCATATATAGATTAAAATTGGGGCTGGTTTAGCAGGGGTCCACTGGTGAATTAGTCAGAGCAGCAACTCATCTTACCTTCACCAAAATTATTTTTAAATTATCCTTAAATTACAAGATTCAGCCTGCTTAGGCACATTTTGCTTAAAATAAAATCACATGGCTTGCTGATAAACAAAGACTTGTCAGTGATACCTGCCAAAGTATGTTCAACTAAAAAAACACCTTTCTAAAAATGTAAAAATTATTTAAAAATATTTTAAAAATAATATGGTTAAAACAAATGCCAAGCAACTTCTGTAACCCTCAGATTAAAGTCAAATGCACTTTTTAAAAACACTGTAAATGAATATTTTCTATTGATTTCTCCCAAAATTGAATCTCCCAACTTCTGCCAAACCTTTAAGAAAGCAAATACTTTTAAATTTTGCTCATCCCTCCAAATCATGCACTGTAGGGCTCCATCTTAGGTTTCAGTGTGAGAAAGCCTGCATAACAGGAGGCAATTACCTTTGGAATCTCTCTTTAGAGAACTGTAAAGCTCTGGGAATCTAATGCCATTTATTGAATGGTTATTTGTAAAACAAAGCAAAAATAGATTTTGTACCTAAGTGACTAAAAAGGAATCAGTTGAATTGCAATATTATTGTAGCACTACCTCTGTAGGAGCCACTTGGTAATTTGGGTTTTCTGTTCTGCGCCTCGACTCCAAGCGCAAACTCAGCCCCTTCATATGGTTCAATGTCCCCTGAGAGGTACAGTAGGTGCCGCTGATATTGTGTCAATCTCGCTGCTGTTAGCGGCGAGATTGACACCTGCGAGCCCCGTCGTGGGAGCCAGCACCGAGCTCTGTCGCTCCTCCTGCTCGCCGCCCCCAATGGATTCCTATGGATGCGCGAGAAGCACAGCCTCGCAGTGGTGATTTCCAGCGTGATCCCATCGCGCTGGAAGCACAATATCGGCGGCAGGTACTGTACCTCTTATCAATAGTGATAGGTAAAGAGCTCTGTGTAGCAGCCGTAAAGGGTAATCTTTAGTCCTAAATCTTCAACCAGCTAGCATTAGGGCCCAGTTGTATCAATGGTGCACACGAGAATAGTCCCAGTCAGGCATGTGAGCAGCAACCAGGCTATTAGATGGCTATATTGTCAGTTCCTAAAGGGCTCAGTCTCTCTCTCTCTAGAGCAGCAGATAGCAAATCCCCACAGTAGCAACTCACCGTCACCAGTTCCAGCAATATTGCAGTTTAGAATCTGTTCACACAAAGCAATTAGTCCAATCTCTGCTCTGCACTCGGGTGATTCTGGCTGTCAGCACACCTGGACTCGGCCCTCTGGATTCCATTCAGACCGCCAACATTCAGCAATGGGGTTGCACACTGGACAATGATGTGTGCTCCCCAGTCTCCCTCACGGCAAGAGGAAGCTGTGTCCTGTATAGCCTGAGAAAAAGCAGTTATTTCCCCTCCACCTGGCATTCTCCTTCTGAGAAATGCAATTCAAAAGCTTTTGGTTACATTAGGATCTCTCTCCTCTGGACTACAGTTCCCACAGTGCAGTGCTGCCCAAGTCAGTCTATTGAACACTTCCTGCTCAGAAACTCCCTCCTCTTGTTGAAATAGCTGTTAACGAGTTCAGCACCACAGGGCAGCAGTCACAGAGAACAGCTGCAGATAGCGTCTCTCACTTTTTATTCTTAGCCAAACATCTGGCTATACTACAGTATTGGAGACTGAACTTATGATCTGGGAGGATCAGACAGTACAACGCATCATATATTCTAATGAAATTTAAATTGCTGATCCTTGAACCTAAAAATGCTGTTTTTTAGCCACCCCAATGGCTCTAATTAACTGTACTAAATCAATTTATATTTCCTTGCACTTCCTGCCCCATTGCCTGCATGGGATGTAAGGAAAATCCTATCAGACATTTATCAGCCACCATCTTGTCAGCCACCATCCCCCCATTTGTTTACATTCCACATGACAGCTTGGGGACCTGTCATTGATGGCAAGGAGTGTGATGAGTCTGGAGTCTGGACAGGTTGCTGGAATTGGCAGGTTCTTGTCCTTATCAACATGGGCCCCTTCCCCCAGATGGAGGACATGTAACCAGGTATGATCTCCACCCTCCTTGATGAGGGTCTGGTATGAATTTACAGGGGTCCCCATGCCATTTTTTAATTTTTTAAAAAGAAAGCTTGTAGAGAAATGTAAATTACCAGCAATTTAATGGTATTGTTTTTTCTTCATAAATGTCACAAATGCTGTAGTACTTTCTATACATTCTAGAGATGTCCCACTTCACAGGTAGGTTTAGGGAAACCCCATGCATGTTTTTTTTTTTTTTTAAAGAACAAAAGCATTTTTTAATTGACACCTTTCAGGGGGGAGGGGAGTGCAGATACCTGTCTAAGACAGGTATTTGCACCCACTTCCGGGAGTCCTCTCTGCGGGAAATCTGCGGGAAGCACGTCACTTCCCGCAGAATACCCGTTGTGTTCTGGGAGACACTCGGCTCCCAGAACACAGGGGACCATTCAGAACGGCTCAGCGCGACTCGCGCATGCGCCGTAGGGAACCGGGCATGAAGCCGCAAGGCTTCAATTCCTGGTTCCCTCACCGAGGATGGCGGCAGCAGAGTGACAAGCGATTGCTCGTCCTCTGCTGCGGATGTCGCTGGACTCCAGGACAGGTAAGTGTCCATATATTAAAAGTCAGCAGCTGCAGTATTTGTAACTGCTGGCTTTTAATATTTTTTTTTTCCGTGGCACCTCCACTTTAAATTGGGTGGTTCTGGTGGTAGGACCATGTGCTGAAGCTTGTTTGCTGATTAAAGTTTTGCCTGGGGAGACATCATCGGTGTGTGGCTTTTAGTTCATACTAAGTGCATGGGTACCAAGTAATACTGGGTATTTTGCCCGTATCATGTAGCCTTCATAACTGAGACTCTCCAAGTGCTGTATTGGGAGTCATAGTGATTTACTGTTTACATTATGTAAAGTGTTTAAACAAATGTTCTGCCTATTAGTACGCAAAAATGATATATGAAATCATTTCGGCATCTATAAATTGCTTTGTAAATTACTCGCAGAAGCCAATAACTTAGTAAATGCAACAACAGACATGAATTTCATAAAGAGAAACAAGTGTTTCATCTATTAAAGAAGAATTCAGTTTAACACTGTGTATATCTGTTGCATCTATTTTTTAAACTTTGTATACCGGTATATGTTTTACCAAGGTGTGGGCTGAGAATTAACGGTCTTATGCAGAGGAAGCCAAAGAAAAATCCCAGAGCCAATTTGGATAAATATGTCTCAAGAGAGAGAAAAATTTCTTCCTGACTCCAAATACATTTTCACCCTAAATCCTATAGATAGGTAGGGACTGCATATATTTATACAGTATATTATATGGGCTGATCACTGACCTGCACCTGCTTGTGCTGGCCCTGCCTACATACACAAAATGTAGTAAAGGGTCCGTCAGCTAAGTTTTTTAATTCATTTTCTTTTCCCTGGCTCATTATGCCTTGCATTCCTTTTCTTTTCATTCCTTTGTTTATACTCTTTCCATCTTGTATACTGAAGACTAGGGATGAGCTTCGAGTTCGAGTCGAACTCATGTTCGACTCGAACATTGCCTGTTCGCCCGTTCGCCGAACAGCGAACAAATTGGGGTGTTCGCGGCAAATTCGAAAAATCTATGGGAGAAATCTAAAGTGCTAATTATAAAGGCTTTTATGCAAGTTATTGTCCTAAAAAGTGTTTGGGGACCGGGGTCCTGCCCCAGGGGACATGTATCAATGCAAAAAGAAGTTTTAAAAACGGCCGTTTTTTCGGGAGCAGTGATTTTAATAATGCTTAAAATGAAAAAATAAAAGTGAAATATTCCTTTAAATTTCGTACCTGGGGGGTGTGTATGATATGCATGTAAAGTGGCGCATGTTTCCCGTGCTTAGAACTGTCCCTGCAAAAAATGTCATTTTTGAAAGAAAAAAATGCATTTAAAACTGACTCGCGGCTATTAATGAATTGTCGGCTCCCGGCAATACAAACAAAAGTCATTGATAAAAAAAAAAGCGTGGGGGTTCCCCAGAATTCAATTACCAGGCCCTTCAGGTCTGGAATGGATATTAAGGGGAACCCCGCCGCAAATTAAAAACAAAATTGACGTGGGGTTCCCCCAAATATCCATTCCAGGCCCTTCAGATCTGGCATGGATTTTAAGGGGAACTCCACCCCAAATTTAAAAAAAAAATGGCGTGGAGTCCCCCTAAAAATCCACACCAGATCCCTTATCCGAGCACGCAACCTGGCCGGCCGCAGGGGAAAAGGGGGGGACGAGAGAGCGGCCCCCCTCCCTCCTGAACCGTACCAAGCCACATGCCCTCAACATGGGGAGGATGTCCCCATGTTGATGGGGACAAGGGCCTCATCCCCACAACCCTTGCCCGGTGGTTGTGGGGGTCTGCGGGCGGGGGGCTTATCGGAATCTGGAAGACCCCTTTAACAAAGGGGACCCCCATATCCCGGCCCCCCCTATGTGAATTGGTAAGGGGTACATTGTACCCCTACCATTTCACGAAGAAAGCGTAAAAAAATGTTTAAAAAAACACACAAACACCTTGAAAAAGTCCTTTATTTAAAAAAAAAAAAAAAAACATTCCAGCGGTGAAATCCAGTGTCCCGCGGCGATCCCGATGTCCAGCGCTGTCCTTCATTGGTTGTGCCTGAGCGGACCTGATGGGGAACTCCCTCTCAGTATTTTAAATGTATAGACCCGCCCCTTCTAATGTTCCCCATCAGGTCCGCTCAGCGGACCAGATGCGGAACGTGAGAAGGGGCGGGTCTATACATGTATTACCAAAGTGAGAGCAGTTCCCCATCAGGTCCGCCCCCTCGGTATGTCGGACCCGCCTACATCATTGGCTTGAGCGGGGAACTTCCTTCACTGTGTAATTTAAATTTACATAGTGAAGGAAGTTCCCCGCTCAAGCCAATGACGTAGGCGGGTCCGACATACCGAGGGGGCGGACCTGATGGGGAACTGCTCTCACTTTGGTAATACATGTATAGACCCGCCCCTTCTCATGTTCCGCATCTGGTCCGCTGAGCGGACCTGATGGGGAACTTCAGAAGGGGCGGGTCTATACATTTAAAATACTGAGAGGGAGTTCCCCATCAGGTCCGCTCAGGCACAACCAATGAAGGACAGCGCTGGACATCGGGATCGCCGCGGGACACTGGATTTCACCGCTGGAATGTTTTTATTTTTTATTTTTAATAAAGGAGTTTTTCAAAGTGTTTGTGTGTTTTTATTTTTTTATTTTTTACGCTTTCTTCGTGAAATGGTAGGCCTTACCAATTCACATAGGGGGGGGCGGGATCTGGGGGTCCCCTTTGTTAAAGGGGTCTTCCAGATTCCGATAAGCCCCCCGCCCGCAGACCCCCACAACCACCGGGCAAGGGTTGTGGGGATGAGGCCCTTGTCCCCATCAACATGGGGACATCCTCCCCATGTTGAGGGCATGTGGCTTGGTACGGTTCAGGAGGGAGGGGGGCCGCTCTCTCGTCCCCCCCTTTTCCCCTGCGGCCGGCCAGGTTGCGTGCTCGGATAAGGGGTCTGGTATGGATTTTTAGGGGGGCTCCACGCCATTTTTTTTTAAATTTGGGGTGGAGTTCCCCTTAAAATCCATGCCAGATCTGAAGGGCCTGGAATGGATATTTGGGGGAACCCCACGTCAATTTTTTTTTAAATTTGCGGCGGGGTTCCCCTTAATATCCATTGCAGACCTGAAGGGCCTGGTAATTGAATTCTGGGGAACCCCCACGTTTTTTTTTTTTTTTTATCAATGACTTTTGTATGTATTGCCGGGAGCCGACAATTCATTAATAGCCGCGAGTCAGTTTTAAATGCATTTTTTTCTTTCAAAAATGACGTTTTTTGCAGGGACAGTTCTAAGCACGGGAAACATGCGCCACTTTACATGCATATCATACACACCCCCCAGGTATGAAATTTAAAGGAATATTTCACTTTTATTTTTTCATTTTAAGCATTATTAAAATGACTGCTCCCGAAAAAACGTCCGTTTTTAAAACTTCTTTTTGCATTGATACATGTCCCCTGGGGCAGGACCCAGGTCCCCAAACACTTTTTAGGACAATAACTTGCATATTAGCCTTTATAATTAACACTTTAGATTTCGAACGTTCGAGTCCATTGTATTTGATAGGGTTCTAAAGTTTACACGAACATTTTGTCTGTTCGCAGGTTCTGGTGCGAACCGAACAGGGGGGTGTTCGGCTCATCCCTGCTGAAGACCATCTGCACATCAGCACGTACAAATGTACCCATGTATATAAATGTAGCACTCCCCCAGCAGGAGCTAATGGTAATTGGGCCTATTTCCCTCGCTCACTGCAAGCACAGCCAGGCATATGCCATTTTTGGCATTTTTCCACTGGCGCAAGAATCGGTCTATAGGTTTCTTTTTTTTTCTTTTTTTTTTTTTATTGAACGGTAACTTGGATGGGGATGAGAGCATAGGATACCCTGAACTTTAGAACTTGAAGACTGCTAGGTTTCTGGCTGCTCTGTACAAATAGCAAGCTGTTGCACAAGTTTAGACTGCGCTGTACTTTCTCCTAGTTATTTTTGTACAAAGCCTTGCTGTCTTGCACAGCTCCTGGCTGCACTCTGTATGCTCTGTAAAAATTTGGCACACTCCTGGTTGTCTTGTAGACATGGTCAGATTGGAAAAAAATTTTTTTGTTTCAGATAGATTCAATATGTTACTAATTTCGTTTCATTATGGAATTCGTTAGGTTGGTTTCCTAAATAGTTTAGTTTTGTTTTTGCTAAATTTTGTTTAGTTTTCATAAAAATTTGTTTCATTGATTAATTTTGTAACGAATTCCAACTTTTCAGAACTATTTTTTTTTGACACATGCTCAGAAGCATTGAACTTCATTTTTCTCGGCTCATGGGAGTTTTTTACGTCACTGCATTTGGAACAGTCGGTTTTTTGACTGATGGTGTGTAGGCAAGACTGATGGAAGTCAGCTTCATCGGATTTCCTATGGAAAAATCCATCGGTTTAAAAACGATAGGAAATCTGATCGTGTGTACAGGGCTTAAGGGTACGATATACCCGATACTCATTCACATAGGGGGAGGATCTGGGGGCCCCCTTGTTAAAGGAGGCTTCCAGACTCCAATAAGCCCCAGTCAGCAGACCACGACAACCACATCCCAGCCGGCCAGATATTGAACTGTTATTTACCAATAATCTTTTTTTTTTTTTTAAATGTCACTTTTGAGGGAGTACATCCTACATCCTACTTTATGTTAACCACATAAGGACCGCCACGCGACGATATACGTAGACAGAATGGCACGGCTGGGCACAAAGGCGTACAGGTACGTCCACTTTAAGATCCCAGCCGTGGGTCGCGCGCGCGCCGCAAGCTGCGCGCTCGCAACCCGGTCCAAAGCTCCATGACCGCGCCCGTGGGACCCGATTGCCGCCGGTGTCCCGCGATCAGGTCACAGAGCTGAAGAACGGGGAGAGGTAGGTGTAAACAAACCTTTCCCTGTTCTTCCTAGTGGCATGTCAGTGATCGTCTGTTCCCTGTCATAGGGAACGACGACCAGTGATGTCACATGCCAAGCCACGCCCCCTACAGTAAGAATCCCTCACTAGGGTACACTTAATCCCTACAGCGCCACCTAGAGGTTAACCCCTTCACTGCCAGTGTCA
This sequence comes from Rana muscosa, assembly GCA_029206835.1. NCBI lineage: Eukaryota > Metazoa > Chordata > Amphibia > Anura > Ranidae > Rana > Rana muscosa. Next base: position 197,581,930 of record CM055117.1, read on the forward strand.
TTTTCACAGTAATCAGTGCATATTTATAGCACTGATCGCTGTAAAAATGACTGGTCCCAAAAATGTGTCAAAAGTGTCCGCCATAATGTCGCAGTCACGATAAAAATCGCAGATCGCCGCCATTACTAGTAAAACAAAAAAAAAATATTAATAAAAATGCCATAAAACTATCCCCTATTTTGTAGACGCTATAACTTTTGCGCAAACCAATCACTATACGCTTATTGCGATTTTTTTACCAAAAATATGTATCGGCCTAAACTGAGGAAAAAAAATATGTTTTTTTATATATTTTTGGGGGATATTTATTATAGCAAAAAGTTAAAAATATGTCATTTTTTTTCAAAATTATCGTGTTTATAGTGCAAAAAAATAAAAAACGCAGAGGTGATCAAATACCACCAAAAGAAAGCTCTATTTGTGGAGAAAAAAAGACGTCAATTTTGTTTGGGAGCCTCGTCGTACGACCGCACAATTGTCAGTTAAAGTGACGCAGTGCTGAATCACAAAAAGGGGCCTGGTTCTTTAGCAACAAAATGGTCCGGGGCTTAAGTGGTTAAATTTAAAGAAATTTGGTATTTTTATTGCTGCCCTTTAAACCTTAATAAAAAAAACTGCTTCCTTCTGAGGCCCCATTCAAACTGCCACGAATTGAAAGTCGCGCAATTTTGCTGTGATTATACTGCAATTTTGTGGCCGCGATTTTGCCGCTTTTTTAGGGAATGCCTGTGTAAACTTGAGGTCTATGGACCTCAACTCACATCAAGGTCGGACCAAAGTAGTGCAGGGACTACTTTGAAGTTGGTGCGACTTGAAGTCGCACAGATATGAATGGAACTCATTGGAAATCATGGGGTATGACTTGTCGTGCAACTTTGCAGTCCCAAGTCGCAGGACAAGTCGCACTAGTGTAAAAGGGGCATTAATGGTACTTTTTTAAAGAAACTTTTTTGGTCTGATACGTGTCCCTCATAACATTGCACGGACATGGACATTTTTACCAAAAGCTTGCAAAATGGCCTTGAAAAGGGGTAGAATTTTATTTAATTTTTTTACAAGATTTAGCTACCATAGACTTCAAAGTGTTTGAGGGTTTCCAAAGTCATCTGTAAACATCCAGATGATATCATTATGTATTTGAGGAAGCTATTATCTTACGGAGGTTATTAATACCATTATGATATGCACTTGGTGGAGTTATTAATGTTAATATGTACTACTGTTGGGACTTTCATTATTATTTTAATGTACAGTTGGGTGGTCTATTATTAACATTATTACCATTATGTACGTTAAGGTTAAGGCTATCATTGTTATGTGTTGTTCATGAAGATATTATTAATCGGTGCTAGGTAGGGCTAGTGTTATTGCCATTACTATGTGCTGTTGAAGCCCCAGAAGTCTGCAGAATATTCAGATCCATTCCAGTGATGTAATTGTTGGATCCCTCACTTTCTGCTAACTTTTACTCCCTGGGCTTCTTCCTCTTGACTGGCCAGCAGGAATGATGTGACTCCCATGCATGTGCACAGGAGGCATTCATTCCAGCACACAGGCACCGTGCCGAGAGTGTATGCTAAGCTGTGCATGCACAACTCAGTTTACATTAAATAGAAGATTGCAAACAGGCAGGTAAGTTTGTTATAGTGCACTAAAGACAACATGTCTCTTGTGCAATAAAAAGCTACCTTCTCACATTTTTTTTTAACTTTAGTTCCACTTTGATTTGAAGGTGCCCATCCAGCATCTAAGAACAGAACAACCGCTAATTTCTGCTTCCCAAAAAGCAGGGAACCCAATTAGAAATATCATGGCCAGCCTAAAGAACCTCACAGACCTCCAACACATCCAGTGGTTGAAATTTCCTAATCAGCAAGACACCCAGCCATATACAGGATACAACATATCTTTTTAACCACTTGTCTACCGCCCACCGTCAAATGACGGCGGGCGGAAGACTCTCTTGTTCTGACCGGACATCATATGACGTCGCGGCTTTAAAAGCAGCTAGGGGGCAGCTGGGGCCCCGATGCGCGTGCCCGGCGGGCGCGATGGCCGCTGGGCACCAGTGATTGCCCAGTAACCGAGCAGGACCGTGGATCTGTGTGTGTAAACACACAGATCCACATCCTGTCAGGAAGAGGAGACCGATGGTGTGTCCCTTGTACATAGGGACAACCATCGGTCACCTCCCCCAGTCAGTCCCCTCCCCCCACAGTTAGAACACATCTAGGAAACACATTTAACCCCTTCCTCGCCCCCTAGTGTTAACCCCTTCCCTGCCAGTCACATTTATACAGTAATCAGGGCCGCCATCAGGAATTTTGGGGCCCCTTACACAGCTTCAGGCATGGGCCCCCTGGAGCAGAGGAGAACCGAGGGGGGGGGACCTCTGGGCCCCTTACAAAAAATAAATAAAAAAAAATAAAAAAAAAATAAAATATATATATATATATATTTTTTTTTATAAAAAACACAGAAAAAAGGGGAGTTACCATCCGGGGACTTCCGGACCTCTGGGGACCTCTGGGCCCCTTACAAAAAAAAATATTTTTTATTATTTTTATAAAAAAATAAAAAAGGGGCGGTTGCCATCCGGGCCCCTGGGGACCTCCGGGCCCCTTACAGGTGTACTGCCTGTACCCCCCTGATGGCGGCCCTGACAGTAATCAATGCATTTTTATAGCTGGGATCGCTGTATAAATGTGAATGGTCCCAAAAATGTGTCAAAAGTGTCCGATGTGTCCGCCGCAATATCGCAGTCACGATAAAAATCACAGATCGCCGCCATTACTAGTAAAAAAAAATAAAAAAATACTATAAATCTATCCCCTATTTTGTATCTGCTATAACTTTTGCGCAAACCAATCAATATACGCTTATTGCGATTTTTTTTTATCAAAAATATGTAGAAGAATACATATCGGCCTAAACTGAGGATTTTTTTTTACATTTTTTAAAAAAAAATTGATATTTGTTATAGCAAAAAGTAAAAAATGTTGTGTTTTTTTTCAAACTTGACGCTGTTCTTTTCTCTATAGCGCAAAAAATAAAAACCGCAGAGGTGGTCAAATACCACCAAAAGAAAGCTCTATTTGTGGGAAAAAAAGGACGCAAATTTTGTTTGGGAGCCACGTCGCACGACCGCGCAATTGTCATTCAAAATGTGACAGCGCTGAAAGCTGAAAAATTGTTTGGGCAGGAAGGGGGTTTTCGTGCCCGGTAGGCAGGTGGTTAATAAGCTAAACACTATGGGCCCAGTACCTAATAGTACAAGCCTGCCTATTAAAGATATCAAATCCTTGTAATCGTAAATTACCCACAAGTCTAGAAAGCAACATACTGCATAGACTTATGCCGCGTACACACGACCGTTTTTAATGCCATTGAAAAAAACTAAGTTTTTCTCGACGTGATTTTTCATGTTTCCTCTCAAGCCTGCCTTGCGTACACACTATCGTTGAAAAAAATGATCTAGCAAAGCGCGGTGACGTCCAACACGTACGACGGCACTATAAAGGGGAAGTTTCATTATGTTCGCGCCACCCTTTTGGCTGCTTTTGCTGATTTTGTGTTACCGCGTGTTAGTAAAAGTTTGGGAAGAGACGATTCACACTTTTCAGTCTTCGTGCTTTAAAGATCGTTTTCGGGAGTTCAGTTTGTGCTTGTGGGTTCGTATCTGTCTTTCAGTGCTTGTAGTCAGTTCGTATCTGTTTTTGCAATGCGTTCTTGTCTGCTCGTTACTGTTTTTCAGCTCGTTCTTCAAAGGCCTTGCTGTTCTTCAGTGCGTTCTTTTAGTTCATTCTGATTAGACGACCGTTTTGAAGCCATGTTGCGGGTACGTTCTTGTCGCCGAGATTGTGCTGTGCTTGCTTCTGGGCTTGTTGCTATGTCCCAGGTCCGGTCCATGAACAGGGTGAGGAGGAGTTCTTGGACCAAGAATTGGTTGCTCCAGCGGGACCAATTCTGTCACATGCCTCTACTGCGGGAGATCCAGGAGAATAACCCTGATGACTACAGGAATTTTCTTAGGATGTCTGACCCCGTTTTTCAGCAGCTCTTGGCTTTGGTGACCCCCTATATCACCAGGCAGGACACCGTTATGCGGGAAGCCATTACTGCTGAGCAGAGGCTAGTTGCTACGTTGCGCTACCTGGCAACAGGGAGAAGCTTGCAGGACCTCAAGTTCTCGACAGACATCTCCCCCCAGGCTCTGGGCGTCATTATCCCAGAAACCTGCTCTGCCTTAATCCAAGTCCTTCAGGAGGACTATATTAAGGTAAGTTTTCTCCTTTAACATCACAATCTATGTATTTTATGCTTGCTAATGTATAGTATTTTTTTAACTGTCTCTAATTACCATGATTGTAATATGCTGTGAATCTCCCCTTTGTCCCAATGCATGTTGTAAGCTTTTAATGGTCCTTTTTTTGGGCCTACATGCATATTTCCAAAAACCAACCTCTCCAGCATTATATCCTGGGCCCAAACACACCTAGCCTAGTCACTCCCCAATGTTTTTTGTCAGCTCCATTGTAGTGCTTAGCTTGGCCAAACCCCCCCCCCCCCTATATTTTTTTGATTTTTTCTAATTAAAAAAAAAACTTACATAGTACTAGAGTCTTTATTTATGATGTCCCCAACTCATCTCAACCCCCCCTTCCCCTAAAATAATTTCACAGGTCCATCAGAGGGGGTGATGTTTTTTGTGGTCATTTTTAGCTCTTATTAAAGCGGAGCACCACCCTAAAGTGGATTTTCCGCTCATCGGAACCCTCCCCCCCCCCCTCCGGTGTCAAAATTGACACCTTTCAGGGGGGAGGGGGGTGAAGATACCTGTTTAAGACAGGTATTTTCACCCACATCCGGGAGTCCTCTCTGCGGCAAATCTGCGAGAGACAAGTCACTTCCCGCAGAATACCCGTAGTGTTCTTGGAGACACTCGGCTCCCAGAACACAGGAGGACCACTCAGAACTGCGCAGCGCTTCTCGTGCATGTGCGGTAGGGAACCGGGCAGTGAAGCCGCAAGGCTTCACTTCCTGGTTCCCTCACCGAGGATGGCGGAGGGGGCAGCAGAGTGATGAGCGATCGTTCGTCCTCTGCTGCGGACGTCGCTGGACTCCAGGACAGGTAAGTGTCCAAATATAAAAAGTCAGCAGCTGCTGTAGCTGTAGCTGCTGGCTTTTAATATTTTTTTGGGCTGCGGAGCTCCGCTTTAAAATACTCCTTCCAAATTAATGCTATACTGATGTTTTGCCAAGAGGGTTTTGTGACAATCTGCTTGCAATGTTTAGGTATCAAAGTCTTAATTTTTTTTTGGGTTTGACTCCACAGTTACCTTTGACGCCACAGGAATGGCAGAATGTGGCATCTGAGTTTTCTCAGCGGTGGAACTTTCCCAACTGTGGAGGAGCCATTGATGGCAAGCACGTCCTGCATCGTACCACCACCCCAATCGGGATCCTTTTTTTATAATTATAAAGGGTTCCACAGTATTGTGCTGATGGCGGTGGTGTCTGCCAACTATGATTTCCTTTATATTGACGTTGGGAAAAATGGGCGGATGTCTGACGGTGGTGTTTTTGCCCAGACCGATTTCGCCGACCGGCTTCTATCAGAGGACCTGGCATTGCCACCTGCGACAGACAATGAAGATGGCCTACCCTTTGTTTTCCTGGCAGATGAGGCGTTTGCGCTAGGTCCCCATTTGATGAGGCCTTTTCCACAAAGGACCCTCACCCCTGAGAGGAGGGTCTTTAATTATAGGCTGGCCAGAGCGAGAAGGGTGGTAGAAAATGCCTTTGGCATCATTGCCAGTTGTTTCCGCCTTTTTATGACCGCTCTCAACATGGCGGAGTACAAATGGAATCATCTAATAATGTGCTGTTGCATCCTATACAATTTTTTTTTAAAAACATTCCAAGAATTACCTTTCTTCAGTTGCCCTTCAGGGCACACAGTTCTCAGATGGACCATTGCCAGCCCTGGTAACTGGCCCCACAGGCTTGGCCCCCCAAAGCGGGCGTGATGTGCGCCAACGCTATGTCGACTATTTTATGGGTAGGGGGGCCATTCCAATGCCTGATCATAATTGAAAAAATCTTTAGAATAAAAATAAACTTTCTAATGAAAACATCTTGTTTGGTTTTATTTTGGTTGATTTGATCTTTCTCCTAGGTCAGTGATGGTGAACCTTGGAACCTTGCAGATGTTTTGCAACTACATTTCCCATGATGCTCAACTCCACTGCAGAGTGCCTTAGCAACATGGGAAATGTAGTTCAAAACCATCTGGGGTGCCAAGGTTCACCATCACTGTCCTAGGTTATACTAGTGCAGTTGTAGTGCCATGTTTCTTTTTCTGAAGTAAATTACCATCATTTTGAGTAGGGATGAGCCGAACACCCCCGGGTTCGGTTCGCACCAGAACCTTCGAACGGACCGAAAGTTCGCGCGAATTTTCGAACCCTATTCGTTATAATGGACGCGAACGTTCGAAATCAAAATTGCTAATTACAACGGCCAATATGCATGTTAATGTCATAAAACAGGTTTGGGGACCCGGGTCCTGCCCCAGGGGACATATATCAATGCAAAAAGAAATTTTAAAAACTAAAGTTTTTTCGGGAGCAGTCATTTTAATGATGCATAAAGTGAAAAAAAAAAAAGTGAAATTTTCCTTTAAATATGGTACCTGGGGGGTATCTAAAGTATGCCTGTGAAGTGGCATGTGTTTCCCGTGTTTAGAACTGTCCTTGCACAAAATGACATTTGTAAAGGAAAAAAAGAAGCCATTTAAAACCACTTGCGGCTTTAATGTCATGTCTTGTCCTGGCCGCCATATGGCTGAAAATCCTTGAGAAAAATGGCATGGCTACCCCATCACCCCCCCCCCCACCCCAGCCCCTTTGGGTCTTGTATGGATACTAAGGGGGACCCCGCACCCAAAATAAAACCCTATACCTACAACCCTATATACTCTGAACAGCAGTATATAGGTGGTGCAAACAAGACATGGACTGTAGGTTTGTTCTTAAGTAGAATCTGAACAGGTACATTATGAAGTGTAGCTACATCCCAAAAAAATCAATTTTTAAGCTTTTTGGAGAACATAGGGAGGGGTTATCACCCCTGTAACATTTGCTGTCTTTGCACATCTGTTCAGAACATGTCACCTCACTTTCCGTCCCAATGACAAATGTTTTTGGAAAAGTGGGGTTTTAATTGAAACAAGGATTGGTGATAAAGCATCAGTAGAGAGGAGATACCTTTTTCCCAAATTAAATCTAACAGGATAGAATTTTCCTTCCTAGGGGTAGATTTCCTCTCACTTCCTGTTTTCTCTTGCCGTTTGCAAGTAGGAGTCGTTTGTAAGTTGGATGTTTGAAAGTAGGGGCCTGCCGTATATACTCTGCAGAAATTTGCCCTATTAGATGTTGGTGTAGCCACAAGACTGGTGGGCACAGGAATGGGCCCTGCTGTGAGTTAATAGATCAAGATTTGTACTTGCATGCACCTGTTGAACCGGGCAGAAAAATTGGGCCTTTGGTGGTGGTGGTGGTGGTGGACGGTGTTGCCACAAGACTGTAAGCCCTCACAGTTACTCTTGGTGGGTGCAGGAATGGGCCCTGCTGTGAGTTATTAGATCAAGATTTGTAATTGCATGCACCTGTTGAACAGGGCAGAAAAATTGGGCCTTTGGTGGTGGTGGTGGTGGTGGACGGTGTTGCCACAAGACTGTAGGCCCTCATAGTTACTCTTGGTGGGCGCAGGAATGGGCCCTGCTGTGAACTATTAGATCAAGATTTGTAATTACACGCCCCTGTTAAACAGGGGCTGAAAAATTGTGCCTTAGGCATTGGTGCTGGTGCCACAACACTGCAACCCCTCACAGATACTGTACTTGGAGCACAGCAGTCACACCTGTTGCGAAGCATCTTTTTAAAAAATTGTAATTACACGCCCCTGTTATACAGGGGCTGAAAAATTGTGCCTTAGGCACTGGTGCTGGTGCCACAACACTGCAACCCCTCACAGATACTGTACTCTGAGCACAGCAATGAGACCTGTTGCAAAGCATTGCCTAAAAATTGTAATTACACGCCCCAACAGGGGCTGAAAAATTGTGCCTTAGGCACTGGTGCTGGTGCCACAACACTGCAACCCCTCACAGATACTGTACTCTGAGCACAGCAGTCACACCTGTTGCGAAGCATCTTTTTAAAAAATTGTAATTACACGCCCCTGTTATACAGGGGCTGAAAAATTGTGCCTTAGGCACTGGTGTGGTGGCATGGATCATTGAGGAGGAGGAAGAGGATAGTCAGTGAACATAACAGGACAGTCACTCAGCATCAGCATAGGCAGTCTTGAAGGGATGTGACATTATAAATTATTCCGTTATATCCGCTTCAGGTGTCTGGTAGCTGGTGGTGATCCAAGACTGATTCATTTTTATGAAGGTCAGTCGATCAACCGAGTCGGTGGACAGGCGCACCCTATGATCGGTGACAAATCCTCCAGCAGCACTGAATGTGCGTTTGGAAAGAACGCTGGATGCAGGACAGGCCAGTAGCTCAATTGCATACTGTGCAAGCTCTGGCCAGTGATCCATCCTCAGGACCCAGTAAGCCAGAGGATTTTCGGTGGGAAAGGTGTCCAAGTCTGACCTTGCCCCTAGGTATTCCTGCACCATGTATATCAGACGCTGGCGATGGTTGCTGGAACCGATCATACCTTGGGGCTGCGGACTAAAAAATTGTCTGAACGCATCGGTCAGACGTCCACCTTCCCCACCGCTCCTTCTGCTACTGACCGAAGCCTCAGCAACTCGTCGTCCAGGACCAGGAGTTTGTAACCTCCCAGTTTCTGGGAACGCATTGCACAGACCTTTCTGCAAGGCCTCCCTGAGATGTCTCATCCTCTGCTCCCTCTGCGACGGCAAGATAAGGTCCGCAACCTTACCCTTGTACCGTGGATCAAGGAGAGTGGCCAGCCAGTAATGGTCACTCTCCTTGATCCGAAGAACACGAGGATCCTTCCGCAGGCTTTGCAGGATCAGGGAGGCCATGCAGCGTAGGTTAGCTGAGGCATTCGGTCCGGAGTCTTCTGGGTCACTGAGGATGACATGATCGCCAGCCACCTCCTCCCAGCCACGTACAAGTCCACTGGTTTGTTGGGACTGTACATCATCCCTAAAAGACTGCTGCTGCTGATACTGAGTGCCAGGCTCCACCTCCCTGCTCACACAATCCTCCTCCTCCTCTTCCTGTGTGATGGGTGGGACAGAAGGAACATTGTCTGGATAAAGGGGGCCTTGAGAGACAAGGAAGTCCTCCTCTTCCTGCCTCTGTTCTGCCTCAAGTGCCCTGTCCATTATCCCACGCAGCGTATGCTCCAACAGGTGGACAAGAGGTACAGTGTCACTGATGCATGCACTGTCACTGCTCACCATCCTCGTGGCCTCCTCAAATGGTGAGAGGACAGTGCATGCATCCCTGATCATGCTCCACTGGCGTGGGGAAAAAAAGCCAAGCTCCCCTGACCCTGTCCTGGTGCCGTAGTCGCAAAGGTACTCATTGATGGCCCTCTGCTGCGTGTGCAGTCGCTGCAGCATGGCCAACGTTGAGTTCCACCTGGTGGGCATGTCACATATTAGGCGGTTCTTGGGCAGGTTCAGCTCCTTTTGCAGCTCAGTCAGCCGAGCACTGGCATTATAAGATCGGCGGAAATGCACACAGACTTTCCTGGCCTGCCTCAGGACATCCTGTAAGCCTGGGAACCTGCCCAAGAACCGCTGCACCACCAGGTTGAGGACGTGAGCCATACAGGGCACATGGGTGAGCTGCCCCTGTCGCAGGGCGGAGAGGAGGTTGGTGCCATTATCAGAAACGACCATTCCTGGCTTAAGCTGGCGTGGCGTCAACCACCTCTCGGCCTGCCCCTGCAGAGCTGCCAGAACCTCTGGCCCAGTGTGGCTCCTGTCCCCCAAACACACCAGCGCAAGCACGGCATGGCATCTTTTTGCCTGCGTACTCGCGTAGCCCCTTGTACGCCTACGGAGCACCGCTGGTTCCGAGGACAGAGCACTCGAAGAGGACATGGAGGAAGAAGAAGAGGAGGGGGTGGAGGAGAGAGGTGTGTCACAACCAGTAGTAGCATTTTGGAGGCGTGGTGGCGGAACAACCTCCAACACTACTGCACCTTGTCCTGCATCCCTCCCAGCTGCCAATAGAGTGACCCAATGGGCCGTGAAAGAAAGATAACGTCCCTGTCCATGCCTGCTGGACCATGAGTCAGCGGTAATATGCACCTTACCGCTGACCGCCCTGTCCAGCGAGGCATGGACATTGCCTTCCACATGCCAGTAGAGAGACGGAATCGCCTTCCGTGAGAAAAAGTGGCGTTTGGGAACCTGCCACTGAGGAACCGCACATTGAACAAACTCACGGAAGGGGGCCGAGTCTATCAACTGAAAAGGCAGCAGTTGAAGTGCTAGCAATTTAGCCAAGCTAGCATTCAACCGCTGGGCATGTGGATGGCTGGGAGTATACTTCTTTCGACGGTCCAGCAGCTGGGGCAGGGAAATTTGCCTGCTACAATCGGACGTCGGTGTACTGCAAGTACTTGGTTGTGACACACCTAATTCTACACCTTCAGTCCTCTCAGAGCAGCTTTCAGAGAGGACTGAAGATATAGTGGGGATGGAGATCCCAGCTGATGAGGAGCAAGGAGAGGTCTGCTTTGTTCTTTGGTGTGGGTCTTTTATGTGTGCTTGCCAACGAGCTGCATGGCAGGTCGACATATGTCTGCTCATGCTTGTGGTGCCCAAGCGGCTGATGTTTTGGCCACGCGAGATACGCTTGAGACAAATATTGCAAATAGCAGTGGTGCGATCTGATGCACTCGTCTCAAAAAAGGCCCACACCAAAGAACTTTTGTGATAACGTGCAGAGGCAGCGTCCTGCACAGGCGCAGCTCTGCGGTGTGGTACAGTTGCTGTGCTGGCCTCTAGCTGGCCTCCAGGGGGCATCCTGCCTCGTTGGACATGTGACGCTGCATCCTCCTCCTCCTCCTCCTCTCTCCCTTCAGGCACCCACGTGGAGTCAGTGACCTCATCATCCCCTCCCTCTTCACCACTAGAGCAAACCTGGCAGTAAGCTGCAGCTGGTGGAACACTACTGCCAGATTGCTGTCCTTCAGCATCCCCTCTCTCTGCGCGCACACTACTGACTTCCTCAAGCTGGGTATCATCATCCGAGCCTTCGAATCGTTGGGCATCCTCCTGGAGCATGTACCCAACACTGTGCTCAAACAGTTCGGGGGACTCCTCAGGAGGACATGGTGGGTCTAGGGAAGGGGTGGCTGATGATGCCATTGAGTACGCGTTGGCAGCTGCTCTGCCAGTACCCTGAGCCTGGGTGAGAGAGGATGAGGAGGATGAGGAGGGCTTGGTCATCCATTCTACCAAGCCTTCGGCATGATGCGGCTCCACATGTCCAGCTGCCGAAAACAAAGACAAGCGTGTCCCATGGCCACGTGCTGATGACGATGCACGACCACGTCCACGGCCAGCACTGTTGTCTCTAGAAACAGAGCCTGCCTGCCCTGTGTTCTTGCCTCGGCACGCTCTGCCTCTCCTTGGCGGTCTTCCAGCCATTGTAGTCGGTAGTGTATATAGTATAAAAAATAGAACTCCTATGTGTGCTCACAACACACTGTAGGTCCTATGGGTGCTGACACTAACACACTATAGGTACTATGTGTGCTGCTGACAAGAAAATATAGGAGCTCTGTTTGCTGCCACTAACACACTAGAAGTCCTATGGGTGCTTCTGAGATGAAAATATAGGAACTCTGTGTGATGCCACTAACACACTAGAAGTCCTATGGGTGCTGCTGAGAAGAAAATATAGGAGCTCTGTGTGATGCCACTAACACACTAGAAGTCCTATGGGTGCTTCTGAGATGAAAATATAGGAACTCTGTGTGATGCCACTAACACACTAGAAGTCCTATGGGTGCTGCTGAGAAGAAAATATAGGAGCTCTGTGTGATGCCACTAACACACTAGAAGTCCTATGGGTGCTTCTGAGATGAAAATATAGGAACTCTGTGTGATGCCACTAACACATTAGAAGTCCTATGGGTGCTGCTAAGAAGAAAATATAGGAGCTCTGTTTGCTGCCACTAACACACTAGAAGTCCTATGGGTGCTGCTGAGAAGAAAATATAGGAGCTCTGTGTGATGCCACTAACACACTAGAAGTCCTATGGGTGCTTCTGAGATGAAAATATAGGAGCTCTGTGTGATGCCACTAACACACTAGAAGTCCTATGGGTGCTTCTGAGATGAAAATATAGGAACTCTGTGTGATGCCACTAACACATTAGAAGTCCTATGGGTGCTGCTAAGAAGAAAATATAGGAGCTCTGTTTGCTGCCACTAACACACTAGAAGTCCTATGGGTGCTTCTGAGAAGAAAATATAGGAGCTCTGTGTGATGCCACTAACACACTAGAAGTCCTATGGGTGCTTCTGAGATGAAAATATAGGAACTCTGTGTGATGCCACTAACACATTAGAAGTCCTATGGGTGCTGCTGAGAAGAAAATATAGGAGCTCTGTTTGCTGCCACTAACACACTAGAAGTCCTATGGGTGCTTCTGAGATGAAAATATAGGAGCTCTGTGTGATGCCACTAACACACTAGAAGTCCTATGGGTGCTTCTGAGATGAAAATATAGGAACTCTGTGTGATGCCACTAACACATTAGAAGTCCTATGGGTGCTGCTGAGAAGAAAATATAGGAGCTCTGTTTGCTGCCACTAACACACTAGAAGTCCTATGGGTGCTTCTGAGATGAAAATATAGGAACTCTGTGTGATGCCACTAACACATTAGAAGTCCTATGGGTGCTGCTGAGAAGAAAATATAGGAGCTCTGTTTGCTGCCACTAACACACTAGAAGTCCTATGGGTGCTTCTGAGAAGAAAATATAGGAGCTCTGTGTGATGCCACTAACACACTAGAAGTCCTATGGGTGCTTCTGAGAAGAAAATATAGGAGCTCTGTGTGATGCCACTAACACACTAGAAGTCCTATGGGTGCTGCTGAGAAGAAAATATAGGAGCTCTGTTTGCTGCCACTAACACACTAGAAGTCCTATGGGTGCTTCTGAGATGAAAATATAGGAGCTCTGTGTGATGCCACTAACACACTAGAAGTCCTATGGGTGCTGCTGAGAAGAAAATATAGGAGCTCTGTGTGATGCCACTAACACACTAGAAGTCCTATGGGTGCTTCTGAGATGAAAATATAGGAACTCTGTGTGATGCCACTAACACACTAGAAGTCCTATGGGTGCTGCTGAGAAGAAAATATAGGAGCTCTGTTTGCTGCCACTAACACACTAGAAGTCCTATGGGTGCTTCTGAGAAGAAAATATAGGAGCTCTGTGTGATGCCACTAACACACTAGAAGTCCTATGGGTGCTTCTGAGATGAAAATATAGGAACTCTGTGTGATGCCACTAACACATTAGAAGTCCTATGGGTGCTGCTAAGAAGAAAATATAGGAGCTCTGTTTGCTGCCACTAACACACTAGAAGTCCTATGGGTGCTTCTGAGAAGAAAATATAGGAGCTCTGTGTGATGCCACTAACACACTAGAAGTCCTATGGGTGCTTCTGAGATGAAAATATAGGAACTCTGTGTGATGCCACTAACACATTAGAAGTCCTATGGGTGCTGCTGAGAAGAAAATATAGGAGCTCTGTTTGCTGCCACTAACACACTAGAAGTCCTATGGGTGCTTCTGAGATGAAAATATAGGAGCTCTGTGTGATGCCACTAACACACTAGAAGTCCTATGGGTGCTTCTGAGATGAAAATATAGGAACTCTGTGTGATGCCACTAACACATTAGAAGTCCTATGGGTGCTGCTGAGAAGAAAATATAGGAGCTCTGTTTGCTGCCACTAACACACTAGAAGTCCTATGGGTGCTTCTGAGATGAAAATATAGGAACTCTGTGTGATGCCACTAACACACTAGAAGTCCTATGGGTGCTGCTGAGAAGAAAATATAGGAGCTCTGTTTGCTGCCACTAACACACTAGAAGTCCTATGGGTGCTTCTGAGAAGAAAATATAGGAGCTCTGTGTGATGCCACTAACACACTAGAAGTCCTATGGGTGCTTCTGAGATGAAAATATAGGAGCTCTGTGTGATGCCACTAACACAATAGAAGTCCTATGGGTGCTGCTGAGAAGAAAATATAGGAGCTCTGTGTGATGCCACTAACACACTAGAAGTCCTATGGGTGCTTCTGAGATGAAAATATAGGAACTCTGTGTGATGCCACTAACACACTAGAAGTCCTATGGGTGCTGCTGAGAAGAAAATATAGGAGCTCTGTTTGCTGCCACTAACACACTAGAAGTCCTATGGGTGCTTCTGAGATGAAAATATAGGAGCTCTGTGTGATGCCACTAACACACTAGAAGTCCTATGGGTGCTGCTGAGAAGAAAATATAGGAGCTCTGTGTGATGCCACTAACACACTAGAAGTCCTATGGGTGCTTCTGAGATGAAAATATAGGAACTCTGTGTGATGCCACTAACACACTAGAAGTCCTATGGGTGCTGCTGAGAAGAAAATATAGGAGCTCTGTTTGCTGCCACTAACACACTAGAAGTCCTATAGGTGCTTCTGAGAAGAAAATATAGGAGCTCTGTGTGATGCCACTAACACACTAGAAGTCCTATGGGTGCTTCTGAGATGAAAATATAGGAACTCTGTGTGATGCCACTAACACATTAGAAGTCCTATGGGTGCTGCTAAGAAGAAAATATAGGAGCTCTGTTTGCTGCCACTAACACACTAGAAGTCCTATGGGTGCTTCTGAGAAGAAAATATAGGAGCTCTGTGTGATGCCACTAACACACTAGAAGTCCTATGGGTGCTTCTGAGATGAAAATATAGGAGCTCTGTGTGATGCCACTAACACACTAGAAGTCCTATGGGTGCTTCTGAGATGAAAATATAGGAACTCTGTGTGATGCCACTAACACATTAGAAGTCCTATGGGTGCTGCTGAGAAGAAAATATAGGAGCTCTGTTTGCTGCCACTAACACACTAGAAGTCCTATGGGTGCTTCTGAGATGAAAATATAGGAACTCTGTGTGATGCCACTAACACATTAGAAGTCCTATGGGTGCTGCTGAGAAGAAAATATAGGAGCTCTGTTTGCTGCCACTAACACACTAGAAGTCCTATGGGTGCTGCTGAGAAGAAAATATAGGAGCTCTGTGTGATGCCACTAACACACTAGAAGTCCTATGGGTGCTTCTGAGATGAAAATATAGGAGCTCTGTGTGATGCCACTAACACACTAGAAGTCCTATGGGTGCTGCTGAGAAGAAAATATAGGAGCTCTGTGTGATGCCACTAACACACTAGAAGTCCTATGGGTGCTTCTGAGATGAAAATATAGGAACTCTGTGTGATGCCACTAACACACTAGAAGTCCTATGGGTGCTGCTGAGAAGAAAATATAGGAGCTCTGTTTGCTGCCACTAACACACTAGAAGTCCTATGGGTGCTTCTGAGAAGAAAATATAGGAGCTCTGTGTGATGCCACTAACACACTAGAAGTCCTATGGGTGCTTCTGAGATGAAAATATAGGAACTCTGTGTGATGCCACTAACACATTAGAAGTCCTATGGGTGCTGCTAAGAAGAAAATATAGGAGCTCTGTTTGCTGCCACTAACACACTAGAAGTCCTATGGGTGCTTCTGAGAAGAAAATATAGGAGCTCTGTGTGATGCCACTAACACACTAGAAGTCCTATGGGTGCTTCTGAGATGAAAATATAGGAACTCTGTGTGATGCCACTAACACATTAGAAGTCCTATGGGTGCTGCTGAGAAGAAAATATAGGAGCTCTGTTTGCTGCCACTAACACACTAGAAGTCCTATGGGTGCTTCTGAGATGAAAATATAGGAGCTCTGTGTGATGCCACTAACACACTAGAAGTCCTATGGGTGCTTCTGAGATGAAAATATAGGAACTCTGTGTGATGCCACTAACACATTAGAAGTCCTATGGGTGCTGCTGAGAAGAAAATATAGGAGCTCTGTTTGCTGCCACTAACACACTAGAAGTCCTATGGGTGCTGCTGAGAAGAAAATATAGGAGCTCTGTGTGATGCCACTAACACACTAGAAGTCCTGTGGGTGCTGCTGAGAAGAAAATATAGGAGCTCTGTTTGCTGCCACTAGCACACTAGAAGTCCTATGGGTGCTGCTGAGAAGAAAATATAGGAGCTCTGTGTGATGCCACTAACACACTAGAAGTCCTATGGGTGCTGCTGAGAAGAAAATATAGGAGCTCTGTTTGCTGCCACTAACACACTAGAAGTCCTATGGGTGCTGCTGAGAAGAAAATATAGGAGCTCTGTTTGCTGCCACTGACACACTAGAAGTCCTATGGGTGCTGTTGGGGTGCAATGCTGTGCTAACAGCACTGCGGTTGGTACTACTGCAATACTGTACTAACAGTAAGCACGCACCAGACTAATCCCCAGCAGCAGCTAATAACACACTAACTGTGCAATCAGCAGCAATGAACGATCAATGACTTAGGTAGCAATGGTTTAGCAAAGAAATAGCCAATGGTTTAGCAAAGAAGAGCAAATCTTTCAGTATCAAGCAAAGACAGAATCAGCAGACTAATCTCTCCTAAAGCCGGAACTCATGTGACCGGGGCCGATGGCGTGGCGGCCTTTTAAATGGTGGGGCGTGTACTAAAGCCCCTGAGCTGTAATTGGCTACAGGCGTCCTGCCTGTAGCCAATTATTGCTCTCCGAGTTTCGGGCGCTGTGATTGGCCAAGCATGCGGGGTCACAGTGCATGCTTGGCCAATCATCAGCCAGCAATGCACTGCGCCGGCCGCGCCGGCCGCAATGCATTGCGGGGCCGCTCGCATCACACGAATGTGATGCGAACGGCCCAAATAGTTCTGGGCTCGACGAGCGAGCGAACGCCCGGTGCTCGATTCGAACATGGGTTCGAATCGAGCACCGGGCCCATCCCTAATTTTGAGTGTAAACACACCCATTTTTCTTTTGGGGGGGGGGGGGCGGGCAACATTGATATAAGAAGCCACACATTGTTGATTTCAAAATATTTTTAATAGGAGCACAATTTTTTGGTTATATTTCAGTCATAGGAATCATCGTTCAATCGTTCACTAAATGACGATCCTTTGGTTCGATTCAGTGTTAACTACATTTGATCATTCCTAATAATAGGCATTTTCAAATTTAGTTATCACTGTATTCTCCCAAAAACATCGTATTATTGATAATGAACGACGATTTCTACGATCAATTCTTGTGCCCAAGAACATGAAAATTTACATCTTGAACTGTTCAAGATGTCCGGTTTCATGTTCTTGGGCACAAGAATCAATCGTCGGAATCCTCGTTCATTAACAATAATACAATGTTTTTGGGGAATACAGTGATAGCTAAATTTGAACATGCCTATTATTAGGAATGATCAAATGTAGTTAACACTGTGAATCGGGCCAAAAGATCGTCATTTAGTGAACGATTGAACGATGATTCCTACGACTGATTCTTGTGCCCAAGAACATGAAAATTGACATCTTGAACTGTTCAAGATGTCCGGTTTCATGTTCTTGGGCACAAGATTCAGTCATAGGAATCATCGTTCAATCGTTCACTAAATGACGATCCTTTGGTTCGATTCAGTGTTAACTATATTTGATCATTCCTAATAATAGGCATTTTCAAATTTAGTTATCACTGTATTCTCCCAAAAACATTGTATTATTGATAATGAACGACGATTTCTACGATCGATTCTTGTGCCCAAGAACATGAAAATTTACATCTTGAACTGTTCAAGATGTCCGGTTTCATGTTCTTGGGCACAAGAATCAATCGTCGGAATCCTCGTTCATTAACAATAATACAATGTTTTTGGGGAATACAGTGATAGCTAAATTTGAACATGCCTATTATTAGGAATGATCAAATGTAGTTAACACTGTGAATCGGGCCAAAAGATCGTCATTTAGTGAACGATTGAACGATGATTCCTACGACTGATTCTTGTGCCCAAGAACATGAAAATTGACATCTTGAACTGTTCCAGATGTCCGGTTTCATGTTCTTGGGCACAAGAATCAATCGTAGAAATCCTCGTTCATTACCAATAATACAATGTTTTGGGAGAATACAGTGATAACTACATTTGAACATGCCTATTATTAGGAATGCTCAAATGTACTTAACACTGAATGGGACCAAAAGATCGTCATTTAGTGAACGTTTGAACGAGGATTTCTACGATCGATTCTTGTGCCCAAGAACATGAAACCGGACATCTTGAACTGTACTACATACTGTGAGGGGGTTAGCTCGGCAGCGGGTGTGTGTGACCCCCGAGATGGGCTCCCCACACAAAAACAGGCCCAGCAAACGGAGGTTGTGGTTTTCAAAATCAAAAAGGTGCGGTTTATTTTCTATTTACAGTGACAAAACACAGCAAAGCAAAAGAAACATAAACAAAATAAATCCTGGTCAACTTGACCTCTGACTAAACATACAGGTTTCCTAACTAACAACTGGGATCAGCCTAGTGCTGTCCTAGTCCCTAAGTCCCTGGTTTTAAATGTCCAAGCAAATAGCCACACAGGCTTTGTCTCACCGCACAGGGGTTCACTCTCCCTAGACAGTCCACACAGGTCTGGTTCCAGGCATGAGCTAACATCTAATGAAGCTGGGAGTTCTTATAGAGGCCTAAATGAGCTGACAAGGTTCAGCTGGTCTCCTCATCTCTGTCTGCACGACGCCCCACACTCTCCCTAGAGGTATGAGTCATCCATGAGCCCACTAGCCTTATACAACTCTCCACCTAGTTGTATAAGTCGGCGTAAAGCCTGAATCTGGGCGAAATATATCTACCCCCCTGGATGCAACCAGGTGACTTTACCTTCCTGCTGTCACAATACATTAAATAAAAAGCACATGCAGCACCACGCTATTAATAAAAATCAGAGTAAATGTAAATCTACTTACTTTTTCGGATCACTTTTTTTATTTTCTTGTATTGCTCCGGCTCCCTCAACTTAATGTCCGACCATCTTTTGCGGATCTGTTCTTTCAATCTGCGAACCCCAAATTTCCTGGCCAGAGTTTGTACCACTTTATCCATGATCTGAGCCTTCACCTGATTCGGCATTTGTATGGGCCATGTTTCACATCATAATCCTCCCTCAGCAATATGGTGACCATTTCCACCATCTCCTCAAACGCCATGTTTGTGGCTTTGTATCTCCTGGATCTGGTCTTGCCTACATCCACACTTTCCTCCTCATATCGGTTAGTCTCCGCCATGTTGTCAGTCTCCGTCATTAAGGACGAGCGAGAAGGGGCGAGGAAAGTAGTATAACGAACGTCAGGTGCGGGAAAGCGTGCGGAGCATCACGCATGCGCACTGTAATATAACAGAAATAAGCATCGTTGAAAGCGACGTTCAGTGAGTGGAAGAAGGTCGGAAGCAACGAACGTGTAGATCGCGGGTACGTAACATTTTTCATACTTGATATGTCGAGGGTTGAGCGGACCCGAACTGTAAAGTTCGGTACTGTACAGAACTATTGTGTTTTTGGGTCCCGGACATGAAAACCTAACAATTCACTGTATGTTCGGGTCCGGTGTTGGGCAATATGCATGTAAATTCGCGTTTGTTTCCATGCTTTTAGAACTGTCCCTGCACAAAGTGTCATTTTTTTAATGAAAAAAATACATTTAAAACTCACTCGCGGCTAGAATGAATTCTCGGGTCCCGGCAATACTTCGAAAAGTCATTGATTGTAAAAAAAACAAAACGTGGGGGTCCCCCCAAATTCTATTTGCAGGCCCTTCAGGTCTGGGAAGGATTTTAAGGGGAACTCCACCCCAAATAAAAAAAAATGGCGTGGAGTCCCCCCAAAAATCCATACCAGACCCTTATCCGAGCACGCAACCTGGCAGGCCGCAGGAAAAGAGGGGGGGACGAGAACCCCCTCCTGAACCGTACCAGGCCACATGCCCTCAACATGGGGAGGATGTCCCCATGTTGATGGGGACAAGGGCCTCATCCCCACAACCCTTGCCCGGTGGTGGTGGGGGTCTGCGGGCGGGGGGCTTATCGGAATCTGGAAGACCCCTTTAACAAAGGGGACCCCCAGATCCCAGCCCCCCCATGTGAATTGGTAATGGGGTACATTGTACCCCTACCATTTCACCAAAAAAGTGTCCAAAATGTAAAAAATGACAATAGCCGTTTTTTGACAATTCCTTTATTAATGTCTTTTTCTTTCTTCCATCTTCTTCCTTCTTCTTCTTTTCTCCATTCGGGTTTCTTCCTCCATCTTCCTCTTCCTCTTCATCTTCATCTTCATCTCCATCTTCATCTTCCTTCTTCCTTCGGTGTTCTCGTCCGCATCTTGCTACGGCTTCTTCTTTCTTCGTCCGCTCCGTTTGAATTGGAGTTTCCCGCTGTGTGACGCTTTAGTCCTTCAGTTCTCCTCTTGGTCTGGTGACCCCGCCCCCCTCTGACGCACATGGATTTCACGGGGACTGTGTCAGAGGGGGGCGGGGCCACCAGGTGCCAGCGGACCTAGAGGAGAACTGAAGAACTTAAGCGTCACACAGCGGGGAAACTCCAATTCAAACGGAGCGGACGAAGAAAGAAGAAGCCGGAGCAAGATGCGGACGAGAAGACCGAAGGAAGAAGGAAGATGAAGATGGAGATGAAGATGGAGATGAAGAGGAAGAGGAAGATGGAGGAAGAAACTCGAATGGAGAAAAGAAGAAGGAAGAAGATAGAAGAAAGAAAAAGACATTAATAAAGGAATTGTCAAAAACCGGCTATTGTAATTTTTTACATTTTGGACACTTTTTTGGTGAAATGGTAGGGGTACAATGTACCCCATTACCAATTCACATAGGGGGGGCCGGGATCTGGGGGTTCCCTTTGTTAAAAGGGGTCTTCCAGATTCCGATAAGCCCCCGGCCCGCAGACCCCCACATCCACCGGGCAAGGGTTGTGGGGATGAGGCCCTTGTCCCCATCACATCCTCCCCATGTTGAGGGCATGTGGCCTGGTACGGTTCAGGAGGGGGGGGGCACTCTCTCGTCCCCCCTCTTTTCCTGCGGCCTGCCAGGTTGCGTGCTCGGATAAGGGTCTGGTATGGATTTTTGGGGGGACTCCACGCCATTTTTTTAAAAATTTGGGGTGGAGTTCCCCTTAAAATCCATGCCAGATCTGAAGGGCCTGGTATGGATTTTTGGGGGAACTCCACGCCATTTTTTTTAAAATTTGCGGCAGGGTTCCCCTTAATATCCATTCCAGACATGAAGGGCCTGGTAATTGAATTTGGGGGAACCCCAACGCTTTTTGATTTTTTGTATCAATGACTTTTCTATGTATTGCATTTGACGGGAGACAACAATTCATTATAGCCAGGAGTGATTTTTTATAAAATGTATTAAATTCACAAATGACACTTTGTGCAGGGACAGTTCTAGGTACTCCTTTACTTTTTTGGAGCCATTTTAGTCCTCAGAATTTCGGGGCCCCATTGACTTCAATGGGGTTCGGGTTCGGGGTCAAGTTCAGGTCAAGTTCCGGCCCGAACTCGAGCTTTTTAAGAAGTTTGCCCAAAAGTGTAGAACACAAACATCCAGGTGTCCGCTCAACTCTATGATGACTGATCAATTGCTGAGTTTGTGGCCTATATATGGTGAGAAAGATTAGTAGTAGTCTTGACTGACATTAGATTTTTTGTCTGTTTTTTGACTTGCAGAAAATATGCAGGTATTTAAAGACCCCGATTTCATGTTAGAATTCCTGCTAAGGTGGAAAAATCTTCCCGTTTTATGGGAGACCAAAAATAAACAAAATAAAAATAAAGACGCCAGGAAGAGAGCACTGGAGACCTTGCCGGAATTTGTGCAAACTCAGATCCCCACAGCAGCAATACAGGATGTGAAGACGAAAATTGGGACCATTAGGGGCACATACCGGACTCAACGAAACAAAGTCCGAACATCTATGCGGTCAGGAGCAGCTGCAGAGGACAGATACAAGCCAAATCTATGGTACTATCAGCATCTAAGTTTCCTGGATGACCACCTGGAATCAAGGGAATCCCTTTCCAGCCTTCCCCCCAGAACGAGCTCCAGCCTTCCCTGCAGCCAACTCTCCAGCCTTCCCTCCAGCCTTCCCTGCAGCCAAGTTGAGGTTTCTTTGGAGGAACAAGCTGAACTCCTGGAGGAGCCTGATTTGAACATTTGGAGCCAGGTTTAATATTTAGCTCAAGATTTCTTGTACTAAAAGTCTAATGTTGTCAAAGATGTTAAACTTGTGTGAAAATTTTTACCATTTAACAAAAAGTGTTTAACATATCAATAGACAGTAGTGGCCAAAAATTATGGGGACAAGAATGAAAAATGCTGGCGTCAGAATGATTAACTTTAATATTTCTTAGCATTCAATTAGCAAATGTCATGAGGTGACAAATGTGTGTGATAGATGAAGCAAAAAATTACAATATGTACCTTTTTTATACAGGATGAGGAGGCAGGCGCCAGTGTGACCCAGGAGGAGGCAGGCGCCAGTGTGACCCAGGAGGAGGCAGGCGCCAGTGTGACCCAGGAGGAGGCAGGCCCCAGTGGGACCCAGGAGGAGGCAGGCCCCAGTGGGACCCAGGAGGAGGCAGGCCCCAGTGGGACACAGCGGAACACCAGGCCCCAGATACCTCCGCTGCGTATTCCCCAAAAAAGGGCCAGGAGGCTTATTCAGATGGAGGAGGAGACCCAGGCCCTAATTAGGGAGGCTACTACGGCCCTCAGAGAGCCCCCCACCGCTGCAGAGGGATTTGCTGCCCTTATTGGGCACAAACTGCCCGAAATGGAAATGGCACAGCGGCTAAAATGCGAGACCCTGATCTTGAAGGTCATAAATATGGGCATGTTGGGAAAAATCAACGACTTTACGGACGTTGTGGATGTTTCTTATGTCCATGCTCATGTTCCTGCTCCAGTTCCTGCCCCACTCCCTGCTCCTGCCCCACTCCCTGCTCCTGCTCCAGTCCCTCCTCCACGGACACAGCCTCCAAGGAAGGCTGCAGGGAAGCCTGCAGGGAAGGCAACAAAGAAAAGCAGGAAATAAGCCCAGGATATGTCCTTCAGATGGTCCCAATTTTCGTCTTCTCATCCTTTGTTGTTTGCTGTGGTGATCTGTGTCTGCACTAATTTAAGCAGGGTCTCCAGTGCTGTCTTCCTGGCTTCTTTAGTTTTACTTTACCTGTGGTTTTGTTTTGCCTTAACCTTTAATTTGTTTTTAGGCCAGAATAAATGGTATTTTTGTTTCATGATAAATATTGAACATGTGTTTTTATTCTAAATAGACAGTTTGCTAGTGAGTAGGCAGGGACATTGGAAAAAAATATTGTGAAATTAACAAGGGACACTAACCTCCTTGAGGGTAAATTAGAATCAATAATAATGTTGTTGTGGTAACTTGACACACTCAAAAATATCAAATAATATTGGAAAACAGTCTAAAATATTATCAAAATAATTATCAAAAATAACATCTTCAATACAAGATGGAAACTCAAAAATATTGGGTATTTAGGGAGATCTGGCTTACAATAAATATAGATTGATCATGAGAAAACAATAAATAATAAAGAAAAAACTTTTTCATAACTCTGTGAGAATATCAGCAGCAAAAGAATTGGATTATTGCAGCATTATAACGAAGAAAAGAATGCGCTGCATTAAACGATGCAATAATTTCCAGCATGACGAATGTGCTATCTCCATTACGAAAGGTAGTTTTACCAGAACGAGCGCTCCCTTCTCATCACTTGCTTCTGAGCATGCGCACTTTTTTAACGTCATTAAAGCCTACACACGACCGTTTTTCATGACGAGAAAAACGACGATGTGAAAAACGACGAGAAAAATTAGAGCATGTTCCAATTTTTTCATGGCCATTTTTCACGTCGTGAAAAATGCTCTGAAGCCCACACACGATCGTTTTTAATGACCATTTTAAAAAATGACATTTTTCTCGTCATTAAAAACGGTCGTGTGTACGCGGCATTAGAGCAGAATACCATTCCTGCAGAACTAGCCACATAAAATTTTAATGTACGGCTATTTTAAACTAAGCACTTGCTTACAGGGCACTTTCACCCCCTTCCTGCCCAAGCCATTTTTCAGCTTTCTGCGCTGTCACACTTTGAATGACAATTGCGCGGTCATGCAACACTGTACCCAAATGAAATTTTTATAATTTTTCCCCCCACAAATAGAGCTTTCTTTTGGTGGTATTTGATCACCTTTGCGGTTTTAATTTTATGCGCTATAAACAAAAATAGAGCGACAATTTTGAAAAAGAAAATGACATATTTTTTACTTTTTGCTATAATAAATATCCCCAAAAAATATATAAAAAAACTTTTTTTTTCCTCAGTTTAGGCTGATACGTATTCTTCTACATATTTTTGGTAAAAAATCGCAATAAGCGTATAGTGATTGGTTTGCGCAAAAGTTATAGCGTCTACAAAATAGGGGATAGTTTTATGGCATTTTTATTAATATTTATATTTTTTACTAGTAATGGCGGCGATCTGCGATTTTTATCGTGACTGTGACATTATGGCGGACACATTGGACACTTTTGACACATTTTTGGGACCATTGTCATTTTTACAGCGATGAGTGCTATAAATATGCACTGATTACTGTGAAAATGACACTGGCAGTGAAGGGGTTAACCTCTAGGTGGCGCTGTAGGGGTTAAGTGTGCCCTAGTGAGTGATTCCTACTGTAGGGGGGCGTGGCTTGATGTGTGACATCACTGATCGTCGTTCCCTATGACAGGGAACAGAGGATCACTGACATGCCACTAGGAAGAACGGGGAAAGGTTTGTTTACACTTGCCTCTCCCCGTTCTTCAGCTTTGTGACCCGATCGCGGGACACCGGCGGCGATCGGGTCCGCGTGTCCCGCGTGCACGGTCATGGAGCTTTTTTCTATAATAAATATCCCCAATTGTTTCACAGTTTAGGCCGATACGTATTCTTCTACATATTTTTGGTAAAAAAAAAAATCGCAATAAGCGTTTATTGATTGTTTGCGCAAAAGTTATAGCAGCTACAAAAAAGGGGATAGATTTATAGCATTTTTATTATTTTAATTTTTTTTACTAGTAATGGCGGCGATCAACGATTTTTATCGTGACTGCGATATTACGGCGGACACATCGAACACTTTTCAGACATTATTGGGACCACGGCCACGGCCACGGCGGGCCTGAGGTGTGTGCTTGATGGGAATAAGCTCACCACACTCCAGATTCCCGGCTTCCAGTAGCGGTAAGAGATCTTAAACAGCAGCGGCGTCTCTAGTCAGTGAAGCTGTAGCCACGTTCCCGACATGTTTCGCAAAAATGCTTAAGCACACACCTCAGGCCCGCCGTGGCCGTTTAGCACCGCAAAGCCAATTTAACATTTGATGTTTGCTGTGGATTTTTTAATGCTGGTTTTTAATGGTTCACATGTGAGTTCAATGAATGAAGTGTGATTGTGTTTTTTTGAATTAAACTGGTGATACAATTTTACACTATTGGAGCACTTCTTTTTGTTTTCATGTGAAAATCTGAGAATCATCACAGTAATCACGATAATCCAGCAGAAATTTGTATTTCCATTTATGGGATCATACACAAGCGATTCAGCCTAACACGAGAGTGAAAGGCAAATCTATTTGGTGAGTGCGTTTTTCAGAGGGGAGGTTTCACAGCACGGTGGTGTGGTGGAAGAAACACAGAATCAAGATATTTTTCATCAATATTTTCTCTATCAGTTTCATCACATTACGGACTTTATTTCACTTATCACATGGTGTTATTGAGTTTATATGTTATTGTTTATTATATTTTTAGCACCATTTTGTAGTGCTGCTATTGTCTTATCTCATTTAGGTGTTTTGGGTTAAGATTTTTCTGCTTTCAAGATTTACACATTAAGCGGCAGCTTTAGTTATTTTTATTTTTTATTTTATTCTTTATTCTTTGGCGCAGCAGTGATAGAGGTTACTCAGGGTGTTTGTATCCTATATCAGCAACATGATGCCTGAAATATGACTTGTATCTTAGACAGACTTCTGGGAAAATTGGTGAGCCAATAACACAAGTACGAAATGATGTTTCTGAGGAGTGGTCAGTACACACTCTTTGTACAGAAAATCTCCAGGTAGCCATATTGCAATGCATTCTCAGAAAATTACAGCCGCTGAAGATTGAAAAGGAAAGGAAATTTTTAATAACATTCAAATACAATATTATTAGTGTCGCAATTATATGTGCAATATTATTTTTTCTTTATTTGCTATTTTATTTCCCCATGGAAGTGAAGTTACCCTTTAATACAGCCATTCTCAACCAGGGTTCCGTGGAACCCTAGGGTTCCTCCAAAGGTGGCTAGGGGTTCCTTGACCTTTGGCTGGTTTACCTCCTGTTTGATGGTGCCTACATAGTTCTGAGCCAATTCCACTTGGAGGAGCCAGTGGTATGACACCAATGATCTTTATAGCTCTCTGTAAAGGGGGCCATTCTTGCCACCACTGTAAAAAAGGGCATTCTTCTCACTGACCACCAAAGTAAGGGGCATTGTTGCCACTGACCCCCAATAAATGGGTTTTATCAGGGGTTCCCCGAGACCTGAAAATTATTTTAAGGGTTCCCCTGGGGTAAAAAGGTTGAGAAAGGCTGCTTTAATATATATTTATTGATGCATTTATGTATTGACTCAATGCACTCGTTTTTGTTTGCATTTATTATGGTCTGAATTTAATTTTTTTTATATATTGAATTTTGAGTAGTGCTGTATGTTGTATATACTGTATAACATTTTCTAATACCATCCAGATATTTATACAGTGGTTTCAGTTGAGGGGGTTTTAGGCATTTGTATTTGCAACAGACAGATCAACCCACCTCAGATATGACAGCTTTTACCCCCAACATACAAATAAATCAAGGATGTAAATTAAGCAATACTTTACAATTGCAACTGCTCTACCACTGTGGATTGAGTAAACATCTGCTGGACCTAAGAAAAGTGTTTATCTGACATAGCTACAGTGCATGGGCAGCAAATAATGTGAACAAAAAGACAGTCTCTATTCACAGGGAAAACCTTTCAGGTCTCCATTCCTAGGGATATCAACCACCCAAGGGAGAGGCCCTTGTCCCTTTGGTGGTCACTTACTACCCACAGCTATAGATCCTATGCAAAATCATAGGGGCGCCCCAACCAGTGCTACACGAGATGACATTCTATAGGATATATTACCAGATCATTTGCTCCTGTCTTTTAGGCAAACGCCTGGCCTAAAATAAATCACTATCTGAAG
This sequence comes from Rana muscosa, assembly GCA_029206835.1. Taxonomy (NCBI): domain Eukaryota; kingdom Metazoa; phylum Chordata; class Amphibia; order Anura; family Ranidae; genus Rana; species Rana muscosa. Next base: position 197,609,447 of record CM055117.1, read on the forward strand.
TGCTTAAAAAATAATAAAAAAAACATCTGAGAGTAAAACATAGCCTTCCCTGCAAAAAAGTACAATGTACACTGCTAACTGCATGCACCACATTTCTAGCTGGTTCACAGAATCAGTGGCATATTGTCCCGAGGGTCCTCCTCCATTGTGGTGTATCTGATTATGTGCATGTTGTGTCCCACTGTAAGACTTTATATGAGTGAGATGGGGTGAACACTTTGTAAGTAGATGTCCTTAATAAAACAGTATTGAGGATCTAAAGGTCATCATTCTCATAGGTAGTTTTAAGATTCAGAGGGGAAAGAACAGGGACATAAATTCACGCAGACATCTAATACATTGTATAGTGGCCTAAATAGAAAGAAGAGTTTCACTAGGACCTTAATTGAGCTTTTATCTTTTTTGTAGCTCACAGTTCTGCTCCTCCACAGATAAAAGATAAAGGGACAAAATGTCATGATCAAAGGTATTTATTTCACACCTCTGCTGTATTGCCTGGACTCATTTAAAAATACCTTTCTTGTTTCACTGATCTGTATCTATGCCTTATCTAGACATAGATCTGCTTGTTTGTTGCCGATTTAATTAACTTGTGCTCTTTGATGCCCACTGTATTTGTGTAATTTTAGGAGATTTTTCATTTATTTCAAAAGGCACCAAGCCTTATGGATAGACCAAAGTATTCTTGGAAGCCACCACAATAATCATGTTTATTAGATGACTAAAGGTGTCACCGATATTTTAATATTATCAATTTCCTGGTGACACATCAAACAGACAGGAAGCTTCAGATTGTGGGCTTCAGTAAGGAAACTTCAACATGTGAGAAGTTTTGTGAAATCTCACTGGAAAGGATACAGAGAACTCAAATTAAGTTGAAATTAGAAGATTTCTTGACTTAGCCCAACTGCAGTGTTTGCTAGATAACATTAGCATTTCACATATCGGTTTTACCTGCTAAGAACTCTTCAACTTCTCTGTCAAACAATACAAAAGAAAAATTCTTTAAGCTTTGACTTTGCCCCTGCTTCCCCTATGTTGATACTTTTTGTAAGTTTCACATATTTAAAAAAAAAAAAAATTTAATTTTAGTGTTCCTTTTAACCAGACCGGGTGCACTGGTATATGGAGAACAGCACACAAATAGAATTATCATCTGATGAGATTATAATTATATATCCAGGTGCTTGGCCATAAATGAAAAATGAGAGAAATGCTGGCTACAGCTGCTCTCTGTAGCTGCTGCCCTATGGTGCTGAACTGGGTATATCGACCAAAGAAGGGAGCTGCTGAGCAGGAAGATTTAAACAGATAGGCAGCACTGCACTGTGGGAAGGGGAAGTCCAGAGGACTGTAATTAAGAGTTTTTGATCTGCATTTCTCAGAAGGAGATTGCCAAGAGGAGGCTGTGCAGGACACAGCTTCCTCTTGTCATGAGGGACACCAAAGGGTGCACATCGCTGTCCTGGGTTCACCACCACTGCTGCATATCATTGACATGCGTGGGATCCAGAGGGCAGGGTCCAGGGTTGCTGACAGCCAGCGCAACCTTGGTGCAGAGCAGAAATTGGACTAATCTCTGTGTGTGACCAGATGGTAAGCTGCAGTCTCACTGGGACTGGTGATATACTGCTGTGGTAATTTACTATCTGCTTCTAGAGAGACTGAGCCATTTAGGAACTGGCCATACAGCCATCTAGGAGCCTTATTTCTGCCTGCAGGCTTGACTGGGACCATTCTCATATACACCAACAGACCTACTAGGCCCCATTGCTAGCCGGCTGAAGAGTTAAAAATAAAGACTGCTCCTTTACAACTGCTACACAGAGACCTTCATCTATTGCTTGCTTATGCTATGAGGTACCTCTCAGAAAACATTGCACCACATCCTAGCTAGAGGTGCGCATCTTCACTGGCCTCATGATTCGATTACGATTATCAGGTCAACGATTCGATTCCGCGATGCATCATGATGCATCACGATTACAGCGCAAGTGCGCATGGTTTTCATCAAAAAAATTCAAGCAGTCAGGAGAACTCCATTTTTTTTATTCTATCTGTTCTTTTAAAAAAAAGACAACACTCCCTGCATGTAGCAAAGTCTAAACAAAGCAGACAACAACTTGTACATAGTACAGGAGATGGTCAGAGGCTGCAGACATAGTACAGGAGATGGTCAGAGGCTGCAGACATAGTACAGGAGATGGTCAGGGGCTGCAGACATAGTACAGGAGATGATCAGAGACTGCAGACATAGTACAGGAGATGGTCAGAGAGTGCAGACCTAGTACAGGACATGGTCAGAGAGTTCAGACCTAGTACAGGACATGGTCAGAGACACTGCGGAAATGCTACAGGAGATGATCAGCGACTGCGGACATGCTACAGGAGATGGTCAGAGAGACTGCGGACATGCTACAGGAGATGGTCAGAGAGACTGCGGACATGCTACAGGAGATGGTCAGAGAGACTGCGGACATGCTACAGGAGATGGTCAGAGAGACTGGGGACATGCTACAGGAGACTGTCAGAGAGACTGCGGACATGCTACAGGAGATGGTCAGAGACTGCAGACAATTATATAGGGCTTTCCAAACAGCTGTGGCCCCCCGGGGGATGGAGATGGGAATAGTAGATGTGGATGTTTAAATAAAAACAGAATTGCCAACACCTAAAACAAAAAGCGGGTTGAAAGAAGGGAGGCTTCTATGTCAAGCAGGAATAGCAAGTAGATAGTAAGATAAATCAAATTAGTATTGATAACTGTCCTTCCAAACTGCTAATAAAATATTCTGTGATATTGCTATAGTCAACTTGCTAGGGAACAAAAAAACAAGGGGGCAGAAAAAGTTGTTGCTGCTTCCCTGGAAATATTGCTGTGTTACTTTATGTTGAGATACCGAAGAGAGTCGCTTCTTGAACAGGCTGTCTTATAGGTAGATGTTTGGAGCTTGTCCTTATCTTAATGAGTTGCACTCTGACACTTTCACATACCAAGGATGAATCTCCTTTGTATGTTTTGCAAAAAAAAATGGTATTAAAATAAATGATAGTCAGTACCTCATAAGTGTCCGTGCTTGCCCTTTGATTAGTATATTCATGGCAGTCCATGAGCTGGGATCAGTAGGCTCCCCACATATAGCGGTATAAAGGTGCCGATAGATATATGAGTGAAGAGGATTTTTATCTTACCTTCCGGTCACTTAAATGAAAGACCCACCGATATGATGAATTACATCTCCACAAGAACCGGAGGCTTGACTTTCATCTGGTGTTCTCTTCATGTGTACACACATTCCTCCTTGGGGGTGAAATAGCGACAGACTTCAAGCTGCCTATTCCCGGAGGTTCACCTGCCTTCACCTATGGATCCTTCTCCGCTTCCTCTCTCACTCCCGCATCAGCTGTAACAGCTGAGATGTAATTAATCCCGGCTTCCTGTCTGCAACTCTCCACACTTCATCTCTCTCACCCCGTTCAACTGGGGTTACATGGCTTCTTCTGAACGAGGGCAGTGTTTGTATATGCCGTGCTCATGTGACTGCCCTCTCTCCTCTCTGCTCTCACGTCTCACGTCTCACCTGGCGTCAGCCCCGCCCGCCTCTCTTCTGATGGCTAGTCAGTGGGCGGGGCTGACGCCAGGAGAGACGTGAGACGTGAGAGCAGAGAGGAGAGAGGGCAGTCACATGAGCGTGGCATATACAAACAAATGAGGTAACAGCTCTCCCGGGAGGGGCGGAGTGGGGGCGGGGCTAGACATCGATTATTACGGTTGCCTGCATCGGTGCCGCATCTGGGACACCCGAATCGCGATGCAGCGATTAAATTCCGCACCCCTAATCCTAGCCATTCTCTTAGAGTGCACTCTAGTTATTGTATTATTATTCACATTGCAATTAATGCTTATATGCACTGTTTATTGCTGACTTTGCTGATTCATGAGTCAATCCCAGTACAGTGGTACAGTACTCTACTTTAGGTTTCCTTGGCATAGTGATTATACTGTATTGTACTGTATTGAACTGTATGTTATTTTATGCTCAAACCAATATTTTTCCTAACCCGTACCAATACATGTTAGATATCTATTTTCTGGTGCTAATTCACTGTTACCGGTATTTACACTCATGTTTTTACAAGTGCTTGTAAAATATTCATTCAACCAAATGTGTCAGAGGGGCTGAGGTTGTTCTTGAAGTCGAGGCACAGAACAGAGAACCCAAATTACCAAGCTCTCCTACCAAGGTAGAATTACAAATAAATGAATGTATAATAAGGAACTTTGCACTCCAGTTTCTGTTCATTTTTGCCAATGGCTACATAATGGAAAGCATGCTCATAGCACCCGGTGTAACAGTGAAAAAGCTGCTAACAGGGCACATGACATCTGATGTTCAGATGTCATGTGCCCTTTAGTGACAACAGAGCCTGGCTTAATTCACAAGAGAGAGACTGTGAGCACTGTACAAGTAATGTGCTTTATGGATATTACCTAGGCTGATAACTGCATTAGACCAAAGAGAAGCAAGCTTTATCCTGTGTTACTTGTTGGGAATTTACACCTTAGTTTTTATGAAGAGAGAGGGTCTTCTGATTGATAAACATTTTAATGTGCTCGCATTAGCAAACAGAATGAGAATGTATAATTATGCAAAAGGCAGGTTTAATTACTGTACTTACACCCTCACTTTCTACAGAAAATACACATGCCCGAAAAAAAAAAAAAGCATTACAAAGATAAGAGTGACCAAAAATAAAAAATAAAAAATATATATATATATATATATATATTTTGCTGTTTCTGGAAGGAACAAAAAGGTTACCAAATCCTATTAGAATGTATTCTTTCAATGGGTTGGAGCGCATTCTTATGGGATTGTGAATGTCTCGTTTTCCCCTGGATGCAGGTAAGCTTTTTTTCTTTAAAGTAGAACTAAACCTATTGATTTAATGATTTCCAAAAACAGTTACATTTAAGGCATGCTGTAAATGATAACTGTCAATGTTGCTTGTAATTTCAACCAAATTGTTAAGCCATCAAATGGCTGGTGTCATAACTGATCACACGTGCAGCACTACGGCAACTGCAGATCAAATAAAGACTAAGATGGCAGCTTCCTTGGCTATAAAGGATAGGAGGGTTTAGTCCTGCTTTAAGGTAAAATGCAATTTTTGTATGGCATTTAAGCCATTTGTATTTGGGGGTGATGGGGCTGTAAAAGCAGTGGACCTTCAATTTTTGATAGAATGTCCACTTCAAAAATCCACAGTGTCTTGACTATCTCCATTTTTGAAATTTGTGTCCATTTATCATTAGCAGCTTTCCCTAAAATTCCCATCATCCCCTCTGAACCCAGAAATACTTTGCCCACCTCCTACAGCAGCCAAATAATTGGTATGAAGTGCATGTAAAAACCCAGCACACAAACGCAGTCTGCCATTTTATGAGTTCTGGGCAGATTGAGAGTGTGGGGTAGGGTACCATGTGATAGGAAGATGGCTAGTTACTAGCAATTATACCCACACTACCTTTTGTAGAAATATATACACGCTAATATTTTTACAATGCTAGGGAAGTAATAGGTTACTAGTATGTTCAGTTACTCTGAAAGCATTTTTCTAATTACTGTTTTTTTTTATTTTTTATTGCCACTATTTTTTACAGCCAGGCATTAAACGGTTCAGTATTGCATTGTGAGTACAATTTTAAACCTTCTTTTGACAAAATACACTGTAGTTTAAGTCTCCTGAGCTGACCATCCTTTTTCAAACTCAGTACACTAAAAGCTGCACTTATATAGAAAAAAATAGAGGTTTGCTTTGACAAAATACATTCCTCTTTAAGTCTCATGAGTTAATCTATTCCCAAGCTCAGTGTAGTAAAAGCTGCACTTTTTGGACCAAATTTAAAGGTTTGTTTTGACAGATTATGTTGCTGTTTTAGAAACAGAAGGTGATAATCTGTTTCCAAATCCAGTGTGCTAAAAGCTGCACTTTTTTGTTTTGTAGAAAAATAAAAGCCTTGTTCTTACTAAATACTTTGCTCTTTTAGATCAAGTAGCTTAAAAAGAGGTCTATCCTGACAAATAACCTGCTGTTTTAGCCCTAGAATCTGACAATGTATTAAAAAAAAGTATAACCAAAAATCTTTGTTTAAAAATTAGTGGACTGGTTTAAAAAAATACTTTGCTGTTTTAGTTCCAGGAACTGACTATGGTAATTATTAACTCACTGTACTTGATTCTACACATTTTTTGGGAAAAAATACAGGTCAATTTCTACAAAAGGCCTTGATGTTTTAGTCCTAGGCGCATACTATTCCTATCTACAGTCAGTGAATTAAAAACATATTTTTATTTTGTGCTAAAAGTCAAAGACCCATTTGGACAAAATAACTTGCAGTTTTTGTCCTAAAAGCTGACTATCCATATCCTTATTAAAGCGGAGCTCCGCCGGAAAAAAAATTATTAAAAGCCAGCAGCTACAGCTACAGCAGCTGCTGGCTTTTAATATTTGGACACTTACCTGTCCTGGAGTCCAGCGACGTCCGCAGCAGAGGACGAGCGATCGCTCGTCACTCTGCTGCTCCCTCCGCCATCCTCGCTGAGGGAACCAGGAAGTGAAGCCCTGCGGCTTCATGCCCGGTTCCCTACGGCGCATGCGCGAGTCGCGCTGCGTCGTTCTGATTTGTCCTCCTGTGTTCTGGGAGCCGAGTGTCTCCCAGAACACTACGGGAAGTCTGGGGGAAGTGACGTCACTCCCGCAGATTCCCGGAGAGAGGACTCCCATGTGTGGGTGAAAATACCTGTCTTAGACAGGTATCTTCACCCCCCTCCCCCCTGAAAGGTGTCAATTGTGACACCGGAGGGGGGGGAGGGTTCCAAATAGCAAAAGTTGCTATTTAGGGTGGAGCTCCACTTTAAAAATAGTAAATGTTGTATTTCTTGGGAACAATACGGGTTTGCTTTGAAAGAATCTGTTGCTGCTTTAGTCACATGACTTGCCATTTTTTATTTCAAACACAGCGTACTAAAAGGTGCTGATTCTATGAAACTCTTTTGCCACGTACACACAGTCGGAATGGAAAAAGTCAGATGGGAGCTTTTCATCGGATATTCCGACTGTGTGTATGCCCCATCGGACTTTTCCCATCGGAATTTCCGACGGAATTAGATAGAGAGCAGGTTCTCTATTTTTCCGGCGGAAATTCCGACTGAGTTTTGCCCGTGGCAAAGTCCTGCCGTGTGTACGCGGCATAAGTCTACTAATAAGGCATATCTTAATCACACTGCTACTAGAATGTCAGTATTGTGGCATAATTCTTGCCTAGGCCTTCCTTGTAAATTTATTTCATATAGAAACATGAAATGTATGTTTATGTAAGCGGGTAGCACTAGCCTCTGACTTTATCCATAATTCTGTGGTTGCTTATGGCGCCTTATATGTTCCATTTTTGAGAGAGTATGTTATGCATCACATCTACAACTGGGTTCAAGGGGTAGCTCCTCAAACACAAATGAGAGTTGCAGACAAGGCCCAGTTCATCCTTGTTTGTTGATGGTTGCTTTAAGGTGGTCGTGTCTCTGTTGAGGCCAGAAGACCACTGCTGTGTACTTCATCTAAAGCTGTAAACGTCCCAGAACATTTTATATGTGTGCAGTTTGCTTGGGTGCCCCAGGACTTGGTTTATCTGGTTTTAACACAGAGATCATACCCCAGCAAGGGTAAATTAAACAAGAGTATCGAAAGGAGGAGTAGCCAAAAGCCATTGTCAGGGGTAACCAAATGCCATTTCCAGGGGTTACTAAAGCCAAGCATCATTGTAAGGGGTGACCAAAGCCAAAGGTCAGTACCAGAATAAGAGGCAATCTCATATACCCAAAAGCAAAAAACGCTATCAGGAAATCCGGCTGATAGTTGACTGACCTCACAGATAGATCAAGGGTTCATAATGTAAGGTTTCTAGCTTTAGTCCAAGCTTCCAATATTTAGTGAAGTTTTGAGGCAATTATGGCCAAGATAAGTACGTTTATACAATTGCAACACCCGATTAACGAGAGAGCTCCACTGCTGTATTGTAGGGGGCAACTTCCAATTAAGGAGAATAGACTACATAATAATACAATGCATAGAACAAAAATAAATGTTTATGATGGGTAGTATTCAATGTGCCACAGATACCCAGTAGAGGAAATCAACGGGTCTGTAGGCACCACCACCACACTTAAAGCACTGAGTTCAGACACCACCTCGCTCCAAAATGATTGCATAGTAGGACAAGACCAGACCATGTGTTTGAACATACAAACATCCATTCTGCTTTTGGAACAAGTGGAATCAATCTGTGGATAAATTGTAGAGAGACATTGAGGGGAATAATACACTTTATGAAAAAACTTAAGTTGTATTGTTGTGGAGATTTTTATGGAGATGTATTTAATATGTATTGTCATAGTGTCACCCAGTGTTAGTACTTCCGCAACCCGCTCTAAAAGAGCTGATTGGGGTAGTCTGAGGCTGGTTGAATCCCGTCTGATAGGGGAAAACGTCTTGAGGTTGGAGTGTGATGTTTGCAGGGTGCGGATATGTCCGCCAACGGGGGCCCTCTGTGCATTAGCACGGATGATCGTTAAGGAGGGGATATGCTCGCTCTGCAATGACATCATTGGTTATAGACAGATGCGTGCTCTTGTCTCTGCTGTGTCTGATCAACATTGGTTGGAATTCGTAGCGTGCGTCTGCAGATAGCCTCCCTCCCCCATTCAATAATAGTATAATCTGAATATGCGTTATTCTATGGAATAGCGCAGAATAAGGATTCCTATCAATGGTAACTTTAGCCAGCATACGTTATTGTATTCATTGTATGTATTATTGTATTGAATCCTTTAATCTATATTTCTTGAGTGGGATTCATGTACGGCAACCTGTTGGAAGGGATGTCCTTGTATTGCCATTTTCCTGTGTGGAAGGGACATCCTGTGATGTCCCCGCCCATGGGGGAGGGGATTGGTTGCTGCAGCCAATCACCTCCTGTCTGAGATCTTTTGAGTTTAATAAAAGCCTATGATTAGGCGTCGGCTTGGCAGTCATGCTGGTCTGCTGAGAGATGAGAACATAAGCTGTGTGGTGCTGCCTTTTTGGGATGAATAATGAGACGAATGAATGGTGAGTGGATCTTAGCAAACTTAGCTAAAGATAGCATTATTGCAAAAAGATGAATCTAAAGTGTGTGCTTATAGAGCACCGGAAATATGGGCTGTGTGCTCTGCATAGAACCTATATTTCTACGACAGAATGGCGACTCACGGTTGGACCAATTGCGGCCTCTTTGAGCATCACATCAGCAGAGGGGGGGAGAGTGGACCTGCGGTGTGATGTGTGAAGAGGCTGTACTTTGTAAAAGAACAATTTTTTTGTCTTTTTGAAATAATGCTGTTTGCAGTACGAGAGATGTGTGTGTGATTTTGTCATGGATCGTATGCCTGTGAATTTGATTGTGTGTGCCTGTGTGGGTATGCCTGGGTGTGCCTGGATGTTTGTGTGAGAGAAGCTGAAAATGGCTGCCCCCATGAGGTTTAGCGGGGATGGGGCAGGCAGCATGGCTATCACTGCCAACATGTTTGAAAGTTGTGTATATCTGACTTTCCAATTTTCAGAACAAAGTTGTGTGTAGTGTTTGAGCCTGTGTGAATGCTGATGGAAACTGTATATTGTGTATGAAATGAAGGTATAGATGTGGGATTATTCAGCCTGCAATGTGTGTTTGGCTGAGCTTTTTGTGTTTCTCAGAGGCTTGTTTGTGAGCCATGTGCTTGAATGGGGGAAGGGCTTGCCCACTGTTTTGTGTTGCAGGGGCTGTGCCCTGAGGGAAAGAAACTCTGAGCAGACATGCAGGCAACAATATACTGTATGTGTGTAATGTTTGTGATTTCTATGAAAAATAGAAATGGATAGATTGTGATTTTTGTAGGGGACAAAGACACATGTCCCCATAAGTGTAAAAATATTTTAAGTAAAGAGTTTGGTTTTTGAGTTGAAAGTTCCCGCCGCATATCCAAGTGGCCAGGCATTGCTAGAAGGCAGACAATAGTATGTCTCTGCAATGGCTTGTTATGGAAGCTGAGGCCACTGTGTGTGTGAACTTTAGGTAGAGAAAAGTGGTGAATATCTCAGAGTATATTAACTTAGAGAAATTAATATGTTTTTAATATTGTCATGTAACTAACATTTATTGAATGTGCTGTTTAGTTGGCCAAAGGGTTTAAGTTTGTAAGTGTACATGTGGTCCTTGTAGAGTGCAGCTGACACCTTTTTCAGTGGATTTTGATGATAATTTAGAAAAATCTCAATGGTGTAGTCTGTCTTTGTGGAGAAAAACATTTTTGATTTTCTTTGACGTCCCATGCTGGTTTTGGCGGGAAAAATTGCATGGCGCCATTTTTGTTGTTGTCCATGAGGTGCGGTGGTGGTCATCCACCATTTTGTTTGTCCTGGCTTGTCGGCCATTTTGAGAGACGTTTACAGTTTGAGATAGGAAGTTCCAGTTTAGCAAACATGGCCCCTGAATATGCTGTATTGGCATTTGTTGATTGGCGCAGTTTTCTTCTGTTTTATGCGTTTACAGTTTGACCTGTGCACTGCTGGGAAGAGTAGTGAGACACCAGGGTGACATACTGAGAGACTGGTTTTTGTTTAATGAATTCGCTGGTTTAAATTGCTTTTCTAAGCATCACCTTTTGAGTTGAGTAGAGTGGTATCTTAAAATAGCGCGGTCTTACCCCCAGGGGCCACGACGCGCTTGCGGACACACACACATGCTGGGGCCTATTTATGGATGGGATCTGGCTGACCTACCAACCGTTGGAGTGTGGGGGGAGGCCAACGCAGAGACAGGGACAACATGCAAACTCCATGCAGATGGTGTTAGGAGGGGGGTTTCTCTGTTTTCATTTAAGTGAATGTAAGCTATTGCAGGGTCAGCTGACTTTGCAGTATATGAGCGGCGTTTTTTTGTATTGGATTTTGGTTTTAAGAAAAACTTCACTTTACACTGAATTTTGATAGATTGTAAGACTAACAGAGTTTTTGTACAATGATGTGTTTTTATGTTTAAATATTTGGGAGTTTCCCAGAGGGCAATTCATTTTTTGGAACTTGTACTGTATAGCCATCTTTTGGCAGGAGTTTGTATTTTGAGTCCCAACTTATGGTCTGACTTCCAGGGAATGTGGGTCAGGGGGGATTCCCTCCCATTTGCAAAGGGGGGTTTATTCCATCATTTCCTTGGCAAGGTTTTAAATGGTTGAAATATATATGATGTGTAGCCATGGATTTTTTTGACGTCTTGATAGACAAGGCGATTAGGGCTAAGGCCTCCCCTCCCCCTCCCTCTTCCTGAACAATTGACATGTAAATAAACCAGTTTTTTTTTTAAGTAGCTGAGCATAACCGGAAGTTTCTTTTCAGCATTTATATATCAGCAGAAAGTTGGTGGGAGGAGCTTGGGGTTTTTAAACGTGAGCAATGAGATTTGTGTTTGGAAGGAAAATAGAAAAACATTTTTGCATTTAAAAGTGTTTTATATTTTGTTCCAGTTTTGTTCCAGTTTTGTACTGTAATACAGTTTTGGGTAGAAAGCAAAACGGGGGGGCATCACCATTGTTTTATCATCTAGATACAGAGAGAAGCCACATTGTTCTGCAGGTGGTAAACTGGCGTAAGTGTTCTGTGAGGTTTAGTCTGACAACGCAGTGTATGGGTGTATAGCGGAAAATGCTTGTGTATGCATGCACTGTGAGGGGTAGAGGCCTAATTCGGGGGTTGATCTGTGGTTGTTGCTGTAGTTCCAAAAGTGTTGGGACAACAAGCCATAAAGTTGACGCCTCGGTTAGGGTTTCTAGTTGGAGGACTTGACCATATAGTGGTTGTAGTTCTTCAATCCACCGTATAAGAAGACACCGGGCGGTGCTCTCCGAAAATGGGTGCAACGGTTTAACCTGGACGCAGGTTTAAGACGATAAACCGATTCGAATCGCCATGGACACAAGGAGGTCTGTGCAAAGGGAAGGAATGGAGGCTTCCCATAGTCAGACGGTCACACAGTGCACGAAGCCTAGTTTTGGGGCAAAGGCCTTTGAACCCCAAAAAGATTAACATAGGTGGCCCAAGGATACTATTTTGGGTATCCCTCTGGAATGGATGTAGTTGAGCTGCGGCTTCAGAAATCTATAATGATGAGGAACGGTGGCTCATGCCCGTTTGTTTGAACTTTGTATGGCTGGTCCATGAAGGTTCTCGAGCTGCTCTCATGTTTGTCCCATAGTATTTTTTTTCTATAACTGAAAGAGTGAAGGGAGAATTCTGGCTGTTTTTGTTTTTTTTCATTTTTGGTTTTGGAAACTATGAAGTATCTCCCCCATGTTTGTATCTGAATGTTTGTATGTAGTAACGTGAATATGTTTGAACTTACCGCGGCGATCCTTCGATGCGTCGCGGCTGTTGTATGTTTGTAGGAACGGGAAAAGTAAGGGTTACAGAGGGTTTTGTTTGAATCGGTTTTGAAAGAATGTCATTGACAATTTACCATTCTTTGCAGGTTAAATATGAAGGATAGAGTAATGATTTTGCTTATAAGTATTTTTCAGGTCCAAGGAGTTTGTACATAGAGAACAGGTGTATGTAGACAGCTGTACATATGGATAAATACATGAGTCTAAGGAGGTAAAAGTATCATAGGCTATTTCATTGTTTCTTTTTTCCTGCACCGCACATTTCTTTCTTCAGTCTGTAATGAGGAAGAAAAGGGGGGAGAAGTGATAAATGTAAGAGTGACAGTTTTTTTTTTGTCAAACGAATAATGTTAACCTCTGTAATTCTAACCAAGTTTGTGCCAAGACTGTCTATCTTTGATAGAATTTGAATCGGCAAGCAGCAGTCTGGTGAAGTAGGTTCCCATCCCAGAGGCTAAGAACCTTTTGTCAATGGTTCCAGGTATTGTAAGCCACGCACAGGTTATGCAGTGACCACAGTCCCGATGTCTGGGTTATTGTCATATGAGGGTTGTTTGGAGGTCAATCAAAACCAGGGTCGTACTCTCCTCATTAGCTGTCACTTATATTCTCGGCTGATGGGGGAGGTGCGATCGTTGTGACATGAACTTCAAAATGTCCACCACAGGGTTCACGAGTCCCTCCTGGACCCTGACTCAATAATCAGTTTATATTCTTTCCAACCAGGTGACTGGGTCGTTGTAAAGAAGCTTGAGGGATGAGACCACGCCAGCCACTGCAAGAAGCGGCTCAACCACACCAAAGAATGAGGAGTATCTTTGTTTATTTATATTTTTGTTGTTTAGTAAATTTTAGCAAGGGTAACGGTGAAAATCACCCCAAGTTATTATTTAAAGTGTATTTTCTGACTAGCTCAGAAAGCGAACAGGACCTATGGTCTGTTCTGAGTCTTCACCAAGTTTTAGTCCCCAGCGATGACAGCGGTACATGCCATTTATGATGTTATTATGGGTATGAGGAGTTTTGACAAACTGGTGAGGACTCCAAACAGACACTTGTCAATGGAATCTAACAATGCATTTTTAGAGGGTAAAATTGGTTCGTTTTAATGGCTCTGCCTCTTGTCGGTTTGGGTATCTAGGCAGCCCACAAGTGTGTTTGAACTTTAGTTTGGTGTTTATGCGGATCTGCAGCTTATAAAGGTAATTCCCCCAAAGCAAGAGGTTCATGCGTGATGGTGAAGCTGTCCCAGCATCTTATGTCGCGGCCGATCGCGAGGATCTGATGGCACAGGAAATTAAGAATGGCAGGGACAGTTTGAAGGGATTTGTTCACCAACCCTGACCAGGTCTGGGCATGGTGTCCTGCATGTGGGGGGGGGGGCCTCGGGCTTGGGATACGATTGAACAATTCTCATCCGTTAAGGATAGGGTTCTTCATGTAATTGTTGAAGCCAAAGCTGTAGCTAAGTGAAGGGTCTGGGGATCTTTGGGGATCTAATTTTTATTTTACAGCGGATCGTGGTTAAAGGAAGTGGGAATATATATACTTATGTCGTTTTTACTTCTATTCTTTCTATGTCGTGACGAGGTGCTCCTGTTGCCTGATTTGACGCGTGACCAGTGTTTCCTTGATGAGACGCCCCGAAGCCGAACCCACATACAAGACACAGAGGATCACAGACCGATCGGCGATTATTACAGCTCACCATGTCGTGTCCTCCTTTATAAGTCATGCCCCTGAAGAGTAGAGTCTACATGTCAAGCCGTGTTTTCCTTTTTATGGACTAAGGACTGATTCATTTCCGGGTGTAAGAAGCAGATCAACTTTCATCGAGGGACACATGGGGTGCATATGACAAAAAAAGGGAGGACTGTTGTGGAGATTTTTATGGAGATGTATTTAATATGTATTGTCATAGTGTCACCCAGTGTTAGTACTTCCGCAACCCGCTCTAAAAGAGCTGATTGGGGTAGTCTGAGGCTGGTTGAATCCCGTCTGATAGGGGAAAACGTCTTGAGGTTGGAGTGTGATGTTTGCAGGGTGCGGATATGTCCGCCAACGGGGGCCCTCTGTGCATTAGCACGGATGATCGTTAAGGAGGGGATATGCTCGCTCTGCAATGACATCATTGGTTATAGACAGATGCGTGCTCTTGTCTCTGCTGTGTCTGATCAACATTGGTTGGAATTCGTAGCGTGCGTCTGCAGATAGCCTCCCTCCCCCATTCAATAATAGTATAATCTGAATATGCGTTATTCTATGGAATAGCGCAGAATAAGGATTCCTATCAACGGTAACTTTAGCCATCATACATTATTGTATTCATTGTATGTATTATTGTATTGAATCCTTTAATCTATTTTTCTTGAGTGGGATTCATGTACGGCAACCTGTTGGAAGGGATGTCCTTGTATTGCCATTTTCCTGTGTGGAAGGGACATCCTGTGATGCCCCCCCCCATGAGGGAGGGGATTGGTTGCTGCAGCCAATCACCTCCTGTCTGAGATCTTTTGAGTTTAATAAAAGCCTATGATTAGGCGTCGGCTTGGCAGTCATGCTGGTCTGCTGAGAGATGAGAACATAAGCTGTGTGGTGCTGCCTTTTTGGGATGAATGATGGGACGAATGAACGGTGAGTGGATCTTAGCAAACTTAGCTAAAGCTAGCATTATTGCAAAAAGATGAATCTAAAGTGTGTGCTTATAGAGCACCGGAAATATGGGCTGTGTGCTCTGCATAGAACCGATATTTCTACGACAGTATCCACCAATCCCTGGCAGAAATCATAAGGGGGCAATATTGTTGCATACCTTCTTCCCAATCCCTATCTGTCAAGGTGGACAGGTTTTGCTGCCACGCATCATACAGATGGGTGACTTTGGATGTATCCAATTGGGCTAAGCACTGGTATAAAGAGGATAATGGTCTGCTAATAATAAGCTCTCAGTTGCATGGAATACCAGCACCAATGGGAAAGTGAATTAAGATTGGGCCACATGTCGGAGCTAAAGGTATCTAAAAAACATATTGTTGGGTAAACTGGAACGGATCTTAAAGCTGTCAAATGTCAGCAGTTGGCCACTGAAAATAATATCCTGCAGTGTTTTAATGCCATGGCACATCCATAAGGCTGGGTCTGGTATTATCTGACAGTGGGGCAGTCTAGGGTTTCCCCAAAGTGGAGTGGGAGGTGACATTGCCCCCTTAACTTCCACCAGAGACTCCACCAGTCTCCACACCTGTAAAGTGGTTTGCATGGGCCTTGTCAATTTAGGGATAGAACAAGATCCATGGAACACCAAGTTGCTTAGCTCCGCATAAGATCCTAGTAGGGCCGCTTCCAAGTCTATTCTGTACTTGAGCAAACCACCACCGAACAGTGACAAGTGCAGCCGTGCAGTAGTACTTTTGGAAACAGGGAAGAGCCAGGCCTCCCAACGTAAGGGACAATTGTAGAGTGCCCCAGGGGTGCCACCCACTCAAACAAAAGAGATAATAATTTGATCTAGCTTCTGAAAAAATCATTTAGGTACATGAACTGGTGTGTGGCGGAATATGTACCACTGGATGATCTTTCCAGACTGCAGGGAATATATAGCTTGTTGAACCTCCTCTAAGGTAATAGGAGCATCAAGCTCAGTTTGCAGTTCCAACTGGTGGTTAGGGAATGTAATGACAGCTAAATAAGTGCAAAGGTCTTCCTCAGTGTAGTCAGCCCTAGACAAGTATAACATGTGGTAGAACCTAGCAAAGCAATCATTCATAGCAACCGGGTCAGTCAAGAGAGCTCCCACCTCATCGCTGTTGACAGCTATAGAGGCTATAGGAGAATGCTCCTTAGAAAGCCATCCCAAAAGATGCCTGGCGTTGTCCCCCTGCTCAAAAATGTACTGTGTTTGGTGTAGCTGCTGTTTCTTTGCACACTCCACACCAAATAGTCCCACATCTCTATGCGTCAACTGCATGTCTAGCAAGGTAACAGCCACAAATGTCTGTTCAAGATCCTTGGCCCTCCCTCAAGAG
Organism: Rana muscosa; assembly: GCA_029206835.1. Taxonomy (NCBI): domain Eukaryota; kingdom Metazoa; phylum Chordata; class Amphibia; order Anura; family Ranidae; genus Rana; species Rana muscosa. The sequence continues at coordinate 197,625,984 of CM055117.1, forward strand.
CTTCCCAGGCACAAGAAGAGTCTTTCCTTTAAAATCATGGTTTGGTATTGTCTCCTTATATGAGCCTTAAAAGCATCCCATGCTACTTGCAAGCTCGCCAACCCGTGGTTAAGTGGCCAATAAGGCTGAAATGTCTCAGCGGCCAACGGTGCTACCCTTTCGTCATTAATCCAAAATTGAGAGAGCCTCCACACTCTATCCACAGGGGCACAACGGGTCTCTAACTGAATCAACATAGGTGCATGATCCCATATGCCCCTGGGGAGTACGGACACCTCTTGTATCTTACCCAGCAGGTCGGCAGAGATGAAGATCAAATCAATGCGAGACACAGAGTTGTAGGTAGAAAAACATGTAAAACATCTATCAACTGGATGTTTCCAGTGCCAGGCATCCTGAAGCTTATACAGAGCTGCGCACTTGGACAATGCACTGTCCCTAGAACTATAAGGGTTGAGTTTATCCACAGCCGGGCAGGGTGCCATGTTGAAATTGCCCACCACCCCCAGCTTAGAAGGGCAAAAAATGGCAGGTAAGGAAGACAATTTATGCAAGTGGGAGGATTGCACTGGCGGAGGAAAGTAAAACTCCAAAAATCACCATGTCCATAGAATTAATAGGTGCATATAAGAGAGTAATTACCCCCTGGGTCCAGTTTAAGATCTAGCAGGGAAAATGGCAGAGGTTTCCGGACCAATATGCTGACTTCCCAAGCAAAGGTTCAATAGGTGGCATGATAGTAGGGACCACTTATGTTTTTTTTTTGGCTAAGGATTTTACTAGTGATGTATAGCGTGGGCAATCCACGCTACCCCCAAAGTGCAAAGTGCAATAGTGTAAACTGAATGACAAAAATAAGAATAAATTAATAAAATAATTAACGATGCTGCAACTACTAGAATAGCTGAATACTCAGCTAATGATATGGGGCATATAATTGCCATGGTACTGAATATACAGAACCGTATATGTTGGAATGCCTTTATTGCTTTGTTCATTTGTCTGTATTATTATGTATATTTTTTTTTAAAACATATATATTTTTAAAATGATGTGTATGCTGTAATTATAATTCATATGCTTTCTATTAGCATACTTCTCATTAGCATTTTTATAAGGACACTCCCTTGTTGGCATTTTTGTATTTACATTTGTTTTTACATTGTGTGCCGAGAAGGTTGTAGTCCTGCACACCTGGCGACCTGGTGGCAAGTGAGCCCAATTAGGTTTCCGGTGTCTCTCTCCTGCAGATGCCTATTTATAGCGTGGTGTGTGACGTCTGGATCTAGCCTCCTTTTCCAGTCGATGCCTCATCCGGAGAAACGCTGCGTCGAGTGGAGCGATAGAACTTGACGTCATCACGCCCCAGCTGGCTGGCTTGAGCCGCGGCTGGTTGTTTGTAGTTTCGTTTGAAAACGTTTCTGCCAAAAAGCTTTATGATGTCAGTTACCCAGCACTTTGAATAAAGGGAACTTGATTTAAGAACTTGCTACACCATGAAGCATCCTTCTTTTATCTTCTAAACATGCCATTGCATCACGCTCTGTGAGTGATCCTATCCACACAAAGACCCTGGAGGAGATTCTTTGCAGTCCGCAGACTGCCAGTGGAGGAGAGGAGCGGGACTATTTTGTGACCGGCTGTTGCTACCTGAGTGATCCCTTCTGTGTTGAGCTCATATGATCTCCGTGATAGAGATCCAACTGATCTGGTAAGCGGCCACTTTGTATACCTATCATTTCTCGTCTGCCCTGTGGAAGCATTTGATGAAGAGTTTGCATCTTTCTCTTTGATCGCAGTGAAGCGCTTGCAGCTGATTCAATATGGACACTGCTTAATATGGACACTGCTTTTGTTTTTCAATGTTTTTTTTATTTGTGTTTCTATTAACCTAACCACAGGTTTTTTTTGTTTATACAAATAGCACACATACATTTGCACTTTGCATGCATAACTATTTGGTTGCGCATCTATCTCAATTTTAACATAAGGACTTTACTACCCACTAGGTCTATTTCCTGTAAGATACAAATAGGGGGATTATACTTTTTAAGATATGTAAAGACCAAGTAACATTTGATCCCAGCATTAAGCCCCCTAAAGTTCAATAAAACTATAGTGAGAGGAGCCATGGGACCTTGATGAGGTAAATTTGTGAGTATGGCCCCATTAATTCCTATTGTGCTGCATTTAGATGCGGACAAAACTATACAATTTATGCATCTAACTGCACTGTTTAGGGACCCATGTGAAAGAGCATTTATTTGGTAAGGTAAAGGGGTTAGGGCAAAGTTTAAACTAAAGTAGCCCCTACCAACGTGTTCTTTTATCATTCATCTGACTCTGGTAAACTGAAATGTTTTGTTTGATGGTTAGGGGTAGGGATGAGCTTCGATTTCGAGTCAAACCCATGTTCGACTCGAACATCGCCTGTTCGGCTGTTTGACGAATCTCGAACATTATGGGCCATTCACGCCAAATTTGAGTGGTGCGTCACGGCCCATAATTCACTGCGGCATCACAGTGCATTTCTGGCTGATGATTGGCCAAGCATGCACTATGCCCCCATGCTTTGGCCAATCACAGCGCGCAAAAAACGGAGAGTCATAATTGGCCAAAGCCAGGGGGGCTTTGGCCAATTATGTCTCAAGGGGTTTAGTACACACCCCACACTATATAAGGCCGCCTCCGTGGCGGCCTTGTGTAGTGTGTTGCGGTGGTTAAATAGAGAGGTTAAAGATAGAGAGAGACAGTGTCATTAATTTTGAGTTAAATAGAGCAGGCAGGCGAGTCAGTTAGCTGCAGTTACAGTGTGTAGAGGATATACTGTATATGCATCCTAGGTGTTGTATATATATTTACACACTGTATTCAGTTTAGCTAGATCCGTTCCTGTTATTCTCTATACTGACAGGCAGGCAGGTGATTGTGCAAGCTGCAGTGTTTCACTTAGTGTACTGTGTCCTTTGCACAACATGTACCTGAATACAATTGGTGGTGTTCTCATACCAATACCACAGGCAGGGAGCTGCATTAATTTAATTTAGCGTACTTCTGTCCTTTGCACAGCGTTCACCTAAAGGTATCTGAATACAATTGGTGGTGTTCTCATACCAATACCACAGGCAGGGATCTGCTTTATTTTCACTTGGTGTACTGTGTCCTTTGCACAGCGTTCACCTAAAGGTACCTGAATAAAATTGGTGGTGTTCTCATATCAATACCACAGGCAGGGATCTGCTTTATTTTCACTTAGTGTACTGTGTCCTTTGCACAGCATTCACCTAAAGGTACCTGAATACAATTGGTGGTGTTCTCATACCAATACCACAGGCAGAGATCTGCTTTATTTTTCACTTAGTGTACTGTGTCCTTTGCACAGCGTTCACCTAAAGGTACCTGAATACAATTGGTGGTGTTCTCATACCAATACCACAGGCAGGGATCTGCTTTATTTTTCACTTAGTGTACTGTGTCCTTTGCACAGCGTTCACCTAAAGGTACCTGAATACAATTGGTGGTGTTCTCATACCAATACCACAGGCAGGGAGCTGCATTATTTTCACTTAGTTTACTGTGTCCTTTGCACAGCGTGCACCTAAAGGTACCTGAATACAATTGGTGGTGTTCTCATACCAATACCACAGGCAGGGAGCTGCTGTATTTTCAGTTAGTGTACTGTGTCCTCTGCATAGTGTGCACCTAAAACTAACTGAAGACAATTGCTGGTGTTCTCATACTAATACCACAGCAGACAGTTGATTCTTGCTAGCTGCAGTATAATCAGTATAGATATATATCTATACATCCCACCTTTGTGCAGCTACATCTCACTGCAGGCCATTATTATGTCTGAAAGGCAAACAAGGAGAGGCAGACAGTCACGAGCCAATAAAAGAGGGCAAGCAGGCTCTGTGTCTAGAGGCAACAGTGCTGGTTGTGGACATGGTGCATTATCATCAGCACGTGGCCATGGGACACGCTTGTCCTTCTTTTCGACAGCTGGCCATGTTGAGCGGCAACATGCCGAAGACTTGGTAGAGTGGATGACCAAGCCAACCTCATCCTCCTCATCCTCTCTCACCCAGGCTCAGGGTACTTTGTCTGGCAAAGCAGCTGCCAACGCGGCCTCTTCCCTTGGATCAATGGCATCAGTCACTCCTTCCCTAGCCCCACCATGTCCCCCTGAGAAGTCCCCCAAACTGTTTGACCACAGTGTTGGGTACATGATCCAGGAAGATGCCCAGCGTTTTGAAGGCTCCGATGATGGTACCCAGCTAGAGGAAGGCAGTAACGTGAGCCCAGACAGAGGGGGTGCCCAACAAGGACAGCAATCTGGCAGTCGTGTTCCCCCAGCTGCAGCATACTGCCAGATTTGCTCCAGTGATGAGGAGGGAGGGGAAGATGAGGTCACTGACTCCACGTGGGTGCCTGATAGGAGAGAGGAGGAGGAGGAGGCACATCTCCAACGAGGCAGGATGCCCTCCAGGGGCCAGCTTAAGGGCAGCCAACCGACTGCATCACACCACAGTGTTCCGCATGTTCAGGGTGCTGCTGTCTCTGTACGTTATTCCAAAAGTTCTTTGCTGTGGGCCTTTTTTCAGACGTGTGCAGCAGATCGCACCGTTGCTATTAGTAACATATGTCTAAAGCGTATCTCGCGTGGCCAAAACATGAGTCGCTTGGGCACCACGTGCTTGACCAGACATATGTTGACCTACCATGCAGTCCGTTGGCAAGCATACAAAAAAGACCCACACCAAAGAACAAAGCGGACCTCTCCTTGCTCCTCATCAGCTCGGATCTCCAACCCCACTATACCTTCAGTCCTCTCTGAAACCTGCACTGAGAGGAATGAAGGTGTAGAATTCGGTGTGTCACAGCCAATTACTCGCGGGCAAACTGCTATTGGTACACCGACGTCAGATTATACCAGGCAAATTTCCCTGCCCCAGCTGCTGCATCGCCGAAAGAAGTTCGCTCCCAGCCATCCACATGCCCAGCGGTTGAATGCTAGCTTGGCTAAATTGCTAGCACTTCAACTGATGCCTTTTCAGCTTGTAGACTCTGCCCCCTTCCGTGAGTTTGTGGAATGTGCGGTTCCTCAGTGGCAGGTTCCCAAACGCCACTTTTTCTCACGGAAGGCGATTCCAGCTCTCTACCGGCATGTGGAAGGCAATGTCTTGACCTTGCTGGACAGGGCGGTCAGCGGTAAGGTGCATATTACCGCTGACTCATGGTCCAGCAGGCATGGACAGGGACGTTACCTATCTTTCACGGTGCATTGGGTGACTCTGCTGGCAGCTGGGAAGGATGCAGGACAAGGTGCAGTAGTGTTGGAGGTTGTTCCGCCACCACGCCTCCAAAATGCTACTACTGGTGATTCTGACACACCTCTCTCCTCCACCCATTCATCTTCTTCTTCCTCTATGGCCTCTTCCTGTGCTTTGTCCTCGGAACCAGCGGTGCTCCGTAGGCGTTCAAGGGGCTACGCAAGTACGCAGGCAAAAAGATGCCATGCGGTGCTTGAGCTGGTGTGCTTGGGGGACAGGAGCCACACTGGGGCAGAGATTCTGTCAGCTCTGCAGGGGCAGGCTCAGAGGTGGTTGATGCCATGCCAGCTTAAGCCAGGAAAGGTGGTTTGCGACAATGGCACCAACCTCCTCTCCGCCCTCCGACAGGGACAACTGACCCATGTGCCCTGTTTGGCTCACGTCCTTAATTTGGTGGTGCAGCGGTTCTTGGGCAGGTACCTGGGCTTACAGGAGTTCCTGAAGCAGGCCAGGAAACTCTGTGGGCATTTCCGCTGGTCATATAATGCCAGTGCTCGGCTGGCTGACCTGCAAAAGGAATCCAACCTGCCCAAGAACCGCCTAATCTGTGACATGCCCACCAGGTGGAACTCTACGATGGCCATGCTGCAGCGGCTGCACATGCAGCAGAGGGCCATAAATGAGTATCTGTTGCAATATGGCACCAGAACAGGGTCAAGGGAGCTTGGATTTTTTCCCCACGCCAGTGGGCTATGATCAGGGATGCATACACTGTCCTGGCACCATTTGAGGAGGCCACGAGGATGGTGAGCAGTGACAGTGCATGCATCAGTGACACTGTCCCTCTTGTCCACCTGTTGGAGCACACGCTGCATGGAATAATGGACAGGGCACTTGAGGCAGAACAGATCGAGGAAGAGGAGGACTTACTTACCTCTCAAGGCCCCCTTTATCCAGACAGTGTTCCTGCTGGCCCGCCTATCACACAGGAAGAGGACGAGGAGGAGGAGGAGGATTGTGTCAGCATGGAGGTGGAGCCTAGCACTCAACATCAGCAGCAGTCTTCAAGGGATCAATTACAGTCCCAAGACACCCATGGACTTGTACGTGGCTGGGAGGAGGTGGCTGCAGGTCATGTTGTCCTTAGTGACCCAGAGGACTCTGGACCGAATGCCTCAGCACACCTATGCTGCATGGCCTCCCTGATCCTGCAAAGCCTGCGGAAGGATCCTCGTATTCGTGCTATCAAGGAGAGGGATCATTACTGGCTGGCAACCCTCCTTGATCTATATTACAAGGGTAAGGTTGCGGACCTTATCTTGCCGTCGCAGAGGGAGCAGAGGATGAAGCATCTTTGGGAGGCCTTGCAGAAAGGTCTGTGCAACGCGTTCCCAGAGACTGGGAGGTTACAAATTCCTGGTCCTGGACAATGTGTTGCTGAGGCTTCGGTCAGTCACAGAAAGAGCGGTGGAGAAGGTGGCCGTCTGACCGATGGGTTCAGACAATTTTTTAGTCCGCAGCCCCAAGGTATGATCGGTTCCAGCAACCATCGCCAGCGTCTGGTTTACATGGTGCAGAAATACCTAGGGGCAAGATCAGACTTGGACACCTTTCCCACCGAAAATCCTCTGGGTTACTGGGTCTTGAGGATGGATCACTGGCCAGAGCTTGCACAGTATGCAATTGAGCTACTGGCCTGTCCTGCATCCAGCGTTCTTTCTGGAACGCACATTCAGTGCTGCTGGAGGCTTTGTAACTGATCACAGGGTGCGCCTGTCCACCGTCTAGGTCGATCGACTGACCTTCATAAAAATGAATCAGTCTTGGATCACCACCAGCTACCAAGCACCTGATGCTGATGTAACAGAATAATTTTCTTTGAAATGTCAGATCCCTTCAAGACTGCCTATGCTGATGCAGAGTGACTATCCTGTTTTGCTGAGTGACTATCCTCCTCCTCCTCAATGATCATGCTGATAGCATGTAAGAACATTTTTGTTTCTGGGCACCGCCACCCAGGGGCGTGTAATTACAATTTTTAATGCAATACTTTGCAGCAGGGCTCATTCCTGCACTCCAACTAGAGTATCTGTGAGGGGTTGCAGTGTTGTGGTACCAGCACCAGTGCCTAAGGCCCAATTTTCTGCCCCTGTTTAACAGGGGCATGTAATTACAATTTTTGATGCAATACTTTGCAGCAGGGCTCATTGCTGCACTCCAACTACAGTATCTGTGAGGGGTTGCAGTGTTGTGGCACCAGCGCCAGTGCCTAGGCCCAATTTTTCAGCCCCTGTTTGACAGGGGCGTGTAATTAAATTTTTTAATGCAATACTTTGCAGCAGGGCTCATTCCTGCGCTCCAACTAGAGTATCTGTGAGGGGTTGCAGTGTTGTGGCACCAGTGCCTAAGGCACAATGTGGCATGTAATTACAATTCTTGATCTAATAATTCACAGCAGGGCCCATTCCTGCGCCCACTAAGAGTAACTGTGAGGGCTTACAGTGTTGTAGCAACACCACCACCACCACCAAAGGCCCAATTTTTCTGCCCCTGTTCAACAGGGGCGATGTAATTACAATTCTTGATATAATAGTTCACAGCAGGGCGTTCCAGCGCCCACCCAGAGTAACTGTGAGGGCTTACAGTGTTGTGGCAACACCAACACCTAAGGACAAAATTTCTGTAGAGTATATACGGCAGGCCCATATTTTCAAACATCCAACTTACAAACGACTCCTACTTGCAAACGGAAGGAGACAACAGGAAGTAATAGGAAATCTACCCCTAGGAAGGGAAATTCTCTCCTGTAAGAGTTAATATGGGAAAAAAGGTGTCTCCTCTCCACTGATGCTTTATCACCAATCCTTGTTGCAATAAAAAACCCAAATTTTCAAAAAACATTTGTCATTGGGACGAAGAGGTGAAATGTTCTAAACAGGTGCACAGACAGCAAAACAAATGTTACAGGGGTGATAACCCTTCCCTATGTTTTCCAAAAAAGCTTAAAAAATACACTTTAAAAATGTACCTGTTCCAAATTACAAACAGATTCTACTTAAGAACAAACCTACAGTCCCTGTCTTGTTTGCACCGCCTGTATACTGCTGGTCAGACTATATAGGGCCTGGGGGCCCCACGCCTTTTCTTTTTTTAATTTGGGTGCAGGGTTCCCCTTAATATCCACACAAGACCCAAAGGGGCTGGTAATGGGTTGGGGGGGGGGGTACCCATGCCATTTTTCTCAATGATTTTCATCCATATTGCCAGGACCAGACATTACATTAAAGCCGCAAGAAGTTTTAAATGACTTTCTTTTCCTTTAGAAATGTCATTTTGTGCAGGGACAGTTCTAAACACGAGAAACACGTGCCACTTCACAGGCATACTATAGACACCCCCAGGTATGATATTTAATGGATTAATTCACTTTAAGCATCATTAAAATCACTGCTCCCAAATAAACAGAGGTTTTTAAACCTTTTTTTTGCATTGATACATGTGCCCTGGGGCAGGACCCGGGTCCCCAGACCCTTTTTAGGACAATAACTTACATATTAGCCTTCATAATTAGCACTTTTGATTTCAAACGTTCGAGTCCCATAGACTTTAATAGTGTTCTAAAGTTTACGCAAACTTTCGGTCCGTTTGCAGGTTCTGGTGCGAACCGAAGCGGGGGGTGTTCGGCTCATCCCTAGTTAGGGGCCTGATGCAATATTACTCCGCTGAGTAAGCCTGTATATATCAAACGAAGAGTAGGAAAATGGACAAACACACAGCATGACTGTGTACTAAGGTCTGGAAGTTTAGTGCACAAAGGACTAATTAGTCCAATAGGTATTGTAATGCAAGAAGGGATAAAACAGCTGTTGTGTCACCAATGTACTTTGTCAGCACCCAAGAGGTTTGAATTGATAAAAATAGCAATACCTTCAATCATATGAAGAATGGGCCTGCATTAATAGCTGCTCTGTAAGCAAGGAGAACTTACAACCTCTATCTTGATGTTTTAAAGCATGTGTTGGTGACAGCATACTGCTTGATATACTTGCATGATATCATCTGAAACAATTCCAGCCTGTCCATTGTTTTTATGTATATACAGTATACCTAAAAATATTATAATTATATATATATATATATATATATATATATATATATATATATATATATTATGTAGCACTGACCCCCAAAAGAGCTGCTGATTATTTTTGGGTCATGCAAACTACCTCCAAGGCTCCCGTTGTCAGGGTAAAGAGTTTCCAGAAAAGTCAATGTCCACACAGATGTAAAACCTCAACAATAAGGCTTTATTTTCTTTTGCTGTAGAACTTGAGAGAACGTGTGAAACGAGAGAAGTAGGGGAAGGTTGAGGCACACGGTACAATAGATGTAAACAGTCAGTATATTCGCCACTCAAGCCTGAGTGGGTATTGCTCACCCGGATAGTCCCCTCTCACGGTCCTAGCAACCGGAATGATGCAGTGATCAGATTTTAGACATTTTCTGCCACAAACTGCTATAGGTGAACTTGGGTCTCTGCCACAGACCTGATGAACTTTAGGATGTGTCCGGGAATCCTCTGCCACAGGATTTCAAACGTCCCGAACCTCCAGCCAAGCAATCATAGAGCTTTTTAGTGTATCCCTCCTTGAATGAGTTGCCAGGCCTCTCCCGAGACATTGGCGCCTTGCCAGTCTCCTCTGGGGCAATTCCTCCCCTGGCTCCCCTCCTCAAGAGCTTCCTTCTCACGGATGGACAGCTTGGGATACTTTCAAAGATGTAGGCTCGAACCAACAGAGCTGGGCCTAGCGAGCAGAGACGTAGCCTCAGGCTGAAGGTGCCCGGGGCTAGAACACACACACGCACCCCGTGCCATGAGGGCCACGAGGCGCACGAAGAACCCCACTAATAATGGCGTCTGCCCCTTATGTACCCCTCCCCAGCATGCACAGCGGGTCAACCACCCCCACTGCATGGTTGCTGAGAAGGGACACCCAATACTGCTGTGATACACCTGTATTCCAACATGGGCCAGCGGTGGCAGTGCCACCTACGGGCGAACAGGGAAAATGACTGCCAGGCAGTATCACAACCAGAGCAGAAGCAGAATTTAGAGAAATCAGCAAGTCTGAACCCAACTATTGGCTCAGACTATCCCCTAAATTTAAACATAGCGTGGACCTTTTTGGGCCGGCGCTACAATTATATATATATATATATACACACACAAAATATATATACTGTCGAGAGAGAGAGAGCGAGAGAGAGAAGGAGAAAGAGAGAGAGAGAGAAAGAGAGATAAGTGAAAAAAAACCTTTCATAAAAAAATCTGCACAATTATGTATTGTTTAGAAACTTTTTTCCTGGCCCTCCTCAGGTCAGCACACAATGGGTTAACATCTCCTCCAGAGCCCTACATGAGCACCTGTTCCAAGCTGAATAAAAGACAGCCCCTCCCCCAACTAAGATGTTCTTTTTTTTTTTGGTCTGCTTCAGGCCACCTGTTGATTGCAGTCTATAAGTAATTTATCTGCTGCACCCCTCCCCCTCCCTCGCCGAACCTACCCCACCATGTTCAGCCTCTCATGGAGTTGGAGGACCCTGAAAGGTAAATCCTTCTAAAAATTGAGTGCCCTTTTTGTGCCAGGGCTGCGGGCAAAGTAATGCTTAAACAGCATTGACACTGTACAGGTTATAAAGGCTCTGCAATGTCATCATTGCCTCTCCCCTTGTTTTTTTCCCCCTGTCTTTTAATATGCAGTGCACCGCACTGCTCTCCTGGTTTTATTGTCAGTCTGAGAGCGGCTGTGAATCACATCACAGGTTACAGGGAGATGGGCAGCGCAGGATGGGCCAGACGCCATGCAATGGTGTAAATGGTCTTGAAGGCAGGGGCGTCGGGAGGCCCGGGCTTGGGGGGCTGGAGCCCTGAATGAGTCCCCGAAAAGCCCAGAGTCTCAGGCATTTAGCTCTCCATTGTTAGCGCCGAGCGGCGAGCGCCGGGACCGATCTGATCCCAAGCGCTGCTGAGTGTGACCAAGTGCCGCCGCGCCGAGTATGGCCGAGTCCTGCCGAGTGCTGTAGCAGGTCCCGCCTTCTGGAGCCTGCAACGCCTTTGATGTACGTCTCACTGGTCCAATGCCGGGACCGCGGGACGTGTGACGTCCATCATAGGCTCTGCAAGCTCCAGAAGGTGGGAATTACAATGTCGCCGCGCCACATCACTGAGATGAGATCCCCGCTCGGCGCTCGGGCGGGTGGCTCTCGGAGCGATCGGGAGAGATCAGGCCAGCGGAGGAGTGATCAGGCGATGTTGGAGGAGATCTGCCAGTGACTGCACCAATCTGGATTTAGGAAGAAGTAGAAACCCGGTGATTGTAGAGGAGGGGATGAGGATGACTGGAGGAGCCCGCTGGGGTGTGTTGGTGACCTGAGCTGTGCTGGGGGCGGATGGCAGAGTGAAGAGCTTGGCTGCCTGCTGTCCTGTGATACATGATGGGCGTGCTGCACACCGAACACTACGGCTGAGGCTGAACTGAACTGAACTGCAGGACACCTGGACACATGAAGTCTGTCTTCTGGTCAGGTAGGTGAGGTCGGTGTATATAGGTCAGGTAGGTCAGTGTATGTATGTCAGGTAGGTCAGTGCATGTCAGGTAGGTGTAGGTAGGTCAGTGTATGTCAGGTAGGTGTATGTAGGTCAGGTAGGTCAGTGTATGTATGTCAGGTAGGTCAGTGCATGTAAGGTAGGTGTATGTATGTCAGGTAGGTGTATGTCGGTCAGGTAGGTCAGTGTATGTAGGTCAGGTAGGTCGGTGTATGTCAGGTAGGTGTATGTAGGTCAGGTAGGTCAGTGTATGTATGTCGGGTAGGTGTATGTAGGTCAGGTAGGTCAGTGTATGTATGTCAGGTATGTCAGTGTAATGGTCAGTGTGTCAGGTAGGTGGGTTTAGTGTTCAAAATTGATGGGTAATGGTAAGCCAGGCAGCAAACAGCAAGTGAGCTTACCCCCGCCACACAACCCCACCGCCCAGCCAAAAAACCCAGTGCCACGACCACCCCCCCCCATCCCCCCCCGGTGCCGACCTCGGACTTCGGGCAGAAGCCCCTGGTCTTTTTGCCACCTTGCAACGCCCCTGCTTGGAGGTCTGCAGTTGAGAGGGCTTCTCTCCCTCTCTCTTTGCAGTCCTGCCAGGTAAAGGACTTACCTCAGATTCTGACTGAGTCCCCTGTCTGCCTCTGGATGTGCTGTCCTGGCTCCCCTGCTATGTTGTGTACTTCTGTGGGTTTGACAGTCTGACTGGTTTTTGTCTCAGGCTCTAACTATGTCTGCTGTCTGCCTTTGGAAATGCGGCTGCTTCTGAAGTGAGTGAGCAGAGGTAATATGCTTTTTCCCATATATTTTGTGCAAATACAGTGGGTCAAAAAAGTATTTAGTCAGCCACCAATTGTGCAAGTTCTCCCACTTAAAAAGATGAGAGAGGCCTGTAATTGTCATCATAGGTATACCTTAACTATGAGAGATAAAATGTAGAAACAAATCCAGACAATCACATTGTCTGATTTTGAAAGAATTTATTTGCAAATTATGGTGGAAAATAAGTATTTGGTCAATATCAAAAGTTCATCTCAATACTTTGTTATATATCCTTTGTTGGCAATGACAGAGGTCAAACGTTTTCTGTAAGTCTTCACAAGGTTGTCACACACTGTTGCCCATTCCTCCATGCAGATCTCCTCTAGAGTAGGGATGAGCTTCGTGTTCGAGTCGAACATACGTTCGACTCGAACATCGGCTGTTCGATCGTTCGACGAAGATCGAACGATTTGGGCCGTTCGCGCCAAATTCGAGTGACGCGAACGGCCCACAATGCACTACGCCATCGCAGTGTCATCCAGGCGCTGTGATTGGCCAAGCATGCACTGTGACCCCGCATGCTTGGCCAATCACAGCGCCGGCAGCGAGGAGAGCAATGATTGGCCACAGGCAGGATGCCTGTGGCCAATTATTGCTGAGGGTGTTTAGTACACGCCCCACACTATAAAAGGCCGCCAGCACGGCGGCCTAGTGTAGTGTGTTCCGGAGCAGGGAAAGACAAGCATAGGCAGGGACAGTGACATTTATTTCTTTCTTGCTTAACCTGGATTCCTTTAGTTTAGGGAAAGAGAAGGATAGGTAGGGAGAGTGTCAGTGTGTTTTACTGTGCGAGTCCTTGTTTCTAGGGACAAAGAAGGAAAGTGAGGGGAATTCTCCTTGTGCTATAGTGTGCTTTAAAAAAACATTTTTTCTAGGGACAGAAAACTCTAGGTAGGGAGAGTGTCAGTTTCTTTCACTGTGCGAGTCCTTGTTTCTAGGAAAAAAGAAGGAAAGTGAGGGGAATTCTCCTTGTGCTATAGTGTGCTTTAAAAAAAAAAAATTTCTAGGGACAGAAAACTCTAGGTAGGGAGAGTGTCAGTTTCTTTCACTGTGCGAGTCCTTGTTTCTAGGAAAAAAGAAGGAAAGTGAGGGGAATTCTCCTTGTGCTATAGTGTGCTTAAAAAAAAAAAATTTCTAGGGACAGAAAACTCTAGGTAGGGAGAGTGTCAGTTTCTTTCACTGTGCGAGTCCTTGTTTCTAGGAAAAAAGAAGGAAAGTGAGGGGAATTCTCCTTGTGCTATAGTGTGCTTAAAAAAAAAAAAAATTCTAGGGACAGAAAACTCTAGGTAGGGAGAGTGTCAGTTTCTTTCACTGTGCGAGTCCTTGTTTCTAGGGACAAAGAAGGAAAGTGAGGGGAATTCTCCTTGTGCTATAGTGTGCTTTAAAAAAACATTTTTTCCAGGGACAGAAAACTCTAGGTAGGGAGAGTGTCAGTTTCTTTCACTGTGCGAGTCCTTGTTTCTAGGGACAAAGAAGGAAAGTGAGGGGAATTCTCCTTGTGCTATAGTGTGCTTTAAAAAAACATTTTTTCTAGGGACAGAAAACTCTAGGTAGGGAGAGTGTCAGTTTCTTTCACTGTGCGAGTCCTTGTTTCTAGGGACAAAGAAGGAAAGTGAGGGGAATTCTCCTTGTGCTATAGTGTGCTTTAAAAAAACATTTTTTCTAGGGACAGAAAACTCTAGGTAGGGAGAGTGTCAGTTTCTTTCACTGTGCGAGTCCTTGTTTCTAGGAAAAAAGAAGGAAAGTGAGGGGAATTCTCCTTGTGCTATAGTGTGCTTTAAAAAAAAAAAATTTCTAGGGACAGAAAACTCTAGGTAGGGAGAGTGTCAGTTTCTTTCACTGTGCGAGTCCTTGTTTCTAGGAAAAAAGAAGGAAAGTGAGGGGAATTCTCCTTGTGCTATAGTGTGCTTAAAAAAAAAAAAAATTCTAGGGACAGAAAACTCTAGGTAGGGAGAGTGTCAGTTTCTTTCACTGTGCGAGTCCTTGTTTCTAGGGACAAAGAAGGAAAGTGAGGGGAATTCTCCTTGTGCTATAGTGTGCTTTAAAAAAACATTTTTTCTAGGGACAGAAAACTCTAGGTAGGGAGAGTGTCAGTTTCTTTCACTGTGCGAGTCCTTGTTTCTAGGGACAAAGAAGGAAAGTGAGGGGAATTCTCCTTGTGCTATAGTGTGCTTTAAAAAAACATTTTTTCTAGGGACAGAAAACTCTAGGTAGGGAGAGTGTCAGTTTCTTTCACTGTGCGAGTCCTTGTTTCTAGGAAAAAAGAAGGAAAGTGAGGGGAATTCTCCTTGTGCTATAGTGTGCTTTAAAAAAAAAAAATTCTAGGGACAGAAAACTCTAGGTAGGGAGAGTGTCAGTTTCTTTCACTGTGCGAGTCCTTGTTTCTAGGAAAAAAGAAGGAAAGTGAGGGGAATTCTCCTTGTGCTATAGTGTGCTTTAAAAAAAAAAAATTTCTAGGGACAGAAAACTCTAGGTAGGGAGAGTGTCAGTTTCTTTCACTGTGCGAGTCCTTGTTTCTAGGGACAAAGAAGGAAAGTGAGGGGAATTCTCCTTGTGCTATAGTGTGCTTTAAAAAAACATTTTATCTAGGGACAGAAAACTCTAGGTAGGGAAAGTGTCAGTTTCTTTCACTGTGCGAGTCCTTGTTTCTAGGGACAAAGAAGGAAAGTGAGGGGAATTCTCCTTGTGCTATAGTGTGCTTTAAAAAAACATTTTTTCTAGGGACAGAAAACTCTAGGTAGGGAGAGTGTCAGTTTCTTTCACTGTGCGAGTCCTTGTTTCTAGGGACAAAGAAGGAAAGTGAGGGGAATTCTCCTTGTGCTATAGTGTGCTTTAAAAAAATATTTTTTCTAGGGACAGAAAACTCTAGGTAGGGAGAGTGTCAGTTTCTTTCACTGTGCGAGTCCTTGTTTCTAGGGACAAAGAAGGAAAGTGAGGGGAATTCTCCTTGTGCTATAGTGTGCTTTAAAAAAACATTTTTTCTAGGGACAGAAAACTCTAGGTAGGGAGAGTGTCAGTTTCTTTCACTGTGCGAGTCCTTGTTTCTAGGAAAAAAGAAGGAAAGTGAGGGGAATTCTCCTTGTGCTATAGTGTGCTTTAAAAAAAAAAAATTTCTAGGGACAGAAAACTCTAGGTAGGGAGAGTGTCAGTTTCTTTCACTGTGCGAGTCCTTGTTTCTAGGGACAAAGAAGGAAAGTGAGGGGAATTCTCCTTGTGCTATAGTGTGCTTTAAAAAAACATTTTTTCCAGGGACAGAAAACTCTAGGTAGGGAGAGTGTCAGTTTCTTTCACTGTGCGAGTCCTTGTTTCTAGGGACAAAGAAGGAAAGTGAGGGGAATTCTCCTTGTGCTATAGTGTGCTTTAAAAAAACATTTTTTCCAGGGACAGAAAACTCTAGGTAGGGAGAGTGTCAGTTTCTTTCACTGTGCGAGTCCTTGTTTCTAGGGACAAAGAAGGAAAGTGAGGGGAATTCTCCTTGTGCTATAGTGTGCTTTAAAAAAACATTTTTTCTAGGGACAGAAAACTCTAGGTAGGGAGAGTGTCAGTTTCTTTCACTGTGCGAGTCCTTGTTTCTAGGGACAAAGAAGGAAAGTGAGGGGAATTCTCCTTGTGCTATAGTGTGCTTTAAAAAAACATTTTTTCTAGGGACAGAAAACTCTAGGTAGGGAGAGTGTCAGTTTCTTTCACTGTGCGAGTCCTTGTTTCTAGGGACAAAGAAGGAAAGTGAGGGGAATTCTCCTTGTGCTATAGTGTGCTTTAAAAAAACATTTTTTCTAGGGACAGAAAACTCTAGGTAGGGAGAGTGTCAGTTTCTTTCACTGTGCGAGTCCTTGTTTCTAGGGACAAAGAAGGAAAGTGAGGGGAATTCTCCTTGTGCTATAGTGTGCTTTAAAAAAACATTTTTTCTAGGGACAGAAAACTCTAGGTAGGGAGAGTGTCAGTTTCTTTCACTGTGCGAGTCCTTGTTTCTAGGAAAAAAGAAGGAAAGTGAGGGGAATTCTCCTTGTGCTATAGTGTGCTTTAAAAAAAATTTTTTTCTAGGGACAGAAAACTCTAGGTAGGGAGAGTGTCAGTTTCTTTCACTGTGCGAGTCCTTGTTTCTAGGAAAAAAGAAGGAAAGTGAGGGGAATTCTCCTTGTGCTATAGTGTGCTTTAAAAAAAAAAAATTTCTAGGGACAGAAAACTCTAGGTAGGGAGAGTGTCAGTTTCTTTCACTGTGCGAGTCCTTGTTTCTAGGAAAAAAGAAGGAAAGTGAGGGGAATTATCCTTGTGCTATAGTGTGCTTTAAAAAAAAAAAAATTTCTAGGGACAGAAAACTCTAGGTAGGGAGAGTGTCAGTTTCTTTCACTGTGCGAGTCCTTGTTTCTAGGGACAAAGAAGGAAAGTGAGGGGAATTCTCCTTGTGCTATAGTGTGCTTTAAAAAAACATTTTTTCTAGGGACAGAAAACTCTAGGTAGGGAAAGTGTCAGTTTCTTTCACTGTGCGAGTCCTTGTTTCTAGGGACAAAGAAGGAAAGTGAGGGGAATTCTCCTTGTGCTATAGTGTGCTTTAAAAAAATATTTTTTCTAGGGACAGAAAACTCTAGGTAGGGAGAGTGTCAGTTTCTTTCACTGTGCGAGTCCTTGTTTCTAGGAAAAAAGAAGGAAAGTGAGGGGAATTCTCCTTGTGCTATAGTGTGCTTTAAAAAAAAAATTTTTCTAGGGACAGAAAACTCTAGGTAGGGAGAGTGTCAGTTTCTTTCACTGTGCGAGTCCTTGTTTCTAGGGACAAAGAAGGAAAGTGAGGGGAATTCTCCTTGTGCTATAGTGTGCTTTAAAAAAACATTTTTTCTAGGGACAGAAAACTCTAGGTAGGGAGAGTGTCAGTTTCTTTCACTGTGCGAGTCCTTGTTTCTAGGGACAAAGAAGGAAAGTGAGGGGAATTCTCCTTGTGCTATAGTGTGCTTTAAAAAAACATTTTTTCTAGGGACAGAAAACTCTAGGTAGGGAGAGTGTCAGTTTCTTTCACTGTGCGAGTCCTTGTTTCTAGGGACAAAGAAGGAAAGTGAGGGGAATTCTCCTTGTGCTATAGTGTGCTTTAAAAAAACATTTTTTCTAGGGACAGAAAACTCTAGGTAGGGAGAGTGTCAGTTTCTTTCACTGTGCGAGTCCTTGTTTCTAGGAAAAAAGAAGGAAAGTGAGGGGAATTCTCCTTGTGCTATAGTGTGCTTTAAAAAAAAATTTTTTCTAGGGACAGAAAACTCTAGGTAGGGAGAGTGTCAGTTTCTTTCACTGTGCGAGTCCTTGTTTCTAGGAAAAAAGAAGGAAAGTGAGGGGAATTCTCCTTGTGCTATAGTGTGCTTTAAAAAAAAAAAAATTCTAGGGACAGAAAACTCTAGGTAGGGAGAGTGTCAGTTTCTTTCACTGTGCGAGTCCTTGTTTCTAGGAAAAAAGAAGGAAAGTGAGGGGAATTATCCTTGTGCTATAGTGTGCTTTAAAAAAAAAAAAATTTCTAGGGACAGAAAACTCTAGGTAGGGAGAGTGTCAGTTTCTTTCACTGTGCGAGTCCTTGTTTCTAGGGACAAAGAAGGAAAGTGAGGGGAATTCTCCTTGTGCTATAGTGTGCTTTAAAAAAACATTTTTTCTAGGGACAGAAAACTCTAGGTAGGGAAAGTGTCAGTTTCTTTCACTGTGCGAGTCCTTGTTTCTAGGGACAAAGAAGGAAAGTGAGGGGAATTCTCCTTGTGCTATAGTGTGCTTTAAAAAAACATTTTTTCTAGGGACAGAAAACTCTAGGTAGGGAGAGTGTCAGTTTCTTTCACTGTGCGAGTCCTTGTTTCTAGGAAAAAAGAAGGAAAGTGAGGGGAATTCTCCTTGTGCTATAGTGTGCTTTAAAAAAAATTTTTTTCTAGGGACAGAAAACTCTAGGTAGGGAGAGTGTCAGTTTCTTTCACTGTGCGAGTCCTTGTTTCTAGGAAAAAAGAAGGAAAGTGAGGGGAATTCTCCTTGTGCTATAGTGTGCTTTAAAAAAAAAAAATTTCTAGGGACAGAAAACTCTAGGTAGGGAGAGTGTCAGTTTCTTTCACTGTGCGAGTCCTTGTTTCTAGGAAAAAAGAAGGAAAGTGAGGGGAATTATCCTTGTGCTATAGTGTGCTTTAAAAAAAAAAAAATTTCTAGGGACAGAAAACTCTAGGTAGGGAGAGTGTCAGTTTCTTTCACTGTGCGAGTCCTTGTTTCTAGGGACAAAGAAGGAAAGTGAG
This sequence comes from Rana muscosa, assembly GCA_029206835.1. Classification (NCBI taxonomy): domain Eukaryota; kingdom Metazoa; phylum Chordata; class Amphibia; order Anura; family Ranidae; genus Rana; species Rana muscosa. The sequence goes on from CM055117.1 coordinate 197,644,913, forward strand.
GGGAATTCTCCTTGTGCTATAGTGTGCTTTAAAAAAACATTTTTTCTAGGGACAGAAAACTCTAGGTAGGGAAAGTGTCAGTTTCTTTCACTGTGCGAGTCCTTGTTTCTAGGGACAAAGAAGGAAAGTGAGGGGAATTCTCCTTGTGCTATAGTGTGCTTTAAAAAAATATTTTTTCTAGGGACAGAAAACTCTAGGTAGGGAGAGTGTCAGTTTCTTTCACTGTGCGAGTCCTTGTTTCTAGGAAAAAAGAAGGAAAGTGAGGGGAATTCTCCTTGTGCTATAGTGTGCTTTAAAAAAAAAAATTTTCTAGGGACAGAAAACTCTAGGTAGGGAGAGTGTCAGTTTCTTTCACTGTGCGAGTCCTTGTTTCTAGGGACAAAGAAGGAAAGTGAGGGGATTTCTCCTTGTGCTATAGTGTGCTTTAAAAAAACATTTTTTCTAGGGACAGAAAACTCTAGGTAGGGAGAGTGTCAGTTTCTTTCACTGTGCGAGTCCTTGTTTCTAGGGACAAAGAAGGAAAGTGAGGGGAATTCTCCTTGTGCTATAGTGTGCTTTAAAAAAACATTTTTTCTAGGGACAGAAAACTCTAGGTAGGGAGAGTGTCAGTTTCTTTCACTGTGCGAGTCCTTGTTTCTAGGGACAAAGAAGGAAAGTGAGGGGAATTCTCCTTGTGCTATAGTGTGCTTTAAAAAAACATTTTTTCTAGGGACAGAAAACTCTAGGTAGGGAGAGTGTCAGTTTCTTTCACTGTGCGAGTCCTTGTTTCTAGGAAAAAAGAAGGAAAGTGAGGGGAATTCTCCTTGTGCTATAGTGTGCTTTAAAAAATTTTTTTTTCTAGGGACAGAAAACTCTAGGTAGGGAGAGTGTCAGTTTCTTTCACTGTGCGAGTCCTTGTTTCTAGGAAAAAAGAAGGAAAGTGAGGGGAATTCTCCTTGTGCTATAGTGTGCTTTAAAAAAAAAAATTTTCTAGGGACAGAAAACTCTAGGTAGGGAGAGTGTCAGTTTCTTTCACTGTGCGAGTCCTTGTTTCTAGGAAAAAAGAAGGAAAGTGAGGGGAATTATCCTTGTGCTATAGTGTGCTTTAAAAAAAAAAAAATTTCTAGGGACAGAAAACTCTAGGTAGGGAGAGTGTCAGTTTCTTTCACTGTGCGAGTCCTTGTTTCTAGGGACAAAGAAGGAAAGTGAGGGGAATTCTCCTTGTGCTATAGTGTGCTTTAAAAAAACATTTTTTCTAGGGACAGAAAACTCTAGGTAGGGAAAGTGTCAGTTTCTTTCACTGTGCGAGTCCTTGTTTCTAGGGACAAAGAAGGAAAGTGAGGGGAATTCTCCTTGTGCTATAGTGTGCTTTAAAAAAATATTTTTTCTAGGGACAGAAAACTCTAGGTAGGGAGAGTGTCAGTTTCTTTCACTGTGCGAGTCCTTGTTTCTAGGAAAAAAGAAGGAAAGTGAGGGGAATTCTCCTTGTGCTATAGTGTGCTTTAAAAAAAAAAAAATTCTAGGGACAGAAAACTCTAGGTAGGGAGAGTGTCAGTTTCTTTCACTGTGCGAGTCCTTGTTTCTAGGGACAAAGAAGGAAAGTGAGGGGAATTCTCCTTGTGCTATAGTGTGCTTTAAAAAAAATTTTTTTCCAGGGACAGAAAACTCTAGGTAGGGAGAGTGTCAGTTTCTTTCACTGTGCGAGTCCTTGTTTCTAGGGACAAAGAAGGAAAGTGAGGGGAATTCTCCTTGTGCTATAGTGTGCTTTAAAAAAACATTTTTTCCAGGGACAGAAAACTCTAGGTAGGGAGAGTGTCAGTTTCTTTCACTGTGCGAGTCCTTGTTTCTAGGGACAAAGAAGGAAAGTGAGGGGAATTCTCCTTGTGCTATAGTGTGCTTTAAAAAAACATTTTTTCTAGGGACAGAAAACTCTAGGTAGGGAGAGTGTCAGTTTCTTTCACTGTGCGAGTCCTTGTTTCTAGGGACAAAGAAGGAAAGTGAGGGGAATTCTCCTTGTGCTATAGTGTGCTTTAAAAAAACATTTTTTCTAGGGACAGAAAACTCTAGGTAGGGAGAGTGTCAGTTTCTTTCACTGTGCGAGTCCTTGTTTCTAGGAAAAAAGAAGGAAAGTGAGGGGAATTATCCTTGTGCTATAGTGTGCTTTAAAAAAAAAAAATTTCTAGGGACAGAAAACTCTAGGTAGGGAGAGTGTCAGTTTCTTTCACTGTGCGAGTCCTTGTTTCTAGGAAAAAAGAAGGAAAGTGAGGGGAATTCTCCTTGTGCTATAGTGTGCTTAAAAAAAAAAAAATTCTAGGGACAGAAAACTCTAGGTAGGGAGAGTGTCAGTTTCTTTCACTGTGCGAGTCCTTGTTTCTAGGGACAAAGAAGGAAAGTGAGGGGAATTCTCCTTGTGCTATAGTGTGCTTTAAAAAAACATTTTTTCTAGGGACAGAAAACTCTAGGTAGGGAGAGTGTCAGTTTCTTTCACTGTGCGAGTCCTTGTTTCTAGGGACAAAGAAGGAAAGTGAGGGGAATTCTCCTTGTGCTATAGTGTGCTTTAAAAAAAAAAATTTCTAGGGACAGAAAACTCTAGGTAGGGAGAGTGTCAGTTTCTTTCACTGTGCGAGTCCTTGTTTCTAGGAAAAAAGAAGGAAAGTGAGGGGAATTCTCCTTGTGCTATAGTGTGCTTTAAAAAAAAAAAATTTCTAGGGACAGAAAACTCTAGGTAGGGAGAGTGTCAGTTTCTTTCACTGTGCGAGTCCTTGTTTCTAGGAAAAAAGAAGGAAAGTGAGGGGAATTCTCCTTGTGCTATAGTGTGCTTTAAAAAAACATTTTTTCTAGGGACAGAAAACTCTAGGTAGGGAAAGTGTCAGTTTCTTTCACTGTGCGAGTCCTTGTTTCTAGGGACAAAGAAGGAAAGTGAGGGGAATTCTCCTTGTGCTATAGTGTGCTTTAAAAAAACATTTTTTCTAGGGACAGAAAACTCTAGGTAGGGAGAGTGTCAGTTTCTTTCACTGTGCGAGTCCTTGTTTCTAGGGACAAAGAAGGAAAGTGAGGGGAATTCTCCTTGTGCTATAGTGTGCTTTAAAAAAATATTTTTTCTAGGGACAGAAAACTCTAGGTAGGGAGAGTGTCAGTTTCTTTCACTGTGCGAGTCCTTGTTTCTAGGGACAAAGAAGGAAAGTGAGGGGAATTCTCCTTGTGCTATAGTGTGCTTTAAAAAAACATTTTTTCTAGGGACAGAAAACTCTAGGTAGGGAGAGTGTCAGTTTCTTTCACTGTGCGAGTCCTTGTTTCTAGGAAAAAAGAAGGAAAGTGAGGGGAATTCTCCTTGTGCTATAGTGTGCTTTAAAAAAAAAAAATTTCTAGTCACAGAAAACTCTAGGTAGGGAGAGTGTCAGTTTCTTTCACTGTGCGAGTCCTTGTTTCTAGGAAAAAAGAAGGAAAGTGAGGGGAATTCTCCTTGTGCTATAGTGTGCTTTAAAAAAAAAAAATTTCTAGGGACAGAAAACTCTAGGTAGGGAGAGTGTCAGTTTCTTTCACTGTGCGAGTCCTTGTTTCTAGGGACAAAGAAGGAAAGTGAGGGGAATTCTCCTTGTGCTATAGTGTGCTTTAAAAAAACATTTTTTCTAGGGACAGAAAACTCTAGGTAGGGAGAGTGTCAGTTTCTTTCACTGTGCGAGTCCTTGTTTCTAGGGACAAAGAAGGAAAGTGAGGGGAATTCTCCTTGTGCTATAGTGTGCTAAAGCATTCCTCATCAACCATCTTTGAAATCCTTGTTTTTTGGACAGTCAGGGAAATTGTCGTTGTGCTATTCTGTGCAAAAGCAATCATCCTCAACCATATTTAGAAATCCTTAAGTAAAGGGACAGAGAAGGACACCTGAAGGTAGCCCTTATTGCTTTTTTCCCATCTCCCTGCAGGCCATCTATTAGAATGTCTGGAAGGCAAACAAGGAGAGGCAGACAGTCAGGAGGCAATAAAAGAGGGCAAGCAGGCTCTGTGTCTGGGGGCAACAGTGCTGGTCGTGGACGCGGTGCATTGTCATCAGCACATGGCCATGGGACACGCTTGTCCTTCTTTTCGGCAGCTGGACATGTTGAGCCACATCATGCCGAAGACTTGGTAGAGTGGATGACCAAGCCCTCCTCCTCCTCCTCATCCTCTCTCACCCAGGCTCAGGGTACTGGAAAAGCAGCTGCCAAAGCGTCCTCTTCCCTGGTATCAATGTCAGACTCATCATCAGTCACTCCTTCCCTAGACCCACCATGTCCTCCTCCTGAGGAGTCCCCCGAACTGTTTGAGCACAGTGTTGGGTACATGCTCCAGGAGGATGCCCAGCGTTTCGAAGGGTCTGATGATGAAACCCAGCTAGAGGAAGGCAGTAGCGTGAGAGCAGACAGAGGGGATGCTCAAGAAGGACACCAATCTGGCAGTCATGTTCCAGCAGCTGCAGCATACTGCCAGATTGGCTCCAGTGATGAGGAGGGAGGGGATGATGAGGTCACTGACTCCACGTGGGTGCCTAATAGGAGAGAGGAGGAAGAGGAGGATGAGGAGGAGGCACATCTCCAACGAGGCAGGATGCCCTTTGGTGGCCAGCGTAAGGGCAGTACACTGACGGAATCACACCGCAGAGCTCCGCCTGTGCAGGGCGCTGCCTCTGCCCGTCATTCAAAAAGTTCCTTGGTGTGGGCCTTTTTTGAGGCTAGTGCATCAGATCGCACAGCTGCTGTTTGCAACATATGTCTCAAGCGTATATCGCGTGGCCAAAACATCAGCCGCTTGGGCACCACATGCCTGACCAGACATATGTTGACCTGCCATGCAGCTCGTTGGCAAGCCTACCTCAAAGACCCACACCAAAGAACAAAGCGGACCTCTCCTTGCACCGCATCAGCTGGGATCTCCAACCCCACTATAACTTCAGTCCTCTCTGAAACATGCACTGAGAGGAATGAAGGTGTAGAATTAGGTGTGTCACAGCCAAGTACTTGCGGCCACTCTGCTAGCAGTACACCGACGTCCGATTCTAGCAGGCAAATTTCCCTGCCCCAGCTGCTGGACCGTCGAAAGAAGTTCACTCCCAGCCATCCACATGCCCAGCGGTTGAATGCTAGCTTGGCTAAATTGCTAGCGCTTCAACTGCTGCCTTTTCAGTTGGTAGACTCGGCCCCCTTCCGTGAGTTTGTGCAATGTGCGGTTCCTCAGTGGCAGGTTCCCAAACGCCACTTTTTCTCACGGAAGGCTATTCCGGCTCTCTACCGGCATGTGGAAGGCAATGTCTTGGCCTCGCTGGACAGGGCAGTCAGCGGTAAGGTGCATATTACCGCTGACTCATGGTCCAGCAGGCATGGACAGGGACGTTACCTTTCTTTCACGGCCCATTGGGTCACTCTTTTGGCAGCTGGGAAGGATGCAGGACAAGGTGCAGTAGTGTTGGAGGTTGTTCCACCGCCACGCCTCCAAAATGCTACTACTGGTTGTGACACACCTCTCTCCTCCACCCCCTCCTCTTCTTCTTCCTCCATGGCCTCTTCCTGTGGTTTGTCCTCGGAACCAGCGGTGCTCCGTAGGCGTTCAAGGGGCTACGCAAGTACGCAGGCAAAAAGATGCCATGCCGTGCTTGCGCTGGTGTGTTTGGGGGACAGAAGCCACACTGGGGCAGAGGTCCTGTCTGCTCTGCAGGGCCAGGCCGAGAGGTGGTTGACGCCACGCCAGCTTAAGCCAGGAATGGTGGTTTGCGACAATGGCACCAACCTCCTCTCCGCCCTCCGACAGGAACAACTGACCCATGTGCCCTGTGTGGCTCACGTCCTTAACCTGGTGGTGCAGCGGTTCTTGGGCAGGTACCCGGGCTTACAGGATGTCCTGAGGCAGGCCAGGAAAGTCTGTGTGCATTTCCGCAGATCTTATAATGCCAGTGCTCGCCTGGCTGAGCTGCAAAAGGAGTTGAACCTGCCCAAGAACCGCCTTATATGTGACATGCCCACCAGGTGGAACTCAACGTTGGCCATGCTGCAGCGGCTGCACACGCAGCAGAGGGCCATCAATGAGTACCTGTGCGACTACGGCACCAGGACAGGGTCAGGGGAGCTTGGTTTTTTTTCTCCACGCCAGTGGGGCATGATCAGGGATGCATGCACTGTCCTGGCACCATTTGAGGAGGCCACGAGGATGGTGAGCAGTGACAGTGCATGCATCAGTGACACTGTACCTCTTGTCCACCTGTTGGAGCACACGCTGCGTGGAATAATGGACAGGGCACTTGAGGCAGAACAGAGGCAGGAAGAGGAGGACTTCCTTGCCTCTCAAGGCCCCCTTTACCCAGACAGTGTTCCTTCTGTCCCACCCATCGCACAGGAAGAGGAGGAGGAGGAGGAGGAGGATTGTGTCAGCATGGAGGTGGAGGCTGGCACTCAGCATCATCAGCAGCAGTCTTTTAGGGATGATTTACAGTCCCAAGAAACCAGTGGACTTGTACGTGGCTGGGAGGAGGTGGCTGCGGATCATGTCGTCCTTAGTGACCCAGAGGACTCCGGAGCGAATGCCTCAGCAAACCTACGCTGCATGGCCTCCCTGATCCTGCAAAGTCTGCGGAAGGATCCTCGTATTCTTCGGATCAAGGAGAGGGACCATTACTGGCTGGCCACTCTCCTTGATCCACGGTACAAGGGTAAGGTTGCGGACCTTATGTTACCGTCGCAGAGGGAGCAGTGGATGAGACAACTCCGGGAGGCCTTGCAGAAAGGTCTGTGCAACGCGTTCCCAGAGACTGGGAGGTTACAAACTCCTGGTCCTGGACAACGAGTTGCTGAGGCTTCGGCCAGTCAAAGAAGGAGCGGTGGGGAAGGTGGCCGTCTGACCGATGCGTTCAGACAATTCTTTAGTCCGCAGCCCCAAAGTATGATCGGTTCCAGCAACCATCGCCAGCGTCTGATAAACATGGTGCAGGAATATCTAGGGGCAAGGTCAGACTTGGACACCTTCCCCACCGAAAATCCTCTGGCTTACTGGGTCTTGAGGATGGATCACTGGCCAGAGCTTGCACAGTATGCAATTGAGCTACTGGCCTGTCCTGCATCCAGCGTTCTTTCGGAACGCACATTCAGTGCTGCTGGAGGATTTGTCACGGATCACAGGGTGCGCCTGTCCACCGACTCGGTTGATCGACTGACTTTCATCAAGATGAACCAGTCTTGGATCACCACCAGCTACCACACACCTGATGCTGATATAACAGACTAATTGATTTTAACATGTCACATCCCTTCAAGACTGATGCTGATGCTGAGTGCCTGTGCTGTTATGTTGACTGGCTATCCTCCTCCTCCAAGTCCTCAATGATACGATTGATGATGATAGCTTGGAAGATCATTTTTGTTTATGGGTGCCGCCACCAGTGGCTAAGGCCCAATTTTTCAGCCCCTGTTTTACAGGGGCGTGTAATTACAATTTTTTTAGCAATAATTTGCCATAGGGCTCATTGCTGTGCTCCAAGTACAGTATCTGTGAGGGGTTGGAGTGTTGTGGCACCAGTGCCTAAGGCCCAATTTTTCAGCCCCTGTTTAAAAGGGGCGTGTCATTACAATTTTTGAAGCAATACTTTGCAACAGGGCTCATTGCTGTGCTCCAAGTACAGTATCTGTGAGGGGTTGTAGTGTTGTGCCACCAGTGCCTAAGGCCCAATTTTTCAGCCCCTGTTCAACAGGGGCATGCAATTACAATTCTTGATCTAATAATTCACAGCAGGGCCCATTGCTGCACCCACCAAGAGTAACTGTCAGGGCTTACAGTGTTGTGGCACCAGCACCACCATCAAAGGCCCAATTTTTACTACCACTGTTCAACAATTATATGTAATTAAAATTCCTGATATAATAGTTGACAGCAGGGCGTTCCAGCACCAACCAAGAGTAACTGTGAAGTTACAGTGTTGTGCCAACACCAACAACTAAGGGGCCTATTTCTGCAGAGTATATACGGCAGGTCCCTACTTTCAAACATCCAACTTACAAACGACTCCTACTTGCAAACGCAAGAAGACAACAGGAAGTGAGAGGAAATCTACCACTAGGAAGGAAAATTCTCTCCTGTAAGAATAAATATGGGAGAAAGGTGTCTCCTCTGTACTGATGCTTTATCAGCAATCCTTGTTTCAAGAAAAACACCACATTTCAAAAACAGTTGTCATTGGGACGGAAAGTGAGGTGAAATGTTCTGAACAGGGGCACAGACAGCAAAACAAATGTTACAGGGGTGATAACCCTTACCTATGTTTTCCAAAAAGTTTAAAAATAGATTTTTCCAAGTCATCTTCCAGGACGGCTTACAGAGAGATAGGCTCCTCCCACCTAGAACAGGAAACACATGATCCACATCATAAAACTCTTACCCATGCATTAGCCCCTCAGTATTTTTGTTTCCTCAGGCTAGACAGGCACTATCCAAGGGATGTTTGTTATTTTTTTGGGCCTTCGTGCCAGGCGGCAGGGGCCCCCCCGACGTCCATACCCAATCAACAGGGGTAGTTCCCCTGGGGTATGAGTCAGTTTGGGGCCACCCAGGAGACCCGAAACAGGGGTCATGGGTGATGGTATGGGACCCCACCTCCCAAGTCGGGTGTATCCTCAGCAAGGTTACCTGTGAGGGTGGAGGAGGTGATCCAGTGGGTCCAGCCGCGGCACAGCAGGGTATCCTCCTGGCGGAGGCTCGGGCAGCCGTAGAGCCGGTATCCTTCCCGGGCAGATGGATCTACAGAGGGGAGTCTCTAGCTCCAGGACAGCATGGAGCTGGGCGCACAGCTAGTGTGTCACTTCCGGCGCAGAAAACAGGAAGTGACACGACAGGAAGTCCCGCGGAGGCCATCTTGGTACACCCATTTGGAAGCCTAGTTGAAAATAACAGGCGTGCTGTGCCGTGGGGCGGCGTCGGATCCACAGCGCCGCTCCGGACCTCCACTCCTCTCATATTTAAGGGACCCGGACCTAAAGATGGCGCCGCGCAACATGGAAGGACCCAGAGACGCAGATCTGGAGGCGCCATCGGTCGCATCGGGCCCTAAGGTAAGAAAATAAGGGGCAGACCGCCTCTTTCCTTTTCTTACCCTCCTGTGGGGGCGGCACAGGGGGAGTCTGTTTATTCCAGAGACCGTTTGTTTCTCCTATGCTGATGGTGGCAGACGTCACATATTCTAGCATAGGCTCTGGTGGTGGGTACTTCTCATAATTCTTAGACTAGAATAAGAGAGTCCACGTGGTGTTTCTGGTTTGGGTGTTTGCTTCAGTGTAAGTAATATGCAGGCGCTTGTCATTTACTGTATTACAGGACAGGACCCACGAGCCCAGAGATAAAACAGAAACACCTAGAAAAAGAATATGTACCAGGAAGTTGCAAATTGGGTGGAAAAAGAATGCTTGTCAGGACTGCATAGACAGACTTATCAAGGGAGAAACAGGCCCTGTTCTCAAAGGCTTTATGGACTCATTAAAGTCAGGGATGAAACAGACGTTTCAGTCCTTTAAGCCCACACAGCAAGAGACACTTGCTGAACCCAGCCCAGGTACTTCAGGCACCAGTACTACCGGGAGGCCAGAAGTTAGGGCCCAGGTACGGGCAGTCCATCAGCATCGAGTCCTGGAGGACGGGGAGGACAACTCAGGCTCAGCCTCAGACCCTGAGGAGATAGACCCGAGCGAGGAAGGGCCAGAAAAGATGCAAAAATTCCTTTTTCCTTCAGAGGAGACAGAGGAGCTCCTGAAAGCAATCTACGACACCCTGGAACTGGAGTCCCCAGAGAACCAGGAGTTGTCAGTGCATGACCTCCTATATGAAAGCCTTCAGCCTAGACAGGGCAGAACCTTTCCGGTGCATGGATCCTTAAGGGAGACCATACTTCATGAATGGAGGAAGCCGGAGAAAGCAGTATTCTTCCCTAAAAATTTAAAGAGAAGGTTCCCCTTTAAGGAAGAGGATACAAAGCTGTGGGATAGATGTCCCAGACTGGACGCTTCCATAGCCAAGGTCTCTAGAGCTTCAGAACTTTCCTTTGAGGATACAGGTATCCTGAAGGACCCAATGGACAGGAAGGCGGAGGGCTATTTAAAAAAGGCGTGGGAAGCTTGCTCCGCCAACTTTAGACCCGCACTAGCCACCACATGCGTGGCGCGTACACTTGACTTATGGCTTAAACAGCTCCGCACTCTTCTGGAGTCAGACACTCCTAGGGAAGAGATTCTGGATGCTTTACCCACGCTAAGTAAGGCAGTGGCCTATATAGCGGATGCATCCACGGAGTCGGTCACATTCTCGGCCAGATCCACAGCCTTGGTTAATGAAGCCAGGAGGGCTATCTGGCTGAAGACCTGGGGAGGAGACTCTGTCTCAAAGACAAGACTCTGTTCCCTCCCGTTTGATGGAGATCTGCTCTTTGGAAAGGAGCTGGAATCCGTCCTAGAGAGGTCGGCCGATAAAAAGAAAGGGTTCCCTTTTCCCAAGAGGCAACAACAACAACATCAAAAGAGGAGTTTTCGTCCCTTTCAGGTGTCAAGTGAAAGGAACTCTCACCGGGGGGATAGGAGACGGAATAACAGAGCCCAAGACCAGAAAGGGGGTTGGCAATACAGGAGGGGAAGGGGCAGAGGAGGTTTCCTCTTTAGACCCTCCCAGCCTAAGAACACTTCCCAGTGACTCAGTCGGGCCTGTGGGGGGGAGATTGGGGTCATTCCTTCCACAGTGGCAGACCATCTCCAGCAGCCGTTTTATCCTAGATCTGATCGCATCAGGGTACAGGATAGAACTTTTAGGCTGCCCCCCTCAAAATGTTTTCATAACAAGTCTCCCAAGAGATGCGGAAAAAGCCACAGCTATGTCTTCCCTCCTGCAGAGTATGCTAGAAGAGAAGGTGATAAGCTTCATCCCCCCATCTCTAAGGAAAGAGGGATTCTACTCTCAAGTTTTTCTGATAAAGAAATCATCAGGAAAATTTCGACTGATTCTAAATCTGAGACAAGTAAACATGTACGTAAAGTACAGACGTTTCAAGATGGAATCAATCTACTCCACCAGAGAGCTGTTAACCCCTGGGGTCTTCATGGTCTCATTGGACCTAAGGGACGCCTATCTTCACGTCCCTATTCGAGAGGAGTCCCAACAATTTCTCAGATTTGCAGTAAGAAAAGGGTTCAGAACCCTCTATTTTCAATTCAATGCTCTGCCCTTCGGACTAGCGTCAGCTCCACGCATTTTTACGAAGATACTGGCAGAAGCGCTAGGGACTCTGAGATCAGAGGGAATTCAGATTATCCCCTATCTGGACGACCTACTGATTTTTGCAGACTCAGCAGACGAAGTCAGACGGAACCTGAGCAGAACTACCAGACACCTTCAGCAACTAGGGTGGCTGGTAAATCAGGAGAAGTCACAATTAGTACCTACTCAGAGCATTGTATACCTAGGATACCTGATAGACTCAAGGAAGTCCAAGATATTCCTGACAAAGGAAAAGGTAGAGACAATTTTGACAAAGGTGAGGAACCTCTGCACTTGTTCAAGGACCTCAATTCAGAGTATAATGAGGGTCCTTGGGTTAATGACAGCGGCCATCCCAGGAGTCCAGTGGGCTCAGTTCCATACTCGAGCGCTTCAGGCGTTCATGCTTTCTCTCTGGGATGGACAAACAAATTCACTTCAGAGACAGACGGAAATTCCGCAGGAAGTAAAGCTCTCAATAGAATGGTGGTTGATCCCTGCAAACCTCTCGGCTGGCCGACTCTGGTCCCAACACTGTCCTCTGGCAGTCACCACGGACGCCAGCGGGCAGGGCTGGGGGGCCCATTCAGGCACTCTGATAGCCCAGGGGCTCTGGAACCGGCAGGAAGCCGGCCTCTCCTCCAATGCGAGGGAGATGAAGGCGGTTCTAAAGGCCCTAGTAGCCTTTTGCCCATCCCTAAGGGGAAGACATGTGCAGGTCCTTTCGGACAACATTACCACGGTTTGTTACCTCAACAAGCAAGGGGGTACGAGAGTCCCGGGTCTGATGAGGATAGCAAGAGAGATCCTTCAATGGGCAGAAGAAAACCTGTTATCCCTATCTTCCATTCACCTAAAAGGGGAATTAAATTCTCTGGCAGATGCCCTAAGCAGAGAGACGCTGTCTTCGACAGAATGGTGCTTGAATCGAACAGTGTTCGAAGAAATAGTGCAGAAGTGGGGAGACCCACAGATAGACCTTTTTGCTACAAGACACAACAGGCAGGTGAAACGGTTCTATTCCCTACAGAGAGATCTTCTCAGTCGGGGCCTAGATGCCCTATCCCAGTCTTGGGAGGCAGATCTGGTGTACGCATTTCCACCGTTTGCCCTCATTCCGAGGATTATCCGGAAGATAAGAGGGTCCAACACAAAGGTCATCCTGATCGCGCCATTTTGGCCGAGGAGGTCTTGGTTCTCAGGTCTTCTAAGACTCAGCATTGCAGAACCTTGGAGACTACCTTACAGGTCGGACCTCTTATACCAGGGAGAAGCGAATCATCCAGAACTGAGCTCTCTTTCTCTGACGGCTTGGCTTCTGAAAGGGAGCTGTTAGAGCTGAGAGGGTTATCGGCCAAGGTAATCGATACCATTCTTAGCAGCCGAAAGCCGTCCACGAACACAATTTATAATAAAATTTGGAAGAGATTTGGGGACTGGCGCAGGCTCAACAACAGAGTGTCAGGTGCCATGGTCCCGGCGGTTCTAGATTTCCTCCAAGCCGGAGCAGATCTAAACCTTGCAGTTAGTACTCTTAAGGTTCAGGTGGCCGCCCTGTCCAACTTTTTAAATCAAAGACTGTCAGAAGAACCACTGATCAAAAGATTTCTTGTGTCCATCAGCCGGAAACGAGTCCCCAAAGCAAGGAGGTTCCCTCCCTGGGACTTATCAACAGTATTACAGGGTCTCGGTAGGGCACCATTTGAACCTATAGATGAACTACCCATAAAACTGTTAACCCTGAAGACAGTAGTTTTGGTGGCCCTAGTCTCGGCTAGGAGAGTCAGTGAGATCCAGGCACTTTCAGTGATCGAGCCTTTCTGCACCATTTTACAAGACAAAATTATCCTCTCGCTGGACCCAGCTTTTCTCCCCAAGGTATCGTCTAACTTCCATAGGTCAGAAGAAATCGTGATACCATCATTCTGCGGAAATCCAAAGAATGATAAGGAAGCAGGATTTAATAAAATAGACGTCAGGAGATGCCTGATTGCCTACATAGAGCACACCAAGGAGTGGCGACGCTCCACCAGCTTGTTTGTTTTATTCGCAGGTCTTAACAAGGGGAAAGAGGCATCCAAAGGTACCATCGCCAGGTGGATGAAGTCGGCCATTGCGGAGGCATACAAGGCAGTCTCCCGCACACCTCCATTAGGTATAAATGCTCACTCCACAAGAGCGGTTTCTACTTCTTGGGCTGAAAGGGCAGGAGCATCTCCCCTCCAGATCTGCAAGGCCGCAACCTGGTCCAGTTTCCAGACTTTTGTGAAGCATTACAGACTGGACCTGCCTGCCAGCCAAGACCAGTCTTTCGGCAGGAAAGTGCTGCAGGCTGTGGTCCCGCCCTGATCAGGTAGTACTATATTGTCCTCTCTGTAAGCCGTCCTGGAAGATGACTTGGAAAAACAGTGTTATTACCTGTTAACTACTTTTTCCAGGAATCTTCCAGGACGGCGTCAGTTCCCTCCCTTTTTATGAGGTGAGTAGCAATGTAAAGCATATATAAGGATAGAGCTACGCTGATCCAGGTTTAATGATTCTGAGGCCTTCGGTTATTTGTTAAATACTGAGGGGCTAATGCATGAGTAAGAGTTTTATGATGTGGATCATGTGTTTCCTGTTCTAGGTGGGAGGAGCCTATCTCTCTGTAAGCCGTCCTGGAAGATTCCTGGAAAAAGTAGTTAACAGGTAATAACACTGTTTTTGGGCTGGAGCTACACTTCAACAATGTACCTGTTCAAAATTACAAACACATTCTACATAAGAACAAACCTACAGTCCCTGTCTTGTATGCACCGCCTGTATACGGCTGTTCAGAGTATATAGGGCCTTTTTTATTTTATGTGCGGGGTTCCCCTTAATATCCATACAAGACCCAAAGGGGCTGGTAATGGGCTGGGGTAGGGGGGGGGTCATGGGGTAGCTATGCCATTTTTCTTAAAGATTTTCATCCATATTACCGGGACCAGACATTACATTAAAGCCGCAAGCAGTTTTAAATGGCTTTTTTTTCCTTTAGAAGTGTCATTTTGTGCAGGGACAGTTCTAAACACGGGAAACACGTGGCACTTCACAGGCATACTTTAGACACCCCCCAGGTACGATATTTAAAGGAATATTTGACTTTTTTTTTTTCACTTTATGCATCATTAAAATGACTGCTCCCGAAAAACGACCGTTTTTAAAACTTCTTTTTGCATTGATACATGTCCCCTGGTGCAGAACCCGGGTTCCCAAACCCTTTTTAGGACAATAACATGCATAATAGTTGTTATAATTAGCACTTTAGAATTCGAACGTTCGCATCCATTGAATTTAATAGGGTTCTAATGTTCGTACGAACTTTCGGTCCGTTCGCGGGTTCTGGTGCGAACCGAACCCGGGGGTGTTCGGCTCATCACTATTCTAGAGCAGTGATGTTTTAGGGCTGTCGCTGGGCAACACGGACTTTCAACTCCCTCCAAAGGTTTTCTATGGGGTTGAGATCTGGAGACTGGCTAGGCCACTTCAGGACCTCGAAATGCTCCTTACGAAGCCACTCCTTCGTTGTCCAGGCGGTGTGTTTGGGATCATTGTCATGCTGAAAGACCCAGCCACGTTTCATCTTCAATGCCCTTGCTGATGGGAGGAGGTTTGCACTCAAAATCTCAGGGTACATGGTCCCATTCATTCTTTCATGTACACGGATCAGTCGTCCTGTTCCCTTTGCAGAGAAACAGCCCCAAAGCATGATGTAGCCACCCCCATGCTTCACAGTAGGTATGGTGTTCTTTGGTTGCAACTCAGCATTCTCTCTCCTCCAAACACGACGAGTTGTGTTTCTACCAAACAGTTCTACTTTGGTTTCATCTGACCATATGACATTCTCCCAATCCCCTTCTGGATTATCCAAATGCTCTCTAGCAAACCTCAGACGGGCCTGGACATGTACTGGCTTAAGCAGGGGGACACGTCTGGCACTGCAGGATCTGAGTCCCTGGCGGCGTAGTGTTACTTATGGTAGCCTTTGTTACATTGGTCCCAGCTCTCTTCAGGTCATTCCCTAGGTCCCCCCGTGTGGTTCTGCGATTTTTGCCCACCGTTCTTGTGAACATTTTGACCCCACGGGGTGAGATCTTGCGTGGAGCCCCAGATCAAGGGAGATTATCAGTGGTCTTCTATGACTTCCATTTTCTAATTATTGCTCCCACAGTTGATTTCTTCACACCAAGCTTCTTGCCTATTGCAGATTCAGTCTTCCCAGCCTGGTGCAGGTCTACAATTTTGTTTCTGGTGTCATTCGACAGCTCTTTGGTCTTCACCATAGTGGAGTTTGGAGTGTGACTGTTTGAGGTTGTGGACAGGTGTCTTTTATACTGATAACAAGTTCAAACAGGTGCCATTAATACAGGTAATGAGTGGAGGACAGAGGAGCCTCTTAAAGAAGAAGATACAGGTCTGTGAGAGACAGAAATCTTGCTTGTTTGTAGGTGACCAAATACTTATTTTCCACCATAATTTGCAAATAAATTATTTCCAAATCAGACAATGTGATTGTCTGGATTTGTTTCCACATTTTGTCTCTCATAGTTGAGGTATACCTATGATGACAATTACAGGCCTCTCATCTTTTTAAGTGGGAGAACTTGCACAATTGGTGGCTAACTAAATACTTTTTTGCCCCACTGTATGAGCTTGCCACACCTGTTAGTGGCACAGAAGATTAGCAAAGGTAGGAGGGGCAACGTTGGACATGGTTATTAAAAGAGTGCTCATGGAAATTATGCAAATTAAAGTGTTTTGCATTATTTTAAAAGCAGAAACCCGGAAAACATAAGACCCGCCAATGATCATCTTATCCTGACCAGGACAACAACACCTTGTCACATTCATTAAGCATGTGGTCAATACTCTAAAGGAGTTGTTTCCACTTACCCTGTGAAGGGACAGGATCCAGAAAATTAGCATATGCGTTTATGCCAGTATAGCGCCTACCACCCTCTCTTCACCTGTCTCTGGCTCCTCGCAGGAAGAGAGGGCACACCCCGCTACATGCCTGCACCCTCCTGTGTAAAGAGGTTGAGCGGTGTTATGAAACAGGTCCCCACAGCCAGGTTCTCCAGAGAATGGTTCCCATCTCTATGATCAATAAAGACAAATCTATATTTCCCCCAATAACTCCAAGGTCCACACCAGCCGTAACTCCAACGCAGAGTTTATTTCTTCTTAAAGCACAGTCTCTGATAGGAAAGGTTGGAGAGAGAACAGGACAGCATAAGGTGTGGGAGGGGTCCAGGCACAAACACAATCACTTCACTGCTTGGCTTCTCAAGCAGACTTAGCCCATTTGGATAGTCTCCCTAGATAGGGACTAGCAGCCAGAATGGTACTCTCACTAAACGCACAATCACTACACAAACTGGTAATCTTGGTCTCTGCCACAGACCTGGTGAACTTGATTTTCAAAGCTTGGCCTCTTTGTAAGGAGAAGACATCCCTCCAGAGAGTTACCGGGCCCCTTCCTTCACTGTGACTTCTCACCAGTCCCTCGGAAAGGTCTTTTCCCGGCCTCCTCGTCTAAGATGCGGGTCCCCTCGCAAGGCGGCACCCTGAGATTCCTCGATCCTTGGTGGGCCCCAGCCAAAGGTGCTGGGCCCAAGGCCTTTAGTTGCAGCCCCAGGGCTAAAGGTGCCTGGGACTGATTCACCGACCACCGCCCCTGGGCCAAAGGTGCCCAGGGCGGACAGGAACACACATTCCCTGGGAGATGGACTCCCGACAACGAACCCCCCCGACCACAGGCAGCGTCCGCCCCTTTTACATCCTCTCCCAGCATACACAGCAGGCCGACCACGCCCACTGCACGGCTGCCGAGAGGGGACACACAAGGCACAGCACTGTATCAGCGGTTCAACCCTGGCCTACTATGGCAGCGCCACCCGCAGGCCACAGGGAGCGGTACACTGATACTCTTCCTGCAGACAAAAATGGTTGATAATGTCCTAACAATTTAGGTGTTTGAGAATAACTACCACTCAAACACTACCCCTAAATTGAGGACCCCGCTACACCAGCATGATAGAAAATGCCTCGCCAAGCTCAGGGTACATTTTGGGCCTGCATGCAGTCTGCAGTGGCAGAGAAATGAAATTGCACAGGTTGCCTCACAAGAATGTGGTTGTGCAAAATTCTAAATCCTGTTAAGGCGGCTATAGTAGAAAGTATGCTGCAAATATCCACGCTACAAGCAACACCCATAATGATAGAGCATGAATCGCTCGTTGATGAAGGATGACAGAGATCTTGTCAAAAGATCAACTTACAGTAACAGGTTCTCTAAGCTTTATCAAAATGGGATAGCTGATGTATGTTTATGCACTGCACTTTCAGGGGTGGATGCTGCCCTCTAGTGTCTGGGGCAGCAAGTGTCTTTGCCTTTTTATAACTCAGTTGCCTTCAGAGATCCTATGGATGAGAAAGTGTGAGGCGAGGAGAGCCAATTACCGGCATTTCCGTGTTTACATGTGACCAGCTGTGATTGGACACAGCCGATCACATGGCTAAAGAGTGGAAGCGGCTCTTTACAGTGATCAGGGTCTCGCCGTGTCCTAGCAATGCAGCGTGGCCGCGATCGCCGAGCTGTGTGCCCCAGAACGAGAGTAGCACCATCCTGTCGTCATTTGATGGTGGGCTGGGGTCAACTAGTTAAGCTTTGACAAAAAAACATGGAAGCTAAGTGGTTTCTATGAAGATCTGCACCAGATTTTGCACTCTCTAGTTTTTGAAAATCATCCCACCTGTGTCATTCAATCAGAAAGAGGAAGAGCCATGGTTCAATAAGGGGATGAGTGTGCAGGGAACAGCATAAGAAATAGTGTTAGTATAGGAAGCAGAGCCGCCTTTTTTATTTCTAAGAGGAATTGGGGAATCCATTTGTATGTTATTGTTCCAAGCAGCAATTGGACTCTAATGTTTGTCACTATGTATTTGCTATTGCTTAACCACTTCAGATCCGCGCTATAGCCAAAAGACGGCCGCAGCGCCAACCTGAATTGCCGGGAGGAACAGGAATCCTCCTGTTTACTTCCTGATTGTGCGCCACAGCGGGCGCGCATTGAGGAAAAATCTGTGCCCGCCGTGTCACGCCGGTGCCGATGCGCATGCCTGGTGGCCGCGATCGGCAGTTACACAGCCAAGGACGTGGATCTCTGTGTGTAAACACAGAGATCCACGTCCTGTCAGGGAGAGGAGACCGATGGTGTGTCCCTTGTTCATAGGGACACACCATCGGTCACCTTCCCCAGTCAGTCCCCTCCCCCCACAGTACGAATCACTCCCAGGGAACACAGTTAAACCCTTGATCTCCCCCTAGTGTTAACCCCTTCCCTGCCAGTCACATTTATACAGTAATCAGTGCATATTTATAGCACTGTTCGTTGTATAAATGTGAATGGTCCCAAAATAGTGTCAAAAGTGTCTGATGTGTCCGCCGCAATATCGCAGTCCTGAAAAAAAATCGCAGATAACCGCCATTAGTTGAAAAAAAAAATGTCATAAATCTATCCCCTATTTTGTAGACGCTATAACTTTTGCGCAAACCAATCACTATACGCTTATTGCGATTACCAAAAAGTATGTAGAAGAATACATATCGGTCTAAACTGAGAAAAAAAATGTTTTGTTGTTTTTTTAAATTGGGATATTTATTATAGCAAAAAAGTAAAAAATATTGTGGTTTTTTTCAAAATTGTCAGTCTTTTTTTGTTTATAGCGCAAAAAAATAAAAACCGCAGAGATGATCAAATACCACCAAAAGAAAGCTCTATTTGTGAAAAAAATGATAAAAATTTCATTTGGGTATAGCGTTGTATGACCGCGCAATTGTCATTACAAGTTCCATAGCGCTGAAAGCTGAAAATTAGTCTGGGCAGGAGGGGAGTTTAAGTGCCCAGTAAGGAAGTGGTTAAAGGGGTTGTAAAGGTTCGTTTTTTATTTTCTAAATAGGTTCCTTTAAGCTAGTGCATTGTTGGTTCACTTACCTTTTCCTTAGATTTCCCTTCTAAATATTTTTTTTCTTTGTTTTCTTTGTCTGAATTTCTCACTTCCTGTTCCTCCTCAGTAAGCTGTTCAGTAAGCTGTTCTGGCTGACTCCACACCACTCGGATGATGGTGTGAAGTTTAGTGAGGAGAAACAGGAAGTGAGAAATTCAGACAAAGAAAAAAAACATTTAGAAGGGAAATCAAAGGAAAAGGTAAGTGAACCAACAATGCACTAGCTTAAAGGAACCTATTTAGAAAATAAAAAACAAACCTTTACAACCCCTTTAAGACCCCTTTCACACTGGGGCGGGCAGGTGCGGTGGCGGTATAGCAGCGCGATTTTCAGCGCTGCTATACTGTCGTTCTTACCGCGGTATGCGGTCGCTAGGGGGGTTAATTTAACCCCCGCTAGCGGCCGAAAAAGGGTTAATACCGCCCGCAAACCGCGGCTATTGCCGCGGTTTGCGGGCGGTATTACCGCGCTGTCCCATTGATTTCAATGGGAGACCACGGTAAAGGAGCGGTGAACACACCGCTCCTTTACCGCTGTAAAGAAGCGGCTAGCAGGACTTTTGGAGCGGTCCTGCTAGCGCACCGCTTCAGTGTGAAAGCCTTCGGGCTTTCACATTGAAGACACAGGGCAGGATTTTTTCATGCGGTATAACAGCGCTATTATTAGCGCTAAACCGCATGAAAAACGCCCCAGTGTGAAAGGGGCCTAAGAGTGGGGAGGATGTTTTTTACTCTGTTTAAAAAAAAATTACAAACAAATCAACCACACCTGCTGTTTCTTTTTCTTTTATTGTGAGATGCAGCAATACCTGACCCAAAAGCTTCCTGAGCGCTATATACAGAGATTTGCACACAGGGGTGTGTAGGGAGATATTCACTAATGAATTGAACTGAATTACATTTAATAACCAATGACCCAGGACGTGGGCTTAATTCTTTGCTACAATCCCACAACCTTACAGATCATTATTTTTTCTTCTGTATAGTATATCCAAAATGCAAAAGGCAGAGAGATACATTTATTTTTTATGTATACTCCTGAATGTTGTGTTTTGTCTGAATGTATCTTAAATTCAATATGGTCTTCCTCAGGGAATCCAGTTCACAGAACTACATACAGTAACAGTACAGCACATACGTTCATACACATTCCCTTGCTTAGTGACAATGCAGCTTTAAAAAACACTGCCAGCTGGATTCAGCATGCCACAGGATGATGGGGTGCAGATTTTCAATACATGCACACTATGTAATAACCTCATTTGGAGATAGAAGTCAGAGTAATCACTCTCCCAGAAATGCTGACAGATGTTTTGGCCTCTGACTTATCTCTATAAGATCAGTTCACTGCGTTAGAAATACTAGTGTTTAATTAAAGATGAATGTGCACTTTAGGGGTCGTCCATCAATGTCTTATGACTGCAGATTTGTACTAACTGGCCAAACAAAACTGAAATTTTTCTTCTATAAAATCTTCTTTTGAGATGTCACTAGAATTTTTTTTAAAAACAATGTGTGTGTGTGTGTGTATCTTCAGTATAAACAGTATACACCATTCAGCCATAACATTAAGATCACTGACAGCTAAAGTGAATAACATTGATTATCTTGTTACAATGGCATCTAAAAATATATATGGGATACTCGAAAAATTTGAATATCGTGCAAAAGTATGAGATAGACACATTACATGCAAAGCAAGATAGTTCAAGCCGTGATTTGTCATAATTGTGATGATTATGGCTTACAGCTCATGAAAACCCCAAATCCACAATTCCAGAAAATTTGAATATTGTGAAAAGGTGCAATATTCTAGGCTCAACGTGTCCCACTCCAATCAGCTAATTAAGCCATAACACCTGCAAAGGGTTCCTGAGCCTTTAAATGGTCTCTCAGTCTGGTTCAGTAGGAATCACAATCATGGGAAAGACTGCTGACCTGACAGTTGTGCAGAAGACCATCATTGACACCCTCCATAAGGAGCGAAAGCCTCAAAAGGTAATTGCAAAAGAAGTTGGATGTTCCCAAAGTGCTGTATCAAAGCACATTATTAGAAAGTTATGTGGAAGGGAAAAGTGTGGGAAAAAAAGGTGCACAAGCAGCAGGGATGACCGCAGCCTGGAGAGGATTGTCAGTGCATCAAGAGCCCACCACACACAGACCGATCCTGGACATGGCCTTCAAATGATCGTATTCCTCTTGTCGAGCCACTCCTGAACAACAAACAACGTCAGAATCGTCTTACCTGGGCTAAAGAAAAACAGACCTGGTCTGTTGCTCAGTGGTCCAAAGTCCTCTTTTCTGATGAGAGCAAATTTTGCATCTCATTTGGAAACCAAGGTGTCATGGATATGCAGCAGTGTTTGTCTGTCAGCTTACCTTCCTTCCCATGTGTTCATCTTAGAGGCCTGAGCCCTTTCACCTGGCTTCCTTTATAATCTCCTCCCAGCCTGACTCCACCCCAGGCCCTATCACAGAACACTATATTAACCTGTGCACTGCAAGCCTGCTTTGCTGATCAACGTGTTTGTTAGGCATTGTGTGTTTGGGTTCCTGCCTGCCGTGTGCTACGTCTGTCTCTCTGTTACGTTATTGGCTTGTCCCCGACCATCCCTGTCTGCTCGTGACCCTTGACCTTCGGCTCGTTCTTCGTTATCCTTGTCTGCTTGTGGCCCCTGACCTTCGGCTTGTTATTCGGTTCTCTCTATCGTGTGCCGCTGCTTCCCCTTATCCTACGGGGCGTGAGCTAGGAAACTCCAGGGGCCGCGACCTGGTCCCAGCCTGCAGCGTAACATCCTCACCACTAGAGGCCCTGGAGAAGACCAGCTGGGTCTTAGACTCCGCGCCCTGGGGAATCTTGGCTCTCGCTTCCGTTGGGATCCCGGTTGTGCTCCTCTGGTTCCGCTTTCCACAACCACCCAGTTTCCTACCCACAGAAGCCAGCCATAGGGTTCACTACCTCGCGGTGCACTCCTGTCCCCCTACGGTGTGCATCTGTCACCTGGCCACAGGTGACCCTGACAGTTTGATCAGCCATGAACCCGGCTGACATCCCGCTACCCGCGGATGATCCATTGCAGGGCATAGTTTGCAGACTTGAAACCCAGGAATCGAATCAGACTCAGGTGATGCGATTCCTCCAGGATCTGGCTTCTCGCTTCGAGCAGCTTCAGGCCTCCTTGGGAACCCCGAATCCGCAACCTCAAGTACAACCAGCGGTGGTACCTATCGCACCAGTCGCAGCCACACACTCACTAATACTGCCAGCTCCGTTCCGTTTCTCTGGGGACTCCAAGGCCTGCAGAGGGTTTCTTAGCCAATGCACGATTCATTTTGAGCTTCAGCCTCAAAACTTTCTGTCTGATAGGGCAAAGGTAGCCTATATCATTTCCCTCCTCTCCGGTGAAGCTTTAGCCTGGGCAGCCCCTCTGTGGGAACTGAATGATCCAGTGGTTTCTAGCCTGTCTGGCTTCTTGAAACTTTTTCGGAATATCTTTGAAGAACCGGCTCGTGTCTCTTCAGCGGCCAGCGCCCTTCTACGTCTCCGCCAAGAGTCTGCTTCAGTGGGACAGTACGCCCTTAATTTCCGCATACTGTCGGCTGAGTTGAGCTGGAACAATGAGGCCTTAGTCGCAACCTTTTTGCATGGCCTTTCTGATAGAGTGAAGGATGAATTAGCAGGAAGAACCATCCCCACTGATCTGGACGGAGTTATCTCCTTGTGTAACCAGATCGATATTCGCTTTCAGGAAAGGACCCTAGAAAAGCGGCGCCAGCACTCCTTGGTCCTTAGTCAGCCTGAGCTCCCCTCTCCTCGACCCGTGGAGCATCTCCTGCCAGCTGAGGAACCCATGCAGCTGGGCAGGACCAGGCTATCCCCAGAGGAACGTGCTAGGCGCAGAAATCTAGGCCTGTGTCTCTACTGTGGGGGCAAAGGTCATTTTCGTGACACTTGCTCTCTTTGTCCAGAAAAACGTTTGGGTCCACTTCATCTGGAAAGTGGAGTATTGGACCCAGAAATATCACCTTCCCCTTCTCGTCTTCTGCTTTCTGTGTTCCTTCATGTTGGTGCTTCTTCTCATTCGGTCTCAGCATATCTGGATTCCGGAGCCGCTGGTAATTTCATGGACTGGGAAATCGCATCGTCCATGAGACTTACTCTTTTGCCCCTCACCACGCCATTGGTGGTCTTGGCGATTGATGGTACTGTTCTCCCAGGGGGACCTATCCGCTTCCAGACCCTCCCTGTTAAGATGTCGGTAGGGACACTCCACCAGGAGTGGATATCCTTCCTTATCTTACCCAAGGCCTCAACGCCTATAATTTTGGGTCTCCCATGGTTACAGCTCCATTCTCCTCATGTGGACTGGACTACTGGACAGATCCTGGCTTGGGGTCCCTCCTGTTCCTCGTCCTGCCTACCCAAGGTTGCCCCCTGTGAATCTGAGCCGGTCATTCATTCCAGGTTGCATAACCATTTACATTTCTCTGTCCCTAACCACCCTTGGACGCACAGCCAGGCTAGCTTGTCTACAAGTCCTGCAGTCGCTACGTCTTGCGATGCGATTCAGGTAGTCGCTACACCTGACTCAGCTATTCACTCTGCCTCTGTACTAGTTATGCCAGTCCAGCCCATGCCCAGTGAGCCTCCTACTTTTTCTTGTTCGGGACATTCTGCTTGTCCTTCAGCTATTCAGCTTGACTCCTGCGACATGTCACCTTCTAACCAACCTGACTTCAGGGTTCCACTGACATCTGCCCAGTCTGATGGTCCTGTGCAAGATGACCAGTTCCCCTTTAAGGGTCTAGGGGACCCCCCTCAGATTCCTGTTGATCCTCTCATGCCCTTGCTTATTCCTAGAGAGCCTTTGGTCCTCAATAGATCTTCTTGTCATCTCCCTACCTCATTTTCGGTCTCTGAGGATAATCTTAAGTATGAGGTTAGACAAGTTCTGGATTCTCGGCTCTGCAGAGGCATTCTTCAGTACCTTGTGCATTGGAGAGGTTTTGGTCCTGAGGAGGCGTCTTGGATTGCTGCATCTGATGTCGCTGCACCTCATCTGTTGAGAAGGTTTCATCAGAGATTTCCCTTTAAGCCTGGGTCCAGGCGGGGGAGGGCCCATAAGAGGGAGGGTACTGTCATGGATATGCAGCAGTGTTTGTCTGTCAGCTTACCTTCCTTCCCATGTGTTCATCTTAGAGGCCTGAGCCCTTTCACCTGGCTTCCTTTATAATCTCCTCCCAGCCTGACTCCACCCCAGGCCCTATCACAGAACACTATATTAACCTGTGCACTGCAAGCCTGCTTTGCTGATCAACGTGTTTGTTAGGCATTGTGTGTTTGGGTTCCTGCCTGCCGTGTGCTACGTCTGTCTCTCTGTTACGTTATTGGCTTGTCCCCGACCATCCCTGTCTGCTCGTGACCCTTGACCTTCGGCTCGTTCTTCGTTATCCTTGTCTGCTTGTGGCCCCTGACCTTCGGCTTGTTATTCGGTTCTCTCTATCGTGTGCCGCTGCTTCCCCTTATCCTACGGGGCGTGAGCTAGGAAACTCCAGGGGCCGCGACCTGGTCCCAGCCTGCAGCGTAACATCCTCACCACTAGAGGCCCTGGAGAAGACCAGCTGGGTCTTAGACTCCGCGCCCTGGGGAATCTTGGCTCTCGCTTCCGTTGGGATCCCGGTTGTGCTCCTCTGGTTCCGCTTTCCACAACCACCCAGTTTCCTACCCACAGAAGCCAGCCATAGGGTTCACTACCTCGCGGTGCACTCCTGTCCCCCTACGGTGTGCATCTGTCACCTGGCCACAGGTGACCCTGACACAAGGAGCCGGAGTATAGAGGAAGAATGGAGAGGCACACACTGCAAGATGCTTGAAGTCCAGTGTGAAGTTTCTACAGTCTGTGTTGATTTATGGGGCCGTGTCATCTGCTGGTGTTGGTCCACTGTGCTTCATTAAGTCCAGGGTCACCGCAGCCGTCTACCAGGAGATTTTGGAGCACTTCATGCTTCCTTCCGCAGATGAGCTCTATGGGGATGCTGACTTTATTTTCCAGCAGGACTTGGCACCTGCTCACACTGCCAAAAGCACCAGAACCTGGTTCAATGACCGTGGGATTACTGTGCTTGATTGGCCAGCAAACTCGCCTGAGCTGAACCCCATAGAGAATCTATGCCAAGAGAAAGATGAGAGACATGAGACCGAACAATGCAGAAGAGCTGAAGGCTGCTATTGAAGACATCAGGTTAGTGCACAAACAGCCCACTGACACATAGGTACACATAGGTACACAATCCACCCCCCAGTCACCCCCAGATCACCCCCCAGCCCCCAGTCACAGTGTCACCGATTGCAGTGATCATTTATTTACTGATCACTGCAATCAGTGACATTTGTGATAGTAAAAGTGTCAGGGCAGTTAGGTTTAGGCCCCTTTAGGTCCAGGGTAGCCCCCTAACCCCCCCTAATAAAGGTTTAACCCCTTGATCGCCCCCCAGGTAACCCTTTCACCCCCTATCGCCAGTGTCACTAAGCAATTGTTTTTCTGATCGCTGTATTAGTGTCGCTGGTGCCACTAGGTAGCCATTTTTTTTTTTTAGGTTCGCCGCCAGGTTTTTATAGCGCCAGGTACCCCCATATATTACCTAATAAAGGTTTAACCCCTTGATCGCCCCCCAGGTAACCCTTTCACCCCCTATCACCAGTGTCACTAAGCATTCGTTTTTCTGATCGCTGTATTAGTGTCGCTGGTGCCGCTAGGTAGCCAGTTATTTTTTTAGGTTCACCGCCAGGTTTTTATAGCATCAGGTACCCCCATATATTATCTAATAAAGGTTTAACCCCTTGATCGCCCCCCAGGTAACCCTTTCACCCCCTATCCCCAGTGTCACTAAGCGATCGTTTTTCTGATCGCTGTATTAGTGTCACTGGTGCCGCTAGGTAGCCAGTTATTTTTTTAGGTTCGCCGCCAGGTTTTTATAGCATCAGGTACCCCCATATACAACCTAATAAAGGTTTTAACCCCCTGATTGCCCCTAGAGTTAACCCTTTCATCAGTGATCACCGTATACTTGTTACGGGTGACGCTGGTTAGTTAGTTTGCTTTTTATAGCATCAGGGCACCCGCTGTATATAAAGGTTTAACCCCCTGATCGCCCAGTGGATGATATCAATTAGGTTTTAGCATCAGAGATGGACTGCGTCACACCCCAGGCAGCGTCAGGTTAGTGCCAGTAGCGCTAACACCCACGCGCAAAGCATACACCTCCCTTAGTGGTATAGTATCTGAACAGATGAATATCTGATCTGATCAGATCTATACTAGCGTCCCCAGCAGTTTAGGGTTCCCAAAAATGCATTGTTAGCGGGATCAGCCCAGATACCTGCTAGCACCTGCGTTTTGCCCTTCCGTCCAGCCCAGGCCACCGAAGTGCAGTATCGATCGATCACTGTCACTTACAAAACACAACACACATAACTGCAGCATTCGCAGAGACAGGCCTGATCCCTGCGACTCCAGTGCTGTAGGAGGTGATTTCACCACCACAGTTAAAAAAAAGAGCATATATGCCGAAGCATGGGGGCAGCAGGGGCGGAGGAGCGATTTTGCTCCTAACGCCGCGTACATACGGTCGAAATTACGACGGAGGCTTGCCCGTGAAAAAGTCAGACGTGTGTACGCGGCATAACTTTTGCGGGAGGATGCCCCCATGCTTCGGCATATATAAATGGTGAATGTATGCCCATCATTAGAAGTGGGTGGATGAAGGGCGGTATTCTAATGGTGGGCATACCCACCGATCAATCTCTTTTTTTCGTTCAGCCAACAGGCTGCATGAAAAAAAAGATTACAATACATGTCCAACAAGGACCAGCAACGTACTGGTATGTTGCTGGACTTTGAATGGTTATACCAGAATGATGCCTGCGGGTTTAGGTATCATCTTGGTATCATTCTTTTCAGCCAGCGGCCGGCTTTCATGTAAAAGCAATCCTAGCTGCTAATTAGCCTTTGGACTGCTATTACAAGCAGTTGGAGGGAATGTCCCCCCCGGATATAAAAAGCGCCATTGGGAAATTGGGAAAGCATTTTATCACACCGATCTTGGTGTGGTCAGATGCTTTGAGGGCAGAGGAAAGATCTAGGGTCTAATAGACCCCAATTTTTTTTTAAAAAGAGTACCTGTCACTACCTATTGCTATCATAGGGGATATTTACATTCCCTGAGATAACAATAAAAATGATAAAAAAAATAAAAAATGGAAGGAACAGTTTAAAAATTAAATAAAAAAGCAAAATAAATAATAAAAAAAAAAGCACCCCTGTCCCGCCCTGCTCTTGCGCAAAGACGAACGCAAGCGTCGGCCTGGCGTCATATGTAAACAGCAATTGCACTATGCATGTGAGGTATCATCGTGAAGGTCAGATAGAGGGCAGTAATTTTAGCAGTAGACCTCCTCTGTAAATCTAATGTGGTAACCTGTAAAGGCTTTTAAAGGCTTTTAAAAATGTATGTAGTTTGTTGCCACTGCACATTTGTGCGAAATTTTAAAGCATGTCGTGTTTGGTATCCATGTACTCGGCCTAAGATCATATTTTTTATTTCATCAAACATTTGGGCAATATAGTGTGTTTTAGTGCATTAAAATTTAAAAAAAGTGTATTTTCTCCCAAAAAAATGCGTTTGAAAAATCGCTGCGCAAATACTGTGTGGAAAAAAAATGCAACACCCACCATTTTAATCTGTAGGGCCTTTGCTTTAAAAAAATATATAATGTTTGGGGGTTCAACGTAATTTTCTTGAAAAAAAAAAAGATGTGGTTAGAAGAGTTGATGATGTGAGACATAAGCTTCCTAATGTTGTGCATAAAATGCCAGGACAGTTTAAACCCCCCCCAAATGACCCCATTTTGGAAAGTAGACACCCCAAGCTATTTGCTGAGATGCATGTCGAGTCTCTGGAATATTTTATATTTTGACACAAGTTGCGGGAAAAAGACAATCTGTTTTGTTTTTTTTGCACAAAGTTGTCACTAAATGATATATTGCTCAAACATGCCGTGGGCATATGTGGAATTACACCCCAAAATACATTCTGTTGCTTCTCCTGAGTACAGGGATACCACATGTGTGAGACTTTTTGGGAGCCTAGCCGCGTACGGGGCCCCGAAAACCAAGCACCGCCTTCAGCAGCAAAATGTATTTTGGGGTGTAATTCCACATATGCCCATGGCATGTGTGAGCAATATATCATTTAGTGACAATTTTTTTTGTCATTATTCAATCAAATATTCAATGGGCTCAACATGCCTCTCAGCAATTTCCTTGGGGTGTCTACTTTGCAAAATGGGGTCATTTGGGGGGGTTTTGTACTGCCCTGACATTTTAGCAATTTAGCATTTTAGCAATGAAATAGGCAGTCATGAATTGAAAGCTGTGTAAATTCCAGAAAATGTACCCTAGTTTGTAGACACTATAACTTTTGCGCAAACCAATAAATATATGCTTATTGACATTTGTTTTACTAAAGACATGTGGCTGAATACATTTTGGCCTAA
This sequence comes from Rana muscosa, assembly GCA_029206835.1. Lineage (NCBI taxonomy): Eukaryota > Metazoa > Chordata > Amphibia > Anura > Ranidae > Rana > Rana muscosa. The sequence goes on from CM055117.1 coordinate 197,673,729, forward strand.
ATGTATGACTAAAATTGAGTTTATTAGATTTTTCTTATAACAAAAAGTAGAAAATATATTTTTTTCAAAATTTTCGTATTTTTCTGTTTATATCGCAAAAAAAATAAATAGCAGAGGCAATCAAATACTATTAAAAGAAAGCTCTATTTGTGGGAAGAAACGGATGCAAATTTCGCTTGGGTACAACATTGCATGACCGCGCAATTACCAGTTAAAGCAGCGCAGTGAAAAATTGTAAAAACACCTCTGGTCTTTATGCTGCGTATTGGTCCGGGGTTTAAGTAGTTAAAAATTTCAGTTTTGCCACGTTTAAATGTCGCATTTAGCCACGCTTGGGTTTAGAAGTGTTTTTTTTTGTTCAAATAGTCAAAAATTTAAAATGAAACACGACTAAGCGTGAGTTACCATGCCTCTGAACATCCGTCCTGAATGCATTTTTTTGCTTTCCAAAAAAATTTTCTAAACTCAACTGCCTAGAAACGACTGTAAGCGACCCTGTGTGCATGTTCTGAGAAGATAACGGAGGAGAGTTCAGGGGCAGTTGAAAAAAATGCCCAACTGCTCCTAAATGTCCGTTTACCAGCAGCAGTGTACATGAAGCCTTAGGCCCCATGCACACGAGACGCAGGTGCAAACTCTGCTGAACACACGTTTTAAACGCTGAAACCGGCGTTTATAAACGCGCGTTTTGCCGCGTTTGCGGCCGCGTTTAGCGGCGTTTAACCGCGTTTGCGTTTATAAGCGTTTCATCATAGACCCTCCCTAAGCTCAAAAAACAGTAAATTTTAACCATTTCAGCCAGTTTGTGAGACCAGAGTGAGTAGCAGCAGCTGAGAGAGCAGCAGTGTACTTGTATTTAGCGTATCACTTGCCACATCATCTGCCACAAGTTGTGGATTGTCCACTTGCCACGTCACCTGCCACGTCACCTGGCCACATCACCTGGCCACGTCACCTGGCCACGTCACCTGCCACAAGTTGTGGATTGTCCACTTGCCACGTCACCTTGCCACATCACGTGCCACGTCACCTGCCACAAGTTGTGGATTGTCCACTTGCCACGTTACCTGGCCACGTCACCTGGCCATGTTACCTGCCACGTCACCTGGCCACGTTACCTGCCACGTCAGCTGGCCACGTCACCTGCCACAAGTTGTGGATTGTCCACTTGCCACGTCACCTGCCACGTCACCTGGCCACGTCACCTGCCACAAGTTGTGGATTGTCCACTTGCCATGTCACCTGGCCACATCACGTGCCATGTCACCTGGCCACTTCACCTGCCACAAGTTGTGAATTGTCCACTTGCCACGTCACCTGCCACGTCACCTGGCCACATCACCTGGCCACGTCACCTGCCACGTCACCTGGCCACGTCACCTGCCACAAGTTGTGGATTGTCCACTTGCCACGTCACCTGGCCACGTCACCTGGCCACGTTACCTGCCACGTCACCTGCCACGTCACCTGGCCACGTCACCTGCCACAAGCTGTGGATTGTCCACTTGCCACGTCACCTGGCCACGTCACCTGGCCACATCGCCTGACACAAGTTGTTGATTGTCCACTTGCCACTTTACCTGCCACAAGTTGTGGATTGTCCACAATGCGATGCAAGCAATTACAGTTTTCTTTTATATTTTTTAATAGTTTTTCATCATTTGCCATCATTTTTGAGTTTTCTAATGTTAAAAAATAGGTCACCTTTAAAAACGCTTATAAACGCAAACGCGGCAAAACGCCGGTACCGCGTTTAGCCGCGTTTAGCCGCGTTTAGCAGCGTTTAGCGTCTGAAACGTGAAAACTTTTCCGTCTGAACCCATTTTTTTGCTTCTGGAAAAACGAGGTTAAACGCAACTGCTTGTAAACGCCAAAAAACGAGAGTGTGTGCATGGACACATAGGATAACATTGAATGGGTTCAGGAGCAGTTGAAAAAAGCGTCCAACTGCCTCTGAACGCGCGTTCAACAGCAAATAACAGCGTCTCGTGTGCATGGGGCCTTAGGCTACTTTCACAGAAGGGGTTAAAAACACCTGTGTTGTTGCGCTTCGGAAGCAATTTTTCATTTCAATGGGCAGGGCATTTTCGGAACGCTGTATACAGTTGTATACAGAGCTCCCAAACTGCCCCAAAGATGCTGCTTGCAGGACTTTTTCTAACGTCCTGCAAGCACACCGCCCCAGTGTGAAAGCACTTGGGCTTTCACATTCGGGCGGCATGGGAGGCAGTTTTCAGGCGCTTTACAGGCGCTATTTCTATCTCTAAAATGCCTGAGAACTGCCTCAGTGTGAAAGGAGCCTTAGACCACTTTCACACTGAGGTGCTTTTCAGGCGCTTTCACGCTAAAAACAGCGCCTAAAAAGCTCACAAAAACGTATTTCCATTAAAATCAATGAATGTTTTCACACTGGTGCAGTGTGCTGGCAGGGCTGTGAAAATATCCCCTCTCCATTGAAATTAATGGAAAGCTCTTCAAAAGTGCCTGAAAAGTGCTTCAAAAGCGCTCAGTGTTTTTACTGGCAGTTTAGAAGCGCCTCAGTGTGAAAGTGGCCTTAGGCCCCATTCACACAGGGGCGGCACGACTTCTGGGGGCGTCCTCGGCGGCGCAATCTCAAGACGACTTGAGACGCCCGCCGAGGCGATTTGCATAAAGACTTCTGTATAGAAGTCAATGCAGGTCGCCTTGGGTCACCCCCAAAAGTAGTACAGGAACCTTTTTCTAAGTCTGAGCGACCTGAGTCGCTCCTATTAGAACGGTTCCATTGAACAGCGTGGGACGCGACTCGTCAGGCGACTCGGTCGCCTGACGAGTCGCCCCTGTGTGAACCGGGCCTTAGGGTTACAACCACTTAAAAGTAACAGTGTAATAAAGGCTGAAGATAACAATGTATCAATACACTAAAAACAAAACTATTCAAAACAAAACTCCCAGAGCTGAAACTATACACAGGCAACTACAACTGGCTGATCAATAGGCTGCTTCCACTTGCAAGCATGGGGAATCAGGCTCTGAACAATTAAAAAAGGGGGGGGGGAGGGGCACCAAGAGACCATATAGTGTAGTAAGCCTTTCATTAAATGTATATAACAGAGAGTAACAAAAAGCCCCCACAAGAAGAGGAGAATGAAGAGCATGTCATAAGGTTAGAACCAGTCCCAGCTGTGGATCGATGAGCAGAACTGCTGGCCGAAAGTAACACCTCTGGAACAAGGGAGATGCTGGTAAAACCAGCTACTATGTAGCATCTCAACACCGATTAACTGCTCTGTGTTCCTCCTCATGTGCTGGAGCAAAGGATGATGGGATACATGTTTCGGGACACTCTCACATCCCCTTGGTCCTTCTTCTGGTGCCAGCCCTGAGGACAATGCAAAGTTCAGAGGTCAGAGAGTAAGTAACCAAATAATACGTTTAGAATAAGTAACACAGAGGTCAGGGGTCTGTAGTGTGTACAGAGTATGGTTGGAAGTAAGTAATGCAGAGTGCTAAGGGCAGTAATGTGTAACACAAAGGGCATCGCCACTAAGGTAAAATAGCCCCCTGCACGTATTTACCCCTCCCTCTTCCTGGAGTTTACTCACAGATCTCAGATGCAGTGACACCTGGCAGAGTGAGGGAAGTCTCAGGTTTCCCCTTGGCTATGACGGGTCAGAGGTAAAGAGGAGCCTATGGCTTTCTTTGGCTCTGCAATGCCTATTGCTAATGTATTTATGGTCTGAAAGGTAGTGGTTGGGGATGGGTGCTAGAAAAATGGCAAGATCTCATTGGTAAAATTATTTTGATGGCATTATATAGTTTTATATTTATTTAAGTATTATTACAAGAGATCACAGCAAAAATCAACAAATACAGGATCTATTTTTTAAAGCTTACCATTTTGATTCTTTAAGTAGGTAGTAGTTGCTTAGAGACTAATTGATGTGTGTGTATGAAAGCATGAAAACAAAATTATTTGCACATATATATATATATATATATCTATATATATATATATATATATATTGTGACAGCAGGAAGGTAAAGTCACCTGGTTGCATCCAGGGGGGTAGGTATATTTCTCCCAGATTCAGGCTTTATGCCGACTTATACAACTAGGGAGAGAGTTGATGAAGCCCAGCTGAGGCTAGTGGGCTCATGGATGATTCATACCTCTAGGGAGAGTGCTGGGCGTCGTGCAGGCAGGGAGTTGATGAGACCAGCTGAAGCTTGTCAGCTCGTTTAAGGCCTCTATAAAAACTCCCAGCTTCATTAGGTGTTTGCTCATGCCTGGAACCAGACCTGTGTGGACTGTCTAGGGAGAGTGAACCCCTGTGCGGTGAGACCAAGCCTGTGTGGCTATTTGTTTGGACATTTACTAAACCAGGGACTTAGGGACTAGGAAAGCACCAGGCTGATCCCAGTTGTTAGTTAGGGAAACCTGCATGTTTAGTCAGAGGTCAAGCTGACCAGGATTTATTTTGTTTATGTTTCTTTTTGCTTTGCTGTGTTTTTGTCACTGTAAATAGAGAAATAAACCGCACCTTTTGATCTTGAAAACCACAACCTCCGTCTGCTGGGCCTGTTTTTGTGTGGGGAGCCCATCCAGGGGGTCACACACACCCGCTACCGAGCTAACCCCCTCACAGTTGGTGGAGAACCAGTGGCAGTTTTTTTTAAGCCAGCATGGAGGAGATACTGAAACAGCTGGCTCTAGCAAATGCCAATCAACAGCAGACAAATGCAGGTTTGCAAAAGAGCCTTGCAGCCCAGCAACAAGCCCAGCAGCAATCTGAGGCCCGCTTCATAGACCTGTTGCAGAAGCAAGAGCAGAGACTACAACAACAGATGGAAGCAGTAATGCAGCAACGTCCGCAGACCAGTGAGGAAAGCCGTCCCACTAATACCGCGTCCTTTGGGGTGAGTCGTTTATTGACAAAAATGACTGGAGAGGATGATCCAGAGGTATTTTTGACCACATTTGAAAGGACTGCTGAAAGAGAAAAGTGGCCTGAGGAGCAGTGGGCTGGACTGCTGGCTCCTCTGTTAACTGGTGAATCGCAGAAAGCTTACTATGACCTAGAGCCTGACCAAGCAAAAGACTATGTGATGCTAAAAGCTGAAATATTGGCAAGGCTGGGTGTCACCCTGGCTGTCCGGGCTCAGCGTGTGCATAACTGGACTTTCCAGCTTGGAAAACCCCCCAGGTCTCAAATGTATGATCTCATTCACCTGAGCAGGAAGTGGCTACAGCCAGAGACTTTGTCCGCACCGGAGATTGTGGAACGTGTTGTGATGGATCGTTTCTTGAGAGCTCTTCCTACCGCCATTCAAAAGTGGGTAAGCCATGGAGACCCAGAAACGGCCGGTAAACTTGTGGATCGTGTAGAGAGATACTTGGCTGCAGAGAACCTGACGGCCTCTTCCAGAGACTCTCGGACTTTCCACCCTAAGACCAGACCATCCCCAGGGGCGGATAAGATGATTCCAAGGGGTGAGGGTGGAGAGAGTGAGAGGGTGGGAGCTCTGCCCAGGGTTTGGCGAGAACAGCCTGGGAAGTCGGGGGCTCAAGAGGCAGCCAAAAGGATTGTTTGCTACCGCTGCCGGCAAACGGGACATATTGCAGCAAATTGCCCGGTTGTGGAGGAACCCATGCAATGTGACTTTCTGACGGACAGACGTCAGTCGCTGTGTGCGACAGTCGCATGCACTGCCATTCGGGGAACTGAGAAACATTTATGCAAAATGTGTATTAATGGTAGAAATGTTGTGGTATTACTGGATTCAGGTAGCCTTGTGACCCTGATAAAGGCTGAATTAGTTAAAACAGAGGTCTCTGGGAATAGCAAGGTAGCTGTTATTTGTGTGCATGGGGACACCCGAGAGTATCCAGTGACTACAGTGTGTTTCAAGACCCCCAAAGGTACCCTCTCTCATCCAGTGGGGTTAGTATCTCAATTACCGCATGATGCCATTGTGGGAAGGGATTTTCCGAAGTTCTGGGAACTGTGGGATGATCCTGAGCCCCCCACTGGTGCCCCTATGTACCAGGAAGGTGATAGCCAGAACTCCTCTGAGAGTGGTGAGGACTCTCCAGAATTTCCCTTGTCAGTATTGGCAGGCGAGACTCAAGAAACTGGAGAGGAGCCCACCTCCTCAGACGAAAACCTACCGTCTGTGGAGTTTTCTGATCTTGAGGTTCACAGGGAAAATTTTGCCACAGAACAGTTAAAAGACCCCGCCCTAATAAAGGCACGGGAAAACGTAGTGGAAATAGATGGCGAGTTAGTGAACCCAGATAATACCTGCACTTACCCATACTTCAGCGTAGAGAAGGACCTACTGTATCGGGTGGCAAAAAGGGCAGAAGAAACCGTTGAGCAGCTTGTGGTGCCCAAACCTTACAGGAAGTTGGTGTTGGAGTTGGCCCATGGGCACATTCTTGGAGGTCATCTGGGGACAGAGAAAACCCGAGAGAGGGTATTACAGAGATTCTATTGGCCTGGGGTGATGAAGGACATAGAAAATTATTGTTCCTCCTGCCCTGTGTGTCAGAGGTCGGCCCCGATGCCACATTTCCGTAGCCCGCTGGTCCCTCTACCCATCATTGAGGTCCCGTTTGAGAGGATCGCAATGGATTTGGTAGGTCCTATAATCAAGTCCGCTAGGGGGCACCAGTACATATTAGTTATAATGGACTATGCCACCCGTTATCCAGAAGCGATCCCTCTCCGAAATACCTCGGCCAAAACCATAGCCAAAGAGCTATCTCTTGTTTTTAGCCGGGTGGGTATTTGTAAAGAACTGCTTACGGACCAAGGTACACCCTTTATGTCCCGGGTTATGAAAGAGCTGTGTAAATTGTTCAAAGTGACGCAATTGCGTACGTCTGTGTATCACCCCCAAACCGATGGGCTGGTTGAAAGATTCAACAAAACCCTAAAACAAATGTTGAAGAAAGTGGTGGATAGAGATGGAAAGGATTGGGACTGTCTACTTCCTTATTTGATGTTTGCTATTAGGGAGGTGCCCCAATCCTCTACGGGATTCTCCCCCTTTGAGTTACTGTATGGGAGACACCCAAGAGGGCTGTTGGATATTGCCAAGGAAACTTGGGAAAATGAGAGTTCTCCCCACAGGAGTGTGATTGAGCATGTCGCCCTGATGCAAGATCGAATTGCACAGGTAATGCCCATCGTGAAGGAACATTTGGCCCAAGCGCAGTTGGCACAGCAGAGAGTGTACAACCGTGGAGCCAAGACCCGTACCTTTTCCCCGGGGGATAGGATATTGGTACTTGTCCCTACGGTTGAAAGTAAATTCCTTGCCAAATGGCAAGGCCCCTACGAGATAATGGAAAAAGTGAGCGAAGTGAATTACAAGGTCAGACAACCAGGAAGGCGAAAGCCCGAACAGATCTATCACGTTAATATGTTGAAAGCCTGGAGGGATAGAGAGTCCCTAGTCGCAGAAACTTGGTCACCAGCTCAAACTGGTTGCGTGATTCCGGAGGTTGGAATAGCAGCCACCTTGTCACAACCCCAACAACAGGAGGTTAAGGAGTTTGTGCTTCGCAACAAGGAGGTGTTCTCTGAGCTGCCGGGACAAACATCTGGGGTAGAGCATGATATTATTACCCCGCCCGGTGAAAGGGTGAAGTTAAAACCCTATCGGATCCCAGAGGCCCGACGGGAGGCAATACGGGAGGAAGTACAGAAAATGCTGAACTTAGGGGTGATAGAGGAGTCCCAAAGTGATTGGTCTAGTCCCATTGTGTTGGTGCCTAAACCGGATGGGAGCTGGCGATTTTGTAACGATTTTCGTCAGTTGAACAAAGTTACAAAATTTGACACCTACCCCATGCCACGTATAGATGAGTTGATCGACCGGCTGGGAACAGCCCGATACATGACGACTCTTGACCTCACAAAAGGGTATTGGCAAATTCCCCTGGCCAAGTCGGCCAAAGAGAAAACCGCATTTTTAACCCCAGACGGGGCGTTCCAATATAAGAGAATGCCGTTCGGGTTACAGAATGCGCCGGCCACATTCCAGCGGAAAATGGACCAGATACTGAGGCCCCATCGGAAGTATGCTGCGGCTTACCTGGATGACGTAATTGTCCATAGCACAGATTGGGCCTCACATCTGCCAAAAGTGCAAGCAGTCCTAGACTCTATCCGGGAAGCGGGGTTTACGGCTAACCCCAAGAAGTGTACCATTGGGCAGGAGGAGGCCAAATATCTTGGGTACACCATTGGCAGGGGAGTAATAAAACCCCAACTCAACAAAGTCGAGGCCATCCAGAGTTGGCCACGTCCCAACAGCAAGAAGCAGGTACGAGCCTTTCTGGGAATCGCGGGTTATTATCGGCGCTTCATTCCCCACTTTGCTTCTAAGGCTGTGCCCCTAACCAACCTGACGAAAGGGAAAGGGTCGGTCATGATTAAATGGACCCCCGAGGCTGAGGCAGCGTTCCAATTCTTGAAACAAGCCTTATGTAGCCAGCCAGTGTTGTACTCACCCGACTTCTCTAAAGACTTTGTCGTACAAAGTGATGCGTCAGATGTGGGGTTAGGAGCAGTATTGTCCCAGGTCTGGAACGGGGAAGAGCACCCAGTCATTTACCTCAGCAGGAAGTTGAAGTCCCATGAGGTAAATTACGCCACGGTTGAAAAGGAGTGTTTAGCGGTGAAGTGGGCTCTAGATTCCCTTCGGTACTATCTGCTAGGTAGGCACTTTGACATGGTTACGGATCACGCTCCGTTAAAGTGGATGGCTCAAAACAAGGAGACAAATAGAAGAGTAAATAGGTGGTTCCTGGCCCTACAGGAATTCAACTTCACAGTAAAGCATCGCCCTGGCGTTCAAATGGGGAATGTGGATGCTTTGTCTCGAGTACATGAATGCCTGATTGCTGGTGTTCCAACCCCAAGGTTAAAACAAGAGGGGGGGGTATGTGACAGCAGGAAGGTAAAGTCACCTGGTTGCATCCAGGGGGGTAGGTATATTTCTCCCAGATTCAGGCTTTATGCCGACTTATACAACTAGGGAGAGAGTTGATGAAGCCCAGCTGAGGCTAGTGGGCTCATGGATGATTCATACCTCTAGGGAGAGTGCTGGGCGTCGTGCAGGCAGGGAGTTGATGAGACCAGCTGAAGCTTGTCAGCTCGTTTAAGGCCTCTATAAAAACTCCCAGCTTCATTAGGTGTTTGCTCATGCCTGGAACCAGACCTGTGTGGACTGTCTAGGGAGAGTGAACCCCTGTGCGGTGAGACCAAGCCTGTGTGGCTATTTGTTTGGACATTTACTAAACCAGGGACTTAGGGACTAGGACAGCACCAGGCTGATCCCAGTTGTTAGTTAGGGAAACCTGCATGTTTAGTCAGAGGTCAAGCTGACCAGGATTTATTTTGTTTATGTTTCTTTTTGCTTTGCTGTGTTTTTGTCACTGTAAATAGAGAAATAAACCGCACCTTTTGATCTTGAAAACCACAACCTCCGTCTGCTGGGCCTGTTTTTGTGTGGGGAGCCCATCCAGGGGGTCACACACACCCGCTACCGAGCTAACCCCCTCACAATATATATATATACACACCAGAAAGCAACAATCAATCATTTTACCTTGTGACATATTTTCTCTACAGTCTCAGAAAACAAGCTGCACATTATTTCAAGCAAGTATTAAAAAAACTGATATTCTTGATGCCACCATTCCTTCATATAAATGACTCTTGCTGATGTTAAGTATTTTAGAATAATTATAAATTTGGTTTGGGGTTTCTAACTATTCTGAATCATGATATAATGCTGCAAGGGAATTTCACCAGCACACCAAGGATCTCCAGTGCAAGTCCAAAGCTTTATTCCATGATCGCAATGTTACAGCAGATTGCAATGTTTCGGAGTCACGCAGGACCCCTTCATCAGGCATGAATGAAGGGGTCTTGCGTTGCTCTGAAACATTGCAATCTGCTGTAATGATGTGATTACTGTTCTGTCTCAACTACAAAGCGATAAAGTTCATCTCCAGGTTTAAGTAGGCCTTACTCAAGCTGGTTTGATATTCATCCCTTGCATCGATACAGGCAGTTTAACTCAATGAATAAACTCACAGTTAGGACGACAGACGATGAATCCTTTTGAATGTTCCGTTTAATGATGGATATTCATAGGTAGAAAAACGTTGCAGTTGTAAGCCACATGTAAGATGTTTAGCATGGAAGATATACAGGAGTAATGACCAGAATCAGGAAGTGGAGGAGATATATAAAGAACTACGGTGAGAGAGAGAGTTCAGCTAGAAAGAAGGGGAGAGATCTTAAAGACACAGAGCAAGAATAATCACATAGTGTAACACAACACTCCCCGTCTGAAATCTTTAGATTTCATAACCTCGAACTAAAATATATATTTTCAAAAAGTCCAATACTGACGAATGTCCTGGAACCTGTAATGAAAAACATGCAACAAGCAAATAATAAACGTAAGTTCAACAGGATGAAGAACATAAAGTCACAGTATGATGTCTTCAAATAATTCCAAAGTTCTGAGTAGAACCTGTAGATGGCAGCAATGTACTCCCCGCTGTGCCGACAGCATGGCTAGTCCTTGCACAAGTCACTCACCTGGCAAAAGGAGTACTAACTCTGTAATTGGTCGACTAAAGGTTCGTGTCGATCCTCCCTTGGTTACCTTAACCTCTACCTTCCGGACTTTGTTATCGTCGCTGGGCATAACTTTAGTAATAAGACCCATAGGCCACTCATTCCGACAAACTTCCTTGTCTTTTAGAAGGATGAGGTCTCCAACCTTAAGATTCGGCTTAGATGCTTTCCATTTGTTACGACCTTGAAGGTGGTGAAGATACTTTTTCTTCCAGTGATGCCAGAACACATTGGCTAGATGCTGCACCTGCTTCCATTGATGCTCATCTTGAAAGAACTCATTGTCCATTACCTTGATGAATTCTTTGTCTTCCATTGAAGGAGCCAGTATGTCATCTTCACTGGTTGCTTTAAACACTGTAGAGCCAAAGTCGCCATCATGGCAGGAGAAAGGGCTTGTGTCACCTGAGATACCATGTTGCCATCCGTGGCTGGCTATCTTCTCTTTCACCCAGTAGTGATGTGGGCATGGCTCAAAGTAAGTGTTTCGGCCATTTGGCAGAACATTTGTCTTGAATGACGAAATGTTGGTAGGTCTTTTAATTTTGCCTATGCAGACATTGCCTATGATGACCCACCCTAGATCCGTGCGCTGGGCAAATGGGGCATCTGGGGGTCCACTGACTTGTCTGTGTACCTTGTGAACTCTTAGAATGTCTCTTCCTAACAGAAGAAGGATCTGAGCATCTTTGTCAAGCGGCGGTATCTCATTTGCTATTACCTTGAGGTGAGGGTGATGGAAAGCAGCAGCTGGAGTAGGGATTTCTTCCCTGTTAGCAGGTATCTGATTGCACTCAACAAGTGTAGGTAAGGGTAATTGCAAGTTACCTTTGAGAGAAGATACCATGAGTCCATGAGCCCTTCTTCCAGAAACCTCTATAGTTCCACTACAGGTACCCAAGGTGTAAGGATGAGCTTCGCCTTTTATTTCAAATAGATTGAACAATTCCGATTTTGCAAGTGATCGATTGCTCTGATCGTCTAAGATAGCATATGCCTTTAGAGACTTTTCTGGTTGATCCTTGTGGTATATGTTCACCAAGCATATCTTAGCACAGGACTTACCACAGCGGTCTTCTCCACAAACTTCAGTGCAGGATGAAGAAATGATGGTAGAATTAGGCACTTGGTCTGTATTCTCCCCGCCATGCGTTAACCTGGGAGGAGTGTTGGCAGGTTGTGCAGAGCTGGGCTCAAGAGGATGGAGGGCTTGCACATGTTCTTCAGAGCCACACTCTATGCACTTGATGGACACATTACAGTCCCTTGCAAAATGTTCTGTAGAAGCACAGCACCTGAAACATACCCTAAATGTCTTTAAAAGCTCCTTGCGCTCTTCCAGAGGCTTTTTTCTAAAGCCGATACATTTATTGAGGGGGTGTGGCTTCTTGTGTATGGGACACTCTCTGTTAGGGTTTTCAATCTTCCTACTCTGTTTGTTTGTGGCCAGAACTGTGGTAGGAGTGGGAAGGATGTCAGTCTTTTTCACGGACACTGGGCCTCTATGGTTTCTATAGTTGCCCTGAAGACTGGTACTCTTAGGGAAGGGTGAGAAGAGGCTGTACTCACCGTAGGAAAAACTTGGATCGTTCTTGGTCTCTGCAATTTTCCTGATGAATTCACAGACGAAAGAGAATGGAGGGAAGGAAACCTTGTTCTCTCTTTTGTATGATGACCCTAGTGCAGTCCATTTCTCTTGCAAACCATACGGGAGCTTGGAGACAATTGGGTTTACCCCTCTTGGAGTGTCAAGGTAACTGAGTCCAGGTAGTTTTGGGTCTGTCTTGGCTAGCTGAAGCTCAAGGAGAAGGTCATCAGGCTCTGGAACTCCTTGTTGTCCTTACCGGATATCTTTGGGAAAGTTTCCAGGCGCATGAACAAAGCATTTTCTATAGCTTCTGGACTGCCATAACTTTGCTCTAGTCGCTCCCATGCAGCTGTGAGGCCTGCAGTAGGATTGTCCATGAAAACCGATCTTAATGGCTTAACACGTGCAGCAGATAGAGGACCAAGCCATTTGATCAGCAGATTCAATTATTGATCAGCTGTAATGCCAATATTGCTGATTGTAGTTCTGAAGGCACATTTCCAACTTCTGTAGCTCTCAGGTTGGTCATCAAAGCTTGTAAGACCAGTCTTTGTGAGCTCTCTGCGAAGCATGTACCTCACAAACTCTTCTGTCTCAGTTGTCTCCGCCTTTATGTGAGATGCTGTTGGCTGTATAGTGCTGATTGCGTTATCTTTGACATTGTTGTTAAAGGACACAGGGAAATATGGTGCAGCAGATGCATCCAGGTGAGTTGCTTGCTTGAAGTCAGTTGTTCCAATGGTACGTTGATTCAAGGCTGTACCGATGACTGGAGATTGATGACTTGCTTGAAGCTTGCGCTGATGCTCTGTGACGTATGAAGGCAGGCAAGGTAGGCAGGTAGGAAATGCAGTGGAGTGATTTTGAGTGCAGGAAGTTGCTGGAACCTCTTTAACTTGAAGCTGTGAAGGAGTCTCTATGTAGTCGGGAGCATTGGAGACAATGGAGTGTGCACTGCAGTGGCTTAGGACATAGTCTTTAGTGCGTTTGAGGGGGTCTTCCATATCTGCTATGTTTAGGTTAATGCTGTCTTTCTCACTTGCACCTTCGTCTGCACTGATAGCTTGCTGTAGGACCCTTAGCTTTGCCATAGCTGCGTCATGTTTACACTGTTCATTTAAGGTTTCCATTGTTGCTCTTTGACGGGCTGACTGCGCTTCCGACTCTGCTCTTTGACGTGCTGACTGCGCTTCCAACTCTGCTCTTTGACGTGCTGACAGCGCTTCCAACTCTGCTCTTTTTTCTGCATATGCCACCTGCACTTTGCTGGCTTCCACTTCAGCGCGGGCATTAATAAGTCGCTCACTGAGTGTTGAGTATCTTGAACTATGGGATCTTGACGAGTTTTTAGAACGTCTGGTGGAAACAGATCTGTGAGATGCAGTGTCCTGTAACAGCTTTATTTTTGCTTCTGCCTTTAATCTGGTTTGCTGGATAAAACTGTCTCTTTCAATATTAAGAATGTTGACACGCTTTAACTGCCTCATCGCATTTTCTGACTTCATGTTTTGTAAGACATTAGTGAATTTGATGCTGGTAAGCTGATAAAGCTCATATGAGGCAGAAAGTTGTTTAATGGCGCCCTCTAGTGTCAGTAGTTCACGTTCAACAGACACTGTATTGGCTTCAGCAAGGATTTTCTCCCAGACTAATTCCAAGCTATTTGACAATTCAGTCCTTGAAGCTTCATAATTCTCCATTACTTTCCAAGTGGGTTTAACTGAGCGTTTGGGTAACTCAGTTTCTTCAGGAACTTGTGAGGAAGGAGATGTGAGTTCACATGCAGAAGCTTGGTCACTCATAATAGCAGACTGACTGTGAAAGCAGGCAGGATCTGTGTGCTGAAATATGACACTGTGCAGATTGTCTCAGGCTATAAGGCTGCCATGTGCTGCTCTGTCCCTTCTGTCTTGCTATGAGGGCAGTAGATCTTGTCTGTATCAGTACTGACATGCAGAAATCTTGTAATTAGGCTGTGAAACTCAGTTTTTCTACTGTTCTGTCTCAACTACAAAGCGATAAAGTTCATCTCCAGGTTTAAGTAGGCCTTACTCAAGCTGGTTTGATATTCATCCCTTGCATCGATACAGGCAGTTTAACTCCATGAATAAACTCACAGTTAGGACGACAGACGATGAATCCTTTCGAATGTTCCATTTAATGATGGATATTCATAGGTAGAAAAACGTTGCAGTTGTAAGCCACATGTAAGATGTTTAGCATGGAAGATATACAGGAGTAATGACCAGAATCAGGAAGTGGAGGAGATATATAAAGAACTACGGTGAGAGAGAGAGTTCAGCTAGAAAGAAGGGGAGAGATCTTAAAGACACAGAGCAAGAATAATCACATAGTGTAACACAACAATTACTAAATAAAGCTTTGGACTTGCACTGGAGATCCTTGGTGTGCTGGTGACATTCTCTTGCTCTTATTAGTCATGGTTCCAGCCAATGGTGACTTCAGCATCCACTTATATGCACAGCCATTTCTACATTGGGAATAGTGCGTTGGAATGATATTATGCTGGTCATATTTAAATTCAAACAAAATTTGCCAATCAGCATAAGACAAAATAGAGAGCTTCCAGTTACAAACAAGTTTCACTGGTCGCATTTTAATTCAAATAAGATTTGCCTATCGATATCACCATACAACACAATCTGGGGAATAAAGTAGGCTTCCTGTACCATTATATTGGGGCAATAAACTGTCTGGAGTGGTGTGCCCCACATTAAAGCAGAAGCATACTACATCTGAGCACCACAAACCAAAAACACTATTTCATTTTTAATATTCCAAGAAAACTCACCCATCCATGTCCACATGCTTTTTTTTTGCTGAGCAAACAACCCCTAGCATTTTTGGCTGTGACCATCTTGAATAAGAACAGATGATCCATGTAGCATTTACTTCCTGGAATCCATCTGCTCTTAGCCCAGGCATGCAGGTAGGAGGGTGTGCTTAGCTAAGAAAGACCCTCCTCCCCTCCTTCACCTTCTGAAGACTTCAGGGATGTATGATATCATTAGCTTAGGCCTGGAAACCAGGAAGTAACTGAAGAAAGAAGTTTAAAACAAGGTTATATTCGTCGAATCCCTACCACAACCACTGCTTTTCCTGTCGGATCTAACCCCAGAGGAGAGAATATTTATCGATGATCAACCACCCGATAGACCCATCTCATACTTCTACCAGGCACTAATGACCCTAACTTCTGCGGCTCAGCCCACATTCCTTGCTACATGTGAACAAGAACTTCAAAGCCCACTCTCAGAAACACAACACTCTATGATACTTCAACTAACCCACATCTCCTCCATATCCTCTAAAGCAGCCGAGGTAAACTACAAAATGCTGACAAGGTGGAATTACAGCCCTGTGGTGCTTCACAAAATCTTTCCGTCCACATCAATACTATGTTGGCGGGGATGTGGAGAACAGGGAACTCATGCTCACATCTGGTGGTTTTGCCCACACATCCAACCATATTGGGCTATTATATTACACTGGATCAAAGAGATTCAGGGCTATGCAGTTCCAAATGACCCATGGGTGGTAATGTTCCACTGTACAGGTAAACCAATAGAACCGTATAAAAAATCCATTACACCCCACCTTTTGAATGCGGCCAAGGCGCTTATTCCCAAACTGTGGAAACAACAGAATACCCCTACATTACGCCAATGGCTTATGGAGGTAGACCACATCTACCATATGGAAGACAGCACGTACACACTCAGACATAAATCTGACCTATCAAAGAAGATATGGTCTTGTTGGTTTGTCTTTAAGTTCTCAGCTACATATGCGGAAATCATGTCTCAGAAGGTATAACTTGATTTTTAGTATATTAGTATACAAGGTGGTGTCCTGAAGAGGCAGGGTACCCCTCCCCCTTCCCCTCCTCCTCCTCCCCCCATATCGCTCTCCCTTTTCCTTTTCTTACTATCTCTCTCTATTCTCTTTTTCTGTTATACACAGTTTTTTAAATTGAGGTTTTTCTTGCAATGAAGTATGTAAACCCCTCATGAGGCACTCACTAATGCATGTGGCTCCACACCTAAGCCAGAGAGTCTTGCTGGCTAAGGCCTTATGACCGGCCCTTAATCAAAAATGTTGTTAAGTATACCTACTCTGATCCCACAAGCTGTCCCCGCTACATGCTGTGATGTACGCCTACTGTGTTTGGCATATTGGGGAAATGTACCCATATTTCATTGTAAACTGTTTTATACCTTACAATAAAAATTTATTAAACAAAGAAAAAAAACAATGATATATGATATACTTTCCTATATATTTACTAATGCTCACAGTAAAATAGTCAATGCGAGAGAGTAAAGTTCTGCTTTAACTAAGCAGATAAAACAGTTTCAGGTCTATCTGTGCCACCCATGCCTGTGTGTTTTTCAAAGTGAAACAGAAACTAGTGCCCATAATTATTAGAGGGATTTTTTCCCAATAGATTCCTACCAGGTGTGACCTGTGGTAGGGAATGTGAGCTGTGAGCAGACAGCCTACATCCCTCCCTCTGCTTGTTCAGTGAATACACTACACGAGCAGAGCCTACAAGGTTAACAACCCTCCTGCTTCTTCCAGCTCTGAGTTGAGCTGGGGGTGCAGAGAGATGCAACTCCAGCTCTTATGTGCCCTGTGCTGCCTGTCACAGACATGACAAAACAGAGAACTGGTCACTGCTAATTCACAAAGGGGCCTGTACCTGTTTTGTTAATTAGGATCAGCATCTGCTACATTTTTTATGTTTAGAATAGTGGCGCAAGATTGTGCTTGCACCATTTCTGTTAAAGCAGAGGTCCGCCTAAAAAAAAATATTAAAAGCCTGCAGCTGCTGACTTTTAATATATGGACACTTACCTGTCCAGGATGCCCGCGATGTCGGCAGCTGAAGCCGATCAGTCACTCGGCTCTCGGCTGCCCTTGCCGCCATCCTCGGTGAGGGAATCAGGAAGTGAAGCCTTGCGGCTTCACAGCCTGGTTCCCTACTGCACATACGCGAGTCGCGCTGCACGTCCTCACTGGTCCCTGCTGTCTTCTGGGACCTTTGTGTTTCCCAGAAAACAGTGGGGGAGGACAGTGTAGGCGCAAGAAGTGGTGATCTATGCCAGGAAGTGGGAGCAAATACCTGTATTACACAGGTATCTGCTCCCTCCTCCCCCCTGAAAGGTGCCAAATGTGACACCGGAGGGATTCCAAAAAGTGGAAGTTCCATTTTTGGGTGGAACTCCACTTTAATTCTCCCCAATGATTTCAATTGCAAACAAGATGCGTCAACCACATGAAAAAAATAAAATAAAATATTCGCCCATCAGCCAACTGCTTATGCATATAATAAATCCATAGAATGTAGTAAAATACAGATGGGATAATGTCCAACAAATCTTTACAGTGCAAATTGTACATTGAATTCTGTACCTGTAGAACAGCAACCTGCATTTAGTTTATCCGTTCCAGATTTTTTTATTTAAAAAAAACTGACGTGGCAGGTGCTTAATAATATTGCATCCAAACACCCTTTATTTTTGCTGACAATTTGAGGATTTATGATTGCCTTCTAATATCGCACCCTGCAGGAAGGAAGTGCTGTGCGCCATGTGCCTCCTGCCAGGACGGTGTAATCCCTCCGGTGCTGAAATGGACAGCAGCCCCTGACATTTCCAGCCTGACAGCAGGATAAAGTTTGAAGGTGTCTACATTTCATGCTTGTTGTTTGCTTTTAGATTTAGTGGCCATTTGTAAAGCAGCCACTGGTCACAAATTTCCAGTAATGTGTCCTCTGGAAGGTGAAGCCATTTTTCAGATGACTTTTAGCACCTTTGTTTCTCTGCAAGCCAGAGGCAGCTATTGTCATCAGCTCCAAACCTAGAGGAGACACAGTGCTTTTATATAGCTGCTGACAATGTGCTATATAAACAGTCGCTGCAATTTTATTCTTTCTACTCTCTAATGTGTTGCAAAAGCAGACAGCCTTTGTGTGTGAGTCTGTGTGCCTGCGTGATTATAAGTTATGAGTAGACAGCGCTCACTTAAAAGATCATCCACAAATCATGAAAAACATATTTTTTTTTTTAAACAAATCCCCGGAACAGGAGGATTAATGGGGTAGCCGTCCTTATTTTCTCTAATCCCTGACAGACTATATCTTTATAGACTTGCATTTTCAAGTCACAATCTGTTCCTAAGGGACAATCTTGATTCATGTTCCACTGATAAGTAAATCCTGGCACAGCTAATGAAATATAAGTTTGCAGGAATCTCCCAGGACTGGTCTAATATGCAGATATGTCTGTGAAAAGATTTGTCTCAAGCTGTCTTTGCTGTGCAGGAAAAGCAATCCGGGGTTTGTTAGTCGCCACGAATGATGCAAGCCCGCCGTTTGGCTTTAAAAAGGCAACGGGGCGAATGTCGGAGCTATTTATTGCGGATTACTGCCATAGTCAGCGGCATAGTACAATCTATCTACAGAAAATAACACAAGATAATGCTGATAGTATGCTATGGTTAACATAACATATCACTATCAAGGTTTATCTACTTGTATCCCTTGTCATGTCCCTATAGGAAGGATTTCCATATTTTTTTTTTCCTTTTTGAAGACAGTATGGGTACTTTAGATTATATATAAGACAAAAAAAAAACCACAAAAAAAAATGCTTTTTAAGGCTCCATTGCATACATTTCTCTGACCTTTTCTTTTACATTATTTTCTACCTAAGGCTAAACTGCAGACAAACAATGAAATGCAAGGTTAAAATACATATACATATTGAAATATGTGAGCTGAAGCATGAATTCACCAAAAAGTGGCTAAAAAAAAAAAATGGTGGGGTTTGAAAAGAGCAATTTGTGTAGGGAAAGCCACAAACATCTTGGAAACTGGAGGAATATGGTAGCTGTTTTACAGGCCAAAGGATTTGTATTTCTGTTCAGCAAGCTCTTAGATTTACACGGCTCTGTCACCCAGATGATTGGATAATGAAGGAGCAATAATAAACAAATAAGGTCATCTTTCTGCTCCCTCCTCCCAGGGCCGGGACAAGGGGTGGGCAGGAGGGGCGGCTGCACTGGGCGCATTGGTTTTTTGCAGGAATGGGGTGCCCTGACCCTAGCCCAAAGGGACTGGGGGGGCGCAATTTGGAACCTTTGCCCTGGGCACTGGATGACCTTGTCCCTGCACTGCCTCCTCCTGTCAGCATGTTCCATGTCACCACATGTGACTGCAGGAGACCCGATTGTCCCCAAGTGATGTTCTTCCCTCTTCCAGTCTCAGTGTTGCTGTACAGGGGATTACAAGACACTGATATTAAGTCAAATGTAGGTATTTATACTACTTACATGTACCTCTTTACCAATCGGCTTTGATTTTTTCTTTTAATTCAGTCTTAACCCATCATTGATGTACTACTACTATAATTTGTCTTAAAAATGTTCCGTCCTCCTTTCTCCTACTTATCCTGCAGCTCTGTGTAAGAGAGTACTCGACAACGGCTGGGAATTCTGTGAGTTAATGTCACCTATAGGCGCCCATAGCCCAGCTGTTTTTGGTACTCCCTTCTTTCCCCTGCCGCCACTCAGTGACACAGGGGAGCCAGAGCTATAGGATCACGTGACCATACCAGTGCGGATAGGTTAATTAAAGTGGAGTTCCACCCAGAATTAGTTTTTTATGTAATCCGTTCTATTACACTAGTTTAAAACATTAAATCCATGTCATTAAACAAATAACCGCTCAATTCCCATTTTTAAACTTCCTTACTGTTTATTTCTGCTCTGCATAGCGCTTCCATCTCTACTGTGGGCATGTGAAGCCCACCAGCAGTCTCTTCCTGGGATACGGTGATGCAGGATACCCAGCATGCACCTCCCGGTCTCACGCGTGCGCCCTATACACATGCAATGCTGCGGCCCGGAAGTGGCAGATTAGAAGGGACCCGATGGCAACAACGCAGACAGAGTAAGTAAAAAAAATGTATTTGCCTCAAATGTTGTTGTTTATGCTGAAAGCAAATGATTGATGTAAAGTTTAAATTATGGGTTGAACTCCGCTTTAATATACAGATCTTTTTATACAGTTTAGGTAGGATAGGTAGGGGGAAGGGAACATTTTTCTAAATAGATATAGTTGGACCTACTAGATACAGTATATATACTGTGTGTGTGTATATATATATATATATATATATATATATATATATATATATATATATATATATATTGTGAGGGGGTTAACTCGGTAGCGGGTGTGTGTGACCCCCTGGTTGGGCTCCCCACACAAAAACAGGGCCAGCAGACGGAGGTTGTGGTTTTCAAAATCAAAAGGTGCGGTTTATTTCTCTATGTACAGTGACAAAAACACAGCAAAGCCAAAAAGAAACATAAACAAAATAAATCCTGGTCAGTTTGACCTCTGACTAAACATGCAGGTTTCCTAAACTAACAACTGGGATCAGCCTGGTGCTGTCCTAGTCCCTAAGTCCCTGGTTTAGTAAATGTCCAAACAAATAGCCACACAGGCTTTTTCTCACCGCACAGGGGTTCACTCTCCCTAGACAGTCCACACAGGTCTGGGTCCAGGCATGAGCTAACATCTAATGAAGCTGGGAGTTCTTATAGAGGCCTAAATGAGCTGACAAGCTTCAGCTGGTCTCATCAACTCCCTGTCTGCACGACGCCCAGCACTCTCCCTAGAGGTATGAGTCATCCATGAGCCTACTAGCCTCAGCTGGGCTTATACAACTCTCCCTAGAGGTATGAGTCATCCATGAGCCCACTAGCCTTAGCTGGGCTTATACAACTCTCCACCTAGTTGTATAAGTCGGCGTAAAGCCTGAATCTGGGAGAAATATATCTACCCCCCTGGATGCAACCAGGTGACTTTACCTTCCTGCTGTCACATACCCCCCCCTCTTGTTTTAACCTTGGGGTTGGAACACCAGCAATCAGGCATTCATGTACTCGAGACAAAGCATCCACATTCCCCATTTGAACGCCAGGGCGATGCTTTACTGTGAAGTTGAATTCCTGTAGGGCCAGGAACCACCTATTCACTCTTCTATTTGTCTCCTTGTTTTGAGCCATCCACTTTAACGGAGCGTGATCCGTAACCATGTCAAAGTGCCTACCTAGCAGGTAGTACCGAAGGGAATCTAGAGCCCACTTCACCGCTAAACACTCCTTTTCAACGGTGGCGTAATTTACCTCATGGGACTTCAACTTCCTGCTGAGGTAAATGACTGGGTGCTCTTCCCCGTTCCAGACCTGGGACAATACTGCTCCTAACCCCACATCTGACGCATCACTTTGTACGACAAAGTCTTTAGAGAAGTCGGGTGAGTACAACACTGGCTGGCTACATAAGGCTTGTTTCAAGAATTGGAATGCTGCCTCAGCCTCGGGGGTCCATTTAATCATGACCGACCCTTTCCCTTTCGTCAGGTTGGTTAGGGGCACAGCCTTAGAAGCAAAGTGGGGAATGAAGCGCCGATAATAACCCGCGATTCCCAGAAAGGCCCGTACCTGCTTCTTGCTGTTGGGACGTGGCCAACTCTGGATGGCCTCGACTTTGTTGAGTTGGGGTTTTATCACTCCCCTGCCAATGGTGTACCCAAGATATTTGGCCTCCTCCTGCCCAATGGTACACTTCTTGGGGTTAGCCGTAAACCCCGCTTCCCGGATAGAGTCTAGGACTGCTTGCACTTTTGGCAGATGTGAGGCCCAATCTGTGCTATGGACAATTACGTCATCCAGGTAAGCCGCAGCATACTTCCGATGGGGCCTCAGTATCTGGTCCATTTTCCGCTGGAATGTGGCCGGCGCATTCTGTAACCCGAACGGCATTCTCTTATATTGGAACGCCCCGTCTGGGGTTACAAATGCGTTTTTCTCTTTGGCCGACTTGGCCAGGGGAATTTGCCAATACCCTTTTGTGAGGTCAAGAGTCGTCATGTATCGGGCTGTTCCCAGCCGGTCGATCAACTCATCTATACGTGGCATGGGGTAGGTGTCAAATTTTGTAACTTTGTTCAACTGACGAAAATCGTTACAAAATCGCCAGCTCCCATCCGGTTTAGGCACCAACACAATGGGACTAGACCAATCACTTTGGGACTCCTCTATCACCCCTAAGTTCAGCATTTTCTGTACTTCCTCCCGTATTGCCTCCCGTCGGGCCTCTGGGATCCGATAGGGTTTTAACTTCACCCTTTCACCGGGCGGGGTAATAATATCATGCTCTACCCCAGATGTTTGTCCCGGCAGCTCAGAGAACACCTCCTTGTTGCGAAGCACAAACTCCTTAACCTCCTGTTGTTGGGGTTGTGACAAGGTGGCTGCTATTCCAACCTCCGGAATCACGCAACCAGTTTGAGCTGGTGACCAAGTTTCTGCGACTAGGGACTCTCTATCCCTCCAGGCTTTCAACAGATTAACGTGATATATCTGTTCGGGCTTTCGCCTTCCTGGTTGTCTGACCTTGTAATTCACTTCGCTCACTTTTTCCATTATCTCGTAGGGGCCTTGCCATTTGGCAAGGAATTTACTTTCAACCGTAGGGACAAGTACCAATATCCTATCCCCCGGGGAAAAGGTACGGGTCTTGGCTCCACGGTTGTACACTCTCTGCTGTGCCAACTGCGCTTGGGCCAAATGTTCCTTCACGATGGGCATTACCTGTGCAATTCGATCTTGCATCAGGGCGACATGCTCAATCACACTCCTGTGGGGAGAACTCTCACTTTCCCAAGTTTCCTTGGCAATATCCAACAGCCCTCTTGGGTGTCTCCCATACAGTAACTCAAAGGGGGAGAATCCCGTAGAGGATTGGGGCACCTCCCTAATAGCAAACATCAAATAAGGAAGTAGACAGTCCCAATCCTTTCCATCTCTATCCACCACTTTCTTCAACATTTGTTTTAGGGTTTTGTTGAATCTTTCAACCAGCCCATCGGTTTGGGGGTGATACACAGATGTACGCAATTGCGTCACTTTGAACAATTTACACAGCTCTTTCATAACCCGGGACATAAAGGGTGTACCTTGGTCCGTAAGCAGTTCTTTACAAATACCCACCCGGCTAAAAACAAGAGATAGCTCTTTGGCTATGGTTTTGGCCGAGGTATTTCTGAGAGGGATCGCTTCTGGATAACGGGTGGCATAGTCCATTATAACCAATATGTACTGGTGCCCCCTAGCGGACTTGATTATAGGACCTACCAAATCCATTGCGATTCTCTCAAACGGGACCTCAATGATGGGTAGAGGGACCAGCGGGCTACGGAAATGTGGCATCGGGGCCGACCTCTGACACACAGGGCAGGAGGAACAATAATTTTCTATGTCCTTCATCACCCCAGGCCAATAGAATCTCTGTAATACCCTCTCTCGGGTTTTCTCTGTCCCCAGATGACCTCCAAGAATGTGCCCATGGGCCAACTCCAACACCAACTTCCTGTAAGGTTTGGGCACCACAAGCTGCTCAACGGTTTCTTCTGCCCTTTTTGCCACCCGATACAGTAGGTCCTTCTCTACGCTGAAGTATGGGTAAGTGCAGGTATTATCTGGGTTCACTAACTCGCCATCTATTTCCACTACGTTTTCCCGTGCCTTTATTAGGGCGGGGTCTTTTACCTGTTCTGTGGCAAAATTTTCCCTGTGAACCTCCAGATCAGAAAACTCCACAGACGGTAGGTTTTCGTCTGAGGAGGTGGGCTCCTCTCCAGTTTCTTGAGTCTCCCCTGCCAATACTGACAAGGGAAATTCTGGAGAGTCCTCACCACTCTCAGACGAGTTCTGGCTATCACATTCCTGGTACATAGGGGCACCAGTGGGGGGCTCAGGATCATCCCACAGTTCCCAGAACTTCGGAAAATCCCTTCCCACAATGGCATCATGCGGTAATTGAGATACTAACCCCACTGGATGAGAGAGGGTACCTTTGGGGGTCTCGAAACACACTGTAGTCACTGGATACTCTCGGGTGTCCCCATGCACACAAATAACAGCTACCTTGCTATTCCCAGAGACCTCTGTTTTAACTAATTCAGCCTTTATCAGGGTCACAAGGCTACCTGAATCCAGTAATACCACAACATTTCTACCATTAATACACATTTTGCATAAATGTTTCTCAGTTCCCCGAATGGCAGTGCATGCGACTGTCGCACACAGCGACTGACGTCTGTCCATCAGAAAGTCACATTGCATGGGTTCCTCCACAACCGGGCAATTTGCTGCAATATGTCCCGCTTGCCTGCAGCGGTAGCAAACAATCCATTTGGCTGCCTCTTGAGCCCCTGACTTCCCAGGCTGTTCTCGCCAAACTTTGGGTAGAGCTCCCACCCTCTCACTCTCTCCACCCTCACCCCTTGGAATCCTCTTATCCGCCCCTGGGGATGGTCTGGTCTTAGGGTGGAAAGTCCGAGAGTCTCTGGAAGAGGCCGTCAGGTTCTCTGTAGCCAAGTATTTCTCTACACGATCCACAAGACCACCGGCCGTCTCTGGGTCTCCATGGCTTACCCACTTTTGGATGGCAGTAGGAAGAGCTCTCAAAAACCGATCCATTACAACACGTTCCACAATCTCTGGTGCGGACAAAGTCTCTGGCTGTAGCCACTTCCTGCTCAGGTGAATGAGATCATACATTTGAGACCTGGGGGGTTTTCCAAGCTGGAAAGTCCAGTTATGCACACGCTGAGCCCGGACAGCCAGGGTGACACCCAGCCTTGCCAATATTTCAGCTTTTAGCATCACATAGTCTTTTGCTTGGTCAGGCTCTAGGTCATAGTAAGCCTTCTGCGATTCACCAGTTAACAGAGGAGCCACCAGTCCAGCCCACTGCTCCTCAGGCCACTTTTCTCTTTCAGCAGTCCTTTCAAATGTGGTCAAAAATACCTCTGGATCATCCTCTCCAGTCATTTTTGTCAATAAATGACTCACCCCAAAGGACGCGGTATTAGTGGGACGGCTTTCCTCACTGGTCTGCGGACGTTGCTGCATTACTGCTTCCATTTGTTGTAGTCTCTGCTCTTGCTTCTGTAACAGGTCTATGAAGCGGGCCTCAGATTGCTGCTGGGCTTGTTGATGAGCTTGCTGCTGGGCTGCAAGGCTCCTTTGCAAACCTGCATTTGTCTGCTGTTGATTGGCATTTGCTAGAGCCAGCTGTTTCAGTATCTCCTCCATGCTGGCTTAAAAAAAACTGCCACTGGTTCTCCACCAACTGTGAGGGGGTTAACTCGGTAGCGGGTGTGTGTGACCCCCTGGTTGGGCTCCCCACACAAAAACAGGGCCAGCAGACGGAGGTTGTGGTTTTCAAAATCAAAAGGTGCGGTTTATTTCTCTATGTACAGTGACAAAAACACAGCAAAGCCAAAAAGAAACATAAACAAAATAAATCCTGGTCAGTTTGACCTCTGACTAAACATGCAGGTTTCCTAAACTAACAACTGGGATCAGCCTGGTGCTGTCCTAGTCCCTAAGTCCCTGGTTTAGTAAATGTCCAAACAAATAGCCACACAGGCTTTTTCTCACCGCACAGGGGTTCACTCTCCCTAGACAGTCCACACAGGTCTGGGTCCAGGCATGAGCTAACATCTAATGAAGCTGGGAGTTCTTATAGAGGCCTAAATGAGCTGACAAGCTTCAGCTGGTCTCATCAACTCCCTGTCTGCACGACGCCCAGCACTCTCCCTAGAGGTATGAGTCATCCATGAGCCTACTAGCCTCAGCTGGGCTTATACAACTCTCCCTAGAGGTATGAGTCATCCATGAGCCCACTAGCCTTAGCTGGGCTTATACAACTCTCCACCTAGTTGTATAAGTCGGCGTAAAGCCTGAATCTGGGAGAAATATATCTACCCCCCTGGATGCAACCAGGTGACTTTACCTTCCTGCTGTCACAATATATATATATATATATATATATATATATATATACATACATATTGTGGGAGATTAGCTTGTGGGGATCAACTTTCTGAATCACAGTCCGCAAACAGGCACTTTCTTAAAAGTCTGGCGGATGCCAGGTTTTATTTATAAGAGGTTTGCAGGTATAAACAAACAAAACAGTAAATACATCCTTGCCGTCCGGCGCTAAACTAAACAAAATAGTATCCTTTCTATACAGTGCGGGGCTGGTCCCCGTCACCCACAAAACATGCAATAAAGCAAAGCTTTTCTTTTTGATCCACTCCAACAGAGCTCTCACTCAGGTTCCCTCCTGAGTCTCCAAAACCAGAGCAATGCTGTGCTCTCTTCCTGGATCTTTAAAGCCCAGCTGACTGTGGATTCTAGTGAACCCGAACAACTGGACCGGAACCCAGCCGACCACAGAGGCTGGAAAAACCTGGGCCAGATTCTAGTTCAGTCCATTACAATGGACCGAATGCGAGGTGAAATGTAGCGATTATCATGTATCTCACCTCGCATACCGTCACAATATATATACTGTATTTATTGGCGTACAACACTCACTTTTTTACCCTGAAAATAGAGGGTAAACTGTGCCTGCGTGTTATACACAGGGGGCTGTGGAAAGTTTTTTTTCCTGAAACTTCCCTCTTAAAGTTAGCGTGCGTGTTATATGCCTGTGCGTGTTATACGCCGATAAATACGGTATATATATATATATATATATATATATATATATATATACACATATATACACACACATATACTGTACACACACACACACAGTACCAGTACTGTGCAAAGGTTTTAGGCAGGTGTGAAGAAATGCTGTAAAGTAAGAATGCCTTCAAATATATATACAGTGGGGAGAACAAGTAATTGATACACTGCTAATTTTGCAGGTTTTCCTACTTACAAAGCATGTAAAGGTCTGTAATTTTTATCATAGATACTATTCTTTAACTGTTAGAGACGAAATCTAAAACAAAAATCCAGAAAATCACATTGTATGATTTTTACATAGTTAATTTGCATTTTATTGCATGACATAAGTATTTGATCACCTACCAACCAGTAAGAATTCCGGCTCTCACAGACCTGTTAATTTTTCTTTAAGAAACCCTCCTGTTCGCCACTCATTACCTGTATCCAACTGCACCTGTTTGAACTTGTTACCTGTATAAAAGACACCTGTCCACACACTCAATCAAACAGACTCCAACCTCTCCACAATGGCCAAGACCAGAGAGCTGTGTAAGGACATCAGGGATAAAATTGTATATCTGCACAAGGCTGGGATGGGCTACAGGACAATAGGCAAGCAGTTTGGTGAGAAGGCAACAACTGTTGGCACAATTATTAGAAAATGGAAGAAGTTCAAGATGACGGTCAATCTCCCTCGGTCTGGGGCTCCATGCAAGATCTCACCTCGTGGGGCATCAGTGATCATGAGGAAGGTGAGGGATCAGCCCAGAACCACACGGCAGGACCTGGTCAATGACCTGAAGAGAGCTGGGACCACAGTCTCAAAGAAAACCATTAGTAACACACTACGCCATCATGGAATAAAATCCTGCAGCGCACGCAAGATCCCCCTGCTCAAGCCAGCGCATGTCCAGGCCCATCTGAAGTTTGCCAATGACCATCTGGATGATCCAGAGCAGGAATGGGAGAAGATCATGTGGTCTGATGAGACAAAAATAGAGCTTTTTGGTCTAAACTTTACTCACCGTGTTTGGAGGAAGAAGAAGAATGAGTACAACCCCAAGAACAACATCCCAACCGTGAAGTATGGAGGTGGAAACATCATTCTTTGGGGATGCTTTTCTGCAAAGGGGACAGGGCGACTGCACCGTATTGAGGGGAGGATGGATGGGGCCATGTATCGTGAGATCTTGGCCAACAACCTCCTTCCCTCAGTAAGAGCATTGAAGATGGGTCGTGGCTGGGTCTTCCAGCATAACAACGACCCGAAACACACAGCCAGGGCAACTAAGGAGTGGCTCCGTAGGAAACATCTCAAGGTCCTGAAGTGGCCTAGCCAGTCTCCAGACCTGAACCCAATAGAAAATCTTTGGAGGGAGCTGAAAGTCTGTATTGCCCAGTGACAGCTCCAAAACCTGAAGGGTCTGGAGAAGCTCTGTATGGAGGAGTGGGCCAAAATCCCTGCTGCAGTGTGTGCAAACCTGGTCAAGAACTACAGGAAATGTATGATCTCTGTAATTGCAAACAAAGGTTTCTGTATCAAATATTAAGTTATGCTTTTCTGATGTATTAAATACTTATGTCATGCAATAAAATTCTAATTAATTACTTAAAAATCATACAATGTGATTTTCTAGATTTTTGTTTTAGATTCTGTCTCTCGCAGTTGAAGAGTACCTATGATAAAAAGTACAGACCTCTACTAGCTTTGTAAGTAGGAAAACCTGCAGAATCTGCAGTGTATCAAATTATTCCCCCCCCCCCCCACTGTGTATATATATATATATATATATATATATATATATATTTGAATTGTTTATTTTTATCAATTAACAAAATGCAAAGTGAGTGAACAGAAGAAAAATCTAAATCAAATCAATATTTGGTGTGGCCACCCTTTGGCCTCAGATCAGCATTATTGCTTCTAGGTACACTTGCACACAGTTTTTGAAGGAAATCGGCAGGTACAGTAGGTTGTCCTGAACATTTCGGAGAACTAGGGATTTACATCCATACAGGCTTCACTATGCTTGCTTATTCTTTTTATCCCTGATCAATTTGGAGCTGCCGCTGAGCAACCATCGCCCACTACAGATGCCGGGTTAACACACGCCTATATGACCATTATCATTTGTGGTCCACGCCATCTGGTAAGAGACATATGCTAAGTGTTTGTGGTTGGTGGCGGAGTCCGTCAGTCAACTTTATGTACACCCTTTTTCATTCTATAGACACTTGTATTTACCTGTGAAAGGACTTTTATGCTTTTCAATAATCACATTGTATTTTTGATTGTTTAATATTTTGTGAATTCAGCCGATTCACTGTCTGGTCCACTTTTATTGCACAATTGATTTGTGTTAATTACACAGCAACAGTTTATGCGTGCATGGTGTAAGGTTGTTACACTGCACATATAATTTTTTTAGCGCTGCATTTTTGATTTTATATTGTTTACAGTTGGTATCTTAGCTTGTTGAGTGGCTGCTTATTTTGTCATTAGTTTTTTGATCTAGCGCGGATTTATTTAGATTTTTATATCTTGGAGAACTAAACACAAATCTTCTGTGGATGTAGGCTGCCTCAAATCCTTCTGCATCTTCATGTAATCCCAAACAGGCTCGATGAAGTTGAGATCAAAGCTCTGTAGGGGCTAAACCATCATTTCAAGGACTTCTTCTTGTTCTTTACACTGAAAATAATTCTTAATGACTTTGGCTGTATATTTGTGATTGTTGCCCTATTGCAAAATAGATTTGGGGCCAATCACACGCCTCCCTGATTGTATGAAATGATGGATAAGAACAATATCTGCCTGTATTTCTCAGCACTGAGGACACCATTGATAAGACAATATTGAGAGCCATAGACAGTGTTCGGCCAAAGAAACTTAGTGCACCAGATGAAAGACACATCATGCTGACTTCCCTTCTACATCAGAAGATGTTCAGCACTGTAAGCAACATAGAACTGACAGAAACCAGAGGGACCCAGGTACACCCATCTACTGTCCGGAGAAGTCTGGCCAAAAGTGGTCTTCATGGAAGAATTGTGTCTAAAAAGCCATACTTCTGACATGGAAACAAGGCTAAGTGACTCAACTATGCATGAAAACATAGGAACTGGGGTGCAGAAAAACGGCAGTGGGTGCTCTAAACCAGTGTTTCTCAACTCCAGTCCTCAAGGCGCCCCAACAGGTCATGTTTTCAGGCTTTCCGTTATTTTGCACAGGTGATTAGATCAGTTTTACTACTTTAGTAATTACCACAGCCGTTTCATCTGAGGGAAATCCTGAAAAATGACCTGTTGGGGCGCCTTGAGGACTGGAGTTGAGAAACACTGCTCTAAACCGATGAGTCAAAATTTTAAATATTTGGCTGTAGCAGGAGGCAGTTTGCCGAAAGGGCTGGAGAGCGGTACAATAGTGAGTGTCCGCAGGCAACAGTGAAGCATGGTGGAGGTTCCTTGCAAGTTTGGGGCTGCATTGCTACAAATGGAGTTGGAGATTTGGTCAGGATCATTGGTGTCCTCAATGCTGGGAAATACAGGCAGATAATTATCCATCATGCCATACCATCAGGGAGGCTTGTGATTGGCCCTAAATTTATTCCACAGCAGGACAACAACTCCAAACATACAGATAATGTCACAAAAAAACTATCTTAAGTGTAAAGAAGAACAAGAAGTGATGGAATGATGGTTTATGTAACATTTATAGGTCGTCTCCCTCAAACCAGCCTCTGACTGGACAGTGAAGAAGAAGAAGAAGCAACAAACTGATGAGCTGATCTCTCTGTCACTATGCTCTCTCATCCTATCAGTATGCTCTTTGTCAGCACAAAGAGGCTGATTTGAAGTCAAACTCAGGTGCTTACATTGCATTAAAAAAAAAACATTTGATGGTGAATTAATGCATACCAAACTGTATTAATTTGAGTCTTTTATACATGCTCTGAATTCAGCTTGTGAGCATGCAAACATTGCTACCCCTGTGTGATTGCTAGCAGAAAGATGAAGTAGATTTCAAATGATTTTCTCACCTGTAAAAAATTGTACCAAATTTGTATGGTGGCCATATACTGTAAATCTCCCTGGCACAGAATAATGCATCTCTGTATTCATCAATACATTAGTAAAGCAGTGAAAGTACCTGAATTTGATATGGCATCAGCCTCTTAAAGTGGTTGTAAAGGCTAAAGGTTGTTTGCATTCTAAGCATGAAGGAAGGAATAAAACCTTCTCTGTGTAGCAGCCCCCCCAACCCCCCATAATACTTACCTGAGCCTGATATTCCTCCAGTGATGTGCACAAGAGCCTCGGCACTCCGAGGACTCTATCTTCTCTTTGGCTAAGACAGCAACGGAAGCCATTGGCTCCCACAGCTGTCAATCACAGCCAGTAAGCCAATGAAGAGAGAGAGGGGACAGGGCCGCCATGTGTGAATGGACACGCAAAGCCTTGGCTCAGGAGCAAGCTAGCTTGGATGCCCCCATTGCAAGTTGCTTGCTCTGGCAACACTAGGCAGGAGGGAGGGACCAGGAGTGCCAGCAGGGGACCCAAGAAGAGGAGGATCAGGGGAACTAAGTGCAAGAAACACTGCACGAGGCAGGTAAGTATGACATATTTGTTATTTTAAAAAAAAAGACTTTAATATTACTTTGAAGTCCCTGTACAGCAGAGCACAGACTGACAGAGGGAGAATAGGCAAAAAAAACTAATCAGTTGTGCTGCAAGTGATATCAATGTACAGTATTTGCTAATAGCAAGAGAGAGCAGAGAGATAGAGAGATTAGCTCGTCAGACTGTTGCTTCTCTTTTCAATGTCCAGTCCTAAGCTAGGGGTAAGTGAAACTGAAGAAGAGAGAGTTCAGGTTCCCTCCCTTGCCAGGCAGAACTGTGCTGTGTGGCAGAGCTGTGTAGGACAGGCCATAGATGATGCAATTTTTCTCGATATATCTAGCCGAGATTCAAACCATCTATGGCCGGCATAAATCTCTAGAAGGACAGAAATACAAATCGATTTGAAGTTCAAACAGCATAGGTAAAAATATGCAAATCATCTGTATATTTAGTTGCTTGTCTGGGGTTCAGTCTGAGCACCTGGCCCTTCTGCAAATCTCAACTGGTGGTGACATCTATGGTTCATTGGAATGGGTTGGGTTTACCCACATGAAAATATTTTAAGAAGCTGGAAAGACTCTTTCTGCCATACCAGATGCCAACAACTGCTAGAAGCTTTCAACTTCCAGTTCAAAAATATCCTAAAATTATAGACGTGCGCCCAGGGTATGCCAGGTGTGCCTGGGCACACCCTAATCACCCTGTGCTGAGCAGATTCCCCCTGCTGCTTGGCTGCAGAGAAAAAGGACTGGGGAATGTCTATCCTCAGCCCCTTTCTCTGTCTCCAAAGTGAGACATTAGGGGTCTGTTTAGACCCCTAATATTTCACCAAAGCACCCCCAATGGGGCTACTAATTTGTATAAAACAATAATACAAAAAACAGTAAAAAAATATTGTAAAAAATAATAAAATTGTAAAAAAGTGATAACAAAAAAATATATATACAAAATAAGCTACTGACATCAATCTGTGCTCTATTGACTTCGTCCACTGCTCTACCAACACTGCCCATTGCCCTACAGCCCTATACAGTATATATACAGTATATACACACACATGTATGTGTGTTTGAGCTTTGGGGTGCACACCCTAATAGGCTGTGCCTAAAATCACAACTGATGCTTGAAATCTGAAAGCATCAGGTTGATGTCCACCTTGACTCAATTTTAAAGAAAAAATTAACAAATTCTTATTCATTCCAACAACTCCAGCTTTCATCAATCAGTCAGGGGGATCTGAACATACTCTATTGTTTTGATTTGTTTTTATTTTTATTTTATTTTATGAATTCTCTTTAATTAGAGAATGCAAACTCTGCCAAATATATGCTCAGGAACTACAAATAAACACATTTCAATGTTTCTAGCACCTCCTTTCCATTTTGTCATTTGAAAGAGCCACTAAAATCCCTGGAGATGGGAAAACAAAGCAATTCTATGAGCATGTGTTTGAATTCAAGGTCTCTCACTCGAAGAGATAATGAAAAGCAAGCGTTTTAACAATAGTATACACCTAGTAATTATGTGACCAAAAAAAATACAATTCTAACAGAGAGAAAACATCATTCTCATCTTTGCATGCTCTTTGCATACAAACCCAGCCCTTTCTCACTTGAGATCTTTTCATATATACTATAGCAGTCACGCCGTCATATTTCATTGGCCTATAGGTACACAATAATACATCAATTTCTCCTCTCTGCCCCTTCTGTGTGTACCTTCCTTCCCTGCCTTCCACTCTATATTTCTCCTTTACGTGTATATATTTATACCCTTTTCTCTTCTCTTCCTCTTTGCGTATATATTTTCACCATCACGACTGCTGTCTCTTTTTTCTGCCTCTCTTATGGGATTACTTGACTGTTTTATTTGTTATTTTATAGCCAGGTAAGAAATGAAAAAGTCAAAAGAAATAAGTCCAGAACTGGCTGTTTTTTTTGGCACTGAATTCTCAAGTTCTTTCTTTTTTTTTCTTACTGATAAATAATTTCCGATTACCTCTGACCTACCCCATATTCACAGTGTCATCTCCCTCCCCGCTCTCTAGTCAAAGTCATTCACCTTTTCTCGGCTTTCTGTCTGCCTTTGCAAGAGCTGGGAATTGGAAATACATTACAAGAATCTTTGGAGGATTTTCCTTGGCTTTAATTTTAATGAAAATGTGGATCGGAGCATGGGAAACAAAATTGTTTTATCATCAGAGTCTGTCTGAGTGATTGCCAAAAGGAGGCTCTACGAGTGGACGTAACTTGTACGGCTGCTAAGCTAAATCCCTAAGCTCGAGGTCTGTCAAACACCAAAGGACAAAAATTAGCCGCTGTGGTTTGGGCAGCTAAGATGGTTTATTGTGTCTTTGGTACTAGATCCCTGCTCATCTCTTATGTTAATGGCACTAATGAATCAGTGATGAAACGACGGCTGCTGTATTAGGCATGTATCTCCACGGATGATTGTCAAGTGATTTTGATTATTTCCTAGCACAGTGGATGATGGCTATAGCGTTGTTCAGGTTATATTTATCAAAGTTTCCCAACTACAGAGTCGGACACTGTTTTATCCATGAAAATCCTTTCATACTGAAACCAACAGAATTTTCACAGAAACATATGAAGCTGTTTGTGGTGGGTCCTGGTTTGTTTGCCCTTTTCTATTACAGCCAGAGAGACTTTGATATATGATTCTGTTTGGATTGTGTTTATCCAGGCTACATTGGAGGAAAATGATACCAAGGTAGTCAACTCTATATAGAATAATATGTATAAGGAGGTTATCAAGAAGAAAACATAATTTTATCCCTGAGTACGTTTTGTACACTACCAAGATCGTACAACATTGCTAAGCAAATATTTTTTAGATTTATGAAAATTGTAACGTGGCCTCTCTTCAAACATTCCTTTTTAATACAACTACCCGTATATACTCGAGTATAAGCCGACCCGAATATAAGCCGAGGCACCTAATTTTACCACAAAAAATGGAAAAAACGTATTGACTCGAGTATAAGCCTAGGGTGTCCATCTGCATGTCTCACTGTGCCTCACTTTGCCTCACTGTGTCCATGTGCATGCCTCACTGTGTTCATGCCTCACTGTGTCCATGCCTCACATTTGCCAATGCCTCACTGCCCATGCCTCACTGTGCCCATGCCTCACTGTGCCCATGCCTCACTGTGCCCATGCCTCACTGTGCCCATGCCTCACAGTGTCCATGACCAGACTGACGTTTAACATGGGAGTCTATGGAAGGGGTGCCCGGCTTTGAAAAATCGGTTCTCCTCGGCCGTAGGTCCTCAAGACAACAAACTTTGCACACTTGTAGAGGAGAAATGGAGCTACATGTGTGCCACGTTCCGGGTCCAGGGGACCTATGACCGGCCAGTACCAGGTCCCCAAATTCACCAGAGAAATTACAGTTTAACATGGGAATCTATGGAAGGGGGGCCCTGCTTTAAAAAATCGGTGCTTCCCGGCTGTAGGTCTCCCAGACAACAAACTTTGCACACTTGTAGAGGAAGAGTGGGGCTACATGTGTGCCAAGGTTGGGGTCCAGGGGACCTACGGACGGCCGGTACAGCGTCCCCAAAATCCGGGAGATCAGGCACAAAAAGGTGACTTGAGTATGAGCCGAGGGGGGCATTTTCAGCACAAAAAAATGTGCTGAAAAACTCGGCTTATACTCGAGTATATACGGTATTTTTTGTGCTTGTATGCATGTTGCAGGGATGGTGTGCATTTATTGAGGCAGGTGGCAGTTTCATAGTGAGGTTGTAAAAAGTACATCTAGTTCAACCAACAGAAAATAAAAGAATGAATGAAAAGAAAATCTCCATATACAGAACCCTATACTTACAGTTGGTCCAGAGGTAGGCAAAAAATACCTATAAAGCATGATCCAACTTGCTCTAGCTGGGGAAAAAAAAAGTCCTTTCTGATCTCCTAAAGGGAATTGGATATTGCCTGGATCAACTACCCCTGGTGTTTTCACCTATAAATATCAATATCTGCACGTGTTAGGTGTGATATATACGGTATGTTTTGCGTGCATTTTTTTTGTTTTTTGTATTATTTTACTGGAAGCCACAACAAAGATGCGCATCCACAGCAAACCTAAAAGTGTGCACATGTGAACTGGTCATTAAAGTGATACTAAAGTCTTGTTTTTTTTTTTCAATAAAAATAACTAACTAATATCTTTATACTTACCTCCTCTGTGCAATGGTTTTGCACAGAGCAGCCCAGATCCTGCTCTTCTCGGGTCCCTCTTTGGCACCCTCCCTCCTGTTGAGTGCCCCCACAGCAAGTAGCCTGCTATGGGGGCAAACCCGAGCTGAGCCACAACTCCCGGTGTCCCTTCAGACACAGAGCTGTGGCCTGGCCCCACCCCCTTTCTCCACACATTGGCTCACTGACTTTGACTGACAGCAGTGGGAGCTGTCTCAGCCAATGAGGGGGGGAGTCCCGGGTAGCCGAGTCTCTCG
Organism: Rana muscosa; assembly: GCA_029206835.1. Taxonomy (NCBI): domain Eukaryota; kingdom Metazoa; phylum Chordata; class Amphibia; order Anura; family Ranidae; genus Rana; species Rana muscosa. The sequence continues at coordinate 197,709,691 of CM055117.1, forward strand.
TGCAACATCACTGGATCTAGATGGGGCTCAGGTAAGTATTAGGAGGGGGGCTGTTGCATACAGAAGGCTTTTTATCTTAATGCATAGAATGCATTAAGATAAAAAACCTTCTGACTTTACAACCACTTTAATATAAAGGTCCAGGTTATCTCATATGTCTGTATGCAATATTCCTTTTGCTCAATTAACAAGCCTAACAATTATTCACATTATCATCACTGTCCCAATTGTATAAAATGAATGTGTTGCAACAGGACCAGGTAAAGTCCAGGAACCATGGTGTAGGCTGTTAGTAGGAGCATTTTCTGAAAGCAGCAGGCCTGTGTGCTAGATCATACCTTGGGCCCTGCTGCCTAAGAAAAAAGTGCAGAGTTCAAGGGTCAGGAGTAAGTTGCATTGATCAGAGGTCAGGGGTAAGCAACACAGAATTTAGAGGTCAGTAGTAAGTGATGCAGAGTTCAGGGGTCAGTAGTAAGTGACACAGAGATCAGAGGTCAGTAAAAAGTGGCATAGAGTTCAGGGGTCCGTAGGAAGGGATGCAGAGTTCAGGGGTCAGGAGTAGTGGTGCATATTCCAGAGGTCAGTAGTAAGTGACACAGAGATCAGAGGTCAGTAGAAAGTGGTATAGAGTTCAGCGGTCAGTAGGAAGGGATGCAGAGTTCAAAGGTCACTGACTCACTATCCCACACAGCCCCCTTTGCACAGCTTACCACAATCCCTTGCCACCACGAGTTGGTTTCTTCTGTCTGTTCTGGACTCTCTTCTCCTTTCCTCTGGTGCAGTAGGTGGAGCTAGCAGAACTGTGATTGGCCTTAGCAGTGGCCAATCACATTCCTGCTGCCGGTGGAAACAGGAAGGACCTGCTCCCCTGGGTTTACATGGACACCCAAACATCTCCCCATTAAAAGCACTGGAGGGATCTTTGCTGCAGCTGTGAGTGACAAAGGCAGCTGCAGCACAGACAGAGAACAGAATGGCATTTCTTCATTGTTGTGCAATGTGTGAGGGCACAGTGGGTCCCCCCTTGGGTCCCATGTGCACTGCATGCATCACATTGCACCCGCGGAGAATAGCCACTGCTGCTAAGTGAGGTTCTGAGCCTGTCTTCTTTGCAGCAGCAACAGGAGTATAATTATTATTATTATTGTTTAATACCTCACTCCTATCTTGAGTTCACATCTTAACCCTTTCTTGGCCCATTCCTATCCTCAGTCATGTAGACCGTTTATCTATTCTTCTTCAGATTTAACTTTATGTCTGTGCCAACACAACATGGGCAACAGAATCAACATCCACTACAGCTTCCTTGGCCCGGGGCCTTGCTCTGACCCTGATTTATAGGCACAGATCTCTTTCCCATCTCATTACATCAGTGGAGATATCATCAAGATGTTTTTCTTATCTAGAATACACTTTTATGTTCACAAGCTTATTATACCGTATGAAGCATTTGTGTTTATGATGAATGCTTTAACAATGACATCTTGTGAGGCTTTGTATTATATTTTGCATTGGATTCCATAGGGGTTTAGCTATTCTCCTGTTTTATGTGTGGAGTCTGAAAAAAAAAAACGCAGTCGTAAAGGGCAGGAAGCCACACGAAGGCTAATTCACTCAGCCAGTTATCTTTATTGCCAAAATTTTGCTTTAAACTCCACAGCGTTTGATAGCAACAACACCAGCGGACTTTCTCTTACAGTATATGACATTTTTGTAACAAGGATTACTTGTAACTTTTCCTGTTCTTTTATAGTGATAACACTTCAACAGTAGTAAGAAGAACATGGTCTGTTAATTCCTATAACTTGGTATTTTTCTCTCAGCAGGTCTCATATATAGCAGAACTCTGTGTAAGGTTTATTAAATAACAGTGCTCTTAATGGAGCTCTTTAATTGACGGCGATCTCAACAGGGCTCTTCCTAGAATAGTTGCCTCAAAGTGATGTTAACAATCATACTCTTGAGTTTTATGGTGTCGGCAGTACAATTCAGATTTATATTTACAGCAAAACTCTAAATTCCTTGACTTTTGGGCTCAGCTCAATTAGATGTCTCATAACTCATTTAATGAATTTTTTATCTAAGTCTGCCTAATGCTTTTATCAAGCCCCTGCTAAAAATTTTTTACCATTTTATATTAGTTGATCTTCCTGGTTGCTTTATGTTATGCGTCATGTGATCTGCTACTTTCATTGACACCTGTGACTTTCCTTCACACCTCTGCACACCTCTGGGCACTTGCAAGAGCATTTCAATTATGATTGCTCCCCTGCTGTTTGTTACCTATTATTTAATTATTACAGGTGTTTATATAGCAGCAGCAACGTATGCAGCGCTTTACATATACTGTATATTATACATTCACATCAGTCCCTACCCCCAATGAGCTTACAGTTTAAGGTCAATACCCCACAAACTGTACATACACACACTAGTGCCAATTTAGACAGGAGCCAATTAAAGAGGAAATTCAGTCGCTCCTCTGATTTTATTTTAGCCTCATTATGCAGCGTTGTCCTGGATTCAGATAATTAGCTGCCCCGTTACATGAGAGTACTCAGCATTCCTCCTTACATCACAGTCTGCAGAGTTCCCCCTTACATCAGAGTCTGCAGAGTTCCCCCTTACATCAGAGTCTGCAGAGTTCCCCCTTACATCAGAGTCTGCAGAGTTCCCCCTTACATCAGAGTCTGCAGAGTTCCCCCTTACATCAGAGTCTGCAGAGTTCCCCCTTACATCAGAGTCTGCAGAGTTCCCCCTTACAGTGTAAAGGGGAACTCTGGAGACTCCGATGTAAAGGGGGCTCTACAAACCCTGTTTTAACAGGGGGGCTAAAATTAAAGAGGAATTCTGTGAACTCTGATGTAAGGGGAAATGCTGGGGATCTAAGGAGGGAATGCTGGGGAGAATCTGATTTAAAGGCGAACTCTGTGGACTATGAAAAAGGGAAACTCTTATGTAAGAGGGCACTCTGTTGTAAGGAGGAACACTGTGGACTCTGTTGTAAGGAGGGACTCTGGGAACCATGACCTATAGGGAAATGCTGTGGACTCTGATGTAAGATGGACTCAGATGTGAACAAGGGGTTCATCCTGATTGCAGCATGCTATATGCTGCTTTTAAACAGTATAGACACTTATTTTGAATGTTTTACATAGCTATATCTGCAAAAGGGGCTAGCCTGAAGTGATCTAGCAGGACTTAATTTTCTGACTAAAGTTCCACTTTAAGCCCATTCCGAATTCACTCATTTTTCACAATGCACAGCTAGACAGCTTACACTCATAGTCCCACATCGAGCAATTCATCTGCCTGGTTCTGTACCTGTCTGAAGCCTGTTCATTTGACACTGAATCAGCAGATTACTTCTATTTAGTAAGCTCATGGCCTATGGAGCCATAAAGCTCACCCAGGAACCAGTAATGCTGACAGTTGCTTCCTCACTGACTAAACCAGTAGAGTGTTACTTCACCACTGTTCCCTCACTGACATGTGAGATTCTGCAACAGTTTGGTCAATAACTGATGGACACAATAAGAACTGGTAATTGCTGGTAAGTGCTCTCTATAGCGGTCCTATCGCTGTCCTGTGTATTTTTCATACTATGTACCCCAGATTGGTATTAGTTCATGGTTCCTGACAGTTTTTTTTTTTAACATAAAGTTTATTCATTTAGAAAAAACAACATACAAAAAAAAAAGAAAACACTGTGGTACAATCTCGACAGTCAGTTCAATGAGCAGAAGATTTAAACCATGATACAGGGTTAGGAGTTAGGTCAGTGAGTTGACAGTACAAATGAAGAACAGTACACAGATGCAGGGACAGTTCTAAGCACGGGAAACAAGCGCGACTTTACATGCATATTGCCGAACACCGAACCCGAACCTGAACATACAGTCAATTGTTCGGGTTCGGGTCCGGGACCCAAAAACCCAAAAGTTCGGTACTCAACTCGCTCAACCCTACTTATGATGACTTGTCTAGTGGACAGATTACACAAGTAAATGCTGGTTAATAAAATATGGATAGCCCCGAGTCTTCTTTCTGGGAAACTGGTGCCAAACTGTCTGGGTGGGCACTGGGAGTCACCTAGGCTTGTCTAGGTGACTAGTTGTTAATTATCTTACTGTTTAATTAAGATCACTGTTACTTGTTAGCTAATTGGATTGCTGTTTGAAGTTTGCATCGTGATGCTAATATCCCCAAGAGGGGAATGTCCTCCTGGGGGGTATAAAGTATGTATCTGAGTTTTAATAAAGAGTCATTCCTTTGGTCTTACCTCAACACCTTGTCTGTGTACGATGCTTGTGGTAAAGGGTTGGTATTAGCTCTTGGTCTGCTGGAAGGGTTTGGAGGGCAGGAGGCCCTGTTTGGTGCAAGCACCCAGGCAGGGTGCCAGGCAGTCCTGCACACACCAGTTTTAGGAAATCCCCCATTGTGTATAACAATCTTAAAGAGGAAGTAAACCCTGATGGGGTTTACTTCCTCTATGTCTCCCTGCAAAGTTAAAGCATAATGGGCTACTATGTATCGCATAGTATCCCATTATGTGACACTTACCTGCAGTAGAAGCCCTCAATGTCGCCGTCTTTCTCCATGGCAGCGAGCGTCCATCTTCACCCCTCTTCTTCCGGGGGCCTCACTCCTGCGCATGCGCACAGGAGCCACCTTTAACGCCATGACCCCGGCTTGAAATGGCACAGCGTGCCCTTTTAAGACGGCGCATGCGCAGAAGAAGGCATCGCTCGGGGAAATTGAAAATATCTCCGAGACCGTGTAGGTCTCGGAGATATTGCAAGCACCTACAGGTAAGCCTTAATCTAGGCTTACCTGTAGGTGTAACTTCCCCCAGAGGGTTTACAACCACTTTAAAGAAGAGCTTTATAAAAATCAATATAAGCTGTCATTGTTAATCACTTCCTTAAAACGAATAATTAAAATATTTCAAAGGTGGAATTGACTTACTATAATGACTTACTATAATAAAAAGTGCAGAACTTTCTTTTTTTTAGCATCCCCATGGTTTCTCCTGGAACTCTGGTTAGCTGTTTGTGCTTTTTATAATCTGCCTTTGTTGTACTGACATGGACTAAAAGGCAATTAGTGCACACAATGTAGATTTATAGACTGGATATGACAGATTGTGATAGAGCCCTAAATTAAAGTGAAACGTTGCTATTTGCATACTGAGTCGCACACACTACCTCGCTACAAAGTAAGCAGAAGTGAGTACAACTCTTATGTTACACCCCAGATTACACCAGACATTCCGAGCAAATACTTTTTATACACATGGCTACATATTTTATTTACCTAAGTAGAGATTGAAGGATGCTAAAGCAATAGGTCCTAAAAATTGCAAGATTTCCAATTTCCTAACTGAAATGAATACAAGTTTGAAAGTGGCAGGGAATGTCTCTCAAAAAGTACTTTTACAAGTATTAATTTTCCCCCAAAGGCTCATTTCATAGCATAAGCTAACGAGAATGACAATGGTGATGAAAATGAAGCGCTTTCATCACCAGTATATTTTGAATTTTAGTCACATTTTTTTGCAGCAGCTTTTTGTGTTTAGTACATTTAAAGACCAGCGCACAATTTTCCCTTTTTTCACGAGAATGACAATGTATAGAAAATGCAAAGCTGCGACATTTAAAATAATTGAAGATTCAATGTTTAATGGTCATAAGTAGAGTTGAGCGGACACCTGGATGTTCGGGTTCGACGGGTTCGGCCGAACTTCGGAAAAAAGTTTGAGTTAGGGACTGAACTTGACCCGAACATGACCCCAAACCCAAACCCCATTGAAGTCAATGGGGACTCGAACTTTTGAGGACTAAAATGGCTCTAAAAAAGTCATGGGAAGTGCTAGAGGGCTGCAAATGGCAACAAAATGTTGTTAAGAGCATGGCAAGTGCTCTGCAAACAAATGTGGATAGGGAAATAACTTAAAATAACATAAAAAAAATAATAATATGCTCAGCAGAAGAGGTACAGGAAGTCATTAAGAACCTCAGAAACTCAACGGCACGATGCCACACATATGGTGGGAATGCCCCAAAATACGCCCTTTCTGGAAAACATTATTCAATTTAATGGATAAGCTAGTGGGAAAATAAATACTTTGAAATTAAAAAAATTTAAAATTAAAATCTTGACCTAGGAGGATGAGTAGGAGGTTGAGGTGGATGTGGCTGTGTAGGTGGAAGCGGCGGTGGAGGAGGACGAGGTAGCCAACACTGGTTCAAAAGTACAACAATGGCTGAGTAAGGCCGGTGATGTGTCAAATTCTGTCCCCCGTCGGATAGTGTCCGCCCTGTACTGCGCTTGCTCAGTACGTAGGACAAGTGGATTTAGAAAATCTCCAAAGATGAACGGCGCCTGCGCGGTGAGTCCAGGTTCAAGCCACACCATCCGAGGTTCAAGCCAAGCCAAACGAGGCCGTGCCCGAAGCGTGGCGACACTGCGAGCGAAGCGAGCCCGTGAGGGGCCCTGTTACTATGTGCTACCCTATGCACCTGCGCAGTACGGGCCGGACACTATCCGATGGCCGGACAGTTTTTGTCAGAACACCGGTATACATGTCTATTCTGCACAAGGTACGGACAAGTCCTGTGGGATCCATGCCTGGTTCATTTTAATGAACGTGAGCTTGTCCACATTGGCTCTGGACAGGCGGCTGCGCTTGTCTGTGATGATGCCCCCTGCCGTGCTAAATACACGTTCAGATAATACACTGGCTGCAGGGCAGGCCAGTACCTCCAAGGCGTAAAAGGCAAGCAAAGGCCATGTGCCCAATTTGGAGACCCAGAAGTTGAAGGGGGCAGACCCGTCATTCAGTATGTGTAGGCGTGTGCACACATACTGCTCCACCATGTTGGTGAAATGCTGCCTCCTGCTAAGACGTTCCATCTCAGCTGGTGGTGCTGGTTGTTGTGGTGTGCTGACAAAGCATTTCCACATTTCGGCCATGCTAACCCTGCCTTCTGAGGTGCTGGCGGTGCCCCGGCTGCGTTGGCGACCTCTTCCTCCTTTGCCTTCGCCTTGTGCTTCCACCGTACCCCCGCTGTCAGGTGGGAATGCCACCAGCAGCGTGTCTACCAGCGTCCGCTAGTACTCGCGCATCTTACGATCACGCTCCAGTGAGGGAATTAAGGACAGTACGTTGTCCTTGTAACGGGGATCCAGCAGGGTGGCCACCCAGTAATCAGCACCAGTTAGAATGTGGGAAACTCGGCGGTCGTTGTGGAGACACTACAGCATGTAATCGCTCATGTTTGCCAGGCTGCCCAGAGGCAACGAAAAGCTGTCCTCTGTGGGAGGTGTATCGTCTGTGTCCTCTGTATCCCCCCAACCATGCACCAGTGATGGACATGACCTGGTCTGGGTGCCACCCTGCTGTGAACATGGTTCCTCCTCCTCCATCTCCTCCTCCTCATCCTCCACCTCGTCATCCTCCAGAACTGTGCCCTTACTGCTGGACAATTGTGTACCTGGCGTTTGTTGGTTCAGGGACCCACCCTCGTAGCCACTTGTGAATGACTGCCCTGAAAGCCTTGGAAATGATCCCGGTTCCTCCTCCTCCTCCTCCTGTGCCACATCCTCTTCCATCATTGCCCGAAGCATTTTTTCAAGGAGGCATAGAACTGGGATAGTAACGCTGAAAACGGCGTCATCGGCACTGGCCATGTTGGTGGAGTACTCGAAACAGCGCAACAAGGCACACAGGTCTCACATGGAGGCCCAGTTATTGGTGGTGAAGTGGTGTTGTTCCGCAGAGCGACTCACGCGTGCGTGCTGCAGCTGAAACTCCACTATCGCCTGCTGCTGCTCGCACAGTCTGGCCAGTATGTGCAAGGTGGAGTTCCACCTTGTGGGCACGTCACATATGAGGCGGTGAGCAGGAAGGCCGAAGTTACGCTGCAGCGCTGACAGGTGAGCAGCAGCAGGGTGAGAACGCCGAAAGTGCGCACAGACGGCCCGCACTTTCTGCAGCAGCTCTGGCATATCGGGGTAATTTCTCAGGAACCTCTGGACCATCAAGTTCAGCACATGCACCAGGCAAGGGATGTGCGTCAAACCGGCTAGGCCCAGAGCTGCTACGAGATTTTGCCTATTTTCGCACACCACCAGGCCGGGCTTGAGGCTCACTGCCACCAACCACTCATCAGTCTGTTGTTCCATGTTCCTCCACAACTCCTGCGCGGTGTAGGGTTTTTCCCCCAAACAGGAAAGTTTTAAAACTGCCTGCTGTTGTTTACCCCTGGCTGTGCTGAAGTTGGTGGTGAAGGTGTTACGCTGACCGGATGAGGAGGCGGTAGAGGATGAGGAAGCAGAGTAGGAGGAGTTAGCAACAGGAGGCAAACTGAAGTGCCCTGCAATCCTCGGTGGGGGAAGGACATGCGCCAAACTGCTATCTGCCTCAGGCCCAGCCGCCACTGCATTTACCCATTGTGCTGTTAGGGAGATATAACGTCCCTGACCGTGCTTACTGGTCCACGCATCCGTAGTTAGGTGGACCTTGCCACAGATGGCGTTGCGCAATGCACACCTGATTTTGTCCCCCACTTGGTTGTGCAGGGAAGGGATGGCTCGCCTGGAAAAGTAGTGGCGGCTGGGCACGACGTACTGTGGGACAGCCAATGCCATCAGGCTTTTAAAACTCTGCGTCTCCACCAGACGGAATGACAGCATTTCAAAGGCGAGGAATTTTGAAATGCTGGCATTCAGGGCCAGGGATCGCGGGTTGCTAGGGGGGTACTTCCTCTTCCACTCCAGTGTTTTGGAGATAGAGAGCTGAACGCTTCCATGGGACATTGTGGAGATGGTTGGTGACCCAGGTGCTAGTGTTGCTGGCAGATCCTCTGTTTGCGGATTGGCAGGTGCCACTGTCACTACAGAGGTGGATGAATAGGCCGAGACTGCAGCAGAAGAGGAAGCAGGAGGAGCTAGAGACCTTTCTTGGTTTTTGAGGTGTCTACTCCACTGCAGCTCGTGCTTTGCACTTAGATGCCTGGTCATGCAGGTTGTGCTCAGGTTGAGAACATTTATGCCTCGCTTCAGGCTCTGATTGCACAGCGTGCAAACCACTCGTGTCTTGTCATCAGCACATTGTCTGAAGAACTGCCACGCTAGGGAACTCCTTGGACCTGGCTTTGGTGTGCTCAGTCCCTTGCTGCGTTGGGCAGTAGCAGACGTACTATCTAGGGGACGGACGCTCTGCTTTTGCACCCTGCTCCCTCTTCTGCTGTGCTGGTGGCTCTGTGCGACCACCGCCTCTTCCTCCAAACTACTCTGGTCACCTGCATGACATTGACCTCATCGTCCTCCACATCATCTTCCACCCAGTCTTCACCCCTGCCCTCCTTGTCGGTCTGCACAATTGCGAAAGCAGCAGCAGTTGGCACCTGTGTTTCATCATCATCCGAGACGTGCTACGATGGTCCTCCCATGTACTCCTCATGAAACATATGTGGTTGGGCATCAGAGCACACAATCTCTTCTACTTCTTGGGCAGGGCTAGGTGGATGGCCCTGGGAAACCCTGCTAACAATGTCATCGAAAAGCAGAAGAGACTGCTGCATGATTTGGGGCTCAGACTGCTTGGCTGATTTGCAAGGGGGTGAGGTGAAAGACTGATGGACATCGGCTGCAGGTGCCAACTCTGATCTTTCATCAGGAGACTGGGTGGGAGACAATGTGAAGGAACCGGAGGCACTGTCAGCAACCCAATCTACTATCGCCTGTACTTGTCCTGGCCTCAACATTCGTACAGCCTCATTAGGCGCAGCAAAATACCGCTGCACGCTCTGTCGCCTACTCGCACCTGAGAAAGGTGTTTCACTTGTGCGTGTAGCTGGCACAGATCAACCATGTCCTCTCCCTGCAACAGGAGCTCCACCAGCAGCACCACGACCGGGGCCACGTCCCTTCTTTGACGTTCTCCTCATATTTTCCTAATTTAGGATCTTGCCCTAAATGGGTGTTTTTGCATGAGCAGAATACACCAACAGTATGTAAACAGTGTATCTCACACCTACAGAAATGCAGAAAATGCTATTCAAAAAAAATGTTTTTGCCCTAAAATTATTTTTTTTGAATAGCACAATAGAATAAAAATATATAAATTGGGTATCTAACACCTCCAGATATGCAGAAAACACTGCAAAATATATATTTTTTGCACTAAATGTGTGTTTTTGCAATAGCAGAATACACCCATAGTATGTAAACGGTGTATCTCACACCTACAGAAATGCAGAAAATGCTATTCCAAAAAATGTTTTTGCCCTAAAAAAAATTATTTGAATAGCACAATAGAAGAGAAATATATAAATTGGGTATCTCACACCTCCAGATATGCAGAAAACACTGCAAAATATATATTTTTTTGCACTAAATGTGTGTCTTTGCAATAGCAGAATACACCCAGAGTATGTAAACAGTGTATCTCACACCTACAGAAATGCAGAAAATGCTATTAAAAAAAAAATGTTTTTGCGCTAAATTTTTTTTATTTGAATAGCACAATAGAAGAAAAATATATAAATTGTGTATCACACACCTCCAGATATGCAGAAAACACTGCAAAAATTATTTTTTTGCACTAAATGTGTGTTTTTGCAATAGCAGAATACACGCAGAGTATGTAAACGGTGTATCTCACACCTACAGAAATGCAGAAAATGCTATTCCCAAAAAAATTTTGCCCTAAAAAAAAATTATTTGAATAGCACAATAGAAGAAAAATATATAAATTGTGTATCACACACCTCCAGATATGCAGAAAACACTGCAGAATATTTTTTTTTGCACTAAATGCGTGTTTTTGCAATAGCAGAATACACCCAGAGTATGTAAACAGTGTATCTCAAAACCTCCAGAAATGCAGAAAATGGGATTCAAAAAAAATGTTTTTGCCCTAAATGGGTGTTTTTGGAAGAGCAGAATACACCCACAGTATGTACAGGGTGTATCTCACAGTAACATATGCAGTGCTGGTGCACTGAGTTTGCAGATAAAAGTTATATTTCCTCTGGCACTGGGCCCATGGCAGTGTAAAAAGACTGTGCACTGCAACCCAACCAGGTAAATCTATGTAGATCGCTGAGTTATTAGAATAGATTTCTGAATCTGGACTCCTAGATAATTCTCTCTCCCTAAAAGCAGCAACAGGAACCTTGCCCTACACTGTCTATCTTTTCTCTCAGTGCAGTGTAAAAAGCTTGTGCACTGCACCCACACAACTAAATCTATGTAGATCGCTGACTAATTAGAATCTATTTCACAATCAGGACTGACTCCTATCATGTAATTCTCTCCCTCACAGCAACAGCAGCCAGGAACCTTTCTATAACCTGTCTAATGCAGAGTGACGTGCTGTGCTGTGTACCTCTAGCTTATATAGAGGCTGGGTCACATGCTGCACTGGCTAATCACAGCCATGCCATTAGTAGGCATGGCTGTGATGGCTTCTAAGGGCACACCAGTTAAACTAAAGTTGATTGGCTGCCCTGCACCCTTTAAAAATGTGCCATTACATCGCCGAACACCGGACCCGAACCCGAACATACAGTCAATTGTTCGGGTTTGGGTCCGGGACCCAAAAACCCAAAAGTCCGGTACGAACCCGAACTTTACAGTTCGGGTTCGCTCAACTCTAGTCATAAGTTATAGAATATATAAAATGAGACTTAGGTATGCATCTGGTTATGCTATTCTACCAACTGACTGTTACTATTTTAGCTATTCAAAATAAAAGCTAAACAGAGTACTGTTGTAAAACCTGAAGAGGACTCCCTCATATTTTAATAAATAAAAACATGTCCTGTCATGTATAGACCTAGAGATAAACATTAACCACTTGACAACTGGGCACATAACTCCCTTCTTGCCCAGGCGAAATTTCAGGTTTCAGCACTGTCACACTTTGAATGACAATTGCGCGGTCGTGCGACGTGGCTCCTAAACAACATTTGCGTCCTTTTTTTCCCACAAATAGAGCTTTATTTTGGTGGTATTTGATCATTTCTACAGTTTTTATTTTTTGCGCTATAAACAAAAATAGAGCGACAATTTTGAAAAAAACACAATATTTTTTAATTTTTGCTATAATAAATATCCCAATTTTTAAAAAAAAAACTATTTTGTTTCTCAGTTTAGTCCGATACGTATTCTTCTACATATTTTAGGTAAAAAAAAAAATCGCAATAAGCGTATAGTGATTGGTTTGCACAAAAGTTATAGCGCCTACAAAATAGGGAATAGAATTATGATTTTTTTTTTATTATTTATTATTTTATTTTTTTACTAGTAATGGCGTCGATCTGCGATTTTTATTGTGACTGCGATATTATGGCGGACACATCGGACACTTTTGACACATTTTTGGGACCATTCACATTTATACAGCGAACAGTGCTATAAATATGCACTGATTACTGTATAAATGTGACTGGCAGGGAAGGGGTTAACACTAGGGGGCGATCAAGGGGTTAAATGTGTTCCCTGCTAGGTGATTGTAACTGTGGGGGGAGGGGACTAACTGGGGGAGGAGACCGATGGTTGTCCCTATGTACAAGGGACACACCATTCGTCTCCTCTCCCTGACAGGACATGGATCTCTGTGTTTACGTCCCTGGCTCTGTGACAGCCGATCGCGGGTACCTGGCGGACATCGCGCCCGCCAGGCACGCGCATCGGCACCCGCCTGACACGGCGGGCACAGCTTTTCCCTGATGCGCGCCCGCGGCGGTGCGCATGGCGGGAGTAAATAGGAGGACGTCCATAGACGTCCTCTCAGCAATCCGGCGCCGCTTTGCGGACGTCTTTTGTATATGGCCCGGGCGCAAAGTGGTTAATAACACAATGGAGTATAATAGTCAGTATGACTAATGCATGCATACATGCACTCTCACACCACTGGGAAGATTTACCTTGTCTGTCCTGTTAATTATTGAGTTTTACGTGCACGCTGTGGCCAGACTACACTACACTGACTTAAGAAACTGCAGGTTAGCTCAATCAACTGCTTGTATTATCAGTGTAGCAATACCCCCAGTTAAGAGGGCTGCTGATATAAATTTTGGCCCTGTAACACACTGCTGTCAACCCCCAGTTACTGGCTGTAACCTCCCTTGGCACAGTTAGCAGTAAATATGGGATTGTGAAACCCGTTAGCTAAGGGGATCACAATACCGCAATAAGCATATAACCACACAGCGTATTTGCTTAACCACAAGTAAGTTTTACTGAACATAAAGCATGAAGTTAGACAATAGTATATATGCCTATGCAGAGCCCTGCAATGTAACTGTTAAGCATATAAACAAGCAATAAGTTCTAATAGTATTTCACACACTCAATGTCAATCAACTACGCTTGCGAGCTTCCCCCTCGTGGGCAAAGATGGCGCCCAAACAGTGTCTAATTGCTTTAGAGTCAGGCCTGACTATTGCAGATACAATGCTTTGTTGGGAGAAATCTTCGCTAGCAATGGTGGTGCACTTTAAAAAAAGGGTAACTATGGCTGCACAACACACTGTCCCTCTTACCTGCAAATGTGACACTCCCTCAAACTGTCGTCCCTGAACAAGGGATCCTGAGCCCAAAGATTAGTCAATTAATCCTTGAGCAAGTGCTTTCTCACCCGACCAGAACCAGTCCGCACAACCGACCTCCGTAACTGGCTCCTGTACACAGTCTCACGACTCCTGTAGTCTCCGATTCTCCCGACAGTCCTTAGAAGGATGATGGACGAGGTGACTCTTGGGTTCTCCCGTGAAGGCCGGAGGCTCTTTGGATCACAAGGCTTGACTCTCAGACCCAGACCAACGACAGACCCAGCGCAGGCTCCACTTGCTAGGTGAGCGACGTCCAAAGAGACCCGCGTGTTGCTCCGCTCCTCCTTAAATAGGCCTTCCCCAGCAGACCTTGCACCGGGCAATGCACTGTGGGTGTCCCGCTGTACACTGGGTATAGTAGTCTTTTGAGCTCCTTAAAGTGACACCCCGCTACACACTCCCCCCGCTTTGAGTCTTTGGTCCCCAAAGATAAACAGTTAACAAACTTTGTTAGCATATGAACATTCAACACAGCGTACGGCCACAAAGGAGCCTGGCAGAGGAACCTCCCACCAAGCCTTGGGTGAGAGGTTGTCTTGCCCACACTTCACATTAGTGGAAGTGACCTGTCTAACTGTGCCACAGAGTGAGCTAGGGTTGCCCTCTACTAAATTCACAGTAGAGGGGACAGGCTTATCTACTGTCCTTCTTGCAGTGGCAATAGTCTCTTCCGAGCACTCTCCCATCTGAGTATACGTTAGTCTTCTTGGGGGGTGGATGTTTTTTTTCTCTCTTTGTTCTCTAGGGGCCGGAGTTTCTACCGCAGTGGATCCACCCAATTCTCCTTCTACTAAGTCGGGTATATTGGGTTCCAATGGTCCAGGGGCATCTACTTCAGGTGCAGAGAGGTACAAGGAATCCCTGGGATCTTCTTCTGGAAAAGAGTCTTGAGCATTAGGGATGAGCTTCGAGTTCGAGTCGAACTCATGTTCGACTCGAACATTGCCTGTTCGCCCGTTCGCCAAACAGCGAAAAAATTGGGGTGTTCGTGGCAAATTCGAAAAATCTATGGGAGAAATCTAAAGTGTTAATTATAAAGGCTAATATGCAAGTTATTGTCCTAAAAAGTGTTTGGGGACCGGGGTCCTGCCCCAGGGGACATGTATCAATGCAAAAAGAAGTTTAAAAAACGGCCGTTTTTTCGGGAGCAGTGATTTTAATAATGCTTAAAATGAAAAAATAAAAGTGAAATATTCCTTTAAATTTCGTACCTGGGGGGTGTGTATGATATGCATGTGAAGTGGTGCATGTTTCCCGTGCTTAGAACTGTCCCTGCAAAAAATGTCATTTTTGAAAGAAAAAAAGTCTTTTAAAACTGACTTGCGTCTATTAATGAATTGTCGGCTCCCGGCAATACATACAAAAGTCATTGATAAAAAAAAAAAAAAAAGCGTGGGGGTTCCCCAGAATTCAATTACCAGGCCCTTCAGGTCTGGAATGGATATTAAGGGGAACCCCGCCGCAAATTTAAAAAAAAATTGACGTGGGGTTCCCCCAAATATCCATTCCAGGCCCTTCAGATCTGGCATGGATTTTAAGGGGAACTCCACCCCAAATTAAAAAAAAAAATGGCGTGGAGTCCCCCTAAAAATCCATACCAGACCCCTTATCCGAGCACGCAACCTGGCCGGCCGCAGGGGAAAAGGGGGGGACGAGAGAGCGGCCCCCCTCCCTCCTGAACCGTACCAAGTCACATTGTACCCCTACCATTTCACGAAGAAAGCGTAAAAAAATGTTTAAAAAAACACACAAACACCTTGAAAAAGTCCTTTATTAAAAAAAAAAAACAAAAAAAAAACAAACATTCCAGCGGTGAAATCCAGTGTCCCGCGGCGATCCCGATGTCCAGCGCTGTCCTTCATTGGTTGTGCCTGAGCGGACCTGATGGGGAACTCCCTCTCAATATTTTAAATGTATAGACCCGCCCCTTCTAAAGTTCCCCATCAGGTCCGCTCCCTCGGTATGTCGTACCCGCCTACGTCATTGGCTTGAGCGGGGAACTTCCTTCACTGTGTAATTTAAATTTACATAGTGAAGGAAGTTCCCCGCTCAAGCCAATGACGTAGGCGGGTCTGACATACCGAGGGGGGGGACCTGATGGGGGACTGCTCTCACTTTGGTAATACATGTATAGACCCGCCCCTTCTCATGTTCCGCATCTGGTCCGCTGAGCGGACCTGATGGGGAACTTTAGAAGGGGCGGGTCTATACATTTAAAATACTAAGAGGGAGTTTCCCATCAGGTCCGCTCAGGCACAACCAATGAAGGACAGCGCTGGACATCGGGATCGCCGCGGGACACTGGATTTCACCGCTGGAATGTTTTTTTTTTTAAATAAAGGACTTTTTCAAGGTGTTTGTGTGTTTTTTAAAAAAAAAAATTACGCTTTCTTCGTGAAATGGTAGGGGTACAATGTACCCCTTACCAATTCACATAGGGGGGGGCGGGATCTGGGGGTCCCCTTTGTTAAAGGGGTCTTCCAGATTCCGATAAGCCCCCCGCCCGCAGACCCCCACAACCACCGGGCAAGGGTTGTGGGGATGAGGCCCTTGTCCCCATCAACATGGGGACATCCTCCCCATGTTGAGGGCATGTGGCCTGGTACGGTTCAGGAGGGAGGGGGGGCCGCTCTCTCGTCCCCCCCTTTTCCCCTGCGGCCGGCCAGGTTGCGTGCTCGGATAAGGGGTCTGGTATGGATTTTTAGGGGGACTCCACGCCATTTTTTTTTTAAATTTGGGGTGGAGTTCCCCTTAAAATCCATGCCAGATCTGAAGGGCCTGGAATGGATATTTGGGGGAACCCCACGTCAATTTTTTTTTTTTAATTTGCGGCAGGGTTCCCCTTAATATCCATTCCAGACCTGAAGGGCCTGGTAATTGAATTCTGGGGAACACCCACGCTTTTTTTTTATTTTTTTATCAATGACTTTTGTATGTATTGCCGGGAGCCGACAATTCATTAATAGCCGCGAGTCAGTTTTAAATGCATTTTTTTCTTTCAAAAATGACATTTTTTGCAGGGACAGTTCTAAGCACGGGAAACATGCGCCACTTCACATGCATGTCATACACACCCCCCAGGTACGAAATTTAAAGGAATATTTCACTTTTATTTTTTCATTTTAAGCATTATTAAAATCACTGCTCCCAAAAAAACGGCCGTTTTTAAAACTTCATTTTGCATTGATACATGTCCCCTGGGGCAGGACCCGGGTCCCCAAACACTTTTTAGGACAATAACTTGCATATTAGCCTTTATAATTAACACTTTAGATTTCGAACGTTCGAGTCCATTGTATTTAATAGGGTTCTAAAGTTTACACGAACATTTTGTCTGTTCGCAGTGTGACAGCAGGAAGGTAAAGTCACCTGGTTGCATCCAGGGGGGTAGATATATTTCGCCCAGATTCAGGCTTTACGCCGACTTATACAAGTAGGTGGAGAGTTGTATAAGCCCAGCTGAGGCTAGTGGGCTCATGGATGACTCATACCTCTAGGGAGAGTGTGGGGCGTCTTGCAGACAGGGAGTTGATGAGACCAGCTGAAGCTTGTCAGCTCATTTAGGCCTCTATAAGAACTCCCAGATTCATTAGGTGTTTGCTCATGCCTGGAACCAGACCTGTGTGGACTGTCTAGGGAGAGTGAACCCCTGTGCGGTGAGACAAAGCCTGTGTGGCTATTTGCTTGGACATTTAAAACCAGGGACTTAGGGACTAGGACAGCACTAGGCTGATCCCAGTTGTTAGTTAGGAAACCTGTATGTTTAGTCAGAGGTCAAGTTGACCAGGATTTATTTTATTTATGTTTCTTTTGCTTTGCTGTGTTTTGTCACTGTAAATAGAAAATAAACCGCACCTTTTTGATTTTGAAAACCACAACCTCCGTTTGCTGGGCCTGTTTTTGTGTGGGGAGCCCATCCCGGGGGTCACACACACCCGCTGCCGAGCTAACCCCCTCACAGTTGGTGGAGAACCAGTGGCAGTTTTTTTTAAGCCAGCATGGAGGAGATACTGAAACAGCTGGCTCTAGCAAATGCCAATCAACAGCAGACAAATGCAGGTTTGCAAAGGAGCCTTGCAGCCCAGCAGCAAGCTCACCAACAGAGTCTGGAAGCTCAGCAACAAGCCCAGCAGCAATCTGAGGCCCGCTTCATAGACCTGTTACAGAAGCAAGAGCAGAGACTACAACAAATGGAAGCAGTAATGCAGCAACGTCCGCAGACCAGTGAGGAAAGCCGTCCCACTAATACCGCGTCCTTTGGGGTGAGTCGTTTATTGACAAAAATGACTGGAGAGGATGATCCAGAGGTATTTTTGACCACATTTGAAAGGACCGCTGAAAGAGAAAAGTGGCCTGAGGAGCAGTGGGCTGGACTGGTGGCTCCTCTGTTAACTGGTGAATCGCAGAAAGCTTACTATGACCTAGAGTCTAACCAAGCAAAAGACTATGTGATGCTAAAAGCTGAAATTTTGGCAAGGCTGGGTGTCACCCAGGCTGTCCGGGCTCAGCGTGTGCATAACTGGACTTTCCAGCTTGGAAAACCCCCCAGGTCTCAAATGTATGATCTCATTCACCTGAGCAGAAAGTGGCTACAGCCAGAGACTTTGTCCGCACCAAAGATTGTGGAACGTGTTGTAATGGATCGGTTTTTGAGAGCTCTTCCTACTGCCATCCAAAAGTGGGTAAGCCATGGAGACCCAGAGACGGCCGATGGTCTTGTGGATCGTGTGGAGAAATACTTGGCTACAGAGAACCTGACGGCCTCTTCCAGAGACACTCGGACTTTCCACCCTAAGACCAGACCATCCCCAGGGGCGGATAAGAGGATTCCAAGGGGTGAGGGTGGAGAGAGTGAGAGGGTGGGAGCTCTACCCCAAGTTTGGCGAGAACAGCCTGGGAAATCAGCGGCTCAAGAGGCGGCAAGAAGGATCGTTTGCTACCGCTGCCGGCAAGCGGGACATATTGCAGCCAATTGCCCGGTTGTGGAGGAACCCATGCAGTGTGACTTTCTGACGGGCAGACGTCAGTCGCTGTGTGCGACAGTCGCATGCACTGCCATTCGAGGAACTGAGAAACATTTATGCAAAATGTGTGTTAATGGTAGAAATGTTGTGGTATTGCTGGATTCAGGTAGCCTTGTGACCCTGATAAAGGCTGAGTTAGTTAAAACAGAGGTCTTTGGGAATAGCAAGGTAGCTGTTATTTGTGTGCATGGGGACACCCGAGAGTATCCAGTGACTACAGTGTGTTTCGAGACCCCCAAAGGTACCCTCTCTCATCCAGTGGGCTTAGTATCTCAGTTACCGCATGACGCCATTGTGGGAAGGGATTTTCCGAAGTTCTGGGAACTGTGGGATGATCCTGAGCCCCCCACTGGTGCCCCTATGTACCAGGAATGTGATAGCCAGAACTCCCCTGAGAGTGGTGAGGACTCTCCGGAATTTCCCTTATCAGTATTGGCAGGGGAGACTCAAGAAACTGGAGAGGAGCCCACCTCCTCAGACGAAAACCTACCGTCTGTGGAGTTTTCTGATCTTGAGGTTCACAGGGAAAACTTTGCCACAGAACAGTTGAAAGACCCCGCCCTAATAAAGGCACGGGAAAACGTAGTGAAAATAGATGGCGAGTTAGTGAACCCAGATAATACCTGCACTTACCCATACTTCAGCGTAGAGAAGGACCTACTGTATCGGGTGGCAAAAAGGGCAGAAGAAACCGTTGAGCAGCTTGTGGTGCCCAAACCTTACAGGAAGTTGGTGTTGGAGTTGGCCCATGGCACATTCTTGGAGGTCATCTGGGGACAGAGAAAACCCGAGAGAGGGTATTACAGAGATTCTATTGGCCGGGGGTGATGAAGGACATAGAAAATTATTGTTCCTCCTGCCCTGTGTGTCAGAGGTCGGCCCCGATGCCACATTTCCGTAGCCCGCTGGTCCCTCTACCCATCATTGAGGTCCCGTTTGAGAGGATCGCCATGGATTTGGTAGGGCCTATAATCAAGTCCGCTAGGGGGCACCAGTACATATTAGTTATAATGGACTATGCCACCCGTTATCCAGAAGCGATCCCTCTCCGAAATACCTCGGCCAAAACCATAGACAAAGAGCTATCTCTTGTGTTTAGCCGGGTGGGTATTTGTAAAGAACTGCTTACGGACCAAGGTACACCCTTTATGTCCCGGGTTATGAAGGAGCTGTGTAAATTGTTCAAAGTGACGCAATTACGTACATCTGTGTATCACCCCCAAACCGATGGGCTGGTTGAAAGATTCAACAAAACCCTAAAACAAATGTTGAAGAAAGTGGTGGATAGAGATGGAAAGGATTGGGACTGTCTACTTTCTTATCTGATGTTTGCTATTAGGGAGGTGCCCCAATCCTCTACGGGATTCTCCCCCTTTGAGTTACTGTATGGGAGACACCCAAGAGGGCTGTTGGATATTGCCAAGGAAACTTGGGAAAGTGAGAGTTCTCCCCACAGGAGTGTGATTGAGCATGTCGCCCTGATGCAAGACCGAATTGCACAGGTAATGCCCATCGTGAAGGAACATTTGGCCCAAGCGCAGTTAGCACAGCAGAGAGTGTACAACCGTGGAGCCAAGACCCGTACCTTTTCCCCGGGGGATAGGATACTGGTACTTGTCCCTACGGTTGAAAGTAAATTCCTTGCCAAATGGCAAGGCCCCTATGAGATAATGGAAAAAGTGAGCGAAGTGAATTACAAGGTCAGACAACCAGGAAGGCGAAAGCCCGAACAGATCTATCACGTTAATCTGTTGAAAGCCTGGAGGGATAGAGAGTCCCTAGTCGCAGACACTTGGTCACCAGTAGGGATGAGCTTCGTGTTCGAGTCGAACATACGTTCGACTCGAACATCGGCTGTTCGATCGTTCGACGAAGATCGAACGATTTGGGCCGTTCGCGCCAAATTCGAGTGACGCGAACGGCCCACAATGCACTACGCCATCGCAGTGTCATCCAGGCGCTGTGATTGGCCAAGCATGCACTGTGACCCCGCATGCTTGGCCAATCACAGCGCCGGCAGCGAGGAGAGCAATGATTGGCCACAGGCAGGATGCCTGTGGCCAATTATTGCTGAGGGTGTTTAGTACACGCCCCACACTATAAAAGGCCGCCAGCACGGCGGCCTAGTGTAGTGTGTTCCGGAGCAGGGATAGAGCAGCATAGGCAGGGACAGTGACTTTTATTTCTTTCTTGCTTAACCTGGATTCCTTTAGTTTAGGGAAAGAGAAGGATAGGTAGGGAGAGTGTCAGTGTGTTTTGTGCTTGTGCTATAGTGTGCTTAAAAAAAACATTTTTTCTAGGGACAGAAAACTGTAGGTAGGGAGAGTGTCAGTTTCTTTCACTGTGCGAGTCCTTGTTTCTAGGGACCTGGAAGGACAGTGAGTGAATTCTCCTTGTGCTATATTGTGCTTAAAAAAAACATTTTTTCTAGGGACAGAAAACTGTAGGTAGGGAGAGTGTCAGTTTCTTTCACTGTGCGAGTCCTTGTTTCTAGGGACCTGGAAGGACAGTGAGTGAATTCTCCTTGTGCTATATTGTGCTTAAAAAAAACATTTTTTCTAGGGACAGAAAACTGTAGGTAGGGAGAGTGTCAGTTTCTTTCACTGTGCAAGTCCTTGTTTCCAGGGACCTGGAAGGACAGTGAGTGAATTCTCCTTGTGCTATATTGTGCTTAAAAAAAACATTTTTTCTAGGGACAGAAAACTGTAGGTAGGGAGAGTGTCAGTTTCTTTCACTGTGCAAGTCCTTGTTTCCAGGGACCTGGAAGGACAGTGAGTGAATTCTCCTTGTGCTATATTGTGCTTAAAAAAAACATTTTTTCTAGGGACAGCAAACTGTAGGTAGGGAGAGTGTCAGTTTCTTTCACTGTGCAAGTAAGTCCTTGTTTCCAGGGACCTGGAAGGACAGTGAGTGAATTCTCCTTGTGCTATATTGTGCTTAAAAAAAACATTTTTTCTAGGGACAGAAAACTGTAGGTAGGGAGAGTGTCAGTTTCTTTCACTGTGCAAGTCCTTGTTTCCAGGGACCTGGAAGGACAGTGAGTGAATTCTCCTTGTGCTATATTGTGCTTAAAAAAAACATTTTTTCTAGGGACAGAAAACTGTAGGTAGGGAGAGTGTCAGTTTCTTTCACTGTGCAAGTCCTTGTTTCCAGGGACCTGGAAGGACAGTGAGTGAATTCTCCTTGTGCTATATTGTGCTTAAAAAAAACATTTTTTCTAGGGACAGAAAACTGTAGGTAGGGAGAGTGTCAGTTTCTTTCACTGTGCAAGTCCTTGTTTCAAGGGACAGAGAAGGACACCTGAAGGTAGCCCTTATTGCTTTTTTCCCATCTCCCTGCAGGCCATCTATTAGAATGTCTGGAAGGCAAACAAGGAGAGGCAGACAGTCAGGAGGCAATAAAAGAGGGCAAGCAGGCTCTGTGTCTGGGGGCAACAGTGCTGGTCGTGGACGCGGTGCATTGTCATCAGCACATGGCCATGGGACACACTTGTCCTTCTTTTCGGCAGCTGGACATGTTGAGCCACATCATGCCGAAGACTTGGTAGAGTGGATGACCAAGCCCTCCTCCTCCTCCTCATCCTCTCTCACCCAGGCTCAGGGTACTGGCAAAGCAGCTGCCAAAGCGTCCTCTTCCCTGGTATCAATGTCAGACTCATCATCAGTCACTCCTTCCCTAGACCCACCATGTCCTCCTCCTGAGGAGTCCCCCGAACTGTTTGAGCACAGTGTTGGGTACATGCTCCAGGAGGATGCCCAGCGTTTCGAAGGGTCTGATGATGAAACCCAGCTACAGGAAGGCAGTAGGGTGAGAGCAGACAGAGGGGATGCTCAAGAAGGACACCAATCTGGCAGTCATGTTCCAGCAGCTGCAGCATACTGCCAGATTGGCTCCAGTGATGAGGAGGGAGGGGATGATGAGGTCACTGACTCCACGTGGGTGCCTAATAGGAGAGAGGAGGAGGAGGATGAGGAGGAGGCACATCTCCAACGAGACAGGATGCCCTTTGGTGGCCAGCGTAAGGGCAGTACACCGACGGAATCACACCGCAGAGCTCCGCCTGTGCAGGGCGCTGCCTCTGCCCGTCATTCAAAAAGTTCCTTGGTGTGGGCCTTTTTTGAGGCTAGTGCATCAGATCGCACAGCTGCTGTTTGCAACATATGTCTCAAGCGTATATCGCGTGGCCAAAACATCAGCCGCTTGGGTACCACATGCCTGACCAGACATATGTTGACCTGCCATGCAGCTCGTTGGCAAGCCTACCTCAAAGACCCACACCAAAGAACAAAGCGGACCTCTCCTTGCACCGCATCAGCTGGGATCTCCAACCCCACTATAACTTCAGTCCTCTCTGAAACATGCACTGAGAGGAATGAAGGTGTAGAATTAGGCGTGTCACAGCCAAGTACTTGCGGCCACTCTGCTAGCAGTACACCGACGTCCGATTCTAGCAGGCAAATTTCCCTGCCCCAGCTGCTGGACCGTCGAAAGAAGTTCACTCCCAGCCATCCACATGCCCAGCGGTTGAATGCTAGCTTGGCTAAATTGCTAGCGCTTCAACTGCTGCCTTTTCAGTTGGTAGACTCGGCCCCCTTCCGTGAGTTTGTGCAATGTGCGGTTCCTCAGTGGCAGGTTCCCAAACGCCACTTTTTCTCACGGAAGGCTATTCCGGCTCTCTACCGGCATGTGGAAGGCAATGTCTTGGCCTCGCTGGACAGGGCGGTCAGCGGTAAGGTGCATATTACCGCTGACTCATGGTCCAGCAGGCATGGACAGGGACGTTACCTTTCTTTCACGGCCCATTGGGTCACTCTTTTGGCAGCTGGGAAGGATGCAGGACAAGGTGCAGTAGTGTTGGAGGTTGTCCCACCGCCACGCCTCCAAAATGCTACTACTGGTTGTGACACACCTCTCTCCTCCACCCCCTCCTCTTCTTCTTCCTCCATGGCCTCTTCCTGTGGTTTGTCCTATGAACCAGCGGTGCTCCGTAGCCGTTCACGGGGCTACGCAAGTACGCAGGCAAAAAGATGCCATGCCGTGCTTGCGCTGGTGTGTTTGGGGGACAGAAGCCACACTGGGGCAGAGGTCCTGTCTGCTCTGCAGGGCCAGGCCGAGAGGTGGTTGACGCCACGCCAGCTTAAGCCAGGAATGGTGGTTTGCGACAATGGCACCAACCTCCTCTCCGCCCTCCGACAGGGACAACTGACCCATGTGCCCTGTGTGGCTCACGTCCTTAACCTGGTGGTGCAGCGGTTCTTGGGCAGGTACCCGGGCTTACAGGATGTCCTGAGGCAGGCCAGGAAAGTCTGTGTGCATTTCCGCAGATCTTATAATGCCAGTGCTCGCCTGGCTGAGCTGCAAAAGGAGTTGAACCTGCCCAAGAACCGCCTTATATGTGACATGCCCACCAGGTGGAACTCAACGTTGGCCATGCTGCAGCGGCTGCACACGCAGCAGAGGGCCATCAATGAGTACCTGTGCGACTACGGCACCAGGACAGGGTCAGGGGAGCTTGGTTTTTTTTCTCCACGCCAGTGGGGCATGATCAGGGATGCATGCACTGTCCTGGCACCATTTGAGGAGGCCACGAGGATGGTGAGCAGTGACAGTGCATGCATCAGTGACACTGTACCTCTTGTCCACCTGTTGGAGCACACGCTGCGTGGAATAATGGACAGGGCACTTGAGGCAGAACAGAGGCAGGAAGAGGAGGACTTCCTTGCCTCTCAAGGCCCCCTTTACCCAGACAGTGTTCCTTCTGTCCCACCCATCGCACAGGAAGAGGAGGAGGAGGAGGAGGAGGAGGAGGATTGTGTCAGCATGGAGGTGGAGGCTGGCACTCAGCATCATCAGCAGCAGTCTTTTAGGGATGATTTACAGTCCCAAGAAACCAGTGGACTTGTACGTGGCTGGGAGGAGGTGACTGCGGATCATGTCGTCCTTAGTGACCCAGAGGACTCCAGAGCGAATGCCTCAGCAAACCTACGCTGCATGGCCTCCCTGATCCTGCAAAGTCTGCGGAAGGATCCTCGTATTCTTCGGATCAAGGAGAGGGACCATTACTGGCTGGCCACTCTCCTTGATCCACGGTACAAGGGTAAGGTTGCGGACCTTATGTTACCGTCGCAGAGGGAGCAGAGGATGAGACAACTCCGGGAGGCCTTGCAGAAAGGTCTGTGCAACGCGTTCCCAGAAACTGGGAGGTTACAAACTCCTGGTCCAGGACAACGAGTTGCTGAGGCTTCGGCCAGTCAAAGAAGGAGCGGTGGGGAAGGTGGCCGTCTGACCGATGCGTTCAGACAATTCTTTAGTCCGCAGCCCCAAAGTATGATTGGTTCCAGCAACCATCGCCAGCGTCTGATAAACATGGTGCAGGAATATCTAGGGGCAAGGTCAGACTTGGACACCTTCCCCACCGAAAATCCTCTGGCTTACTGGGTCTTGAGGATGGATCACTGGCCAGAGCTTGCACAGTATGCAATTGAGCTACTGGCCTGTCCTGCATCCAGCGTTCTTTCGGAACGCACATTCAGTGCTGCTGGAGGATTTGTCACGGATCACAGGGTGCGCCTGTCCACCGACTCGGTTGATCGACTGACTTTAATCAAGATGAACCAGTCTTGGATCACCACCAGCTACCACACACCTGATGCTGATATAACAGACTAATTGATTTTAACATGTCACGTCCCTTCAAGACTGATGCTGATGCTGAGTGCCTGTGCTGTTATGTTGACTGGCTATCCTCCTCCTCCGAGTCCTCAATGATACGATTGATGATGATAGCTTGGAAGATCATTTTTGTTTATGGGTGCCGCCACCAGTGGCTAAGGCCCAATTTTTCAGCCCCTGTTTTACAGGGGCGTGTACTTACAATTTTTTTAGCAATAATTTGCCATAGGGCTCATTGCTGTGCTCCAAGTACAGTATCTGTGAGGGGTTGTAGTGTTGTGCCATCAGTGCCTAAGGCCCAATTTTTCAGCCCCTGTATAACAGGGGCGTGTCATTACAATTTTTGAAGCAATACTTTGCAACAGGGCTCATTGCTGTGCTCCAAGTACAGTATCTGTGAGGGGTTGTAGTGTTGTGCCACCAGTGCCTAAGGCCCAATTTTTCAGCCCCTGTTCAACAGGGGCATGCAATTACAATTCTTGATGTAATAATTCACAGCAGGGCCCATTCCTGCACCCACCAAGAGTAAGTCTGAGGGCTTACAGTGTTGTGGCAACGCCACCACCACCACCACCACGAAAGGCCCAATTTTTCAGCCCCTGTTCAAAAGGGGCATGTAATTACAATTCTTGATCTAATAATTCACAGCAGGGCCCATTCCTGCACCCACCAAGAGTAACTCTGAGGGCTTACAGTGTTGTGGCAACACCACCACCACCACCACCACCACGAAAAGCCCAATTTTTCAGCCCCTGTTCAACAGGGGCATGCAATTACAATTCTTGATCTAATAATTCACAGCAGGGCCCATTGCTGCACCCACCAAGAGTAACTGTCAGGGCTTACAGTGTTGTGGCACCAGCACCACCATCAAAGCCCCAATTTTTACTACCACTGTTCAAGAATTATATGTAATTAAAATTCCTGATATAATAGTTGACAGCAGGGCGTTCCAGCACCAACCAAGAGTAACTGTGAGTGCTTACAGTGTTGTGCCAACACCAACAACTAAGGGGCCTATTTCTGCAGAGTATATACGGCAGGTCCCTACTTTCAAACATCCAACTTACAAACGACTCCTACTTGCAAACGAAAGAAGACAACAGGAAGTGAGAGGAAATCTACCCCTAGGAAGGAAAATTCTCTCCTGTAAGAATAAATATGGGAGAAAGGTGTCTCCTCTGTACTGATGCTTTATCAGCAATCCTTGTTTCAAGAAAAACACCACATTTCAAAAACAGTTGTCATTGGGACGGAAAGTGAGGTGAAATGTTCTGAACAGGGGCACAGACAGCAAAACAAATGTTACAGGGGTGATAACCCTTACCTATGTTTCCCAAAAAGTTTAAAAATAGATTTTTGGGCTGGAGCTACACTTCAACAATGTACCTGTTCAAAATTACAAACACATTCTACATAAGAACAAACCTACAGTCCCTGTCTTGTATGCACCGCCTGTATACGGCTGTTCAGAGTATATAGGGCCTTTTTTATTTTATGTGCGGGGTTCCCCTTAATATCCATACAAGACCCAAAGGGGC
Source organism: Rana muscosa (assembly GCA_029206835.1). Lineage (NCBI taxonomy): Eukaryota > Metazoa > Chordata > Amphibia > Anura > Ranidae > Rana > Rana muscosa. Next base: position 197,736,553 of record CM055117.1, read on the forward strand.
TGGTAATGGGCTGGGGTAGGGGGGGGGGGGGGTCATGGGGTAGCTATGCCATTTTTCTTAAAGATTTTCATCCATATTACCGGGACCAGACATTACATTAAAGCCGCAAGAAGTTTTAAATGGCTTTTTTTTCCTTTAGAAGTGTCATTTTGTGCAGGGACAGTTCTAAACACGGGAAACACGTGGCACTTCACAGGCATACTTTAGACACCCCCCAGGTACGATATTTAAAGGAATATTTGACTTTTTTTTCACTTTATGCATCATTAAAATGACTGCTCCAAAAAAAACGACCGTTTTTAAAACTTCTTTTTGCATTGATACATGTCCCCTGGTGCAGAACCCGGGTTCCCAAACCCTTTTTAGGACAATAACATGCATAATAGTTGTTATAATTAGCACTTTAGAATTTGAACGTTCGCATCCATTGTATTTAATAGGGTTCTAATGTTCGTACGAACTTTCGGTCCGTTCGCGGGTTCTGGTGCGAACCGAACCCGGGGGTGTTCGGCTCATCACTAGTCACCAGCTCAAACTGGTTGCGTGATTCCTGAGGTTGGAATAGCAGCCACCTTGTCACAACCCCAACAACAGGAGGTTAAGGAGTTTGTGCTTCGCAACAAGGAGGTATTCTCTGAGCTGCCGGGACAAACATCTGGGGTAGAGCATGACATCATTACCCCGCCCGGTGAAAGGGTGAAGTTAAAACCCTATCGGATCCCAGAGGCCCGACGGGAGGCAATACGGGAGGAAGTACAGAAAATGCTGAACTTAGGGGTGATAGAGGAGTCCCAAAGTGATTGGTCTAGTCCCATTGTGTTGGTGCCTAAACCAGATGGGAGCTGGCGATTTTGTAACGATTTTCGTCAGTTGAACAAAGTTACAAAATTTGACACCTACCCCATGCCACGTATAGATGAGTTGATCGACCGGCTGGGAACAGCCCGATACATGACGACTCTTGACCTCACAAAAGGGTATTGGCAAATCCCCCTGGCCAAGTCGGCCAAAGAGAAAACCGCATTTGTAACCCCAGACGGGGCGTTCCAATATAAAAGAATGCCGTTCGGGTTACAGAATGCGCCGGCCACATTCCAGCGGAAAATGGACCAGATGCTGAGGCCCCATCGGAAGTATGCTGCGGCTTACCTGGATGACGTAATTGTCCATAGCACAGATTGGGCCTCACATCTGCCAAAAGTGCAAGCAGTCCTGGACTCTGTTCGGGAAGCGGGGTTTACGGCTAACCCCAAGAAGTGTACCATTGGGCAGGAGGAGGCCAAATATCTTGGGTACACCATTGGGAGGGGAGTAATAAAACCCCAACTCGACAAAGTCGAGGCCATCCAGAGTTGGCCACGTCCCAACAGCAAGAAGCAGGTACGAGCCTTTCTGGGAATCGCTGGGTATTATCGGCGATTCATTCCCCACTTTGCTTCTAAGGCTGTGCCCCTAACCAACCTGACGAAGGGGAAAGGGTCGGTCATGATTAAATGGACCCCCGAGGCTGAGGCAGCATTCCAATTCTTGAAACAAGCCTTATGTAGCCAGCCAGTGTTGTACTCACCCGACTTCTCTAAAGACTTTGTCGTACAAAGTGATGCGTCAGATGTGGGGTTAGGAGCAGTATTGTCCCAGGTCTGGAACGGGGAAGAGCACCCAGTCATTTACCTCAGCAGGAAGTTGAAGTCCCATGAGGTAAATTACGCCACCGTTGAAAAGGAGTGTTTAGCGGTGAAGTGGGCTCTAGATTCCCTTCGGTACTACCTGCTAGGTAGGCACTTTGACATGGTTACGGATCACGCTCCGTTAAAGTGGATGGCTCAAAACAAGGAAACAAATAGAAGAGTGAATAGGTGGTTCCTGGCCCTCCAGGAATTCAACTTCACAGTAAAGCATCGCCCTGGCGTTCAAATGGGGAATGTGGATGCTTTGTCTCGAGTACATGAATGCCTGATTGCTGGTGTTCCAACCCCGAGGTTAAAACAAGAGGGGGGGGTATGTGACAGCAGGAAGGTAAAGTCACCTGGTTGCATCCAGGGGGGTAGATATATTTCGCCCAGATTCAGGCTTTACGCCGACTTATACAACTAGGTGGAGAGTTGTATAAGCCCAGCTGAGGCTAGTGGGCTCATGGATGACTCATACCTCTAGGGAGAGTGTGGGGCGTCGTGCAGACAGGGAGTTGATGAGACCAGCTGAAGCTTGTCAGCTCATTTAGGCCTCTATAAGAACTCCCAGATTCATTAGGTGTTTGCTCATGCCTGGAACCAGACCTGTGTGGACTGTCTAGGGAGAGTGAACCCCTGTGCGGTGAGACAAAGCCTGTGTGGCTATTTGCTTGGACATTTAAAACCAGGGACTTAGGGACTAGGACAGCACTAGGCTGATCCCAGTTGTTAGTTAGGAAACCTGTATGTTTAGTCAGAGGTCAAGTTGACCAGGATTTATTTTATTTGTTTCTTTTGCTTTGCTGTGTTTTGTCACTGTAAATAGAAAATAAACCGCACCTTTTTGATTTTGAAAACCACAACCTCCGTTTGCTGGGCCTGTTTTTGTGTGGGGAGCCCATCCCGGGGGTCACACACACCCGCTGCCGAGCTAACCCCCTCACAGCAGGTTCTGGTGCGAACCGAACAGGGGGGTGTTCGGCTCATCCCTGTTGAGCATCCTCCCATTCCTCCCATTCCTCAGTAAGAGTAGCAAGTGGTATGAATTCAGCAGCCTCAGCATTTAAAGTGTCTCTAGTGGTAACTTCGGATGATGGAGTGGCCGTGGCCATGGATTCAGGTATTTGCGGTGTCCACAACCAATCAAGTTCAAATTCTTCATCTTCACTCTGGTCTTGGGCATCCATCTCTTCTAAATGGGTTGCTTGAGACCTGGTGACAGGTCTAGGAGTACTGGAGGCCCCAATGCTGTTTCTTCTCATTACTCAAAGTCCCCAGCATATTTAACAATGTCCGATTGAATCGTTCGGGCTGAGCATCCCCTTGTGGGTGGTAGGGGGTGGTTCGGGTCTTCTTTATACCCAGGGAATCCAACAGTTTCCGTATCAGTCTACTTTCGAAATCCCTTCCCTGATCCGAGTGGAGGCGCTGAGGTAGTCCATAATGTACGAAGAACTTCTCGACAAGTACCTTGGCCACTATGGAGGCCTTCTGGTCTTTGGTTGGGAATGCCTGAGCGTATCGGGTGAAATGATCGGTTATCACCAGAACATTCCCATGTCCACTCAAATCAGGTTCTATACAAAGAAAATCAATGCATACCAGATCCAAGGGCCCTTGACTTTGTAGGTGGCCCATTTGGGCAGCTTGATGAGGCAGAGTCTTTCTTTGTATGCAACTTGCACATGAATGGCAATATTCCTCCACTTCAGCCCACATACAGGGCCAGTAAAACCGGTTCCTCATGAGTTGGAAAGTTCTTTCCGATCCTAGGTGACCATGATCGTCATGTAAAGCGGTTAGAACAGTCTTTCGGTACATCTCGGGCAGAAACAGTTGCCACTTCTCCTCCAGATCATCAGAGGGGCCCCTTCGGTAGACCACCCCTTGATGCATCTGCAACCGGTCCCATTCTCTTCTCAATAGGCGAGCCTCTTTTGAGTGGTCCTTCAGGAATAAGTCTGGGGTTTGGTTCTCCAATGCTTCCAAGGCCAGCCTCCCCAGCGGGTCTTCCAGTTGATCTCTTTTTGAAAGTCTGGGTAGGTTCTCTTCTACAATCTGGGCCACATCACAGTAATACTTGGGTACTCCAACAACCGAGACCCCAATTTCTTCAGCCCTGGATCCTCCACTGGCTTGGAACTCCGCTCCTTGACACAGGGCTCGCACTCCCTCCGGGGTTAGTCAAGTCCAGTCTTCTGTAGGATTAGTGGGGGCATAGGCCTTTCTGGATAAGGCATCTGCATCTCTGTTTCCAGTCCCAGGTCTGTATTTTAAACTGAAGGTGAATCCTGAGAGGGCTGCCAGCCAACGGTGGCCGGTGGCATCCAGCTTGGCTGTGGTCAGAAGGTAAGTGAGCGGGTTATTGTCTGTTTTAACCACAAATTCAGCTCCATACAAGTAGTCCTTCAGCTTTTCCACCACAGCCCACTTCAAGGCCAAGAATTCCAACTTATGGGTGGGGTAATTCTTCTCGGCTGGGGTCAAGCTTCTGCTCACATAAGCAACGGGTCTCAGCTGGTCATCATGCTCCTGATACAGCACTCCTCCCAGACCATCATGACTGGCATTCACATGTAACTCATACGGCTTCTTGGTGTCCACATAAGCCAAGATGGGGGCAGTGGTCAAACTCTCCTTCAATCTTGTGAATGCCTCTTCACATTTTTCCATCCACTGATCTTCCACGGACTCCCCCGGCTTCCTAGGGCCCGAGTCATCCTCCACTCCTTCTGTCTTTAAGAGTTCATACAAGGGCTTGCCGATCTTGGCAAACCCCTCCACAAACCTTCGGTAGTAGGAGCAGAACCCCAAGAACGATCTAAGCTCAGTAACTGTAGCGGGCCAGGGCCAGGAGGTAACAGCCTCCAACTTTTCTGGATCTGTGGACACTCCTTCGGCAGACACAATGTGCCCCAGGTAGTGGACTGAAGATTGGTAAAACTGGCACTTCTCCAAAGAAAGCTTGAGTCCTTCATCACTGAGTATCTTCAAGACCTTTCCAGCCTTGCCTCATGCTCTTCTAGATTCTTCCTGAACACAATTATATCATCCAGATAAACCAGTACTTCGATGAGATTCATGTCCCCTACTGTCTTCTCCATAAGTCGCTGGAAGGTGGCTGGAGCTCCCGACAAGCCATGGGGCATGCAACTGAATTCATAGAACTCCACCGGGGTGATAAAGGCTGTTTTTTCTCGGTCATCCGGGTGCATTGTAATCTGGTAATACCCGCTCTTCAGGTCCATTACACTGAACCATTTTGCTCCAGACAAACTCTGTAGGGCATCCTCTATTCGTGGGGTGGTGTATTGATCGGGTATCGTTCTTCTATTGAGGGTCCGATAATCAATACAGAGCCTCAATGACCCATTTTTCTTCCTAACCACCACTAGGGATGAGCTTCGTGTTCGAGTCGAACATACGTTCGACTCGAACATCGGCTGTTCGATCGTTCGACGAAGATCGAACGATTTGGGCCGTTCGCGCCAAATTCGAGTGACGCGAACGGCCCACAATGCACTACGCCATCGCAGTGTCATCCAGGCGCTGTGATTGGCCAAGCATGCACTGTGACCCCGCATGCTTGGCCAATCACAGCGCCGGCAGCGAGGAGAGCAATGATTGGCCACAGGCAGGATGCCTGTGGCCAATTATTGCTGAGGGTGTTTAGTACACGCCCCACACTATAAAAGGCCGCCAGCACGGCGGCCTAGTGTAGTGTGTTCCGGAGCAGGGATAGAGCAGCATAGGCAGGGACAGTGACTGTTATTTCTTTCTTGCTTAACCTGGATTCCTTTAGTTTAGGGAAAGAGAAGGATAGGTAGGGAGAGTGTCAGTGTGTTTTGTGCTTGTGCTATAGTGTGCTTAAAAAAAACATTTATTCTAGGGACAGAAAACTGTAGGTAGGGACAGTGTCAGTTTCTTTCACTCTGCAAGTCCTTGTTTCCAGGGACCTGGAAGGACAGTGAGTGAATTGTCCTTGTGCTATATTGTGCTTAAAAAAACATTTATTCTAGGGACAGAAAACTGTAGGTAGGGAGAGTGTCAGTTTCTTTCACTCTGCAAGTCCTTGTTTCCAGGGACCTGGAAGGACAGTGAGTGAATTGTCCTTGTGCTATATTGTGATTAAAAAAAACATTTTTTCTAGGGACAGAAAACTGTAGGTAGGGAGAGTGTTTTTTTTCTTTCACTCTGCAAGTCCTTGTTTCCAGGGACCTGTAAGGACAGTGAGTGAATTGTTCTTGTGCTATATTGTGATTAAAAAAAACATTTTTTCTAGGGACAGAAAACTGTAGGTAGGGAGAGTGTTTGTTTTTTTTCTTTCACTCTGCAAGTCCTTGTTTCCAGGGACCTGGAAGGACAGTGAGTGAATTGTCCTTGTGCTATATTGTGCTTAAAAAAACATTTATTCTAGGGACAGAAAACTGTAGGTAGGGAGAGTGTCAGTTTATTTCACTCTGCAAGTCCTTGTTTCCAGGGACCTGTAAGGACAGTGAGTGAATTGTCCTTGTGCTATATTGTGATTAAAAAAAACATTTTTTCTAGGGACAGAAAACTGTAGGTAGGGAGAGTGTTTTTTTTCTTTCACTCTGCAAGTCCTTGTTTCCAGGGACCTGTAAGGACAGTGAGTGAATTTTTCTTGTGCTATATTGTGATTAAAAAAAACATTTTTTCTAGGGACAGAAAACTGTAGGTAGGGAGAGTGTTTTTATTCTTTCACTCTGCAAGTCCTTGTTTCCAGGGACCTGTAAGGACAGTGAGTGAATTTTTCTTGTGCTATATTGTGATTAAAAAAAACATTTTTTCTAGGGACAGAAAACTGTAGGTAGGGAGAGTGTTTTTTTTCTTTCACTCTGCAAGTCCTTGTTTCCAGGGACCTGTAAGGACAGTGAGTGAATTTTTCTTGTGCTATATTGTGATTAAAAAAAACATTTTTTCTAGGGACAGAAAACTGTAGGTAGGGAGAGTGTTTTTTTTCTTTCACTCTGCAAGTCCTTGTTTCCAGGGACCTGTAAGGACAGTGAGTGAATTGTTCTTGTGCTATATTGTGATTAAAAAAAACATTTTTTCTAGGGACAGAAAACTGTAGGTAGGGAGAGTGTTTTTTTTCTTTCACTCTGCAAGTCCTTGTTTCCAGGGACCTGTAAGGACAGTGAGTGAATTGTTCTTGTGCTATATTGTGATTAAAAAAAACATTTTTTCTAGGGACAGAAAACTGTAGGTAGGGAGAGTGTTTTTTTTCTTTCACTCTGCAAGTCCTTGTTTCCAGGGACCTGTAAGGACAGTGAGTGAATTTTTCTTGTGCTATATTGTGATTAAAAAAAAAAATTTTTCTAGGGACAGAAAACTGTAGGTAGGGAGAGTGTTTTTTTCTTTCACTCTGCAAGTCCTTGTTTCCAGGGACCTGTAAGGACAGTGAGTGAATTTTTCTTGTGCTATATTGTGATTAAAAAAAACATTTTTTCTAGGGACAGAAAACTGTAGGTAGGGAGAGTGTTTTTTTTCTTTCACTCTGCAAGTCCTTGTTTCCAGGGACCTGTAAGGACAGTGAGTGAATTTTTCTTGTGCTATATTGTGATTAAAAAAAACATTTTTTCTAGGGACAGAAAACTGTAGGTAGGGAGAGTGTTTTTTTTCTTTCACTCTGCAAGTCCTTGTTTCCAGGGACCTGTAAGGACAGTGAGTGAATTTTTCTTGTGCTATATTGTGATTAAAAAAAACATTTTTTCTAGGGACAGAAAACTGTAGGTAGGGAGAGTGTTTTTTTCCTTTCACTCTGCAAGTCCTTGTTTCCAGGGACCTGTAAGGACAGTGAGTGAATTGTTCTTGTGCTATATTGTGATTAAAAAAAACATTTTTTCTAGGGACAGAAAACTGTAGGTAGGGAGAGTGTTTTTTTTCTTTCACTCTGCAAGTCCTTGTTTCCAGGGACCTGTAAGGACAGTGAGTGAATTTTTCTTGTGCTATATTTGTGATTAAAAAAAACATTTTTTCTAGGGACAGAAAACTGTAGGTAGGGAGAGTGTTTTTTTTCTTTCACTCTGCAAGTCCTTGTTTCCAGGGACCTGTAAGGACAGTGAGTGAATTGTTCTTGTGCTATATTGTGATTAAAAAAAACATTTTTTCTAGGGACAGAAAACTGTAGGTAGGGAGAGTGTTTTTTTTCTTTCACTCTGCAAGTCCTTGTTTCCAGGGACCTGTAAGGACAGTGAGTGAATTTTTCTTGTGCTATATTGTGATTAAAAAAAACATTTTTTCTAGGGACAGAAAACTGTAGGTAGGGAGAGTGTTTTTTTTCTTTCACTCTGCAAGTCCTTGTTTCCAGGGACCTGTAAGGACAGTGAGTGAATTTTTCTTGTGCTATATTGTGATTAAAAAAAACATTTTTTCTAGGGACAGAAAACTGTAGGTAGGGAGAGTGTTTTTTTTCTTTCACTCTGCAAGTCCTTGTTTCCAGGGACCTGTAAGGACAGTGAGTGAATTTTTCTTGTGCTATATTGTGATTAAAAAAAACATTTTTTCTAGGGACAGAAAACTGTAGGTAGGGAGAGTGTCAGTTTCTTTCACTGTGAAAGTCCTTGTTTCAAGGGACAGAGAAGGACACCTGAAGGTAGCCCTTATTGCTTTTTTCCCATCTCCGTGCAGGCCATCTATTAGAATGTCTGGAAGGCAAACAAGGAGAGGCAGACAGTCAGGAGGCAATAAAAGAGGGCAAGCAGGCTCTGTGTCTGGGGGCAACAGTGCTGGTCGTGGACGCGGTGCATTGTCATCAGCACATGGCCATGGGACACGCTTGTCCTTCTTTTCGGCAGCTGGACATGTTGAGCCACATCATGCCGAAGACTTGGTAGAGTGGATGACCAAGCCCTCCTCCTCCTCCTCATCCTCTCTCACCCAGGCTCAGGGTACTGGAAAAGCAGCTGCCAAAGCGTCGTCTTCCCTGGTATCAATGTCAGACAAATCATCAGTCACTCCTTCCCTAGACCCACCATGTCCTCCTCCTGAGGAGTCCCCCGAACTGTTTCAGCACAGTGTTGGGTACATGCTCCAGGAGGATGCCCAGCGTTTCGAAGGGTCTGATGATGAAACCCATCTAGAGGAAGGCAGTAGCGTGAGAGCAGACAGAGGGGATGCTCAAGAAGGACACCAATCTGGCAGTCATGTTCCAGCAGCTGCAGCATACTGCCAAATTGGCTCCAGTGATGAGGAGGGAGGGGATGATGAGGTCACTGACTCCACGTGGGTGCCTAATAGGAGAGAGGAGGAGGAGGAGGATGAGGAGGAGGCACATCTCCAACGAGGCAGGATGCCCTTTGGTGGCCAGCGTAAGGGCAGTACACCGACGGAATCACACCGCAGAGCTCCGCCTGTGCAGGGCGCTGCCTCTGCCCGTCATTCAAAAAGTTCTTTGGTGTGGGCCTTTTTTGAGGCTAGTGCATCAGATCGCACAGCTGCTGTTTGCAACATATGTCTCAAGCGTATATCGCGTGGCCAAAACATCAGCCGCTTGGGTACCACATGCCTGACCAGACATATGTTGACCTGCCATGCAGCTCGTTGGCAAGCCTACCTCAAAGACCCACACCAAAGAACAAAGCGGACCTCTCCTTGCACCGCATCAGCTGGGATCTCCAACCCCACTATAACTTCAGTCCTCTCTGAAACATGCACTGAGAGGAATGAAGGTGTAGAATTAGGTGTGTCACAGCCAAGTACTTGCGCCCACTCTGCTAGCAGTACACCGACGTCCGATTCTAGCAGGCAAATTTCCCTGCCCCAGCTGCTGGACCGTCGAAAGAAGTTCACTCCCAGCCATCCACATGCCCAGCGGTTGAATGCTAGCTTGGCTAAATTGCTAGCGCTTCAACTGCTGCCTTTTCAGTTGGTAGACTCGGCCCCCTTCCGTGAGTTTGTGCAATGTGCGGTTCCTCAGTGGCAGGTTCCCAAACGCCACTTTTTCGCACGGAAGGCTATTCCGGCTCTCTACCGGCATGTGGAAGGCAATGTCTTGGCCTCGCTGGACAGGGCGGTCAGCGGTAAGGTGCATATTACCGCTGACTCATGGTCCAGCAGGCATGGACAGGGACGTTACCTTTCTTTCACGGCCCATTGGGTCACTCTTTTGGCAGCTGGGAAGGATTCAGGACAAGGTGCAGTAGTGTTGGAGGTTGTCCCACCGCCACGCCTCCAAAATGCTACTACTGGTTGTGACACACCTCTCTCCTCCACCCCCTCCTCTTCTTCTTCCTCCATGGCCTCTTCCTGTGGTTTGTCCTATGAACCAGCGGTGCTCCGTAGCCGTTCACGGGGCTACGCAAGTACGCAGGCAAAAAGATGCCATGCCGTGCTTGCGCTGGTGTGTTTGGGGGACAGAAGCCACACTGGGGCAGAGGTCCTGTCTGCTCTGCAGGGCCAGGCCGAGAGGTGGTTGACGCCACGCCAGCTTAAGCCAGGAATGGTGGTTTGCGACAATGGCACCAACCTCCTCTCCGCCCTCCGACAGGGACAACTGACCCATGTGCCCTGTGTGGCTCACGTCCTTAACCTGGTGGTGCAGCGGTTCTTGGGCAGGTACCCGGGCTTACAGGATGTCCTGAGGCAGGCCAGGAAAGTCTGTGTGCATTTCCGCAGATCTTATAATGCCAGTGCTCGCCTGGCTGAGCTGCAAAAGGAGTTGAACCTGCCCAAGAACCGCCTTATATGTGACATGCCCACCAGGTGGAACTCAACGTTGGCCATGCTGCAGCGGCTGCACACGCAGCAGAGGGCCATCAATGAGTACCTGTGCGACTACGGCACCAGGACAGGGTCAGGGGAGCTTGGTTTTTTTTCTCCACGCCAGTGGGGCATGATCAGGGATGCATGCACTGTCCTGGCACCATTTGAGGAGGCCACGAGGATGGTGAGCAGTGACAGTGCATGCATCAGTGACACTGTACCTCTTGTCCACCTGTTGGAGCACACGCTGCGTGGAATAATGGACAGGGCACTTGAGGCAGAACAGAGGCAGGAAGAGGAGGACTTCCTTGCCTCTCAAGGCCCCCTTTACCCAGACAGTGTTACTTCTGTCCCACCCATCGCACAGGAAGAGGAGGAGGAGGAGGAGGAGGAGGAGGAGGATTGTGTCAGCATGGAGGTGGAGGCTGGCACTCAGCATCATCAGCAGCAGTCTTTTAGGGATGATTTACAGTCCCAAGAAACCAGTGGACTTGTACGTGGCTGGGAGGAGGTGGCTGCGGATCATGTCGTCCTTAGTGACCCAGAGGACTCCGGAGCGAATGCCTCAGCAAACCTACGCTGCATGGCCTCCCTGATCCTGCAAAGTCTGCGGAAGGATCCTCGTATTCTTCGGATCAAGGAGAGGGACCATTACTGGCTGGCCACTCTCCTTGATCCACGGTACAAGGGTAAGGTTGCGGACCTTATGTTACCGTCGCAGAGGGAGCAGAGGATGAGACAACTCCGGGAGGCCTTGCAGAAAGGTCTGTGCAACGCGTTCCCAGAGACTGGGAGGTTGCAAACTCCTGGTCCTGGACAACGAGTTGCTGAGGCTTCGGCCAGTCAAAGAAGGAGCGGTGGGGAAGGTGGCCGTCTGACCGATGCGTTCAGACAATTCTTTAGTCCGCAGCCCCAAAGTATGATCGGTTCCAGCAACCATCGCCAGCGTCTGATAAACATGGTGCAGGAATATCTAGGGGCAAGGTCAGACTTGGACACCTTCCCCACCGAAAATCCTCTGGCTTACTGGGTCTTGAGGATGGATCACTGGCCAGAGCTTGCACAGTATGCAATTGAGCTACTGGCCTGTCCTGCATCCAGCGTTCTTTCGGAACGCACATTCAGTGCTGCTGGAGGATTTGTCACGGATCACAGGGTGCGCCTGTCCACCGACTCGGTTGATCGACTGACTTTCATCAAGATGAACCAGTCTTGGATCACCACCAGCTACCACACACCTGATGCTGATATAACAGACTAATTGATTTTAACATGTCACATCCCTTCAAGACTGATGCTGATGCTGAGTGCCTGTGCTGTTATGTTGACTGGCTATCCTCCTCCTCCGAGTCCTCAATGATACGATTGATGATGATAGCTTGGAAGATCATTTTTGTTTATGGGTGCCGCCACCAGTGCCTAACGCCCAATTTTTCAGCCCCTGTTTAACAGGGGCGTGTAATTACAATTTTTGAAGCAATACTTTGCAACAGGGCTCATTGCTGTACTCCAAGTACAGTATCTGTGAGGAGTTGCAGTGTTGTGCCACCAGTGCCTAAGGCCCAATTTTTCAGCCCCTGTTTAACAGGGGCGTGTCATTACAATTTTTGAAGCAATACTTTGCAACAGGGCTCATTGCTGTGCTCCAAGTACAGTATCTGTGAGGGGTTGCAGTGTTGTGCCACCAGTGCCTAAGGCCCAATTTTTCAGCCCCTGTTCAACAGGGGCATGTAATTACAATTCTTGATCTAATAATTCACAGCAGGGCCCATTGCTGCACCCACCAAGAGTAACTGTCAGGGCTTACAGTGTTGTGGCACCAGCACCACCATCAAAGGCCCAATTTTTACTACCACTGTTCAACAATTATATGTAATTAAAATTCCTGATATAATAGTTGACAGCAGGGCGTTCCAGCACCAACCAAGAGTAACTGTGAGTGCTTACAGTGTTGTGCCAACACCAACAACTAAGGGGCCTATTTCTGCAGAGTATATACGGCAGGTCCCTACTTTCAAACATCCAACTTACAAACGACTCCTACTTGCAAACGCAAGAAGACAACAGGAAGTGAGAGGAAATCTACCACTAGGAAGGAAAATTCTCTCCTGTAAGAATAAATATGGGAGAAAGGTGTCTCCTCTGTACTGATGCTTTATCAGCAATCCTTGTTTCAAGAAAAACACCACATTTCAAAAACAGTTGTCATTGGGACGGAAAGTGAGGTGAAATGTTCTGAACAGGGGCACAGACAGCAAAACAAATGTTACAGGGGTGATAACCCTTACCTATGTTTTCCAAAAAGTTTAAAAATAGATTTTTGGTCTGGAGCTACACTTCAACAATGTACCTGTTCAAAATTACAAACAGATTCTACATAAGAACAAACCTACAGTCCCTGTCTTGTATGCACCGCCTGTATAGGGCTGTTCAGAGTATATAGGGCCTTTTTTATTTTATGTGCGGGGTTCCCCTTAATATCCATACAAGACCCAAAGGGGCTGGTAATGGGCTGGGGTAGGGGGGGGGGGTCATGGGGTAGCTATGCCATTTTTCTTAAAGAATTTCATCCATATTACCGGGACCAGACATTACATTAAAGCCGCAAGCAGTTTTAAATGGCTTTTTTTTCCTTTAGAAGTGTCATTTTGTGCAGGGACAGTTCTAAACACGGGAAACACGTGGCACTTCACAGGCATACTTTAGACACCCCCCAGGTACGATATTTAAAGGAATATTTGACTTTTTTTTTTCACTTTATGCATCATTAAAATGACTGCTCCCGAAAAACGACCGTTTTTAAAACTTCTTTTTGCATTGATACATGTCCCCTGGTGCAGAACCCGGGTTCCCAAACCCTTTTTAGGACAATAACATGCATAATAGTTGTTATAATTAGCACTTTAGAATTCGAACGTTCGCATCCATTCTATTTAATAGGGTTCTAATGTTCGTTCGAACTTTCGGTCCGTTCGCGGGTTCTGGTGCGAACCGAACAGGGGGGTGTTCGGCTCATCACTAACCACCACTAATGGGGAGGCGTATGGGCTCCTAGACTCCCGGATGACACCGGTTCTCTTGAGCTCTATCAGTTGCTCTCGCAGATCTTCCAAATCAGCCAAGGGGACCCGCCGGACTCTTTCCCTGAATGGCCTGTCCTCCTGCAGGCGGATCCTGTGGGTAGCACTTTTTGCACACCCCACGTCGAACTTATCCCTTGAAAAGATCTTCTGCCATCTAGTCAACTGGGATCTGGCCCTCTCCTTCCCCGCCGGTGGTAAGGCTGTCTCCTCCAAGCAGAGGGTCTCCACAGTAGCTCTTCCCCCTTCTTCCTTCTCCAAGTACGACAAGGCAACCGGGGTAGCAGAATTCACTTGGCCCAACAGCATCCGAGCTGGGATCTTCACAGGTGTGTCGGTAGTATTCCGGATGCTCACCGACACCCTGCCATTGGCCTTTTTGAGAGCTCTTAATGGGACTACTTCAGGGATTACTTTCAACCCTGGATGGGTGTCCAGAGGATCTGATTCCAGAACTACGAAGGGACCAGGTTGTTCCCATGTAAGCTTTACAGTGGCCTTCAGAGTGGCAACCTTACCGAAGAAAAAATAGGTGCCCCGAGACGAAGTGACCTATCACGAAACGCGTAGGGCGGACCGAGCGACGTGGTGACGTCATCCCCTTACTGCTCGATCTCTCAGGACGGGTTTACTTGTCGGCGTCCGGCCGGCGCCGCAAGTTTAAGGCTGTTTCCTTGCAACATTTCTGTAAGTGTTTTATCTTAATTTGTATATATTAAACCCAAGGATTTTACACCAGCGAGGCATTCCTTTCCTTTTTTACATGGTACTATTGCGGTCATACCGCCTGCCTTTTGCTGTGGGAGTTTCGTTTGAAGAGGTGGATATAGGAATTCTTACCATCTAACTGGGATTGCTTTGATGCGATTATAGGTCCTCCGTCATAGGGGACCAATTTAATCTGGTAAGCTGCTGACCTGTATTCGGTGGTGGATGTCACTCTTCAGACAAGCACTGTGGAATTTTTTGGATTTGATTCATGCACGGGTGTTTTCAGTTTATATATACTTTGGACTGATTTTTTGATTTATACACAGATTGACGCTCAGTGCGACATATGTGTAGTATATCACATGTTTATTTATATCTATATCACATATATAGGGTATTTATTGATTTTTGTTACATGTTAATTATATTTTTAGGTTTGTTTTATATATTTTTTGACACGTTATTAACAAGGGTCTTATGCACTGTATGTGTGACAAATTAGCATGTCATACTGTTATTATTTGTTTTCTAACTTTGGTTTAGCGCCACTATTTATATTTTTTCTTTGGTTTCACTGAGTATGTTTATCAGGTTAGTGGCAGCTTGAGACCGTTATCCAGGCAATTTGGAGCCACCCAATAATTGCCACCCCTTAATTCTGAGCGCAATTTTTTCCCCCCTTTTTTTGGCAACCTTACCGGGCTGTAGTATCTTCTCCCTCTTATCTAGCTTCCAGATCTTTCCCACTCCTTCTTCTGGAGCTTTTTTTTCCAATACCAGACGCTGATTGGCCCGTTGTAACATAGGGTGGATTTTGGTTGTTGGGGCATCCTGTTCCTGTGCTATAGGGGCCAATAATCTCCTGACCAGGTCAGTGTTTGTCCCTATTATGAGGGAACTGTTGTTGGCTCCTGGTGGGTGAGGGCAGACTACCGCCAATGTGTCAAACTTCTGTGTCCCCGGCTACCGAAGGGTCGAAGGCCAATCTAATTGGGAGGTATCCGTCGTACGGAAAGCTTTGGGTTCCAATTCCCCATATTTGCAAATATTCTAGCTTCTGCAGGGGCAAATGCCTCAGATGTTTCTGGTAAAAGTCCCAGTACAAAAGGGTCACTTGAGCTCCTGTGTCGAGAATGGCCTTCGTGTAGATCCCTTCCACTTGAATGGGGACCACAGGGGAGGGTCCCACCAACTTGACAGGGAATTTCCTCAGAGAGGTTTCCTTCCTAGATTCCATAGGTTTTGTTTTCTGTGCTTTCTTTCTTTTTACTCTCTTCCTGGATCTGAGTCCTTGTTGGGCCTGGTATGCATTGATCTCTTGCCAAGTTTTGGGTTTGGACTTAAGGTGAGGAGTATTGAGTCTGTGGGATGGGGAATTGTTCCCCTCTCTTCTTGGCTTCTCTTGTTCTCTGATTCCTTTGGAGTTTGCTGGAACTGACGGGCACCCGGTTGACTCCTTCACCGGGGCCCTATGAAGTTTTCCGCCGGCTTGTGGTATATGCCTTGGGTCTTCTTCGGGCTGGGACACACTCTTCGGTAATGCCCAACCCCTCCACAGTTAAAACAAATCTCTTCTCTTTTGGCTTGTTGGGAAACTGGCGTTGAGACATTTTGAAACACTTCCTTCTTCTCCTCTGGCTCGTTCATGGCTCCTGGGTTCTTAGCCATTAAGGAAGTCAGCATTTCCAACACTTGGGTCATTTGTGACTTCAGGACAGCCACCTCAGAGTCCCGTTCCATGGCCACGACAGATCCAACCACGGCTGAGGGGAAAGGGGTGGGTTTCTCAGTCACCTGTTGGTCTTTGAGCAAAGCCTCTTCGTCTCTCACTATTCGCACGAGGTCTAGATAGCTTAGGGACATGACTCCGCCGGTGGTCTTCAGATGGAGCCAGACTGGATCAGAGCGCAGTGCTCCCTTCATGACCTGCCGCATCCTGGCTGCATCTATGGCCTGTGGTACCATCCCTTTCTTCAGGACTATCTGGCAGAGCATTTTGTTCAACCTGCGGACGTATTCAGAAAATTGTTCCCCTGGCTGTTGAAGAGTATGCTCAAATTTGTAAATTAAGTCAGTAACCTTCTCCAACTGGCGAACTCTTCCTGCAGCATGGTTAGATAGTCATAAGCAGTACAGGAAGTATTGCTGAATTTGAGATTCTTCACCGCTTCAGCAGCAGCCCCCCTTAATCTTTTGTGTATGCGCTGTTTCTTCTGGGCTTCTGTCACTTCCCATCCTTCCACAGTCTGCATTGCTTGTTCCATCCATGTATCAAAGTCCTCTTCCCCGAGTGGCACAGGTTGCTTACCCGAGAACATTCTGAGCTTCCGATACCCAGTCTCCACACACAGTGTTACTCTTCTGACATTTTGTGACAAGGTCCCTTAAAGCGTTGAGAAGCTCAGGGCCTATGGCGGTCAGGGGCACAGCGGAGGTTGTTATCTCTTTTGTCTGCTTCCCCCTGTTTGTTGGTTCAGGGGGTTCTTTCTTTATAGGCTTTGCATTCGCTAAGCGGTATATCTTCTGGTCTATGGACTGCACACTCTGGCCTCTGAAGCTCTCAGGTATCTCCTCCCTCCATTCTACCAATGCATAGGTATAGGAGGTCTCTTCGTCTGGCCTGAGGTCAAGTAACCATGCCTTCTGGCTTGGGGACAGTAACTTCATGAGCCGTTCTACATGGCTTGTGGACCAGACTTCCCCGGGAAGTTCTATGACTACAGCCTTGTCTGGAAAAGCGCCGGCTGATGCGCACCACTGGGTCACTGCTAAAAGATCCATGTCGGTACTTCTGGCAGGCTTGATTGCAGCATACAGGATCCCGGACTCTGAGCCCCCACGTGTAGCAATGCCCCCAGTTAAGAGGGCTGCTGATATAGATTTTGGGCCTGTAACACACTGCTGTCAACCCCCAGTTACTGGCTCTAACCTCCCTTGGCACAGTTAGCAGTAAATATGGGATTGTGAAACCCGTTAGCTAAGGGGATCACAATACCGCAATAAGCATATAACCACACAGCGTATTTGCTTAACCACAAGTAAGTTTTACTGAATATAAAGCATGAAGTTAGACAATAGTACATATGCCTACGCAGAGCCCTGCAATGTAACTGTTAAGCATATAAACAAGCAATAAGTTCTAATAGTATTTCACACACTCAATGTCAATCAACTACGCTTGCGAGCTTCCCCCTCGTGGGCAAAGATGGCGCCCAAACAGTGTCTAATTGCTTTAGAGTCAGGCCTGACTATTGCAGATACGATGCTCCGTTGGGAGAAATCTTCGCTAGCAATGGTGGTGCACTTTAAAAAAAGGGTATTTGTAATCCACGGGGAAAAGAACAGTCATTTACTCGATATGCAATAAAGGGTTCAACTATGGCTGCACAACACACTGTCCCTCTTACCTGCAAATGTGACACTCCCTCAAACTGTCGTCCCTGAACAAGGGATCCTGAGCCCAAAGATTAGTCAATTAATCCTTGAGCAAGTGCTTTCTCACCCGACCAGAACCAGTCCGCACAACCGACCTCCGTAACTGGCTCCTGTACACAGTCTCACGACTCCTGTAGTCTCCGATTCTCCCGACAGTCCTTAGAAGGATGATGGACGAGGTGACTCTTGGGTTCTCCCGTGAAGGCCGGAGGCTCTTTGGATCACAAGGCTTGACTCTCAGACCCAGACCAACGACAGACCCAGCGCAGGCTCCACTTGCTAGGTGAGCGACGTCCAAAGAGACCCGCGTGTTGCTCCGCTCCTCCTTAAATAGGCCTTCCCCAGCAGACCTTGCACCGGGCAATGCACTGTGGGTGTCCCGCTGTACACTGGGTATAGTAGTCTTTTGAGCTCCTTAAAGTGACACCCCGCTACATCAGTAATAGAAAAGCAATAGTCTACAGTGAGCTTTACGTGCACACTGTGGCCAGACTACACTACACTGACTTAAGAAACTGCAGGTTAGCTCAATCAACTTCTTGTATTATCAGTAATAGAAAAGCAATAGTCTGCAATGAGCTTTACGTGCACACTGTGGCCAGACTACACTACACTGACTTAAGAAACTGCAGGTTAGCTCAATCAACTGCTTGTATTATCAGTAATAGAAAAGCAATAGTCTGCGGTGAGCTTTACGAGCACACTGTGGCCAGACTACACTACACTGACTTAAGAAACTGCAGGTTAGCTCAATCAACTGCTTGCATTTATCAGTAATTGAAAAGCAATAGTCTGCAGTCAGCTTTACATGCACACTGAGCCCAGTATACACTACACTGACTTAATATACTGCAGCGAGAAGAACACAGGAACACTCTGAAGTGAAATCTAGCTAAACTGAATACAGTGTATATATATATATATATATATATATATATATATATATATATATATATATACACAGGCCTTTTTTTCTCAGACAATAGGTGCAGGAACTCCCCTTTTTCCGAGTTACTTGTTTTCTCCGCCCCTACCCACCTCCGAGCAACGTCCCTTTTAGACAATACAGAACCAAGTATCATTTTGTTGTGCTAAGTAATTTGTATGGAATTTGGTTTCCCCTCCAGCCAGCAACAATAGATCCCCCTGACAATGTACCATTCACAACAAATCCCCCCTCCCCAGCAACAATAGACTCCCGGCAGCATTAACAGATCTCCGCACAGCCAGCATTAATAGACTCTCTGGCAGCCATCAACATTAGACCCCTCCCCCAACAGTAGATCTCCTTCAGCAACAACTGACCCCCCAGCAACAATAGGTCCCCCACCAGCAACACTAGACCTCCTCAGCAACAATAGACCCCCCTGCAAAAATAGATCCCTTCCAGCTAGAATAGATCCACCAGCAGTGAGCATCAATACCCTGCAGCACACCAAAGCACCCCTTGACATTACATAAGTCAGTCCAGGAGGTGCTGGAACAGCGTTCCCTCGCGTTCCCGCTGAAAAAAAGCCCTGTGTATATATATATATATATATATATATATATATATATATATATATATACACACACAACTCCTAGGATGCATATAGGAGTGACTAAAGCTAACTCAATCGCCTGCCTGCTCTATCTAACTGAAATTAAATTACACTCTGACTCTCTCACTATGTCTCTGTGAACGCTGCAACACACTACACAAGGCCGATGCACAGGCGGCCTTATATAGTGTGGGGCGTGTACCTACTCCCCTGAGCCATGATTGGCCAAAGGCACCCTTCCTTTGGCCAATTACGGCTCTGTACTGACGGCGCTGTGATTGGCCAAGCATGCGGGTCATAGTGCATGCTTGGCCAATCATCAGCCAGCAATGCACTGCGATGACGCAGTGAATTATGGGCCGTGACGCGCATAAATAAGAAAAACTACCGAAATGCCCCTTTAATTTAATTACTTTAATTACTCTCCTTAATCTGAAAACTGAGTTTTCTCAGAAATGGGCTTTAATAGAGTCTGAGTCTCAATGTATACAACACAATATGTAAGCCACATTCTTTGTGTTCACAAAATACAGTGCTACAATTTGGTATCTTACAGACACACATAAACCTTAGCACTATTGTGGCCTAAAATAGAGCACTTTATTTTTGGGTTAGAACAGAAAACTGGTGACCAGGTGATCCTTTACCAGGGTTGCCAACCTCTCGCAATTTCTTTTACTGACAGAACATGGAAAATGTACTGACAGAGCACGTTTTAGCAACCTGAAAAAATTACAGAACTCCTATTAGAAATTATAACAATCTATATTTAAACACTATGAACACAATCTGTAAACATACCCATTGGTTTACATATTAAAAGTCGATACAGCCACCCTGCTGGGATATAGTTGAAAAACAAGTTCTAGTATGCATGCCAAAGAGAGAAATGGGCATTACTAGATTGCATCTAATAGTGAGTGGTCTAAAAGAGAATGATTAAACAGAACCGCTCCCTGACCACCTACCTCTAAATGAACTTAGCAGCTGCTTGGGTGAGTACACATTGCCATGGACTCGTTGCTTAGCTTCATAGTGTGGCAATTTTAACATGTCATGTCAATTTTTACAGGTGGCATAGCCTGTCAAACTTGCCCATCGAGCTCAATGAGACTGCGCAGCAGCCATAAGCCAAACGTTTGGCTCGTGGTTGTGACACAGTATTTCAATCCAAAATTCCCATTCTGCTTTAAAAAATATATATATTCAGGGGGCAGTAGTATCACTTCCTGCACTAACAGTGGGAGGGTCTTAAAGGGGCATTAAATACTAGGAGTGTGTGTTAAGTAAGGCTTCAGGAGCTGTTACCGCCAGACAAGCATTGGGTTCCAACTACTTCCAAACTCTGCCTGGATAAGTGGCTTCTGGTGCTGCATCAAGCTGTCAAGGGGTTCTTTCTTACACTTCTTGAGCCAACATTAACCTGCCTGAAAAAATTACTAAATTACAGATTTTTACTGACATATATAATTTCTCTAATGGAAATTTACTGACAGCTGTAAAAATCACAGACTTTTATAAACTGTCAGTAAATTTACTGTTGGTGGCAACCCTGCCCTTCCCACATTTACATGCTTTTTATATACAATGATGTAGCTTCACTGAGCAAAGTGAGAAACATTGGAATGATGGAGAAACATGCAAGGGATTATTGGATAAAATGGCAAATGTCACCAAGAAACAAGCAAGTAACTTTGAAATATCCATGTAATGACACCCCGAGTATGAAAGGGGTTAAAGTCGTTTAGGACATTCCATTCCCGAACACAAAGGCAGCTACCGGACACTACAACCAGCTGAACAAGAAACCCATACAAATAATTCTCCCCCAAATACGAGACGAAGCTCCGTGTTGAGGGTCAAGCAGGAATGAATCTTTATTGAAAGCAATACAAGTTTTATACACAGTCAAAAGAGGAGGTGCATATATCCTGCTCATATTACTCTGGAAATCACCTGTGACCAGAAACCTAATTAACATGAGCTAACTAACTAATCCCTTTAGACAGCCTAGGCATGACCTTTGAGTCCCTAGCCTGGCTGTCTCCTAAACTACAACACACATTATTATACATATCAACACAGAACTCCTTCATACCATTGCAGGGTCAATTAGCACAGATGACAATGGCTGAAACAGAAGCCACACTAGGCTCATTTACATTATAACAGACAGACAGGTGGCTGGAGTTGACATCAGCACCTCCTAACAGTATGAATCAGTCAGTCTTTCTAATATGGCTTGAGAGATATTGTTAATGAATATTACTGTCCCATTTGAAGTAATCCAATCATATTCTCAGGGTTCATTATTTTCTTGCTCACCCTGTGCCCCAATAGACACAGGGTAACTTAGACATAAGAGGTGCATGTGGAGCTGAAACAAGGGTATCCCATAATTTCCAAGGGATTCTGGGTTCCACTGGCCCTCCCGTCACAATCCACTTTCAGTAACTTTTGTGATACACACCCCTACCACACTTTATAGCCACAGTATGACAGTAGCTCTTCAGCTTCATGTCTCACCAGGCTGCTTCCAGTCTACTCAATGCACTGGAAATAAGCATTTTCAAAGCTGAATACTTAGCTCTGAATACTCAGCTAGGCTAAAAGGTGGCTTTTTATTTTTTCCTGGAGTTACACTTTAATCCTCATTCTGCAAAGGACCATATATTTAAATCTATTGCATGTAGATGATTTTTGTAATATAATTTTATATCGTCTGATTTTTACCTGATATATTTTGATCTTATGGGTTATAAATTCTCGTGTTCTTTCAATTACAGCTACATAAAACTTAAAATGTATTAAACAGAGGGATGTTCAGGGTATATCACTGGTGTTTTTTTTTTTACATCCCAAGGCTTTTAGACCATTTCACATGTCACCTTGAAAATGTGCAAGATCACATCCTACACTGGCACAACAAATGACATTGGTTGCTAGTGCTCCGTAAGAAAAGTGTATTTTTATTTTGCATTCTCCTGTTCATTTCCTGCATTCAAATTTCCCCAAAAAATCATCACTGATCCAAATAGCTGCCAAATCCCACAGACCTAAATTAGTAACAATTGAAAAATAGCTCTGACAGCAATTAGTCAAAGCCCAATGAAGACTATGACGGCATTAACATTGGGAATAAGAGACATGAAAAATAGAAGCACATATCAGTGTATATTCTTCAGTTAAAAAAGTATATATATATATATATATATATATATATATATATATATATATATATAAAACAGAGCACTAGATGACTGACAGTACCTTCCAATTAGCGGGAATCAGTCCAAGTGAGGGAGAGTTGACAAAACTACATTAGCAAGGCTGCCATATGGCAGAGGAAAAAGCGTGTTTATTTTCAATAAAGGCTTCTGGACATGTGCATGACCTACTAATTTTTTAGCCCTTTCAAGGAGATGCAGAGATGCCAGTTAACTTACAGCTGTGATATCTGACTTGAACTGAAATCAAACAATATGAAGGCAGCTGATTAGAAGGTGCAAGCTTAACACGAAGGCCTGTTGGGAGAGGGACAGCTGAAAAGAACAAAGGAGATGAAACCAGGGATGGATATAGCCATTAGGGATGAGCTTCGTGTTCGAGTCGAACCCATGTTCGACTCGAACATCGGCTGTTCGGCTGTTCGCCGAATTGCGAACATAATGGGGCGTTCGCTCCAAATTCGAGTGGCGCGTCACGGCCCATAATTCACTGCGGCATCACAGTGCATTGCTGGCTGATGATTGGCCAAGCATGCACTATGACCCGCATGCTTTGGCCAATCACAGCGCAGAAAAAAACGGAGAGCCGTAATTGCCAAAGGCAGGGTGGCTTTGGCCAATTATGGCTCAGGGGGTTTAGTACACGCCCCACACTATATAAGGCCGCCGGCTTGGCGGCCTTGTGTAGTGTGTTGGAGTTGTTTAATGAGAGATTACAGAGACAGTGTCATTTATATTGAGTTAGATAGAGCAGGCAGGCGAGTCAGTTAGCTGCAGTTACAGTGTGTAGAGGATATATATGCATCCTAGGTGTTGTATATATATTTATACACTGTATTCAGTTTAGCTAGATCTGTTCCTGTTATTCTCTATACTGTGACAGGCAGGCAGGTGATTGTGCTAGCTGCAGACAGTCAGTGTTTCACTTAGTGTACTGTGTGCTTTGCATAGCGTTCACCTAAAGCTTACCTGAATACAGTTAGTGACTAATAGTGGTGTTCTCATAATTAAACCACAGGCAGAGAGCTGCAAGTATTTTCAGTTAGTGTACTGTGTCCCTCTCTGCACAGTTTTCACCTAAAACTAACTGAAGACAATCGCTGCTTTCCCCATACTAATACCACAGCAGGCAGTTGATTCTGATAGCTGCATTATCAGTACAGATATATATATATATATATATATATATATATATATATATATATATATATATATATATATTGTGAGGGGGTTAGCTCGGCAGCGGGTGTGTGTGACCCCCTGGATGGGCTCCCCACACAAAAACAGGCCCAGCAGACGGAGGTTGTGGTTTTCAAGATCAAAAGGGTGCCGTTTATTTCTCTATTTACAGTGACAAAAACACAGCAAAGCAAAAAGAAACATAAACAAAATAAACCCTGGTCAGCTTGACCTCTGACTAAACATGCAGGTTTCCTAAACTAACAACTGGGATCAGCCTGGTGCTGTCCTAGTCCCTAAGTCCCTGGTTTAGTAAATGTCCAAACAAATAGCCACACAGGCTTTGTCTCACCGCACAGGGGTTCACTCTCCCTAGACAGTCCACACAGGTCTGGTTCCAGGCATGAGCAAACACCTAATGAAGCTGGGAGTTTTTATAGAGGCCTTAAACGAGCTGACAAGCTTCAGCTGGTCTCATCAACTCCCTGCCTGCACGACGCCCAGCACTCTCCCTAGAGGTATGAATCGGCATAAAGCCTGAATCTGGGAGAAATATATCTACCCCCCTGGATGCAACCAGGTGACTTTACCTTCCTGCTGTCACATACCCCCCCCTCTTGTTTTAACCTTGGGGTTGGAACACCAGCAATCAGGCATTCATGTACTCGAGACAAAGCATCCACATTCCCCATTTGAACGCCAGGGCGATGCTTTACTGTGAAGTTGAATTCCTGTAGGGCCAGGAACCACCTATTCACTCTTCTATTTGTCTCCTTGTTTTGAGCCATCCACTTTAACGGAGCGTGATCCGTAACCATGTCAAAGTGCCTACCTAGCAGATAGTACCGAAGGGAATCTAGAGCCCACTTCACCGCTAAACACTCCTTTTCAACCGTGGCGTAATTTACCTCATGGGACTTCAACTTCCTGCTGAGGTAAATGACTGGGTGCTCTTCCCCGTTCCAGACCTGGGACAATACTGCTCCTAACCCCACATCTGACGCATCACTTTGTACGACAAAGTCTTTAGAGAAGTCGGGTGAGTACAACACTGGCTGGCTACATAAGGCTTGTTTCAAGAATTGGAATGCTGCCTCAGCCTCGGGGGTCCATTTAATCATGACCGACCCTTTCCCTTTCGTCAGGTTGGTTAGGGGCACAGCCTTAGAAGCAAAGTGGGGAATGAAGCGCCGATAATAACCCGCGATTCCCAGAAAGGCTCGTACCTGCTTCTTGCTGTTGGGACGTGGCCAACTCTGGATGGCCTCGACTTTGTTGAGTTGGGGTTTTATTACTCCCCTACCAATGGTGTACCCAAGATATTTGGCCTCCTCCTGCCCAATGGTACACTTCTTGGGGTTAGCCGTAAACCCCGCTTCCCGGATAGAGTCTAGGACTGCTTGCACTTTTGGCAGATGTGAGGCCCAATCTGTGCTATGGACAATTACGTCATCCAGGTAAGCCGCAGCATACTTCCGATGGGGCCTCAGTATCTGGTCCATTTTCCGCTGGAATGTGGCCGGCGCATTCTGTAACCCGAACGGCATTCTCTTATATTGGAACGCCCCGTCTGGGGTTACAAATGCGGTTTTCTCTTTGGCCGACTTGGCCAGGGGAATTTGCCAATACCCTTTTGTGAGGTCAAGAGTCGTCATGTATCGGGCTTTCGCCTTCCTGGTTGTCTGACCTTGTAATTCACTTCGCTCACTTTTTCCATTATCTCGTAGGGGCCTTGCCATTTGGCAAGGAATTTACTTTCAACCGTAGGGACAAGTACCAATATCCTATCCCCCGGGGAAAAGGTACGGGTCTTGGCTCCACGGTTGTACACTCTCTGCTGTGCCAACTGCGCTTGGGCCAAATGTTCCTTCACGATGGGCATTACCTGTGCAATTCGATCTTGCATCAGGGCGACATGCTCAATCACACTCCTGTGGGGAGAACTCTCACTTTCCCAAGTTTCCTTGGCAATATCCAACAGCCCTCTTGGGTGTCTCCCATACAGTAACTCAAAGGGGGAGAATCCCGTAGAGGATTGGGGCACCTCCCTAATAGCAAACATCAAATAAGGAAGTAGACAGTCCCAATCCTTTCCATCTCTATCCACCACTTTCTTCAACATTTGTTTTAGGGTTTTGTTGAATCTTTCAACCAGCCCATCGGTTTGGGGGTGATACACAGACGTACGCAATTGCGTCACTTTGAACAATTTACACAGCTCTTTCATAACCCGGGACATAAAGGGTGTACCTTGGTCCGTAAGCAGTTCTTTACAAATACCCACCCGGCTAAAAACAAGAGATAGCTCTTTGGCTATGGTTTTGGCCGAGGTATTTCGGAGAGGGATCGCTTCTGGATAACGGGTGGCATAGTCCATTATAACTAATATGTACTGGTGCCCCCTAGCGGACTTGATTATAGGACCTACCAAATCCATTGCGATCCTCTCAAACGGGACCTCAATGATGGGTAGAGGGACCAGCGGGCTACGGAAATGTGGCATCGGGGCCGACCTCTGACACACAGGGCAGGAGGAACAATAATTTTCTATGTCCTTCATCACCCCAGGCCAATAGAATCTCTGTAATACCCTCTCTCGGGTTTTCTCTGTCCCCAGATGACCTCCAAGAATGTGCCCATGGGCCAACTCCAACACCAACTTCCTGTAAGGTTTGGGCACCACAAGCTGCTCAACGGTTTCTTCTGCCCTTTTTGCCACCCGATACAGTAGGTCCTTCTCTACGCTGAAGTATGGGTAAGTGCAGGTATTATCTGGGTTCACTAACTCGCCATCTATTTCCACTACGTTTTCCCGTGCCTTTATTAGGGCGGGGTCTTTTAACTGTTCTGTGGC
This sequence comes from Rana muscosa, assembly GCA_029206835.1. Classification (NCBI taxonomy): domain Eukaryota; kingdom Metazoa; phylum Chordata; class Amphibia; order Anura; family Ranidae; genus Rana; species Rana muscosa. Next base: position 197,762,971 of record CM055117.1, read on the forward strand.
AAAATTTTCCCTGTGAACCTAAAGATCAGAAAACTCCACAGACGGTAGGTTTTCGTCTGAGGAGGTGGGCTCCTCTCCAGTTTCTTGAGTCTCGCCTGCCAATACTGACAAGGGAAATTCTGGAGAGTCCTCACCACTCTCAGAGGAGTTCTGGCTATCACCTTCCTGGTACATAGGGGCACCAGTGGGGGGCTCAGGATCATCCCACAGTTCCCAGAACTTCGGAAAATCCCTTCCCACAATGGCATCATGCGGTAATTGAGATACTAACCCCACTGGATGAGAGAGGGTACCTTTGGGGGTCTTGAAACACACTGTAGTCACTGGATACTCTCGGGTGTCCCCATGCACACAAATAACAGCTACCTTGCTATTCCCAGAGACCTCTGTTTTAACTAATTCAGCCTTTATCAGGGTCACAAGGCTACCTGAATCCAGTAATACCACAACATTTCTACCATTAATACACATTTTGCATAAATGTTTCTCAGTTCCCCGAATGGCAGTGCATGCGACTGTCGCACACAGCGACTGACGTCTGTCCGTCAGAAAGTCACATTGCATGGGTTCCTCCACAACCGGGCAATTTGCTGCAATATGTCCCGCTTGCCGGCAGCGGTAGCAAACAATCCTTTTGGCTGCCTCTTGAGCCCCCGACTTCCCAGGCTGTTCTCGCCAAACCCTGGGCAGAGCTCCCACCCTCTCACTCTCTCCACCCTCACCCCTTGGAATCATCTTATCCGCCCCTGGGGATGGTCTGGTCTTAGGGTGGAAAGTCCGAGAGTCTCTGGAAGAGGCCGTCAGGTTCTCTGCAGCCAAGTATCTCTCTACACGATCCACAAGTTTACCGGCCGTTTCTGGGTCTCCATGGCTTACCCACTTTTGAATGGCGGTAGGAAGAGCTCTCAAGAAACGATCCATCACAACACGTTCCACAATCTCCGGTGCGGACAAAGTCTCTGGCTGTAGCCACTTCCTGCTCAGGTGAATGAGATCATACATTTGAGACCTGGGGGGTTTTCCAAGCTGGAAAGTCCAGTTATGCACACGCTGAGCCCGGACAGCCAGGGTGACACCCAGCCTTGCCAATATTTCAGCTTTTAGCATCACATAGTCTTTTGCTTGGTCAGGCTCTAGGTCATAGTAAGCTTTCTGCGATTCACCAGTTAACAGAGGAGCCAGCAGTCCAGCCCACTGATCCTTAGGCCACTTTTCCCTTTCAGCAGTCCTTTCAAATGTGGTCAAAAACACCTCTGGATCATCTTCTCCAGTCATTTTTGTCAATAAACGACTCACCCCAAATGACGCGGTATTAGTGGGACGGCTTTCCTCACTGGTCTGCGGACGTTGCTGCATTACTGCTTCCATCTGTTGTTGTAGTCTCTGCTCTTGCTTCTGCAACAGGTCTATGAAGCGGGCCTCAGATTGCTGCTGGGCTTGTTGCTGGGCTGCAAGGCTCCTTTGCAAACCTGCATTTGTCTGCTGTTGATTGGCATTTGCTAGAGCCAGCTGTTTCAGTATCTCCTCCATGCTGGCTTAAAAAAAGCTGCCACTGGTTCTCCACCAACTGTGAGGGGGTTAGCTCGGCAGCGGGTGTGTGTGACCCCCTGGATGGGCTCCCCACACAAAAACAGGCCCAGCAGACGGAGGTTGTGGTTTTCAAGATCAAAAGGGTGCCGTTTATTTCTCTATTTACAGTGACAAAAACACAGCAAAGCAAAAAGAAACATAAACAAAATAAACCCTGGTCAGCTTGACCTCTGACTAAACATGCAGGTTTCCTAAACTAACAACTGGGATCAGCCTGGTGCTGTCCTAGTCCCTAAGTCCCTGGTTTAGTAAATGTCCAAACAAATAGCCACACAGGCTTTGTCTCACCGCACAGGGGTTCACTCTCCCTAGACAGTCCACACAGGTCTGGTTCCAGGCATGAGCAAACACCTAATGAAGCTGGGAGTTTTTATAGAGGCCTTAAACGAGCTGACAAGCTTCAGCTGGTCTCATCAACTCCCTGCCTGCACGACGCCCAGCACTCTCCCTAGAGGTATGAATCGGCATAAAGCCTGAATCTGGGAGAAATATATCTACCCCCCTGGATGCAACCAGGTGACTTTACCTTCCTGCTGTCACAATATATATATATATATATATATATATATATATATATATACACATCCCTCCTTTGTGCAGCTACATCTCACTGCAGGCCATTAGTATGTCTGGAAGGCAAACAAGGAGAGGCAGACAGTCACATGGCAATAAAAGAGGGCAAGCAGGCTCTGTGTCTAGAGGCAACAGTGCTGCTGGTCGTGGACATGGTGCATCCTCATTAGAACGTGGCTGTGGGACACGCTTGTCCTTCTTTTCGGCAGCTGGCCATGTTGAGCCGCAACATGCCCAAGACTTGGTAGAGTGGATGACCAAGCCGTCCTCATCCTTCTCGTCCTCTCTCACCCAGGCTCAGGGTACTTTGTCTGGCAAAGCAGCTGCCAAAGCGGCCTCTTCCCTCGGCTCAATGGCATCAGTCACTCCTTCCCTAGCCCCACCATGTCCTCTTGAGGAGTCCCCCGAACTGTTTGAGCACAGGGTTGGGTACATGCTCTTGGAGGATGCCCAGCGTTTTGAAGGCTCCGATGATGGAAACCAGCTGGAGGAAGGCAGTAACGTGAGCCCAGAGAGAGGGGGTAGTAACGTGAGCCCAGAGAGAGGGGGTGCCCAACAAGGACAGCTATCTGGCAGTCATGTTCCCCCAGCTGCAGCATACTGCCAGATTTGCTCCAGTGATGAGGAGGGAGGGGATGATGAGGTCACTGACTCCACGTGGGTGCCTGATAGGAGAGAGGAGGAGTAGGAGGAGGAGGCACATCTCCAACGAGGCAGGATGCCCTCCAGGGGCCAGCTTAAGGGCAGCACACCGACTGCATCACACCGCAGAGCTCCGCATGTGCAGGGCGCTGCTGTCTCTGCGCGTTATTCCAAAAGTTCTTTGGTGTGGGCCTTTTTTCAGACGTGTGCAGCAGATCGCACCGTTGCCATTTGCAACATATGTCTAAAGCGTATCTCGTGTGGCCAAAACATCAGCCTCTTGGGCACCACGTGCTTGACCAGACATATGTCGACCTGCCATGCAGTCCGTTGGCAAGCTTACCTAAAAGACCCACACCAAAGAACAAAGCGCACCTCTCCTTGCTGCTCATCATCTGGGATCTCCAACTCCACTATACCTTCAGTCCTCTCTGAAACCTGCACTGAGAGGAATGAAGGTGTAGAATTAGGTGTGTCACAGCCAAGTACTTGCGGACAATCTGCTATCGGTACACAGACGTCCGATTGTACCTGGCAAATTTCCCTGCTCCAGCTGCTGCACCGCCGAAAGAAGTTCGCTCCCAGCCATCCACATGCCCAGCGGTTGAATGCTAAGCTTGGCTAAATTGCTAGCACTTCAACTGATGCCGTTTCAGTTGGTAGACTCTGCCCCCTTCCGTGAGTTTGTGGAATGTGCGGTTCCTCAGTGGCAGGTTCCCAAACGCCACTTTTTCTCACGGAAGGCGATTCCAGCTCTCTACCGGCATGTGGAAGGCAATGTCTTGGCCTCGCTGGACAGGGCGGTCAGCGGTAAGGTGCATATTACCTCATGGTACAGCAGGCATGGACAGGGATGTTACCTATCTTTCACGGCGCATTGGGTGACTCTGCTGGCAGCTGGGAAGGATGCAGGACAAGGTGCAGTAGTGTTGGAGGTTGTTCCGCCACCACGCCTCCAAAATGTTACTACTGGTGATTCTGACACACCTCTCTCCTCCACCCCCTCCTCTTATTCTTCCTCCATGGCCTCTACCTGTGCTTTGTCCTCGAACCAGCGGTGCTTTATAGGCATTCAAGGGGCTACGCAAGTACGCAGGCAAAAAGATGCCATGCAGTGCTTGAGCTGGTGTGCTTGGGGGACAGGAGCCACACTGGGGCAGAGATTTTGTCAGCTCTGCAGGGGCAGGCTCAGAGGTGGTTGACGCCACACCAGCTTAAGCCAGGAAAGGTGGTTTCCGACAAAGGCACCAACCTCCTCTCCGCCCTCCGACAGGGACAACTGACCCATGTGCCCTGTTTGGCTCACATCCTTAACTTGGTGGTGCAGCGGTTCTTGGGCAGGTACCTGGGCTTACAGGAGGCCCTGAAGCAGGCCAGGAAACTCTGTGGGCATTTCCGCCGGTCATATAATGCCAGTGCTCGACTGGCTGACCTGCAAAAGGATTACACCTTGCCCAATAACCGCCTAATCTGTGACATGCCCACCAGGTGGAACTCTACGTTGGCCATGCTGCAGCGGCTGCACACGCAGCAGAGGGCCATCAATGAGTATCTGTTGCAATATGGCACCAGGACAGTGTCAGGGAAGCTTAGATTTTTTCCTCACGCCAGTGGGCCATGATCAGGGATACATGCACTGTCCTGGCACCATTTAAGGAGGCCATGAGGATGGTGAGCAGTGACAGTGCATGCATTAGTGACACTGTCCCTCTTGTCCACCTGTTGGAGCACACGCTGCATGGAATAATGGACAGGGCACTTGAGGCAGAACAGAGGCAGGAAAAGGAGGACTTCCTTACCTCTCAAGGCCCCCTTTATCCAGACAGTGTTCCTGCTGGCCCGGCTATCACACAGGAAAAGGACGAGGAGGAGGATTATTGTGTCAGCATGGAGGTGGAGCCTAGCACTCAGCATCAGCAGCAGTCTTCAAAGGATCAATTACAGTCCCAAGACACCCATGGACTTGTACGTGGCTGGAAGGAGGTGGCTGCGGATCATGTCATCCTCAGTGACCCAGAAGACTCTGCACCAAATGCCTCAGCAAACCTACGCTGCATGGTCTCCCTGATCCTGCAAAGCCTGCGGAAGGATCCTCGTATTCATGCGATCAAGGAGAGGGGTCATTACTGGCTGGCAACCCTCCTTGATCCACGTTACAAGGGTAAGGTTGCGGACCTTATCTTGCCATCGCAGAGGGAGCAGAGGATGAAGCATCTTCATAAGGCCTTGCAGAAAGATCTGTGCAACGCGTTTCCAGAGACTGGGAGGTTACAAATTCCTGGTCCTGGACAACGTGTCGCTGAGGCTCCGGTCAGTCAAAGAAGGAGCGGTGGAGAAGGTGGCCGTCTGACCGATGCGTTCAGACAATTTTTTAGTACACAGCCCCAAGGTATGATCGCTTCCAGCAACCATCGCCAGCGTCTGGTTTACATAGTGCAGGAATATCTAGGGGCAAGATCAGACTTGGACACCTTTCCCACTGAAAATCCTCTGGGTTACTGGGTCTTGAGGATGGATCACTGGCCAGAGCTTGCACAGAATGCAATTGAGGTACTGGCCTGTCCTGCATCCAGCGTTCTTTCGGAACGCACATTCAGTGCTGCTGGAGGCTTTGTAACCGATCACAGGGTGCACCTGTCCACCGACTCATAAAAATTAATCAGTCTTTGATCACCACCAGCTACCAAGCACCTGATGCTGATGTAACCGAAGATTTTTTTTTTAAATGTCAGATCCCTTCATGACTTCCTATGCTCATGCTGAGTGACTATCCTCTTCGTCCTCAATGATCATGCTGATAGCTTGAAAGAACATTTTTGGTTCTGGGCACCGCCACCAGTGGCTAAGGCCCATTTTTCAGCCCCTGTTTAACAGGGGCGTGTAAATACAATGTTTGATGCAATACTTTGCAGCAGGGCTCATTGCTGCACTCCAAGTACATTATCTGTGAGGGGTTGCAGTGTTGTGGCATCAGCACCAGTGCCTAAGGCCTAATTTTTCTGCCCCTGTTTAACAGGGGCGTGTAATTACAATTTTTGATGCAATACTTTGCAACAGGGCTCATTGCTGCGCTCCAAGTACAGTATCTGTGAGGGGTTGCAGTGTTGTGGCACCAGTGCCTAAGGCACAATTTTTCAGCCCCTGTTCAACAGGGGCATGTAAATACAATTCTTGATCTAATATTTCACAGCTGGGCCCATTCCTGCGCTCACCAAGAGTAACTGTGAGGACTTACAGTGTTGTGGCACCAGCATCACCACCACCACCAAAGGCCCAATTTTTCCTATCACTGTTCAACAATGTCATGTAATTACAATTCTTGATCTAATAGTTCACAGCAGGGCCCATTCCTGCGCCAACCAAGAGTAACTGAGAGGGCTTACAGTGTTATGGCAACACCACCACCACCACCACCATTGAGGTGACAACAATGTCATGTAATTACAATTCTTAATCTAATATTTCACAGCTGGGTCCATTCCTGCTCCCACCAAGAGTAACTGTGAGGACTTACAATGTTGTGGCACCAGCACCACCACCACCACCAAAGGCCCAATTTTTCCTACCACTGTTCAACAATGTCATGTAATTACAATTCTTGATCTAATAGTTCACAGCAGGGCCCATTCCTGCGCCCACCAAGAGTAACTGTGAGGGCTTACAGTGTTGTGGCAACACCACAACCACCACCACCATCACCAAAGGCCCAATTTTTCTGCCCCTGTTCAACAGGGGCATGTAATTGCAATTCTTGATCTAATATTTCACAGCTGTGCCCATTCCTGCGCCCACCAAGAGTAACTGTGAGGACTTACAGTGTTGTGGCACCAGCACCACCACCACTACCAAAGGCCCAATTTTTCCTACCACTGTTAAACAATGGCATGTAATTACAATTCTTGATATAATAGTTCACAGCAGGGCGTTCCAGCACCCACCATGAGTAACTGTGAGGGCTTACTGTGTTGTGGCAACACCAACACCTAAAGGCCAAATTTCTGCAGAGTATATACGGCAGGCCCCTACTTTCAAACATCCAACTTACAAACGACTCCTACTTGCAAACGGAAGGAGACAACAGGAAGTGAGAGGAAATCTACCCCTAGGAAGGGAAATTCTCTCCTGTAAGAGTTAATATGGGAAAAAGGTGTCTCCTCTCCACTGATGCTTTATCACCAATCCTTGTTTCAATAAAAACCCCAAATTTTCAAAAAACATTTGTCATTGGAACGGAAAGTGAGGTGAAATGTTCTGAACAGGTGCACAGACAACAAAACAAATGTTACAGGGGTGATAACCCTTCCCTATGTTTTACAAAAAGCTTAAAAATGTATTTTTTGGCTGGAGCTACACTTAAAAAATGTACCTGTTCCAAATTACAAACAGATTCTACTTAAGAACAAACCTACAGTCCCTGTCTTGTTTGCACCGCCTGTATACTGCTGTTCAGAGTATATAGGGCCTTTTTTTAAATTGGGTGCGGGGTTCACCTTAATTTCCATACAAGACCCAAAGGGGCTGGTAGTGGGCTGGGGGGGGAGGGGTACCCATGCAATTTTTCTCAATGGTTTTCATTCATATTGCCGGGACCACACATTACATTAAAGCCGCAAGCAGTTTTAAATGACTTTTTTTCCTTTAGAAATGTCATTTTGTGCAGGGACAGTTCTAAACACCGGAAACACGTGCCACTTCACAGGCATACTTTAGACACCTCCCAGGTACGATATTTAAAGGAATATTTCATTTTTTCTTTTCACTTTATGCATCATTAAAATCACTGCTCTCGAAAAAACGGCCGTTTTTAAAACTTTTTTTTGCATTGATACATGTCTTCTGGGGCAGGACCCGGGTCCCCAAACCCTTTTTAGGACAATAACTAGCATATTAGCCGTTATAATTAGCACTTTTGATTTCAAATGTTTGCGTCCATTGTATTTAATAGGGTTCTAAAGTTCGCGCAAACTTTCGATCCGTTCGCAGGTTCTGGTGTGAACCGAACCGGGGGGTGTTCGGCTCATCCCTAATAGCCATCTGTGCCCAGCCAAGGTAAACCAGTTCATTATGATACTTCTTTTTAGTTCTATCTCTGATGATTGCAAGAATATAACTGTCAGATAAGTTTACTTAACCACTTCAATACCATGCACTTATGCACCTTCCCGCCCAGACCAATTTTCAGCTTTCAGTACTCTCACACTTTGAATGACAATTACTTAGTCATGCTACACTGTATCCAAACAAAATTTTTATCATTTTCTTCTCACAAATAGAGCTTTCTTTTGGTGGTATTTAATCGCCACTGGGTTTTTTATTTTTTGCGATATAAGCAAAAAAACAGCAATTTAAAAAAAAAAAAAACAATTTTTTTTAGTTTCTATTGTAAAATTTTGCAAATATGTAATTTTTCTTCATAAATTTGTGCCAAAATGTATACTGCTACATATCTTTGGTAAAATGAACCCAAATTAGTGTATATTATTTGGTCTTTGTGAAAGTTATGGAGTCTACAAACTATGGTGGCAATCACTGAAAATTTATCACATCTGATCACGCCTGATGTACTGAAGGGATATCTCATTTCTTGAGACACTAACAAGCGAGGAAAGTACAAATACCCAAAATTACCCCTTTTTGGAAAGTAGACAGTCCAAGGTATTTACTAAGAGGCATGGTGAGTTTTTTGAAGTTGTATTTTTTTCCCACAATTCTTGGGAAAATTTTTTTTTTTTTTTTTACACAAACTGGTCATATTAACAGTTTTTTTCTCTCACACAGCATATGCATAATTGCAACTACACCCCAAAATACATTCTGCTACTCCTCCTGAGTGTAGCGATACCACATGTGTGAGACTTTTACACAGCCTGGCCACATACAGAGGCCCAACATTGAAGTAGCACTTTCAGGCGTTTGAAGCGCTACCCCCAGTTAAGAGAGCCGCTGATATTGATTTGGGCCCTGCAGTGCACCGCTGTCAACCCCCGGCAATCGGCTCTAACCTCCCGTGGCACAGCTGGTGATAGAGAGATAGGACCGCGTGATCGCAACTGTTGGTGACGCAGTCCTATAACAAACATACACAGAATATACTTTAAAACTCCTATTAAAGTAAGCGGAACTGACACCAAATGTACTTTACCCAGATATTTTACTGAGGCTAATGGGCAAGTAATAAACAACAGTATAACAAGTTGCAGATCCCTGCAACAAACAGTAATAAAGATAAACAGAGTAATCAGAATAATAAAGTATTGCTATGCAACTCTAGCGCTGCCCTTTTACAGCTACTTCCCCTCATGGGTAGACTAACACCCAGCAATGTCTACCTATGCAGTCAGGCCTGACTGATCTAAATGGAAGTTCAGTGAAACAATATTTGCTAGCAATCTCTCGGTGGTGCACTTGAAGAACAACTTTGTAATCCCAACGAATAGTAAAGATAAAGTATCTGTCTTTAAACAGCTCTCACCACCTGGACAAGTCCAAGTCCCTTTCCTCCATCGATTCGTCTAGGAACAGGAATCCACCGACATCCAAGTCTTCAATCCTTCTGGTGTACTGCAGCAAGGAGGATTAGATGTCTCTAAGGCTCTGCTAGGCTGGCAGAGGGCTCTTTGGAAAGGAGCACACGGCCCAGGCTTCAGGCCTTGTGCACACAGCAGTTCAGCACAGAGATCCTCTTGCTAGGAGAGGGGTGTCCAAAGAGGCCTACCAAAACTCTGCCTCCCCTTTATAAAGTCTGCCCCAGCAGTCTCTGTTCTGGAGCAATGCACCCTGGGTGCTGCAAGATGTACTGGGAGATGTAGTCTCTCTCTCCTCTGCTTTCACTTCCATAATGTCTCTTTACTTCCTCCCGACTCACCTCTCACCTGGAACTTCTTGTCTCTCTGCATTAAAGGGGAACACCCCGCTACACACTCCCCCCACTTGAACTCTTTGGTCCCCAAAGATAAACTTCAACAAATACTGTTTACCATTTTGGACAATGTCGAGCATGATGTTGGCATAGGGAATTCCCACCAAAACTTTGGGATGGAACTCTCTTGCCCACAGGTCACACTACCATGAGTGGCCTGCCTAACTGTGCCAGAGAGTGAGCTGGGGTTGCCCTCCACCAAATGGACGGTGGAAGGATCAGGTTGTTCAACACTTCTCCTAGCCGTTACAACAGAGTCCTCTGAGCTCGTCCCCATTTGGGGGTAAGTTAGTTTCTTGGGAGGCCTGATGACTCTGCGAGCCCTCTGCTCTCTTGGTGCTTCTGACTCTGGCACCACAGGCTCTTCTTCAGGAGTAAGTTCAGGTAACATTGCTGGTTCTGGAACCTCTGATTCAGAAGTCGACTGACGTATGGAATCTCTAGAGTCCTCCTCAGCGCAAGTGTCAGGAACATCTTCCCAGTAATCAGCTGAGGGACTGAAGGGTATGAATTCAGTAGCCTCCGGATTCAGCGTTGCATCTGGGGTATCCCCTCCATTTGGGAGATCTATGGTGGACGTTCCCAGAGTCGAGGGAGGCCACAGCCAGTCCAGTTCTCCACCTTCTTCTGTACTCAATTGGGAGGCCTCCCCATCTTTGGCTCGAGAGGTCTGGGACCGAGTGTTCGGCCTAGGAATATCCAGGATAGAGGCCGGTTCAGGGGAGTCTCTCACGGGAGGTATTCTGACTGCCTCAGCAAGTGGGAGCAGGTGGTTCCGATGCCACATCTTCAGTGGACCCACCTTTCCTTCTGGCTTTAGTTTGTAGACAGGCAAACCGGGCAACTTCCTACAGACAACATAGGGCTCAGATCTCCACCTGTCGGCAAGCTTGTGTTTTCCAGGGACCCCCAGATTGCGTAGCAGTACTCGGTCCCCGGGCTGCAGATCTTGCACTCGAACCTTCAGATCAAAATTTCTCTTGTTGCGGGCCCCCCTTTGATCCGAAGCCGCCTGGGCTTGTTCATAGGCCACCTGCAAGCTACGTCTAAGTCTGTCCACGTATCCCTTGTGGGATGTAGCTGAGGTATTGTCTATAGAAGTGCCAAAGGCCAGGTCCACAGGTAGCCTTGCTTCTCTCCCAAACATAAGTCGATAAGGGGAGTAGCCAGTGGCGTCACTTGTGGTACAGTTATAGGCATGTACTAGGGCTGATATGTGCTGACTCCAGTGTTGCTTCTTCTCTGTTTCTAAGGTTCCCAACATGTTGAGCAGGGTCCGGTTAAATCTCTCTGGCTGAGCATCTCCTTGTGGGTGGTAAGGCGTGGTTCTGGTCTTCTTTATTCCTAATGAATCCAAAAGTCTTCGGATCAACCGACTCTCAAAGTCCCTTCCTTGATCTGAGTGGAGTCTCTGTGGTAGTCCGTAATGGACAAAATACTTCTCCATAAGTATCTTGGCCACGGTGGATGCCTTCTGGTCTTTGGTTGGGAAAGCTTGAGCATAGCGGGTGAAATGGTCGGTTATTACCAGAACATTCCCCAATCCACTCAGGTCGGGTTCGAGGCAGAGAAAGTCAATGCATACCAGATCCATTGGGCCTTGACTCTGTAAGTGGCCCATTGGGGCAGCTTGATGGGGTAGGGTCTTTCTCTGAATGCATCGTGCACAGGAATGGCAATACTCCTCTACTTCTGCCCTCATGCAGGGCCAATAGAACCGATTTCTGACAAGCTGGAAGGTCCTTTCTGCCCCTAGGTGACCATGATGGTCATGCAGGGCAATTAGTACAGTCTCTCGGTGCTTCTCTGGAAGAAATAACTGCCACTTATCTTCTGAGTCATCAGAGGGGCCCCTTCGGTAGACCACTCCCTGATGTACCTGTAGCCTGTCCAATTCCTTCCTCAACAGGCGAGCCTCCTTTGAGGGGTGATGTAGGAATTTGTTGGGATCCTGATTCTCCAGGGCTTCGAGGACCAATCTCCCCATGGGGTCTTCCAATTGGTCACACCTCAACTCCTTCTTGGACAGTCTCGGTAGGTTGTCTTCCTCCAGTTGAGTTACCCCACAATAGTGTTTGGGGACTCCTACCATGGTAACCCCTATTTCTTCTGCTCTGGAGCCTCCTCTGGCTTGGAATTCAGCCCCTTGACAAAGGGCCCGCACCCCGTCCGGTGCCACTTGGGTCCAATCTTCCCAGTCATTTGTCGTGGCATGAGACCTCCGGGACAGGGCATCTGCATCCCTATTTCCGGCTCCTGGTCTGTACTTCAGACTGAAGTTGAATCCAGACAATGCGGCCAACCACCTGTGTCCGGTGGCATCTAGTTTCACGGTGGTGAAGAGGTAGGTCAGGGGGTTGTTGTCTGTCTTCACAGTAAACTCTGCCCCATACAAGTAGTCTTTTAGCTTGTCTACTACCGCCCATTTGAGGGCCAGGAATTCCAGCTTATGAGTGGGGTAATTCTTTTCTGAGGGGGTCAGGCTCCTGCTCACATAGGCCACTGGTCGCAGTTGTCCTTCATGTTCTTGGTAGAGTACACCACCTAGACCCTCATGGCTGGCATCCACATGTAATTCATAAGGTCTGGTAGGGTCGGCGTAGGCCAGGACTGGGGCAGTGGTTAAGCTCCTCTTCAGAGCATGAAAGGCCTCTTCACACCTTGGGTTCCACTGATCTTGAACTGACTCACCAGGCCTCCTGGGCCCTGAGTCATCCTCTTCCCCTTCTGCCTTTAGCAATTCATTCAACGGGCGGGCAATCCGAGCAAACCCCTCCACAAACCTCCTATAATAGGAGCAGAACCCCAGGAAGGATCTGAGCTCTGTTACTGTGGTGGGTCGTGGCCAGGAAGTGACTGCTTCCAACTTCTCAGGATCTGTGGCCACCCCTTCTTCAGACACTATGTGCCCCAGATAGTTCACAGAAGACTGGTAGAACCGACACTTCTCGGGGGAAAGCTTAAGTCCCTCTTCGCTGAGTCTTCTCAATACTTTCTCCAACCTGGCTTCATGTTCTTCCAAGGTTCTTCCAAAGACAATGACATCGTCCAAGTACACAAGGACTTCTATAAGATTCATGTCTCCAACAGTCTTCTCCATAAGGCATTGAAAGGTAGCAGGAGCTCCAGACAGACCCTGAGGCATCCTATTGAATTCGAAGAATCCCACCGGGGTTATGAAGGCTGTCTTCTCCCTGTCTTCTGGGTGCATAGGGATTTGATAGTACCCACTCTTGAGGTCCATCACACTGAAATATTTGGCTCCAGACAAACTTTGTAGGGCATCTTCTATCCTTGGCGTGGTGTATTGGTCAGGGATGGTTCTCCTGTTGAGAGTCCTGTAATCGATACAAAGCCTCAACGACCCATTCTTCTTTCTGACCACCACGATTGGGGAGGCATAGGGACTTCTAGACTCCCGGATCACACCAGTCTTCTTTAGTTCTACAAGTTGTTCCCTCAGATCCTCCAGATCTGCCAGGGGGACCCGCCTGACCCTCTCTCGGAAGGGCTTATCTTCTTGGAGGCGGATCCGATGGGTGGCACTTCTTGCACACCCCACATCGAATTCATCTTCGGAAAAGATCTTCTCCCACCTGGTCAGCTGGGCCTTGGCTCTTTCTTTCCAAGCCCTGGGTAGGTTCGGGTTTTCCACGGACAGTTTCTCCCAAACATCTCCTCCGTCACCCGTCCCCTTGACTTCGGACCAAGTGACCGGGGCAGCAGGGCTCACCTGACCAAGCAACACTCTGGCAGGGATCTCCATGGGTCCTCCCGTAGTGTTCCTAACACTCACCGGAACTCTGCCATGGGCCTTCTTCAGAGCCTTGAACGGAATCACTTCTGGTATCACTTCCAGGCCTGAGGACTCTTCCCTTGGGTCTGATTCCAGCATGACAAAGGGGCCAGGTTGTTCCCACGAAAGCTTCACAGTGGCCCTAAGACAGGTTACTTCTCCGGGCTGTAGCACTACTCCTTCTCTGCCAAGTCTCCACACCTTCCCTATCCCCTCTCCCGGGGTCTTCTGCTCTAAGACCAGTCGTTGGTAGGCCGTCTTTAGCATGGGATGGATTTTGGTGGCTGAATGGTTTCTCTCTTTCACTAGAGGGGTCAGGAGTCTCCTGACTAGATCCGTGTTTGTCCCAATGATCAGGGAAATCTTGCTGGCTCCAGGCGGCCGGGGACACACAACTGCCAGGGTGTCAAACACTTCAGCCTTCCCAGCCACGGATGGGTCGAAAGTCATCTTTATGGGCAGGTACCCATCATAAGGGAAACTCTGGGTTCCAAGTCCCCATATCTCCAGCTCTTCTATCTTCTGGATAGGCAGATGACTCAAGTGCCTATCATAGAAGTCCCGGTATAGTAAAGTCACCTGTGCTCCGGTGTCCAAAAGAGCTTTAGTATAGACTCCTTCCACTTGAATGGGCACAGTAGGAGACGGGCCCACCAGTTCCTTTGGGTATGGCCGGACTGGGGTCACCTCTTTTTTTTGGCTTTCGACCCTTGCCCTGCTCCTTTTGGACTTTAATTTTTCCTGAGCCTGGCATGCATTGACTTTCTCCCTCTCAATGGGGGCACAAACCCGCTGAGGGATGTTATTGTTCCTTTTAGGTGGATGTTCCTTCTTTGGGGTGCTGTACTTCCACTGAGGGGTCTTGCCCCCTCCCTCTGGGGTACAACTTGGTGGGGGTGTACTATACCTCCTCCTAGGAGTTTTGTCTCCTCCATTCTTGGCCTTTTTTTTTAGTTTGGAGCGCACTGAAGATGATGGGCACCCGGTTGACTCCTTCACCGGGGCCCTTTGGAGTTTCCCGCCGGCTTGCAATTATCTGTTCTCTTCTTCTTTGGGCTGGAGCATTAGCAAAGTGGCCACTCCCTCCGCAGTTATAGCAAATCACCTCTTCTCGGTCCTGTAGGGAGGCCGGTGCTGAGGTGTTCGGGAACAACTCCTTTCTTGGGCTCGGTTTCTCTCGTCTTCTCTGATCTTTCTCCATCAAAGAGGTCAGCATCTCCAACACTTGGGCCATTTGCGATTTCAGAGTGTCAACCTCCGCATCTCTTTCTGGGCTCTTGACCGAATGGACAAACACTGGTACAGGTGTGACATTCACCTTGGCCACCTGCTGATCTTCCTGCAGCGCCTCTTCGTCCCTAATAATTTTTATTAGATCAGAGTAGGTTAGTGACATTCCTCCTCCTGAGGTTTTCAGGTGCAGCCAGACCGGGTCTGAGCGCCGCGCTCCCCTCATGATCTGCTTCATGCGTGCTTCATCTGCATCTTTGGGCAGCATTCCCTTCTTCAGTACAATCTTGCATAACTGCCTGTTCAGCCTTCTAACATATTCTGACAGTTTCTCATTCGGCTGCTGGAGAGTGTGTTCAATTTGATAAATCATCTCTGACACCTTCTCCAGCTGACCAAACTCTTCCTGCAGCATGGCCAGGCAATCTTGAGCTGTACAGTTTTCATTTCCAAACCGGAAGCTCCTCACCGCTTCTGCCGCGGCACCTTTCAGACTTTCTAAGACTCGCTGTCTCTTCTGTGCCTCAGGCACCTCCCATGCTTCTACTGCCTGCAATGCCTGTTCCACCCAAGTGTCAAAATCTTCCTCCCCCGCAGGGACGGGGAGCTTCCCTGAGAAGGTGCTAAGCTTCCGGTAACCGGCCTCCACATGCACCGTACTGCTTTTCTGGCACTTAATTACAAGGTCTCCTAGAGCATTCAACAATTCAGGCCCTATAGCGGCCAGCGGTGATCCCGGGCTTAATAGTTCCTTAAGCTTTTCTGCTTTAGGGGATAGTGGTGGAGATAATTGTGGGGGTGATGGCTTTGGTGTCTGAAACCATTCTTCCTTCACTGGCAGCGTATGTATCAAGTGATAGATCTGATTATCTATGGCTTGTATACTCTGACTTTTAAAATGCTCTGGGATTTCCTTTTTCCATTCTACCAGTGCGTATGTAAACGAGATCACTGGATCTGGCCTAAAATCCATCACCCATGCTTTGTGGCTCGGAGACAGTAACAATACGAGCTGTTTTATCTCCTCTTCCTTCCATCTTTCCCCCGGGAGTACAATGACTACCGCCGCGGTTGGATCGGCGCCAATCGCTGCGCACCACTGTGACATTGCCAGCGGGTCCATGCTGGTACTTCTGACCGGCTTGATTGCAGCGTGCAACGTACAAGGATCCCGGACTCGAGCCCCCACGTGAAGCGCTACCCCCAGTTAAGAGAGCCGCTGATATTGATTTGGGCCCTGCAGTGCACCGCTGTCAACCCCCGGCAATCGGCTCTAACCTCCCGTGGCACAGCTGGTGATAGAGAGATAGGACCACGTGATCGCAACTGTTGGTGACGCAGTCCTATAACAAACATACACAGAATATACTTTAAAACTCCTATTAAAGTAAGCGGAACTGACACCAAATGTACTTTACCCAGATATTTTACTGAGGCTAATGGGCAAGTAATAAACAACAGTATAACAAGTTGCAGATCCCTGCAACAAACAGTAATAAAGATAAACAGAGTAATCAGAATAATAAAGTATTGCTATGCAACTCTAGCGCTGCCCTTTTACAGCTACTTCCCCTCATGGGTAGACTAACACCCAGCAATGTCTACCTATGCAGTCAGGCCTGACTGATCTAAATGGAAGTTCAGTGAAACAATATTTGCTAGCAATCTCTCGGTGGTGCACTTGAAGAACAACTTTGTAATCCCAACGAATAGTAAAGATAAAGTATCTGTCTTTAAACAGCTCTCACCACCTGGACAAGTCCAAGTCCCTTTCCTCCATCGATTCGTCTAGGAACAGGAATCCACCGACATCCAAGTCTTCAATCCTTCTGGTGTACTGCAGCAAGGAGGATTAGATGTCTCTAAGGCTCTGCTAGGCTGGCAGAGGGCTCTTTGGAAAGGAGCACACGGCCCAGGCTTCAGGCCTTGTGCACACAGCAGTTCAGCACAGAGATCCTCTTGCTAGGAGAGGGGTGTCCAAAGAGGCCGACCAAAACTCCGCCTCCCCTTTATAAAGTCTGCCCCAGCAGTCTCTGTTCTGGAGCAATGCACCCTGGGTGCTGCAAGATGTACTGGGAGATGTAGTCTCTCTCTCCTCTGCTTTCACTTCCATAATGTCTCTTTACTTCCTCCCGACTCACCTCTCACCTGGAACTTCTTGTCTCTCTGCATTAAAGGGGAACACCCCGCTACACGTTCTACAAGCATAAATCGCACATATCCTTTCTCAACCACCTATTACACTTTTGAAGGCCCTGGAGCACCAGGACAATGGAATTTTCCACAAAATGACCCCATTTTGGAAAGCACACACCCCAACGTATAATCTATAAAGCATTATGAGTCTTTTGAACGGTTCATTTTTTTCCAGAAGGTTTTGGAAAATGTGGAAAAAAAATGAAAATGCATTTTTTTTACACAAAGTTGTCCATTTATAAGATATTTCTAACACATAGCATATACATAGCAAAAATGACACCCCAAAATGCATTCTGCTACTCCTCCTGAGTATAGCAATACCACATGTGTGAGACTTTTACACAGCCTGGCCACATACAGAGGCCCAACATTGAAGTAGCACTTTCAGGCGTTCTACAAGCATAAATCGCACATATCCTTTCTCAACCACCTATTACAATTTGAAGGCCCTGGAGCACCAGGACAATGGAAATTTCCACAAAATGACCCCAATTTGGAAAGCACACACCCCAACATATAATCTATGAAGCATTATGAGTCTTTTGAACGGTTCATTTTTTTTCAGAAGGTTTTGGAAAATGTGGAAAAAAAATGAAAATGCATTTTTTTTACACAAAGTTGTCCATTTATAAGATATTTCTAACACATAGCATATACACAGCAAAAATGACACCCCAAAATGCATTCTGCTACTCCTCCTGAGTATAGCGATACCACATGTGTGAGACTTTTACACAGCCTGGCCACATACAGAGGCCCAACATTGAAGTAGCACTTTCAGGCGTTCTACAAGCATAAATCGCACATATCCTTTCTCAACCACCTATTACACTTTTGAAGGCCCTGGAGCACCAGGACAATGAAATTTTCCACAAAATGACCCCATTTTGGAAAGCACACACCCCAACGTATAATCTATGAAGCATTATGAGTCTTTTGAACGGTTCATTTTTTTCCAGAAGGTTTTGGAAAATGTGGAGAAAAAATGAAAATGCACACATACAGAGGCCCAACATCCAAGTAGCACCTCCAGGCATTCTAGCAGCATTAATTGCACATATCATTTTCTGACTACCGATCACATTTTTGAAGGCCCTTCAAATATCTAACACATAGCAGGTACATACCAAATAACAAAAGATTACCTGTGGTTTTAGAAGTGCAGTGGTCCACAGAGGAGAGCATCGGTCCAGGCAGCAGGCAGGGATGAGGTCAGCGACAGCAAAAGCAATCATCCAGGCAGCAGGCAGGAATACTGTCCATAGTTCGCACAGGCAGAGATACTGTCAGCACAGCCAGAGCACAGCCAAAGCACAGGTCCAGGTAGCAGGTAGAGGTGTCCCGGCAGAAATGCTGTCCAAAGTCAGTAGAGGCAGCAGGCAGATATATGGTCAACACAGCCAAAGTATTGGTCCAAGCAGAGGGAAGAAACATGGTCCATAATGTCATGGGTCATTACAGGCAGTAATATGGTCAGCACAGCCAAATTATTGGTCCAGGCAGCAGGGAGGACCATCAAGCTTAGAGCCAGGGGGACAGGGGTAGAGGCTTCTCCCACCCAAATTGCTTTGAAGCCTCTGGGCAACCAGACCCTGTTCTTGGAGCACAGAAAATGAAAAACTGGTTTTCTCTACTCAGAACGCTATTCTGAAGCCCCTCACATATGTGAGACCCCTGTGTACTAAAAGTAGATGGCCAAAAGATCAGTCCAAGTGGCAGGCAAAAACATGGTCGATTAACAGGCCAAGGTCGGTACACGTGGAAGTCAGAAACATGGTTTAAATCGGCAGGCAGAGCTATTGTCTGTAAACAGGCTGAGGTTGGTGCACGTGGAGGTCAGAAACGTGGTTTAAATTGGCAAGCAAAGACACCGTCTGTAAACAGGCCAGGGTCAGTTAATTAACATGGAAGGTAGTTAGTAACATGGTAGCAGGCAAATGGGGAAATGGCAGTCTGTTAATAATAAGGGGAACTAATGGATGTATGATAATTTTTGAAGCAATTTCCGATGCACAGGCCAGGTTGGGAGGGACAATCGGGACAATAATAGCTGGTGTCTCTTCTTACTCCTCCTCTGCTGCATACACGGCATTTCTTTTGGCGTCTTCTTCCAGATTCTGTGGGGGGATGCTAAAGGGATAGTGTCGCTCGTGAAGCCGACTCACACTATCAGAGCGAATGCTTCCTGGGGCGGGATCTTGTTGGTAAATGAGGGCATCGATGATATCTTCGATATATTGGAGGTAGTGGAGTTGGTGATTTTGAGTTGCTTTTTGGTAGCAGACAAACAAATTAAAAAGGGCCATGTGAAACAGGTGAAACACAACTTTTTTGTGCCAATAACGGGACTTTCTGGTTGATAAGTAGGGCTGTAGCATCTGGTTGTTTAAATCCACCCCCCCATGTACAAATTGTAGTCGTGGACACATTCGGGCTTTACAATGGAGCCGCGTCTTCTTGGGATCTCCACCATGGTGTCATTGTGGATCGTAGAGAGGATGTGGACATTAGAGCTTTCTTTTGGTGGTATTTAATCACTGTTGGGTTTTTTATTTTTTGCGCTATAAGAGAAAAAAGACTGAAAATTTTGTAAAAAAATGAATTTTTCTTTGTTTCGGTTATAAAATTTTGAAAATTAGTATTTTTTCTTCATACATTTTGGCCAAAATTTATACTGCTACATATCTTTGGTAAAAATAAGTACAAATTGGTGCATATTATTTGGTCTTTGTGAAAGTTATAGAGTCCACAAGCTATGGTGCCAATATCTGAAAATTGATCACACCTGAAGTACTGACGGCCTATCTCATTTCTTGAGACCCTAACATGCCAGAAAAGTACAAATACCCCCCAAATGACCCCTTTTTGGAAAGAAGACATTCCAAGGTATTTTGAAAGAGTCATTGTGAGTTTTTTGAAGTTGTCATTTTTTCCCACAATTCTTTGCAAAAATCAAGATTTTTTTTTCTTTTTTTTTTTTCCACAAAATTGTCATATTAGCAGGTTATTTCTCACACACAGCATATGCATACCACAAATTACACCCCAAAACACATTCTGCTATTCCTCCCGAGTATGGCGATACCACATGTGTGAGACTTTTACGCAGCGTGGCCACATACTGAGGCCCAACATGCAGGGAGCACCTTCAGGCGTTCTGGAGAACCCAGGCCAATTCTGACATTTCTCTCCTACATGTAAAAATCATAATTTGTTTGCTAGAAAATTACATAGAACCCCAAAACATTATATATGTTTTTTTAGCAAAGACCTTAAAGAATATAATGGTGGTCATTGCAACTTTTTATCTTGCACGGTATTTGCGCAGAAATTTTCTAACGCGTTTTTTACGGGAAAAAACTGTTTTGTGCCTAAAAGAAAAAAAAAACAGTAAAGTTAGCCCAATGTTTTTGCATAATGTGAAAGATGAAGTTACGCCGAGTAAATAGATACCTAACATGTCACCCTTCAAAATTGCACACGCTCGTGGAATGGCGCCAAACTTCGCTACTTAAAAATCCCCATAGGCCATGCTTTAAATATTTTTACTGGTTACATGTTTTGAGTTACAGAGGAGGTCTAGGGCCAAAATTATTGCTCTCGCTCTAACGTTCGCAACGATACCTCACATGTGTGGTTTGAACACCGTTTTCATATGTGGGCGGGGCTTACGTATGCGTTCACTTCTGCATGCGAGCTCGCGGGGGCAGGGGCACTTTAAAAAATATATATATATTTTATTGTTCATTTTACTTTATTTATTTTAGTTTGACATGTTTTTCCGGCCCAAATTTTTTTTGATCACTTTTATTCCTATTACAAGGAATGTAAACATCCCTTGTAATAGGAATATGGCATGACAGGTCCTCTTTACAGTGAGATATGGGGTCAATAAGACCCCACATCTCACCTCTAGGCTGGGAAGCCTGAAAAAAAAACAAAAAAAAAACAATCCTGGCTTTGATCGTAGCGGTGAGTCGGTAGAAGCACCGGAGGGCAGCGGGAGGGGGGGCATCCCCTCTCACCTTCCGTAAGAGCGATCAAGCGGTGGAACAGCCGCTATGATTGTTCTTATGGTGCAGGGAATCGCCACCTGAAAAAGCGAATATCTGAATGATGCCTGTAGCTGCTCCCATCATTCAGATATCTCCGCACAAAGTCAAGGGCGTCATATGACGGCCGGCGGGCGGGAAGTGGTTATTGCAGAGTATTGCCGGGTATTGAGGAGTATTGCGGAGTATTGCCGGGTATTGGAGTATTGCCGGGTATTGCGGAGTATTGCCGGGTATTGCGGAGTATTGCCGGGTATTGCGGAGTATTGCCGGGTATTGCGGAGTATTGCCGGGTATTGCGGAGTATTGCCGGGTATTGTGGAGTATTGCCGGGTATTGTGGAGTATTGCCGGGTATTGTGGAGTATTGCCGGTATTGTGGAATATTGCCGGGTATTGTGGAGTATTGCCGGGTATTGTGGAGTATTGCCGGGTATTGTGGAGTATTGCCGGGTATTGTGGAGTATTGCAGGGTATTGAGGAGTATTGCGGAGTATGGCAGGGTATTGCGGAATATGGCAGAGTATTGCACAGTATGGGCAGAGTATGGGCAGGGTATTGCACAGTATGGGCAGGGTATTGCAGAGTATTGCACAGGGTATTGCAGAGTATTGCACAGGGTATTGCAGAGTATTGCACAGGGTATTGCAGAGTATTGGCAGGGTGTATTGCAGAGTATTGGCAGGGTGTATTGCAGAGTATTGCACAGGGTATTGCAGAGTATTGGCAGGGTGTATTGCAGAGTATTGCACAGGGTATTGCAGAGTATTGCACAGGGTATTGCAGAGTATTGCACAGGGTATTGCAGAGTATTGGCAGGGTGTATTGCAGAGTATTGGCAGGGTGTATTGCAGAGTATTGCACAGGGTGTATTGCAGAGTATTGCACAGGGTGTATTGCAGAGTATTGCACAGGGTGTATTGCAGAGTATTGCACAGGGTGTATTGCAGAGTATTGGCAGAGTATTGCACAGGGATGGCTGAGCAGGGATGGATGGATGGCTGGATCTGTGACTGCAATTGTCACAGATCCAGCCCACAGCTGACATGGGGGAGGGAGCGGACATGATCCGCTCCCTCCCCTCTCCTCTCACACTGTACCGATCGGTACAGAGAGGGGAGGGAGGAAACCGGCGTCATCACAGGACGCCGGTCTGTTTACAAGTGATCGCTCCGTCATTTGACGGAGCGATCACGTGGTAAACGGCCGCGATTAGCGGCCATCTACCGTGATCCGTGATGCGCCGGGTCTTCCGGACCCGGCGGTCACGGACATATCCTGGAGCGCGCCCCAGGGGGCGCGCGGGAGCAAGATTCTGTGAGGACGTCCCTGGGACGTCCACTCAGGATAACTCGACCGCTCTGTGGACGTCTTTTGTACATGGCGCGGTCGGGAAGTGGTTAAGGTACCGCAGGCCGGGGTTTGTTTACTGTAAAGGTGGCGAAAAAGGGGCAGGCTGGTATAATAATTATCAACATATAAATGGTAACCTTTTCCGAACAGGGGGTATGCCAACTCCCAGACAATTTTCCCACTGGTTCCAATATATGTGGGGCAATCACGGGGCTGGAGCTGGGAGTCTTTGCCTTCGTAGATCCTGAATTTGCAGACGTATCCAGTGGCTCGATCACATAATTTATTTAATTTTAACCCATACCTGGCTCTCTTGCTTGGTATGTACTGCTTGAACTGCAGTCGGCCGGTGAAATGTACGAGGGACTCGTCCACACAAATTTTTTGGTCTGGGATGAAAACTTCTTCAAATCGCTGGGAAAAGGCATTGATTAGGGGGCGTATCTTGTACAATTTGTCGTAGTTGGGATGATCTTGGGGAGGGCACTGTGAATTGTCATTGAAGTGGAGAAAGCGCATAATCATGTCGTATCTTTTCCTGGACATGACAGCGGAATATATGGGCATGTGTTGGATGGGGCGTTTGGACCAATATGAATGGACTTCGTTCTTTTTTGTAAGCCCCATATTGAACATAAGGCCCAAAAATAATTTAAATTCCTCCAATGTTAGACGCCGCCACTGGAACATGCGGGTGTAGGAAGAATCGGGGTTGGCAGCAATAAATTGGGATGCATACAGATTCGTTTGATCCACTATATTCTGCAGCAAATCTTGTGGGAAAAATAAACAAAAATAATCAAATTTAGAAAAATTTGTAGTGTCGGGCTGCACACCTGGCTGTGCGGTGAAAGGGGGGATGATAGCGGATCCTGAGTTGGCAGGCAACCATAAGGGGTTTGCCAGGGCATCGGGAAGGTAGGAATGGGGCTGGATTCTTCGGGTTGGGCGTGCATTTCCATTACTTGTACTGGGCTCCTCTTCCTGGGGTATGGCGCTGCTGGTGGTGGGCAGTTCTCCTGATCTTGGTGCTGATCTTGGTGCTGATCTTGGTGCTGATCGCATTCTTTTGGGAGGGACGGTTTCCTCCGGGGACTCGGACTCTGAGCCACTATCCTCCACTGGCTCGTATTCCGAACCAGAATCAGATAACGGGAGCTCCCCGCTGCTCTCATCATCCGACATGGCAAGAATGGCATATGCCTCCTCAGGTGTGTAAACCCTTTGGGACATTATGGCAGTGCTTATTGGTGGGTCTGTGTAATGGTACTGCTGGTGGTAGTGGTGGCGGTCTGTGTGGTAGTACCGATGGAGGTATTAGTGGTGGGCCTGTGTGGTGGTACCGATGGCGGTATGGGTGGTGGTACCAATGGCGGTACAGGTGGTGGTGGTACCGATGGCGGTACGGGTGGTGGTGGTGGCGGCGGTACCGATGGCGGCACAGGTGGTGGTACGGGTGGTGGTGGTAGCAATGGCGGTATGGGTGGTGGTGGTACCAATGGCGGTACAGGTGGTGGTGGTACCGATGGCGGTACAGGAGGTGGTGGTACCGATGGCGGTACGGGTGGTGATGGTACCGATGGCGGTACAGGTGGTGGTACGGGTGGTGGTACTGGTGGTGGTACCGATGGCGGCACTAGTGGTGATACTGGTAGCGGGCCTGTGTGGCAGTATAGATGCTGGGCCTGGTGGCGGTACTAGTGGTGGTACTGGTACCGATGGCGGTACTGGTAGCCAGTGTGGCGGTACCAATGGCGGTACCGATGGAGGTGGGCCTGTGACAGATGATTGACAGATGGGCTGATTGATTGACAGATGGGCTGATTGATTGATTGACAGATGGGGTGATTGATTGACAGGTGGGCTGATTGATTGACAGATCGGCTGATTGATTGACAGATGGGCTGATTGATTGACAGATGGGCTGATTGACAGATGGGCTGATTGGCTGGGCTGATTGATGTGCTGGGCTGTGTGACAGATCCTCTTTATGGGGGGGGCGTGTTGTGCACTGTAAACTTATGTAGACAAACTACACTGAGCTAACTTACTGATCTCTTCTCTCTCCTCACAGATCGGTGTGTGAGGAGAGAGCAGGGATCAGGTAGTAACTCCTGTGGAGTTTGTTTACATTTGTGACCGGCTGTGATTGGACACAGCCGGTCACGGGGTAAACAGCCAATTCATTGGCTGTTTACTCTGATTGGGGACGCTCTGTGTCCAAGGGACACTCGCCTTCCCCGATCCCCGCTCTGCAAGCCTGTGGCGGCGCGCACGGAGCGCGCCGCCGAGTCTGTTTTGACAGGTGATCGGCTGTGACTTTGACACAGCCGATCACATGGTAAACAGCCAATGAAATTGGCTGTTTACCATGATCGGGGAAGCGCTGTGTCCGAGGGACACATGCCGTCCCCGATCACCGCGCTGCGCGCCCCCGCGGGCGCGCGCATGGCATTATCCTGCAGGACGTCATATGACGTCCAGTATGGATAATGCAACCACTTCCCGGACGTCAATTCACTATTGACTGGGCGGGAAGTGGTTAAGTAACCGTGGTTGTTGGAGCCAATCCCACCACCTGGCAAAATTACAATATTCTCTGAGGTGGCACCTTCTTAGGGAATGCATAGGTTTCAAGAGTCCCCACACTTCTTACCTTAAACTGCCTGCTGCTCCAGCTCATTATGGGAAAGTTGTGCAGTAAACCATGACCTGTATTGCCATGCTGCTACCTCAAAGTATGCGTACTTAGATAATGCCACTGTCAGGGACTTACCACGACTGGACACAGGAACGCGCTTGCGCGGGTGCACGCCTCTTCGGCACGTGTGCGCACGCATATGCGCGATCCACCGCTATTGCGCACGCATATGCGCCATCCTCCACAGCTATTGCGCACGCACATGCGCGCGCGCGCGCTGAACGCTGTTTGGCGCCAATGAGCCTTTAAAAGGACAGCAGCTGCACTCATGCAGTGCTGTTTGATCTGCAGCTTCTGAGTATCTCTACCCGCATCTGCTATCTGTTTACCTGAACGACCCGGCTCTGCTGACTCACCTGTTATCTCCAACCCTGACCCCGGCCTGTCTTGACTCTGCTACTACTGCTTGCTGTTCCATTGCCAGACCTCTGCCTGCTTATCTGACCCTGCTCCAGTCCTCCGCATTGCTCTGCTGGACCACCCGATCTGACCTGGCTTGCCTGACCCTGCACCTGCCTGCTACTTACTCTGTGTGTTACCGTGTTAGCCCGGCTTATCTCTCCCTGCTTCAGCCTGCTACTGATCCTGCTGTCATCCACAGTTCCAGCCAAATCTGGAGGATCATCAACCAGCTACAGCGTCAACCACCACAGTCTCTACAGGCACTCCTACCCCGCTGTGTTCCCGAGACCACTGTTCCCACTCCGGTGGCTCCTGAACCAGAGCTGTATGAGAGGTCTTCTCCTACGAGTCAGACTCATCATCGGAGGTACGTAACAGCCACATATAGGAAGGGCATAAGTGACACCACACAATAAGGGAAGACATTGAAACCTTCATAGGAAATTTATGGACTGTTTTAAGGTAATTAGGCTTTTTGCTTTGCAAGGGAATTTCCACTTTCTCTGGGAGGCCAACTATTCTGACATTGTTCCAGTGTAGTCTGTTCTCCGAATCCTCTGCTTTGGAAATATTGGCATTAATCTTGTGGGTGGCAACTTTAATTTCAGTGTTAAGAGGGGAGGTGGCATCTTCTAAATCACTCCCCTAATTTTCCTGGGTAGTGGTGCGCTTTCGCACCTTCTGTGAGTCATGGTGAATTAGGTAAATATCTTTCCTCATGGCTTGAATTTGCCCAATGAGCATGGTGATAGAAGCAGAATATTGCTGCACGCCAGCATAAACATTCCTTGGTGTAGGCTTAGGGTGCCCTCTGTCCTCCCCAACCCCTCTAGATGGTTTAAAAACATGCAGCAGCAGTACTCACGCCTTGCTGTGTAATTGAGGGCCATTCTGCATCAGCCATCAGGGCATCAGCTTTAGCTTTGGCAGTGGCTGTATTAGGCTGCAGCAGAAGTCCATCAGCAGTGGTGGCAGAAGAAGTAGAGTTTGTTCAGGTCCCTGTATGGGCTCTGATTCCTGGAAAATCTCTCTTGGGGGGAGGCTGCAGAATCCTTTGCCTTTTTCCTCCAGGTAGACCTAACCGAGTGAGGAGGCAGCATGATGCCAGAGCCATCTTGGACAGCTGGGTCTGCCACCTCCCTCTCTGTCTTTTCTCCTCATCATCATAAAGGAATGAAGTATTAGAAGTACCAAAAGAGACAAAAGAGAGAGGTTCAGCCAAGGGTCTACCACAGATGATTGCAGGTGGAAATAGTGAGTTTAGCAAGGGTATTAGTAGGATAATTGTAGGATGTATAGCCAGAGTTTTTCAGCCTCCTCTCACATCTTACATGCTCAGCTGGCCAACCCCCCCCCCCTCCCTCATTGGATATTTTTTGCAACATGTTTTGTTTTTTTACCCCATTAAATATGCTAGGGAAATTAGGGAAAACTCCCTTGAAAATTAAACTTCCTATTTGCCTTTAGTAAATCATCCTGCTAGTGTTGTACTCTCATGATTTTTACATTATGCAAATTTTTCAAGTCAATTAATAACTAATAATTTAAAATAAGTCTCTATAGTAAAGGTGAATTAAGACCTTAGAGAGTGTTCTATAGTAAGATCAGGGAGGGTTTATAAATTTTTATGCCATTCCCAATGCCTGAGGGCTGAGCCTGTTTGGAAAATAATCTATTAGCCAGATTGAATTTTATTGGGTGGTTTCCATCGTTTTTCCCTATGACAGGCCTGCAATTACAATAGTAATCCAACCATATTTTGGCATATTTTATGTTTAAGAATGATGATTTATTGGCTAGATTGTGCTTGCTAATGTCTGTGGGCACTGCAATATGTATCTCAAGACAAAACGTTTTCTTCTAGTTTTGCGTATGTAATTAATAGAATTAATGTAAGGTACTCTAGCTGTCTGTGTGCCTGCTAGGGAGATTTATCCTCTCTTAAGCCTCATACACACGGCCGGGTTTCCCGACGGGAAAACTGTGAGGAGAGCTTTTGGCCGTGTATATGCTCCATCACAGTTTTCCGACAGGAAAACTGCCAGAAAAAAGTTCTCTTTTTTTCCCGGTGGACTTTTTCCCGGCAGTTTTCCTATGGGAAAAACTGCAGTGGAGCATACACACGGTCGGGATTCCCGACCAAAGCTCTCATTGGAGTTTTCCCCACGGGAAAACCTCTCGTGTGTACGGGGGAAAAGTTACAGAGCAGATTCTCGGTTCCCCCCCCCCCCGGATTTCCGACGGATATTTTCCCGTTGGGAATCCCGGTCGTGTGTACTAGGCATGATCCATTCTGGTCACCACTGTCATTGAAACTGAAAGTGAAGGAAAATCCAATATTTTGAGCTGCCATAAGAACAGGAATAGAGAGCAAATCTTTCTAATGGGTCACTTGGTCCAGTAACAGCTGTGTAAAAGGAGATTTTTCTCACTTTGGATAGATTTCATCTCACTTCCTATTTTGTCTACAGGACAGGGAAAGATGGTAAATCTCTTGAATGGAACACATATGGCAAAGATAACAATCCTTACAGAGGATTTAACCATCCCCTACTCTATTCAAAGTGAAAAAAATGGGTTTAGGTATTTTTTTAAGTGAGCAAAATGTAATCTACTCACAATAAGAGCAACTTTGTTAACATGATTGTTCTAAACACATCAACCAGATCATCTATACAGAGGTCCCCAAAGTTGTCCAAAAAACAGCTAACAAACTAATTCTACCTACAAAAGTTCTCAGAACTGATCCAGTTAATCTTGATGTTAGTTCATTAAAAAAAAAGCTATAACATACTAAGCACAAAATCATGATTAAATATTAACCTATTAAAATGTAACCTCCTGCTCAGATTAGCAATTGCCTGTATTTAGGCCACACATTAGACACAAACATCTTAGTTCATCTGTAAATTTATGTTACGGTAAATGTTATGCTCTTAAATACCAATAAATAATAGCATCTAAAAACAAATAAAATCATAATGAATCAAAACTTCCGGAAATTCATAGATTATATACATGTCACACCAATACAGACTCTACCCGACCAACAGCGCATAGAATCAAATGTTTGAGCCAGTGTAGAAATATCATAAACAGGCAGTCCCTGGGCTACGAACAAGATATGTTGTGTAGGTTTGTTCTTAAAGTGGTTTTAAAGCCTCAAGCTTTTTCACATTAATGCATTCTATGCATTAAGGTGAAAAGTCTTCTGTGCTGCAGCTCCCCCCAGACCCCCCCCAGCTTTTTCTTACCTGAGCTTGATCCGATCCAGCGCACGATCGCAGTGCCTCCAGACTCTGCCTCTCTCCTCATTGTACAGATTGATAGCAGCAGGATACATTAGCTCCCGCTGCTGTCAATCAAATCCAGTGACAAGGGAGCGGGGGGAGAGGCCGAGTCCCGCTGTCTGTGTCAATAGACGCAGCAGCGGGATTCGGAAGAGAGCCCGCACGGGTGCCCCCAGGGAAAGCAGCTTTGCGTGGGGGCACCCAATGAGGAGGAGGGCCTGGAGAGCTGGCGGGAACCCCAGCAGAAGAGGATCTGGGCTGCTCTGTGCAAAATGGGGATAGGCATGTTTGTTATTTTTAAAAAAAACGAGGGTTTACAGCCCCTTTAATTTGAATTTGTATGTAAGTTGAAACATGTACATTTTTTAACTGAAACTCCAGCCAAAAAAATATTTTTAAGTTCTGGATAGCATAAGGAAATGTTCACACCCCTGTAACGTTTGTTTTACTGTATGTGTCCCTGTACAGAAGATTTCACCTCACTTTCTGTCCCTGTAACAATTGGATTTTGAAAATTGCGGGTTGTCGTGGAAACAAGGATTGATGATAAAGCTTCAGTGGAGACACATTTTTCCCATAATAACTCTTACAGGGATGAATTTCCCTTCCTAGGGGTAGATTTCCTCTCACTTCATGTTGCCTCAGAGACAGGAAGTGAGATTAAATCTTTATAATGAGGGTACAGACAGTTGTAAAAACCTCACAGTTGCTCTAACCCCACACCGTGCTAGCCAAGACTAAAAATAAAAAGATTTGCATGGAGTTCTACTTTAAATGCAATTTGGACAGATGCTTATCTGAACATATTATTTATTTTTACTTGTGCATGTAAATGCTTACACATTTTCAAATACTGTACAGTACAACCTTGAACAATCTTGGTAGAGGATGATGGACATGTTTGAGAGGATGAAAATTATATTAGAGAGTCTGAGTCTGATATAAGGCTCATCAGCAGGACATGTCTGCTTGTTGTGCATCCTCAGCCCACAGTGGTCCCTGATCTTCAGAGTTGTCCAGCAGCGTGGGATCCAGTAGCTGGCAAGATGGCCATCTGAAGGTTTCTGGGACCAGCGTGGAGCAGAAGTGGACAGAAGTGACATCTCGCTGCCCCTGTTTGTAAGTATGAGTCCTATGTAAGTCGGATGTATGTAACTCCAGGACTGCCTGTATACTCCAATAGCAGAAAAACTGTACTTCTTCAGCATTTCATTTCACAGATAACCATGGCTTGAAGATCATATGTTTTCAGATGTATATTGGGGTTGGATAATGAGCAGGGCATGTATAGTCTTTTCTCTCTAGTTCATAGCCATGGCTTCCTACCAGTACTGGTATCAACGGCTGGTCACTGACTGTTTTTTTTGTGTGCCATGTCTATGCTTTTGAAACTCACTTAATGATGTTGTCCCAATGACTAATTCAGTTTGGTTAAGCATTGCTCTGGATTTCTAATGATAAAGTAAGAGGGTCCCTTTCACCGCCGATATATTTTTTGAAAATCATGAAAATGTTTAGTTAAATTTTTTTTCTGTCTTTGCTGTTAGGGTTAGATGAGACACAGATATATGGCAAGCCAAAATATTTTACCTTTCTCTGTTGTGAAAATAGGTCTCTTGGGAATCCAATTATTATTTTTACTGCCTTGAATCCTGGGTGCTGCCGCTTTTCTGAGGAAGATTGCCATATAAAGGGATCTAAGGTGGGTTGATTAAAGACCTAGGGAATTATGTGCGACATGCTGGGCTTGCAATTGCTGTATTCTATTTGCAGCTCTGCACCTGCCTTATCAATCCTGCAAAGGATTTTGGTGTACAAAAGATTTGGGTTTCAAAATAAACTATGGTATATGTAGCGCAGACATAAGTTTAGTGGTGATCAATCTGTTGTGACTATGGACCATCAAAAGCAATCTGTTGCATTATCTACAATATAAAAAAATATCTGCAGAAAATGTGAGGCCCCTGCATAATGGCCACTGCAGAAACTCTGGAAAACTAGCGCTGGGCTTTAATATAAACTCCAGAATCACTTCACACAATGTTCAGCTGGCAATGTAGTGCACAATATACACAAAACTGTTTTCAGCTTAAAGCTCAGGTGTGAATGGGGCCTTAAGGCAGGCTTTTGTGGTTATTCTAATCAGTGCATATCACGGTAAAGCCTTCTGATAACAGAAGGTACTCCCATGTCTCATTCGATCACATATCCTAAAAACAAGTGAATTATTCCCCATTTTAGAACAGAGGACTGAGCCATGCAAGCTATTCCTTTATGCCCTAATGTCCAAATGCACATTTAGAACCGCTGGAGTATAGTGCAAATATAGCCTGATATTATAGAGCAATTAATTACAAACTGCATACAGTTATTTCACTAGGAAATACTATTGTGGATATAATAAGGTTGTCACTTGTTGGATGACTCTGGTCACAGCACTCTTCACCTTCCTCAGTCATCTTGTGAGAAGGCTTTAGGTGCTTGATTTATACTCGGGCCCAGGATGTTATGCTCTATATTTTATGACTGTGCCAGAGGGTCAGATGAAAGTCGAGGTTAGACCAAAGGTCATAATGGTTACCCAGAAGCTGAGCCAAAGAGTGAATCAGGAGCATAGATGGGGTCAAGACAAATGTCAGTACTTGACAGACCACCAACCAAGAACCATAACTGGAATGAACAACAAAAGTCAAAGCTGAGGGTGAAAGTGAAGGTCAAAATAGGGAGAACTGTTTTGGGGCTCAGAGCCAGGACAGTCAGGCCAAACTACACTCTGTCAAGCAGGCATGTTGATGTGCTTGAGAGCTCATGCTTTCTTTGGTGCTTACATCAGAAGGAAGTAGCATAAATTAATGGTGAACATCAGACCAGGTAATACGTTTCCAAACTCCTTACGAGATTTAGTAATATGGTGTAGTTGGAGAATCTTTGCAGCCATAACAGCTCTAAAAGATCCTGGCCTTAAAAAGAAGTCTGATCCTTCAAATGCAGGGTAGTATTTACTGCATCAATCAGGTTATAAATCTCTTGTAAATAAGTCATATGAAATTAGACTGTTAGGAATTAGAGATGGCAATACAAGCCTCAGGCACAGTAAGAGATGGAGATCCAGAAGGATCAGAGATTGAGAATCTGCTGGGGAGGGCAGATTGCTCCAATAATTGTCCACAAAATTGAAGAAAAGCATGAAGAAAATGTAAGGGGCCATGTAGACACTGGGGAGGTCTCGACTACAACTGACAGAGCTGAAAAAATCTCCAGTGAGGATGACCCTATTATAATAAGGGTCCCAGGATCTAGGTTACAGGTGTTGTTTTCTTCTGGGGATACAAAGATATTGCCTCCAAGAAGTAGTAGGGAAGTATTACCTGAGGTCACCTGTTGGATTTTAAGAGGCACCCAATGCAAAGAAAATTTACAAAAACAGTGAGGCCCAAAAATTCATATCAACCTTATCTGAGCAAGCAGTCTGACCGGCCAAAGAAGTGAAGACAGTGAGTATTTGCCCCTACCCCCCTCCCTTCCTGATAGTAAGCCACATGTCCACATGTCCAGTAGTTGTGAAGGGGGTAATATCAGAATCTGGTAGCCCTCTTTAGTATAAAAGGACATCCAGATATTTAGCCCCCCTGCTTCGTAAATGAGTAAGGAGTAAATAAATACACCCACACCATGACAAAGTATTTTATTTAAAAAATTCCATGATGTCCATCATCAATCACGTCCAGCTATGTAAATCCAGTGACAATCATAAAAAAGCACCTTCCCCAGTTGATCCCCTGACACAAATAAGACAATCCTGCATTGCACTCTTACTGCAACCGACAGTTGACCGGGTGGCTGTGGTTGTCATTGACTAAATATTATCAGTGAGAATATTTGGTCAATGACATAACCCTGGGATGCCTTGCCTGCTGGCTTTTTTGCAAGGGAACTTTCTTCCACTAATAACATAAGATTTGTGCTTGACTTCAGAGAGCAACATTTAAACACTAAAACACCTATATTTTTTTTTAATAAGGAAAACAGGATTTTTTTTTAACTTAGGTTTTCTTTCCTTTATATAGTAAGAAAAAT
This sequence comes from Rana muscosa, assembly GCA_029206835.1. Classification (NCBI taxonomy): domain Eukaryota; kingdom Metazoa; phylum Chordata; class Amphibia; order Anura; family Ranidae; genus Rana; species Rana muscosa. Next base: position 197,795,794 of record CM055117.1, read on the forward strand.
CCCTTATCTGAGCAAGCAGCCTGACTGCCCAGAGTAGTAAGGGACAGCAAACGTGTGCCCCCCCCCCCTCCTGAACCATACTAAGCTACATGCCCTCAACATAGGGAGGGTTATTTGCCAAGTTGGTCCCTGGAAATGCACCCTCTCCTCATGTTGATAAGGAGAAGGGCCTCATTCCCACCAACCTGGCCAAGTGGTTGTGAAGGTCTGCAGGGGAGGAGGGATTTATCAGAACCTGCTAGCCCCCTTTAGAATAAGTGGGCTCCCAGATATTCGGCCCGTCTTTTATGGGAATGAGTAAAGGGTACATAGTTACTCATACACACAAAAAAAGAAGAAAAAGTAAATAGAAACACCTACACTATGACAAAGTATTTTGTTAAAAAAACAGTATGTTCTGCAATGTCCTTTCATCATCAATTATGTCATCCAGCGATGTAAATCCAGCATCAATCATGAAAAACTACACTCTGTGTGACTCCCTGACACAAATACAACATTCTGTTCCCATTACACTGATAGTTCAACAGCCGTTTGCTGGCATCATCGACCAAATATGGTAATGAAAATATCTGGTCAATGACATTGTTTGTTGGCATTGGCTTGTTTACAAGGGAACTTTCTTCCACTATAACGATAAAATCTGACTTGGCTTCAGTGGGCAACTGTTAAAGGCTAAAAACACCTATATTTATTTTGTAACTATCTCAATGCCAGCATGTTTTTTCTATTCCAAAAAATTGTGACAAAAAATAAGATCACGGTTTATAACAATTTTTTTTTCTTTTTTAATTAGGTCTTCTTTCTTATTTTTTTAATAGTAAAAAATAAAAAAAACATCCCCGTTTTTACTAAAAAACAATAAGAAAAAGCTCTATTTTTCCCCAAAAATTATATAAAATTCAGTGCAGTGGTGCATGACAGGGCAATTGTTAGTCAAACTATGATATCACTGAAAACTAAAAAAAATGGGCTAGACACTAATCCCTGGTTCACACCGGTGCACCCTTGAATTTGCACTACTTCAGCACGGTTTCAAAGCCACACATCAGTGCGATTTGTAATGCCGATTTTCTTGCGGATTGCAAATTCATTTAACAGAAGTAACAAGTCGCAATGAAATCGGTAAAAAGTAGTGCAGGATCCTTTTACATAACATGAGTCGCGGCAATATGAACAGTTCCATTACCAGCAATGGGGTGCGACTTCTTATGCAATTTGGAACTGTCAAATCTCAATGACAAGTCGCACCGATGTGAACAGGGGCTTAGGGAGTGTAACATCTACTGGTCGAGAAGTGGTTAAAAAAACATGTAAGGCCCCATGCACACGAGACGCCGGTGCAAACTCTGCTGAACACACGTTTTTAAAGGCTAAAACCGGCGTTTAAAAACGCCCGTTTTGCCGCGATTTTAGCGGCGTTTTACCGCGTTTTACCGCGTTTGCGTCTATAGGCGTTTAGTTAAGAAACATCATAAGACCCTCCCTAAGCTCAAAAAACATGATTATTTAACCATTTCAGCCATTTTGGGAGACCAGCAGCTGAGAGAGCAGCAGTGTACTTGTATTTAGCGTATCACTTGCCACATCATCTGCCACAAGTTGTGAATTGTCCACTTGCCACGTCACCTGCCACGTCACCTGGCCACAAGTTGTGGATTGTCCACTGGCCACATCACCTGGCCACGTCACCTGCCACAAGTTGTGGAATGTTCACTTGCCACGTCACCTGCCACGTCACCTGGCCACATCACCTGGCCACGTCACCTGCCACAAGTTGTGCATTGTCCACTTGCCACGTCACCTGGCCACGTCACCTGCCACGTCACCTGCCACAAGTTGTGAATTGTCCACTTGCCACGTCACCTGCCACGTCACCTGGCCACAAGTTGTGGATTGTCCACTTGCCACATCACCTGGCCATGTCATCTGCCACGTCACCTGCCACAAGTTGTGGAATGTTCACTTGCCACGTCACATGCCACGTCACCTGGCCACGTCACCTGGCCACGTCACCTGCCACAAGTTGTGGATTGTCCACTTGCCACATCACCTGGCCACATCACCTGCCACAAATTGTGGATTGTCCACTTGCCACGTCACCTGCCACATCACCTGGCCACGTCACCTGCCACAATTTGTGGATTGTCCACCTGCCACGTCACCTGCCACTTCACCTGGCCACGTCACCTGCCACAATTTGTGGATTGTCCACCTGCCACGTCACCTGCCACTTCACCTGGCCACGTCACCTGCCACAATTTGTGGATTGTCCACCTGCCACGTCACCTGCCACAAGTTTTGGATTTTCCACTTGCCACGTCACCTGCCATGTCACCTGCCACAATTTGTGGATTTCCACCTGCCACGTCACCTGCCATGTCACCTGGCCACGTCACCTGGCCACGTTACCTGCCACAAGTTGTGGATTGTCCACTTGCCACATCACCTGGCCACGTCACCTGCCACAATTTGTGGATTTCCACCTGCCACGTCACCTGGCAACATCACCTGCCACAAGTTGTGGATTGTCTGCAGTGCAATGCAAGCAATTACAGTTTTTTTCATATTTTTTTGATGGTTTTTCATCATTTGCCATCATTTTTGAGATTTCTAATGTAAAAAAATAGGTCACCTTTAAAAACGCTAATAAACTAAATCGCGGCAAAACGCCGGTACCGCGTTTTGCCGCGTTTAGCCGCGTTTTGCGTCTGAAACGTGGAAAACTTTTGCGTCTGAACCCATTTTTTTTCTTCTGGAAAAACGAGGTTAAACGCAACTGCCTAAAAACGGCAATAAACGAGACTGTGTGCATGGACACATAGGATAACATTGAATGGGTTCAGGAGCAGTTGAAAAAAGTGTCCAACTGCCTCTGAACGCGCGTTTAACAGCAAATAACAGCGTCTCGTGTGCATGGGGCCTAAAAGTTGCTGCATGCAACAGCTCTGCTGGGCTCATTTCCTTTTGTCCAGTTTCAATGAATCAGTTTCATTGTGCTAAATTCTTTGACCCCATGTACACGGGACGCTGTTAAACTCGCGTTCAGAGGCAGTTGGACACTTTTTTCAACTGCCCCTGAACTCATTCAATGTTATCCTATGTGACTATGTACACTGTCTCGTTTATTGCCGTTTATATGCAGTTGCATTTAACCTCATTTTTCTGAAAGCAAAAAAATGGGTTCAGACGCAAAAATGTCCACGTTTCAGATGTAAAATGCAGCTAAATATTTAGTTTATAAGCGTTTTTAAAGGTGACCTATTTTTTTTACATTAGAAATCTCAAAAATTATGGCAAATGATGAAAAACCATTAAAAAAATATATTTAAAAAAATGTAATTGCTTGCATTGCATTGTGGAAAATCCACAACTTGTGGCAGGTGACGTGACAAGTGGACAATCCACAACTTGTGGCAAGTGGACAATGCACAACTTGTGGCAGGTGACGTGGCAAGTGGACAATCCACAACTTGTGGCAGGTGACATGGCCAGGTGACGTGGCAGGTGACATGGCCAGGTGATATGGCAAGTGGAAAATCCACAACTTGTGGCAGGTGACGTGGCCAGGTGACGTGGCAGGTGACATGGCCAGGTGATATGGCAAGTGGAAAATCCACAACTTGTGGCAGGTGACGTGGCCAGGTGACGTGGCAGGTGATGTGGCCAGGTGACGTGGCAAGTGGACAATCCACAACTTGTGGCAGGTGATGTGGCCAGGTGACGTGGCAAGTGGACAATCCACAACTTGTGGCCAGGTGACGTGGCAGGTGACGTGGCCATGTGACATGGCCAGGTAACGTGGCAAGTGGACAATCCACAACTTGTGGCAGGTGATGTGGCAAGTGGACAATCCACAACTTGTGGCAGGTGACATGGCCAGGTGACCTGGCAAGTGGACAATCCACAACTTGTGGCAGGTGAAGTGGCCAGGTGACGTGGCAGGTGACGTGGAAAGTGGACAATTCACAACTTTTGGCAGGTTACGTGGCCAGGTGACGTGGCAGGTGACGTGGCAAGTGGACAATTCACAACTTGCGGCAGGTGACGTGGACAGGTGGACAATCCACAACTTGTGGCAGGTGACGTCGCAAGTGGACAATCCACAGCTTGTGGCAGGTGATGTGGCAAGTGACACGCTAAATACAAGTACGCTGCTAATCTCTCAGCTGCTGCTACTCACTCTGGTCTCACAAAATGGCTGAAATGGTTATATATAATAATAATAATACTGTTTTTTGAGCTTAGGTAGGGTCTTATGATGTTTCTTAACTAAACGCTTATAGACGCAAACGCGGTAAAACACAGCTAAACGCGGCTGCTATCACGGCAAAACAGGCGTTTATAAACGCCGGTTTCAGCCTTTAAAAATATGCGTTCAGCAGAGTTTGCACCGGCATCTCGTGTGCATTGGGCCCTAACACACCACATCTCACCCTTCATTACATTTTTTGTCATTGAAAGTAAATGCATTTTATAACAGGAAAAATTTAGTTATCCCACACTAAAATGTTTAATAAGACTTTTAAGAACGAGATGTCCTGGTTCTTTCCATAGCCTGGGTTTAAAACAGCATGCTCTTTCTTTTTGATTTCACTCAGCACCAGTAAAAAGTAAATGATCCCCTTTGATATTGGCTATGAATCTGCATTTGGTCATCGGTGTTCTGCTAAAAGATGTACGATTAGTTAGAGATGCTTAATGTACCATATAATGATTTCCCATCCTAAATTAAACATGCTTGAGTTTGAAAACTTTGTTGCTAATAAATATTTAAAATTATATTGCTTGATACTATCCCCCTATATGCAGCAGATAATAAATAAATTAGACTTTCCCGTTCATATAAAACACACTCATTATTGCATGAACTAATGATTTAATGATTTCAGTTTATGCTTTTCTTAGTATGTGTAAAATAGAGAATAAAAGGACTTTCCCACTATGATAACTATTTTTGAAAGTATGATATTATGGTCATACAATGTATTATTCAAATAAAATACTTGTAAAACATAACGATCATTTTTTACATTGTATTATTCAGTTAAATAATAGATGAGAGTTTCTTCAATGTTTAAGAAATGACTAGCTATACTTTAATTAACTGATACTGTTCTTTTATCTCTGTGGTCCCCAGCCTTCTATTATAACAGTTTCAGCACCTTTTTTTATGGTGAAGTTTTAAAATGGTTCATTAAGGAATAAAATATTGTTACACCTGCCAAGACTTCTGAACATATAATGATACAAACCCTATGAGAGGTGATACTCTACCTCCTACTATGCTGATTTCCATGGACAATACTATCGGCTCCTTTGATAAAACTCAATGTTTGAGCTAATGCTTTTATTTAAAGAAGAAAATTACACCTAATGCCACGTACACACGATCGGAAATTCCTACAAGAAAACCGTGGATTTTTTTCAGACGGAATTTTGGCTCTAACTTGTGTTGTATACACACGGTCACATAAAATTACGACCGTCTGAGTGCGCATGCGCGGAGCTCAAGGGATGGCTGCCTGACCCGTGAGCTCCGTCCCAGCCTTCCGCAGCGGTGTCCATAGCGGCGCACACAGCGTTTTTACACTCCCCAAAAAGCCACAGCTTATCAAGGGGAGATCGGGGGAACATCGCCAGACACTTTTTTTTCTGTTCTTAGAAGATTTGGGGCCGTAATCCGTAATTCTAATGTCGGCTGGAAATCCAAGATGGCTGCCGCACCTCAGATCTCGGCTGCAAATACATCTTGCCTCACAGACCAGAGACAGGCTGGATACTCCACAGCATCCATTATCTCCTCTGGACCTCAGGGTGTTTCTCCTCAGGTATACACTGTCTCTCCACATTCACCTGAGACCCCCAATACCTGCTTTCTTCCAGACTGTCCCCCTGCTATTCAGGGACAATATACAGCTAACCAGGCCTTTCCTGTTACCTCAGGAGCTCCTCATAGAGATGACTCATATCAAATGGCTGAATTATTTCAAAAATTCTCTGACCTCTTGGACAAGGGCCTAGCACAGACTGCTGATAAAATCACAAGGGATTTAAAAGCTGACTTTCAAAACTTAGGTTCTAGAATTGACTCCAAAGAATTTAAAATGGAAGAAACTATTGCTGCTTCTAACCAAAATATGAACCATATTCACACAGTGCAAGAACAGCTGGATTTGGCTATAGCTAGAATTGATGAACTTGAGAATAGGTCCCGTAGATATAATATCAGGATCAGAGGTCTCCCTGAAACGGTTTTGGATATTGCCAATGCAGCCCAGGACTTACTCAGAACCATTCTTCCTGATGCCCCTCTCACTCGGCTGGAACTAGATAGAGCCCACAGAGCCTTAGGACCCCCTAGGAAGGATGGAAAACCTAGGGACATTATTATTAAACCCCATTTTTATTCGATAAAGGAGGAGGCTATGAAGCTGGCTAGGGCATCCCCATAATTAACATACCAAGGCCACCCAATACAATTATTTGCGGACCTATCTCCATCTACTATTCAGCGCAGAAGGGCTCTGAAACCTTTGCTATCAGTCCTGATAAAGAAAGACATCAGGTACAGATGGACCTTCCCATTTGCTGTCAAGTTCTCAGAGAATGGAAAAACTCACTCCTTTTCCAATTTCCAGGATGGTGAACGACTACTTCTACAACTAAAGCTAATATCCCAGGAGGCAGATATAGATCAACAAAGCGCCCAACTCCAACTAGTCCACAATCCAATTTATGGAACAAAGGGAAAACAAAGAAAATAAAGGACAATGGCCCCACTTGATAGAGTGACACTTTTGTTTTTTTTTCACCTCATCTTTTCCTTGGTCCTAGAGTCCAAGCACTTTCCCTTCTTGGAAATGAAAAATATTTTTTTTTCTTTTTTTTTTGGGTTGTGATCTCCTTTATATCACCACTTAACGTGTACCCAAGGACTTTTCGTGGTCCTCATTGAATTGTTATGTTATGTAATTTTTTTTTTTTATATAGTTATAGTTCTGTTTTTCACCTCCTTTCAGGTGCCTCTTTACCAGACTATATTTTTAAAGTCTACAGTTTTACGAATTAGATTAAATTTCATCAGTTTTTTTTTTCTCTCCCTTATCGGGGGACATTTTACGTCTTACAGTTTATAGATTACAAAGCTGTGTTGCTCATTTACCTTTTTCTAAAACTTTATTTTTAGGGCGCCCTGCGGAGGGCTGGCACACATGTGCCTCGGCCTCTCCCTTGGAGACCAGTAGGACTCTGAGGGACAGGTTGTCTGAGCCCCTAAGGCCAGACAGTATCTTTCTTGATTACAAGGCCCTGGTTTATATGCTAGGAGATTTTTTTCTCTTCCTTTTTCTTTCCATTCTTTTCTCTTTCTTTCTTTCCTTTTCCTTCTCACATTTTTTGACTTATCATTTTTTGTACATGCCTAACTTGTTTTTGCATCATAGATTTTCTACTATCATTTTCACAATTCTCTTGGAGCGACTTACTTTCCTACGGAGGAAGTCATTGAGACTAAATCTGGATGGAAGACCTTTGAGGGTGAGTGGGGACGACTGCGATAGGTGCATCCTTCTTGGCTTTCATGGCTAACACCACACAAGCTACTCTAAAGCCCCGTACACACGACCGAGTTTCTCGTCCAAAACCGGCAAGAAAAGTGCCGCGAGAGCTTTCTTGTCGAGAAAACCGTTCGTGTGTATGGTTTTACGATGAGAAAACTGCCGTGAATCTCGACGAGAAAATAGAGAACCTGCTCTCTATTTTCTCGTCAGGATTCAAGATTTCCTCGTCGTGTTTCTCGTCGGCCTGTTTTGTGACGAGAAAATGGTTCGTGTTTATGCTTTTACGACTCTTCCAAAAGCGCGCATGCTCAGAATCAAGTATGAGACGGGAGCGCATCTTCTGCTAAATCAAGCCTTCGTAATGGAGATAGCACATTCGTCACGCTCTAAATTATTGCATCGTTTAAATGTTGTGCATTGAAATCTTCTTTAGAATGTTACATTAATCAAAACGAATGAACTTCTTTTGCTGCTGATATTCACACAGAGTTATGACTATGTTTTTTTAACCTTTTTCATGCTGCTCTTAAGAAGATTTAGGTGTATTATATCGTGCAAGATCTTCTGAATATTATACTGTTTTAGATTTTTCAAACAGATGTTAATTGTAATTTGGCAATGTTTTGCTAGTGATCTCCCATTGTATATTTGATTTTTTTTTTTTTGTAAATTTTACACCCTATATTTTTTAAATTATTTTTTTCTTGTTTTTTTTGGGGTTGTTATCTGTCCCTTTTTTTGGCTGTCAAATGTATCTGCTTACTCCAAAGCTAAATTAAAAAATTGTAAAAATAAACATAGTCAAGTATGAACTTAAACAAAAAAACCATTTATTCATGTTTTGTAAAAAATAAAGAGAAGGCAGCGCTGGAGAACCTGCTGCCATTTGTGCATCCCAGGAACCCCAGAGCACACATCAACCCTGTGTGGACACTAAAATTGGGAGCTTGAGAAGGCCAACAGTTCTGAGCACAATCTGATGCTGGCCTCCCAGAGGTCAGGAACAGCAGCAGGTGATATATATGTCCCAAGTGTGTGGTACTACAACAGGCTGCCTTCTGTCCAACCACAATGAAGCAAGGCCATCACTTCCTCGTCTTCTTGGCAGCCTTCCCTGCAGCCTTCCCTGAAGCCTTCCCTGCAGCCTTCCTTCTTTGTGTGGCTGGAGGCTGGGCCACTGGAGGGGTACTCCTGTCAGGAGGAGGAGGAGGTGGAGGAGAAGGGGGTGGGGCAGAAGAAGAAGGTGGAGGAGGAGGTGGAGGAGAAGGGGGTGGCGCAGAAGAAGAAGGTGGAGGTGGAGGAGGAGGTTGAGGAGAAGGGGGTGGGGCAGAAGAAGAAGGTGGAGGTGGAGGAGGAGGTGGAGGAGAAGAGGGTGGGGCAGAAGAAGGAGGAGGAGGTTGAGGTTGGGACAGTTGTGCGACCTCACATATGGCCATATTGGGGGTAATTTTCTCCATCACCCCCTTGTTCAGCAAAGTGATGAGCAGGGGCTCGCATAAGAGGCGTTGCTCCATGCTCATCACCTTGAACTTTGCCTCCACTAGGCCGGCAATGGCCTCTTCAGGGGATGTGGGCTCCACCTCCTGGCTGCCACTGGGCCCTGCCACCTCCTGGCTGCCACTTGGCCCTGCCTCCTCCTGCCTGACAGTTTCCAGACCCTCCTCCTGGCTGATTTCATCCTGTGTATGAAAAAGGGACATAGTTTAATATTTTGGTTTATTATTTTCATCCAACTTTCAGATCCTGATTGTAGCAATTTGAATGTAAATCAATAAAAAAATTCAAAAAATTTACAACTACATCAGATAGACTATTTAGCACCCAATTTAGGCCAGACTAATGTCTAGAGATCTTGATTTTGTGTGTGGAACACAAAATAGTTTTTGTCATCTTGACATATTTTTCAAACATTAGGTTTATCCCAATACATTTTCTATAAATACTATACCTGGCTTCAGATGGCCAAATCAGGTTCATCCAGGATGGCTGCCTCCTCTTGCTCCAGAGAAGGCTCAGGTTGGCTGCAGGGAAGACTGGGGGGAAGAGTGGATAGTGATGGCCTTGCCTCAATGTGGTCATCCAGAAAGGACATCCTGCTGTAGTACCACAAATTGGGGACATACACATCATCTGCTGCTGCTCCTGACCTCTGAGAAGCTAGGACCTTAGAGCGTTCAGTCCGGTATGTGCCTCTCAAGCTCCCAATTTTAGTGTCCACCTGTTTTTCTGTGGCTGTGGGCACCTTGGTATGCACAAATGGGAGCAGGGTCTCCAGCGCTGCTTTTCTCACCCCTTTTTTTTATGTATGGGGTTTTTGGTTTCCCACAGAGCGGGCAACTCCCTTACCCGGTCTATAAATTCCGCAAGGAATTCTTTGTCGCTAATAAAGACGTTCATATTGGCTCTGCAAGTAAAATAAAAATTATATAACTAATGTGAGGCACACAGTCTAACCTCCTTAAAATATTATTCACCATATATATCCTCCAACATTCTCAAGACAGTATAGGGCAACAATTTTTCAAAGTCACAAATTCACATACCTTCGTTCGCACGTCCGTCACTTGAACTCCTCTCTCCGCACACCGAACGTAGTATAGTCACATGTGTGTTTGCTATATATACACCACGCATGCGTCAAACTACGCACACATTGCTCCGCACACGTCGCCCGCCCATGACATTCTAACTAACATCTTTTCCCCGCCCCTTCTCATTCGGCGCGCAGACAGATATGGCAGATTTACAGCAGGTGTCTGATAATTCCTCAAATAACGAGGAGGAGACAAGCCCGGAGACTGAGGAAACGTCACGACCAGGGAGGAGATTCAAGGCATCTAATATGTCTTATGGGGAGATAGCGGAGATGGTGGACATCTTGCTAAAGTCGGATTATGACGCAAAGCATGGGCCGTATAGCAAACCAAATAGAAGGAAGGCCAAAATCATGAAGAAAGTTGTGAAGAGTCTGAAGAAGAATTTTGGGGTGAAACGATCAAATGAGCAGCTCAGAAAGAGGTGGTCAGACCTCAAACTGAGGGAGCCGGAGCAGTTAAGGAGCATTAAGAGAATGCTAGGAAAAAGTAAGTACTTTTGAAACTTTTATGCTATTAATGTATTTCTCAACTTACATGTTGCTCCATGTTTTTTTTTTTTACAAGTGTACTCCCTTCCAAAATGTCATATTTTGAACTTGGTTGGGCACAGTAAGCGTTCGTTACAGACACATCGTTCGGCCACTATCCTCGTTTTTTGATTATTTTTCAGGCTCAAATTTAATTACACATCTGCCTGTTTTGATAAAATTGTTGTTCTTACATTGTTGGCTAGATGATGTGTTTGTAAAGAGAATGAAATGCAAACTTTAATCAGTGTAAAGGAGAGGACACTCAGCACCTGGTTCCACATCTGTACTTTTGAGCACTATAGTGTGTGCCACCAGAACCACCTTTTTTGGGGGTCCCACACAGGTGCATCAGTGAAATTTTGTGGTGCCTCCATGTCTCAAAATTGACAGCCAAAGGTGAATACTAAACATATTTTTTAGACAAAATAATGTCTTCATGTGGAAATTCTGCACAAACAGACACTTTTACCCCACTTCCAAGCAATTTAGCCTGTTTTTAGATTTCATAGAGAATTTCAGTGTGATAAATAGACCTTTTGTTTGATTCTCATAGGGGAGAGAAGACTGGGAGGAGAACACTCCAGGGAGCACAGGAACCCCACAGCTTCGAAACAACCCCAACCTCACAAAGACCCACAACCTAAGGATGTTGAGGAAGTTGAAGAGGTGGAGGAAGGAGAAGTGCAGGAAGGAGAAGTGGATGACGTGGTGGAACTGGTCACCACAACAGGTCAGTATCTGTCACCACAGCTTCAGGTAAGAGATGTAGGCCTGCATAGTTATAATAACTTTTTTTATATATTTTAGGGGATGTAAATGTTGTGGTGAAAGATAGTACACGTTTCTCTGCTGACAGTGCCCTACGAATAATACAGCAAGTGATGGAATGTAGCACAGAACTGGACAGAATTAAACAAAGAATTCATGTGATGGATCAAACCTTTAAAGACATTTTAGATGTTTTGGGGAGAATTGAATAAGGCCTCAAACCCCCCATTTTTGTTTTCAGTTTGTTATTCACCCTTTTAATCTATTTTTGACAATCAAACCAGCCAAAAATTGAATATGCACACAGTGTGTCAACATGTGCCATCTGCCATCAGGGGATATCCATGTACGCCTTTTGGGGGTGCAACCCTTTCCTCGTATCTAAAGTAGGTGAACTGAAGAAGGGGTTGCACCCACAAAATACGTCCATTGATAACCCCTGATGGCAGATGGCACATGTTGACAATAGGGATCAGGAGTCTAAACTCCCTATTGGAAATTACTACAAAATGTGTGCATATTCAATTTTTGGCTGGGCCAGGGGTGCCAATACCCCATATTAGGACAGCACATAGAGACATAGTTTGTGTAAGTGAATGTCTTGTATTGCTCAGAGGTATCCAATGTTGTACTTTTTGGAATGCAACTTATGGTTTTGTATTTTCATAAGAAAACAATTGCCGGTTTGTGGCCAGCCAAAAAAACAAAAACAGAAAAATTTACCATGTGTGTGAATGTGCACAGAGTAAAATGTTTGAACACAAACAACGTGTAGCTTCTTTTTCAAATACGCTCTAACCATATTTGTGTATTTTTTTGGGTTGCATAGTGAAATGGTTGTTATTTACTAAAGGAAAAAACAATTGCCACTACAAATGCACTAAGACAAACTAGGAGACAGGAAACAAACAAAGTTACAAGATTTAAAAAGAATTTTAATGAGTTGTTTATGCACAATTCTTTAGGCATGGCCTGGCATAGGAATTGCCCCCCTACCCGTAAAAAAGTCCATATATTTCTGCCGAACCTCACAGGCATTTTGGGGGGGCAAGCCAGGATGGGCAGATTCGAGGCCTGGCAGGGGATTGGCATATGAAAGTCCTGCCTCAGGCAATACTGAGGCCATATACCGTATATACTCGAGTATAAGCCGACTCGAGTATAAGCCGAGGTACCTAATGTTGCCTCAAAAAACTGGGAAAACTTACTGACTCGAGTATAAGCCGAGGGTCATCCTTACTGTTCCTATCCTCACTGTTCTCCTATCCTCACTGTTCTCCTATCCTCACTGTTCCCTAGCTCACTATTTTACATTGTAAATAGTACCTGTAAAGACGTTGCGGCTGCGGCGTCCATCGTTCGAATTCCGCGGTCTCTTCCTGTTCCTTCCGTGATAGGCGATTCTCATCAGACACTCTCCGCCTATCATGATCATTCTCTCATCCTCAGTTTCCCAGCAGACACTGTGTTGGGTGTTCCGCCAATCACAGACGTCTGCTGGGAAACTGAGGATGAGAGAATGATCGTGATAGGTGGAGAGTGTCTGATGAGAATCGCCTATCACGGAAGGAACAGGAAGAGACCGCGGAATTCGAACGATGGACGCCGCAGCCGCAACGTCTTTACAGGTACTATTTTCAATGTAAAAAATGTATATAAGCCGAGGGGGGGACTTTCAGCCCAACAAAAAGGGCTGAAAATCTCGGCTTATACTCGAGTATATACGGTAAGTAGTTGATTTTCGGCTCAGAAAATTATAGAGCACACAGCAGCATAAAACAACATAGTTTATCTTGTACTCCGCCAAGTGGATGGGAGTCATAAAAAGGCGGAACCGGCTGGCCATTATGCCAAAGGCATTTTCAACTACTCTTCGGCCCCTGGCCAGCCGGTAATTGAACACCCTCTTCTCTGGGGTCAGGGTCCTCTGTGGAAATGGCCTCATGAGGTGCGGTCCGAGTCCGAAGGCTTCATCAGCCAAAAAAACAAAGGGGAGTCCTTCAACATTCCCTGCATCCGGTGGCAATGCAAGGTCGTCACTCTGGAGACGGAGGGCAAACTCCGTCTGGATGAAGGATCCCCCATCGGACATCAGGCCATTCTTCCCTACAACAACATAGAGGAATTCATACCGTGCTGACACCACCGCCATCAGCACAATGCTATGAAACCCCTTGTAATTGAAGTAGTAGGACCCAGAACGGGGTGACGGCACGATGCGGACGTGCTTCCCGTCTATGGCACCACCGCAGTTGGGGAAGTCCCACCGCGTGGCAAACTCCGATGCCACAGTCTGCTATTCCTGTGGCGTGGAAGGAAGCTGGGGAGTCAAACAAGATGAAATTTTTTTTTTAATTTTAAATAGAACATTGCAAGCAGATTATAAGAAAATACATTAGAGGTCAATATCAATCAAAATCTCAGTTTAAGGTGTTTTTAAGAAGTATAATGGAAGGCTCATGTTTCATATTCATCACCCCCTCTGATGGTCCATTCTAACAAAATTTGGGGGGGGGGTAGATGTGTTTGGCCACAGGATAGCATTGCAGTGGCGGGGCGTCCAGAGTGGGCGCTGGAGCACTGCCCCCTCTCACCTGTGCCCGTCACTCAGAACAATACATAGGTTCATGCCTTGCATTAACCTATGTATTGTCAATGCCGCCCACTATTCAGGTGGATGGCCCCCTGTTGAGCGACGGCCATATGAATAACTGTGGCATTTAGGGGGTGAAAATTGCATATCAGAAACAAGGGGGCAAATAGGCTTGCAAAATACAGCCTGAGGGATGTAATTGGCTTGATAAAAGTAAAATAGGGGACGCAGGGGAGGGGACATTCCTTGGATAAACACTGACAGGCTGCTCTGCCAATCATGTTCACCAAGTCTGTTTTACGGTAACACGATTGGCTGATGCAACATCAAGGGCAGGAAAAGACATCAAGGACAGAAGAAGGATGGTGCGGACCAGAAGAAGGTAAGTGCAGGGCTAGGGGGAAAATGGCTGCATTGGAGGGGACAAAATGGCTGCATTGGAGGGGACAAAATGGCTGCATTGGAGGGGACAAAATGGCTGCTTTGGAGGGGACAAAATGGTTGCATTGGAGGGGGCAACTGGTGGCGTTTAATAGGCACAGTCGCAAAAAAGAAGGAAGTTTAGGTCCTAAATTGGAGGTTGAACCCCCAAACATTTGGAGCAACAGGCGCCACTGCTGGAGAGGTTAGTGAAGGGAAATATGAATGGAGGAGAAAAAAGGGGCATTTAAAAGCTTACAGCATGCATGGGGACAAAGGGGACATTCTCAGCATATTACAATCATGGGAATTAGGGAAGGATGAAAGAAATACAATACATTAGCATACATGAAATACATAAAATGTGATGTTAATGGAGAAAACTTACCCTAATATAGTCCTCCTGCAGGACTTGTATAATGGCAGAACAGGTGTCTGGGATTATGAGGTCCAGAGCCTGGGGGGAGATGCCTGTCGTGAACTTCAAGTCCTGAAGACTTCTCCCTGTCGCCAGGTGGCGTAACGTGGCGATGAGCCTCTGCTCAGCACTGATGGCTTCCCGCATAACGGTGTCCTTCCTGGTAATATAGGGGGACACCAAAGCCAACAGATGCTGAAAAACGGGGTCAGACATCCGCAGAAAATTCCTGTAGTCCTCAGGATTATGCTCCACGATCTCCCGCAGCAGAAGCATATGGCAGAATTGGTCCCGCTGGAGCAACCAATTCTTGGTCCATGAACTCCTCCTCACCCCTTTCATGGACTGGTCTTGGTCCAAAACAAGCAGACCAACACCAAGCGCCCGCACAGCACGAACTCGACGACGAGAACGTACAGGCGACATGGCTAGGAGACGGTCGTCTTATCAGAACGTACAGAACAGAACGCACTTTAGAACAGCAAGGCCTATGAATAACGAACTGAAAATCAGAAACGAACGGGCAAGAACGCACTGTAAAACAGATACGACCTGCCTAGACGCCCTGAAAGACAAGATACGAACCCACAAGCACAAACTGAACCGCAGAAAACGAACTGAAAAGCACGAAGACTGAAAAGCGCGAATCGTCTCTTCCCAAACTTTTACTTCACACATGGTAACACAAGATCAGCAAAAGCAGCCCAAGGGGTGGCGCCAGGGAAATCGATCTTCCCCTTTATAGTGCCGTCGTACGTGCTGGACGTGACCTCGGAGAACAACGAGGAAATTGGGAAATGTCAGTGTGTACGTATGGAAAGCTTGACGAGAAAATCGTCAAGGTTAACAAGAATCTCGTCGAAAAAAACAACGTGTTTTTAACGACGAGAAAATCGGCCGTGTGTATGAGGCTTCAAACTTGCATCACATAATGTTCAGGGGCTGAACTCTCCAACTAAAAGACGTAAAATCCTAGACCAGTATAAATCTCAAAAAATAGATGTTCTCCTACTTCAGGAGACACACTTTCCAATGCGGTATAGCACTAAATTTATACATCATCATTACCCACAATTCTACTTATCCAAAGCCGAAATCAAAACCAAGGGTGTAGCCATTCTTTTCTCTAAGCATTGTAATTTTGTGAAGACTTTTGAATACATTGATCTAGAGGGAAGATTTATTTTAATAAAGGGTACCTTGGAGGGGCACCTTTATTCCTTGGTGTCCTACTATGCTCCAAATAGGGGACAAGCTGCATTTTTTAAAGTGTTAATGGATACACTTAACCCTATGCTGGAAGGCACGATAATATTTGGAGGGGACTCTAACGTTGCTTTTGATCAGGTCATGGATAAATTCAAACCCCCTAGAGCCCAATTATCCCAACCAACTAGAGAGAGTCTTAAAATAGCTAAATTACTCTCAACATATAATCTAATAAACCAGTGGTTCTCAACTCCTGTCCTTAGGACCCATTAACAGGCCAGGTTTGCAAGATAACTGAAATACATCACAGGTGATATAATTTGCTGCTCAGTGATTGCAGTATTCAAGCCTGCATCTCTCCAAGGTAATACTTAAAATCTGGCCTGTTAGTGGGCCCTGAGGACTGGAGTTGAGAACCACTCTAATAGACACTTGGAGGGAGATGAATCCTACAAAACGTGGTTTTACGCATTTTTGGTATCCGCATAATACTTATGCCAGAATTGATCATATCTTGATACCAGTGCCTGTTCTCCCTTTTATCATAAGCGTCCGTATCAAAGATACAACACTCTCCGATCATTCCTTAGTTATCGTATCCTTGCACTCCAATGCTCTTAACAGAACGAGGGGTACTTGGAGACTCAATGATTCTATCCTTTCTGACCCAGTTAAGGTTGAGAAGATTAATGAAGCCTTGTCAGAATATTTCTCTCTCAATAAAACCGAAGACACCTCTGCTGAGGTGCTTTGGGCAGCTCACAAGGCCTTTATTCGAGGCAAATTTATACAGTTAGCAACGCAAATTAAAAGGGATCGAAAGGCAAATATAGAACGTTTGGAGAAGAAATATGACTCCCTCAGAGCCATCCACAAAAAGGATCCCTCCAAGGTATCCACCACCCTTATAGACAAAACTAAACTAGAGCTTAATTTGATTCTCACTACACAAGCTGAAAAAGCAATCCTTTGGTCTAGCAATACATTTTATGTACACACTAATAAAATAGGGCCACTGCTGGCCCATAAACTTTCTCCCAGAATAAGGGTCAATTCTATACCCAAAATTAGAATTTCAGGTCAATCCCCCACAGCCAACCCTGTCAAGATTCTTGAAGCTTTCCATGAATTATTTTCTAACCTTTATAAATCCCCTACTCAAACCAACAAGGACTCAATTTCCAGGTTTCTTGATGACCTCCCCATTCCAACACTTCACACCTCACGTAGAGATCTATTAGAATCAGCGTTTACCGTAGAGGAGGTTACAGAAGTCATTAGGAATCTTAAATCAGGCTCGACGGATTATCCATTCCGTATTACAAGGCCTTTGCTGATACTCTGGCTCCGCACCTAACACAATTTTTTAACACTAAAACATCGGGAGAACCACTAGATATCCACCTCAATACAGCATTTATAACTCTTATTCCTAAACCCGATAAGAATTCTGAAGACATATCCAATTATCGTCCAATCTCTTTAATAAATAATGATGTTAAGATCATGACTAAAATTATGGCCAACCGCTTAGCTTCCTTTATCAAAACATACATACATAAGGACCAAGTAGGTTTTATCCAGGGTAGGAAGGGCCCCGACCAAATAAGAAGGGCCATAGATGTAATTTCTATCCTCCAATCTAATTGGGAAATGGGAGCGAGACAACAGGGGTTTCTTTTAGCCTTAGATCTCCAAAAGGCTTTTGATTCGGTTTCGTGGCCTTATCTGTTCTCCCTAATGGAGAGATGGGGCTTCGGAGATCGTTTTTTGGGACTCTTACGTTCCCTATACAATTATCCTAAGGCGCAAATTCGCCTACAAGGGCATTATTCTAAACCATTTAACATGGCTAGAGGAACTAGACAAGGGTGCCCTCTTTCCCCTATAATTTTTGCAATAGCTATCGAAACTTTAGCCATCGCTGTACGCCATAACCCAAACATTCAGGGGGTCACCTGTGGAGATCAAATACATAAATGTGGTTTATTTTCTGACGACATTCTCTTATTTGTCACATCCCCTTTAATCTCACTATCTAACATTTGTAAGGTGCTGAACAATTTTTCCAAGATCTCTGGTCTGAGAGTTAACTATACTAAATCACAAGCCCTGAACGTCTTGCTCCCTCTCTAATGTTTCTTCTTTGAAACAGTAATTTAATTTTGAATGGCAAGACTCCTCTATCAGTTATTTAGGAATCACACTGACAGCTCGTACGGAAGCTCTCTATGACCATAACTACCCGCCACTATATGGGAAATTGGAAAATGATCTTAAAAACTGGTCTAAGCATGAACTATCTTGGTTAGGGAGAATAAACTCAATAAAAATGACCTTACTCCCGAGAATTCTTTATTATTTTAGATCACTTCCCATTCCAATAAAAAAATTTAATTTGAAGTCTCTTCAAAGCAAAATACTAAAATATATCTGGGGCACTTCCGGTTACTATATACCAGAGGTGGGGGACTTGGGTCACCTGTTTGAGGACTTGCGACTTGCTTGACAGAATTCAATAAATGACTCGACTTGACTTTGACTTGTCACTAATGACTTGCGACTTGACTTTGACTTGGGCTATATGACTTGCAATGACTTGGCACGACTAACACTAACCGCAAGCCGCCGTCTGCCTACCTGATCAGCGTGTCATGCAGACAGACGGCGGCCATTGCAGTGTTCAAAAGCCGCGCCTCCTCGTCTGTGATAGGCGGAACACTCAATTTCACAGCAGGCAGTGTTCAGCCTATCACAGACATCCTCTCATCCTCGTCTGTGTTATGAGGATGAGCGGATGTCTGTGGTAGGCGGAACACTGAATGCTGGGAAATTGAGTGTTCCGCCTATCACAGACGAGGAGGAGGCGCGGCTTTTGAATACTGGAATGGCCGCCGGGATGCCGCCAATCAGGTACACGGCTGACGGGCACAGTAAAGTATCGGCACAGTGAGACACGGGCACAGTGAGACACGGGCACAGTGAGGCATTGGGCACAGTGAGACACGGGCACAGTGAGGCATTGGGCACAGTGAGACACGGGCACAGTGAGGCATTGGGCACAGTGAGGCATTGGGCACAGTGAGACACGAGCACAGTGAGGCATTGGGCACAGTGAGACACGGACACAGTGAGACACGGGCACAGTGAGGCATTGGGCACAGTGAAGCATGGGCACAGTGAGGCACGGGCACAGTGAGGCACGGGCACAGTGAAGCATGGACACAGTGAAGCATGGACACAGTGAAGCATGGGCACAGTGAAGCATGGGCACAGTGAGGCATGGGCACAGTGAGGCATGGGCACAGTGAAGCATGGGCACAGTGAAGCATGGGCACAGTGAAGCATGGGCACAGTGAGGCATGGGCACAGTGAGGCATGGGCACAGTGAGGCACAGTGAGGCATGGGCACATAACCAATATTATTTATTGTTATCCCTCCTATTATTTTTATACAGTATTGGGTAGATCAGTATTTTGACTTGATTTGTGACTTGACCAAAATAAATGACTTGACTTGACTGGCTTGACTTCTAGCAGGGACTCGACTTGACTTGCTTGCTTTTCGTCACAGTAACTTGGGACTTGCTTGAGACTTGAAGGTTAAGACTTGAGACTTGCTTGTGACTTGCACATGTGTGACTTACTCCCATGTCTGCCGTATACCACAGAACACGCTATTTCACCATAGATGTAAAGGAGGCCTTGGTCTCCCAGACTTACACAGATATTTCCTAGCAGCGAGGCTAGCACAACTTTCCACGATATATCTAAAGGCTGAGAAACCGGATTGGATTAGGATGGAGAATCAAGCAGTACCCTGCTACTCTCTTGATTATCTTTTATGGAGGTCACCTAAGAAACGTCCTTCCATAATGTCTCCTATTCTTTCTCAATCTTTAGCCCTATGGGACAGATTCAGGCGCCATTCGGTTCTTAGTTCTTCAGGTCGTCCTCTCACTCCTTTATTTAACAACCCAGATTTTCCCCCGGGCTTAAATGAAGAAGAATTCAAATGGTGGATGGATAGAGGGCTATACCGCATTAGAGACTTTAAGGTCTCTGGGAGTCCCATCACTCTTACTTACTGCGTTAATAGATTAAAACTCCCAGACTCAGAGAGATTACACTTCTATCAAATCTCTCAATTTCTTAATACTCTTTGGAAGGACAAACCTTTGCCTCTCCAATTTACTAAATACGAATTGTGGTGTAGTCAACATATGGAACCAAGGGGAGGCATATCAGTAGTCTATTCGTCCCTCTCTCACTCAATGGCAAAATCCTCCTATATGACAGCCTGGGAAACAGACTTTCAGTTCAGCTGGGACCTGGAGACCTGGCACAGGGCTTACTCAAAATCCTTTAAAGGTATTCTAAACATATGTTTAACAGAAGCTAAAGGTGGTATCTTACCCCCACTAAATTGGCTGCCATATACCCTACCTTGGATCCTTTCTGCTTTAGAGGATGCAGGCTTTTTGGATCAATGGCCCATATATGGTGGGAATGCCCGAGGATTAGCTCCTTTTGGAAAAAAGTATTTATTTTGATCTTCAAAGTTACTAAATGCCAGGTTCCCAGGTCCCCGTGTGTTGCTCTTCTAAACGCCAGTGTGTCCCATATTCCTAAATTTTCCCAAATTCTTATTCATTTTATACTGACAGGGGCCAAAATTACTATTGCCAAAGCTTGGAAACAACCTAGACATTTCCTTTCTGATGTTATTCAAAAAGTGTCTTGGATAATGACTCATGAAAAACTGGCCAGTATTCTAAATAACACCACCGTGAAGTTTGTCAAAATATGGGGTCCATGGGCTAACTACATTGGAGTTCCAATTAATTAGGATGTTTTTCCACTATCCTTTGCACTGACTTTACTGAACTAGGCATGTACTTTCTACTACTTTCCTATCTCTATTTCTTTCTCTTCTTTCTCTCTACCCTTTTCTTTTTCTCTCTTTTCTTATCTTGGTATAAATTATATGTTACATTCATTTTTAAGATATCCTAATCAAATTTTTACAGGCCTAATGTTTATTATTTCTTTATCTTCTATATTATATCTGTAATTAATATACAAATTATTCCCTTTTTATCCTTCTATAATTTCTCTCCGGGAAAACACTGATTAATACTGATTTGTATTAAAATTTCTTGTGTATAACTTATTGTATGTACAATGTTTATTACTTCTTGGAAAATAAAATACTTTGAAAGTAAAATTCCGATCGTCAAGAACGCAGTGACGTACAACACTACAACAAACCGAGAAAAATTAAGTTCAATGCTTCCGAGCATGCGTCGACTTGATTCCAAGCATGCATGGTTTTTTGTGCGTCGGAATTGCATACAGACGATCGGAATTTCCGACAAGAGTTTTCCTTGTCGGAAAAATTGTGAACCAGCTCGGAAATTCCGACAGAAAAAGTCAGATGGAGCTTACACACGGTCTGAATTTCTGACCAAAAGCTCACATTGAACTTTTCCTGTCGGAAATTCCGACCGTGTCTGCTGTTTATTTTTGAATGAAAAAAAAAAGAAGAATGTTCTATAAAGCATTTGTCCTGCAGCAAAAAAATGAGGCCTGTCTGTAATTTGCTACTGAGCTAGAGTATTCATGGACCCACTAGCACCTACATACAATGAATCTTTAAAGCAATAAAGGTATCATAAGTGACAGCCAGCTGGATTTATAAATGACTGCTCTTGTCAGACCAACCTGTTATCTCTTAAGTGAGAAATTGGATGGTGGATGTCTAGTTGACATAGTTTATCTAGATTTTGCTGAAGCATTTGATACTGTACCTTTAATCTATAAAATACGGTCTGGTAGAGTTGATGAAAATGCATGTACATGGCTAGGAAACCGATTTTGTGAACGGGTCCATGGAGTAGTGATACATGAATCATTCTCTTAATTGTCTAAAGTTGTGAGTTGTGTGCCTCAGGGTTCTGTCTCGGGGCCAATGCTGTTCAGTTTGTTTATAAATAATGGGATAATTTGACACAGTAAGTGGGCTTAGCACTATATGACCATATAGTGTGACCAAATCCTCATATTTTTTGAATATGTTCAGATGTTTTTAAATAGCCTTGCAGGATTTAAATGTAATTTTTGTATGTGTGCGCTGTAATCTATTTTGTACTGTTTGTTGGTCTTATAGCAGCACCATCTTGAATGTAAACACATTTTTAGGGTGTGCCCCAGTGTTAATTTAGTCAACTAAAATGACTAAAACATTTTAGTCAACTAAAATACGACTAAAACTAAAACAATTGAGATGATTAAAATATAACTAAAACTAAAATGGTATTTTAGTAAAAAGACTATAATGGGACTAAAACTAAAATGCCATTTTAGTCAAAAGACTAATGCCGCGTACACACGACCGTTATTCATGACGAGAAAAATTCAATTTTTTAAATTGGTCATTAAAAACGATTGTGTGTAGGCTCCACAGCATTTTTCTAGAGGAGAAAAATGGGCATTAAAAATGTAGAACATGCTCTATTTTTTCTCGTCGTTTTTCACGTCGTCGTTTTTCTTGTCGTGAAAAACGGCCGTGTGTACGCCGGGAAAAAAACGTGCATGCTCAGAAGCAAGTTATGAGACGGGAGCGCTCGTTCTGGTAAAACTAGCGTTCAGAATGGAGATAGCACATTCGTCACGCTGTAACGGACTGAAGAGCAAGAGGCTGAAAAGCGCGAATCGTCTCTCACCAAACTTTACTTACAGGAGGATCAGCAAAAGCAGCCCAAAGGGTGGCGCCATCCGAATGGAACTTCCCCTTTTATAGTGCCATCTTACGTGTTGTCGAACGTGTTGTATGTCACCGCGCTTTGCTCGAGCATTTTTTTTCACGATAGTGTGTAAGCAAGGCAGGCTTGAGAAGAATCACGTTGAGAAAAACGTTGTTTTTTTCAATGACATTAAAATCGGTCATGTGTACGCGGCATAAGACTAAAACTAAATTGAAATTTGACTTTGAAATGTAACACTGGTCTGTAGTGCATGTTCATACCTCAATACCATAAATAATAAACATATTCGATTTTTCACTCCAGCAGTATATAATGAGTTTGGAAATTGTAGAGAAATGTTAACTAATGCATTACAATTTAATTACACTCATTAGATTTTAGGCGACTAAAATGAGTTTTAGTCTAATAAAATGTACTGGAGATTTAGTAAATACGACTAAAACTAAAACAATTGCAGAAGACTAAAATGGGGCTAAAATTAAAATGACATTATAGTCCCAAAACTAAAGCCGTGATGGACTGTTTTCATCGGACTATCGTCTGTGGGGGAACTCCATCGGATAAAAACTCATGCATGCTCAGAATCAAGTCGACGCATGCTCAGAAGCATTGAACTTCATTTTTCTTGGCTCATCGGAGTGTTTTACGTCACCGCGTTTGGAACGGTCGGTTTTTTGACTGATGGTGTGTAGGCAAGACTGATGGAAGTCAGCTTCATCGGTTTTGAAAAATCCATCGGTTAAAAAACCATAGGAAATCCGATCGTGTGTACAGGGCTTAAGACTAAAACAAAATCGAAATTTGCTGCCAAAATTAACACTGGTGTGCCCCATAAGTATGATTTTGTATGTATATTGTATGGACTCTGACCAGGTTCCTTGGGCCAGAGCACCCCCCCCCCCCTTCATTACCTCTTATTAGTATCCACCAGTTCATAGGAGGAAAAAGCGTACATATTCGCCAGCACACCATGGATCGACAAAATCTTCGTCCAAAAAGTTTTAATTAGAAGAGATCACATCACAAAGGTGCAACGTTTCGGAGCCACGCAGGACCCCTTCGTCAGGCATGTGAGGTCGTAGGAGGAGTCCCTTCAGTTCTTCCATAAATATGAGTTTGTCTCCCATGGTTGAGACACAGGATCTTTCATTGTATTACTAAATCAGGACCCACTGATAATGGGGTACTTTGACGCAGTAAGTGGGCTTAGCACTATATGACCATCTAGTGTGACCAAATCCCCATATTTTTTTAACAGGATCAGGTGTTTTTAAATAGCCTTGCAGGATTTAAATGTCATTTTTGTATGTGTGCCAGTGACGGCTGGTGCTCAAAATATTTTTTTTTGGGGGGGGGGGGGGCGCAAACAAACTGAAAAAAAAACCCATCAATTGCAGCTGCAATGTCCCCTTTAAAAGCAGTCACTGTGCCCATCAATTGCAGCCCCTGTGCCATCAAATGCAGCCACTGTGCCCATCAATTGCAGTCACTGTGCCCATCAAATGCCGCCACTGTGCCCATCAAATGCAGACACTTTGCCCATCAATTGCAGTCACTGTGCCCATCAAATGCTGCCACTGGGTGCAAACAAACTGAAAAAAAAAACATAAATTTCAGCTGCAATGTCCCCTTTAAAAGCAGTCACTGTGCCCATCAATTGCAGCCACTGTGCCATCAAACGCAGCCACTGTGCCCATCAATTGCAGTCACTGTGCCCATCAAATGCCGCCACTGTGCCTATCAAATGCCGCCACTGTGCCTATCAAATGCCGCCACTGTGCCCATCAAATGCAGACACTGTGCCCATCAATTGAAGTCACTGTGCCCATCAAATGCTGCCACTGTGCCCATGAAATGCCACCACTGTGCCATCAAATGCTGCCACTGTGCCATTAAATGCTGCCACTGTGCCATCAACATCTGCCAAAGTGCCATCAAACGCAGCCACTGTGCCCATCAAATGCTGCCACTGTACCATCAAATGCTGCCACTGTGCCATCATACGCAGTCACTATGCCCATCAAATGCTGCCACTGTGCATGGCACATGGCGCATGGCGCTCGCGGTTCATCTATTTTGAAGCCTATTAGAGATCTATGGCTCTAATCAGGTGCTTCAAAACACCCCTGCCACTGTAATTCAGGTGCCCAAAAAGGGGCCAGGCACCTGAATAGGGGGTGGCAGCGGCAGCTATGGATAGATCCATGCTATGCATGAATCTATCCATTGGTCATAGAGGGGGTGGCTGGAGAGAGGGGGTGGTGCCCGTACGCCCTTATGGACGCACCACCACTGATGTGTGCGCTGTAATCTATTGTGTACTGTTTGTTGGTCTTATAGCAGCACCATTTTGAATGTAAACACATTTTTAGGGTGTGCCCCCCCAAGTATGATTTTGTATGTTTATAAATAATATAGAGGTTGGAATTAAATTCTCAATTTTAGTGTTTGCTGATGAAACCAAATTATGTAGGGACATAAATTGAGTGCAGGATGTAGAATCATTAAAGGAGGACCTTGATAAAATAGGGGGTTGAGCAGCTACATAGCAATCAATATTAAGAAATGTAAAGGTTTTCACCTAGGTGCCAAAAATACACATGCAAATTAGACATTAGGAGGGGCTCCCCTAGAATAATCAGAGATCGGAAAAGGGTCTGGGGGTGCTTGTAGATCAGACTTAGCAATAGCATGCAATGCCAAGCCGCATGGGACTGGCCAAGAATGGAATGTGCATACTAACATTAGTCCAAGCAGCAGCAAGGATGACCACACTGCAGAAATTTCACTGCAGAAAGTAAAGTGTAGTCACCAGTTGTGGCTGGTTGTCAAAATTTTGGAGGTTGCAAACAGACCTGGCCCCCTCACTCGCACTAGCACCCCCCCCTGCTTGATCGATTGATTGATCAATCACAGCAGTGATCCTCTCGCACTAAAGCCACCCCCCCTCCCCACGTGATCAGTGGTCTTAGTTTATACTGTGGCAGAAGTGCAGGGTGGAGGACAAAGTAGTGGTGCACTGCTGAATCCGGGGTAGGCTGCTGTGGGGGCCAATGCTTCTCCTCCCAGCCAAACAGGAGGCGGATCCTGAGACCCGTCCTAAGACTCCCAGCCAATCAGGTAGTGGCTCCTGAGACCCGATTGGCTGGGAGGAGAAGCAGGAAGACATTAGCGAATATTAATTCGCTAATGTCACACAAGTGGGCGGCACTGCGCCCCGAGCCTACCCTTTTTGAAGCCAATTAGAGCCTCCGACTCTAATCACGTGCTTAAAAAAAAGAAAAAAATAACACAGCGATATCCATGCGTCCGGCGCCCTGCATGGAGATTAGGGGCCAGGCGCATGGATTAGGGGGGGGGGTGGGGGTGCTTCTAATGGACGGGCTTCCACTAGTGGTCACCTTATTAAAAGATGTACCTATCTAATAGCTCTACTGGGAGAATCAGCAGGTATTTGCAAAATGTTCCAGGGGGTACTTAGAAAAACAGTGTGCTTAAAGTGATACTAAAGTTTTTTTTTTTTTTTTTTTTTTATATCACACATGTCATACTTACCTGCTCTGTGTAGTGCTTTTGCACAGAGCAGCCAAGATCCTCCTTTTCTCTGGTCCCTCTTCGATGCCCCTGGCCCCTCCCTCTTGTAAAGTACCCCTGCAGCAAGCAGCTTGCTATGGGGGCATCCGAGTCGGGCTGCAGCTCTGTGTGTCCATTCAAACACAGAGCTGCAGCCCAGCCTGCCCTCTCTCTCTCCTCATTGGCTCACTGACCTTGATTGACAGCAGCGGGGGCCATTGGCACTTTGCTGCTGTCTTAGTCAATGAGGAGGGAGAGTCCCAGATAGCCGAGTCTCTCGTGCAACATCACTGGATCGAGATGGGGCTCAGGTAAGCATTAGGGGGGCTGAGGAGGGCTGCTGCACACAGAAGGCTTTTTATCTTAATGCATAGAATGCATTCAAATTAAAAAAACCTTCTGCCTTTACAACCACCTTACTGTTATGGAGTGTCTCATTCACATGTGTAATGTTATCGTTTGACCATAGTTATACTCATAGGTGTGCGCAGCCTATTTCATTAGGGTGTGCACTCCAAAGCTCAAACACATATGCGTGTGCGTACATGTGTATATATATTCATGGTGTCCGTAAGGAAGTGAACGGCTTCAGTCGTTTTTATTTTTATTATTTTTTTACAATCCTATTTTTTTTTTTTTTTACAATATTTTTAGGAGCCCCGTTAGGGAGCTTTGGTGAAATATCAGGGGTTTAAACAGGGGGAATATGCACTATACAAGGTGATTAGGGTGTGCCTAGGTGCACCTGGCACACCCTGTGCGCACGTCTATGGTTATACTTTAACACTCTGAAATATATATATTGGTGGCTTTGTGCCTCCCCTGGTGGCCCTGCTGCCTTAGGTAATAGCCTGTGTTAGCTATGCAGTAATCTGGTCCTGCCCTTTAGAGTACTGTAAAGTGACTATATAAACTACCGGTATATTATGAAACTAAACATGGCTTTCTCACTATGATATAGTGAGATATGATACAACAATAGATGACACACACGCAAAAAATTTAAAAAATACGAAAAACAGTTTATTTTGGGAAGTAGTAAACATTCTGTGACATTTCTGTGCATAAGTGTTATCCTATTTTGTAGTTGAGGTCAGGGACTACACGCTGAAAGACACAAGGAGCACTATGGATGTACGCCATCTGCATGACGATCAGCTTTCCCTGTAGGGAACCTCCTGGCAGAGATGTAACTATGCACATGTGAGGCTGAACGGACCACTTCGCCTCATTGAATCTGCTTGAGGATTTGACACCAGCATCTTTGGCATGAACCGTACAGTTGAAATAAAAGGCTGCTAGTAAGAGCCCACTGCAAGGCTTTGTGAAACTAATGCCACTTGGGATTTGCTGATCACAGCAGTGTATAACAAGACCTATGGGCATAGTAATAGGTACATATAGCAGCTAACATCACTCCATGACAATAGACTGAGGCCATCCAAGTCAGATCTACTTTGACATCAAGAATGTGCAAGCATAGTTCTCATACTGCAACAAGAAGGGTTTCTCATTAACCCCACTGATTCTACAGAATAAAAAGGACATAATAAATGGGCTATGTGCTGTAAGCCGTGAGTTAATTATCCCTGCCAGGTGCATAGACTGAAACGCGATTCATAAGGGAAAAGCGGAAGAGTTCAGCAAAGGGCCTTTACAAGCGTATGCTAAAGGTTGATGCAAGCTTGACCTGTGATTTGTAAGATTTACAAAGTCATAAATGTCTGTAGAAGGCAAACCTCTCCATAAGCTGCAATTTTGCCCTAACTAATCAAAATACCATCTCTGCTTAAAGCGATACTCCAGCTTTTTTAAAGAAATAAACAACCCCCTCCAGGGTAAACAATATACATAGTAAGTATTTCAGATAAACAGTTTTTACCACAAAACATAAAGCATTAACATGATACAGTTTTTACCACAAAACATAAAGCATTAACATGATACAGTTTTTACCACAAAACATAAAGCATTAACATGATACAGTTTTTACCACAAAACATAAAGCATTAACATGATACAGTTTTTACCACAAAACATAAAGCATTAACATGATACACCTTACAATAAAAGAAAGATAGGAGGCTCTTTTTAAATAAATATAATCTAAAAACAGGGGTATTTTGTAAAGTGTAGGGAGGGCAATATATATTAAAAAAAGAAGGTTACAGGGACTTTATTATAGAGCTAAATACATGCTTGAGATGCATATGGTGGGAGACTAATTTGCCCACAGGAAAAGCTGCATACTAGTACATAACAACACTCACAAAACAAGTAAAGTGCTGCCCTGGAACATCAATACAGCTTTATATGGTGTCAACAAATTGAATCCAAAGGGCTGCACTTCCAAAAAATATTATGCACTTTATATATATTTTTTTATCCACTTTATAATAAATTAAAAAATGCCAAAAAACAGCAGACAGGACACTGTGGGGATAGAGAACAAGGTGTGTAATTTTTCGTGCTAGCTAGCACTTATAACTGGTAAGACATGAGTAAGTGCTAGTTAGCATGAAATGTGTTGACTTTGTTCTCTACTTCCACAGTGTATTGTTTGCTGTTTTTTGGCATTTTTATATTTATAATTAAGTGGGTGATTTTTTTTGGAAGGGCAGCCCTTTGGATCTAATTTGTTTACACCATGGATTGCTGGAAGTGTGGAGCTGGCAACTGATGAGATAGAGAGGATTACAGCAACTGACCCACCTAGAGCAGCGGCATATGTCTTGTGTATACAGCCTTATAGTTGGACAATTGCAACCTCCATGTTAGGCTGCAGAAAGAGAAAGCATGTACTGTATGCTTCATGAAAACGTTTTTAAAATTGTTTTTTTCTTTTGATACTACGGAGATGTTCAAATGTACAATTAATAAAAGGAATCCACACAACCCTGCAAACCTATTAAACCTGCAACCAGTTCCATGCACTCAATCTGCATCCCAGTAGAATGATCTGGGCCTGTGCACTCTAGGTTTGAGCATTGTCACACGAAAGTCAAGGAGTATGCCCGTGATTGCTTGAGGAAAGAACCCAATGGGTTTTGAAAGTTTGCATTTTAATAACTTAAAGGGTACAGTATGTCAAGCCTGTGTACAGTGGTTCCTTACTCTGCCCCCTTTGTCACCAGAGAATTGTGGTTACCTGTTTGTGCACTGGTGCGCAATCATGTTGGAACAGGAAGGGGCCATCCCCAAACTGTTCCCACAAAGTTTGGAGCGTGACATTGTCCAAAATGTCTTGGTATGCTGACACCTTAATAGTTCCCTTCACTGGAACTAAGAGGCCAAGCCCAACCCCTGAAAAACAACCCCACACCATAATCCCCCCTCCACCAAATGATTTGGACCAGTGCACAAAGCAAGGTCCATAAAGACATAGATGAGCGAGTTTGGGGTGGAGAAACTTGACTGGTCTGCACAGAGTCCTGACCCCAACCCGATAGAACACCTTTCAGATGAATTAGAGCAGAGACTGCGAGCCAGGCCTTTTGGTCCACACAAGTGCCTGACCTCAGAAATGCGCTTCTGAAAGAATGGTCAAACATTCCTATAGACACACTCCTAAACCTTGTGGACAGCCTTCCCAGAAGAGTTGAAACTGTTATTGCTGCAAAGGGTCAGCCAACTCAATATTGAACCCTACGGACTAAGACTGGGATGCCATTAAAATTCATGTGTGTGTTCAGGCAGGCGTCCCAATACTTCTGGTAAAATAGTGTATATATCTATATTTGCTCAATGTAAATCAAAATAACCAGATGTATATTTCTTCCATGTGTTGGCCTGTTCTAATGGGATGGATTAGAAGAGGACAGCCTCTGGGGGTAGAAATATTTATTAATTACAGGTATTTATATAGCGCCACCAATTTACACAGCGATTTTCATATATGGTAAATTCACATCAGTCTCTGACTTATGGAGCTTACAATCTAAGGGTCCTATCTCACATTCATACATATGCACACTAGGGCAATTTAGACAGGAGCCAATTAACCCTCCAGAATGTCTTTGAAATGTGTGGGAGGAGACTGGAGTACCCAGAGAAAACCCTCGCAGGCACAGGGAGAACATACAAACTCCAGGCAGGTAGTGCTCTGGTTGAGACTTGGAATTATGACTCTAGTGTTGCAGGCGTGCTTACAGCAGAGGCCAATGAGGTTTTAAAATTACAGTCACACGGCCAAAATAACGATCCTTATCCTTGTGCAATGCTTCGTGAATTCAACTTAATATGTCTAAGAAAATTAAAAATGGTTTCATTATGCAGAGTAGAGCGGTGTTTAATGGTCCTTTAAATGCCGAGTCCCTGAACTTGAATGGTCCCACTTTATTTTTTCTTTAGCTGTTTAACCTTTTCAGTTCTTTCTCATTGGTTATTACTTTCTTACTCACAGGAGCTAGACGACTGTGTTTTTTTAAGTTAAATGCTTCTTTTTCCTGCCTACTATTTTGAAGAATGACAGTTTATGTCCATTTCAGTCTGAGATTTACACAACCCTCTCAAGCCAGCCTGGTAATTTGACTTTACTGTAATTAAAGGGATAGTACACCTTTGCCAAAAAAAAAAAAAAAATGGTTATGCAGGTAAGAGGCATCCGTAGATTAAAAACACACTGTACAGCTGTGATTAAAATTGGATAATGCCTTTGCTATAGGTGTAGGCCATCTATGTACCTCCCAAAGCCTGGCTGAAAAGCTCCCAGTGATGACACCCCCCATCCTGCCTTGTTGCTAGGACATTGCTAAGGCATTCCCAGGCATGACTGCTCACCCCCAACATCTCACAGGAGATCCTTGCACTATCTCCTCTGTCACAGCATCCCTGAGCTGAAAGCTAATGTAATAGGGGAGAGAGAGTGTATTTGAGGGGTTTGATTTGGAGAAAGAGTTTACGTCTGTGATGGGTAATAACAGCAGGGAGCATCTTAGCAACATCCTAGCAACAAGACAGGACAGTGGGATGCCATCTTTGGGAGTTATTTGGACAGGCTTTGGGAGATACCTAAATGACCAACACTTACAGCTGCAAAAAAAAAGAATACATTGAGCTGCCTAGTATACCAATAACCAACCAAAATGTGCCATCTTTAAAAAAATATATATATAATAAGATTATACAAATTATGAAATCTAATTGCCAATGTGCAAAATCCACACTTAAGTGCATTACTTCAAAAACAGTCTGTGCTCAAGTGCTTCAAAATGTGTGCCACTTCAGTCTACAAATAGCACTCCGTGTAGTAGTTCAAAAAGTGCTCCAGTGCTCCACATAAAAATAAACTCCTCACAGCCTTTGACCCTTTAATTGTGTTAGTTGAACTGGATGGACTTGTGCCTATTTTCAACCAGATTCATGTAGAACTATGTATCTACGTAATTCATAAATAGGTAAACATGCATTTTTTGTGATAAAGGCTCCTCCATTTAACCAATCCACCAGAAAGGCCAGTTACCCCATGCAACATGTTTACGTAATAAAATCAGAATGCACATATAAAAGGGAAATTGTAAAAAAGGAGCTGCGCAGCTTCTTTTTACAATTTGTTATTTGAGGTGTGTATTCTACCTAGAGCTTGCAGCTTGTTTATCACTATGGATGGGCTATCTGTTCGAGTTGAACATGAGTTTGACTCGAACATCGAAGAATTTGGGGTGTTCGCGGCAAATTTTAAAAGCCGCGGAACACCCTTTAAAAGTCTATGGGAGAAATCTAAAGTGCTAATTTCAAAGGTTTATCTGCAAGTTATTGTCATAAAAAGTGTTTAGGGACCCGGGTCCTACCCCAGGGTACATGTATCAATGCAAAAAAAAGTTTTAAAAACTGATGTTTTTTCGGGAGCAGTGATTTTAATAATGCTTAAAGTGAAACAATAAAAGTAAAATATTCCTTTCAATTTCGTACCTGGGGGGTATCTATAGTATGCCTATAAAGTAGCGCATGTTTCCTGTGTTTATAACAGTCTCTGCACAAAATTACATTTCTAAAGGAAAAAAAGTAATTTAAAACTACTCGCGGCTGTAATGAATTGTCGGGTCCCGGCAATACAGATAAAAGTCATTGAAAGTCATTGAAAAAATAATGTGTGGGGGTCCCCCAAAATTTCATTACCAGGCCGTTCGGGTCTGATATAGATATTAAGGGGAACCCTGCGCCAAAATGTAAAAAAAATGGCGTGGGGATACGTTATAATGTTTTAGTAAGTAGTGCTACACCTTTATTTTACACCGGTGTGAAAGAGCCCCAATAGAGGTTCCTAAACTGCGAACATTTATTTAATTTAGCCTAAAATGACCTGCTAAATAAATTGTTTAACAAAATACTCCAAGCTCCCTATGCTGCAGGGCCCTATAGGAGGTGTATATAGTTCACAGTGGCGAGAGTTATGCCCTACCTTGTTCCAAGACAGAAAAGATTTTATTATATTAACAAGATCCATGCATACAAGATGAACATAACCGGCTGTGGCATTAGTACAGTAGTTGTGAAACGCGTCACCTGGTATATCTTCGAAGAGTTTCCAATAACAAGTGAAGCCTGATAAATCAAGTTTTAAAAAATGTCATTTTTCTTTATTTAGAATTCAGGGCTGGCAGATTATTTCTTCAGATTGAATGAGATAGCACAATAAAAGAAACACTCGGGGTCAGTGAAATTATGGTGTAACTGTAGCAATCATGATAAGTGCTACATGGCCAGAGAATCTCCCAGCCTTAAGGGATAAAGTGTGCAATTCTGATGAATGACAGAGTGATAGATATGCCTCTCCACCCCAGTGATGTGTAAAATCTAGTCCCAGCTGGTGCATGATAAACTAACCAAAAAGGAGGAATCCTGCCATGCCTATTGAAGGACATAAAAACGATCAAATAAAAACTTGTACCTAAATAATACCTAATATAAGAGCTGTACAGTTCTTTTTCACTAACATTTTAAAAATGTAAAAGATATATATTTTTTATGTGTTTTTTGTATGCTGCCTTGCTTGAACTACATGTAAACCTTCCATGCAAATACACTTCCAGAAGTTATAGTCATGTTTGATGATTTTGCCTTTTTAAAATCACTTACTAAAGGTAATTTCAATGTAAAATTCTCTTCTCATGCAAGCACAAGAGAGGGAAGGAAGAGCAAGCCAAAGAGTTCATTACAGTGATCTTATGAGACCAGTAATGTTTGGCCTGCTTTCTGTACTGTGGTCTTCTAGCACTACAACAATACCATACGCCTCTTGACAGCTAGGTGGTACATCTATTACCATTAGACTGTGGGGTAATTTATTATATGCTTGCTAGATAATCATTCAGGTATCCAATGGGGTTAAGCAGAAGTAAAAAAAAAACTTAATCTAATTGCCCAGGGGAAATAGGGAGGTTAATTGCTGGATTTTATCGAGGGAGGGGGACAGGCTCAGCGCCTGCACTGGAGCCACTAGGGCTTTTCTTTCTTTGCAGATATATCAAACCTCATATATTTAATTTATGCAAAATCTTGTTAGCAAATATGTGCTGCTAATATTGAAGTTTCCATATATTAAAGCTGAACTGCAGGAAAATCGCTCTAAATACATAGATAACAAACATACACGGAAGCTGTTTACCTGCCAAAGGATTTGTATTTTTGTTTACCCTGTTCTGAGATTTACACAGTTCTGTCACACGGCATAACCCCATCTTCCTTAAAGTAAAGTGATACTAAAATTTGCGGGGTTTTTTTGTTTAAAAAATAACAAACATGTTATACTTCCTCTGTGTAGTGGTTTTGCACAGAGCAGCCCAGATCCTCCTCTTCTCGGGTCCCTCTTTGGTGCTCCTGGCCCCTCCCTCCTGCCAAGTGCCCCCACAGCAAGCAGCTTGCTATGGGGCTACCCGAGCCAAGTCACAGCTCCCTGTGTCCATTCAGACATGGAGCCGCAGCCTGGCCCTGCACCCTTTCTCTCCTCATTTGCTCACTGACTTTGATTGACAGTAGCGGGAGCCAATGGCACCACGCTGCTGTCTCAGCCAATGAGAAGGGGACACTCCCACCACATTGCTGGATCTAGATGGACCTCAGGTAAGTATGAGGGGGGCTGCTGCACACAGAAGGCTTTTTATCTTAATGCATAGAATGCATTAAGATAAAAAACCTTCTGCCTTTACAACTCCTTTAAGTAATATTTACAGGTCTTGTTCTGTGACTGGACAATGAAGGAGAAGCAGCTGACTGATGAGTTCATCTATCTGTCATTCTGCTTTCTCCCTTTTCAGCATGCGCCTTGTTAGCACTGCAGTTTACAAGAATATCAGACTTTTTTTTCTGTGCTGCTTCTCACTTTTCCAGTCTTAACTCTGCTATAGAGGGGATTGCAAGAGGCTCATACCAGGTCAAATGCTTGTACTTACACTAGTTTATTTTAAAAAAATATATATATGATTTATTATCTCTTTTACTGCCATGTGTATCTTTTTAGACTACTGACGTCTCATTAAAGGGAACCTGTCAGCAAAGAAATGTATCACTTTACAAAAAAAAAAAAAAAGAAGATAATAAAAAATTTAACTTACACCCAAATACTTACCGCCCCCCCCCCCAAATTTTTGAGACCCCCTCCCCCATCCTCACCTACATGAACATACGAACGTAAATGCATGCATCAGGGGCGTCTTCATGCAAAAACATTGATTGCGTTACACATGTTACATATGGCGGCGCACAACAAACTGAGATTGTTTAAGGGTAGCTCACACTGATAACCTGTAGGGGAATTATTAAAGCGTTTACTATAGAAAATATAGGGTACTGAAGTCATCGTTTCATGGGTGCATGTTAAGGCTTGACATGTTGGGTATCTATTTACTAGTTGCATCATCATCTTTTATATTTTACCAAAATTATCTAATATCATGTGACATAAAGAATGAGAACTACCACTATTTCATTATTTACAGTGTGCGCTTTCAGAAAATATATAATATTTAGGTGGTTTTACATAACCTTCAGGTGTAAAATAATTTTTTTTAAACGTGTGCAAAAAACTCAAAAATGGCTCTGGCAGCAAATTGGTTAATAAATAATAAGCTGCATTAATTTGTGGTTTTATATGCTTGTCGATTTCAGCATTAAGCCTTGTGCATACCCTGTAACAATTTCATTTTATTGTTACAGTATCTAGCCTTAGTATTTTAATAAATGGACACACATCTATCAGCACACTGATCAGCATTTGTTTAACTTGTGCTCCATATGGTATATTAGTGAATCCTTCCCATTTCAACACACGCTCCTTGCTGGTGACATACTCCTAATTTGAATACATACATGTTTGGAAGCTAAACACAGATGCCAAATTGCCTTTTCCACATGTTTAGAAGACTGTACATTAGTTAAACACAGTCTGCTGCAGGTTTGGAATTTCAATTCGCTCACTCCTATGTCATCACTGATGTTAGGCGATGAAGCAGCAACTCAAAGCAGAGTCATTAATCAAATTTATACAAGCTTTAAATGTTAAATATGCATATGTGAGAATCGTAGCATGCTTAATTAAAAATAAAAAATTGGAACACTACAACAAGTCTTTGAACACATGGGGATGAAAACAGAACAACGCCTATGAAATCAGCAGTGTGTGGAAGGACAATTATTTGTTAAGGGGACCCGGAGTTTCGAATCAGCATTTGTCTAGGGAGATTCAAAGTCATGTTATATATATATATATATATATATATATATATATATGTGAAGCGGGGTATTCCCCTTTAATATATAGAGACTACATCTCCCAGTACATCGTGCAGCACCCAGGGTGCATTGCTCCGGAACAGAGACTGCTGGGACAGACTTTATAAAGGGGAGGTGGAGTTTGTTCTGCCTCTTTTGGACACCCCCTCTCCTAGCAAGAGGATCTCTGTGCTGAACTGCTGTATGCACAAGGCCTGAAGCCTGGGCCTTGTGCTCTTTTCCAAAGAGCCCCTCTGCCAGCCTAGCAGAGCCTTAGAGACATCTTCTCCTCCTTGCTGCAGTACACCAGAAGGATTGAAGACTTGGATGTCGGTGGATTCCTGTTCCTAGACGAATCGGCGGAGGAAACGGACTTGGACTTGTCCGGGTGGTGAGAGCTGTTTAAAGACAGATACTTTATCTTTACTATTCGTTGGGATTACAAAGTTGTTCTTCAAGTGCACCACCGAAAGATTGCTAGCGAATATTGTTTCACTGAACTTCCATTTAGATCAGTCAGGCCTGACTGCATAAGTAGACATTGCTGGGTGTTAGTCTACCCATGAGGGGAAGTAGCTGTAAAAGGGCAGCGCTAGAGTTGCATAGCAATACTTTATTATTCTGATCACTCTGTTTATCTTTATTACGGTTTATTGCAGGGATCTGCAACTTGTTATACTGTTGTTTATTACTTGCCCATTAGCCTCAGTAAAATATCTGGGTCAAGTACATTGGTGTCAGTTTCACTTACTTTAATAGAAGTTTTAAAGTATATCACTGTGTGTGTTTGCCATAGGACTGCGTCACCTAGAGTTGCGGTCACGCGGTCCTATCTCCCCTTACTAGCTGTGCCACGGGAGGGCAGAGCCGATTGCCAGGGGTTGACAGCGGTGCACTACAGGGCCCAAAACAAAACCAGCGGCTCTCTTAACTGGGGGTAGCGCTACACGTGGGGGCTCGAGTCCGGGATCCTTGTACGTTGCACGCTGCAATCAAGCCGGTCATAAGTACCAGCATGGTCCCGCTAGCAATGTCACAGTGGTGCGCAGCGATTGGCGCCGATCCATTGTACTCCCGGGGGAAAGATGGAAGGAAGAGGAGATAAAACAGCTCGTATTGTTACTGTCTCCGAGCCACAAAGCATGGGTGATGGATTTTAGGCCAGATCCAGTGATCTCGTTTACATACGCACTGGTAGAATGGAAAAACTAAATCCCAGAGCATTTTAAAAGTCAGAGTATACAAGCCATAGATAATCAGACCTATCACTTGATACATACGCTGCCAGTGAAGGAAGAATGGTTTCAGACACCAAAGCCATCACCCCCGCGATTATCTCCACCACTATCCCCTAAAGCAGAAAAGCCTAAGGAACTATTAAGCCCGGGATCACCGCTGGCCGCTATAGGGCCTGAATTGTTGAATGCTCTAGGAGACCTTGTAATTAAGTGCCAGAAAAGCAGTACAGTGCATGTGGAGGCCGGTTACCGGAAGCTTAGCACCTTCTCAGGGAAGCAACCAGTGCCTGCCGGAGAAGAAGAATTTGACACCTGGATTGAACAGGCCATGCAAGCGGTAGAAGGATGGGAGATACCAGAGGCGCAGAAGAAGCAGCGCATCAGCGAAAGTCTAAAGGGCGCTGCTGCTGAAGCTGTAAAGAACCTCAGGCTTAGCAACGCTACCTGTACCGCAAACGATTATCTGGCTATGCTGGAGGAGGAATTTGGCCAGCTGGAGAAGGCGACTGAACTGATATACCAGTTCGAACATACCCTCCAACAGCCGGGGGAGAAGTTATCCGAATATGTGCGGAGGCTAAACCGGAAGCTGTGCCAAATTGTCCTAAAGAAGGGAATACTACCGCAGGTCATAGACGCAACCCGAATGAAGCAGATCCTGAGGGGAGCCCTGCGTTCAGATCCAGTTTGGCTCTACTTGAAGACCTCTGAAGGAGTGATGACTTTGAGTTACCCAGATCTTGTACGAATCATAAGAGATGAAGAAGCCCTCTTAAATGAACAGCAAGGGGCTGAGAAGACCACTACCCTCCCCGCGGTGGGAGTCAGATCAGTTACGGCTGCGGAACGGGACTCAGAAGTGGAGATCCTGAAGACTCAGATGTCCAAAATAATGGAGATGGTGACTGGGTCACTGGATGTCAGGTATGAGATAGACACACTGAAGGTGCAAGTGTCCCAGCTGGCGGAGATGATGAACAAATTGATGGCAGAAATTACTGGATTGTCCGCCCAAAAGCCCACAAAGCAAGACATCTGTCAAAACTGTGGAGGTGTAGGCCACTACCAGCGAGTATGTCCAAGTCCACGAATGGAGACAGAAGGCTGGCGGAGGCCTCAGAGAAGTGACCCAAGAATGGAGAGAAGATCCGGGCCTTCAAAAATAACTTTCCCTGAACCTGCGAGGGAACGGTGGAGGACACCTGCAGTTTATGCCGTCTCAGTGAACAACGCCTATCAGCCTTCGAAACAACGCCAGAAACGGCATTCCCAGCGCCAGAAGCTGAAGAGAGCACAAGTCCAAGTATGCCAGCCTGCTGTTACAGGTGTTTCCAAAAGGACTGCTACCCAATTGGTAGGTCATCTGCCTGTAGTGCCTGTTCTGATCGAAGGGATCTACACCAGAGCCATCCATGATACAGGTTCTCAGGTTACCCTAATGACCAGAGACTTTTACAAGAAGTACCTATCATACCTGCCCCTGGAAGAGATGGGAGACACCAAGATTCAGGGTATCCAAGCAGAAGAGTACTCTTGTGATGGATGTGTGCGGATCAAGTTGTCATGTGATCCATTGAGGGCTGGGGAGCCCCAGAACTTTGAGACACTGGCCATTGTCTGTCCCTGGCTGCCAGGGCCCTCAAGAAGCTCTCTCATCATTGGGACCAATACCGATCTGGTGAAACAGCTTTTAGCCCCTGCTGTCCCCAGATGTGATCCCATACCCTCACTACCGGAAGAGGTTCCTGCTTCAGTACCAGAGGAAGAACCAAGAGTAGCTGAGACTATGACTCCCAGGGAGAAGAGAAGGAAGAGAGTCATTCATCCTCCCCGGAAACTAGCTCATGATCAGATGGGAGAAAGTTCCGAAGACACGGTCCTAACCTCAAGAAGGACCATGCCCACATCTGGTCCCTCCACTGTACATTTGGTGGAGGGCAACCCCAACTCACTTCCTGGCACAGTTAGACAGGTCGCCCCCACTGAAGCGACCTGTGGACAGGACAGCTCCCCATCATATGATGATTGGTGGGAGGCTCCTCTGTCAATCCTATGCAACCGCATTGAAGCTAAAATGTTTTGCAGATCTAAAAATGTTAGATGTCTTTGGGGACCAAAGATTCAAAGTGGGGGGAGTGTGTAGCGGGGTATTCCCCTTTAATACAGAGAGACTACATCTCCCAGTACATCTTGCAGCACCCAGGGTGCATTGCTCCGGAACAGAGACTGCTGGGGCAGACTTTATAAAGGGGAGGTGGAGTTTGTTCTGCCTCTTTTGGACACCCCCTCTCCTAGCAAGAGGATCTCTGTGCTGAACTGCTGTATGCACAAGGCCTGAAGCCTGGGCCTTGTGCTCTTTTCCAAAGAGCCCCTCTGCCAGCCTAGCAGAGCCTTAGAGTCATCTTCTCCTCCTTGCTGCAGTACACCAGAAGGATTGAAGACTTGGATGTCGGTGGATTCCTGTTCCTAGACGAATCGGCGGAGGAAACGGACTTGGACTTGTCCGGGTGGTGAGAGCTGTTTAAAGACAGATACTTTATCTTTACTATTCGTTGGGATTACAAAGTTGTTCTTCAAGTGCACCACCGAAAGATTGCTAGCGAATATTGTTTCACTGAACTTCCATTTAGATCAGTCAGGCCTGACTGCATAGGTAGACATTGCTGGGTGTTAGTCTACCCATGAGGGGAAGTAGCTGTAAAAGGGCAGCGCTAGAGTTGCATAGCAATACTTTATTATTCTGATCACTCTGTTTATCTTTATTACGGTTTATTGCAGGAATCTGCAACTTGTTATACTGTTGTTTATTACTTGCCCATTAGCCTCAGTAAAATATCTGAGTCAAGTACATTGGTGTCAGTTTCACTTACTTTAATAGAAGTTTTAAAGTATATCACTGTGTGTGTTTGCCATAGGACTGCGTCACCTAGAGTTGCGGTCACGCGGTCCTATCTCCCCTTACTAGCTGTGCCACGGGAGGGTAGAGCCGATTGCTAGGGGTTGACAGCGGTGCACTACAGGGCCCAAAACAAAACCAGCGGCTCTCTTAACTGGGGGTAGCGCTACATATACAGGTCCTTCTCAAAAAATTAGCATATTGTGATAAAGTTCATTATTTTCTGTAATGTACTGATAAACATTAGACTTTCATATATTTTAGATTCATTACACACAACTGAAGTTGTTCAAGCCTTTTCTTGTTTTAATATTGATGATTTTGGCATACAGCTCATGACAACCCAAAATTCCTATCTCAAAAAATTTGCATATCATGAAAAGGTTCTCTAAACGAGCTATTAACCTAATCATCTGAATCAACTAATTAACTCTAAACACCTGCAAAAGATTCCTGAGGCTTTTAAAAACTCCCAGCCTGGTTCATTACTCAAAACCGCAATCATGGGTAAGACTGCCGACCTGACTGCTGTCCAGAAGGCCATCATTGACACCCTCAAGCAAGAGGGTAAGACACAGAAAGAAATTTCTGAACGAATAGGCTGTTCCCAGAGTGCTGTATCAAGGCACCTCAGTGGGAAGTCTGTGGGAAGGAAAAAGTGTGGCAGAAAACGCTGCACAACGAGAAGAGGTGACCGGACCCTGAAGAAGATTGTGGAGAAGGACCGATTCCAGACCTTGGAGGACCTGCGGAAGCAGTGGACTGAGTCTGGAGTAGAAACATCCAGAGCCACCGTGAACAGGTGTGTGCAGGAAATGGGCTACAGGTGCCGCATTCCCCAGGTCAAGCCACTTTTGAACCAGAAACAGCGGCAGAAGCGCCTGACCTGGGCTACAGAGAAGCAGCACTGGACTGTTGCTCAGTGGTCCAAAGTACTTTTTTCGGATGAAAGCAAATTTTGCATGTCATTCGGAAATCAAGGTGCCAGAGTCTGGAGGAAGACTGGGGAGAGGGAAATGCCAAAATGCCTGAAGTCCAGTGTCAAGTACCCACAGTCAGTGATGGTCTGGGGTGCCATGTCAGCTGCTGGTGTTGGTCCACTGTGTTTTATCAAGGGCAGGGTCAATGCAGCTAGCTATCAGGAGATTTTGGAGCACTTCATGCTTCCATCTGCTGAACAGCTTTATGGAGATGAAGATTTCATTTTTCAGCACGACCTGGCACCTGCTCACAGTGCCAAAACCACTGGTAAATGGTTTACTGACCATGGTATTACTGTGCTCAATTGGCCTGCCAACTCTCCTGACCTGAACCCCATAGAGAATCTGTGGGATATTGGGAAGAGAAAGTTGAGAGACGCAAGACCCAACACTCTGGATGAGCTTAAGGCCGCTATCGAAGCATCCTGGGCCTCCATAACACCTCAGCAGTGCCACAGGCTGGTTGCCTCCATGCCACGCCGCATTGAAGCAGTCATTTCTGCAAAAGGATTCCCGACCAAGTATTGAGTGCATAACTGAACATAATTATTTGAAGGTTGACTTTTTTTGTATTAAAAACACTTTTCTTTTATTGGTCGGATGAAATATGCTAATTTTTTGAGATAGGAATTTTGGGTTGTCATGAGCTGTATGCCAAAATCATCAATATTAAAACAAGAAAAGGCTTGAACTACTTCAGTTGTGTGTAATGAATCTAAAATATATGAAAGTCTAATGTTTATCAGTACATTACAGAAAATAATGAACTTTATCACAATATGCTAATTTTTTGAGAAGGACCTGTGTATATATATATATATATATATATATATATATATATATATATATATGAACAATTCATCATTTGTGTGTTATTACCAGTCTCTGTGTAGTAATACTAAATTGTGACTATGCTTCACTGCTCCTTTCGCAGGAGAATCTATAGGTCATTCGTGGTCATCAAAAATCTTTCTGTAAGGCAAATGGACTGTTGTTCAGCAAGCAAATTCAATTCCTTAACATACAGATGACCATTGAAGGTAGCATCTACAAATGTGTATATTCAAAATGGTAGCAAATATAAGCAACATCAATCCAAATGTTAACATAAGTGAAATATTACATTCAGGCAGGACCAAATCCAGCAAAAAGTGGTTCCCTGTATATCTATTGTCTACACATTCTTTTCCCAATATCAGTACAAATAGTCATCTCATACAACATTAGTTCCGCCGAAAAATAAATAAATTAAAAGTCAGCAGCTACAAATACTGCTGCTGCTGACTTTTAATATTAGGACACTTACCTGTCCAGGGAGCCCGCGATGTCCTCACTCAAAGCCGTTCTGTCCCTCGGCTCCCAGGTGGAGGAGCCGGCATCTTCAGTAAGGGAATCAGGAAGTGAAGCCTTGCGGCTTCACAGTCCGGTTCCCTACTGCGCATGCGCGAGTCGCGCTGCTCGCCCTCACTGGTCCCTGCTGTCTTCTGGGACCTGTGTGTCTCCCAGAAGACAGCGTGGGGGACAGAGGAGGGGCCGGACATGGCATAGATCGCCGCGGAATCTGCGGCGATCTATCGCCGGAAGTGGGAGCAAATACCTGTATTAGACAGGTATCTGCTCCCCCCTGAAAGGTGCCAAATGTGACACCGAAGGGGGGGGAACCCCGAAAACTAAATTTTTTGGATGGAACTCTGTTTTAAAGGCTCCAATGGTAAAAATCCAGCCCTGCTTTTAGTTAACAGTTAATTCAAAGCTTTTACTTACTGAACAGCATATACAGGTGATACTCGAAAAATTCGAATATTGTGCAAAAGTTCATTTATTTCACTAATGCAACTTAAAAAGTGAAAATAATATATGAGATAGACTCTTTACATGCAAAGCAAGATAGTTCAACCCGTGATTTGTCATAATTGTGATGATTATGGCTTACAGCTCATGAAAACCCCAAATCCACAATCTCAGAAAATTAGAATATTACATGCAATCAATAAAACAAGGATTGTACATAGAACAATATTGGACCTCTGAAAAGTATAAGCATGCATATGTACTCAGTACTTGGTTTGGGCCCCTTTTGCAGCAATTACTGCCTCAATGTGGCGTGGCATGAAAGCTATCAGCCTGTGGCACTGCTGAGGTGTTATGGAAGACCAGGATGCTTCAATAGCGACCTTCAGCTCTTCTGCATTGTTGGGTCTCATGTCTCTCATCTTTCTCTTGGCAATGCCCCATAGATTCTCTATGGGGCTCAGGTCAGGCGAGTTTGCTGGCCAATCAAGCACAGTAATCCCACAGGCATTGAACCAGGTTTTGGTGCTTTTGGCAGTGTGGGCAGGTGCCAAGTCCTGCTGGAAAATGAAGTCAGCATCCCCATAGAGCTCGTCTGTGGAAGGAAGCATGAAGTGCTCCAAAATCTCCTGGTAGATGGCTGCGTTGACCCTGGACTTAATGAAGCACAGTGGACCAACACCATCCTTATGGAGGTTGTCAATGATGGTTTTCTGCCAGGTCAGTTCAACTGTCAGGTCATCAGTCTTTCCCATGATTGTGATTCCTACTGAACCAGACTGAGAGACCATTTAAAGGCCCAGGAACCCTTTGCAGGTGTTATGGCTTAATTAGCTGATTAAAGTGGGACACTTTGAAGCCTCGTACACATGACCAGTTTTCCCGGCAGGAAAACTGCCAGGAGAGCTTTTGGCTGGGAATCCCGGCTGTGTGTATGCTCCCTAGCAGTTTTCCCGACAGGAAAACTGCCCGGAAAAAATAGAGAACCTGCTCTCTATTTTCCCGATAGGATTCCCGGCAGAGTGTTTCCTGACGACAAAACCTGTCGTCTGTAT
Organism: Rana muscosa; assembly: GCA_029206835.1. Lineage (NCBI taxonomy): Eukaryota > Metazoa > Chordata > Amphibia > Anura > Ranidae > Rana > Rana muscosa. The sequence continues at coordinate 197,839,899 of CM055117.1, forward strand.
GCTTACCTGAAGGGGAAATAAACCGTGCATGCTCGATAACAATTAGACGCATGCGCAGGAGCATAGATTGTAATTTAGCCATTGTAGTCTTTGACGTCACTGCGTTCTTGCCATTCAAAAGAACGGCGGGTCTTTTGTGTGGCCGTGTGTATACATGACTTGTCAAGGCAAGCTTGGCAGGAATCCCGTCAGGAAAACCGACGGTTTTCAAACAGATAGGATTCCCGGCCGTGTGTACAGGGCTTTAGCCTAGAATATTGCACCTTTTCACAATATTCTAATTTTCTGAGATTGTGGATTTTGGGTTTTCATGAGCTGTAAGCCATAATCATCACAATTATGACAAATCACGGCTTGAACTGTCTTGCTTTGCATGTAATGAGTCTATCTCATATATTAGTTTCACCTTTTAAGTTGCATTAGTGAAATAAATGAACTTTTGCACGATATTCAAATTTTTCGAGTATCACCTGTAGCTTAAAAAAGGGACCAACTCAGTACAGCATCTGAGAACTAGACAAATCATCAAATTCCCTTTCTACGTGGCATTTATGGGTACTAATTACAGACAGCATATTTAAACATACAAGTATGCTATTAATACAACATTACAAAACAAAATGGATCAGCAGATCCTAAAAATACACATTAATAAAACACACCCACACATACATACAGTATAGATATATATATATATATATATACACACACCCACACATACATACAGTATATATATATATATATATATATATATATATATATATACACACACACACACACAGTATGTTTTGTGTTTTTCTCAGACTTGCATATAAAATCTGTTTGTTTTAGAAGTAAACATCTGGTTTCTTTAAATTAAAATTTCTTAAACAAATGCTGTTAGAAACATTTGCACAAGCTTTCCTCTAATACAATGGCAAAATACAGTAAATGCTATTTTTATATGTTGGGCAAATGTCAGTTATCAATTAGCTCCCATTGTTTTACAGGAATTCTGGTCAAACTATGCATCTAGACAACCAAGGTCAATAATAGCTTGACCTTTTGATATGACCTATGGCATGTGGGAATGTCTACCTAAACTTTCCAAATAAAACGCCAGCAGCATATGCTGCCTGGGGGGCTCCACAATGACATAACAACAAGGAAAGTTTTTGCCAGAAGAAACTTCACCTGGGAATGACACTAAAGCTACCCAACGAGAGAGTCTGATTTCTGCAATTGCTGGAATAGCTGGGAGCCCTGGTTGAGTACAGAGATCACGAAGCTAATATAAAGTGAGCTAAGAAACTTTTAGCCTATTCCTGTTGTACACAGATTATTGTTCATGCTCATTTGCTTGGAAGATTAGGTAGCATGTGCATATGTTATATGAATATCTGTAATACTCTGTATGTCTTGTATTGTTTTCCTACAATTGTAAGTACAGTGGAACCTCAGATTAAGAGCATAATCCGTTCCAGGAGAATGCTCGTAATCCAAAGTACTCGCATATCAAAGCAAGTTTCCCCATTGAAGTCAATGGAAACAAAAATATTTTTTTCCGCATTGACTTCAATGTCATGCAATACTGCATGTGGCCAGAGGTGGGGGGCGCCGGATAGCCTCGGAAACACACGGAAAGGCCCGAGGACAGCTCGGTAAACCTCGGAAAGGCTCGGGAATGGAGTATTTCCGAGTCTTTCCGAGCATTTCCAAACGGCTCCGAACGGCGCCGTTCGGCTCCGGCGCCCCCCCACCTCAGGCCAAACGTGGTACTGGCTTGAATCCTGCTAACCGAGTTAGGATTTTTTTAAATACAGTGCTCGTATTGCAAAACGCTCATTAACCGTGTTCTACTGTAGTTTGTATAGTATTTTTGTTTAGTAAAGCACATTAATATACTAAAGAGGTTTTTACACTTCTCTGCTTTTAACACAAATGACCTTAAAGACACAAAGCAAAACACGTTAACAGATATTTTTAGGCTGTGTTTAACTTAGCTGTGTGGGTCGTAGTAATAGGTTATATTTTCTTGTGTAATCTGTTGTTATGAAGGTTTTCCAAAAGTAACATACTAGAAAATTGCAATAAACATCTTTTGTAAAGAACATATTGTCAATGTCAATGTCATTTGTAGTACAGTTATATCAAATAATAGTACATTTAGATTAACAGTATTATTTGTTAAGTACATAGCACGTTGAGAAATGTAAGACAGAACAATAAATATGAATTGTAATGACTTGATTAGGTGCTTGTTATATAGGGGTTAGGCCCCTTTAACGTGGGCTGTGTCCATTCAGTCTCAGAAGGGCACTCTAGATTAGCCTTTCTCACATTTTTTTTTACCCTAAAGGAACCCCTAAAATAGTTTTCGGGTCTCAGGGAATTCTTAATAAAACCAAAAACTAATTAATCTGGGTTCAATGGGAAAAAATTTATTAGAATGGTAGTCAGTTGGAAGAACAAAACTCTTAAATTGGTGGTCAAAATGTCACCCTTATTGGATTTGACAGTCACCACTGGCTCTGAAACTATGCAGACACCACCAAATTGGAGGTCAACCAGCCACAGCTCAAGGAACCCCTAGAAACCTCTGTAGGAACCCTAGGAACCAAAACCATGGTTGAGAATGGATGTCCTACAATGATCCCCTGCCAAGTCAAATAAAGTCAGAATGTTACAGACGTCACACTGCATGTCCATTATAATTTTCCCTCCAAAAAACAGACTGTAATTCCTTATGGGTGGGTGGATGTAGTGGACTTGGACCTCCTGTATATCTGCCCATCTCCAGTTCTGTCAGTAAAGGCGGACCTGAAGATGACATTTTTCTATTTGGTTCGACGCACCTCAATGAACCAGGACATGATCTTACATCCACCCAAAGGGGATGTATTGCTGTTTGTTTCGATTTATGTAGTCACAGGTCCAAAAAGGGACAGATGAACCACTTGTGTGAAAGAGGCCTTGCTCTCTTTCCAGGCATGGCAAAGTGGATAAAATTGAGAGTCTTCTTGTTACATGTTTAACCACTTGCCGACTGGCTGCCGTTGATTGACGGTAGAATGGCACTTCTGCGCAAATCGCCATAGCTGTACAGCGGGCACTTTAAGGAGTATAGGGGACACGTGGGCACGCCCATTGCATCCCTAAGGAGCCGATGTGCATGCCCGGTGGCCGTGCAATTGTCAGTTAAAGCGACGCAGTGGCGTATCACAAAAAAATGGCTTGGTCAGGAAGGGGGTAAATCCTTCAGGGGCTGAAGTGGTGAAGGAAAGGACAGATCTTGGGTATATGCTTGGTTTTTAAATAGTAGCTTACCCCCTATTAGATCCTATGGGTGTTATAGTTTTGACTGAAGGATTTCTCTGTTTGCACCTGGTTATTATTTAAGTATAAATCTTTCTGTCGTAGGAAGACAGTGCCGCCCTGCTGTTAGTATCTGGAAGCACAACATTGTCACCCTTGCAATGCTGCACATTTTCCCTGGCGACTGGCGTACAAGCTGGCTTGCTGATGCACAACTTGCTGGCAGCTTGATTGCCACCACTGAGAATGGCTTCTTCACATTTGCAGTGTGGAATTCGCCTCCAACTTACTGACATGTAAACCATGGCAAACTGGTCCCGCACAGCTCTCAAACATACTCCTGCCTCATTGCATATACTAGAAGCCAGCCCCAAAGGCTGCAGCTCCATGCATGATAGAATCATTTACAATCTGCAAAAAGTATTCTTTAAAAAAGATTAAAAAATAATATTACACATCTGTTTAAGTGCGGTGACATTCAGTGTTAATCGCATCCCAGCACACTAGGCAATATTTTTTTAATAGCAGTTGCATATCAATTAATGTGCAATTAATGTGAAAAAAGATTAGCATTAAATCTTTCGGTCTGTTTTGCAACCACAGCAACAGTTTTAATGCTGCATAATAGTGTGCCCAAACAGGGACTGTCTGCCTTTTTTCTCTATTGTGCCACAACTGCAATGCTTATTAAGTAATGAAATGAAAATTAAACTAAACAAAATCCTTATTTTAAAAAAAATAATCCATACATTCCACTTCTTAATGGCCCTGTAATCTATTCTGCATAACATTGTTTCTTATTGTATTTTTCTCCCTCCTTGTGAGCTCCCAAACCTCTCCTCTCCCTGCTAACTTTTGTATGTTTGAAACAGTTACTTAATTTGGTTCTTCCCCGTGATATAGTCTTCTTACAGGAGCCTCCAGCCTGCCTCTTGCTTTCCGAGTCCTACAAAGCTTCTCTTGTCTCTAACATAAAGACTAGTACTGCTCCTTTGTCTTGAGCACCTAGCTGTTATGTCCTCTTTCCTCTCCCTCTACTTCCTGTAGCCTCACTTCCTGTCCTGCGCTCATGAACCAGCCCAATGGGTTCATTAGCACACAAATAGGGGAATTTTATCTCCTAAACAATACATGGCCTTTAAATGTTATCCCATATGCATGCTATAAAAATCATTAAGATAGCCATAGCAACACATATACATGCTTAAATTATTTGCATTTAGGTGCGTTTAGACGCGTTCATCATTTAGACATGTGCAATTATTCTGAGCGCTGAGCTAATGAACCAGTCCACTAGGTTCATTAGCGAAAAACAATGGAGAATCTTATCTGTTAAACAATACATGGTCTTAAAATGTTATCCCATTATTATGCAATAAAAATCACTATAATAGCCATAGCAACACACATACACATGCCTAAATTATTTGCATTTAAGTGCATTTAGACGTGTACAGCATTTAGACATGTACAATTATTCTTTCATTCCAATAAATGACTACACATGTAAGCGTTTATGCATGTAGATGCAGCTGTGTGTATGGACTTATTGATTCTCATAGTTTTGTGTTTAATGAACACAAAAGTATACACTGTGCGCATCTAAACATTGCATTTTTCTGCCTATGTGAATGAAGGCAGAAAAAAAGCTGCAGTTTGCTGCTGCTGTCGCAGCATCACATGGGATCTTGTTGCTCTGCCAGCAAGAACCTTTCTATCATGCAGAAAAAAACATGTCTAAACACAGTGTTTTTTCTGCCCATGTGAATGAGCCCTAAAACAGTACAGTAGCTGCTAAAGCACAACTCACTTCAGCACACTAGTTGTAAAAAGAAGGGTTAATTGCATTTTTTGGGTCAATTGAAAAGAGATTAATTGCATTAACATATGGCACAATGTGTGTGCCTTAATACACACCAATAGACCACATTAACCTCAACTCATAGGTGTACCAATAACAGTTGCCACTATTCTGAATTGTGACAAACTAATCATTTAGCCGTGTGTAGCAAATGATCTTCCTCTACAAGTCTATATTTATCTCAAATGTCTTCAGTTCTAATAAGCCCCTGAAAGACTGATGCATTTATCAACCTTTTTTAAATTTGTCTTTTATTTAAAACAAATGTAAGTTCCATTTATTGTTCCTTTAAGATCATGTATAATAAAATGCCCTTATTTTACATAGCTGGCAAGTAATGATTGCCTTGGTTTTTCAAATAAAGTAAATAAGTGGACCCTGACCGCCGCATGACTGTTAGTTGACTTCCGTAACTAGGTTTTCTGGCGGTTGTTCACTAGCATATTGCACAGATGTCAACATTCATGATTCCAATTCGGCTTGATTCAGGAGCTCTGGGCCAAACATGTCATTGTCACAGAATACACATGATTCTGCAGAGAGACACTGAAGGTCTGTGTTGGAACTAATGACTTATTTCAAAGGAAGAATCCCTTGAAATGAGTGAGACCTGACAAGTGCAGCATTATTATTGGTCATCAGCTAAGGAGACTGGAGGACAAATGAGGGTGATCCATTGACATGTATAGGTTTAAATTACATATCCCAAGTCTAATGTCATAGCAAGCAACAGGTCTATAAATAAAAGACAATATATATATATATATATATATATATATATATATATATATATATATATAAATATAAAAGAAGAAGAAGTTTAATCACATTTTCCTGAAACAAAGCAAGCAAAAAATAAAATAGCTTTCAAGGTACAAATTTAATTTGGAAAAACATTTTGTGTTAATATGAAAATATAAATTTTTACTTTTCTTACTCTAAAACATGAGAGGAATAGTGCGGGTTACTAACTCAATGTTTTATTAAGGCTAGGTTCTGTCCTGTACGAATTTTCCGGTTCGCTTTCGCTGTGAATTTCCAAAGCAGCTGTTCAGAGGTTCAGCTGTGATTTCAGCCAGCGGACATTGGCATCTTTAACAATAGCTGGTTGTTAAGAAGTGTGTCGGGAATCCGGCTGCTGCGTCCTTAGCCACTTACGGACCGCCCGCCGTCGTTTTACGCCAGTATTTTGAAGAGGGATATCGTTGTTATGGCAGAGGCTAGCTACCATATCCCCGGTATCCTCTTCTTCAGCGGGCAGTCCACTTCAAGATAAAAGTGGTCTCTGCAGAGGATTTGCTGCAAGATCACTTTTATCAGCGGTGGGAGAGGGCCCCCCCTCCCACCGCTCTAGCGGAGCCATCGGTAGCGGCTGAGGTGATCGGGTTCTTCTCCCTGAGTGGTATGGAGATGAGTGAGGTGAAGATGGCCCCTACCCGTCTCCATATCATTGCATATACAGAAAAAGAGTCGCCCTTTGGGACTTTGAATGAGGTGGTCACAGTTTGCCACTGAGTAGGGATGAGCTTCGTGTTCGAGTCGAACATACGTTCGACTCGAACATCGGCTGTTCGATCGTTCGACGAAGATCGAACGATTTGGGCCGTTCGCGCCAAATTCGAGTGACGCGAACGGCCCACAATGCACTACGCCATCGCAGTGTCATCCAGGCGCTGTGATTGGCCAAGCATGCACTGTGACCCCGCATGCTTGGCCAATCACAGCGCCGGCAGCGAGGAGAGCAATGATTGGCCACAGGCAGGATGCCTGTGGCCAATTATTGCTGAGGGTGTTTAGTACACGCCCCACACTATAAAAGGCCGCCAGCACGGCGGCCTAGTGTAGTGTGTTCCGGAGCAGGGATAGAGCAGCATAGGCAGGGACAGTGACTGTTATTTCTTTCTTGCTTAACCTGGATTCCTTTAGTTTAGGGAAAGAGAAGGATAGGTAGGGAGAGTGTCAGTGTGTTTTGTGCTTGTGCTATAGTGTGCTTAAAAAAAACATTTATTCTAGGGACAGAAAACTGTAGGTAGGGACAGTGTCAGTTTCTTTCACTCTGCAAGTCCTTGTTTCCAGGGACCTGGAAGGACAGTGAGTGAATTGTCCTTGTGCTATATTGTGCTTAAAAAAACATTTATTCTAGGGACAGAAAACTGTAGGTAGGGAGAGTGTCAGTTTCTTTCACTCTGCAAGTCCTTGTTTCCAGGGACCTGTAAGGACAGTGAGTGAATTGTCCTTGTGCTATATTGTGATTAAAAAAAACATTTTTTCTAGGGACAGAAAACTGTAGGTAGGGAGAGTGTTTTTTTTCTTTCACTCTGCAAGTCCTTGTTTCCAGGGACCTGGAAGGACAGTGAGTGAATTGTCCTTGTGCTATATTGTGCTTAAAAAAAACATTTTTTCTAGGGACAGAAAACTGTAGGTAGGGAGAGTGTTTTTTTTCTTTCACTCTGCAAGTCCTTGTTTCCAGGGACCTGGAAGGACAGTGAGTGAATTGTCCTTGTGCTATATTGTGCTTAAAAAAAAACATTTATTCTAGGGACAGAAAACTGTAGGTAGGGAGAGTGTCAGTTTATTTCACTCTGCAAGTCCTTGTTTCCAGGGACCTGGAAGGACAGTGAGTGAATTGTCCTTGTGCTATATTGTGATTAAAAAAAACATTTATTCTAGGGACAGAAAACTGTAGGTAGGGACAGTGTCAGTTTCTTTCACTCTGCAAGTCCTTGTTTCCAGGGACCTGGAAGGACAGTGAGTGAATTGTCCTTGTGCTATATTGTGCTTAAAAAAACATTTATTCTAGGGACAGAAAACTGTAGGTAGGGAGAGTGTCAGTTTCTTTCACTCTGCAAGTCCTTGTTTCCAGGGACCTGTAAGGACAGTGAGTGAATTGTCCTTGTGCTATATTGTGATTAAAAAAAACATTTTTTCTAGGGACAGAAAACTGTAGGTAGGGAGAGTGTTTTTTTTCTTTCACTCTGCAAGTCCTTGTTTCCAGGGACCTGGAAGGACAGTGAGTGAATTGTCCTTGTGCTATATTGTGCCTAAAAAAAAACATTTTTTCTAGGGACAGAAAACTGTAGGTAGGGAGAGTGTCAGTTTATTTCACTCTGCAAGTCCTTGTTTCCAGGGACCTGTAAGGACAGTGAGTGAATTGTCCTTGTGCTATATTGTGATTAAAAAAAACATTTTTTCTAGGGACAGAAAACTGTAGGTAGGGAGAGTGTTTTTTTTCTTTCACTCTGCAAGTCCTTGTTTCCAGGGACCTGTAAGGACAGTGAGTGAATTGTCCTTGTGCTATATTGTGATTAAAAAAAATATTTTTTCTAGGGACAGAAAACTGTAGGTAGGGAGAGTGTCAGTTTCTTTCACTGTGAAAGTCCTTGTTTCAAGGGACAGAGAAGGACACCTGAAGGTAGCCCTTATTGCTTTTTTCCCATCTCCCTGCAGGCCATCTATTAGAATGTCTGGAAGGCAAACAAGGAGAGGCAGACAGTCAGGAGGCAATAAAAGAGGGCAAGCAGGCTCTGTGTCTGGGGGCAACAGTGCTGGTCGTGGACGCGGTGCATTGTCATCAGCACATGGCCATGGGACACGCTTGTCCTTCTTTTCGGCAGCTGGACATGTTGAGCCACATCATGCCGAAGACTTGGTAGAGTGGATGACCAAGCCCTCCTCCTCCTCCTCATCCTCTCTCACCCAGGCTCAGGGTACTGGAAAAGCAGCTGCCAAAGCGTCGTCTTCCCTGGTATCAATGTCAGACAAATCATCAGTCACTCCTTCCCTAGACCCACCATGTCCTCCTCCTGAGGAGTCCCCCGAACTGTTTCAGCACAGTGTTGGGTACATGCTCCAGGAGGATGCCCAGCGTTTCGAAGGGTCTGATGATGAAACCCAGCTAGAGGAAGGCAGTAGCGTGAGAGCAGACAGAGGGGATGCTCAAGAAGGACACCAATCTGGCAGTCATGTTCCAGCAGCTGCAGCATACTGCCAGATTGGCTCCAGTGATGAGGAGGGAGGGGATGATGAGGTCACTGACTCCACGTGGGTGCCTAATAGGAGAGAGGAGGAGGAGGAGGATGAGGAGGAGGCACATCTCCAACGAGGCAGGATGCCCTTTGGTGGCCAGCGTAAGGGCAGTACACCGACGGAATCACACCGCAGAGCTCCGCCTGTGCAGGGCGCTGCCTCTGCCCGTCATTCAAAAAGTTCTTTGGTGTGGGCCTTTTTTGAGGCTAGTGCATCAGATCGCACAGCTGCTGTTTGCAACATATGTCTCAAGCGTATATCGCGTGGCCAAAACATCAGCCGCTTGGGTACCACATGCCTGACCAGACATATGTTGACCTGCCATGCAGCTCGTTGGCAAGCCTACCTCAAAGACCCACACCAAAGAACAAAGCGGACCTCTCCTTGCACCGCATCAGCTGGGATCTCCAACCCCACTATAACTTCAGTCCTCTCTGAAACATGCACTGAGAGGAATGAAGGTGTAGAATTAGGTGTGTCACAGCCAAGTACTTGCGCCCACTCTGCTAGCAGTACACCGACGTCCGATTCTAGCAGGCAAATTTCCCTGCCCCAGCTGCTGGACCGTCGAAAGAAGTTCACTCCCAGCCATCCACATGCCCAGCGGTTGAATGCTAGCTTGGCTAAATTGCTAGCGCTTCAACTGCTGCCTTTTCAGTTGGTAGACTCGGCCCCCTTCCGTGAGTTTGTGCAATGTGCGGTTCCTCAGTGGCAGGTTCCCAAACGCCACTTTTTCTCACGGAAGGCTATTCCGGCTCTCTACCGGCATGTGGAAGGCAATGTCTTGGCCTCGCTGGACAGGGCGGTCAGCGGTAAGGTGCATATTACCGCTGACTCATGGTCCAGCAGGCATGGACAGGGACGTTACCTTTCTTTCACGGCCCATTGGGTCACTCTTTTGGCAGCTGGGAAGGATTCAGGACAAGGTGCAGTAGTGTTGGAGGTTGTCCCACCGCCACGCCTCCAAAATGCTACTACTGGTTGTGACACACCTCTCTCCTCCACCCCCTCCTCTTCTTCTTCCTCCATGGCCTCTTCCTGTGGTTTGTCCTATGAACCAGCGGTGCTCCGTAGCCGTTCACGGGGCTACGCAAGTACGCAGGCAAAAAGATGCCATGCCGTGCTTGCGCTGGTGTGTTTGGGGGACAGAAGCCACACTGGGGCAGAGGTCCTGTCTGCTCTGCAGGGCCAGGCCGAGAGGTGGTTGACGCCACGCCAGCTTAAGCCAGGAATGGTGGTTTGCGACAATGGCACCAACCTCCTCTCCGCCCTCCGACAGGGACAACTGACCCATGTGCCCTGTGTGGCTCACGTCCTTAACCTGGTGGTGCAGCGCTTCTTGGGCAGGTACCCGGGCTTACAGGATGTCCTGAGGCAGGCCAGGAAAGTCTGTGTGCATTTCCGCAGATCTTATAATGCCAGTGCTCGCCTGGCTGAGCTGCAAAAGGAGTTGAACCTGCCCAAGAACCGCCTTATATGTGACATGCCCACCAGGTGGAACTCAACGTTGGCCATGCTGCAGCGGCTGCACACGCAGCAGAGGGCCATCAATGAGTACCTGTGCGACTACGGCACCAGGACAGGGTCAGGGGAGCTTGGTTTTTTTTCTCCACGCCAGTGGGGCATGATCAGGGATGCATGCACTGTCCTGGCACCATTTGAGGAGGCCACGAGGATGGTGAGCAGTGACAGTGCATGCATCAGTGACACTGTACCTCTTGTCCACCTGTTGGAGCACACGCTGCGTGGAATAATGGACAGGGCACTTGAGGCAGAACAGAGGCAGGAAGAGGAGGACTTCCTTGCCTCTCAAGGCCCCCTTTACCCAGACAGTGTTCCTTCTGTCCCACCCATCGCACAGGAAGAGGAGGAGGAGGAGGAGGAGGAGGAGGAGGATTGTGTCAGCATGGAGGTGGAGGCTGGCACTCAGCATCATCAGCAGCAGTCTTTTAGGGATGATTTACAGTCCCAAGAAACCAGTGGACTTGTACGTGGCTGGGAGGAGGTGGCTGCGGATCATGTCGTCCTTAGTGACCCAGAGGACTCCGGAGCGAATGCCTCAGCAAACCTACGCTGCATGGCCTCCCTGATCCTGCAAAGTCTGCGGAAGGATCCTCGTATTCTTCGGATCAAGGAGAGGGACCATTACTGGCTGGCCACTCTCCTTGATCCACGGTACAAGGGTAAGGTTGCGGACCTTATGTTACCGTCGCAGAGGGAGCAGAGGATGAGACAACTCCGGGAGGCCTTGCAGAAAGGTCTGTGCAACGCGTTCCCAGAGACTGGGAGGTTGCAAACTCCTGGTCCTGGACAACGAGTTGCTGAGGCTTCGGCCAGTCAAAGAAGGAGCGGTGGGGAAGGTGGCCGTCTGACCGATGCGTTCAGACAATTCTTTAGTCCGCAGCCCCAAAGTATGATCGGTTCCAGCAACCATCGCCAGCGTCTGATAAACATGGTGCAGGAATATCTAGGGGCAAGGTCAGACTTGGACACCTTCCCCACCGAAAATCCTCTGGCTTACTGGGTCTTGAGGATGGATCACTGGCCAGAGCTTGCACAGTATGCAATTGAGCTACTGGCCTGTCCTGCATCCAGCGTTCTTTCGGAACGCACATTCAGTGCTGCTGGAGGATTTGTCACGGATCACAGGGTGCGCCTGTCCACCGACTCGGTTGATCGACTGACTTTCATCAAGATGAACCAGTCTTGGATCACCACCAGCTACCACACACCTGATGCTGATATAACAGACTAATTGATTTTAACATGTCACATCCCTTCAAGACTGATGCTGATGCTGAGTGCCTGTGCTGTTATGTTGACTGGCTATCCTCCTCCTCCGAGTCCTCAATGATACGATTGATGATGATAGCTTGGAAGATCATTTTTGTTTATGGGTGCCGCCACCAGTGCCTAACACCCAATTTTTCAGCCCCTGTTTAACAGGGGCGTGTAATTACAATTTTTGAAGCAATACTTTGCAACAGGGCTCATTGCTGTGCTCCAAGTACAGTATCTGTGAGGAGTTGCAGTGTTGTGCCACCAGTGCCTAAGGCCCAATTTTTCAGCCCCTGTTTAACAGGGGCGTGTCATTACAATTTTTGAAGCAATACTTTGCAACAGGGCTCATTGCTGTGCTCCAAGTACAGTATCTGTGAGGAGTTGCAGTGTTGTGCCACCAGTGCCTAAGGCCCAATTTTTCAGCCCCTGTTTAACAGGGGCGTGTCATTACAATTTTTGAAGCAATACTTTGCAACAGGGCTCATTGCTGTGCTCCAAGTACAGTATCTGTGAGGGGTTGCAGTGTTGTGCCACCAGTGCCTAAGGCCCAATTTTTCAGCCCCTGTTCAACAGGGGCATGTAATTACAATTCTTGATCTAATAATTCACAGCAGGGCCCATTGCTGCACCCACCAAGAGTAACTGTCAGGGCTTACAGTGTTGTGGCACCAGCACCACCATCAAAGGCCCAATTTTTACTACCACTGTTCAACAATTATATGTAATTAAAATTCCTGATATAATAGTTGACAGCAGGGCGTTCCAGCACCAACCAAGAGTAACTGTGAGTGCTTACAGTGTTGTGCCAACACCAACAACTAAGGGGCCTATTTCTGCAGAGTATATACGGCAGGTCCCTACTATCAAACATCCAACTTACAAACGACTCCTACTTGCAAACGCAAGAAGACAACAGGAAGTGAGAGGAAATCTACCACTAGGAAGGAAAATTCTCTCCTGTAAGAATAAATATGGGAGAAAGGTGTCTCCTCTGTACTGATGCTTTATCAGCAATCCTTGTTTCAAGAAAAACACCACATTTCAAAAACAGTTGTCATTGGGACGGAAAGTGAGGTGAAATGTTCTGAACAGGGGCACAGACAGCAAAACAAATGTTACAGGGGTGATAACCCTTACCTATGTTTTCCAAAAAGTTTAAAAATAGATTTTTGGTCTGGAGCTACACTTCAACAATGTACCTGTTCAAAATTACAAACAGATTCTACATAAGAACAAACCTACAGTCCCTGTCTTGTATGCACCGCCTGTATAGGGCTGTTCAGAGTATATAGGGCCTTTTTTATTTTATGTGCGGGGTTCCCCTTAATATCCATACAAGACCCAAAGGGGCTGGTAATGGGCTGGGGTAGGGGGGGGGGTCATGGGGTAGCTATGCCATTTTTCTTAAAGAATTTCATCCATATTACCGGGACCAGACATTACATTAAAGCCGCAAGCAGTTTTAAATGGCTTTTTTTTTCCTTTAGAAGTGTCATTTTGTGCAGGGACAGTTCTAAACACGGGAAACACGTGGCACTTCACAGGCATACTTTAGACACCCCCCAGGTACGATATTTAAAGGAATATTTGACTTTTTTTTTTTCACTTTATGCATCATTAAAATGACTGCTCCCGAAAAACGACCGTTTTTAAAACTTCTTTTTGCATTGATACATGTCCCCTGGTGCAGAACCCGGGTTCCCAAACCCTTTTTAGGACAATAACATGCATAATAGTTGTTATAATTAGCACTTTAGAATTCGAACGTTCGCATCCATTGTATTTAATAGGGTTCTAATGTTCGTTCGAACTTTCGGTCCGTTCGCGGGTTCTGGTGCGAACCGAACCCGGGGGTGTTCGGCTCATCACTACCACTGAGTAACAAAAGTAGTAGCAGTATAAATGTTTATTAAAATTGATGTACATACATGAATAATATAGCATATTAGCTCAGCCAATAGATTTGCACATTAAAAAGGGAATAATTAAAATTGATACAAACGTTATACAATGCAGTATATACAAATGAACGCATCAGAAAACCAGACGCACGTTTCGCAAGATCATTGCTCGCTCATCAGGGGTGGATGCGGATGGGATGTATCTAAATAGACAAAAAGATGTGTCACAGTGGTAAATGTAAGAACAATGGCAGAATGGGCCAGAGCAAAACGGCCCAATACTTATCAATGAACAAAACCAGAGTCTCCATCGCTGAACCCCCAAGTGGATGGCAGTAGACAGAGTATGGCACGGGAGCTGAAGGGGAGAAAGCAGACATGGATACCCCCAGGGGGGACGCCAGGCGGCAGACATGGCATGGGTGAAGGTGAATGGTCCTAATTGTCTCAGTATGTGACTTGATAGATATCAGCTGTAAACATAGATGTATATGTCTCAATGATTTGCCAAAATTAGTAAGATAAACTTCAAGTTATATAGTATAATAATATTTCTGTATGAGAGCATGTATGCTCTAACATAAGTATGTATATCAAGCCTTACTAAATAAGCAAAGTAGACAAAAGTTGTACACTTATTTGTATAAAAGCATTTCCTGACAGACTCCATGGCAGACTACGTGTGGGTTAACCCCGCCTCCTCTCCACAGCTATAGGACCCCATACCCATAAATTTGAGCTCACCTCCACAGACAGGTGTTCCTTTTCTATCCTCCTCACATGGACCCTTCATCATGCAATTCAGGTGCAGTCCAGGATGTCCGTCGGATTAGGTACAAGTTGTGCGGTGCACCCAGGGCCCAGCTATCAGCGGGCGAGTGGTTTTGGGCAGTTAATACCCCTATGGTGGAAGGGATGTGGCCCAGTGTACCAGGATGGACGAAGGATTGGCTGGCAAGGTCTGAAGATTTCTTCATTATGTACATGGCAGACCGTTTTTGTATGTATTTTGTCTGTTGTCTGTTCCCCCTCAGTGTCTTTGCGCCGTGTGTGGAACGCTTCTGCGTTCCAGGACGCCACTCTACTTCCTGCCTCCCGATCCGCCGTACGTCTGCGCATGTGCAGAGCCGCGGCGAAACCGAGGCTTGGTTTTCGCGCATGCGCGGTACGGCGGCGGGGTCAGAGGCCGCACAGGCGCAGTGAGCCGGTCCCCTCGGCGCATGCGCGCAGCGGGACCGGCCGTGACGTCACTACAGCGGGGAATTTAAACGCTGTGGAGCCCTGTACAGGTGGGATAACCTGTGGGCTTTGACGGCAGCATCCCGGAGCTCGGTTCTGCTGGGACAAGGTAAGCAACATCCTTTAGGTAGTTATGCAAGTGTCTCTTAAAGAGACAGTTAAAAACAAAAAAAAAATGAAAATGTTTTTCTTTTTTTTTTTTGTGTTGCTTACTCTTGTCCTAGGTGGTCTCTGAGTTTGTGCGTTTGTCTTGCCTCATCATGGACTCTCCTTCACCGCCATGTGGCCAGCCCTCCCGCACAAGGTATGTGCAGAGTGGGTAAGGGGGTGGTGTCTTTTGTGCCTATCTGGTGGTTGCTAACGGTTACATCCTGCCCACCTTCCCCCCTCCCTCTGTCTGTATTATCTCTTACAGCCCGGCAACTTCAGTTCATCGATCACAAGAAAGGGACCTTGCCAGGCCGCATCATCACTCATCATCCAGGTCTAGACGCGACACTACGTCTAGGACCCATCATCATAGGGGACGTTCACATACCCCCTCTAGACATAGGAGATGTTCCCATTCCTCCTCTAGTCACCGCCACCACCACCGCGATGATCGCTCTGCCTGTTGGGGATGCAAGACCAGAATCCCGGAGGGCAAATCGCTATGCGACCCATGTTATGCCCGAGCGGTTGATGAGAAAGAGACGGAAAATCAAAACCTTGAGTCTCTTGTGAAACGTGTGGTACAGCAATCTATGAAAGAAATAGTTGCCCCCACACAAGGAGCCAGTCCACCACCTTGTCTGGCTCCTTGGCTGACGAGGCCCAGGAGGATCCTGGCCAATTCCAGCCCCATGATTCCTCCCATTATTCCTCGCAAGACGAGATGGAGGGGGATGATTCTACGGTGGGATTCGACTACGCTTTAGTCTCTCCGCTGATCAAGGCAGTGAAGGAAACTTTGAAGTTGGAGGATACCACTGCCCCCCCAGAAAAACAAAGAAAACTGTTTAAACCACTGGGGAAAGAACGCTCCAATTTCCCACTTCCCTCTGAGCTGAAAGGAGTGTTTGAGGAAGAATGGAGCAAGGGAGATAAGGTTTCCATGCTAAGCAAAACCTCTAGACTGTATCCCTTTAAATCGGAGGATGTCAAGCATCTGGAGAATGCTCCCCTCGTAGATGCAGCAGTAATGCGCCTAGCGAAGCATGTCACCCTCCCGCTAGATGACACCGTATCATTTAAAGATGGTCTGGATCGGAAGATCGACCAGGACCTCAAAAGAATATATAGCCTGGCTGGAACGGCATGCAAACCAGCTTTAGCCCTTGCAGTGACCTCCAAAGCAATGGAGGCATGGGTGGAAAATGTAGACTCCGTTCTGAAAGGTGTCTCGGAAGAACTGGCTCAAAGTTCAGCGGTGCAAGAACTTAAGATGGCAGTCGCCTTTTTGGGGGAAGCTTCAATTGACCTCATCCGTTTACTGGCCAGATCGATGTTGTCCTCGGTCACGGCCAAACGAGCACTGTGGTTACGCCCCTGGCTTGCTGATCCAGCCTCCAAGCAGGCATGGTGCAAAATTCCCTTTGAAGGGACTTCATTGTTTGGGAATGCCATTTCAAAAGCTACAGGCGGAAGGTCGGGTTTTCTTCCCCAGGACAGGCGCCAGTTTAATCAGAAAAAAACTCAACAGAGACGCAGTACAGAGCACTCGAGAGAGGCATGCTCCTATAAACCCGGACGGGATTTCAAGAGAAGCTGGAATTGGAACAGAGGCCAATCTTCTTTTCAAAAGTCCGGCAAGAAACAGACGCCCGGTGGGCGTGAACCAACCAAGTCTTTTTGAGATTGGGCCCGCCCAGGCGGGTCGGGTAGGGGCTCGCCTACGTCTCTTCCGGCACGTCTGGGTGGCCTCGATCTCGGACTATTGGACCATCAAGACGGTCTCAACAGGTCACACATGGTCCTTCACCAAGATCCCTCCATGCAGACCAATGCAAACTTCACTTCCTCGGTCAGAGGAGAAACAACAAGTTCTTCTCTCATATGTGAATGTCCTGAAAGATCCAGGAGCAGTGATGCCCGTCCCAAAGGACGAGGAATTCCAGGGGGTATACACCCCCCTCTTCCTAGTACAAAAGAAGAACGGCTCTTGGCGTCCAGTCATAGATCTCACTTTCCTGAACAAGTACATAAAGCACGAGAAGTTCAAAATGTAGTCACTCTCAACCATCCAAAAAATAGTTCAACCAGGCGACTGGTTGATCTCAATAGATCTAAAAGACGCGTACTTTCATGTTCCCGTGGCGAAAAATTTTCACAAATATCTACAGTTCCAGGTCGAACAAGAGCACTTACAATTTATTTGTCTTCCATTCGGGCTAACGACTTCTCCAAGAGTCTTTTCCAAGGTGCTGTTAGCAGTGTCCCTTATCAGAATACAGGGTGTGCGTCTGTATCATTATCTGGACGATCTACTAGTACTATAAAACTTATAAAACACAATCAAATCCCTGGGTAGGATAATGAAAGTTTTCTATAGCAGCGCTCAGGTGGTCAATAGATCTACTAGTACTGTCCCAAGACAAGCAGCAGCTGCTAGTCCACAAAGATCAGGTGATCTCTACACTGTTGGAGTTCGGATGGCTCCTAAACCGGGAGAAGAGTCAGCTGGATCCGACCCAGCGCTTGGTCTATCTAGGAGCCCAGTTCGACACCATAGAGAACACCATCTCTCTTCCAGAAGAAAAAATTCCGATCATTCGGGAAAGAATCTCCTTAGCTCTAGACTTCTCTCACCTAAGGGCATCACAGTGCCTGAAGATAATCGACACAATGGTGGCCACATCCCCCATGGTCAAGTGGGCGATGTGGAGGCTTCGTCCTTTTCAATCCGGATTCCTCCAGCAATGGAAGACAGACGATCTCAATCAGCGGATCCGGATAACACAGTCAATGAGCAACAGTCTCCTCTGGTGGCTTCAAAGCAAGAACTTGTCAACTTGCCACTCCCTTGCCCCCATCCATTGGGTGACTGTTACATCCGATGCCAGCAATGCGGGCTGGGGGGCACATTGTGGGGCAGAACTGGCTCAGGGCAAATGGGATGCCCGTCTCCACTCTCCAGGTTCGAACATTCTGGAACTGCGCGCGGCATGGTGCGCCCTTCAAGCCTTCTCCCACCTTCTGAAAGGGAAGTCGGTCCTACTCAAAATGGACAATACCACCGCTGTGGCATATGTGAAGAGACAAGGGGGCACTCGGAGCTCTGCCCTTCTCCAAGAGGTCGAGCCCATTATGACCTGGGCTCAGAGGAATCTGCTCAACTTAACAGCAGTCTTCATTCCAGGGGAGCAGAACATTCAAGCGGACTTTCTGTCACGCAGCATGCTAGACAACAACGAATGGTCTCTGCATCCACAAACCTTCAAGTGGATCCTATCGTTGGATTTCGATCCAGAGGTGGATCTGTTTGCATCCCCCTGCAATTACAAGATCGACAGATACTACACCCAAGCTCGGTACAATCAAGCCTTCGGAATAGATGCATTAACGAGTCAATGGGACTTCAAGAGGGCATATGCCTTCCCTCCTCTTCCGATCATGCTAAAATTCCTACAGCGGCTTCAGTTGGAGAAAGTCGAGGTGGTAACAATAGCACCATACTGGCCGAGCAGACCTTGGTTTCCTCTCCTGAATCTAATGAGCTTCAGGGACCCGCTGCCTCTTCCTCTCAGGCCAGACCTTCTTTCTCAGGGGACGACCCTGCACCCCTGTCCAGCAATGCTGAGACTGATGGTCTGGTTTTTGAGAGGGAGATGCTAGAGTCTCTTGGGTGTGCTTCAGGGGTAATCTCTACCCTTATGAGCTCCAGAAAATCCAACACAAATAAAACTTACAATAGAATCTGGGCCAGATTTGTCAGCTTCACGACTACTGCAGGAAAGTCATCTAGAAACCCTAGTGTTCAAGACATCTTGAGTTTTCTCCAATCAGGCTTAGACCTGCCTTTATCGATTAGTTCCCTCAGGGTACAAGTATCAGCCTTATCAGCTTTTTCGGGAATGTCATGGGCAACTCATCCCCTGGTTCAACAGTTCTTTCGGGGGGCATCGAGAATCAGGCCACAGAGGAAACCTAGATTTCCCAAATGGGATCTTCCACTCGTCCTTGATGCTCTTTCAGCACTCAACAACAAGGATCTTTCTGTTAAGGACTTATCAATAAAACTGGCCTTTCTAGTGGCCATTACTTCAGCCAAAAGGGTTTCAGAAATAAGCTTCCTGGGTTGTCAAGAACCCTTTTTGACTTTCTTCCCAGACCAAGTGGACCTTATTCCCATGCTTGGGTCAAAACCAAAGGTCACATCAGTTTTTCACGAAAACCAAGAAATAGTCCTTCCTACTTTCGATTCTCCAGATTCAGCAGATGCTCATCCCTTGGATGTAGGTGAGACTCTGAAAGAATACTTGTGAGTTACTTCATCTTTTAGAAGCTCGAAATACCTGTTCTTGTTACACACCGGTAGCAACAAAGGGAAGAGGGCTTCTTCCAGAACAATAGCAGCCTGGATCGTCCAATCTATTCAACAGGCTTACAGGGCAAAGGGCTTGGCTCCTCCAGAGGCGGTGACGGCTCATTCCACCAGGGGCATGGCAGCCTCATGGGCAGCAGCTCGACACGTGGCTCCTGAAGTGATATGCAAGGCAGCTTCGTGGTCTTCTATTCATACATTTATGTCTCATTATTGTATTGAGCCTGCTTCCCTTTCCTCTGTTAATTTTGGTCGAAAAATCCTGTCAGTTGACGGGAAAGATTAAAATATTTTTTGTTCAGCATACCCTCCCGTGTGGATTGGCTAGTTATTTCCCACACGTAGTCTGCCATGGAGTCTGTCAGGAAAACGGAAAATTTATTACCAAATACTTACCGTAATTTTCCTTTCCTGATAGACTCCATGGCAGACGGAGTTCCCACCCATGAATTAAAAATATGAAAGTTGAAATTTGAGTCGGCTAGTTACGGAACACCTGTCTGTGGAGGTGAGCTCAAATTTATGGGTATGGGGTCCTATAGCTGTGGAGAGGAGGCGGGGTTAACCCACACGTAGTCTGCCATGGAGTCTATCAGGAAAGGAAAATTACGGTAAGTATTTGGTAATACATTTTCCGTTATATGGACTAACCTGATCCAATAATGGAGAAGACATAGAGACCATGTGCAGTACATTTATAAACTATCCATAGAAACAATATTTTCAGAAAAGGACAAGGTATAAACACACAATTTCCTTATGTGTATATAAAAAAACTATAGTTCAAAGATCATAGTTCACTTTTAAAGTCAGGGGATGGTTTCAGAAAACATTAGAGAGTATCAGACATTTCTTTAAGGCTACTTTCACACTGGGGTGCTTTGTAGGCGCTATAGAGCTAAAAATAGCTCCTGCAAAGCGCCCTGAAAGAGCCGCACCTCTCACTCCAGTGTGAAAGCCCTAGGGCTTTCACATTGGAGCGGTGCGCTGGCAGTACGCTCAAAAATGTCTTGCCAGCCGCATCTTTGAGGCGCTGTAGGAGAGGTGTATACACCGCTCCTATAGCGCCCCTGCCCCTGCTTTGAGGGCAGTTTTAACCCTTTTTTTGGCCGCTAGCGGGGGTTAAAAGCACCCCTCTAGCGGTCGAATAGCGCCGCAAAAACGACTGTAAAGTGACGCTAAAAATAGCGGACTTTCACCACCGGCGGCGCAATGCCCCAGTATAAAAGTAGCCTTACCTAGAAATTGTTTAAAGTAAAACTTAGAGTAGAACATTTCATGTGCATTTCGGCGTGCCTTGGTGCATGGCTTGGTGCCAGGATGAATTTATTACATCATTCCAGGCCCACCATTTAGGATTTTAGAAGATGCTGAACTCTTAAGCCGTGTACACACAATCGGTTTTACTGATTAAAAATGTCCGATGGACCCCATCGGTCTTTTTTCCATCGGTGAGAAAAAATAGAACATGTTTTGAATTTATCCGATGGGCAAAAAACCGATAGCAAATTCCGATCATCTGTGTGGAACTCCATCGGACAAAAAACCCACGCATGCTCAGAATCAAGTCAACGCATGCTCAGTAGCATTGAACTCAATTTTTCTCGGCTTGTCGGCGTGTTTTACGTCACGGAGTTTTGGACGGTCGGATTTTTGACTGATGGTGTGTAGGCAAGACTGATGGAAGTCAGTGGAAAAATCCATCGGATTAGAATCCATAGGAAATCCGATCATGTGTACATGCAGGGGCGGATTCAGGGGGGGCAACAGGGCAATTGCCCCCCCCCCCGAGACCATCTGTCACACTCACTTGCTTGCTGTTTTTTTTTCTTTTGCGCCTGATCTCCCGGACTTTGGGGACACGGTACTGGCCGGCCATAGGTCCCCTGAACCCCAATGTAGCCCCATGTCTCCTCTACAAGTGTGCAAAGTTTGGTGTCTGGGGGAACTAGGGCCGGGGAGCACTGATTTTTTAAACCCGGGCACCCCTTCCATAGACTCCAATGTTAAACGGTTATTTCTCTGGTGACTTTGCGGACCCGATACCGGCCAGTCGTAGGTCCCCTGAACCCCAAACTTGGCACACATGTAGCCCCATGTATTCTCTACAGGTGTGCAAAGTTTGGTGTCTGGGAGACCTACGGCCGGGGAGAACCTATTTTTCAAAGCCGGGCACTCCTTCCATAGACTCCCATGTTAAACATCAGTCTAGTCATGGGCACAGTGAAGCATGGACACAGTGAGGCATGGGCACAGAGAGGCAAAGTGAGGCACAGTGAGGCATGCAGATGGACACCCTAGGATTATACTTGAGTCAATACGTTTTCCCAGTTTTTTAGGGTAAAATTAGGTGCCTCGGCTTATATTCGGGTCGGCTTATACTCGAGTATATACAGTACTTTTTCTGCGGCTGCCGCTGCCTCTCTGAGTCTCTCTCTCAGTTTCTCACATCAGCTGATCAGCGGCGTCGAGAGAGAGACTCGTCTAATGTAGTTATGCGGCGCACTGACACGATACCAGGAGCGGAGGAGGAGGTGGGTGGAGCCTCTTCCCTGCACTCATTGCTAACGCCTGGGCTGCTTGCCGTCTAGCAATGAGTGACGTCAGTGAGTCACGTCGGGCCGCTCTGCAGGCAGGTGCGATAGCGTGCGGCTCCACAGACGGGTAAGAAAGCGGGCGGCTCCGCTTGCGGCACAGTTTGTGGGCAGACCGCGCTGCTCAGTGTGTTGACAGCGCAGGTGAGAGTGAGAGAGAAGGCTCAGTGTGGCAGCTGGCCGATCAGCTAGCCGGGAGCGGGGGAGCAGAGAGATGAGATAATCTCTCACCGCCCGTGCCTGCCCTGCATTCCTGCAGTGACTTCCGCCCTCACTGTGCAGGCAGCAGAGAGATTACATTATCTCTCTGCTGCCTGACTCTGAGAGTCTGGGACACAGCAAGAGACAACCAAAACTACACCTTAGCAGGCAAGTTAGTGACAATCCGCAAGGTGTGGCAGGCGACGTGGCAAATGACAATCCGCAAATTGTGTCAGGTGACGTGGCAAATGACAATCTGCATCTGGTGGCAGGCAAGTGACAATCAGCAAGGTGTGGCAGGTGACGTGGCAAGTGACAATCCGCAAAGTGTGGCAGGTGATGTGGCAAGTGACAATCCACAAGGTGTGGCAAGTGACAATCCACAAGATGTGGCAGGTGACGTGGCAAGTGACAATCCGCAACGTGTGGCAAGTGACACTCTCAGGGCTCCCACTAATTGCAGGCGACGGTGGCAAGTAACACACTCGGGGCTCCCACTGATTCTGCATTGAACTATTTAATTTTATATTACAATGTAATAATAGAAATAATGTGCTTCAATAACAACCATGGTGCCGGGATGATTGAAACGCCGACGCCAGCCATTTCCCCGATAAATTTCCCACAAAAAAAACATATTTTTTGGCAGTGCCCCTCCCGAGAAAAGACTCTGGATCCGCCCCTGTGTACATGGCTTAAAAGAGATCAACGGCAGCAAGGGAGCTTGTGTCCCTAGATGAGAGGTAAGTATAGTGGACTTTATAGTGGACTTTCATCTGAATAAATCAAATGCAGGCTTAATGCCAGGGCACATAGAAAACAATTGTTTACTATGTGCTTAGTTTAAACCACACATGTGCAGTGGTGTGTGCTGCATAAAAATTCAGCATGTGTTAATTTTTTTTTTTTTTACTTTCAAAGATTTTTCTTAGGTTTAAACGAGGGTTTACATGCATGTGTTCATTTTTATGTAGCACTACTCACCGCCTGTCACCACACTGCAGCATGTCACAATGTGCTGCCATGCAAAAGTGTAAATGAAATGTAATTTTAGTATAAAGTTAAAAAAAAAAAAAAAAGGTAAACAGTGCCATATATCGTACCAAATCAAAGCACCACCCCTTAAACCCCTATACAACATGCACCAGCCTACGCAGACTGGTGTTACAAAGCCCTAAGTCGTATTTTTCTGTAATGCATGCATACCAGTGATAGACCAGAGAAGGTTCCCTAAAGCCGTTCCCTACTTCCTTTCTTCTAAAATCTCTCTATTTTCTCTGAGGGAAAATTCAAAGGGGATGAGGATTGACTACCTTTCTTTTCCTAAAGCTAACTGAGATAATACTAGCACCGAAATCTCCATGGCAACATCAGAGAGATAGAACCAGCTATTCTTTGCTTCAGCGTCCACCACACATTAAAATATCTGTTTTGACTAGTCTGGCCTTCAGTCTAAACTAAAATATATGATCAGTTTTATGAAAAGGTGTCAATGGACTAAATATATATATATATATATATATATATATATATATATATATATATATATTTATTAAATTAAACTTAATACTTTAACTATCCACAGGGCTGTCAAGATTGAGAGATCCCTTGTGGAGGGAAGATGGATCAATTAGTAACTTACTTTGTGACTGAAACAACAGTGTTTAAGCAGGGAAAACAATAATGAGAAGGAAAGTGCTTTCTCAATTTAAACCATAGAGGTTTTTTTGTTTGAGGTCCATTTGCGTTCTATCGGAAGGACTTCAAAGACTTATTTATTTAAAGTGGAACTAAACCCATTGATTTAATGGATTAAAAAAAAAAAAACAGCTACCTTCTCGACATACTGGGAATGCTAACTGTCACATATTCTTGTACACGCAACCAAACTGGCAAACCATCTAATGGCTGGTGTCATAACTGATCACATGTGTAGCAACGGGGCAATTGCAGATCGAACAGAAGCTAAGATGGCAGCTTCTTTGGCTGCAAAGAATAGGAGTGTTTAGTTCCATTTTAAAGCTGTGATCTGCTGTGGTGAATTTCACATAGGTTTAAGAGGATGGAAACAGCACCGGGGATAGTAACAGACAGCAGCCAATGATAAATATGCTTCCATAGTTACATTGTTAGTCCATCTAATTCAACCAATAGAAAAAAGTTAACAAATAAATAAGAACAAAACTTCCATATACAGAACCTGATACCCACAGGTGAGCCAGAGGAAGGCAAAAACAACTTTAATGCATGGTCCAAGGTGTAAGGTCTGGTTCACACCTATGCATTTTTTAGTGCGTTTTCAGTTTTTCAGAAACACACTACAGTCCATTTAACATGGTTTCCTATGGATGTAGTTCACATCTGTGCATTTTATGGAAAGGTTTTTTTCTGCTGGTTTTTGGTTCCATAGACTTCAATAGACCAAAAACGTATTGAAAAACGCAAAATGCACCTGGAATATGCAAACTGCAACCTGCATAGGTGTGAATCAGACCATAAGGCTAGGTTCACACCTATGCAGTTGGCTTTTTGCTGTGCATCTTTGCACATGTGATTTTACTGTGATTTTGCCGCAATTTGTGTTTTGCATTTTTTTATGCTTTTTTTTGGCCAGTTTGTTGTTGGGCAAATTGAAAAAAAATAAAATTGTGGCAAAAACGTACCGTATATACTCGAGTATAAGCCGAGTTTTTAAGCACAATTTTTTGTGCTGAAAATGCCCCCCTCGGCTTATACTCGAGTCACCTTTTTGCGCCTGTACTCCCAGACTTTGGGGAGCCGGTACCGGCCGGCCGTAGGTCCCCTAGACCCCAAACTTGGCACACATATAGCCCCACTCTTCCTCTACAAGTGTGCAAAGATTGTTGTCCGGGGGACTTACGGCCGGGGAGCACCGATTTTTCAAACCGGGCACCCCTTCCATAGACTCCCATGTTAAATGGTAATTTCTCTGGTGAATTTGGGGACCCGGTACCGGCCGGCGGTAGGTCCTCTGGACCCCAAACTTGGCACACATGTAGCCCCACTCTTTCTCTAAAAGTTTGCAAAGTTTCTTGTCCGGGGGGCTTACGGCCGGGGAGCACCGATTTTTCAAACCCGGGCACCCCTTCCATAGACTCCCATGTTAAACGTCAGTCTATTCATGGACACAGTGAGGCATGGACACAGTGAAGCATGGACACAGTGAGGCAAAGTGAGGCACACCCTAGGCTTATACTCGAGTCAATAAGTTTTCCCAGTTTTTGTGGTAAAATTCGGTCCCTCGGCTTACATCCGGGTCGGCTTATACTCGAGTATATACGGTACTTCATACTTGTGTGCAGCTTTTTCTTTAAAGTCTATTGAACAGAAAAAGTAGAAAATGTACTGTTTTGCATTTTAAAAAGTCCCTGACCCTTTCCAAAAATACAGTGGCTGAAAAAAGCATAGATGTGAATGTATCCCATAGAAAACCATGTTAAATGAACAGTAGTGCGTTTCTGCAAAAAGCACCATAAAATGCATAGGTGTGAACCGAGCCTTATGCCGCTTACAGACGATTGGAATTTCCGACAACAAATGTTTGATGTGAGCTTTTTGTCGGAAATTCTGACCGTGTGTAGGCTCCATCGGACATTTGCTGTCGGAATTTCCGACAACAAAAATTTGAGAGCTGGTTCTCAAATTTTCCGACAAGAAAGGTTCTTGTCGGAAATTCCGATCGCCTGTATGCAATTCCGAGGCACAAAAAAACACGCATGCTCAGAATCAAGCAGAAGAGCCGAACTGCCTATTGAACTTCATTGATCAAGGCTCATCGTACGTGTTGTATGTCACCGCAATTTTGACGTTCGGAATTTCCGACAACATTTGTGTGACCGTGTGTATGCAACACAAGTTTGAGCCAACATTCCGTCGGAAAAAAATCCACGGTTTTGTTGTCAGAATTTCCGATCGTGTGTATGCGACATTAGTGTAAGTTGCCTATTTTCAGTTTGGTCTTTCTTAAACTTTCACCATTTTGCAAAAAGTTACAATATAAATGTTACAGATATATGTAATTTATTAACTCAATACAGTTTTCTTTTTTAGGCTTAGTAGAATTTTCTTTCCCAATCGTATTAATTTAAATTTTGAAAGACATTACAAAAGTCGCCAATAAAAATGTGTTTACTTGGACTTCACAGATTTGCAAACCTCAAAGTGAAAGGCACATATGGTAAAGAATTTAAAGGTTTAACAGTATTAAACCCACAAGAGATGAGGGAAGGGGTGGGGGAACAAAGTGGTAACAAAGTGAAACAAAGCATGTCCGTTCAGATATGTATGTAGATAAAAAACACGGGTAATTTTAATATAGTACATGGAGTACAAAAGGCATAAAGAGAGTTGCTTCATTACTGAAATCAGATGGGATCCAACCGTAGTGTATGAAAAAGAAAACATATACTGTATAATAGTATACCAAGAGTATGGGCGTGTCTGTGAGGCTTAGTAGGGATTTCATAAGTTGTGTTTGTGTGTATTCATTTTTAGTGTACTTTTTAGAGCTTTAAAGTATTTTAGAGGAAGATATATTGGGGAGTGCCAGAGGACGTATAGCACCTTGGGCAAAAGAACCATTTTTATAAGATTTATACGGCCCCACACCCCTAATGGTAGACGGGCCCATGCGCAGAGTTTGGCCTTGGTCAGGGAGAAGAGGGGCTCGATGTTAAGGGCAATATAATCTGCAGGGGCTCTGGATATGTGTATCCCTAAGTATTTTATCGCCTCAACCCTCTGTAGTGGCAAGTTGGCTTGGGACTCTGGGGGAGGGAAACTGTCAAGTGGCAGTATCTGGGACTTGCTCCAATTAATCTTTAGGCCAGAGAAAATTCCGAACTGTTCAATAGTCTGAAGGGCTTTGTGTAGGGAGGGGCCAGAGTCGGCAAGATACAGTAGCGTATCATCCGCATAAGGACTAATTTTTTCTGCGAGGGATCCCAAACTCAGTCCCCTGATCTCTGGATCTGCACGAATAGCCATTGGTGGGGCTCTGCAGCCAATTCATAAAGTAGTGGGGAGAGCGGGCAGCCCTGCCTCGTGCCTCTACTGAGGTCAAATACCGAAGAGGGCCAGCCATTTGCCACCACCTTGGCTGACGGAGCTCTGTCCAATTTTTAGTGTACTTTTAGTAAAAATATAGTCTTTGTATTTCACTAGTTCTGTGTTTTCAGAAAATGTACAGTTTTGGGAATATTTTACCAAACTCTGCGAACTATAAGTGAAAAATCATAAAAAAAATGTAAAAATTGCAAAACTGGTCTGGCCACCTAAGGTCAAATATGAAGCGCAGGGCCTGGCAGCAAAAGTGTTAAGCCTTTTCTTCAAATTTGTGAGAGATGATCTCCTTCCTTTAAATATGTTGTGATTTGTGATTTGTCACATTTAACAGGCTTAAACATACAGGATATCAAGGAGTCTCAGCGTGGAATACATTTAATAGATGTTGGATTTTCTACTGGTTACCATGCTGTTATTGTAAATTGACTGAAAAAGGTGTCCTTTAGTTTGCTTAGGTAGATGTTTCAAATTTTTATGTGGGTATTTACTTTATCTACTTTGAGAAGTGTTGAAAAATAATTCAGATTAAATATTACAAAAATGTTGCTAAGATGGCAAGAAAACCACACAACTTAGACGTGACTTTTTGAGGGCTGATTGATGATAACGCTGTATTAAAAAAAAAAAAAAAAAAAAATTGTTTCTTGTTGCATGTATATACCTCTCTCTCTCTCTCTCTCTCTCTCTCTCTCTCTCTCTATATATATATATTGTCAGGGGGTTAGCTCGGCAGCGGGTGTGTGTGATCCCCTGGATGGGCTCCCCACACAAAAACAGGCCCAGCAGACGGAGGTTGTGGTTTTCAAGATCAAAAAGGTGTGGTTTATTTCTCTATTTACAGTGACAAAAAACACAGCAAAGCAAAAAGAAACATAAACAAAATAAACCCTGGTCAGCTTGACCTCTGACTAAACATGCAGGTTTCCTAACTAACAACTGGGATCAGCCTGGTGCTGTCCTAGTCCCTAAGTCCCTGGTTTAGTAAATGTCCAAACAAATAGCCACACAGGCTTTGTCTCACCGCACAGGGGTTCACTCTCCCTAGACAGTCCACACAGGTCTGGTTCCAGGCATGAGCAAACACCTAATGAAGCTGGGAGTTTTTATAGAGGCCTTAAACGAGCTGACAAGCTTCAGCTGGTCTCATCAACTCCCTGCCTGCACGACGCCCAGCACTCTCCCTAGAGGTATGAATCATCCATGAGCCCACTAGCCTCAGCTGGGCTTCATCAACTCTCTCCCTAGTTGTATAAGTCGGCATAAAGCCTGAATCTGGGAGAAATATACCTACCCCCCTGGATGCAACCAGGTGACTTTACCTTCCTGCTGTCACATACCCCCCCCTCTTGTTTTAACCTTGGGGTTGGAACACCAGCAATCAGGCATTCATGTACTCGAGACAAAGCATCCACATTCCCCATTTGAACGCCAAGGCGATGCTTTACTGTGAAGTTGAATTCCTGTAGGGCCAGGAACCACCTATTTACTCTTCTATTTGTCTCCTTGTTTTGAGCCATCCACTTTAACGGAGCGTGATCCGTAACCATGTCAAAGTGCCTACCTAGCAGATAGTACCGAAGGGAATCTAGAGCCCACTTCACCGCTAAACAGTCCTTTTCAACCGTGGCGTATTTTACCTCATGGGACTTCAACTTCCTGCTGAGGTAAATGACTGGGTGCTCTTCCCCGTTCCAGACCTGGGACAATACTGCTCCTAACCCCACATCTGACGCATCACTTTGTACGACAAAGTCTTTAGAGAAGTCGGGTGAGTACAACACTGGCTGGCTACATAAGGCTTGTTTCAAGAATTGGAATGCTGCCTCAGCCTCGGGGGTCCATTTAATCATGACCGACCCTTTCCCTTTCGTCAGGTTGGTTAGGGGCACAGCCTTAGAAGCAAAGTGGGGAATGAAGCGCCGATAATAACCCGCGATTCCCAGAAAGGCTCGTACCTGCTTCTTGCTGTTGGGACGTGGCCAACTCTGGATGGCCTCGACTTTGTTGAGTTGGGGTTTTATTACTCCCCTGCCAATGGTGTACCCAAGATATTTGGCCTCCTCCTGCCCAATGGTACACTTCTTGGGGTTAGCCGTAAACCCCGCTTCCCGGATAGAGTCTAGGACTGCTTGCACTTTTGGCAGATGTGAGGCCCAATCTGTGCTATGGACAATTACGTCATCCAGGTAAGCCGCAGCATACTTCCGATGGGGCCTCAGTATCTGGTCCATTTTCCGCTGGAATGTGGCCGGCGCATTCTGTAACCCGAACGGCATTCTCTTATATTGGAACGCCCCGTCTGGGGTTACAAATGCGATTTTCTCTTTAGCCGACTTGGCCAGGGGAATTTGCCAATACCCTTTTGTGAGGTCAAGAGTCGTCATGTATCGGGCTGTTCCCAGCCGGTCGATCAACTCATCTATACGTGGCATGGGGTAGGTGTCAAATTTTGTAACTTTGTTCAACTGACGAAAATCGTTACAAAATCGCCAGCTCCCATCCGGTTTAGGCACCAACACAATGGGACTAGACCAATCACTTTGGGACTCCTCTATCACCCCTAAGTTCAGCATTTTCTGTACTTCCTCCCGTATTGCCTCCCGTCGGGCCTCTGGGATCCGATAGGGTTTTAACTTCACCCTTTCACCGGGCGGGGTAATAATATCATGCTCTACCCCAGATGTTTGTCCCGGCAGCTCAGAGAACACCTCCTTGTTGCGAAGCACAAACTCCTTAACCTCCTGTTGTTGGGGTTGTGACAAGGTGGCTGCTATTCCAACCTCCGGAATCACGCAACCAGTTTGAGCTGGTGACCAAGTTTCTGCGACTAGGGACTCTCTATCCCTCCAGGCTTTCAACAGATTAACGTGATAGATCTGTTCGGGCTTTCGCCTTCCTGGTTGTCTGACCTTGTAATTCACTTCGCTCACTTTTTCCATTATCTCGTAGGGGCCTTGCCATTTGGCAAGGAATTTACTTTCAACCGTAGGGACAAGTACCAATATCCTATCCCCCGGGGAAAAGGTACGGGTCTTGGCTCCACGGTTGTACACTCTCTGCTGTGCCAACTGCGCTTGGGCCAAATGTTCCTTCACGATGGGCATTACCTGTGCAATTCGATCTTGCATCAGGGCGACATGCTCAATCACACTCCTGTGGGGAGAACTCTCACTTTCCCAAGTTTCCTTGGCAATATCCAACAGCCCTCTTGGGTGTCTCCCATACAGTAACTCAAAGGGGGAGAATCCCGTAGAGGATTGGGGCACCTCCCTAATAGCAAACATCAAATAAGGAAGTAGACAGTCCCAATCCTTTCCATCTCTATCCACCACTTTCTTCAACATTTGTTTTAGGGTTTTGTTGAATCTTTCAACCAGCCCATCGGTTTGGGGGTGATACACAGACGTACGCAATTGCGTCACTTTGAACAATTTACACAGCTCTTTCATAACCCGGGACATAAAGGGTGTACCTTGGTCCGTAAGCAGTTCTTTACAAATACCCACCCGGCTAAAAACAAGAGATAGCTCTTTGGCTATGGTTTTGGCCGAGGTATTTCGGAGAGGGATCGCTTCTGGATAACGGGTGGCATAGTCCATTATAACTAATATGTACTGGTGCCCCCTAGCGGACTTGATTATAGGACCTACCAAATCCATTGCGATCCTCTCAAACGGGACCTCAATGATGGGTAGAGGGACCAGCGGGCTACGGAAATGTGGCATCGGGGCCGACCTCTGACACACAGGGCAGGAGGAACAATAATTTTCTATGTCCTTCATCACCCCAGGCCAATAGAATCTCTGTAATACCCTCTCTTGGGTTTTCTCTGTCCCCAGATGACCTCCAAGAATGTGCCCATGGGCCAACTCCAACACCAACTTCCTGTAAGGTTTGGGCACTACAAGCTGCTCAACGGTTTCTTCTGCCCTTTTTGCCACCCGATACAGTAGGTCCTTCTCTACGCTGAAGTATGGGTAAGTGCAGGTATTATCTGGGTTCACTAACTCGCCATCTATTTCCACTACGTTTTCCCGTGCCTTTATTAGGGCGGGGTCTTTTAACTGTTCTGTGGCAAAATTTTCCCTGTGAACCTCAAGATCAGAAAACTCCACAGACGGTAGGTTTTCGTCTGAGGAGGTGGGCTCCTCTCCAGTTTCTTGAGTCTCGCCTGCCAATACTGACAAGGGAAATTCTGGAGAGTCCTCACCACTCTCAGAGGAGTTCTGGCTATCACCTTCCTGGTACATAGGGGCACCAGTGGGTGACTCAGGATCATCCCACAGTTCCCAGAACTTCGGAAAATCCCTTCCCACAATGGCATCATGCGGTAGTTGAGATACTAACCCCACTGGATGAGAGAGGGTACCTTTGGGGGTCTTGAAACACACTGTAGTCACTGGATACTCTCGGGTGTCCCCATGCACACAAATAACAGCTACCTTGCTATTCCCAGAGACCTCTGTTTTAACTAATTCAGCCTTTATCAGGGTCACAAGGCTACCTGAATCCAGTAATACCACAACATTTCTACCATTAATACACATTTTGCATAAATGTTTCTCAGTTCCCCGAATGGCAGTGCATGCGACTGTCGCACACAGCGACTGACGTCTGTCCGTCAGAAAGTCACATTGCATGGGTTCCTCCACAACCGGGCAATTTGCTGCAATATGTCCCGCTTGCCGGCAGCGGTAGCAAACAATCCTTTTGGCTGCCTCTTGAGCCCCCGACTTCCCAGGCTGTTCTCGCCAAACCCTGGGCAGAGCTCCCACCCTCTCACTCTCTCCACCCTCACCCCTTGGAATCCTCTTATCCGCCCCTGGGGATGGTCTGGTCTTAGGGTGGAAAGTCCGAGAGTCTCTGGAAGAGGCCGTCAGGTTCTCTGCAGCCAAGTATCTCTCCACACGATCCACAAGTTTACCGGCCGTTTCTGGGTCTCCATGGCTTACCCACTTTTGAATGGCGGTAGGAAGAGCTCTCAAGAAACGATCCATCACAACACGTTCCACAATCTCCGGTGCGGACAAAGTCTCTGGCTGTAGCCACTTCCTGCTCAGGTGAATGAGATCATACATTTGAGACCTGGGGGGTTTTCCAAGCTGGAAAGTCCAGTTATGCACACGCTGAGCCCGGACAGCCAGGGTGACACCCAGCCTTGCCAATATTTCAGCTTTTAGCATCACATAGTCTTTTGCTTGGTCAGGCTCTAGGTCATAGTAAGCTTTCTGCGATTCACCAGTTAACAGAGGAGCCAGCAGTCCAGCCCACTGCTCCTCAGGCCACTTTTCTCTTTCAGCAGTCCTTTCAAATGTGGTCAAAAATACCTCTGGATCATCCTCTCCAGTCATTTTTGTCAATAAACGACTCACCCCAAAGGACGCGGTATTAGTGGGACGGCTTTCCTCACTGGTCTGCGGACGTTGCTGCATTACTGCTTCCATCTGTTGTTGTAGTCTCTGCTCTTGCTTCTGCAACAGGTCTATGAAGCGGGCCTCAGATCGCTGCTGGGCTTGTTGCTGGGCTGCGAAGCTCTGTTGTTGAGCTGCAAGGCTCTTTTGCAAACCTGCATTTGTCTGCTGTTGATTGGCATTTGCTAGAGCCAGCTGTTTCAGTATCTCCTCCATGCTGGCTTAAAAAAAAAAACTGCCACTGGTTCTCCACCAACTGTGAGGGGGTTAGCTCGGCAGCGGGTGTGTGTGATCCCCTGGATGGGCTCCCCACACAAAAACAGGCCCAGCAGACGGAGGTTGTGGTTTTCAAGATCAAAAAGGTGCGGTTTATTTCTCTATTTACAGTGACAAAAAACACAGCAAAGCAAAAAGAAACATAAACAAAATAAACCCTGGTCAGCTTGACCTCTGACTAAACATGCAGGTTTCCTAACTAACAACTGGGATCAGCCTGGTGCTGTCCTAGTCCCTAAGTCCCTGGTTTAGTAAATGTCCAAACAAATAGCCACACAGGCTTTGTCTCACCGCACAGGGGTTCACTCTCCCTAGACAGTCCACACAGGTCTGGTTCCAGGCATGAGCAAACACCTAATGAAGCTGGGAGTTTTTATAGAGGCCTTAAACGAGCTGACAAGCTTCAGCTGGTCTCATCAACTCCCTGCCTGCACGACGCCCAGCACTCTCCCTAGAGGTATGAATCATCCATGAGCCCACTAGCCTCAGCTGGGCTTCATCAACTCTCTCCCTAGTTGTATAAGTCGGCATAAAGCCTGAATCTGGGAGAAATATACCTACCCCCCTGGATGCAACCAGGTGACTTTACCTTCCTGCTGTCACAATATATATATATATATATATATATATATATATATATATATATATATATATATGTTTATATACATTTATATACATACAGTGCTGTGAAAAAGTATAGTATTTGCCCCTTCCAGATTTTTTTTTTCTGCATATTTTTCACACTTAAATGATTCAGATCATCAAACAGATTGTTTCAAAGCCATTTCTAAGGCTTTGGAATTCCAGTGCACCACAGGGAGAGCCATTATCCACAAAAGGAGATAACTTGGAACAGTGGTGAACCTTCCCAGGAGTGGTCGGCCTACAAAAATTACTCCAAGAGCATGACAATGACTCATCCAGGAGGTCATAAAAGAACCCAGAACAACATCTAAAGAACTGCAGGCCTCACTTGCCTCAGGTAAGATCAGTGTTCATGATTCAACTGTAAG
Organism: Rana muscosa; assembly: GCA_029206835.1. Classification (NCBI taxonomy): domain Eukaryota; kingdom Metazoa; phylum Chordata; class Amphibia; order Anura; family Ranidae; genus Rana; species Rana muscosa. Next base: position 197,874,103 of record CM055117.1, read on the forward strand.
AAAGAGACTGGGCAAAAATGGCATCCATGGGAGAGTTCCAAGGCCAAAGCCACAGCTGACCAAAAAGAACACAAAGGCTCATCGCACATTTATCAAAAAACATCTTGATTATCCCCAAGACTTTTAGGTGAATATTCTGTGGACTGATGAGACAAAAATTTAACTTTTTGGAAGGTGTGTTACATCTGGCATAAAAGAAATACAGCATTTCATAACAAGAACATCATACCAACAGTCAGATATGGTGGTGGAAACGTGATGGCCTGGGGCTGCTTTGCAGCTTCAGGACCTGGACGACTTACCCTAATTGATGGAACCATGAATTCTGAGCTCTACCAGAAAATAGAGCCCTCAGGGCTTTCACATTGAGAATGCTGGGGCAGGATTATTTCAGGTGTTTTTACAGCGCTATTTTTAACGCTAAAACGCCTGAAAAACGCCTCAGTGTGAAAGGGGCCTTATATTAAGGCTTTTCTTCCACGGTTTTACTTTGTGATTAAAGGTGTCCCTCATTCTCATCTCAAAAAGTTGGGAGGTATGAGGAAGTCTACTACATGAAGACACTCACAATAACAACTATTATTATATCAGTTGGGGCAAGGATTAGAACCTCTGTCAGGTTTATATTGATGTCTGTGCCCCCACTGTACAGATTTTCCTTCACTTGCTTTCAAGATGATTGATGTCAGACAAAACAGGAAGTCAGGTAAAATCTTCACGACAGTAACACACACAAATTCAGCTTGGTTTTCATATTCTACATACAACATAAGTGAAAAGCAGGATGAACTTCACTGTAAATACAGCTGTCCACTTGGTCAAGCATTTTATTGTGTTTTTATGCAATAATTTTTAGGTTGAATATGTATTTATTAAGTTTCAGCAAAAATACAATAAAAGGAAAGGAGTTGAAAGTAGCAATTACCAACTCCATATTAGCGAAGAAATACAGCGATGCTAGTTCAACAAAAATAAGCATTCAATTCACATGTGTAAAAATCTGAATAGAACGCAATTTAAAGAAGAGGAGAGGAAGAGAAAGAGCCACACCATCCAACAATGATCCAGACAATGACAAACCTCATCAGAGTAGGGCTAAAAAAAGAGTAAATAAAAATAAAAAAAGATCAGTACGGCTCCAACAGTAAGCCCCTGGAAACCCAAAGTCACTCAATCATTTTTTTTTTATCCAATTGTTTTTTTAGATCAGATATCTGACTTGATTACTCAATGCATCACAAAAGGTAAATTACATCAATCACTTTTAATTCCAAAGGTTTACCAAAAAGTAAACAAAAAATCTAGAGTGATTGTTTTAGAAATGATCAGTTGTCCTTTACACCATGTGATCATTTAAAGCAGTCAAACTGTAAAGCCCTCTGTCAGGTCAGCTACGGGACCACGTGACTAGGAGCGCAACAAGGAGGTTGTGGACCCCACGGCTGACTGCTGAGGGTCGATGGTTCTGAGAAGCAGCCACACAGAGTTGCAGCCAACAGGTTTTCACCAGGGCCTTTGATGGTGAGGATGAACTTGGCTGCAGCTGACTCCAGGTCGTGGCTCCCAGGGTCTTCCACCTCACGCTCATGGCTGGCTTTGGTGGATGGAGGGAAAGCAGCAGTCCAGGGCAACAAGGAATAGTCAGGAGCACAAGCCAAAGGTCGGGACAACAAGCAGACATGGATGGTCAGAAGAACAAGCCAAAGTCGGTACACAGGAATCAAACACAGAGAACACGTCAAGAATCACCCAGGGAAGCCTTCACACAATTTTTGCTTGGGCAAGGCTGGCTTGCAATGCTCAGGGTAAAATAGTGTTTCCTGTTAGAGGCTGTGGTGGAGCCATGCTGAGAGAAGATTACTTAAACACACAAAGTGAATGATAGGACAAATTGATGATGGGCTGACCACCAACCTAATTATAGTGCACTAATTGACAATGTGTAACTCTTTGTGCTCAAAACCAACTAAGTGAACCATAGAGATGATATATGTCAAACATACACATCACACAATGCTTGTATATATAATGTTCCACAAAGATCTGGAGCATATGAGAAGTAGCCTGTTTGATGGGAGATAGTACATCATATTAGCGGAGCAAATGGTTTTTGGAATTCATTGGTCAGTGGATACTAAGTACTGACTGGGGACATGCTGTTTAAAGGATTTAACACAGCCCACAGTGGAATCCATGCTGCTTTGTGGAACATTATATATACAATGCTTGTATATATAATGTTCCACAAAGCAGCATGGATTCCACTGTGGGCTGTGTTAAATCCTTTAAACAGCATGTCCCCAGTCAGTACTTAGTATCCACTGACCAATGAATTCCAAAAACCATTTGCTCCGCTAATATGATGTACTATCTCCCATCAAACAGGCTACTTCTCATATGCTCCAGATCTCAGGACAATTCCAAATGCATGTATATGGAAAGAAAGGAAAAAAACAGATCATTGCGCAGTAAGTCTTCCCCAAGACACAACCTGTCACAGCTGTGACTTGCACTCACATAACCTCAGGGATAATCAGCGTGCGTTCAGCTCAGTAGTTCCTGTGTTCCTCACTCGGGCTGCCGCTTGAGCGTCACTTAGGCTCCTCCCCCTACGCGTTACGTCACGGACACGTGACTTAATCATGGGACTGTCACGGACCCATGATTAAGTCACGTGTCCGTGACGTAACGCGTAGGGGGAAGGAGCCTAAGTGACACTCAAGCGGCAGCCCGAGTGAGGAACACAGGAACTACTGAGCTGAACGCACGCTGATTATCCCTGAGGTTATGTGAGTGCAAGTCACAGCTGTGACAGGTTGTGTCTTGGGGAAGACTTACTGCGCAATGATCTGTTTTTTTCCTTTCTTTCCATATACATGCATTTGGAATTGTCCTGAGATCTGGAGCATATGAGAAGTAGCCTGTTTGATGGGAGATAGTACATCATACTAGCGGCGCAAATGGTTTTTGGAATTCATTGGTCAGTGGATACTAAGTACTGACTGGGGACACGCTGTTTAAAGGATTTAATACAGCCCACAGTGGAATCCATGCTGCTTTGTGGAACATTATATATACAAGCATTGTGTGATGTGTATGTTTGACATATATCATCTCTATGGTTCACTTAGTTGGTTTTGAGCACAAAGAGTTACACATTGTCAATTAGTGCACTATAATTAGGTTGGTGGTCAGCGCATCATCAATTTGTCCTATCATTCACTTTATGGTCACAGAATATTTTTACTTTGATTGCAGCTTTCACCATTTGGTTATCTTTTTATTGCATTTTTCACTGTTTATTTCATAGCGCTTTAGTATACATCTATTTTTACTTAAACACACAGGTGTGAGAGCACGGTCCCTAAAGCTGATACACAGACCAGAGCGGTAAGCAGACAGTCAGGGCATGAAACATTCCTGCTGATTAATGACCCACACATCTAGGTAAGAAAATATCTGTTTCTCACCCTACATGCACCTTTCGAATCTGTGTGTGGTTTTATTTTTAAATCCCCCACAGTACCTCTTCCCATACTGGTGACCAGTGGTTGTAAGCTGCTCCCTGTTCTTTCTGCTTTTCTGCTGCTCAACACACCTATCAGGTGCGTACTTACCGAGGCCGAGATGCCGAGAGCGTTTCACCCTTGCGACTTGGTGCACTCTGCCCCCTGGAGGTGAGACAGGGAGCGGATGGCACGAAGAGGCACTGGCTACCAGCAGGTGGAGGAATCTTGCTGGAAGGTCAGGTAGTGCCGGGTTGGCTGAGAGAAGGCTGAGGGTCAAACACAGCAGGTGAACAAGTCCAGACAGGAGCTAGCAGTAGGTAAACAAAGTCCAGGCTGGAGCTAGCAGCGGGTGAACAAGTCCAGACAGGGGCCATGAACAGATCAGGGCAGGAGGTGCGAGAAGGTCCAAGGTGCAGGCAAAAGGTCAGGGACTGGAGACAGACAGCAGATCTGGGACACAGGCCGAGGGTCAGACGCAGGAGAAGGCAGAAGTCCGTTAAGCAAGCCGGAGGGTCAAATCCAGGAGAAGTAGTAGAGAAGTCAAGCCGGTCCGGGTCACAACAGGGGGTCAGATAGATTTCGGGCAACTTAGTAGACAAGGAAGCTGACAAACCAGCAACCAGACAGTGTCACTGGGTGTCTTTAAATAGGTCCGCCTGTATTCCGATTGGTGCGCGCCGTTCAGCCGGTTCGCGCACCCGCGAGCGCCGAAGCGTAGACCAGCGCATGTACCGTAGCGCTGTTCCGCCGCGCGTGCGCACTGGGCGCAAACTGGTGCCATAGAAAGGGGAATTTCCCTGACACCACTAGTCTTTAGTTTTAAAGACTTTATGACTCTTAGATGACTCTAGTGAGGATATGATGATGGACTCTTAAGAAGGTCAATGGGCAGACCCGAACACCCCACAATGCAGACTGGACTTTCCAAAATTACAGACCATAAAAAGAAGACCCAGCACAGCTGTCAACTGACAGACATTATAAGTACATTATTAGATTATTTTTTTTTAAAGAAGATTAGATACAGGAGGGTGGAGGGGGAAAGAATATTTTTTTCTTCCTCTCTGAAGATCACCTATAGCAACCATTCATTCTCCTTCCATTCCCAGTGTGAGTTGACAAAACTGGCCAAATTCAAACAAATAGTATTAAAAAATATTTAATGGCTAGATTAGACCATCAAAATAATTGTTAAGTTGCCTGGCAATGTTAAGTGCGAGCACTTTTAAATCCGGAACATGAAATAAGTATGCAGCAAATGCAAGTGAATAAAAAGTCACTTAGTCTTGGACAGTGACTTGATGTCTTGAAGCCCCTGAATCAGAATGAAAGCCAGGCAGCTAACATTTATACAAGGATAGGTCAGCAATGGCGGCCTACATATCTTTCTCCTGACTGGTTGCCTTTAAAAGAAAGAGCAGTATGCACATATAATGACACAATAGTTTAATCAAGCACATATATCGAAAATTAAAAAAAGTGCTTCTAATTAAGTTTGTCTTTTCCATATTTTGTGGTTACATTACATCTCTTACTTGCTCCCTACCACATTGTGCAATCTGGTACAGGAGCAATCACAAATCCTCTGATAAAGCCTGTATACATCACTTCTGGAAGTCTAGTGTGTTTTCCCTGGTCTGCACCAGTGGCGGCTGGTGCTTAATGGGGGGGGGGGGCGGCAAACTAACACCAAACCTCCCCACACCACCCCACCGCGGAGACGGCAGAAATGCATGCAGCGATCACACCCGCCCCCCCCTCAGAGACGGACGTGAATGCGGCGATTGACCCCCCCCCCCGCGCGCGGGAGACGGATGGGACAGCGGTGATCAGGGCATTACCTTTGGAGTCAGGGGGAATAAAGGGCCAGGCCGTTGATTCTCCTCCCGGGCGAACAGGAAGTGTGTCCCGAGACAAGGTTGGCCAGGAGGTCCTAAGACTACCTGGCCAATCGGGTCACAGGAACTGCTTCCTGATTAGCTGGGAGGAAAATCAGGAAGAGAATAGCGAATATTAATTCGCTATTGTCACACAACTGGGTGGGCTCGGGGTGCAGTGATTTGTCCCAGAGGCCATCTTTTTTGAAGCCAATTAGAGCCTCAGGTTCTAAACATGTGCTTAAAAAACCCCTCATTGGAATCCATGCGTATGGTGCCCTGCATGTAAATTAGGGGCCGGGCGCATGGATTAGGGGGCAGCGCCCCTGTACGTATGGACGGGCCCCCACTGGTCTGCACAGAGCCAACCAGCTATCAGGGGGAAGAAGCTCCATCAATTATGCCTGCTGGAGCTTTCCTGCAAGCAGACTTAATGTGGGAATGAACTCCCTTGTATGATTTTTACCTATAGGTAAGCCTATAATAAGGCTTACCTATAGGTACAGTAAATATCTCCTGGCACTGATGGGTGGCACTGATGGGCACTAATAGGCGGCACTGATAGGCACTGGTAAACGGCACCGATAAGCAGCACTGATAAGTGACACTGATGATGAGGCACTGATGAGCACTGATTGGCAGCACTGATAGGCACTCTTAGGTGGCACTGGTGGTCACTATTTAGCAGTACTGATGGGCACTGATTAGCAGCATTGGTGGTCACTGATTAGCAGCATTAGTGGGCACTGATTAGCAGCACTAGTGGGCACTGATTAGCAGCACTGGTCAGACTATGTTGGGACCGATGTCCCTTTAACTGAAGCTGGTTACCGGCTTTCTTCTTTTCTCCTCACGCTGTCAACATAAGGAAGAAAAAAGCCGATAACCAGCTTCTATTTGTAAGAAAAGAAATGGCTGCACATCCAGGAATTCCGATTGCCTTTTATTGTTCAAAGTGATAACACCAAAGACACCAAAACGAGGTCACGTAGACGCGTTTCACACAAACATCTTGTGCTTAATCATTACCCAGCTTCTGTTTACTTCTGTGATCAGCTGCCATTGGCTGACAGTTAAAAATGTGGTAAAGGGCTGCAGTGATTGGCCCTTTACCCTAAAGAACTCGGAGATCACAGATCGCGCCGCAAGGGGGGGGTGCGGGCAGCGCGAGCATGGGAGGATGTCCATGGATGCCCTCCCGGCATTTTAAACCTGCACTGTAGCCGTGTTTTGGCTAAAGCACGGACGGGAAGGGGTAAAAAAATTACACTCTAACAGTTAAAATGAACACTCTGCAGTCTCTTAATCTTTAAAGCTTAATTTTACTCTCTCAATCAGCATTGACTATTTTTAATCCTTATGCCGCTAGCCAGTGCTGGGACAAGGTAACCTAGAGCCCAGGGCGAACATGCCAAACTGCCCCCCCCCCCCAAGATGTATGACCATTATACGTCAGCAGAAATCCCCCTGCAAAAACACTGCGTAATCTGCATGCTTTCCTCCCCAAGCATAAATTCTCCCTCCACCTAGTACAAATCCGCCCCCCCTGCTTAAATCCTCAAATCCCAGCACAAAATCCCCCTAAATCCCCCCTCATAGTACAAATCCTCTTCCCCTAAACCCCCTCCCAACACAAATCCCCCTAAATCATCACCCCCGCCCTTCCCAAATTTCTCCTCCTAGAACAAGACTTACCCCCCCAAATTCCCCCTTCCAACACAAATCCTCTCCCCCTCAATCTCCTTGTGGAGCCCCCTCCACCTCACATGATACCACAGTGCCCGGGCAGCCGCCCCTCCTGCCCACCCCTTGTCCCGCCCCTACCGCTAGCATTAGTAAATAGATATGAAAGTAGATTTTATTTACTTGCTTTAAACGTTTTCTTTAGCTGCTTCCTGGATTCTGGCCTAGGTCAAAATGATGTCATACATCCCTGGAGTCTTCATTAGCATTTTTTTTTTCATCTGGAGGATGAGGGGGTGGGGGAAGCTTTCTCAGCTAAGCACACTCTTCTGTCTGCATGCCTGAGCTAAGAGCAGATGGAAGTAAATGCTACATGCATCATCTGCCCTTACTCATGATGGCCGCAGCTAGAAGTGCTAGTTGGGTGTTTTTCAAAGTGATTTCTCAACATAATAAAGCATGTATACATGCATGGATGGATAAGTTTGCTTTGAATATTAAAATTAATTGAATAGCGTTTCTGGTCTGTGGTGTTTAGATAACACTTTAATAGAATTTGGCAGCTTCAACAAACCACTGGTAAATTTCTATTCACTGGCCAAAGCAGGATTATTACTCCTGGTTTCCCTTCTAAAACTACCTTAAAATGGCTTTCTTTTCATCTGCAATGATTTTGATTAGGGTGTTGCTTTTTTATTTAAGGCAAACTAATTATAACCACTTAAGCCCCGGACCATTTGGTAGCTAAAGGACCAGAGGTGAATTCAGAATTTTGCACTGCGCTGCTTTAACTGTAAATTGTGCGGACATGCAATGTTGTACCCAAACGAAATTTGCGTCCTTTTCTTCCCACAAATAGAGTTTTCTTTTAATGGTATTTGATTGCCTCTGCGATTTTAGTTTTTTGCGATATAAACGGAAAAAGACCGAAAATTTGGAAAAAAAATGATATTTTCTAATTTTTGTTATAAGAAAAATCGAATAATCTCAATTGTAGTCATACATTTAGGCCAAAATGTATTCAGCCACATGTCTTTAGTAAAAAAAATGTCAATAAGCATATATTTATTGGTTTGCGCAAAAGTTATAGCGTCTACAAACTAGGGTACATTTTCTGGAATTTACACAGCTTTTAATTTATGACTGCCTATCTCATTTCTTGAGGTGCTAAAATGGCAGGGCAGTACAAAACCCCCCCCAAATGACCCCATTTTGGAAAGTAGACACCCCAAGGAAATTGCTGAGAGGCATGTTGAGCCCATTGAATATTTTTTTTTTGTCCCAAGTGATTGAATAATGACAAAAAAAAATAAAAAATTACAAAAAGTTGTCACTAAATGATATATTGCTCACACATGCCATGGTTATATGTGGAATTGCACCCCAAAATACATTCTGCTGCTTCTCCTGAGTACGGGGATACCACATGTGTGGGACTTTTTAGGAGCCTAGCCACGTACGGGACCCCGGAAACCAAGCACCGCCTTCAGGATTTCTAAGGGCGCAAATTTTTGATTTCACACCTCACTACCTATCACAGTTTCGAAGGCCATAAAATGCCAAAATAGCACAAAACCCCCCCAAATGACCCCATTTTGGAAAGTAGACACCCCAAGCTATTTACTGAGAGGCATGATTAGTCCATGGAATATTTTATATTTTGCCACAAGTTGCGGGAATATGACAAACTTTATTTTTTTTGCACAAAGTTGTCACTAAATGATATATTGCTCACACATGCCATGGGCATATGTGAAATTACACCCCAAAATACATTCTGCTGCTTCTTCTGAGTACGGGGATACCACATGTGTGGGACTTTTTGGGAGCCTAGTCGCATACGGGACCCCAAAAACCAAGCACCGCCTTCAAGGTTTCTAAGGCCTAAATTTTTGATTTCACTCCTCACTACCTATCACAGTTTTGAAGGCCATAAAATGCCAAGATGGCACAAAACCCCCCCAAATGACCCCATTTTGGAAAGTAGACACCCCAAGCTATTTGCTGAGAGGCATGTTGAGCCCATTGAATATTTTTTTTTGTCCCAAATGATTGAATAATGATAAAAAGAAAAAAAAAGAAAAAATGTACAAAAAGTTGTCACTAAATGATATATTGCTCACACATGCCATGGTTATATGTGGAATTGCACCCCAAAATACATTCTGCTGCTTCTCCTGAGTACGGGGATACCACATGTGTGGGACTTTTTGGGAGCCTAGCCGGGTACGGGACCCCAAAAACCAAGCACCGCCTTCAGGATTTCTAAGGGCGTAAATTTTTGATTTGACTCCTCACTACCTATCACAGTTTTGAAGGCCATAAAATGCCAAAATAGCACAAAACCCCCCCAAATGACCCCATTTTGGAAAGTAGACACCCCAAGCTATTTACTGAGAGGCATGTTCAGTCCATGGAATATTTTATATTTTGCCACAAGTTGCGGGAATATGACAAACTTTGTTTTTTTTGCACAAAGTTGTCACTAAATGATATATTGCTCACACATGCCATGGGCATATGTGAAATTACACCCCAAAATACATTCTGCTGCTTCTCCTGAGTACGGGGATACCACATGTGTGGGACTTTTTAGGAGCCTAGCCACGTACGGGACCCCGGAAACCAAGCACCGCCTTCAGGATTTCTAAGGGCGCAAATTTTTGATTTCACACCTCACTACCTATCACAGTTTCGAAGGCCATAAAATGCCAAAATAGCACAAACCCCCCCCCCCAAATGACCCCATTTTGGAAAGTAGACACCCCAAGCTATTTACTGAGAGGCATGATTAGTCCATGGAATATTTTATATTTTGCCACAAGTTGCGGGAATATGACAAACTTTATTTTTTTTGCACAAAGTTGTCACTAAATGATATATTGCTCACACATGCCATGGGCATATGTGAAATTACACCCCAAAATACATTCTGCTGCTTCTTCTGAGTACGGGGATACCACATGTGTGGGACTTTTTGGGAGCCTAGTCGCATACGGGACCCCAAAAATCAAGCACCGCCTTCAAGGTTTCTAAGGGCATAAATTTTTGATTTCACTCCTCACTACCTATCACAGTTTTGAAGGCCATAAAATGCCAAGATGGCACAAAACCCCCGCAAATGACCCCATTTTGGAAAGTAGACACCCCAAGCTATTTGCTGAGAGGCATGTTGAGCCCATTGAATATTTTTTTTTGTCCCAAATGATTGAATAATGATAAAAAGAAAAAAAAAAGAAAAAATGTACAAAAAGTTGTCACTAAATGATATATTGCTCACACATGCCATGGTTATATGTGGAATTGCACCCCAAAATACATTCTGCTGCTTCTCCTGAGTACGGGGATACCACATGTGTGGGACTTTTTGGGAGCCTAGCCGGGTACGGGGCCCCAAAAACCAAGCACCACCTTCAGGATTTCTAAGGGCGTAAATTTTTGATTTCACTCCTCACTACCTATCACAGTTTCGAAGGCCATAAAATGCCAAAATAGCACAAAACCCCCCCAATTGACCCCATTTTGGAAAGTAGACACCCCAAGCTATTTACTGAGAGGCATGTTCAGTCCATGGAATATTTTATATTTTGCCACAAGTTGCGGGAATATGACAAACTTTGTTTTTGTTGCACAAAGTTGTCACTAAATGATATATTGCTCACACATGCCATGGGCATATGTGAAATTACACCCCAAAATACATTCTGCTGCTTCTCCTGAGTACGGGGATACCACATGTGTGGGACTTTTTGGGAGCCTAGCCGCGTACGGGACCCCAAAACTCAAGCACCGCCTTCAAGGTTTCTAAGGGCATAAATTTTTGATTTCACTCCTCACTAGTGATGAGCCGAACACCCCCGGGTTCGGTTCGCACCAGAACCCGCGAACGGACCGAAAGTTCGTACGAACATTAGAACCCTATTAAATACAATGGATGTGAACGTTCGAATTCTAAAGTGCTAATTATAACGACTATTATGCATGTTATTGTCCTAAAAAGGGTTTGGGAACCCGGGTTCTGCACCAGGGGACATGTATCAATGCAAAAAGAAGTTTTAAAAACGGTTGTTTTTCGGGAGCAGTCATTTTAATGATGCATAAAGTGAAAAAAAAAAGTCAAATATTCCTTTAAATATCGTACCTGGGGGGTGTCTAAAGTATGCCTGTGAAGTGCCACGTGTTTCCCGTGTTTAGAACTGTCCCTGCACAAAATGACACTTCTAAAGGAAAAAAAAGCCATTTAAAACTGCTTGCGGCTTTAATGTAATGTCTGGTCCCGGTAATATGGATGAAAATCTTTAAGAAAAATGGCATAGCTACCCCATGACCCCCCCCCCTACCCCAGCCCATTACCAGCCCCTTTGGGTCTTGTATGGATATTAAGGGGAACCCCGCACATAAAATAAAAAAGGCCCTATATACTCTGAACAGCCGTATACTGGCGGTGCATACAAGACAGGGACTGTAGGTTTGTTCTTATGTAGAATCTGTTTGTAATTTTGAACAGGTACATTGTTTAAGTGTAGCTCCAGCCCAAAAATCTATTTTTAAACTTTTTGGAAAACATAGGTAAGGGTTATCACCCCCGTAACATTTGTTTTGCTGTCTGTGCCCCTGTTCAGAACATTTCACCTCACTTTCCGTCCCAATGACAACTGTTTTTGAAATGTGGTGTTTTTCTTGAAACAAGGATTGCTGATAAAGCATCAGTACAGAGGAGACACCTTTCTCCCATATTAATTCTTACAGGAGAGAATTTTCCTTCCAAGGGGTAGATTTCCTCTCACTTCCTGTTGTCTTCTTGCGTTTGCAAGTAGGAGTCGTTTGTAAGTTGGATGTTTGAAAGTAGGGACCTGCCGTATATACTCTGCAGAAATAGGCCCCTTAGTTGTTGGTGTTGGCACAACACTGTAAGCACTCACAGTTACTCTTGGTTGGTGCTGGAACGCCCTGCTGTCAACTATTATATCAGGAATTTTAATTACATATAATTGTTGAACAGTGGTAGTAAAAATTGGGCCTTTGATGGTGGTGCTGGTGCCACAACACTGTAAGCCCTGACAGTTACTCTTGGTGGGTGCAGCAATGGGCCCTGCTGTGAATTATTAGATCAAGAATTGTAATTGCATGCCCCTGTTGAACAGGGGCTGAAAAATTGGGCCTTTCGTGGTGGTGGTGGTGGTGGTGGTGTTGCCACAACACTGTAAGCCCTCAGAGTTACTCTTGGTGGGTGCAGGAATGGGCCCTGCTGTGAATTATTAGATCAAGAATTGTAATTACATGCCCCTTTTGAACAGGGGCTGAAAAATTGGGCCTTTCGTGGTGGTGGTGGTGGTGGCGTTGCCACAACACTGTAAGCCCTCAGAGTTACTCTTGGTGGGTGCAGCAATGGGCCCTGCTGTGAATTATTAGATCAAGAATTGTAATTACATGCCCCTGTTGAACAGGGGCTGAAAAATTGGGCCTTAGGCACTGGTGGCACAACACTACAACCCCTCACAGATACTGTACTTGGAGCACAGCAATGAGCCCTGTTGCAAAGTATTGCTTCAAAAATTGTAATGACACGCCCCTGTTAAACAGGGGCTGAAAAATTGGGCCTTAGGCACTGGTGGCACAACACTCCAACCCCTCACAGATACTGTACTTGGAGCACAGCAATGAGCCCTATGGCAAATTATTGCTAAAAAAATTGTAATTACACGCCCCTGTAAAACAGGGGCTGAAAAATTGGGCCTTAGCCACTGGTGGCGGGCGGCACCCATAAACAAAAATGATCTTCCAAGCTATCATCATCAATCGTATCATTGAGGACTCGGAGGAGGAGGATAGCCAGTCAACATAACAGCACAGGCACTCAGCATCAGCATCAGTCTTGAAGGGATGTGACATGTTAAAATCAATTAGTCTGTTATATCAGCATCAGGTGTGTGGTAGCTGGTGGTGATCCAAGACTGGTTCATCTTGATGAAAGTCAGTCGATCAACCGAGTCGGTGGACAGGCGCACCCTGTGATCCGTGACAAATCCTCCAGCAGCACCGAATGTGCGTTCCGAAAGAACGCTGGATGCAGGACAGGCCAGTAGCTCAATTGCATACTGTGCAAGCTCTGGCCAGTGATCCATCCTCAAGACCCAGTAAGCCAGAGGATTTTCGGTGGGGAAGGTGTCCAAGTCTGACCTTGCCCCTAGATATTCCTGCACCATGTTTATCAGACGCTGGCGATGGTTGCTGGAACCGATCATACTTTGGGGCTGCGGACTAAAGAATTGTCTGAACGCATCGGTCAGACGGCCACCTTCCCCACCGCTCCTTCTTTGACTGGCCGAAGCCTCAGCAACTCGTTGTCCAGGACCAGGAGTTTGTAACCTCCCAGTCTCTGGGAACGCGTTGCACAGACCTTTCTGCAAGGCCTCCCGGAGTTGTCTCATCCTCTGCTCCCTCTGCGACGGTAACATAAGGTCCGCAACCTTACCCTTGTACCGTGGATCAAGGAGAGTGGCCAGCCAGTAATGGTCCCTCTCCTTGATCCGAAGAATACGAGGATCCTTCCGCAGACTTTGCAGGATCAGGGAGGCCATGCAGCGTAGGTTTGCTGAGGCATTCGGTCCGGAGTCCTCTGGGTCACTAAGGACGACATGATCCGCAGCCACCTCCTCCCAGCCACGTACAAGTCCACTGGTTTCTTGGGACTGTAAATCATCCCTAAAAGACTGCTGCTGATGATGCTGAGTGCCAGCCTCCACCTCCATGCTGACACAATCCTCCTCCTCCTCCTCCTCCTCCTCCTCTTCCTGTGCGATGGGTGGGACAGAAGGAACACTGTCTGGGTAAAGGGGGCCTTGAGAGGCAAGGAAGTCCTCCTCTTCCTGCCTCTGTTCTGCCTCAAGTGCCCTGTCCATTATTCCACGCAGCGTGTGCTCCAACAGGTGGACAAGAGGTACAGTGTCACTGATGCATGCACTGTCACTGCTCACCATCCTCGTGGCCTCCTCAAATGGTGCCAGGACAGTGCATGCATCCCTGATCATGCCCCACTGGCGTGGAGAAAAAAAACCAAGCTCCCCTAACCCTGTCCTGGTGCCGTAGTCGCACAGGTACTCATTGATGGCCCTCTGCTGCGTGTGCAGCCGCTGCAGCATGGCCAACGTTGAGTTCCACCTGGTGGGCATGTCACATATAAGGCGGTTCTTGGGCAGGTTCAACTCCTTTTGCAGCTCAGCCAGGCGAGCACTGGCATTATAAGATCTGCGGAAATGCACACAGACTTTCCTGGCCTGCCTCAGGACATCCTGTAAGCCCGGGTACCTGCCCAAGAACCGCTGCACCACCAGGTTAAGGACGTGAGCCACACAGGGCACATGGGTCAGTTGTCCCTGTCGGAGGGCGGAGAGGAGGTTGGTGCCATTGTCGCAAACCACCATTCCTGGCTTAAGATGGCGTGGCGTCAACCACCTCTCGGCCTGGCCCTGCAGAGCAGACAGGACCTCTGCCCCAGTGTGGCTTCTGTCCCCCAAACACACCAGCGCAAGCACGGCATGGCATCTTTTTGCCTGCGTACTTGCGTAGCCCCTTGAATGGCTACGGAGCACCGCTGGTTCCGAGGACAAAGCACAGGAAGAGGCCATGGAGGAAGAAGAAGAGGAGGGGGTGGAGGAGAGAGGTGTGTCACAACCAGTAGTAGCATTTTGGAGGCGTGGCGGTGGAACAACCTCCAACACTACTGCACCTTGTCCTGCATCCTTCCCAGCTGCCAAAAGAGTGACCCAATGGGCCGTGAAAGAAAGGTAACGTCCCTGTCCATGCCTGCTGGACCATGAGTCAGCGGTAATATGCACCTTACCGCTGACCGCCCTGTCCAGCGAGGCCAAGACATTGCCTTCCACATGCCGGTAGAGAGCCGGAATAGCCTTCCGTGAGAAAAAGTGGCGTTTGGGAACCTGCCACTGAGGAACCGCACATTGCACAAACTCACGGAAGGGGGCCGAGTCTACCAACTGAAAAGGCAGCAGTTGAAGCGCTAGCAATTTAGCCAAGCTAGCATTCAACCGCTGGGCATGTGGATGGCTGGGAGTGAACTTCTTTCGACGGTCCAGCAGCTGGGGCAGGGAAATTTGCCTGCTAGAATCGGACGTCGGTGTACTGCTAGCAGAGTGGCCGCAACTACTTGGCTGTGACACACCTAATTCTACACCTTCATTCCTCTCAGTGCATGTTTCAGACAGGACTGAAGTTATAGTGGGGTTGGAGATCCCAGCTGATGCGGTGCAAGGAGAGGTCTGCTTTGTTCTTTGGTGTGGATCTTTGAGGTAGGCTTGCCAACGAGCTGCATGGCAGGTCAACATATGTCTGGTCAGGCATGTGGTACCCAAGCGGCTGATGTTTTGGCCACGCGATATACGCTTGAGACATATGTTGCAAACAGCAGCTGTGCGATCTGATGCACTAGCCTCAAAAAAGGCCCACACCAAAGAACTTTTTGAATGACGGGCAGAGGCAGCGCCCTGCACAGGCGGAGCTCTGCGGTGTGATTCCGTCGGTGTACTGCCCTTACGCTGGCCACCAAAGGGCATCCTGCCTCGTTGGAGATGTGCCTCCTCCTCATCCTCCTCCTCCTCCTCTCTCCTATTAGGCACCCACGTGGAGTCAGTGACCTCATCATCCCCTCCCTCCTCATCACTGGAGCCAATCTGGCAGTATGCTGCAGCTGCTGGAACATGACTGCCAGATTGGTGTCCTTCTTGAGCATCCCCTCTGTCTGCTCTCACCCTACTGCCTTCCTGTAGCTGGGTTTCATCATCAGACCCTTCGAAACACTGGGCATCCTCCTGGAGCATGTACCCAACACTGTGCTCAAACAGTTCGGGGGACTCCTCAGGAGGAGGACATGGTGGGTCTAGGGAAGGAGTGACTGATGATGAGTCTGACATTGATACCAGGGAAGAGGACGCTTTGGCAGCTGCTTTGCCAGTACCCTGAGCATGGGTGAGAGAGGATGAGGAGGAGGAGGAGGGCTTGGTCATCCACTCTACCAAGTCTTCGGCATGATGTGGCTCAACATGTCCAGCTGCCGAAAAGAAGGACAAGCGTGTCCCATGGCCATGTGCTGATGACAATGCACTGCGTCCACGACCAGCACTGTTGCCCCCAGACACAGAGCCTGCTTGCCCTCTTTTATTGCCTCCTGACTGTCTGCCTCTCCTTGTTTGCCTTCCAGACATTCTAATAGATGGCCTGCAGGGAGATGGGAAAAAAGCAATAAGGGCTACCTTCAGGTGTCCTTCTCTGTCCCTTTACTTAAGGATTTCTAAATATGGTTGAGGATGATTGCTTTCGCACAGAATAGCACAACGACAATTTCCCTGACTGTCCAAAAAACAAGGATTTCAAAGATGGTTGATGAGGAAAGCTTTAGCACAGTATAGCACAAGGAGAATTTCCCTCACTGTCCTTCCCTGTCCCTAGAAACAAGGATTATCACAGTGAATGAAACTGACACTCTTCCTACCTATAGTTTTCTGTCCCTAGAAAAAATGTTTTTTTAAAGCTGATTGATGATCAATGCTTTAGCACACTATAGCACAAGTAGAATTTCCCTCACTGTCCTTCCCTGTCCCTAGAAACAAGGATTATCACAGTGAAAGAAACTGACACTCTTCCTACCTATAGTTTTCTGTCCCTAGAAAAAATGTTTTTTTAAAGACGGTTGATGATCAATGCTTTAGCACACTAAAGCACAAGGAGAATTTCCCTCACTGTCCTTCCCTGTCCCTAGAAACAAGGATTATCACAGTGAAAGAAACTGACACTCTTCCTACCTATAGTTTTCTGTCCCTAGAAAAAATGTTTTTTTAAAGACGGTTGATGATCAATGCTTTAGCACACTATAGCACAAGGAGAATTTCCCTCACTGTCCTTCCCTGTCCCTAGAAACAAGGATTATCACAGTGAAAGAAACTGACACTCTTCCTACCTATAGTTTTCTGTCCCTAGAAAAAATGTTTTTTTAAAGCTGATTGATGATCAATGCTTTAGCACACTATAGCACAAGTAGAATTTCCCTCACTGTCCTTCCCTGTCCCTAGAAACAAGGATTATCACAGTGAAAGAAACTGACACTCTTCCTACCTATAGTTTTCTGTCCCTAGAAAAAATGTTTTTTTAAAGACGGTTGATGATCAATGCTTTAGCACACTATAGCACAAGGAGAATTTCCCTCACTGTCCTTCCCTGTCCCTAGAAACAAGGATTATCACAGTGAAAGAAACTGACACTCTTCCTACCTATAGTTTTCTGTCCCTAGAAAAAATGTTTTTTTAAAGACGGTTGATGATCAATGCTTTAGCACACTATAGCACAAGGAGAATTTCCCTCACTGTCCTTCCCTGTCCCTAGAAACAAGGATTATCACAGTGAAAGAAACTGACACTCTTCCTACCTATAGTTTTCTGTCCCTAGAAAAAATGTTTTTTTAAAGACGGTTGATGATCAATGCTTTAGCACACTATAGCACAAGGAGAATTTCCCTCACTGTCCTTCCCTGTCCCTAGAAACAAGGATTATCACAGTGAAAGAAACTGACACTCTTCCTACTTATAGTTTTCTGTCCCTAGAAAAAATGTTTTTTTAAAGCTGATTGATGATCAATGCTTTAGCACACTATAGCACAAGTAGAATTTCCCTCACTGTCCTTCCCTGTCCCTAGAAACAAGGATTATCACAGTGAAAGAAACTGACACTCTTCCTACCTATAGTTTTCTGTCCCTAGAAAAAATGTTTTTTTAAAGACGGTTGATGATCAATGCTTTAGCACACTATAGCACAAGGAGAATTTCCCTCACTGTCCTTCCCTGTCCCTAGAAACAAGGATTATCACAGTGAAAGAAACTGACACTCTTCCTACCTATAGTTTTCTGTCCCTAGAAAAAATGTTTTTTTAAAGCTGATTGATGATCAATGCTTTAGCACACTATAGCACAAGTAGAATTTCCCTCACTGTCCTTCCCTGTCCCTAGAAACAAGGATTATCACAGTGAAAGAAACTGACACTCTTCCTACCTATAGTTTTCTGTCCCTAGAAAAAATGTTTTTTTAACGATGGTTGATGATCAATGCTTTAGCACACTATAGCACAAGGAGAATTTCCCTCACTGTCCTTCCCTGTCCCTAGAAACAAGGATTATCACAGTGAAAGAAACTGACACTCTTCCTACCTATAGTTTTCTGTCCCTAGAAAAAATGTTTTTTTAAAGAGGGTTGATGATCAATGCTTTAGCACACTATAGCACAAGGAGAATTTCCCTCACTGTCCTTCCCTGTCCCTAGAAACAAGGATTATCACAGTAAAACACACTGACACTCTCCCTACCTATAGTTTTCTGTCCCTAGAAAAAATGATTTTTTAAAGATGGTTGATGATCAATGCTTTAGCACACTATAGCACAAGGAGAATTTCCCTCACTGTCCTTCCCTGTCCCTAGAAACAAGGATTCGCACAGTAAAACACACTGACACTCTCCCTACCTATCCTTCTCTTTCCCTAAACTAAAGGAATCCAGGTTAAGCAAAAAAAAATATGTCACTGTCCCTGCCTATGCTTCTCTTTCCCTGCTCCAGAACACACTACTGGCGGCCTTTTATAGTGTGGGGCGTGTACTAAACACCCTCAGCAATAATTGGCCACAGGCATCCTGCCTGTGGCCAATCATTGCTCTCCTCGCTGCCGGCGCTGTGATTGGCCAAGCATGCGGGGTCACAGTGCATACTTGGCCAATCACAGCGCCTGGATGACACTGCGATGGCGTAGTGCATTGTGGGCCGTTCGCGTCACTCGAATTAGGCGCGAACGGCCCAAATCGTTCGATCTTCGTCGAACGATCGAACAGCCGATGTTCGAGTCGAACGTATGTTCGACTCGAACACCGAGCTTATCCCTACTCCTCACTACCTATCACAGTTTTGAAGGCCATAAAATGCCAAGATAGCACAAAACCCCCCAAAATGACCCCATTTTGGAAAGTAGACACCCCAAGGAAATTGCTGAGAGGCATGTTGAGCCCATTGAATATTTTTTTTTTGTCCCAAGTGATTGAATAATGACAAAAAGAAAAAAAAATGTACAAAAAGTTGTCACTAAATGATATATTGCTCACACATGCCATGGTTATATGTGGAATTACACCCCAAAATACATTTGGCTGCTTCTCCTGAGTACGGGGATACCACATGTGTGGGACTTTTTGAGAGCCTAGCCGCGTACGGGCCCCCGAAAACCAAGCACCGCCTTCAGGATTTCTAAGGGCACAAATTTTTGATTTCACTCCTCACTACCTATCACAGTTTTGAAGGCCATAAAATGCCAAGATAGCCCAAAACCCCCACAAATGACCCTATTTTGGAAAGTAGACTCCCCAAGCTATTTGCCGAGAGGCATGGTGAGTATTTTACAGCTCTCATTTGTTTTTGAAAATGAAGAAAGACATATTTTTTTTTATTTTTTTGTTAAATTTTTTAAACTTTGTGACAAAAAGTGAGATCTGCAAAATACTCAAAATACCTCTCAGCAAATAGCTTGGGGTGTCTACTTTCCAAAATGGGGTCATTTGGGGGGGTTTTGTGCCATCTGGGCATTCCATGGCCTCCGAAACTGTGATAGGCAGTGAGGAGTGAAATCAAAAATTTACACCCATAGAAATCCTGAAGGCGGTGCTTGGTTTTCGGGGTCCTGTACGCGGCTAGGCTCCCAAAATGTCTCACACATGTGGTATCCCCGTACTCAGGAGAAGCAACAGAATGTATTTTGGGGTGCAATTCCACATATAACCATGGCATGTTTGAGCAATATATAATTTAGTGACAACTTTTTGTACATTTTTTTTTTCTTTTTGTCATTATTCAATCACTTGGGACAAAAAAAAAAATATTCAATGGGCTCAACATGCCTCTCAGCAAATAGCTTGAGGTGTCTACTTTCCAAAATGGGGTCATTTGGGGGGGTTTTGAACTGTCCTGGCAATTTATGCACAACATTAGGAAGCTTATGTCACACATCATCCACTCTTCTAACCACTTGAAGACAAAGCCCTTTCTGACACTTTTTGTTTACATGAAAACATTTTTTTTTTTGCAAGAAAATTATGTTGAACCCCCAAACATTATATATTTTTTTAAAGCAAAGGCCCTACAGATTAAAATAGTGGGTGTTGCATTTTTTTTTTCCACACAGTATTTGCGCAGCGATTTTTCAAACGCATTTTTTGGGGGAAAAACACACTTTTTTAATTTTTAATGCACTAAAAAACACTATATTGCCCAAATGTTTGATGAAATAAAAAAGATGATCTTAGGCTGAGTACATGGATACCAAACACGACATGCTTTAAAATTGCGCACAAACGCGCAGCGGCGAGAAACTACATTCATTTTTAAAAGCATTTAAAAGCCTTTACAGGTTACCACGTTAGATTTACAGAGGAGGTCTACTGCTAAAATTACTGCCCTCGATCTGACCTTCGCGGTGATACCTCACATGCATGATGCAATTGCTGTTTACATATGACGCTAGACCGACGCTTGCGTTCGCCTTTGCGCAAGAGCAGGGGGGGACAGCGGTGCTTTTTTTTTATTATTATTATTTATTTTGCTTTTTTTTTATTTTTAAACTGTTCCTTCCATATCTTTTTTTTTTTTATCATTTTTATTGTTATCTCAGGGAATGTAAATATCCCCTATGATAGCAATAAGTAGTGACAGGTACTCTTTTTTTGAAAAAAAATGGGGGGTTAGACCCTAGATCTTTCCTCTGCCCTCAAAGCATCTGACCACACCAAGATCGGTGTGATAAAATGCTTTCCCAATTTCCCAATGGCGCTGTTTATATCCGGGGGGGGCATTCCCTCCCACTGCTTGTAAAAGCAGTCTAGAGGCTAATTATCTGCTAGAATTGCTTTTACATGAAAGCCGGCCACTGGCTGAAAAGAATGATACCAAGATGATACCTAAACCTGCAGGCATCATTCTGGTATAAACATTCAAAGTCCATCAACATACCAGTACGTTGCTGGTCCTTGTTGGACATGTATTGTAATCTTTTTTTTTCATGCAGCCTGTTGGCTGAATGAAAAAAAGAGATTGATCGGTGGGTATGCCCACCATTAGAATACCTCCCTTCATCCACCCACTTCTAATGATGGGCATATATGCCGAAGCATGGGGGCATCCTCCCGCAAAAAAGTTATGCCGCGTACACACGGTCGGACTTTTCCACGGGCAAGCCTTCGTCGGAATTTCGACCGTATGTACGCGGCATAAAAGGTTATGCCGCGTACACACGGTCAAACTTTTCCATGGGCAAGCCTCCGTTGGAATTTCGACCGTATATACGCGGCATTAGGAGCAAAATCGCTCCTCCGCCCCTGCTGCCCCCATGCTTCGGCATATATGCTCTTTTTTTAACTGTGGTGGTGAAATTACCTCCTACAGCGTTGGAGTCACGGCTTAAGTATCGTGGGAGCAAACGCTGTTGCTGTCAAGATAAATAAATCCGCGATGCAACTGAATGGCGTACCTGCTAAGCAAATGATGGTTAACATTAAAACAAAGTAACATTACAGTACAACAGTAAGACCTTACCATACCATACCTGCAAAGCAAATACCAAAACAAAACCTAGTAAAAAATAAAACATTTTTTTAACGCAACCTGTGCCTAAAATATATATATGCCGAAGCATGGGGGCATCCTCCCGCAAAAAACTTATGCCGCGTACACACGGTCGGACTTTTCCACGGGCAAGCCTTTGTCGAAATTTCGACCGTATGTACGCGGCATAAAAGGTTATGCCGCGTACACACGGTCAAACTTTTCCACGGGCAAGCCTCCGTCGGAATTTCGACCGTATATACGCGGCATTAGGAGCAAAATCGCTCCTTCGCCCCTGCTGCCCCCATACTTCGGCATATATTCTCTTTTTTTAACTGTGGTGGTGAAATCACCTCCTACAGCGTTGGAGTCACGGCTTTATGTATCGTGGGAGCAAACGCTGTTGCTGTCAAGATAAATAAATCCGCGATGCAACTGAATGGCGTACCTGCTAAGCAAATGATGGTTAACATTAAAACAAAGTAACATTACAGTACAACAGTAAGACCTTACCATACCATACCTGCAAAGCAAATACCAAAACAAAACCTAGTAAAAAATAAAACATTTTTTTAACGCAACCTGTGCCTAAAATATATATATGCCGAAGCATGGGGGCATCCTCCCGCAAAAAAGTTATGCCGCGTACACACGGTCGGACTTTGCCACGGGCAAGCCTTTGTCGAAATTTCGACCATATGTACGCGGCATAAAAGGTTATGCCACGTACACACGGTCGAACTTTTCCACGGGCAAGCCTCCGTCGGAATTTCGACCGTATATACGCGGCATTAGGAGCAAAATCGCTCCTCCGCCCCTGCTGCCCCCATGCTTCGGCATATATGCTCTTTTTTTTTAACTGTGGTGGTGAAATCACCTCCTACAGCACTGGAGTCACGGCTTTATGTATCGTGGGAGCAAACGCTGTTGCTGTCAAGATAAATAATTCCGCGCTGCAGTTGAATGGCGCACCTGAAAACAAAAAATTACATACCTGAAAAGCAAGCATGATAAAACATTGCAGAATGGAATACAGTAAAAAAGAGCAGAACAATAGAGAGAAAATAGAGAGAGCGAGAGAGAACAATAAAACGACAACTATTTTTGGTTTTTTTATTTTATATTTTTTTTGTGTTTTTGTTTTTTACGTTTTTTTTTTTCTTTTTTACACTTTTTTTTTTAAACTTTAACAACTGTAATGGTTCGGGTCTCTCAAAATGTAATGGCATCTTGGGAGACCCTGTGTAAGTGTGTCCTAGTCTGTGAAATGCTGTACCCTACGCTAAAACTTCACTTTTGAGTGGTAGCGTTCAAAACATTCACCAAGGCAAAGACCAGGTTTGTCAGGACAGAGTGGACAATAATAACGGGTGTCACGCCTAAATCCGCGCTTGCTACACACACAACATCTTTTTTGGGGGGCTCGTTGGGTAGGGGTACTCAGGAGGAGATGCGTATAATGCCTCTCATGCAGCCGGCTTTCTGCATTTGGTAGGGGATGGTGAGGTGCAGAACCGCCTGGATACAGGAGTTCTGTGACTATCTCATTCTGGAATTTTAGAAGAAATAAAGTCCCGCCTGAAGCTCTGTATAGCACATGAGCGTTCAGCAAAGCCAATTGGAATAAGGATAGAGACACTTTTTTGTACCAGCGTCTTGCCTTACGGTCAATTAGATACGGCGCCATCAACTGGTCGTTGAGGTCCACCCCTCCCATATTTTTGTTATATTCGTGGACACAGAGGGGTTTCTCCACAACACCAGTCGCCGTACGAATTTGGACTGTCATGTCTGCATGAAGGGAGGTAAGAAGGAAAACATTCTTATTGTCCCTCCACTTCATAGCGAGCAAGTTATTACACTTCACGCAGGCTCTCTCCCCCAGCCTAAGACGGGCATCTACAAGCCGCTGGGGAAAGCCCCGGCGATTAGGTCGCATGGTGCCACATGCTCCAATCTGATGATCAAACAAGTGACTAAACAGTGGCACGCTCGTGTAATAATTGTCCACATACAAGTGGTACCCCTTTCCGAATAAGGGTGACACCAAGTTCCACACTATCTTGCCAGCGCTCCCTATGTAATCCGGGCAGTTGACCGGCTCAACCTGACTATCTTTTCCCTCATAAACCATAAAGCTCCATACATAGCCTGTTGCCCTGTCACAGCACTTATAGAGCTTGACCCCGTATCTGGCACGCTTGCTGGGAAGGTACTGCTTGAAAGCCAAGCGGCCAGAAAATGTAATCAGGGACTCATCAACGCAGACAGCTTGATCGGGAATAAACAAGGCTGCAAAACGTTCGTTGAAGTGGTTTATGAGGGGCCGAATTTTATAGAGCCGGTCGTATTCAGGGTCCCCACGTGGACGACAAAGTTCATTGTCGTTGAAGTGCATGAACCGCAAAATCTGCTCGTATCGTTTCCTGGGCATGGAGGCAGAGAACACGGGCATGTGGTCAATTGGGTGCGTGGACCAATAAGCACGCAATGACGGGAATTTATGTGTGCCCATGTTGAGGGAAAGGCCCAGAAAGGTCTTAAATTCGGAAACTGTAATTGGTTTCCAATCTTTGGCAATGGAAGGCAACTGGGGATTAGCGGCGATGAATTGACCAGCATATAAATTACTTTGGTCCACAATAGATCTATAGAGATCTTCCGTGAAAAACAGCGAATAATAATCGATTGGCATAAAATCAGCTGTTTCCACCTGAATACCGGGTTGGGCAGTGAATGGGGGAAGTACGGGTTCTGCAGAAGTGGTGGGGACCCAATCAGGATAGGCGAATTCTGCAGGAAGAGCACTATGGGTACGACGGGCCTGCATTTGTCTTCTTATTGGTGGCAGCGGGACACTACTTGTGCTTGCCACCTCGCCAGCTTGAACTGCACTTATGGGACTCGCCACGTCACCACGTGATACTGCAGTGCTGGATGTATGCTCAGGCTGTACTAGGCCGCTGGTGCTTGCCAATTCACCAGAAGGAATAGCGGCGCTAGTACTCCTCTGCTCCATGATATGAGAGCCCTGCGGTTCTTGCTCCTCAACAACCTCAGAAGATCGGGATCGGGTACGCCTGACCTTAGCAGGGACCTCAACTTCGTTGTCAGAGCTATATGACGTGGGGCCGCTGACGTCACTGTCTTCTACGGGAAGATATTCTGAGCCTGAATCTGACAGATACGTGACCTCCTCTTCACTATCTGTCATGCTCAGAATCTCGTAGGCCTCTTTACTAGTGTACCTTCGACTTGCCATTTTGGGCTCTAAATTTAGGGGTACACTAGTAAGATTCACAGGAAAAAAAGCACCCGACTGTCGTCAGCAAATATATCAAACGCTACAAAAAAAACTGTTAGCGGTCGCAGGGATCAGGACTGTCTCTGCGAACGCTGCAGTTATGTGTTTTGTGTTTGGTAAGTGACAGTGATCGATCGATACTGCACTTGGGTGGGCTGGGCTGGGCTGGGCTGGGCTGGGCGGGCTAAATGCAGGTGCTAGCAGGTATCTGGGCTGATCACGCTAACACTGCATTTTTGGGAACCCTAAACCGCTGGGGACGCTAGTATAGATCTGATCAGATACTATACCACTAAGGGAGGTGTATGCTTTGCGCGTGGGTGTTAGCGTTACTGGCACTAACCTAACGCTGCCTGGGGCGAGGCAGACCCTCTCTGGCGCTAAAACCTAATTGATCTCACCCGCCGGGCGATCAGGGGGTTAAACCTTTATTGGGTTATATACGGCGGGTGCCCTGATGCTATAAAAAGCAAACTAACCAACCAGTGTCACCCGTAACCTTTATATGGTGATCACTGGTGAAAGGGTTAACTAGGGGCAATCAGGGGGTTAAAACCTTTATTAGGTTAAATATGGGGGTACCCGACGCTATATAAAAACCTGACGGGTTACCTAAATAACTAAATAACTAACTGGGTAACCAGTGTCACCAGTGACGCTTATACGGTGATCACTGGTGAAAGGGTTAACTCTAGGGGCAATCAGGGGGTTAAAATAATATATGGGGAGACCTGATGCTCTAAAAACCTGCAGCGAAACTAAAAATAAATAACTGGCTATCTAGGGCACCACCGGCACTAAATACAGCGATCGAAAATACGATCGCTTAGTGGCGCTGGCGTTAGGGGGTGAAAGGGTTAGCTGGGGGCGATCAAGGGGTTAAACCTTTATTAGGGGGGGTTAGGGGGCTACCCTGGACCTAAAGGGGCCTAAACCTAACTGCCCTGCAACTTTTTACTATCACAGATGTCACTAAATGCAGTGATCAGTAAAATAAATGATCACTGCAATCAGTGACACTGTGATTGGGGGCTGGGGGGTGACCTGGGGGGTGATCTGGGGGTGACTGGGGGGTGAAATGTGTGCCTATGTGTACCTAAGTGTCAGTGGACTGTTGGTGCACTAACCTGCTTATTCTCTCCTCGGCGCCGGAATCGAAAAGACCGCCGCGAGGGAGATGACATCACTTCCTCCTGCCTGTGTTTACATCACATGGCGGAGGAAGCATTTTCATTGGCCGGGAGCGATCGCGAGGGGGTGGCTGAAATTGAATGGTCACCCCCTCATCTCTGATCGCTCCCCAACGATAAACGGCCGCTCACTGTATAGGAGGGGGGTCAGATCGGACCCCCTAACTGTACAAAGGCGATCACGTACACTCTACGTGATTGTGCCTGTCGATGCCATTCTGCCGACGTATATATACAGTGAGCGGTCGTTAAGTGGATAAAAGAAAAAAAATCAATTCACAGCCAAATAATATATGCTTCCAGAATAAGCTGTTGCTGAAGCTGTCTGTTAAAATAGTGCTATTTCGTAACAACATGTACAGGTTTAAGGCATGCCCCAAGCCTGTAATTGTAATGTTGCCCTTGAAGACACATTATAAGGACCCTCTGCTATTGTTTTTCCATGTAAACACGTTCCCCGTGTCCAGCTTTCCATGCCTTTTTGACAATAGTTTGCCTATTAGTCCTAAATTAACCAGAATTTACTAACAGGAGTTGCTAAGTTTGGGTTTTGCTGAATTTCAATCAGGATGCTCTGACCCTGGGTGAATTGAACCTGGGCAGATTTGCTCATTGCTATAGGAAGTTCATTTTTGTAACATGTAGCTGTCACGGCTAATCAATCCTTGCTGCAGGATGTCACAATGTTTTTGTTGTGTGTCTGGAACTCAAAGAAGCTGAATACTGCATTAATGTTAAAATCTGTAGATAAAGGCTGACTTTTTATGCAAGGAAGCTTCCTTAAAGCGGAGGTGCCGCGGAAAAAAAAAATATTAAAAGCCAGCAGCTACAAATACTGCAGCTGCTGACTTTTAATATTAGGACACCTAACTGTCCTGGAGTCCAGCGATGTCCGCAGCAGAGGACGAGCAATCGCTCGTCACTCTGCTGCCCCCGCCGCCATCCTCGGTGAGGGAACCAGGAAGTGAAGCCTTGCGGCTTCATGCCCGGTTCCCTACGGCTGCGCCGCTCTGAATGGTCCCCTCTGTTCTGGGAGCCGAGTGTCTTCCAGAACACAACGGGTATTCTGTGGGAAGTGACGCACTTCCCGCAGATTTCCCGCAGAGAGGACTCCCGGAAGTGGGTGCAAATACCTGTCTTAGACAGGTATGTGCACCCCCCTCCCCCCTGAAAGGTGTCAATTGTGACACTGGAGGGGGGGAGGGTTCCGATCAGCGGAAGTTCCACTTTAGGGTGGAGCCCCGCTTTAAATATAAAGTTTAATATTCCTATGTAAAAAAATAAATGTTTTTAAATTTTTTAGACAAATATTTTGGATAACTATTTATTGCTGAATTAGTTGCATGTTACTTTTCAAATATACCAAGCTAACCTTAACTGCTGTTTACAAAGCTGAATAGCTAAAGTTCAGATTACATACACAGCTTCATGATTTGTTACAAGTGAGTAACCCAAACCTCCCTCTCTGCTCTCCATACGTTTTAAAGTAGATCTACAGTATAAGAAAAACTTTTTTTTTTTATTTCAGGTGAAGCAAGGGAGGGTTATAACCCCTGTCAGATTTTTTTTGTGGCATAAAACTAACACTGCACATCACCCTGAACACACCATCGCCATCGTGAAACATGGTGATGGCACCATCATGTTGTGGGGATGCTTTTATTCAGCAGGGACAGGGAAGCTGGTCAGAGTTGATGGGAAGATGGATGGAGCCAAATTCCTGGGCAATCTTAGAAGAGAACCTGTTAGATTCTGCAAAAGACTTGAGACTCTAAATATACAGCCAGAGCTACAATGGAATGGTTTAGAGCAAAGCATATTCATATCTAAAGCCCCATACATACGGTCAGACTTCCATCAGACTTTTCCTTGGATTTTTGTCCGAACGGAGTTGGCCGGGCACACCCATAGCATACACACCACAGGACTTTTCTGCAAACTTTCACAAAACTTTTTGCAACATCACATGGTTTTTCTTCTCTTTTCTGCTCTTTACCACCACCCTTTGGTCAACTTTTGCTATTGTTGGTTGATTTTAACATTGGTTGTTTTGTCCATTGGACAAAAGTCCTATGGTTTTTTGTACACACGGTATGACTTTGCTCCATAGGACTTTTGTTGGGCAAAAGTTTGTCCGTTCGCAGACCCAACTTTTGTCCGATGAAAACAAAACCAAACTCAAAAAAGTTTGTCCGATGGAGCGTACACACAGTCGGATTGTTGGTCCAACTTGCTTAAAACGAAGTTTGTTGGGCAAAAGTCCGTCCGTGTGTACGGGGCTTTAGAATGGTCCAGTCAAAGTCCAGACCTAAATCCAATTGAGAATCTGTGGCAAAATATAAAAATTGTTGTTCACAGATGTTCTCCATCCAATCTGACAGAGCTTGAGCTATTTTTGCAAAGAATAATTGGCAAAAATGTCACTCTCTAGATGTGCAAATCTGGTAGAGAGACATACCCAAAAAGACTTGCAGCTGTAATTGCAGCGAAAGGTGGTTCTACAAAGTATTGACTGGGGGGGCTCAATACAAATGCACGCCATACTTTTCATATATGTATTTGTAACAAATGTTGATGAAAACTTTTTATCATTTTCCTTCCACTTTACAATTATGTGCCACTTTGTATTAAGTACATTTACGTTGTTGGTTGTAACATGACAAAATGTGGAAAATTTCAAGGGGTAAGAATACTTTTTCAAGGCACTGTATATGCTGCCTTTCTTTGGCTTAAACAGAGTTTGAAAACGCAAGGTTGCTTTTTAGTGGTTTTCTAGAAAAATAAAATAAAAAATGTAGTATATCAGTTTAATATACTACAAACAAATACATTGATTCCTTAAATGTTCCCTTTGAAAAGTGAATATTTACTAGAGGACCCTTTAAACACACCAGCCTGGATGTATGCTGGCTTGCAAAGGCATCTTAGAAATGTGAAGTAATGCCATAGAACATAAATCTATATCTCTGCACATAAACAGCCTTTGACTAATTGAACTAATTTAAGTTTCAGCGAGCATTTCAGTAGCCGTGTTATACAGTGTAGATGTTGCGAAGCAGCCTCATTTAATGCTAATCTTAGATATTGGAATTGTGTGCACCTCTACTATACAGAATTAATGGAGTGGGCATGAAAAGGATATTGTATTTCTCAATGTTGTGCCACGATTTGCTCTGGTTGTTTTACTTATCGAACTTAAGAACTTTTGGAATAATTTGTTCGACAATGTTATATATATCCTTTCAGAACTTAACTGTGAAAACTTTTCAGGCTATTTCAAAAAATATTTTAGACATTAATGTGTAATATTTCATGGGTCAATATACAAATTTTCAATTACATAGCCCTGTGTTCTTCACTCCCATTTTAAAAATAATACCTTTGAATAGATTACAGTGCCCACCTCATCAAACTGGTAAATATGCTTAAAATATAACTAAACCCAAAAACAAAAATTAAATGTTTTGCAGCTTACCACTCCTTAGATGTGGTGGCTGCATTCGTTTCCTTTGTAAGGCTTTTTTCCTTTACTTTTACCTGTTACTCCTGAAAATAATCGCACTTCCTGTCCTTGGACGGTTCTGTTAGCTCACTCTACTTTATCTAGGGAGCTATGGTTGTCAGTAGGTAACTCTCTGGATTTAATCTGCTAGCCCCTCCTCCTTTTTTCATCTTCATGACATAGAGAGGCATCCATTGGTAGTTGATAGCACGTATCTGGGAAAACGAATGTAGCACCCTGATGTTTAGGTATGATTGCTATTAAATTTATTTACCAAGTGATAGTTTCCTTGGTCAATTGTTATGAGGTCAATTGATTTTGCCCTAATTCTGGAATTGCTGCCCTTCTCTTTTCTTTCGTTATATGGTCGGGTATCTGGTGACATTAGATAAGACAAAGGCATTGCAAGGACAAATTAGGAATGAATGGGGTGTCTCAGCCAGAGGGCAGGGATTTTCTTGGTTCCCTTTGCCTGCTGGGAGAACCTGTTTATTTTGGTGGAGTCAGGTGATCAGGATTGTGTGCCACCTGGACGGCTGTCTGGGTGGACATGTGTCGTATTGCCCCAGGCTGCTGGGCCATAAACCTAAGGCCTAAACTGGGAGCATCTGGCTGCTAGGCTAGCTGAGAGCCTATCCAGATGTAGCGCAGGGTTGTGACTCTGGTCTGGCATTCCAACCAGAAGTAATGGTTCCCCTGGCCGGGAACTCATCGTAGTCGGAGGTAGACGGGAAGCTGTTGCCACAAAGGGACCATCCACCTTACTACCGGAGACCATCGTGTGTAAGCAGGGGCCAGTACCAGAGCAGACGTCTTGCCAGCTGGGGACTGTGAAGAAGTGGGAAATCATTAGCAAGTGCCAAGTCAGGGACCCAGCAGGACAGCAGAGGTGATGCCTGTGCAGTGCCAAGCCAGGGACCTAGCGTGTCAGCAAGGGTGAAGTTTGAGGAGTATCTGTGAGTGCCAAGCCAGGAATCCAGCAAGGAAGCGGGGGTGACACTTGAGGAAGATACTGAGTGAGAAGATTGGGAGAGCTCAAGGGATCCAGTGGCAGTGAATCAGGGAGTCTAGTGAAAGACTGAGAGCTCGGTGGAGTGAAGTTTGGTGGAGATTGTAAAAGAAGTGAAAGAGTTTATTGCAACCTTTGTTAGAAACTGTTACAAGACTGTTGCCATAGGAGACAGTGTTCCTACTCATGCAGATGTGGTGTCTGGCTGGATGCCTTTCCCTGCACGGCTGTCTGCCTATAGAAGTCTCTGAGTCTGCCACTAACATTGCATCTACCTAAGGGTGCCCTGGCCCCAACCCTCTCTCCCACCGTTCTGTTTAAGAGACAATTAATCTCTTTGCATTCAAGAAGTCTGGCGCCCATCAATCCACCTTGCATTACACCCACCATGCCTTGTAACCCACTCTACACTGAAGGATGTTAGCTGTCCCTAACTCTGGAGGTCACCATTAGGCCTAAAGAGGCTTGAGACTTTGCTACACTAGTAAGACTTGTTTGATATATCAGTTCAGCTTACAGTTAAAAGGAAACTGGAATTCTGGCAAGATATTCAAGTGTTTTTCTGTTCTTGCAGAAAATTTACTAAGCTTGAAAAAAGAAAACAAATGCAGCCCCCATATCTAAGATATGACAACCTGCAATATATTACATG
This sequence comes from Rana muscosa, assembly GCA_029206835.1. Classification (NCBI taxonomy): domain Eukaryota; kingdom Metazoa; phylum Chordata; class Amphibia; order Anura; family Ranidae; genus Rana; species Rana muscosa. The sequence continues at coordinate 197,905,469 of CM055117.1, forward strand.
TTAATTTTTTAGTTTCAATATCATTTAAGCAGACATTCTTAAAGTATACTGACCAATCTATGCTCCTTCATTTCCTCCCTGCTCTATCTACATTTATTGCTATAGTGGAGCAGGGCTTCCCTATATGGATTAACATGTGAACAGTGATGACAGTGCTCGGGCCTGAAGACCAATCAACAGTCCCAAACACTGTCACATAGAATTGCAATGACATCATCTACCTAGATTAGCTCCAAAACCATCAGACACTGGAGCTCATTGAGGGTTGACTCCTGCAGTAGGAGACGGAAAGGAAGTACAGATCAATAAGTATACCTTGTGGAAGGATACCAATAAAACAAATTTTCAGTAGAGTTAGAACTTCTAGTAATGTAATTTTCCTTGTCTCTGCCTTTATGTCCAACTGCTTCCCCTTTTCTGTTCTTTGTCAAAGTGAGAGAAAGTGCGTAAAAAATTCTCCAATAAGGTCAATGACAGAAATTTTAACTCTTCATGCTAAATCCAAAATAGGAAAAAAATGAGCTGGAGCTAAGCATGTAGGTAGCTTTAAATTCATTTTGAGCACAACAATTCCAAAATAATAAAAAGCAGTATCCAGGTACAAAGCATTGTCAAAACCTTCTGAACAATTCTATCGTTCTGCTACTTTAAAAGATTTACTTAAAAGGCTCCATCAGGGGCAGCTTGAATTTAAAAATTATTAAAAGTGATGCATGCAGTGTTTCATTCAGCTCTACGGCACTCAATGTACCACATTTGCTTTAAAAATGTTCCCAACCTTTTTACTGATCTCAATACCATCATATGCTAAACAAGAAAGGGGTCCATTTTAATTTTTGTTACATCTGTTTGTTACATTTTTTTCCATTGTCAAGCTTTTGACAATGTATTCTAACGCAAACATTGCATAGTAGCCATGAACATTGTAAAGTATAACAACACTTAATACAACTCCTTTCCAACCAAAAGAAAAACAATGTTTTTCCTTGTTTTTCGAACCAAAAGCCTTGGTAGTTATGCTATTCAGAAGTAAAATATCTCAGGCAGCTCTATTAATTTGTGTTAGACATCTGCTGTCATTTCTTGTACCTAATATGTGACATTTTCATCAGTTACATGCATGCAGGGCATGATGGGGTCATAGATGATATCACAGTCATTTCTTGTTACATTGTGGTTTCTTTAAGATTGTATTCAAAACAAAAGCTGTAGCAAGAGTCCATTGTAAAGGTTTCTTACTAATGCCGATAAGTACCATTAAAGCCTCAGTTTTTTATTTATTTTTATTAAAATAATAAATGTGTTATACTTACCTTCTGGGGTCTCCCTCAGGTGCTCCAGGCTCTCCCTCTTCAGTGAATGCCCCTCTATGGGGGCACTCGTGCAGGCCCATTCCCGAGGCCACACTGTCTGCATCTATTGACACAGACTGGATGGCTAAGCCCTGACCCTGCTCCCTTGTCACAGCATTTAATTGACAGCAGCGGGAGCCAACAGCTATCAATTTGCCTAGTGAGGAGGCGAGAGTCGCTTCTCTCTCACACATGGATCAGGATCAGGCTCAGGTAAGTATAAGTGGGGGCTGGTGGGCTCCTGCCACACAGAAGGTTTTTACCTAAATGCATAGAATGCGTTCACTTAAAAAACCTTAAGGGGGTTGACCAAAAAAAAACTGTCAGCTCTGCTCAAAGCCGCTGTACTAACCATGTGAGGTTACTTCAGCGATCTCCCCTACTGAGCTGTTGTGTTCTGACAGGGGGACGGCCCCTCCACCAGAACACAACCGATCAGGGCTTTCTGCCATTGGCTGAGAGTCCTGATCGGGAGCCAGTCAGATGCTGATTTTCCAGCATGCACGTCCGACATACACACTGGCCAAATGTCAGCCTTTTTTTTTTTTTAAATGGCCCTTGTCTCCCGACATTTGGCCAATGTGTACCTGGCTTTATAACCACTTTAAAGTTTTGAAAATATCAGTTTCGTAGGCAGCATAGATAAAAATAGAGAAAGACAGAGATAAGCATTAAAGGAGAAGTCCAGGCTGACCTCGTTTGGCTGGGCTTCGCCTTAGGGTCACAAGAGTGCAATTAATTTTGCACTCCTGTGACCCCGTTTTCAGCAGAGAACGGTCTGAAGTCCGCTCTCTGCTGACGTCACACAGATCAGTCCAGGCACCGCGATATCCCGACTCTGAGAGTCTGGATCCGCCAGGTGCCTGGACTAATGGCTGTCTCTGCCTCTCAGCGAGCCACTGAGAGGCTGAGATGGCCACTCCCCGCCCCTCCACAGCTCAGCGATTCAGTGAGCGTGTAGGAGCAGAGTGGAGAGCTGCTGACTCAGTACCTTTGTAAAAACTCTGGGTGATGTACAGAGACTGAAGGGGAGGCTCTGGAACTGCAGGTAAATCTTTCCTATCGCAAATCTCAAGTACTTCTGGAATGATGGCAGTATGGGAATGTGCAGATATGCATGCTGTAGGTCTACTGATATCATCCAGTGCCCTGGTTGGACTGCACGGATTATGGTCTGTAACAACTTCATTTTGAACCTCTCCTGAAGTATATGGCAGTTTAATCTTTTGAGATCCTTAACAGGCCACCAGCCTTCAGTACCTTTTGGGTACCAGAAAAAGGGCAGAGTAAAAACCAGAGAATCTCTGGGGCGGAGGTACTGGCATGGCTGCTTGCTGTCCCTGCAGAGTGTAAAGGAACTGACAAAGAGCCTCTGCTGCTCCGCTTTCTGTGGGGACCCGGGTATTCTCCCACTGGGATCACCTGGGCTGATTTGGCGTCAAAAGGACTTTGTGGAATCCTGTGGGTTAGGTGTACCCCCTTGTCTGCGAGACTTCATGAAGGTGGATTGTGTGCCTTTCCAATTTTGTCTCAATCCCCTTTCTTGTCTAGACTGCCTGAAGTCTCTGTTCCTGAAATGTTGAAACCTGGATGCGACAGTTCTAGTGCGTTTAGTTCTTCTATCCTGTGGGAGCAAGCCGGATTTTCCTCCTGTAACACAGGAGATGGCCTTGTCTAACTTTTCTCCAAGCAAGGCTTTTCCGTCAAATGGAATTTTGCACCAGTTCAGTTTTGATGTCTGCTGCCCACGGTTTTAACCATGATGCACATTTTGCCATCACACTGTGTAGCATTGCCTTCGTGGAACACCTGATGGAACCAATCGCTGTCTCCCCGATAAAGTCTGCCAAACGCTTTAATTCATCCAGAGCCTTTATTATATCATCTTTAGGGACATCTTGACGAATAGCCGCTTCTACATTTTCTGTCCAAACACGTACAGCATTAGACAAAGATGTCAAAGCTATTGCTGGCTTACATGCGTTTCCAACCATCTGATAGGCCTTTTTCAGATTCATATCTATCCTTCTATCTAAAGTATCTTTAAATTAAGCTGAATCATACATCAGAAGAGTGATGTTCTTTGCTAGGCGCACTACCGCTACGTCCACCACCGGCGGGCCATCCTGCAGCGCAGAATCCGATTCGGCTAGGGTATACAACTTTGTCAACCAATTAAGTAGGAATATCTTTTCTGTCTTATTCCATTCCTCATCGATGACACCTCTGATTTCATCCATCAAGGGAAAAAAGGACACTTGCTTTTTCAGAAAGGAAAAATAGCTTTTTGATTTCTTAGACGCCGCATCAGCCTCTTCTCAGCTGATAGCCAGCTTCACTGCCTGAACATAAGGCTGTACTAGAGAAAAGCTGAATCCTAAGGCCTCTGGGTCATCTGAGGACTCTTCAGACTGGACATTTCCCTAGATTTGTTTAGTAGAGACAACTGTCCCAGCCTGAGAGGGCTCCACCGCAGAAGGCCGGGGAGAGAAATGTTTTAATTTTTCTCCTGAGGCACTGACTGTATCTGCTGTGTTGGAAATGCAGCCACTAATTCTGCAAGAGAGTCCTTCACCACCTTTTTCAGCAAGTCGGTCAATTGTCGGCCACCCCACTGAGGCTCCCAGGAGAAATAAATAGTAGATAGGGCGTAGCCAGGTAAGAGAAAATGCCCCTATCAAGCCCACCTGAAAATATTGGCAAAATGGGATGGTTTTCCCATTTCCAAAATGGCCTCTACAGCCTCCGGACGAACCGCACATGGGCCGACCAGCGGCGCTAAGACCCACAGAGCCCCACAGCGTCAGATGCTCCAGACGCCCACACATGCGCAGAACGCAATGGAGGGCGCTGCCTCCTATACAAGAACATAGGGGAGATAGGAGACAGACAGATCCAGAGAATAGTGAAGTAATAGTAACCAGGACAAGGAAGATCCTAAGGGGAAAAAAAAGAAGTAAGAGTGCAGAGATAGCTGCTTCCTCCATTGCGCCACGAGCTGAAGCCTTTAATCTCATTCATAGAACTAATGCTCTTGGTTAGGAGACCACTGCATGTCCAAAGAAAGGACTCCCATGCTTTTCAGCTCCCTTAGCAGCCCAAGCCAAGGGGCTGCATCCAGAAGAGGCTGAAACCGGACAGAAACTGCCAACTGCAGAGGTAAGGACAATCGACCAAACATTCACTGACCAAAGGTATGAGGAAAAAAAGGAGAATGCTGGGGGTGCTCTAATCCTATTCTTTTAGAATATTCACTGATCCTGCGGGAGGAGCCAAGGCGGAGCTTGTCATAGGTATGCTGCCATAGAGGCACCAGGAAAACATATTGCCAGTAAAATGTTGAAGGGTTAAAATCTCTGCTAGCTTATTATTATTTTTTTTGTCCTTTTTTCTTAGTGACAACCACTCCCCTCATTTATTTTTCTTCTGTTATGCCTCGTACACACGATCGCAATTCCCGAAGAGAAAAGTTTTTCTGTGAGAATTCCGGCCAGGAAAAGATTGCGAGCAGGATCTCAATTTTCGAGACTCGCGGTCCTCTGTATGCAATTACGACGCAAAAAAAAACACGCATGCTCAGAATCAAGCAGAAGAGCCAAACTGCCTATTGAACTTCATTGATCTCGGCTCGTCGCACGTGTTGTACGTCACTGCGTTCTTGACGTTCGGAATTTCAGACAAGATTTGTGTGACCGTGTGTATGCAAGACAATTTTGAGCCGTTTTCCTGCTGAAAAAAACCCACGGTTTACCTGTCGGAAAAACTGATCGTGTGTACGAGGCATCAGAGAGACAGGAAATTAGGTGAAATCTCCCCAAAGGGGTCTTGGACTGCAATAAAAACTTTAAAAAAGTATTTATTTCCTATGTCTATGTAAATAAAGTTTAGGTGTGAGTTGGTCTCTAAGGCAGCCCATGGATGATTCATTTTTTTTTCCAGTCAGAGGGTTGAGGGAAAAAAAATGACTCAATGACCTAGAATGTGTGGATGAGGGAATCCTCCCCCTGTACCAGTGTATTCTGACAATGGGGAGACTAGTAGAGTGGAAAATTGCCAAACCTGTCCATACATGGATCAAAATGTCCTAACTGAACCAGCCAAATTTTGATTCATGCATGGCTGACTTAAGTCATTTATTTACTGTAGGTCCTGTAGGTCCTCTGACATAGACTTCTGCACCATTGAACTCTAAATTATCTTAGAAGCATCAAACGTATGTAATTGACACAATCCCAAAGCCTGTCAACACAGGACTCTAGAGTATGAAAATAGGGACCAACTCCAAGCTTGTTTTCTTTCTGAAGTAGCGTTGTTGGCGCGGTGAAACGCGGCAAGCAGCGGAGCATAATGACGCAATTACACCAACCAGGGAGCCTGACTGCCAAGCTGGTGTATGGAGGTGGGAGTCTAAGGCATTTTAACTACATGTGATTAATTGTAATTAAATAAGAGCTCCGCCCAAAAGGGGTAGCTTTCCTTTGCCTGCCTCTTCCGCCCCCCTCTGCCACATTTGGCATCTTTTGGGGGGAGTGGGTACCTGGTTTCGACAGGTACCCACTCCCACTTCCGGGTGAGGTCGCCACAGCAAACTGCCGGAAGTTTGGCCCCCTCTTCCTTCCCCCGGCACTGAGCCATTCACAAAAGCGCAGCCTGATTCAGCATGCACAGTAGCGAACCGGCTGTGAAGCTGCAAGGCTTCACTTCCAGTTTCCCTTAGCCGAGATGGCGGCGGCAGCATCTGAGAGCCAATTGAAAAATCATCTCGGGTGAGGACAACGCGGGATCCCTGGACAGGTAAGCGTCCTAATATTAAAAGTCAGCAGCTACAGTTTTTGTAGCTGCTGACTTTTCATTTTTTCTGAAGGAGCCTGTAGCTCCACTTTAAGTGCTTTAAGTTGTGCACTGCTTCCTTGGTGCACTTCATTATGAGCAGGCCTGGTTATGCTCCTTGTTCTATGGGAGAAGCTCGTGGATCATTGGTGACAACTGCTCCATTATCCCTTCAGTGAAAGGAAAGGCACTGATTGACCTATTATTACCAAATAGGTCCACATTTCCAGGTGAGAGCGGTGAGTGAATGGTGGTGGGACACTCTCCTCTGATGGCACATTAATGGATCACTGAAATATTGATCACATTTCACCTAATTTTCAGTCCATCTCTCTGGGGTTTTTATATGTATTTTTTCTATGGATTTTCTTATGCCGTGTACACACGACCGTTTTTCATGACGAGAAAAATGCCATTTTTTAATTTGGTCATTAAAAACGATTGTGTGTAGGCTCAAACATTTTTCATGACGTGAAAAATGGGCATTAAAATTTTGGAACATGCTTTATTTTTTCTCGTAGTTTTTCACGTCGTCGTTTTTCTCTTCGTGAAAAACGGCCGTGTGTAGGTTTTAACGACGTGAAAAAAATGCGCATGCTCAGAAGCAAGTTATGAGACGGGAGCGCTCGTTCTGGTAAAACTAGCGTTCATAATGGAGATAGCACATTCGTCACGCTGTAACGGACTGAAGAGCACGAGGCTGAATCGTCTCTCACCAAACTTTACTATCACGAGGATCAGCAAAGGCAGCCCAAAGGGTGGCGCCATCCGAATGGAACTTCCGCCTTTATAGTGTCGTCGTACGTGTTGTACGTCACTGTGCTTTGCTCGAGCATTTTTTTTCACAATAGTGTGTAGGCAAGGCATGCTTGAGAAGAATCACGTCGAGAAAAACTTAGTTTTTTTCAATGACATTAAAAACGGTTGTGTGTACGCGGCATCATCCTTTTCTTCTTGGACTTTATGAATGCATTATATGGCATGCTTTAATGATTTATTTTGTTTCATCCCCGGGAGACAGGGTCCGGACCAGATTAGAAGATCCATTGACATTGTATCACTTTTACGGTCACGGTGGGATGGGGGAAGCCAACAAACCGGTTATTTGCTCTCAATTGATCTACACAAAGCCTTCGATTCCATAGATTGGGCATATCTTTCTGGTACCCTTGTGAGATGGGGATTTGGTCCGTATTTCCTCAATCTTATACGCTCCCTTTATTCTGCACCCACTGCTCAGATACGTTTGATGGGGAGGTACTCAGATTCCTTCCCTGTTGGTAGGGGTACCAGACAGGGTTGCCCCCTCTCTCCCCTGCTATTTGCAATAGCAATGGAGACGTTAGCCATTTCTCTCCGATCAAACCCTGACTTTAAGGGAGTCAATTGCGGACCCCAAGAACATAAATGCGCACTGTACACAGATGACCTACTCCTCTTTGTTACATCCCCACTAACATCTACCCCGGTTATTCTTAAAACTTTGAAGGCCTTCAGTGAGGCCTCGGGCTTGAAAATCAATATGAATAAGTCAACGGCCCTAAACATAACTGTCCCGCAGGACATACTTTCACTACTCTCTAAGAACTTTGAGTTTGCCTGGGCCTCCGGGGCGATACCATACTTAGGTATCAAATTGACTTCTGACATAAGCAACCTCTTTAAGGCAAATTACCCCCCTATTCTACAGAAATGTAGGAATGACTTGAACAATTGGTCGAGAAGCGGCCTATCTTGGATTGGCAGGATACACGCCATTAAGATGACTCTTCTCCCACGTATGCTGTACTTATTCCGATCCCTCCCTATCCCGATCAAGAAACAGGTTCTGGATAAACTACAATCGGACATTATCCACTTTGTTTGGGGAAACAAAGGATACAGATGTCCCTCGGGAATCTTATTCCGCCTTAAATCTCAGGGAGGCTTGGGACTCCCGAATATTTGGAATTATTACCAGGCAGCTCAACTGGCACAAATCTCAATGGTCTTCTCAAAGGGACATAAACCGGACTGGCTCTCTATAGAAAGGCAAGCAGTCCCCATGAATACCATTGACTACTTGCTATGTTGTAACCCAAAAACCAGACCTGCAATACTATCCCCCACACTATCTCACTCAGTCGCATTATGCTCCCGGATATACAAGCGCTCATCTTTGACCTCTCCACTGAAACCTTTAGCCCATCTGTTCCACAACCCTGCCTTCCCTCCGGAAATGAACATCAGAGCTTTTAAATGGTGGACTGATAAGGGCTTGTACCGAATTGGGCACTTTCTCTCTCCTGCAGGCCCTATATCTTTATCGCACTGCAAAAAGACACTAGATATGCCCGACTCTGAGCTTCTACGTTTCTCCCAAATCTCACATTTCTTGCACTCCATCGAGTCTAACAAGACTGTCCCACATACGATTACACCCTATGAACACTGGTGCTCGAACATGCTGGATCAGAGGGGAGGAATCTCTCTAATATACACAGCTCTGTCAACTAAGTCAACCAAACCCTCATATGCTCAGAGATGTGAGGAAGATGTGGACGGCTCATGGGACACTGAGATTTGGTTTCGAGCATCGCAGCAAGCTTTTAAGGGTATACTCAATGTATCTTTGATAGAAGCTAGTCTTAAAGTTTTGGTAAGGTGGTATTACGTTCCTTCCAGGCTGGCTACAATGTACTCAGGCACATCACCAGTTTGCTTCAGAGGGAACTGGAGGGCACTATGCTCCACACATGGTGGTCCTGCCCGCGCATCAGATCTTTCTGGCGCAAGGTTTTCCGCACCCTTAGTTCCCTGACGGGCATACAGATAACACCTCGACCCAATATAGCACTGCTGAACCACCCAATCCCCAATTTACCCAAACTATCCCAGAAGCTCTCATTTTATATATTGTTAGGAGCCAAATTAACCATAGCCAAGGCCTGGAAGAATCCCACAGTATCGTTCTTGGGTTTCAGGAGAAATGTTTCCTGGATCATGGCCCAAGAGCAAATTGTCGCTAAACTTACTGATAAGAGTGAAAAATTCATAGCCACCTGGGATCCTTGGGCCACCTACTGCAATGTCTCTCTGATACCCGGAGTACAACCTGGTTTTCTGAGTACTAACGTTCCACCTTCTTAGCATGAGAATTTCTACACCTCCTTCCTTCTCACGTTTCTAAGTCTTCTCTTCTCTTGCCTCCCTTGGCTTTCTGGGGTTTTCACTACAGATCTGATCGAGATGCTCTCATATACACTTAATTCATGTTATACAATTGTGTTCCTTTCTTAATATCTTTCTTTATACTTGCCCAGAGTGGGGTCCTCCTATTCCGACGCTTCCTACTGTGAGATAATATAGTTGAAATATTTCAGCTCTTCACTTACACTACCTTACCAACCTGATGGAAACTTCCATGGGTACTGGATCCTCCACTCTCCGGGATGCAGTATGAGCCCTTAGGGGAATCCCGGGAGTCGGAGACTCAATGTTGGGATGGTAGGGATCTTTACCCATCTGGTTATGGTTATTCATTACAGAACATGGGAGGATAAAGCTAGGACACTGTTGATCACAGTTCAGAGCTAGAGTCATTTATGTTTATTATTTTGGACCATAGGTTGATTTGATCGCCAGTTGCATTATTGTACTGTACAGACTACTTGTTGTAGATTCTTCTGTATCGCCTAAAAATTTCAATAAAAATATTTAAACGAATGATTTATTTTGGTATAATTTCAGATATATTTTTTTGGGCTTAATCACATGTTTATGCAGCTAATGTTTTGGTATATACAGTATATAATTTTTTTTACTAATTTGGGTTATTGATACACAACTTATGAGTATATCTTGTTTTCACATGAATTGTTTGTGATATTTGGTGTTGTTTATTTGATGGTGGTTTGCACTGCACTTTCTTTTTTGCATTTTTTGGACCAACTCCACTCCAACTGCACACGTCCTCATACTTTAAATAAACATAAATTATAATTACTGTAATTTTGAGCTTGTAGCTGTGGTCAAATGGCTAATTGAGATTCAGTCAGTGTTTTATGTTGGCTTACCAGCCACAGAACCTGTTTACATTAGGTACGTTAGTAAAACAGACATGTATTATCCACCCTTATAATAACTTACAGGTAATTATTTTCTACTGATCCAATATTTTCTATTGAAGTAGAGAATTGAATTCAAGTAGTAAAACCATTCCCATGGGGTTTGGTTAAAAGAAATGTTTCTGTAGCAATATTATTTTCTTATATAAATGTCACCAGAGCTTCTAAACCTCGGAGATCATATCATACAAGCTCACCAATCAGAAAGTGCTAAGTTACCTCATTAACAAAAAATTTGTTAGGTTGGGTTGATTCCTCCATTCCCCACTGTTGTATATTAATCTCTTCATGCTGCTTTTTCCCTGAATGTCTAGCTCCTTGTCATGTTGACTCTGTTTAAAATTAGATCATTTCATGTAACTGCCTCTTTTCTCATCCTAAATGAACACTTGTGTCAGAAGTGGCTAATGCAATTGGGCATGCCAACCCAGTGGAATGACTGTTTCCAACCATTACTAAATTGAGTGATGAAAGCTCTTTATGGAGTGTTTGAAATGTGGCTAGAAAGAAGTCTATACAATTATTTTTGTAAAAGGTGATATACATCCTTTTAGATCTTTCAACTCTGTAGTAAGCAGTAGGCAATATGCAGACATCAGACCAATACAATGCATATAGCGCGACTTAATGCATGAGCAAGTGCAGTTACCATGGTGTCAGTCTAAAGTACAGAGGGAGCGATGTATAATGGTAAAGATGTGTAGCAGGCGTGAGCACAGTGTGATTAATTGGTGTGTAATGCATTTACAATTAGAATAAAAGGTGTATAAACAGCTGTGAATGATACTGTTAGCTTCAGCAGGTTCTAACATCAGGATATTTTTCACAGCTTCCACATAGCACTAATAGTTATAGTCTTTAGATTTTTGCCACAGTATGCAACACTGTGTAGCACTACCCCAGAGGAGCCGCTTGGTTTGATAGGTCTTCTGTTCTGCCACAACTTTCAACTGTTTGGCCCCACCAATACACCTAATTGTAGAATGAAGGCCACTCACTTCTGTGTAACTTAAGTGATAGTATATCGCCACACCTTATCAGTATTCAGGAAACAGACCACTTATTGCTTGGTTTTAGATAAAGTAAGTATATTTTAATGAGGCAAGTCAAACACAAGTTATACACTAGTAGGCAGGCAACTGAACATGTTTGAAGATTAAGAGTTCCCTAGGGTTAAAATTGGCCTATATTATTTCAATTAACTATACTGCAGCAAGACTAAACCAAACTTTAACTAATGCAAACAGGGTAAAACATTACATTAGCTAACCCAAAAGAACAAAGTTTCTTGTATCCACAAAATGCATACAGCTCCAGTAGTGGGTGGGCGTATGTGTACCTGACAAAAGGGGTACCCCTTGAGTTGCTGCAAAGTACCTGGCACCAAATTGTCAATATTAGCTGGCTAATGTTGGGGCCCTTCTTTAAGGTCGTGCACTTTAAGCTGTCCCCTTAAGATGGTGTAATAGATAACTGCTAAGTAAGGGGCAGTGTCTATTGGCATTCACTGTGTGCAACAAAGAATAAGCTAGGTAGTTTTGCTGACCACTCCTGGCTCACAACAGGTCCAGTTCAAATCACTTGGCAGTCTGCTGTCCCAACAGTTTCAGTCCTCACGTTTACTTTCTCACTCATGTAGGCACTCACAGCAATGGGTCTCCCCAGCTCTGGACCTAAAACACTGTGACGCTATGTGGCTCACTTTGGTCCTCACCGGCTCTGTCTTCTTGGTCTAAGGATACATAAAGGATGTGAGCTCCAGTCCCCACACATCAGACTCTGCTCTCTGTATAGGCATGCACAAAAAAAGTAAAATGGGGGGCTAATGGGCAGTGGACTTTAATACCAAGGATTCCCTTCATATGGAGGAGTAGATAGCAGGACTTATCCCAGGCAAAGCTGTGGAAATCAGGGCAGACAGTGTGGGGAAACCAGAGTATACATGTTTTCCCCACACTGTCTGCCCTGAACTGTGGTTTGGCCAAACTTTTGTTTTGAAAAATTGCACACCTCCAAAATTTAGAATTTCAGAAGTCCACTCAAGCCAATAGGAATACCAAACAGACTGCAAAAAACAACATTGTACAGAATGGTTTTAAAAGTTACTGGCAGCCTTGTCTGATGAGATATTGGGATCATAAACCAACCAGAGGGATACAAAAATAGAAGGGTGGGGTCTAGTGGAGGAGACAGTCAAGCTAAAGGTGTTTAGAAGATATAAAGCAAAAACAACCTTTAGAGAAGCCTTCAGGGCCGGTTTACACTGGTGCGACAATTGCTCCGACTTCGAGAGCACAAGTCGCATGACATGTCAAAATCAACGGTTCCATATGAGAGCCGTCTTAACTGGTCCAACTTGTGTCTGAAAAGGTTCCTGTACTACTTTGGTGTGACTTGGGTGCCATTTTAGCCCATAGACTTGAATGGAAGTCGCATCCAAGTTGGATCAGCATCTTAACTGATCCGACTTGTGCTCATAGCCAATGTTAGTTATGCAACTAACTCCATACCAGACCCTTAGGTTTGGTATGGATTTTAAGAGGAGCCCCACACAAAATAAAAAAAAACAATGTTTGAACCATGCCAGGCCATATGCCCTCAACATGGGGGGGTGTGCTTTGGGGCAGGGGGCTCTGCCCCCCTCCACCCCAAAGCACCTTGTTACCATGTTGATGGGTACAAGGGTCTCTTCCCCACAACCCTGGGCTGTGGTTGTGGGGCAGGGGGCTTATCGGAATCTGGAAGCTCCCTTTAAGAAAGGCCCCCCATGTGAATGAGTATGGGGTACATAGTAACAAAAAACATGAGGCATTTTTTGACAAGCCCTTTATTGAAAATTAATAATGTCCCCCGATGTAGATCCAACATCAATCACAATGTCTTCCTCTGCCGCCACCACCGACCTGATAAAAAAAAACACTCCTCCCCAACGACTGCAGCCACCATTCTGGCAGCTCCCATGTCTGAGAGTTCTTATATAGCTAAGGGGTGTGGCCATGGTGTGACATAACTCAAAGACCCCACTCCTTGTGATATCAGGGACCCATCATGTCTGGGTCTGTGACGTCACAAGGGGTGCATTTATTTTTTATTTATCGGGTTGGCAATGGCGGAGGAAGACATTGTGATTAACGTTGGTTCTACAGCGGGGGACATTATTCATTTCAATAAAGGACTTATCAAAAACTGCCTCATATTTTTTTGTTACACTACACTGCTTTTTTTGGGTGAATGGTTAGGAGTATTATGTACCCCAGCCCTCAAAAATTCCACTCGCCTGCTCGAATTTTGAGGGCTGGCGAGGAAGGGGTGTCTGGGAGCGGGGGGGAGGGGGGGCAAGCACCGCCAGCATGTTGGGTTGTATGGGAGTCCTTCTCCCAGCGCTCGCGGAGGTGAAGAGAGGAGAGCACACGGCCGGAACATCAGAGCGTGAGGAACATCACTAGCGGCTTTCAATAGCAGCAGTGTGTTCCCTGCACTCGCTGTCACACACAGTCCTGCCCCCTGGCCCCGGGACTGTGATAGACAGAATACCTGTCCAATCCAGGGATGAGTGACGTGTATCACAGCTCCCTGGCCAGGGGGTGGGGCTGTTTGTTCCCCTGCATGATGGACACAGGTAGGCTGCGTTGAGAACACAGAACGGCTGTATGGTGGGCACAGGCAGGCTGTGTGGTGGGCACAGTCAGGTTGTATGGTGGGTACAGGCAGGCTGTATGGTGAACACAGGCAGGCTGTATGGTGGGCACAGGCAGGCTGTATGGTGGGCACAGGCAGGCTGTATGGTGAACACAGGCAGGCTGTATGGTGGGCACAGGCAGGCTGTATGGTGGGCACAGGCGGGCTGTATGGTGGGTACAGGCAGGCTGTATGGTGAACACAGGCCGGCTGTATGGTGAACACAGGCAGGCTGTATGGTGGGCACAGGCAGGCTGTATGGTGAACACAGGCAGGCTGTATGGTGGGCACAGGCAGGCTGTATGGTGGGCACAGGCAGGCTGTATGGTGAACACAGGCAGGCTGTATGGTGGGCACAGGCAGGCTGTATGGTGGGCACAGGCAGGCTGTATGGTGAACACAGGCAGGCTGTATGGTGAACACAGGCAGGCTGTATGGTGGACACAGGCAGGCTGTATGGTGGGCACAGGCAGGCTGTATGGTGGGCACAGGCAGGCAGCATGGTGGGCACAGGCAGGCTGTATGTTGGGCACAGGCTGTATGGTGGGCACAGGCTGTATGGTGGGCACAGGCAGGCTGTATGGTGGGCACAGGCAGGCTGTATGGTGGGCACAGGCAGGCTGTATGGTGGACACTAGCAGGCTGTACGGTGAGCACAGGCAGGCTGTATGGTGGGCACAGGCAGGCTGTATGGTGGGCACAGGCAGGCTGCATGGAGAACACAGGTAGGCTGCATGGTGGGCACAGGCAGGCTGTATGGTGGGCACAGGCAGGCTGTATGGTGGGCACAGGCAGGCTGTATGGAGAACACAGGTAGGCTGTATGGTGGGCACAGGCAGGCTGTATGGTGGGCACAGGCAGGCTGCATTAATGAGCACGGATATAGTTGTTAATATTTTTATGACTTAATTCTGCAAAAACAAGTGAGATAATTTATGAGGGCGTGTTTAGGGGCAGAATTAGGGGCGGGGCACGGTTGGGGTTGGGCGGGACAACTGGTGGCGAGTAACCCTTGAGGCCTGGCTAGTAGCTCAGCACTTGAAATTTTGAGCCCTGATGTACCCCATACTCATTCACATAGGGGGTCGGGATCTGGGAGCCTCCATTCTTAAAGGGGGCTTACAGATTCTGATAAGCCCCCTGCCCACAGTGCCCCACAACCACAGCCCAGGGTTGGGGGGAAGGTACCCATGTCCCCATCAACAGAGCAACCCCCACCCCATGTTGCGGGCATGTGGCCTAGTATGGTTCAGGAGGGGGTGTGCTCGCTCATCCCCACCTTTCCTGTCCTGCTGGGCTGCACGCTTGGATAAGGGTCTGGTATGGATTTGGGGGGGGGCAGACTGTTTTTTTTTTTTTAATTTGCAGTGGGGCTTCCCCTCAAAAGTTATACCAGACCTAAGAGTCTGGTATGGATTTGGGGGGGACCTCACGCCTTTTTTTATTTGTTAATTTGGTGTGAAAATCCATGCCAGACCTAAGTTGCAATCATCTCAAAGTCGGATCGGATCCTCTTCTTTAAAGTATCATGGAAGTCGGATCAGAAGTCGCAAGACAAAGTCAGATCAGAAGTTGTGAGACTTTCGTGTCGCGCCTTTTAGAAATCTGGGTTCCCAAACATGACACTAAAATTTGGATCCGGTTTATCTGATTTTATGAAATTTGGTTCAAATTTAATGCCATCAGAATTTCAGAATCAATTCTACTACAAAATAGGCTGCTACAGAATTTCACTTTACCCAATACAAATCAGTTAAACAGACTATCTGCAAAAGTTTTATTATCTTGCAGAATTAGGGGTGGGGTATGGTCAATGTTTTTTTCAGGGTATATTTCCATTTTTTTTCTAAATGGTGACAACAGTGGAATATGCCTGTGCAGATTTTTGTCTTCAGATTTACCAAAACCATGTAGTGCAAGGGCCTTCCTGATTGCATACAAATTTTAACTCTTATGCCGCGTACACACAATAGTTTTTCATGCCGTTAAAAATGCCATTTTAAAAAATGGCCATTAAAACCGATCGTGTGTATGCTCCAGAGCATTTTTAACGGCGTGAAAAACGGGCATTAAAAATTTCGAACATTCTCTATTTTTTCACGTCGTTTTTCATGTCGTTTTTTTTAACGGCATGAAAAACGATCGTGTGTACGCCGCATTAGGCTGGATTCACACTTATTCGTTGCATTTTTGAGCTCCGAAGTCTTTGCCAAGTCCGCAATCAGTGGTTCAGCGGTTCCCTTGCGTTTCAGCTGCGGATTTGCCGACCTGGGAGAGGGGAGGGGAGTCTCACTGCTGTTATCATGAGGGGGAACTCCATGCCAAATTTTAAATAAAAAAACGGCATACCAGGCCCTTAGGTCTGGTATGGATTTTAACGGGAACCCCAACGCCAAAAAAAATCCATACCAGACCCTTATCCGAGCACGCAGCCCGGCCAGTCAGGAAAGGGAGGTGGGGATGAGCGAGCGCCCCCCCCTCCTGAACCGTACCAGGCCGCATGCCCTCAACATGGGGGGGTGGGTGCTTTGGGGCCGGCCCCCTACGCTATGTGAATGAGTTGGGGTACATCGTACCCCTACCCATTCACCTGGTGCAAAGAAAATGCGTGCCCATAGAACAGGGATATGCAATTAGTGGACCTCCAGCTGTTGCAAAACTACAAGTCCCATCATGCCTCTGCCTCTGGGTGTAATGCTTGTAGCTGTCAGAGTCTTGCTATGCCTCATGGGATTTGTAGTTCTGCAACAGCTGGAGGTCCGCTAATTGCATATCCCTGCCATAGAAGATAATGGGCCTGAATTCGCACCTGAGCCGCCCCGCAATGCCTTAAAAACGCACAAGTTTTTTGGGCAATGCGCAGTGCGAATGCATCGCACATATGTGAACCAGCCTCATTGAAATCAATGTAAGCCGCAACCAATTCGCATAGGTGTGAACTTGGCCTTAAGGTTTGACCTCATATTGTATGGTTTTGTGAAATCTGAAGACAAAAATCTGCAGAAGATCTAATAGTGTGTATGGGGCCTTAGGATTTCCTTTGGGAGAGCATGTGATTTACAGTCAGGACACTGTGCAAGACAGGGGCAAAGCACACTCACCCCATTAACCACTTACAGACCGGAAGATTTGGCTACTTAATAAGCAGGCCATTTTATGAGATACAGCGCTGCAACGTTTTAACTGACAATTGCACGGTCGTGCAACCCTGTACTTAAACAAAATTGGTGTCCTTTTTTTCCACAAATAGAGCTTTCTTTTGGTGGTATTTGATCACCTCTGCGGTTTTTATTTTTTTCACTATAAACAAAAAAAGAGCAACAATTTTTTTTAAAAAAACAATATTTTTTTACTATTTGCTACAATAAATATCCCCAAAATGTTTTTAAAAAACGAATTTCTTCCTCAGTATGGCCAATATATATTCTTCTACATATTTTTGGTAAAAAATTGCAATAAGCGTAAATTGATTGGTTTGCGCAAAAGTTATAGCGTCTACAAACTATGGGAATGATTTATGGCATTTTTATGGCATTTTTATTATTATTATTTTTTTTCCTAATAATGGCGGTGATCTGTGATTTTTAGCGGTACTGCGACATTGTGGCGGACAGATCGGACACTTTTGACAAATTTTTTGGACCATTGACATTTATACAGCGATCAGTGCTATAAAATGCACTGATTACTGTGTAAATTTCACTGGCAGGGAAGTGGTTAACACTAGGGGGCGATCAAGGAGTTAAATGTGTGTTCCCTGGGTGTGTTCTAACTGTGACGGGATAGGACTAACTGGGAGAGGAGACATATCATTGTTCCTACTTAGTAGGAACAACGATATGTCTCCTCTCCCCTAAAAGAACAGGGATTTGTGCCACACGCATCGGGTTCTCCGCCGTGCATCGGGCGCGCGCGCCTGCTATCGCCCTAAAGGTACAGATGTACCCATACGGCGGTTTTGCGGGAACAAACCACTTTGCCGCCCTATATCGGAGTGAGCCATTCGGCAAGTGGTTAAACAAGTCCTTTTACACCGCCGGTCCATAGGGGTGAATAGAAGGTCCGATCAGGTCCATATGAAAAACTGACAGGCGGACATGATCAGACCCCTTGCACTAGATGCACTCGAAAGTTCAGTTGAATTTGACTGAAAACATTAAAGCAAACTCCAGCTAACACCTTTTACACAGGGAGAGCCACCGTTTTTGTTTTCCTTTTGGGTAAAATGTTTTAAATACATTAACCACTTAACGACCGCTTACTGTATATATACACTGTACGTGCCTGCCTTCGTATAGTTGGGGGGTCCAATCGGACCCTCCTTCTATACAGTGAGCGGTCAGCATCGTTCCGGGAGCGATCCGTGATGAGGGGACGGCCATTTGTTTCCGGCCACCCCCTCGCGATCGCTCCCGGCGAATGAGAATCTTCCTCTGCCTGTGTAATGTTTACACAGGCAGGAGGAAGTGATGTCATATCTCATGCGGCGCTCGCATATACCGAGCGCCGTTGAGAGAAGACATCAGGTTAGTGCACTGAACAGCACACTGACACCAGCACACATAGGAACATGATGGCCCCCCCAGGCCCCCCCAGATCACCCCCCAGCCCCCCAGTCACAGTGTCACTGATTGCAGTGACCATTTATTTACTGATGATCACTGCAATCAGTGACATTTGTGACTGTAAAAGTGTCAGGGCAGAGTGTTTTAGGTCCAGTGTAGCCCCCTAACCCCCCCAATAAAGGTTTAACCCCTTGATCGCCCCCCAGGTAACCCTTTCACCCCCTAGCACTGCTGTCACTAAGCAATCGTTTTTCTGATCGCTGTATTAGTGTCGGTGATGCCGATAGGTAGCCAGTTATTTTTTTTAGGTTCGCCACAGGTTTTTTTAGCGTCAGGTACCCCCATATATTACCTAATAAAGGTTTAACCCCTTGATCGCCCCCCCCAGGTAACCCTTTCACCCCCTTTTTCCAGTGTCACTAAGCGATAGTTTTTCTGATCGCTGTCTTAGTGTTGGTGATGCCGATAGGTAGCCAGTTATTTTTTTTAGGTTCGCCGCAGGTTTTTATAGTGTCAGGTACCCCCATATATTACCTAATAAAGGTTTAACCCCTTGATCGTGCCCCAGGTAACCCTTTCACCCCCTTTTGCCAGTGTCACTAAGCAATCGTTTTTCTGATCGCTGTATCTACTCCAGTGCTGTAGGAGGTGATTTCACCACCACAGTTAAAACAAAAGAGCATATATGCCAAAGCATGGGGGCAGCAGGGGCGGAGGAGCGATTTTGCTCCTAATTCCGCGTACATACAGTCAAAATTCCGACGGAGGCTTGCCCGTGGAAAAGTCCGACCATGTGTGTGCGGCATAACTTTTGCGGGAGGATGCTCCCATGCTTCGGCATATATAAATGGTGCATGTATGCCCATCATTAGAAGTGGGTGGATGAAGGGAGGTATTCTAATGGTGGGCATACCCACCGATCAATCTCTTTTTTTCGTTCAGCCAACAGGCTGAATGAAAAAAAAGATTACAATACATGTCCAACAAGGACCAGCAACGTACTGGTATGTTGCTGTACTTTGAATGGTTATACCAGATTGATGCCTGCGGGTTTAGGTATCATCTTGGTATCATTCTTTTCAGCCAGCGGCCGGCTTTCATGTAAAAGCAATCCTAGCGGCTAATTAGCCTCTGGACTGCTTTTACAAGCAGTGGGAAGGAATGTCCCCCCCCCAGATATAAAAAGCGCCATTGGGAAATTGGGAACACATTTTATCACACTGATCTTGGTGTGGTCAGATGCTTTGAGGGCAGAGGAAAGATCTAGGGTCCAATAGACCCCATTTTTTTCAAAAAAAGAGTACCTGTCACTACCTATTGCTATCATAGGGGATATTTACATTCCCTGAGATAACAATAAAAATGATACAAAAAAAAAATAAAATATGGAAGGAACAGTTTAGAAATGAAATAAAAAAGCAAAATTAATAATAAGTAAAAAAAAAAAAAACACCCCTGTCCCGCCCTGCTCTTGCGCAATGGCGAACGCAAGCATCGGCCTGGCGTCATATGTAAACAGCAATTGCATCATGCATGTGAGGTATCACCGCAAAGGTCAGATCGAGGGCAGTCATTTTAGCTGTAGACCTCCTCTGTAAATCTAACATGGTAACTTGTAAAGGCTTTTAAAGGCTTTTAAAAATGTATGTAGTTTGTCGCCACTGCGCGTTTGTGCGAAATTTTAAAGCATGTCGTGTTTGGTATCTATGTACTCGGCCTAAGATCATCTTTTTTATTTCATTAAACATTTGGGCAATATAGTGTGTTTTAGTGCATTAAAATTTAAAAAAAACTGTATCTTTTCCCCAAAAAATGCGTTTGAAAAATCGCTGTGCAAATACTGTGTGGAAAAAAAATGCAACACCCACCATTTTAATCTGTAGGGCCTTTGCTTTAAAAAAATATATAATGTTTGGGGGTTCAACATAATTTTCTTGCAAAAAAAAATATGTTTTCATGTAAACAAAAAGTGTCAGAAAGGGCTTTGTCTTCAAGTGGTTAGAAGAGTGGATGTAAGCTTCCTAATGTTGTGTATAAAATGCCAGGACAGTTCAAAACCCCCCCAAATGACCCCATTTTGGAAAGTAGACACCCCAAGATATATACTGAGAGGCCTGTCGAGTCCATGGAATATTTTATATGTTGACACAAGTTGCGGAAAATAGACAATTTTTTTAAATTTTTATTTTTTTTGCACAAAGTTGTCACTAAATGATATATTGCTCAAACATGCCATGGGCATATGTGGAATTACACACCAAAATACATCCTGTTGCTTCTCCTGAGTACGGGGATACCACATGTGTGAGAATTTTTGGGAGCCTAGCCGCGTATGGAACCCAAAAACCAAGCACCGCCTTCAGGCTTTCTAAGGGTGTAAATTTTTGATTTCACTCCTCACTGCCTATCACAGTTTCGGAGGCCATGGAATGCCCAGATGGCACAAAACCCCCCCAAATGACCCCATTTTGGAAAGTAGACACCCCAAGCTATTTGCTGAGAGGTATAGTGAGTATTTTGCAGATCTCACTTTTTGTCACAAAGTTTTGAAAATTAAAAAAAAAAAAAAAAAAAAAATTTTTTCTTCATTTTCAAAAACAAATGAGAGCTGTAAAATACTCACCATGCCTCTCAGCAAATAGCTTGGGGTGTCTACTTTCCAAAATTTCGAAACTGTGATAGGTAGTGAGGAGTGAAATCAAAAATTTGTGCCCTTAGAAATCCTGAAGGCGGTGCTTGGTTTTCGGGGTCCCGTACGCGGCTAGGCTCCTAAAAAGTCCCACACATGTGGTATCCCCGTACTCAGGAGAAGCAGCAAAATGTATTTTGGGGTGCAATTCCACATATAACCATGGCATGTGTGAGCAATATATCATTTAGTGACAACTTTTTGTATTTTTTTTTTTTTTTTGTCATTATTCAATCACTTGGGACAAAAAAAAAATATTCAATGGGCTCAACATGCCTCTCAGCAATTTCCTTGGGGTGTCTACTTTCTAAAATTGGGTCATTTGGGGGGTTTTTGTGCTATTTTGGCATTTTATGGCCTTCGAAACTGTGATAGGTAGTGAGGAGTGAAATCAAAAATTTGCGCCCTTAGAAATCCTGAAGGCGGTGCTTGGTTTCCGGGGTCCCGTACGCGGCTAGGCTCCTAAAAAGTCCCACACATGTGGTATCCCCGTACTCAGGAGAAGCAGCGAAATGTATTTTGTTGTGCAATTCCACATATAACCATGGCATGTGTGAGCAATATATCATTTAGTGACAACTTTTTGTAAATTTTTTATTTTTTTTTGGCATTATTCAATCACTTGAGACAAAAAAATATATTCAATGGGCTCAACAGGCCTCTCAGCAATTTCCTTGGGGTGTCTTCTTTCCAAAATGGGGTCTTTTAGGGGGGTTTTGTACTGCCCTGCCATTTTAGCACCTCAAGAAATGAGATAGGCAGTCATAAATTAAAAGCTGCATAAATTTCAGAAAATGTACCCTAGTTTGTAGACGCTATAACTTTTGCGCAAACCAATAAATATACGCTTATTGACATTTTTTTTTACTAAAGACATGTGGCTGAATACATTTTGGCCTAAATGTATGACTAAAATTTAGTTTATTCGATTTTCCTTATAACAAATTTTCAGTCTTTTTCCGTTTATATCGCAAAAAAAAAAAATCGCAGAGGCAATCAAATACCATTAAAAGAAAGCTCTATTTGTGGGAAGAAAAGGACGCAAATTTTGTTTGGGTACAACATTACATGTCCGCACAATTTCCAGTTAAAGCAGCGCAGTGCCAAATTCTGAAAACACCTCTGGTCTTTAAGCTGCATAATGGTCCGGGGCTTAAGTGGTTAATAAAAGATGATTGTAAGCACCCCTGCCAGTGTTAAATGGTTTGTTTCCACCTTCTTACTGCTACTTTTGCTGAACAGGTTTGTCTATTAAAGGAAGTTGAAAAATAGCAAACTTCCTGGCTGGATCACCTAGCGAAAATAAAGGTATTCTGCAGCACTTTCATGCAATTTTCTGCATTGTATTGAACTGCATGAGGTTATATTATTTCCTGTAGTATACTGCCTGCTAGTGGTGGTTATAGGCCACTGCAACTTGTTTAGTAATGATGTTTTTAAAATATTCCTCTGTCCTCGCCTTCTGTTTAGTGTTAGCTTAGTCCTAGCTAGACTCTCCCAACTTCTTCCATGTTTCCTCAGTCATTGTCAGTTATTTGCAGAGGTAAGTCATTGTCTTCTTACACTTTAAAATATTTGAAAAACAGCTGAGGTAAAATTGTGTTGAATTCAATGTGCCGTATTGAAGAGTTAAACTGCCTGTGGATGGTGCTAAGTCAGCAGCTGACCATACTGTCAGGACAGACTAGATCTCAGAAGGTATGTCAATTAATTTGAAACAGAACAAAAGGCAAAAAAAAAAAAAGCCACCACAAATAAGAATGAGTAAGCTGCAATAAAATACATTTTAGTTTATTTTATTAATAACACTTTAGGCTAAGATAGATTAAAAAGTAAAAAAATCTATTCTACAGTCAAATATATGCTGCAAATGTACTCTGTCCCTGAGAGCGTCCATGAAAATCTTGCTGTTTTGTAACACCACAGGCAGCCTTAGGACAGCCCCCATTCACGTTATTTTCAATGCTGGCCTTGAAGCCGAATGAAAAGGCCCTTTCCCCTCTGTACTGTATTTAAAAACAAATCCATTTGTGTTGGTACATGTCCTCTATGGCAGTACCTTGCCTAATGTCCTAAAAAGGTCAAAATGTAGTATTAAGAGTGTCTCCCCCTCCCGTAGCTATCAAGGGGCTATTTTGTATGTTGTGAAGGGGGTCGTGTTAGAGGTTGTTACCAGAAGTGAGTGGTACAAGATACAGTTTCTTACAAAAGTGAGTACACCCCTCACATTTTTGTAAATATTTTATTATACCTTTTCATGAGGCAACACTGAAGAAATTACACTTTGCTACAATGTGAAGTAGTGAGTGTACAGCTTGTATAAAAGTGTAAATTTGCTGTCCCCTCAAAATAACTCAACACACAGCCATTAATGTCTAAACCGCTGGCAACAAAAGTGAGTACACCCCTAAGTGAAAATGTCCAAATTGTTCCCAATTAGCCATTTTCCCTCCCCGGTGTCAAGTGACTCGTTAGTGTTACAAGGTCTCAAGTGTGAATGGGGAGCAGGCGTGTTAAATTTGGTGTTACCGCTCTCACTCTCTCTCATACTGGTCACTGGAAGTTCAACAAGGCACCTCATGGCAAAGAACTCTCTGAGGATCTGAAAAAATAATTGTTTCTCTACATAAAGATGGCCTAGGCTATAAGAAGATTGCCAAGACCCTGAAACTGAGCTGCAGCCTGGTGGCCAAGACCATACAGCGGTTTAACGGGACAGGTTCCACTCAGAACAGGCCTCGCCATGGTCGACCAAAGAAGTTGAGTGCACGTGCTCAGCGTCATATACAGAGGTTGTCTTTGGGGAATAGATGTATGTGCTTCCAGCATTGCTGCAGAGGTTGAAAGGGTGGGGGGTCAGCCTGTCAGTACTCAGACCATACATCGCACACTGCATCAAATTGGTCTGCAAGACTGTCGTCCCAGAAAGAAGCCTCTTCTAAAGATGCTGCACAAGAAAGCCTGCAAACAGTTTGCTGAAGACAAGCAGACTAAGGACCTGGATTACTGGAACCATGTCCTGTGGTCTGATGAGACCAAGATAAACTTATTTGGTTCAGATGGTGTCAAGCGTGTGTGGCAGCAATCAGGCGAGGAGTACAAAGACAAGTGTGTCTTGCCTACAGTCAAGCATGGTGGTAGTAGTGTCATGGTCTGGGGCTGCATGAGTGCTGTCGGCACTGGGGAGCTACATTTCATTGAGGGAACCATGAATGACATGTACTGTGACATACTGAAGCAGAGCGTGATCCCCCTCCCTATGGAGATTGGACCATAGGGCAGTATTCCAACATAACTACCCCAAACACACCTCCAAGACGACCACTGCCTTGCTAAAGAATCTGAGGGTAAAGGTGATGGACTGGCTAAGCATTTCTCCAGACCTAAACCCTATTGAGCATCTGTTGGGCATCCTCAAATGGAAGGTTGAGGAGCGCAAGGTCTCTAACATCCACCAGCTCCGTGATGTCATCATGGAGGAATGGAAGAGGACTCCAGTGGCAACCTGTGAAGCTCTGTTGAACTCCATGCCCAAGAGGGTTAAGGCAGTGCTGGAAAATAATGGTGGCCACACAAAATATTGACACTTTGGGCACAATTTGGACATTTTCACTTAGGGGTGTACTCACTTTTGTTGACAGCGATTTAGACATTAATGGCGGTGTGTTGAGTTGTCTTGAGGGGACAGCAAATTTACGCTATAATACAAGCTGTACACTCACTACTTTACATTGTAGCAAAGTGTAATTTCTTCAGTGTTGTCACATGAAAATTATTATAAAATATTTACAAAAATGTGAGGGGTGTACTCACTTTTGTGAGATACTGTAGGCAACTAAAAATAAACTCTATTTTCCTATTATTAGGGGTGAATTTGATGTGTTATTAATACCTTTATGTAAAATGTCATTTACTAAATTACTTCTTTTTTTATTTTAAAATTACCTCTTTTTACCCTAACATCTTTGTCCTGATTACCCAGTCTATTTGGAAGTAATGAACAAGTTCAAGCTCTTAATTTCACTCATCCTTAATCATGCATTACAGTTGTGTACAGACAGAAGCAACTGTGCTACAAACACATCTACACAGACCTTACAAACATATTACAAGCATAAGAATTCTGATTTCCAGATCAAGGTTTCTGCATTTTACATTTTTATTTTAATTATTACTCAACCATCAGCCAATCATGAGAGCAGATGAATAAGAATTTTAGGAAATCTAATTTAAAATTTAAATAGTGTTGTATTGGTTGCAACAAAAAGCGATAAAGTAATTGACATCATTTTTTTTATTTATATTAGGACATCACAGCTAGCTGCATGGGATATGTAGGTATTTACCTTAAGCTCTATTTATCAATGGGGTTGATTTACTAAAAATTGAGAGTGCAAAATGTGGTGCAGCTGTGCATGGTAGCCAACCAGCTTCTATTTTCAGCTTGTTCAATTAAGCTCTACCATCAGATTTTGCACTCTTCAGGTTTAGTAAATCAACCATAATGTGTTTACCTAAGATTAACAAATTTTCACCCAAGATTCACACATTTTCCAAATTGAATGTTATGTGAAAAGATGTGTGAATCATGGGTGAAGGTAGTGTGAACCTTGAGTGAAAAAAAATGATAAATAGATATAAATTAGAAAATAAATTAATGATATAACATTTTTGTCAATCAGAAGTATTCTTTTAAAGCGGTTGTAAACCGATGGTGGTAAAAAAAAAAAAAAAAAAATCCTGCAAGGCAATGTCATATAATGTGCCAGTATGTATCGCATACTAGCACACTATGATAGACTTACCTTAGAAGGAAGCCCTCCAGAGCTGCAATGTCAGAGACGGCAGACAGCTTCACCCGGTTTTTCTTCCGGGTCTGTGGCCTCTGGCTACATGAGTGACCAGGGGGGCTTGGGCGTGGGAGCCGCCTTTCCTGTGCCGATGATGTCATCAGCTGTATGCACTCGGAATATCTCGTAAACCAGCAATGGTAAACACTGGCACCCCAGATGTTTTGAAACTACATTTACCATGATGTTCAACTGCACTGCAGAGTGCATGAGCATCATGGGAAATGTGGTTCCAAAACATCTGGGGTGCCAAGGTTTGCCATCACTGCCCTAAACTGTGCAAGTTTAGGAGATATTCACAGTACCTACATAGGCTTGCCTGTATTTTTCAAGTGGTGTAACAGAGTTTACAACCAGGTCTGCGGCCTCTGGCTACATGAGTGGCCAGGGGGGCACGGGCGCGGGAGCCGCCGTTTCCGGCACGGGCTCTGAGGGTTCAGCACTGTAAGCCGGATCTTCAGAGCGTATGCCCCGATGATGTCATCAGCTGCATGAACTCTGAATATCTCCTAAACCAGCGATGGCAAACCTTGGCACCCCAGATGTTTTGAAACTAGATTTACCATGATGTTCAACTACACTGCAGAGTGCATGAGCATCATGGGAAATGTGGTTCCAAAACATCTGGGGTGCCAAGGTTTGCCATCACTGCCCTAAACTGTGCAAGTTTAGGAGATATTCACAGTACCTACAGGTAAGCCCTACCATAGGCTTGCTTGTATTTTTCAAGTGGTGTAACAGAGTTTACAACCACTTTAAAATGACGTAGGAACATGGCTTACTTGCTTAATAGGGTGCCATAGTTCATTATGATGCTCAACGAATGCATCTGATAGCTAATGACTCCACACATTGGTTCATGACAGGGAGGGTGCACACAGGTTCACCTTGCAGGATCGTTGCAGGGGGATGCAACTAAATAAATGGGCTTTTTAAACATTCAATAGAAAAATACAGATGAAAGGTAATTGGTTATTTATTCTGTTTTTGTAGTCTAATTTCAGTTACCCTGAATTAATCTAATCAAAAGGAAATGATTATCCTAGTTAAGGGTTTAATTGGTTTAGGTTTAGCTTCGGCATTTACTAGATTTATAGACTGAACTGTGCAGTAAAGAATTAACATTAGCTTGATACATAAGGCCATTGATTGTTCATTTTGATAATGTTTTTCTGCATGTCATTGTTTCCGGTGAGTTCATCGAGCCCATATGCTCACCTAATAACAATACTAACTCTGACATTTGCATTGCAATTTGCTTTTTCCCCAGCTGGCACATGAAAATTGTTCAATGGCACCTGTTTAGATCAGCTGATTCATCAAGGTTGTGTTTGGAAGAACTGTGCATAATTATGAACATTAGCATGTAAGTTTTCTCACCTGATTCTGCCTGGGGAGAACTTGGAGCATCAAAAATGTCAGAATCTTCATTTGAATTAACCGAATTGTTTTAAAGCAGTTGTTTCTTGAAGGATTGATGCCAGTTTTTGGATTGGAGGTGTCTGTCTTCTTTAGAGAATAGATTAAGTTTAATGTAAACTTTTTTGCATCCTAATTGAGAAGCAGGGGAGTTTATAGACTGTTTTCTGAATGCCATAAAATCATGTTCAGGAGCAGGAATTCTGACCACAAAAAACGCTGATTGCTCTTAAACGTGCATAAAAGCACATCAACGTGCATAAACTCTAAATTAAATAGAAATTCTGGCCAATGAAATAAATAAACAACCAAACTCCAAACTCAGTTAAACTCATCTAAACAGTTTTGAAAGCTGAGTATTTTTAACTCTGATTATCTCCTGATAATTTAGGGTGATCAATTTCCAGATTTATTTGTTTGGCACCATCATCCCTTTATTAAAAAGACAGAAAAAGACCCAATTGTGGAGGTGCTCAGAAATGTATGTGTTCTTCTGAAAGTATTTGATATAAAACTTTAACTTTATTTACATTTATCCACTAGAGAATAATATCCACGCATGTTCCTGAGGAAGCCGCAAGGCGAAACATGTAGAACATAAGAGTGGAAATATTGTATAGAGGAAATGTACTTCTTTCCCTAGATACAACAGTATTGTATACTTTTTCTCTTCTCTTTTCATTTTGTAATACAATAAAAAACTTTTTATACTATAACAGTTGTGATACAGTTTCACTACTAAGTAGCGCCTTTAAAGTCCCATATTCCCCAATTGGGTGTTTTTCTGTCTGGTGATAATCTCCTGTCAAGATAGTCAGCATTTACAAGAAATCAGTGTGCATGAGTCCGTAGAGCTCATTTTCTTTTTTTAAATGTGCGGTATTTTCAGTCGACCATACTGCAAGTGTCACATCATTTTATGGTTGATGATAAATAGCTTGTTTGTTATCTCTTGTACTTAGATCAATTACAAATCACTACAGGTATGGCCAGTAGACTCTAGTGGCATGAACTCTCCACTGGAATGGATATTTAATCTGTTTGTTTCATTTGTTAAGTTGCATTAACCGCTTGCCGAAAAAGCCACCGCCACAAGCTGGCTCGGCTGCACGAGTCGCCGTAGGTGTACGTCGGGCTCGCACAAGTTTTTCTGTGGTCGCACGCGCATGCCGATTGGACAGCGGGGGAGCCAATGAGCGGGTCTGGCGTACTCGATGTCTGCCGGCTGCCCACGATCGTTCCCCGCAGAGACAGAACGGGTATTTGCCTGTGTAAACAATGCAGATCTCCATTCTGTCAGGGGATGACACAGAGATCTTGTCTTTCTGCTATGCAGGAAGACAGATCTGTGTGTTGTTCCAAGCAGTAGGCTTGTGCAATTCGTTTCGTAACGAATCGAAATTCGTCCGAATTTAGCAACTTTCGGACATTCGGAAGCATTCGAATTTCCGAACAAAGCAATTACGAATAAGACCGAATCCGAAATAAATTATACCGCAAATAGCGAATGCCCGAATGTCTTCGGCATAATTCGTTATAAAAAAGTTACGAATGTACGAATCCATACGAAGCACAATAACACTCACTCTGCTCTGCTCTCTGCTTCTCCCACACCGTGCTGAACTCCCTCTCAAAATGGTGTACAGGGGCGGAGGCTATAGCCGCATGTAAAAAACGAAAGTAAAATACGAGATTTCGAATCCATTCGAAGCACAATAACACTCTGCTCTGCTCTCTGCTTCTCCCTCACCGTGCTGAACCCTCTCAAAATGGTGTACAGGGGCGGAGGCTATAGCCGCATGTAAAAAACGAAAGTAAAATACGAGATTTCGAATCGTTACAAATAACCGCTATGTATTTAGAAAAGTACAAATCCATTCGAAGCACATTAGGCATAATAGGCAGCGTCGTTGTGAGAGAGACACAGAAAATTACGAATCAACGAACCCAAAAAAAGTTACGAAAGTAGGAGTTGTGTCCAGAATCAATGAAAAACAACGTACTCTACCGAAAGTACGAATTATAAATCAACTAAAAATTCAACTAAAAATGTCGCTTGCGAAAATACGAATTAGTCCGAACACGAAAAATCCCGTCTAGCAAAATTACGAATGATTACGAATCAACAGGACCGAAAAAAAAAGAACCGAAACTAACCGAATGTTTCCGTTGTGCACAAGCCTACCAAGCAGCCCATCACCCATACAGTTAGTAAACACACCCAGGTAACACAGTTAAGCCCTTGATTGCCCCTGATGTTAACCCCTTCCCTGCCAGTGTCATTAGTACAGTGTCAGTGGATATTGTTAGCACTGATCACTGTAATAATGTCACCGGTTCCCAAAAAAGTGCCAAAAATGTCAGTTAGGTGTCCGATCTGTCCGCCGCAATGTTGCAGTCCTGCTAAAAATCGCTGATCGCTAGGGATGAGTTCGATGTTCTAGTCAAAACGCAAGTTCGACTCGAACATTGGGTGTTCATCCGTTCGCTGAACAGCGAATATTATTGGGCGTTTGCGGGAAATTAGAGCGCCGCGGAATGCTCCATAATGCATTACGAGATCGCAGTGCATTGATGTCTGATGATTGGCCAAAGCATACACCTGACCTGCATGCTTTGGCCAATCACAGTGCGCTCTGCTGGGAGAGACATAATTGGCCAAAGGCAGGGTGCCCTCGGCCAATCATGGCTCAGGGGGACTGAGTCCATGCCCCACACTATATAAGGCTGTTTATAGTGTGCAACTGTGGACGGAGATAGATTGAGCTAGATTAGGCACGCAGGTTAGTTAGTTAGTGGCAGTGTTTTTAATATATATATATATACAGTCTAGTATATATATATATATATATATATATATATATATATATACTATGCATTTAGTGTAGACTAGATATTCAATGTAGACTCTATATTCAGTGCAGGCAGTGTAGTATATAACACAGTGTATTGAAGTGGTTAGAGAAACCCCGCACCCGCTCCAAAACAAAACAAAAAAAAGCATGGTCTGATATGGATTTTAAGGGGAACCCCGCGCCATTTAAAAAAAAAAGTGTGGGGGTCCCACCAAAATCCATTCCATACCCTTATCCAAGCAAGCAGTCATGGCAGGCCAGGAAGGGGGGGGACAAGCAAGCGACCCCCTCCTGAACAATACCAGGCTGCTTTCCCTCAACATGGGGGGGTGCTTTGGAGTCCCCCAAAGCACCTTATTCCCATGTTGATGGGGACAAGGGCCTCATCCTCACAACCCTTGCCCGGTGATTGTGGGGGTCTGTGGGTGACAGGCTTATCAAGCGGGCCCCCAGATCCCACCCCACCTATGTGAATGGGTATGGGGCACATTGTACCCCTACCCATTCACCAAAAAAAGTGTCAAAAAAGTCAAAACTACAGGAGATAGTTTTTGGCAATTCCTTTATTAAGGAGCTTTTTTTTCTATTTTTCGGGGTCTGTTGGGCCGTCGGGCCATCGATTGAAGATGGATGGACGTTGCGGGACACCTTTTGTTTTTTTAAATAAAGGAATTGTCAAAAACTGTCTCCTGTCGTTTTTACTTTTGTGACACTTTTTTAATGAATGGGTAGAGGTACAATGTACCCCATACCCATTCACAAGGGGGGGGGCCCAAAGCACCCCCCAATGTTAAGGGCAAGTGGCCTGGTATGGTTCAGGAGGCGGGAATGCTAACTCAACCCCCCTTTCCTGGCCTGCCATGGCTGCTTGCTCAGATAAGGGTCTGATATGGATTTTCGGCGGGACCCGTACGCCATTTTTATTTTAATTTTTGCCACGGGGTTCCCTTTAATATCCATACCAGACCTAAAGGGCCTGGTAACCCACTGGGGGGGCTGCACGCCCTTTTTTTTCAATGGTTTTTTATCTATAATGCCGGGAGCAGACAATACATTACAGCCGCAAGCAATTTTAAATGACAACTTTTCCTTAGAAATGTCATTTTGCTGCGGTACTGTAATAAAAATCGGAAAGATGCACTACTTTACAGGCAGACTAAGGGGATCCCCCAGGTACGATATTTAAAGGAATATTTCATTTTTATTTTTTCACTTAAAGCATTATTAAAATCACTGTTTTTAAAACCTTTTTTTAGCATTGATACATGTCACCTGGGGCAGGACCCAGGTCCCCATGCACTTTTTATGGCAATAACTTGCATATAAGACTTTAAAATTAGCACGTTTGATTTTTCATGTTCGTGTCCCATAGACTTTAATGGTGTTCGCATGTTTGCACAAATTTTTTGTCTGTTGACTGTTCACATGTTCTTGTGCGAACCGAACCGGGGGGTGTTCGGCTCATCCCAACTGATCACTGCCATTACTAGTAAAAAATAAATAAATAATTAAAAAGGCTAAAAATCTATCCCTTATTTTGTAGACGCTATAACTTTTGCGCAAACCAATCAATATTTTTTTTTATTGTGTATGTTTTATAGCAAAAAATAAAAAATATAGTTTTTTTTCAAAATTGTCAGTCTTCTTTTGTTTATAGCGCAAACAATAAAAACCGCAGAGGTGATCAAATACCACCAAAATAAAGCTCTATTTATGGGGAAAAAATACAGTAAATTTTATTTGCGTACAGCATCGCACGCCGGTGCAATTGTCAGTGCTGTATCGCTAAAAATGGCCTGGTCATTAGGGGGCACATCCTTCCGGTCCTTATCTGATAGGATACTTATATGTAAAGTACTGTTACTGAATTGTTTCTAAAGAGAAGAATAATCCTGGAGCTGTTGTACCTATCTTAAATTATCTACCAAGTCACAGCGGAAGAATAGGTGTGCAATGAGTGAAATCAGAGGTACTAATTCGTCTAGGTCAATAATTCACTAAATAGGAACGCAGAGATAAGGATGACATCCCTGGACTTTGTATTTTTAAAAGTAAGTAGAAATGGCACCTTCTATTTTTCTATCCTTACAGGTTCCCTTTAAAGTTTAACATTCCATTCTTCAAGCATGTAAAAATAGTGGCACCTTCATTATGCACTTAATTAGGTGTTTCAAATGTGCTTTTTTTCCCCAGAATATGAAGCCCAAACAGCTGCTGTTACCAATATTAGACATGTGCAATTCATTTAGTTCCGAATTTGTTTTTTAACAAATTTTGACAAATTTGTTAATTCTGAAATTTCCGAATTTCCGAATTTTAAAATTTCCGAATTGTAGGATTTTCGGATTTCCGAATTTTCGAATTTCCGAAATTTAGAATTTCCGAATTTTTGGAAAAATTTCGGAAATTAGACATTTTGGAAATTGGAATTTCGGAATTTTTAGATTTTGGAAATTTGGAAATTTGAAAATTCTAAATTAGGAAATTCAAAATTTCGAAAAATTCTGAATTCCAAAATTCTAAATTCGAAAATTCCAAAATCGGAGATTCGAAAATTCCAATTTCCAAAATTCCAAAATTCCGAAATTCGAAAATCGGAAAATTTCCGAATTTCCGAAACTCTGAATTCTCGAATTTCTGAAATTCTGAATTCCGAATTTTCGAAGTTACCAAATTTCCGAAAAATGCAGCTGGGCAGAGAAATTTACGATGTGAGATGTATCCTTATGTCATGCAAAAAACATGATGGTGGTGCCCAACAGGGGAATAACAGCTTCTCAAATCAACTGGCCAAGTGTTCCCATTTATTCCAGTGCCATGGGGTCAGAAACTTACCATGGTAGCCTAGTCTCAGCAGTGACACGTCTAAAACTGAAAATCTAAACTATACCAGGCCAACCACAGCTGCTCAATCTCACTTTGCAAGGGTCACAGTTCTCACCAGGTGGTACAAGAGAGCTTTATTACAACATTCACCACCTTCAGGGCATTTATTTTCAATAGTGCTAAATATAGTAACCAATCCAGGCAGAGTGACCTCCTTATAACCCAACATGTTCGTGACTCCAAAAAGTAACTAGGAGGTGCACAAGGGCTATATCGGGAAAGAAACACAAAATAATTCAAAAGTTTAGATTTTAGAATTTTATCAGAAAGTGGAAAACTTCCATCATTTTATCATTCTGTAAAGGAGTTCAACACTTTAACCACCAGTAAGAGTAATAATTTGTCTGCACAGGTTTTAGAATACAAGTGTTCACTCTTGTCAGTACTGAGGATTAACAAGGAGTGCCTCCCTTAAGCTTCATGTTTCTGTAACTCTTAGCTCCTGTAAACATTCAGTCTTATGCCGCGTACACACGATCGGTTTTCCCGTCGGAAAAACCTTGGATGGTTTTTCCGACGGAATTCCGCTCAAGCTTGTCTTGCATACACACGGTCACACAAATCCTGTGGGAAAGGCGTGACATACAACACGTACGACGAGCCGAGATCAATGAAGTTCAATAGGCAGTTCGGCTCCTCAGCTTGATTCTGAGCATGCGTGTTTTTTTGCGCGTCGGAATTGCATACAGGCGAACGTTTTTTCCGCTAGGAATTTTTTATGTCATGAAAATAGAGAACCTGCTCTCAAACTTTTGCTGGCGGGAATTCCGACAGAAAAAGTCAGATGGAGCATACACACGATCGGAATTCCCTCCCAAAAGCTCACATCTCACTTTTTCCGATGGGAAAACCGATCGTGTGTACTCGGCATTAGTTTACTTCTTACTATTTCTCCAGACCTGACAGTTTCCCAAGATGGGGGACCACAACTGGAAGTATAACTTTCTCTACAGGCTAGGCACTGAGACAATGAGCGTGGAAGAGCAGAGCAGGAGAGATGCTCACTGACAGGCAGCAGCTCTCCGCTCGGGATGGTGAGAGAACCGAGCCATCGGCGATGTTCAGTGGCTCGGTTCTCAGTGAAGAGGTGGCGGGGGACAGATGCAGCATTAGTCTGATACTGCATCCACCTAGGTTAGTATGAATAGACAAAAAAAAAAAAACACACTTTTCTTTTAAGGAGAATATGGGGTTGACTTACTAAAGGCAAATAGACTGTGCACTTTGCAAAGTGCAGTTGCACACCGCAAGAGCAGTTACTCCAGAGCTTAGTAAATGAGCAGAAGCTCTGCTGGCTTCCGTCATCCAATCATGTGCAAGCAAAAATGCTGTTTTTTTTATTTCCTTGCATGTGATTGGGTATTCTTTGCAAAGTGAAGCTTTAACTCATTTACTAAGCTCTGGAGCAACTGCACTTGAGGAGTGCAACTGCACTTTGTAAAGTGCACAGTCTATTTGCTTTTAGTAAATAAACCCCAGTATGTTTCCAATAAAACATGATATTTTACCAGTGTTTGAAAATGACTCATATGGCAATTTGAAGGGTGGGTAGAAAATGCGGTGCACTATAAGCACTTTGGAAGTTTACAAGTTAGTGAGTAAGACCTTAAAGAAGAACAACTGAGGAAGAAAGAGGGATTCCAAAAAAAGCAGTTCCTCCAAATAAGACACCTTTGGGAGCTATGGCACATTGGCTTCATATATCTACAGATCACTTATGGTATCTAGCAAGTTTGGAATATGTAGGTGAGATCAGAGTGACACAGGTAAAGTTTACTATTGTGAACAGGTAATAAATGACAGGTAATTATGCACAGGAGGGAAAATGAGCAATGGGCCATAAATATGTTCCAGGCAGAACATTTTATATGGCTGCTCTTTGGCTTTAACTGAGTTGTATTGCCATAAAAATTTAATAATAAATGTAGCAGATATATCACTTCTTTACAAAACATGATACCCTGTCTCACTCCAATCTGTTCTGTGATAGGAAGAAAGCTTGGAAGGGTTTTTGAAAAATGATGTTGGGGATTAATGAATGAAAAACTATAAATAGCCAGACTGTGATCACATCAAAATGCTTTGCAGGCTTATATACCAGCAGACCTGAGGTCAATTGGTTCATAAAAAGTCAGCAGAATTCATAGGTGTGGTTATTTACAGGTGTTCTTACATTATTGGTCAGAATATATGAATTTTTCCAGCTATCCATCCAAGCTGCTTACTATAGCAGACAGTGTTAGATCTCAGCTCCGGCCCATATGTCTGCTTAACTGCGGATATTAAATTGGCCAGTATTTCATGGGCTGCTCGGCAGCCCTTGAGTGAATCTCTTGTTTTTTTAACGTGTCAGCAAAGCACAACTATGACTGTTAATAAGCAGCTTGGTATAGTTTTAATACTCTTTGCAATCTTTCTAGTCTGGAGGGAACACTTTTCTTTCTGCAAGGGAAATAAAGATATCTACAATTACAGCTTATGTGGTATGATATTAATAAGATGGACAGTTTAGTTTGATTCCATTCTGCAACATATATATACTCACGTGAGACATGTTATATGTAATTACTTTTGGAAATATGAGCTCACATTCAAAGAGACTCCGGTATACCAATAATAAATCCTAGATGGTCTATAATAAATGAAAGACTCTGTAGCCATTTTGGTTTAGATCTTTCAAAGAGTGCAAATAAATTGTAAATATGTAGAATGCTATCAATAGCCAACTTAATGGGGCTTTCCACTCTATGTATTTTTAAGGGATTCTCAACATTTTGAATAAGGTTGAAGGCAGAGCGGATCATCCAAGAGGCAACCCAAGCAGAAGTCTAGGGCCCAATTATAATCTTCATGATACTGTGGTAAGCCAGGGGATAGCATGATTGGTCAATGTTGTGCACCCGCCTGTCATGTTACAAGAGTGTATGCAATTGTAGACCTTTGGGGATTGATTTACTAAAGGCAATTAGACTGTGCATTTTGTAAAGTGCAGTTGCATCCTGCAAGAGCAGTTGCCCAAAGCTTGGTAAATGAGGGGAAGCTCTGCTGACTTCCATCATCCAATCATGTGCTATTTTTCTAATTTTCCTTGCATGTGATTGGGTATTCTTTGCAAAGTGAAGCTTTATCCCATTTGCTAAGCTCTGGAGCAACTGCACTTTACAAAATGCACATCCTTTTACAAATGTTTATTGGCATACAGATCAACAGTTCAGAATAACAGTAAAATAGTACATTGCATAGTAGACATACTGATTTAATACCATAGAAAAAACAAAGCACAAAAAAAAAAAAAAAATGCTACGGTCTTTGTAGCCAGATAGCTAAACAGAAGTCCACCAATAGCCGACCAAGGCAATCCGGAGGTCAGGAGGTAATTACAATGATTGTTGAACATAGGTAAGCTGTCACAGTAAAATTGCACGCTATAAAATCTCCTTCCTAGGGTGGATGCTACATTTAAAGTAGAGCTGAAGAAGGCACTGTAATCAGCATGGTATTTGAAATGCAAGTATAGCCAAACCCACCAGGGCAATACCCGGTGTCCTGTAATCCTGTGAAGTGTGTGATACTTAGCAGTGAAAAGAGAAAATAAGCAACCTCGAGAGAAAAAGTGTGAAGGAGAGACTGAAAAGAAAAATAAGAACAGTAAAAAGAAATTAAAAAAAAGAAAGGATAAAGAAAAGAGTAAAGAGTCCATGGGGTGTGCGCCAGGGGAGCCCTACTTCGAGAGTAATGCAGTATCAAACCGGGAAGGGTGAGAATATGCAATCCATGGTTGCCAAACCCTGAGAAACTTGTTATGTGTATCAGAGAGGACAGCCGTCAACTTCTCGTTAACCATGACGTCATTCAGCCGGTTTTTGACCACTTCAAAACTAAGTATGGGAGTTTTCCAAGCGTTCGCAATAGTCAACTTAGATGCAATAAAGAGATGCTGAGCAAGCTGCCATTCCGGGCGTAGCAATTCAACAATGGGCTTACCCAGGAGAGCTTCATAGGGGTCCCTTTTAAGATTAGTCTGAAACAGACTGAAGAGAAGATTATATTTTCCTTTAGTAACTTAACCCCATGGAGTTTATTGAGACAGGCCATGCCAGTACAGGCAATTAAATACCCATGAAAGAGATAGGGGGGGCAATGCTGCTATCTTACCTAGGGCCTCATTCCCCTGTAATTCATCTCTGGTTGGAAGTCCAATGGGCCTGACCTGAAATTAAAAACAAAGAAAAATCAAAAACAAAGAACTTTTAATTTTAAAGCCCATATGCAAAAAGCCTCCATTTCACCTTCCTTTTCATTAGGAAACTCAGTTGCATTTACTTAGCTGACTCTTTGTAGAATAGGGGAATAAAAACATTCTGGATACAAGTATACTAAACAGTTGGTACTGTTCTGTTCAATAATCTTCCTATAAATCCATTAAAAGCACTTCTTAAAAAAAAAGCCAGATAGTTGCAGCAGCCAATTCAAATTAGTGACTCACATATTTACTGCTGCCAAAAGAACCATCACAAACAGATACAAAACACTCATGCTACCCTTGAGGCAATTAAAAAACAGGGTCCCTTTAGGGAGTTCAAAAACTCATAGTCTTGAAGGAAAATAAATTTGAAATGTTTAATTGAATATGGACTACCTGGGTGGGATTTTTTTTTTACCTTGAACCTTTAGCCCAGGTTCACATTGAGCTGCGGGAATGAAGCCGTGCAAGTTCAGCTGAACTCGCACGATTTCACTCCCACATATCAATCCCGATTTCGACCGCATTCTCCCTTTATGACTGCAAGGTGGTTGATGTAGCCAGTCTCTGGTATAGACCAAACCTTTTTTAAGCCAGCTAAACCCTTTGTGTCTTGCTTGAGATAGTGTTTGTAACATGTGCTTCAAGCTATCTGTTTGTGTGCCCTTCATGCGTACCTGGACCTTTGCATTCATCTGCTCCCCATCCTAACTGCTAGTTTGGATTGACATTTTGATGACCTTGGATCAGATTTTGACTACGCCCAGAACTCAGCCTGCCCTGAACCCCAATCGTCACTGACCAGTTTGCCTGTCTGCCAACCTCAAGTACCTGTTCACTGAGCTCAGTTCTGGTACCAGTTAGCTGCTCTCAGTTTGCACCTGGCCCGGCATGGAAGTCAGGCACTATAGCATTGTGTGTAAGACCTGGGCAGAACCAAGCACTGGTAGGCCTGCTTACCTTATGGGAACCTTATGGGAAAGGGGGCTACTATAGACAAAGAACACAGAAGCCAGCTATGACGCCTGACCACCTACACTAGGGGTAAGCGTGTCAGCAGGTTCTTGGAAGGATGTGTGTATCATTCAGGGTAACAGTACATATAAAGAAACATTGTTACAATGATTAAAGTAATAGAAACAAATTACCATCCAATAGATATTAGTGTGGTTGTGGTATTTGAAACAGGTCTTGCAAATGGTGCCTTTTTTGTGAATGTTTCAAATGTTTAATTATGTTTTTATTATCTTAATCTATCTGGATTTTGTAGAATTATAAAGTAAAGAATAAGGCACTATACATGTTCATGTGAAAAACTGGCACAAAGAAAAACACTGCATCAAACTTAAATGTGCACATAAATGAAAAAATAAGCAAGCATGAAGTCCATAAGTGAATAAATCCCAACACCAAAACGGAATGCTCTGAGATAAAACTTCTAGATCTTCCACCACGAGTGCTCAGTATGAAGATGGCCTTCCTGAAGAGCCAATCACGGTGGAACATATGTTGGAGCAGAGGATCCATCATTTCCGGGTGCATACCCCACATCAGGCTTTGCCCTTCGGAGCGAGACGTGGAACGCACGCCATTCCCAGGGATCAGGTGACTTACACACGGTGTTTACTCCTAGTGCCAGGCCAGGCACTACAACATGTGCGTGTAACTGCTATTATTGCTGCTGTTTTTACTTTATTAAAAAATGACTACACTATGGGACTTTTATCCGTGTCTCTTGTGGAGTCATTTTTTACATTCTAGCCCCTTCCTGAGTGGCCATTGGAGTGGATTTATGCCATTAGTGGAACCAATCTGGTGTTCCCAAAGCGTTTTTTGACCGTCCTCTAAAAAGGGGTCATACAGCTCTGGTGAGTGGCCATCTTCATACTGAGCACTCGTGGTGGAAGATCTAGAAGTTTTATCTCAGAGCATTCGTGTTGGGATTTATTCACTTATGGACTTTATGCTTGCTTATTTTTTTCATTTATGTGCACATTTAAATTTGATGCAGTGTTTTTCTTTGTGCCAGTTTTTCACATGAACATGTATAGCGCCTTATTCTTTACGTTATAATTCTACACAGTTTAGTGATTTGTTCACTTTAAAGGGGACAGCTGTTGGTTTATATGTTCTTATCCCTACAAGGTGCCATTTTTTTTATATATATTTTCGTATCTGGATTTTGTGCTGCAAGACTTAAAATTACATTTTAAGAGTTAGCTGTAATCAAGATTGTTCTAACTTTTTGATGCATAAAGACATGATGTTGACAAGCCAGAAGTACCTGCCTGCTCGTACATTTCTATTCCAAAAGTCAATTTACCAAAAGCTATTTTTTTTTGTTTAAAAAAAATAAAACACCTCTTACTGTGCCATATATGTTAGGTTCAACAAATAGAATTGTCATATCTTTAGACATGAATTGTAGATATCTGACATTAAATATAATCTTGGACTGTCTATTTTTATTGAGCCTTTCCCATTGTATTTTCTGAAACACAAAAATCATTTCTAAACCATTTCTCTGAACAAACACTTCTTGGATCTGCCAAATATTCTACATCAGTGAAATAAAGGTTAGACATCAAAACATTCTTGCCTGATCAGATTCACTACTTGCATTTCTGCAATGCAGTAAAAAAGTAAACAACATTATAAAGAATATTATATAGAAATATAAAAAATAGTGAAATATAATAGAAGACCTAACACATTATATTGCCTGCTTTGTATGTTTTACAAATCAAGGTGATTATTCTTTTTACTGATATCCTAAAAGGGAAGTACATTATGTGAAGACATTTATTAGGTATGGCCTGGGCACTCATAAACAGATGTGCTATGGAAGCTTTGCACAAAAAAGGCAAATAGAGGACAAAGGACTATTCACAAGTCTGTAGACTTCTTGCAGCCAATATTTTCGCCATTGGTGATTTAAAATGCCTTGTTCCATACTTTAGCTCTCTGTTTAGGCAGTCATCTTAGTAGAGGCAGGACATTACTTTCTCATGACCCCTCATGACTGGTAGGGATGAGCAAACTGAGCAAAGTTTTCAGAAGCTAGCAGGAATTCCATAAATCCTGAACATTGTGCTGAAATCCTCTGGGGTATATGGTGCTGAATTTTGTTTTTGTTTTTCTGGCCTTTGTCAAGCTCAGTTTGAAAGCTTTTATTAAAAAAGGCATAGGTCCAAGTGGAAAATAGACCTAAATATCACATTAGAACTGGAACAATGGACCCAAATATGGGACACTAATAAATCATCCTTGCAAAATGTTCTAGCTCCAAAAACAAAAATAAGGTAATATTCTGTTGGTACCTGATCCTATCTAGGCTGTCTAACTTTTCTTCCAGGCATTCCGGATCCTGCTTCTGTGGATGCTCAGAACCACTTATATACTGTATGTACACGCATGGTGGATGTGCCCGATTCTTCATAATTTGTGGACCCAAGTTTATGACATGTTGCCAACTATATTTAAGGTTAACATTCCAGCAACCACCTCTGTTAAACCTGAAACCAGATGGGCTCACAAAATGCCAAGTCAGACTGAGGACACATATTCTCTGCTCCACCCAAGACATCTTGCTCTCTATCTCCCTTCTTACCTCCTTCCATGCTTGCCTCCAGTACCTCTGAAACTCCCTGCCCCAGTATGTGCAGTCAGCTCCTACCATGTCTGCCTTTGGGCAGACCCTGAAAACTCATTTATTCAGGGAAGTCTACCCCACCTCCACCTAAGAACTGTACTTGAATCACCTCCATCAGAGTACCTATTACCTTTTGTATCACCTCCCCACCCCCCCTTTAGATTGTAAGCTCCATGAGGAGGTCCCTCCTATGCCTTCTGTTTTGCACTGTATTGTAATGGCAGTGTCCCCCTTTATATTGTAAAGTGCTGTGTAAACTGTTGATGTTATATAAATCCTCAATAATAATATTTCCAATCATCATACTATGGTCTTCTATATACCGCAAGGATATTTTTGTACTTTAAAATTTCACCCAGTTCAAGGACACTTTTTCAACTTTGATACAAAGCAAAGAGATGTGATACTGCACTTTGCTGATTTAATGGAAGAAAACCTGGAACAAAAGGTTTCCATGTACCTTGGTGGACTTTAAATGCCAATATATAGAAAGAAAGATAACAACACTCAATTACCTAATATTAGCTTCAGCAATTTTGTACTCACCCACTATTTCACTTAAGGAGTTTATACTTTTCTGAGCTTGGAAATAAACCAGACCATTCTTTCCTAATACCATTTTAAACCTACCCGCTTAGACTTTTTTCATAGATCCTTAATATTTTACTTTTCAATATTTTTTGTGATATTAAATTACTAAAACACTATGTCCTCTGATGGCCTTTTAAGAATGGGCAATGTGAGATTACACACTAATATGTATTTTCCACTCCACTGCTGTCAGCCACAATTTTAGGTTCTGTTGTAGATTCCTATCTCTTAAATCTATAGGGACTATATTGCCTTCACTTTCATTATTTTCATACACAGAAAGGAAAATGTTTTGTGTGAATACTTCCAATAAACTGCATGTACAAAAAGGATTAACTGGACGTTCTGTGTAACCAGAAAGAAAAGCTGTCAAAATGCCCAGTAACAATGATATAAATTGGCTTGAAATATGTTTTCTTCCCAGCCTGGGTATATAATTTTCATCTAACATTACTTATTAATTCTGCCTAAAACATTCCTGCTACTGTTCTGACCACAACACATTTGTTTTTCAGTAAGTAAAACTACAAATTGCTTAACTAGTCTGCTGTTAGGATTCCATCCTAATTAAACCATTTTTTTTTTTGTAATTAGTATTTTCTTTTTCATATTTTATGGTTTGGATGATG
The DNA here is from genome assembly GCA_029206835.1 of Rana muscosa. Classification (NCBI taxonomy): domain Eukaryota; kingdom Metazoa; phylum Chordata; class Amphibia; order Anura; family Ranidae; genus Rana; species Rana muscosa. The sequence goes on from CM055117.1 coordinate 197,947,814, forward strand.
GTAATATCAGACTGTTATGAAAACAAATTTAGAATTAGAGATTAGTAAACTGATTCATGGTTTGGTAAATCTGTTGGGTTTAGCGATGCTCATATCTTACTCAGCAAATGAAAAAAAAAATCATTGGAATGTGTGATTGTAGATTTGTCCGATCTGAGAGTAAGCTTTTGCATTCAGGGGATCAGGATTTGCGAATGGAAGCCTGCTCTGCGCATAATACAAACCTACATGCATCATGGAATATAGAAGATTCAGGATTTGTTAAAAAAGATGAGATTTTCATTTGAGTGAACTTAGCATATTTAAATGCTATATTTTGTTATTTATTGATAACAGATATAGTATGCTGAGCTTTATGTAGTACAATGAATCATTCATATCAGTCCCTCCCCAGCAGAGCTTATAATGTCTCTACTAGTGATGAGCCGAACATTCTTGGGTTCAGATTGAGGCAGGTTTGGCAAACATTATTAAAGCTCAGGGATTGAATCCAAACCTCATTGTCAATGGGATCCGAATGTGATGTTTTTCAAACAAATGGCATAGGGGGGCTGGGCACTACCCTGGGACAGGTAGCAAATCAATATTTTTTTTTGTTTTCTTTCAAAATATTTATTGAAAATCAGCAAATTACATGAGATGAAAACTATATCACAATAGAGAAGAACATCGGATTAACAGAGCTTGTTATCTGAATAAACATGTATCACTCAACAGAATTCAGGCAATATATTAAGAAAACTTCCTGTGTTCTGGGTTACTAGAGACATATAATGCGCAGGTACTAAGTTTGTTCGTCGGTCCTGACACCCCTTATGGGTGCATACTGTGTCAGGAGGCGACTGGCGTGGGTGAGAGCATTAAGTGCCCTTAGTATTGATATCTGCTCTCGCAACTCAGAAATGACAGTGGTTTCCGGAGTTGCGGAAGAGTCCTATGTTGAGCAACAAAATTGAGGATACTAAAAACAAGTCTATTCAGGGAGTCTCTAGAAGTAAGTCCAGCGATAGCTTGTTAACTTCTGAGTTTGTGATATTGGTAAAGGCTCAAACTAAACACAGTTAGAGATTAAACTTTTGTTATATTCAATTTCATAATAAAACAGAAAAGCGTAGAGAGGGAAAGAAAGTAGTGGAAAGAGAGTGAAAGAAGAGGAGGTGCCAGATTTCCGGGCGATCACCCCAATTATGTTGTATTGATGCCAGGGATGAGAGAGATTCCTACGTGTCTAGCCCAGGGTTCCCATGCTGCTTCAAATATTTTGGTGGTATTTATTATTGAGCTGACCATTTTTTCTTGGGTCATGATCCACGATATCTTTCTCTTGGCAGCCAGGAGAGATACTGTGGGTTGTTTCCATGCTTTGGCAATGGTGATTTTTGCTCCCAGAAGCATAAAGAAGATACATTTTTGGACGTATTTGGGCATTTTTGGAATGGGGGCATTTAGCAACGCTACTTGGGGGGACTTGGGGACCAAGTGGCCTGAGACTCCCTTGATAAGGTTGAACATTTTGTTCCAAAATCCTCTGATTCCCACCATGCATGAAGCATGAAACCCAGGGAGTGACATTCCCTAAAACATAAAGGGGAGGCGGATGGGAAAATGACTGCTAGTCTGGAAGGTACTAGATACCATCTTGTAATCACTTTCAGGTTGGCTTCTATTAAGGATATGTTCAGTATGCCTTTGAAGCCCCTTTTTGTTTTGTTTTTAAATCAGTTTGCCTGGGAACAGTGATTAACATAATGCTTAAAGTAAAACCTTAAAAATGCTAATTTTCTTTTAAATAACATGCAAGAGGGATGCCCTGACACTGCCTGTGAAGTGGCACGTCTGTGCGATATATACAACCTATTAAAGCAAAGTTGACTTTTTCAAAGAAAAAAATTGTGTTTGAATTGCTGGCAAAATGACAGCTCACAGCTGCTTTGTTCTGTTTGTAAACAAAGCGACCAGGCATTCCCTTCATTAACCACTTGACAACTGGGCACTTAAACCCCCTAATAACCAGACCAATTTTCAGCTCTCACATTTTGAATGACAATTACTCATACTGTACAACACTGTACCCAAATGAATTTTTGTCCTTTTTTTCACACAAATAGAGCTTTCTTTTGGTGGTATTTAATCACCGTTTTTTTTTTTTTTTTTGCGCTATAAAAGAAAAAAGACTGAAAATTCAGTAAAAAAATGAAAATTTCTTTGTTTCTGTTATAAAATTGAGCAAATTAGTAATTTTTCTTCATACATTTTGGCTAAAATTTATACTGCTGCATATCTTTGGTAAAAATAAGTACAAATTGATGTATATTATTTGGTCCTTGTGAAAGTTATAGAGTCCACAAGCTATGGTGCCAATATCTGAAAATTGATCACACCTGAAGTACTGATGGCCTATCTCTTAAGACCCTAACATGCCAGAAAAGTACAAATACCCCCCAAATGACCCCTTTTTGGAAAGTTGACATTTCAAAGTATTTAGAAAGAGGCATGGTGAGTTTTTTGAAGTCGTAATTTTTTCCCACAATTCTTTGCAAAATAAAGATCTGTCCCCCTGACTCCCCACACACACACACACACACACATATCTGTTCCCCCTCTGTACACCCCTGCACATCTGTTCCCCCTCTGTACTCCCCCGCAACTTCTGTTCCCCCTCGGTACCCCACTGCACATCTGTCCCCCAGACTCCCCACTAACACACACATATCTGTTCCCCCTCTGCGTATCTGTTCCCCCTCTATACCCCCCTGCGCATCTGTTCCCCCTCTGTACTCCTCGCAACTTTTGTTCCCCCTCGGTACCCCACTGCACATCTGTCCCCCAGACTCCCCACTAACACACACATATCTGTTCCCCCTCTGTTCCCCCCTGCACATCTGTCCCCCCCACTCCCCACACACACATATCTGTTCCCCCTCTGTTCCCCCCATGTGCATCTGACCCCCCCACTTCCCACGCACACACATATCTGTACCCCCTGTGCGTCTGTTCCCCCTCTGTACTCCCCCACAACTTCTGTTCCCCCTCAGTACCCCCCTGCACATCTGCCCCCCCCCACTCAACACACTGACTCCCCCCACACACACACATATCTGTTCCCCCTCTGTACACCCCTGCATATCTGTTCCCCCTCTGTACTCCCCCGCAACTTCTGTTCCCCCTCTGTACCCCCCTGCACATCTGTCCCCCCCCACTCAACACACACACACACATATCTGTTCCCCCTCTGTACCCCCCTGCGCATCTGTTCCCCCTCTGTACCCCCTGCACATCTGTTCCCCCTCTGTACTCCCCGCAACTTCTGTTCCCCCTCGGAACCCCCCTGCACATCTGTCCCCCCCCGACTCCACACACACACATATCTGTTCCCCCTCTGTACCCCCCTGCACATCTGTCCCCCCCACTCCCCACACACACATATCTGTTCCCCCTCTGTACCCCCCTGCGCATCTGCCCCCCACTCTTCACACACACACATATCTGTACCCCCCTGCGCGTCTGTTCCCCCTCTGTACTCCCCCGCAACTTCTGTTCCCCATCTGTACCCCCTGCACATCTGCCCCCCCACTCCCCACAGACACACACATATCTGTTCCCCCTCTGTACCCCCTGCGCATCTGTCCCCCCCCACTCCCCACACACACACATATCTGTTCCCCCTCTGTACCCCCCTGCGCATCTGTTCCCCCCCACACACACACACACATATCTGTCCCCCCCCACACACACACACACATATATGTTCCCCCTCTGTACCCCCCTGCGCATCTGTCCCCCCCCACTCCCACACACACACACATCTGTTCCCTCTCTGTACCCCCCTGTGCATCTGTTCCCCCTCTGTACCCCCTGCACATCTGTTCCCCCCCACATATATCTGTTCCCACTCTGTACCCCCTCCCACAAACATATCTGTACCCCCTGCACGTCTGTCCCCCCACACACACATATACAGTGGGGCCAAAAAGTATTTAATCAGCCACCAATTGTGCAAGTTCTCCCACTTAAAAAGATGAGAAAGGCCTGTAATTGTCATCATAGGTATACATCAACTATGAGAGACAAAATGTGGAAACAAATCCAGACAATCACATTGTCTGATTTGGAAAGAATTTATTTGCAAATTATGGTGGAAAATAAGTATTTGGTCACCTACAAACAAGCAAGATTTCTGGCTCTCACAGACCTGTATCTTCTTCTTTAAGAGGCTCCTCTGTCCTTCCCTTATTACCTGTATTAATGGCACCTGTTTGAACTTGTTATCAGTATAAAAGACACCTGTCCACAACCTCAAACAGTCACACTCCAAACTCCATTATGGTGAAGACCAAAGAACTGTCGAAGAACACCAGAAACAAAATTGTAGACCTGCACCAGGCTGGGAAGACTGAATTTGCAATAGGCAAGCAGCTTGGTGTGAAGAAATCAACAGTGGGAGCAATAATTATAAAATGGAAGACATACAAGACCACAGATAATCTCCCGCAATCTGGGGCTCCACGCAAGATCTCACCCCGTGGGGTCAAAATGATCACAAGAACGGTGAGCAAAAATCCCAGAACCACACAGGGGGACCTAGTGAATGACCTGCAGAGAGCTGGGACCAACGTAACAAAGGCTACCATCAGTAACACACTACGCCGCCAGGGACTTAGATCCTGCAGTGCCAGACGTGTCCCTCTGCTTAAGCCAGTACATATCCGGGCCCATCTGAGGTTTGCTAGAGAGCATTTGGATGATCCAGAAGAGGATTGGGAAAATGTCATATGGTCAGATGAAACCAAAGTACAAATGTTTGGTAGAAACACAACTTGTCATGTTTGGAGGAGAGAGAATGCTGAGTTGCAACCAAAGAACACCATACATACTGTGAAGCATGGGGGTGGCAACATCATGCTTTGGGCTGTTTTTCTGCAAAGGGAACAGGACGACTGATCTGTGTACATGAAAGAATGAATGGGGCCATGTATCGTGAGATTTTGAGTGCAAACCTCCTCCCATCAGCAAGGGCATTGAATATGAAACGTGGCTGGGTCTTTCAGCATGACAATGATCCCAAAACACACCGCCCGGGCAATGAAGGAGTGGCTTCGTAAGAAGCATTTCAAGGTCCTGGAGTGGCCTAGCCAGTCTCCAGATCTCAACCCCATAGAAAACCTTTGGAGGGAGTTGAAAGTCGTGTTACCCAGTGACAGCCCCAAAACATCACTGCTCTAGAGGAGATCTGCATGGAGGAATGGGCCAACATACCAGCAACAGTGTGTGACAACCTTGTGAAGACTTACAGAAAACGTTTGACCTCTGTCATTGCCAACAAAGGATATATACCAAAGTATTGAGATGAACTTTTGATATTGACCAAATACTTATTTCCTGACAGACTCCATGGCAGACTATGTGTGGGTTAACCCCGCCTCCTCTCCACAGCTATAGGAGCCCTTACCCATAAATTTGAGCTCACCTCCACAGACAGGTGTTCCTTTTTTGTCCTCCTCACATGGACCCTTCATTATGCAATTCAGGTGCAGTCCAGGATGTCTGTCGGATCAGGTACGAGTTGTGCGTTGCACCCAGGGCCCAGCTATGAGCGGGCGAGTGGTTTTTGGGCTGATGGATACCCCTATGGCGGAGGGATGTGGCCCCAGCATACCATGACGGACGGTGGATCTCGGCTGGCAAGGTCTGAAGACTTTTTTATATATTTCCATGGCAGACCGTTTATGTGTGTTGTTTGTCTGTATTCCCTCTTGTACATTTGTGTGTTTTCCTATATCGCGCCGTGTGGGGAACGCTTCTGCGTTCCAGGACGCCACTCCACTTCCTGGTTCCCGGTCCGCCGTATGTCTGCACACGTGCGAAGCCGCGGTGAAACCGAGGCTTGGTTTTCGCGCATGCGCAGTATGGTGGAGGGGTCAGGGGCCGTGCAGGCGCAGTAGGTTCGGTCCCTTCGGCGCATACGCGCAGCGGGACCGGCCCTGGCGTCATTCCGGCGGGTGATTTAACCGCTGAGGAGCCCTATACAGGTTAGGTAACCTGTGGGCAAATAGCGGCAGCCTCCCGGAGTCTCAATACTACCAGGACGGGGTAAGCACTTCTTTTGCAATGTAATGCTTGTAATGCTGTAGTGTCCCTTAAAGGGACAGTTTAAAAAAAAAAAAAAACTTTTTTTTTGTGTGCTGTTCTTGCATTGATTTGCTTATCCTTAGTCTAAGTAGTGTAGTCATGGATCATTGTGTGTCTTCCTCGTCATGGACTCATCTTCACCACCATGTGGCCAGCCCTCCCGCACAAGGTATGTGCGGAGTGGGTAGGGGGTTGGTGTCTTTGGTGTCATTAATGCTGGTGGTTGCTAACGGTTACAACCTGCCCACCCTCCTCCCCCTCTCTCTGTCTGTATTATCTCTTACAGCCCGGCTACATCAGTTCATCAGTCACAGGATAGGGACCTTGCCAGGCCGCACCATCACCATCACCATCGCCAATCATCCTCCAGGTCCAGACGTGACACTTCGTCTGGGACCCACTATCATAGGGGACGTTCACATTCCCCCTCTAAATATAGGAGATGTTCCCATTCCTCCTCTAAGTATAGGAGATGTTCCCATTCCTCCTCTAAATATAGGAGATGTCCCCATTCCTCCTCAAGTCACCGCTACCACCACCGCGATGATCGCTCTGTTCACAGAGCCTGTTGGGGATGTAAAACTAGAGTCCCAGAGGGCAAATCGCTGTGTGAACCATGCTATGCCCGAGCGGTCAGTGAGAAAGAGACTGAAAAACAAAATCTGGAGTCTCTTGTTAAACGTGTGGTACAGCAGTCTATAATGGAAATAGATGCCACCCACACAAGGAGTCAGTCCACCACCTTGTCTGGCTCCTTGGCTGACGAGGCCCAGGAGGATCCCGGCCAATTCCAGCCCCATGATGCCTCCCATGATTCCTCGCAAGACGAGATGGAGGGCGATGATTATGTAGTGGGATTCGACTACGCTTTAGTCTCTCCACTGGTCAAGGCAGTGAAGGAAACCTTACAGTTGGAAGATACCACTGCCCCCCCAGGAAAAACAAAGAAACTGTTTAAGCAACTGGGGAAAGAACGCTCCAATTTCCCATTTCCCTCTGAGCTGAAAGGCGTGTTTGAGGAAGAATGGAGCAAGGGAGACAAGAAGGTTTCCATGCTAAGCAAAACCTCTAGACTATATCCCTTTAAATCCGAGGAAGTTAAGCATTTGGAAAATGCTCCCCTCATGGATGCAGCAGTAATGCGCCTAGCGAAACATGTCACCCTCCCACTAGATGACACTGTGGCTTTTAAAGATGGTCTGGATCGAAAGATTGACCAAGATCTTAAGGGGATATATAACTTGAACGGTATGGCTTGCAAACCAGCCCTAGCCCTTGCAGTCACCTCCAAAGCAATGGAGGCCTGGGTGGAAAATGTTGACTCCGTTCTAAAAGGTGTCTCAGAGGAACTAGCACAAAGTTCAGCACTAAAAGAACTTAAACTAGCTGTTGCCTTTTTGGGAGAAGCATCAATTGATCTCATCCGCTTGATGGCTAAATCCATGCTTTCTTCGGTCACAGCCAAACGAGCACTATGGTTGCGCCCCTGGCTTGCTGATCCAGCCTCAAAGCAGGCATGGTGTAAATTCCTTTCGAAGGAACTTTCTTGTTTGGAAACAAGCTAGACAATGCCATTTCAAAGGCTACAGGTGGAAAATCGAGGTTCCTCCCTCAGGACAGACGTCCGTTTAAACAAAGGAAACCTCAACAGGGACGCAGTACAGAGCGTTCAAGAGAGGCACGCTCCTATAGGCCCGGATGGGATTTTAGGAGAAGCTGGAATTGGAACAGGCAGACATCTTTCCAAAAAACCGTCAAGAAACAGACGCCTGGTGGGCGCGAGCCAATCAAGTCCTTTTGAGATTGGGCCCGCCCAAGCGGGTCGGGTAGGGGCTCGCCTACGTCTCTTCCAGCACGTTTGGGTGGCCTTGATCTCAGACCATTGGACCATCAAAACGGTCTCAACAGGTCACACATGGTCCTTCATCAAGGTCCCTCCATGCAGACCAATGCAAACTTCTATGCCTCAATCAGAAGAAAACAACAAGTTCTTCTTTCTTATGTGAATGCCCTGAAAGATCAAGGAGCAGTGGTGCCCGTCCCAAAGGACGAGGAATTCCAGCGGGTATACTCCCCCCTCTCCCTAGTACAGAAGAAGAACGGCTCCTGGCGTCCAGTTATAGATCTCACTTTCCTGAACAGGTACATAAGACACGAGAAATTAAAAATGGAATCACTCTCAACGATCCAAAAAGTCGTTCAACCAGGCGACTGGTTGATCTCAATAGATCTAAAGGACGCGTGTTTTCATGTTCCCGTGGCAGAAGAGTTCCACAAATACCTTCGATTTCAGGTCGATCGAGAGCACTTGCAATTTATTTGTCTTCCATTGGGACTAACGACCTCTCCAAGAGTCTTTTCCAAGGTACTGTTGGCGATTGTATCCCTTATCAGAATACAAGGTGTGCGTCTGTATCATTATCTGGACGATCTGCTATTACTGTCCCAAGACAAGCAGCTGCTGCTGATCCACAAAGACCAAGTGATCTCTACACTGATAGAGTTCGCATGGCTACTAAATCGGGAGAAAAGTCAGCTAGAGCCGACCCAACGCCTAACCTATCTAAGAGCTCAATTCGACACCGTAGAGAATACCATCTCTCTTTCGGAAGAAAAAATCCCGGTCATTCGGGAACGAATATCCTTAGCCCTAGACTACTCTCACCTAAGGGCGTGAAGATAATCGGCACGATGGTGGCCACATCCCCCATGGTCAAATGGGCAATGTGGAGGCTTCGTCCTTTCCAATCAGGATTTCTCCAGCAGTGGAAGACAGACGATCCCAATCAGCCGATCAGGATTACTCAGTCAATGAGGAACAGTCTCCCCTGGTGGCTTCAACACAAAAACTTGTTAACATGCCACTCTCTTGCTCCCATCCAATGGATGACTGTTACATCCGATGCCAGCAATGCGGGCTGGGGGGCACATTGTGGGGCAGAATTGGCTCAGGGCAAATGGGATGCCCGTCTCCATATTCCAGGGTCAAACGTTCTGGAACTGCGTGCGGCATGGTGCGCCCTTCAAGCCTTCTCCCAGCTTATGAAAGGGAAGTCGGTCCTTCTCAGAATGGACAACACCACTGCTGTGGCATATGTGAAGAGACAAGGGGGCACTCGGAGCTCCACCCTTCTCCAAGAGGTCGAACCTATCATGACCTGGGCTCAGAGGAATCTGCTCAACTTAACAGCAGTCTTTATTCCAGGGGAGCAGAACATTCAAGCAGACTTTCTGTTACGCAGCAACCTAGACAACAAGGAATGGTCACTGCATCCACAAACATTCAAGTGGATCCTATCGTTGGGAATCTATCCAGAAGTGGATCTGTTTGCATCCCCCTGCAATCACAAAGTAGACAGATACTACACTCAAGGTCGGTGCAGTCAAGCTTTCGGAGTAGATGCATTAACAAGCCAATGGAAATTCAACAAGGCATATGCCTTCCCTCCACCTCCGATCATGCTAAAATTCCTGCAGCAGCTCCAGTTGGAGAAAGGTGAAGTGATAACAATAGCACCATACTGGCCGAACAGGCCATGGTTTCCTCTCCTGAATCTGATGAGCTTCAGGGACCCGCTAGAGTCTCTTGGGTGTGCTTTAGGGGTAATCTCTACCCTTATGAGCTCCAGAAAGCCTAACACAAACAAAACCTACAACAGAATCTGGACCAGGTTTGTCAGCTTCATGACTTCTGCTGGAAAATCTTTTAGAAATCCTGGAGTTCAAGACGTTTTGAGTTTTCTCCAATCAGGCTTTGATCTTCCTTTGTCAATCAGTTTCCTCAGGGTACAAGTTTCAGCCTTATCGCCATTCTCAGGAACATCATGGGCAATTCATCCCTTGGTTCAACAGTTCTTTCGGGGGGCTTCGAGAATCAGGCCTCAGAGGAAACCCAGATTCCCCAAATGGGATCTTTCGCTCGTCCTTGATGCTCTTTCATCACTCAACAACAAGGATCTTTCTATTAAGGACTTATCAATCAAACTGGCCTTTCTAGTGGCCATTACCTCAGCCAAAAGGGTTTCAGAAATAAGCTTCCTGGGTTATCAAGAACCCTTTCTGACTTTCTTCCCGGACCGTGTGGTCCTTATTCCCATGCTTGGGTCTAAACCCAAAGTCACGTCAGTTTTTCACGAAAATCAGGAAATAGTCCTTCCTACCTTCAATTCTCCAGAATCAAATGATGCTCATCCCTTGTATGTGGGCGAGACTCTGAAAGAATATCTGCGAGTCACTTCATCATTTAGAAGCTCGAACTACCTGTTCTTGTCACATACTGGCAGCAACAAAGGAAAGAGGGCTTCCTCCAGAACGATAGCAGCCTGGATCGTTCAGTCTATTCATCAGGCCTACAGGGCAAAGGGCTTGGCTCCTCCAGAGGCGGTGATGGCTAAATCCACCAGATGCATGGCAGCCTCATGGGCAGCAGCTCGACACGTGGCTCCTGAAGTGATATGCAAGGCAGCTTCGTGGTCTTCTATTAATACTTTTATGACTCATTATTGTATTGAGCCTGCTTCCTTTTCCTCTGTAAATTTTGGTCTAAAAATCCTATCAGTTGATGGGAAAGATTAAAATATATTTTTGTTCAAGCATACCCTCCCGTGTGGATTGGCTAGTTATTTCCCACACGTAGTCTGCCATGGAGTCTGTCAGGAAAACGGAAAATTTATTACCAATACTTACCGTAATTTTCCTTTCCTGATAGACTCCATGGCAGACGGAGTTCCCACCCATGAATAAAAATATGAGAGTCAAAATTTGAGTCGGCTAGTTACGGAACACCTGTGTGGAGGTGAGCTCAAATTTATGGGTAAGGGGTCCTATAGCTGTGGAGAGGAGGCGGGGTTAACCCACACGTAGTCTGCCATGGAGTCTATCAGGAAAGGAAAATTACGGTAAGTATTGGTAATAAATTTTCTGTTTTTCCACCATAATTTGCAAATAAATTCTTTCCAAATCAGACAATGTGATTGTCTAGATTTGTTTCCACATTTTGTCTCTCATAGTTGAGGTATACCTATGATGACAATTACAGGCCTCTTTTATCTTTTTAAGTTGGAGAACTTGCACAATTGGTGGCTGACTAAATACTTTTTTGTCCCACTGTATCTGTTCCCCCTCTGTACACAGTGCAATGCACTATAAACTTGACAGCAGAATAAATAAGGCAGCATGTATTTAAAAAATGTCAGTCCTAGAGGTATTTTAATAATCCGAATCCCCAGCGAGTGGCTGGGGATCCAGATTTTGCCGCCCCCCTAACCCTGGTGCCCTAGGCAGCCGCCTGACCCGCCTATTGCTAGCGCCGGCCCTGTGGGCTAGTATGTATCGCTTACTAGCCCATTATGTGCCACTTACCTGCAAACAAAGCCTGCGATGTCCCCGATGACCCCGCTGTTGGCCGCGTCCATCTTCACCCCTCTGCTTTCCAGGGCCGTGGACTGGCTCTGTGACTGGCCGGAGTCGCGCGACGTCACTCCCGCACATGCGCGCAGGAGCCGACGATCGTGCTCTTTCTTAAGTGCGCATGCGCCAATGAAGTCGGTGCAAGCGTATATGGCAAATAGAGTCAGGTCCATAAATATTGGGACATCAACACAATTCTAATCTTTTTGGCTCTATTCACCACCACAATGGATTTTAAATGAAACAAACAATATGTGATTTTACTGCAGACTTTCAGCTTTAATTTGAGGGTATTTACATCCAAATCAGGTGAATGGTGTAGGAATTACAACAGTTTGTATATGTGCCTCCCACTTTTTAAGGGACCAAAAGTAATGGGACAGATTAACAATCATAAATCAAACTTTCACTTTTTAATACTTGGTTGTAAATCCTTTGCAGTCAATTACAGCCTGAAGTCTGGAACACATAGACATCACCAGACACTGGGTTTCATCCCTGGTGATGCTCTGCCAGGCCTCTTCTGCAACTGTCTTCAGTTTCTGCTTGTTCTTGGGGCATTTTCCCTTCGGTTTTGTCTTCAGCAAGTGAAATGCATGCTCAATCGGATTCAGGTCAGGTGATTGACTTGGCCATTGCATAACATTCCACTTCTTTCCCTTAAAAAACTCTTTGGTTGCTTTCGCAGTATGCTTCGGGTCATTGTCCATCTGCACTGTGAAGCGCCGTCCCATGAGTTCTGAAGCATTTGGCTGAATATGAGCAGATAATATTGCCTGAAACACTTCAGAATTCATCCTGCTGCTTTTGTCAGCAGTCACGTCATCAATAAATACAAGAGAACCAGTTCCATTGGCAGCCACTCATGCCCACACCATGACACTACCACCACCATGCTTCACTGATGAGGTGGTATGCTTTGGATCATGAGCAGTTCCTTTCCTTCTCCATACTCTGTTCTTCCCATCACTCTGGTACAAGTTGATCTTGGTCTCATCTGTCCATAGGATGTTGTTCCAGAACTGTGAAGGCTTTTTTAGATGTTGTTTGGAAAACTGTAATCTGGCCTTCCTGTTTTTGAGGCTCACCAATGGTTTACATCTTGTGGTGAACCCTCTGTATTCACTCTGGTGAAGTCTTCTCTTGATTGTTGACTTTGACACACATACACCTACCTCCTGGAGAGTGTTCTTGATCTGGCCAACTGTTGTGAAGGGTGTTTTCTTCACCAGGGAAAGAATTCTTCGGTCATCCACCACAGTTGTTTTCCGTGGTCTTCCGGGTCTTTTGGTGTTGATGTGCCACTTACCTGCAAACAAAGCCTGCGATGTCCCCGATGACCCCGCTGTTGGCCGCGTCCATCTTCACCCCTCTGCTTTCCAGGGCCGTGGACTGGCTCTGTGATTGGCCGGAGTCGCACATGCGTGCAGGAGCCGACGATCGTGCCCTTTCTTAAGTGCGCATGCGCCAATGAAGTCGGTGCAAGCGTATATGGCACCTCCATGCTTCACTGATGAGGTGGTATGCTTTGGATCATGAGCAGTTCCTTTCCTTCTCCATACTCTGTTCTTCCCATCACTCTGGTACAAGTTGATCTTGGTCTCATCTGTCCATAGGATGTTGTTCCAGAACTGTGAAGGCTTTTTTAGATGTTGTTTGGAAAACTGTAATCTGGCCTTCCTGTTTTTGAGGCTCACCAATGGTTTACATCTTGTGGTGAACCCTCTGTATTCACTCTGGTGAAGTCTTCTCTTGATTGTTGACTTTGACACACATACACCTACCTCCTGGAGAGTGTTCTTGATCTGGCCAACTGTTGTGAAGGGTGTTTTCTTCACCAGGGAAATAATTCTTCGGTCATCCACCACAGTTGTTTTCCGTGGTCTTCCGGGTCTTTTGGTGTTGCTGAGCTCACCGGTGCGTTCTTTCTTTTTAAGGATGTTCCAAACAGTTGATTTGGCCACACCTAATGTTTTTGCTATCTCTCTGATGGGTTTGTTTTGTTTTTTCAGCCTAATGATGGCTTGCTTCACTGATAGTGACAGCTCTTTGGATCTCATATTGAGAGTTGACAACAACAGATCCCAAATGCAAATAGCACACTTGAAATAAACTCTGGACCTTTTATCTGCTCCTTGTAAATGGCATAATGAGGGAATAACACACACCTGGCCATGGAACAGCTGAGCAGCCAATTGTCCCATTACTTTTGGTCCCTTAAAAACTGGGAGGCACATATACAAACTGTTGTAATTCCTACACCGTTCACCTGATTTGGATGTAAATACTAGGCTTGTGCAATTCGTTTCGTAACGAATTGAAATTCGTCCGAATTTAGCAACTTTCGGACATTCGGAAGCATTCGAATTTCCGAACAAAGCAATTACGAATAAGACCGAATCCGAAATAAATTATACCGCAAATAGCGAATGCCCGAATGTCTTCGGCATAATTCGTTATGAAAAAGTTACGAATGTACGAATCCATACGAAGCACAATAACACTCACTCTGCTCTGCTCTCTGCTTCTCCCACACCGTGCTGAACTCCCTCTCAAAATGGTGTACAGGGGCGGAGGTTATAGCCGCATGTAAAAAACGAAAGTAAAATACGAGATTTCGAATCCATTCGAAGCACAATAACACTCACTCTGCTCTGCTCTCTGCTTCTCCCTCACCGTGCTGAACCCTCTCAAAATGGTGTACAGGGGCGGAGCCTATAGCCGCATGTTAAAAACGAAAGTAAAATACGAGATTTCGAATCGTTACAAATAACCGCAATGTATTTAGAAAAGTACAAATCCATTCGAAGCACATTAGGCATAATAGGCAGCGTCGTTGTGAGAGAGACACGGAAAATTACGAATCAACGAACCCAAAAAAAGTTACGAAAGTAGGAGTTGTGTCCAGAATCAACGAAAAACAACGTACTCTACCGAAAGTACGAACCCAAAAAAAGTTACGAAAGTAGGAGTTGTGTCCAGAATCAACGAAAAACAACGTACTCTACCGAAAGTACGAATTATAAAGCAACAAAAAATTCAACGAAAAATGTCGCTTGCAAAAATACGAATGAGTCCGAACACGAAAAATCCCGTCTAGCAAAATTACGAATGATTACGAATCAACAGGACCGGAAAGAAACGAACCGAAACGGAACAAATTTTTCCGTTGTGCACAAGTCTAGTAAATACCCTCAAATTAAAGCTGAAAGTCTGCAGTTAAAGCACATATTGTTTGTTTCATTTCAAATCCATTGTGGTGGTGTATAGAGCCAAAAAGATTAGAATTGTGTTGATGTCCCAATATTTATGGACCTGACTGTATCTCCTAAACCTGCATTGTTTCCAGTTTCCGGTACCTACAGGTAAACCTTATTATAAGGTAAATGTGGTATGTAAGGGTTTACAAAGAAAATAAGATGAAGCTAGACCGGTGTACTGAGGTCAGTGCAAAGCAATCAGTCACATCCCAAATGAATATTGGAAAGAATAGAGGTTGGGCTGCCCCTGGGATATTTCGGACTGAAGCAATAATATGGACTTGACCATTTATATGTATAAAAATAGAAAAGATTTTATTACATGTAATTATATCACAAAAGTTCATAGGTAAAGAGGACTAATATGTATATCATAAAAACATGATTAACACACTAACATTGATGCCAATATACATTACATTCACATCTTGTTGGTAGACAATGGATGTCAGTACAATAAAAAGCAAATGAACGCCAACATGTTTCGGATACACCTGGCAGTATAATGCCAATAGGTGTATATTCCTTCTTCAGGGTAAGTATTTAGGCGAGGCAGTGTGTTAGATTAAATCTATGGTTCAGAGAAACAAAAAAACAATGTATAAGAAATAAGTTCAATAAATTTGTATATTTTTTGTTTGATATTACTGTATTTCTTTTGAACATTGCATGAAAAAGGCATTGCATAATAATGTACAAAGTATGCTGAATATCCAATTTTATATATCTCTATAAGAAATTACAAAACAAAACAGTGAAGGAAAATTATTGTTAGTTTTCCTATCTACTTACATCTCAAAGGAGATTCTATCATCATGCAGAGATGGTGTGGGAAGTCGTTGGGTGAGTTCACCGGGACTTTTTGAGGGATCCAATCCAAGTAATAGTACAGAAAATGTTCAGTATCAAAAAAATGATTGTAAGATTTAAAGTAAAAATAAACCTATGAGCTAACCCTTTATAAGAGTTAGAAGGTATCCATTTGTGAACAAAGGGGCCAATAGATGTTCAAAAAATTGTATAGATATGTTAAAACTGAAAAACATTATCTAAACGGGCAAATTGGGTATGTTGTGATGTCTCTAACCCGGTCTGTTCACACGGCATGTCAAGAGTCACAGAGATGGAAAAGTTGGAACAGTGATTGCTCTGCAAAAACAGGAAAAGATCAACAAAGTATGAGAGGAGTTTGTATGTTTATCTCTTTCCTTGAGGAACGGTAAATAAGACCGTTCTCAATATAGTGTCATAATTAGTATAAGAAGTATAAGTGTGATTTTGCAGCGGCTTGTAGAGTCAAAAAGAATTCCCTCTTACCTTAAACCATGTGTGAACACCATAGATGTCGATCTCATCTGTGTGGTGAGATCTTAGGTGACTGCAGCTGAAGTTAAAATAGGTCAGCTGTTAGTCATAGAACCAATGGGATAAATTGGTATAGGCGCCAAAGTCAAGGGGAGGGAAGAGGGAATGGCTCGATGAAAATGGGCGGTGTAAGACCGCTCATTACAGCAGCTTCAGTCATAGGGGTAAACCGTCCCATCAAGGTGAAGTCCATCCCCCGGTCTGCGCTGCGTACGGCGTCATCGAGAGCTGAGATGGATCTCAAACCTAAATGCTACCACTCCCCCGGGATTAAATCAAGCCTTCAACTTTAAACCATTCTTGCCTGGTTTCACCTCCGGAGCCTTCGATAGAGAAATGCTACACTAATATAGTAATGTACATATTATTTTTAAACCCTTTTTTTTTTCATATTTCATTTATTATTTTTATTTCCTTGCATAATCGTCAACAAATAATTTTATGCTGAATGTCATATTCTACACAATAATATATATTCTATATACAATGTAATAACAAATGTCCAATATTTGATTGACATTTTCAATGTATATAATTGTAACAATTCTTTGATTCAATAAACATTTTGTTTATATCTTTAGATACAACTTCATATGGGATTCGTCACCTATGTAATGGGTGAGTTACCTGTGAACTAATTCAGATCCAATCCTATCAATAACAACAATGAAATAACATAAAACAAACCTCCTCAACGGGCTTGGGTATATAAAGGCTGGGAATTTAGTCCCATGAAATCTTCATCATTTTTCCCCCTTTTTTTTTTTTTTATGATCTCCCTGGTCTTCTTTGCATGGCTAGTCGAGATTCCCCGGCACACTGGAGCCCCATGGATGAATTTATTTTGATCCCTGAGGCAGCATCCCTTTAACAGGATGCACTCGACGGTAGATTTATACAGGCACCATTCCTCCTGTTTACATTTAGCTGGCCTATCTACTTCTGGCGGCTTCTGCCACTTAGTCACGCCCCTCCTTTCATCGGTGTCCTCTTTCTGGCTTGTAAGCGCTCGGATGTTTATCCGATACGCAGATGCATTGAGCCCTTCTGGCTCAATCACTTCCCCATCCAATAGTGCCGGCGGTCACGTCGACGTCTGACGTCACCGCGCATTATGTGCTCGATGACGCCGTACGCCGCACAGACCGAGGGATGGACTTCACCTTGATGGGACAGTTTACCCCTATGACTGAAGCTGCTGTAATGAGCGGTCTTACACCGCCCATTTTCATCGAGCCATTCCCTCTTCCCTCCCCTTGACTTTGGCGCCTATACCAATTTATCCCATTGGTTCTATGACTAACAGCTGACCTATTTTAACTTCAGCTGCAGTCACCTAAGATCTCACTGCACAGATGAGATCGGCATCTATGGCGTTCACACATGGTTTAAGGTAAGAGGGAATTTTTTTTGACTCTACAAGCCGCTGCATAATCACACTTATACTTCTTCTTATACTAATTATGACACTATATTGAGAATGGTCTTATTTACCGTTCCTCAAGGAATGAGATAAACATACAAACTCCTCTCATACTTTGTTGATCTTTTCCTGTTTTTGCAGAGCAATCACTGTTCCAACTTTTCCATCTCTGTGACTCTTGACATGCCGTGTGAACAGACCGGGTTAGAGACATCACAACATACCCAATTTGCCCGTTTAGATAATGTTTTTCAGTTTTAACATATCTATACAATTTTTTGAACATCTATTGGCCCCTTTGTTCACAAATGGATACCTTCTAACTCTTATAAAGGGTTAGCTCATAGGTTTATTTTTACTTTAAATCTTACAATCATTTTTTTGATACTGAACATTTTCTGTACTATTACTTGGATTGGATCCCTCAAAAAGTCCCGGTGAACTCACCCAACGACTTCCCACACCATCTCTGCATGATGATAGAATCTCCTTTGAGATGTAAGTAGATAGGAAAACTAACAATAATTTTCCTTCACTGTTTTGTTTTGTAATTTCTTATAGAGATATATAAAATTGGATATTCAGCATACTTTGTACATTATTATGCAATGCCTTTTTCATGCAATGTTCATAAGAAATACAGTAATATCAAACAAAAAATATACAAATTTATTGAACTTATTTCTTATACATTGTTTTTTTGTTTCTCTGAACCATAGATTTAATCTAACACACTGCCTCGCCTAAATACTTACCCTGAAGAAGGAATATACACCTATTGGCATTATACTGCCAGGTGTATCCGAAACATGTTGGCGTTCATTTGCTTTTTATTGTACTGACATCCATTGTCTACCAACAAGATGTGAATGTAATGTATATTGGCATCAATGTTAGTGTGTTAATCATGTTTTTATGATATACATATTAGTCCTCTTTACCTATGAACTTTTGTGATATAATTACATGTAATAAAATCTTTTCTATTTTTATACATATAAATGGTCAAGTCCATATTATTGCTTCAGTCCGAAATATCCCAGGGGCAGCCCAACCTCTATTCTTTCCTATGTAAGGGTTTACAACCACTTTAAGAAGAAGAAATTAAAAAGGTTGTTTATGAGTCACGTCGCACGACCGCGCGATTGTCAGTTAAAGCCACGCAGTGCCGAATTGCAAAAAGTGCTCTGGTCTTTGGCCAGCCAAATGGTCCGGGCTGAAGTGGTTAAGCTAAGGACAAATCGATTTCAGGAAGTAAATGCTACATGCATCATCTGCCCTTACTCAAGATGGCCATGGCCAGAAATGCTAGGGGGTGTTTTTCAAAGTGATTTCTCAACAATATAAATCATGGAGACAATGGATGGGAGAGTTTGTTTTTAATATTAAAAATTAATGAAATAGTGTTTTCGGTTTGTGGTGCTCAGATGCAGTAAAGATCCACTTTAAGCATACATGGAAAGAATACTTTACCATAAGAGCTGTAAATATGTGGAATAGACTCCCAAAGGAACTGGTCCTAGCTGATTCAGATTGTTTCAAAGAAGGGTTGATTGCGTTTTTGCAAAATATAAAGAGCTACTCATATTTATAAGAAATAGGATTGTAGAATGTTGACCAGACATTCTGATTTTTTTCTCTTTCAGAAAAAAAGGGCCGCTCTTTGGAAGTGTTTCCTCAAAGATCAACAGCAGGTTTAGAGTTTTGAGGATGAAAGTTTTTTTAGCTTGAATTTTTTTATCCTAACTATGTATATGCATGATATTCCTGTTTGGTCAGAAATTAGTTAGCCTATTAGTATGGAATAAACTAAAGGAAACATATGCAAACACATTGACAACATACAAGCTCCATGCTTCGATACATTTAGGCTGGGTTCACACCATTGCCGGATCCATAGCACAGCAGGGGTCCGGTGCGTGCTGGTTCACCGTTTCAGGTCTGATTTCAGCCCAAATTTGGGGTTGAATTCGGACCTGAAACGGACCAGAAAAGGCACACATTTTTTCAGCAAATCGCACCGGACCTGCTCTGGGGATATGTGAACTGGCTCCATAGAGAGCCAGTCACATTCTCCTGCTATGCAAATTGGATGCGGAGAAACCCACAACCAATTCGCATAGGTGTGAACCCAGCCTTACACTATGTGACACGACCAGTATGTACAATGTAACACGTATGTTGAACACTTGATTTCTTCAAGAGCTTCTGTCTTGTAATAAGCACACTTGTGCAATTCTTAAAACTGTGGATCACTGCAGAAGAATTTATAGGAGCCCTTAAAACATTAAAACCAGGCAAGGCTCCCAGCCCAGACGGGTTTAATCTCTTATATTATAAGACCTTCACGTAAAAACTGACATCAAGATTTTTGGAGGCTTTTAATTCGGTACGAGAAGGACAAGCGATACCGGTTGAGACATTGATGGCTCATATAACAGTAATCCCTAAAGAGGGGAAAGATCCGTCCCAATGAGCGAGTTACCGTCCAATCTCCTTGTTAAACGTGGACTTAAAGATTCTGACGAAAATACTTGCAAACAGATTAATGCTGTATATCCTTGCCTTAATACATCCCGATCAAGTGGGGTTTACACCTAAGTGAGAAGGTAGGGAAAATACACAACGGGTTATAAGCGCTATACATTTTGTGCAAAACCAACAAAAATCCCTAGTGCTGATATCTACAGATGCAGAAAAAGCATTTGATAGGGTATACTGGACTTTTCTCAGAACCACTATGCAACATATAGGACTGAGGAAAGGGATACAAAATTGGATCATGAGTCTATACTCTACACCTAAAGCTAGGGTCAAGATAAATGATACACTTTCGGAACCCTTTTCCATTTGGGAAGGAAAACACGACAGGGCTGTCCGTTATCGCCCATTATTTTTATTTTGTAGTTGGAACCATTCTTAAGAACAATAAGGGATAACGCAGATATCAGGGATATACCATTAAAGGGAAAGGAACATAAACTGGCCGCATTTGTGGATGACCTCTTGTTTTTCATAAACGCGCCTGCACTGTCCCTCCCACTATTATTATCGGAGATATGCAAATATGGGAGACTGTCCAACTTTAAGGTAAATTACAATGAATCAGAAGCAATGGGTGTGGAGATGGATATATCTCTGCAACACCAGTTATCTACTTTTTTTGCTTTTAGATGAACAGAGTCCCATATAGGATATCTGGGGACTAAAATACTGAGTAGATTAAATAGAATATTTGAGCTTAACTTTGCCCCCTTAGCACGACAGATTAAATTAGATCTACAGAAATGGGATAAGGAAGTCTTTACGTGGTTTGGCAGAATCAATATTATAAAAATGAACGTAATTCCGAGACTGCTAGATCTGCTACAGACCTTTCCCATCAAGATACCCCTAGGATTTCTGAGAGATCTAAGAACTAGGTTTGCGGTGTTTATTTGGGCAGGAAAACCAGCATGAGTCCGTAGAGACATCCTGAGGTTACCAAAAGAAAAAGGAGGGGTGGGATTCCCGGACCCAGTGGGGTACCATGAGGCTCTATACCTAACAAGGGTTACGGACTGATGTGTATCTCAAAAAGACAAGCCATGGATACACATGGACCAGGCAATGTCCGAGATACCCTTGGAGGGGCTAATATGGCTTAAGGACTCTGTGATACCGTGGGCAGTGAAACGTCATCCGACGGTGGGCGCTACGCTTATATCCGTGAAAAAGACATTAAAAAAAAAAAAATGTCGATGTATCCAAGCCCAATGACCCCAATTGTGGGCAATCCGACCTTCGAACCAGGCCTAAAAGACCAAGGTTTTATGAACCCAAAACGACAGGGCAAATGCAGACTCACACACTTCATGAAGGACAACCGAGTGATGTCCAGAGAGGAGATCGAGCGCGAGTTTTCAGAGGAATTGGACCCATTTAGGCGAATGCAGTTGAATGCTTTTCTCCGATCAATTTCAAAGCGAATGACAGAAGTAACAATTCTTTCTAAGTTTGAGAAGCTATGCCTAAAGGGAGAATCACTGAGACATTCACTGTTTCTGCTGTATGCCTTGTTGACAGAATTAAAAGCCCCACAAGAACTGGGCTTTATACAGGCCTGGGAGAGAGACCTAGGGATTACATTCTCTGAGACGCAGAAAAATAAGATATTCAGGTTTACCCATAAGGCCTCATTAGCAACTAGATAACAAGAAGGGGGGTACAAGATCCTAACCAGGTAGTATAGAACCCCAGCAGTACTAAACCAAATTTTTCCACAGGTGTCGAACCTTTGTTGGCGATGCCAAGGAGCAGTGGGCACTCTGATACACATCTTTTGGGAATCTCCAGGAGTAAAGGATTTTTGGAAAATGGTCTCCGAAACGATCACAGAAATTACGGATGTGTCTCTTGGAGAGAATCCGGCTACTTTTTTGTTTTTTGATATTCCCCTCTCAATCGAAAATTATAAAAACTTACTGGTGAGACATCTGCTTACAACAGCGAAAGCATGTATTCCAGTTTTATAGAAAAGCACTGTCTCCCCAACTAGATGATAATGGTTCATTAACATAACAGAAATTCAACAAATGGAAAATCTTACTATGATTATGAGGGAGCAGGAGGATAAATATCGTCAAACTTGGGCTCCCTATATTATATATAGGGAGCGACTGGGATAGTGGGGGAGGACACAGGGGGAGGTCGGGGAGAGGAGGAGATTGGTAGATGTGAGTTAATCTTTTTTTTTTTTTCTCTATCTCTATCTTTTTTTCTACTTTTTCTACAGTTCTGTTCCAAGCCCGAATCCCTAGGGAAAACTTTCAAAAGGAAGGGGGACAACCAGGGGGGGTCCCAGGGTAATAAAAAATTAAACAAAGATAAAACTATTAAATTAGAACAGGATACATTTTTTGGATACAGTGACAACTGAGGAGAGAGAGGAGAGAGGAATTGGTGGGGGGGGGGGGGGGGGTGTATTTGTCTACTTGTTATATAGGTATATTTTCTTATTCCACTATCCCCTCATCAGCTGTGATTTTGATGGTGTGTAAAGAGTAAGCAACGTAAAACAAAGAGAAAATGTTATGAGTAAAAAAATAGAACTACTGTATAGATGCATTATATGAAATGTTGCACTATTATCTTTGTGAAGGAATTTTTTTAAAAAAAAATAAAGAATTTATAAAAAATAAAAAAACTGTGGATCACTCAGGCTGGTACCTACTCACATTATTTCATGTCATTAAATGATAATTTGGCAAATCATTTTAAACTTTAGCTTTAGTATGGGCATTAAGAAATGAAAAGAGGACAATTATTGAAATTAGATTATAAGAAAAATAATGTAAAAACAAGTTATCTTATAATACCTCAGTCAAAGATTAAAAACATGAAGATTACTTTGCAAATACTTAAACAATGTTATTTACTTTAGTATTCATTAATGTGCAATGAGATATATAAAATTATATTTATGATAAAATAATAGACAAGTGAGTTAAATAGGGATCTTTCTTATGTGTAATACTACCAGACATTTGTATTTATTGTGGCCAATGTCTTTCTGTTCCATGGCCCTGAGAAATTCTCTGGTTTTATAAATCTAAAAGAACTGATGGCCCAATAGCAGTCTACTAGCTATGCTAGCTTAAGGCATACCATGATTTGGTCTCTTAATCAGGTTTACCATACACCTTTGAGCCAATAACATATCTGAATGTAGCATGGTAGTGCAGGTTCAGATAAATGCAGTCCAGCATGGGTGTTTCACATACTTTCTGTACACTGTTAAGGTAGTGGAAATGGTGTTCCAGTTTTTAGTGATACAAGAAATGCACATAGAAAAAAGTTTAATAAAACATATTATATTTACAAGCTTTATGTCACAGTTATTAAAATGATAACTTGCCTCAGTGCTAGCTTTCTTATGAAGAAATAGACAGGATTAGTTATAACAAATCAGTATCTTCTGAACCTCTATTTGTTCCTTCATTGTTCATTATAGTAATTTACCATTTCTTCCAACAGTTCCTCAAGCCTGAGAAATGTATCTGCAGCCTAATTTATGCCACCCAGAAAAGAATCACCTATAGTGGCTACTTTAGGCTTTTAGGGAAAAGAGAGAGCGTCACATACCATTAGGTTAGGTCCAACTATTAGGCACAGAAGGCATGAATCTAAAGGGGCAGACACAAAGTGGTGGCTGTCCCATGTATAGTTACAGGTAACACATTTTTGTCCATGATCAGCAGAAATACAACCATCTTTTAAAAAAGTATTTATGCCTTGTTACAAAATTCTAAGGACAAGTAAAACAAGAACGTGTCCTGTGTAAATGAATGCGATGATGATTGTTTGGTCACCAAAGGCTGTGTGCCTGTGAGGCTCAGTGACGGAAATGTGGCCCTACATACTGTGTAAAAGATAAAATGTTTGTGATTGGTAATACTAATCAGAACATTTACATCAAAGTTGACCAACTTTTTGCTTGGTGGTCCATTTTAGTAATTTAGGCCCCATTCACACTGATGCGGTATGGCTTACCTGCATCATGGGTGCAGCGTAGCGTACCCACAAGTTTGCGGTAGGTTAGCTGCGCTTTCCTATTGACTTCTATTATGTTCTGCTGTTTTGATGCGCTTTCAGAAAGTGCACAAGAAATGATAGAGATAATAGAACTCTTAGCGCAGCCAACCTGAACCAAACCCGTTGGGCCTCATAGGGATAGTCAGAAATTATAAAGATTATTTTCAGTAAAAGCATACCATAATCATTACACAAACCTCTTCCTAAGTAAATGATTCCATTAACAATTGTAACAAATTAAAATACGCACATATGGATGTTTTTCCAGGTATCATAGTTGGAACGCTGTGTTCCATTTTTTCATGACTGCTGACCAACAACGTAATACTTTCTGGGAAGGGCAGTCCAGGGTTTGATGGCCTAAAGTATATGTAAAACCAATTAATAACCAAGTAATGTTTTAATCTATTTACATTTTCAGTTTTTACTAAACTAATATCAGGTAATCCTGCCATTGAAGGTTCTTTTTCAGGTACTTTCTGTTATAGGATGACAATACTGTGTCCCTTTCTCCCAGCCGTGCTGTGTTGTCACCTTGTCACAGGTGTTTCTGGTGGAGACTATGGGGTTTATTTACTAAAGGCACATAGTGTTCACTTAGCAAAAGGAGTTTGCAGGGGATCCCCCCCCCCCGTGGACTTCTATCATCCAATCATAAATCATGCAAGCAAAACTTTTTATTTTTTTCCGTACACATGATTGGGTATTCTTTGCAAAGTGAAATTTCACCACGTTCACTAAACTCTGGGGAAAATTCCATTAAAAAATGCAACTTCTCTTGCAAAGTGAACAGCCTATATGCCTTTAGTAAATCAACCCCTATAAGCAGTCTTGCCATGTTCATAGGGGTTGACTTACTAAAGGCAATTAGACTGTTCACATGGCAAGGGGAGTTGCATTTTGCAAGGGAATTTGCCCTAGCATTTAGTGAATCAGGTGAAGCTCTGCTGGCTTCCATGATCCAATCAAGTGCAAGCAAAGATGCATTTTTACATTTTTATTGTGTGCCATTGGGTGTTCTTCGCAAAGTCAAACTTCACGACATTCACTAAGCTCTGATGCAAATTCACTTACAAAATTCAACTTTCTTAGTAAAGTGAACGGCCTATTTGTTTTTAGGAAATTGACCCCATTATGCAGGTATGTTTGAGTATTGTCCCCATTGGGGAGCCTATCCTGAGCAATTATATGCAGCCAACACTTGAGCAAGTGCAGGTAGACAGTAAGTAGTTTTAGAGAAGCTAGGGGAGATCAGCAGCACTGAGATGCAATAAACAATAAAAAAGGTGAAAACTGTTTTAAAATTAAATGTAAATTGTGTATAATTACAAAGTGCCCTTTTTTGTAGCCCGCCGGCCGTTTGTGCTAAAACATTCCCGATTTTCCCGGGACAAAAAGCAAAATCCTGGGAATTTAATCGGGATAAGCTCCGATCGGGATGAGGGTCCCAAAATCGGGATTGTCCCGGAAAAATCGGGACTGTTGGCAAGTATGCAAAAGTCATACATTAGGGTATACATTTACTTTAACCCAGATATATGTCCTTGTTTCTGGAAATTTTACAAGTTGTCAGTGCAATTAATACAATATTTATTTATTTTTTTTTGAATTGTAGACGTAACACCATCAGCTATTATAATAATATAGGCTTTTAAAGTTAATAGTTATATTTAACAGACAATAAAAAAAGCTAAGAGTCCAAATTAATAAACATACCGTTAATGGGTAAGTAATGCTCTATGGTCTTCCAAGATTATATTGGGCATTATGAACTACTGTACACCACCTCAAAATGCAGGTTAACCTGGGAAGTATTTTAATTTCAATTGCGTTTATTAATGAAAAACACATATCACATTAATATAACTGCCCACAGACATATTTATTAATCATAATCACATTTTATGCATTCCTGATGGGATTTTTCCTGGAAAGCATCAGCAGATGTAACAATGGTAACACATAAACTAAGCATAAAGGGAATGCATTCTGCTGCACCAGTCTCTGTATATTGTAATTAGCATGAGATATAGAGAATTAATAAATCCAGGTGCACTCCTAAGGACCATCTATGGTTAAAGGTACACTCAGGATTAGGAGCTTTACATTTTTATAGTGAGGTATTTTTTTAACTAGCATTAGGTGCTTTAGCCATGCATTATAGTGTTTACATACACTAAATTGCAGGCTATTTTTTGTTTAGTTTTAAATAGAATAGGGAATATTTAAGACTTGTGTCATATTTTTGTTTTCTAAAAATTTTACAACCTGCCCCGCACAAAAACGCCTCACTTTGCCAATCAAAGAGTAAGGGTAATTGGTGAACAGTGGCCCCACACAGAACTGGATGTAAGAATAGTCACCACACCAGGTTTCGGCATACATTTTTACTGGAGTTCCAATTAAGTCAAACTGATGTGGCGTTTCCTATTCTGTATATCAACTTGATAAAGATGACCTTTGTGCCTATGAAACATAACATCGGTCATCAGGGAAATCCACATCCAATTCGCATAGGTGTGAACCCAGCCTTACTTTCTATCCAACACAAGTAAAAGGAGACTTGTCCAAAGCAAAGGATTTCCCCTCTTATACAGATGACACAACAACAGGTTTCTCCAGTGGAAGATTTACCCTCAACTCCTGTTCATGTGATGAATTAAAACATTTTAGATTTCCTATTACTTTCTCTCCTAGTGACAGTGATCACTTGGACTAAAAGTGAGAGCATCATGTTACACTTGCGTTGTTGTGTTTGCCTTTTAATAATTTTGTCCCTTCCTCACTCCGTAGCTAGCAGATGCTTTGTATACCTTGTCGTACCTCTGTATGCCTTGCCGCACCCCCTTTTCAATCTTAAGTTTCTGTTCTGAGCAATGTATTTGCTGGAGCTAAACATACTATGATTTTTTGATCTGATGTTCATCTGTGAAGATCCACACAAGTAATCAGTTAAAGCTTCCTACAATCTGCAAGATGCCTGTCCGGAAGGCTCTATCAGAAGACAGAATAATTGCCGCAGAAGAATCCCTATTCTCTGAATGCCTGTAAGAAGAGTGCTAACGTGCAAACGCATATGCACAGAAATGTGAATGCATATGCGCATGCGTGAATGTGCGCAGTGCATTCCGTGACAGATAAGGGTGGCAAATGGGCTATTTAAGCTGGATCAGCACCCAGGATCAGTGCTGTCTCGTCTACAGTATTCTGTGAGTATCCTGTTTCCTGTTACCTGCATCTTCTCTTGAAGTATTGACCTGGCTTGTTCCTGACTATTCCTGTTTTCCACCTGCATTGACCCCTGCTTGTCCTTTGACCATTCTCCTGCCTCCACATCTGTACTTGATCTGATCGGTTTGTGCATGACCTGGCTTGTCTGACTCTATTAGGTTCCAGCCCCTCCAGAGCTACCAAGTTGCTAGCACCTGTCCAGCTACCTTTGGGACCTGCTCTTTGGCTAAGTACCAGCCTGATCCTGCCCACGGAGACCCGCTGCCATTTGGCAGACTACTGGATCAGCAGACCAACAGCAAGCACGTTTACCGGCACTTGTGCGACTCTGCACTCCTGCGCTACCTGTATACTCTACCAGGGGCCCCCAGTCAGAGGTGCAAGAAAGGCCTTCCTTTACATAAATCAGGCTCTACCCACCAAGTATGTGACAATGCCATTTGGATAGAATCACTGTCTGCCAATGCTGCTGAGATTGTAAGTTATAGCTATCTCACCACGACTGGACCTGTTGATCACATTTGCAATGCAATGCAATTAGGGAAGAAGAACAGAGTGTGAATTTCCCCAGCAGGTACACAAATAGCAATAAAAAAACCCTGAACAATGTTACAACCTTTCTAACACTCTATCCAAAACTAGGAAAACATTTAGGTTTTACATACACTTTAAATATTTTTACGTTTGGAGGTAAAAAGGCTGCTGATAGCTGCATAGGACCCAAAGGCTACATGGTGGATAATTCTGCATTACAATAACAGCAAGCATCCATCAGCTAAACTAATGATCATAAGAAGACCTTACAAAAGGGTGGTAAACATGACAGTGTTACAACATTTGTCATAACGATATCATCTTGCACATCCCAATGATATCATTAGTCCTACCAGTCACAAGAGACCTAACCACTCAAAGCGTACTGGGAGAAAGAGTCCTTGAAGAGAGACAGCACTTCAAATGAATATTTACAGTATGTATTGAAACACTACAAATATAGTTGTGCAAGAAGTTGGTGAATCTGTATGGGGTATGTGGATTTTTGCATAAATGGATTCTAAAATATGTTATCTTTTTAGCTAACTAAGAGTAAATAATAAAGGCAACACTATTTTAAACCAACAAAACCCATCACATATATCAGTGCTTAAAAACTCCAAATATAATGACAGTGAACAAGCTGAATTGATAAAAAACATTGATATGTTAAATGGTTGTAAGTCCTTGCATATAGCCTTTGGCATGACTAGCCTCTGGTGATACACACTAATTAAACATATCATTCTGCATAAGTTGTTCCTGGCTGTTTATTTGCAGCCCTCTCTCCTCTACATCTCCCTAAAAATGCACAGATCAAAGGCTTTTTCTCAGCACCAGAAGGCAGGGGGCAGGGATTTGATGTCACACACTGCCCTGCGAATTGAGGAGAGCTGAGTGTAATCTGAGCCCTGAGTGGAAGGAATAGACACTCCCCACTCTACACTCACTCGTAGGAAAACATGCACAGCTGAGGCTGCCAATCACCTGCTGTGTGCTTAAGTGGTGCAGGGCGGTCACCTGGGATTCTGTGACGTTAAGTTAGACTGCACTGTTCATTTAAGAGGTTTGCAACCACTTGAAAGTCTAACAAAAGGAGCTACAAGTCATGAAGACCTTAGATATAATCAAAACCAAAATTCATGACAAAGTTGCCTCTTCTGACAAACAAACAGCCCCATCCAGTTGTAATTGAGCACATATATTAAATACTACATGCTGTTTATCCAGCTTGGTCACTGCTAATCATTTATGTATGTGTGAAGTTTTGCCAGTTTTAATGACAGATCTGTCGTATTTTAATATTCCTTAGTGGACACAATTAAGCTGTTGGGGGTGTTATCTACACTATTTGAAACTTGAGAATATATTTATTTTACTATATTTTTTGATTAAATAACAGATAACCACATAGGTGCTTTCTCATGTCTGCCTCCCGTTTACTTATTTGTATGGTACAATTGTAGACTTGACTTGCAAGATTAAAAAAAAAAGGGATTTTGGTTACTTTTTTTTCATAGCAAAATTCTATTGCAAGTGCAATCTAGCCCAGCTGTTCGCCCGTTATCGCAGTGCATTGCTGTCTGATGATTGGCTAAGCATGCACTATGAACCGCATGCTTTGGCCAATCACAGCGCTGTCAGCAAAGAGAGCCATAATTGGCCAAAGGCAGGGTGCCTTTGGCCAATTATGGCTCAGGGGGTTAAGTCCACGCCCCACACTATATAAGGCCACCTGCACGTCGGCCCTGTGTAGTGTGTTGCTTGCGTTGACTGAGAGAGAGTGTTATTTCATTTAGTTTGAGCAGGCAGGTTATTAATTTAGCTGCAGTGTATTTAGTATATATATACATCCAGGCTTTGTATATATATATATATACATATATATATATACTGTATCCAGTTTAGCTAGATCTCACTGCAGACCGTTCCTGGTGTACTGTTTCTAATATACTTCAGGCAGGCAGGTGATTCAGTTAGCTGCAGTGTATTTAGTATATATATATATATATATATATATATATATATATATATATATATATATATACACTGTATCCAGTTTAGCTACATCTGACTGCAGACCGTTCCTGGTGTACGTATTCAAATACACTGTCAGGCAGGCAGGCCAGGCAGGTGATCCAGTGATCTGCAGTGCATAAAATATATATACTGTCTCCTACATATATATCCACTGCATTCTAGTCCAGCCAAGCCTATACCTGTCTGCAGGCCATTTCTGGTGTACGTATTCAAATACACTTTCAGGCAGGCAGGCCAGGCAGGTGATTCAGTGATCTGCAGTGCATAAAATATATATACTGTCTCCTACATATATATCCACTGCATTCTAGTGTAGCCAAGCCTATACCTGACTGTAGGCTATTCCTGGTGTACATATTCAAATACACTGTCAGGCAGGCAGGCAAGGCAGGTGATTCAGTGATCTGTAGTGCATAAAATTTATATACGGTCTCCTACATATATTTCCACTGCATTCTAGTGTAGCCAAGCCTATACCTGACTGCAGGCCATTCCTGGTGTATGTATTTAAATACACTGTCAGGCAGGCAGGCCAGGCAGGTGATTCAGTGATATGCAGTGCATAAAATATATATACTGTCTCCTACATACATATCCACTGCATTCTAGTGTAGCCAAGCCTATACCTGACTGCAGGCCATTCCTGGTGTACGTATTCAAATACACTTTCAGGCAGGCAGGCCAGCAAGATATTCAGTGATCTGCAGTGCATAAATATATATACTGTCTCCTACATATATATCCACTGCATTCTAGTGTAGCCAAGCCTATACCTGACTGCAGGCAATTCCTGGTATACATATTCAAATACACTTTCAGGCAGGCAGGCCAGGCAGGTGATTCAGTGATCTGCAGTGCATAAAATATATATACTGTCTCCTACATATATATCCACTGCATTCTAGTCCAGCCAAGCCTATACCTGTCTGCAGGCCATTCCTGGTGTACGTATTCAAATACACTTTCAGGCAGGCAGGCCAGGCAGGTGATTCAGTGATCTGCAGTGCATAAAATATATATACTGTCTCCTACATATATATCCACTGCATTCTAGTCTAGCCAAGCCTATACCTGACTGCAGGCCATTCCTGGTGTACGTATTCAAATACACTTTCAGGCAGGCAGGCAGGCCAGGCAGGTGATTCAGTGATCTGCAGTGCATAAAATATATATACTGTCTCCTACATATATATCCACTGCATTCTAGTCTAGTCAAGACTATACCTGACTGCAGGCCATTCCTGGTGTACTTTTTCTACTAAACTTCAGGCAGTGTTTTGCTAATCTAATTTTACAGTATGTCTGGAAGGCCACCAAGGAGAGGCAGATGCTCACAGGCTACTAAAAGAGGGCAAGCAGGCTCTGTGTCTACAGCCAACAGTGCTGGTCGTGGACATGGTGCATCCTCAGCACGTGGCCGTGGAGCACGCCTGTCCTTTTTTTCGACAGCTGGCCTTGTTGAGCCACAACATGCAGAAGAGTTAGTAGAGTGGATTACAAAGCCATCCTCATCCTCCTCATCCACTGTCACCCAGGCTCGGAGTACATTGGCTGCCAATGCAGCTGCCAAAGCAGCCTATTCAATCTGCTCAATGTCATCAGTCACTCCTTCCCTAGCCCCACCATCATGCACGGAGGAGTCCCCCAAACTGTTCGAACACCGTGTCGGGTACATGCTGCAGGAGGATGCGCAGCAGTTTGAAGGCTCCGATGATGGT
The DNA here is from genome assembly GCA_029206835.1 of Rana muscosa. NCBI lineage: Eukaryota > Metazoa > Chordata > Amphibia > Anura > Ranidae > Rana > Rana muscosa. Next base: position 197,979,496 of record CM055117.1, read on the forward strand.
ATCCAGGTTGAGGAAGGCAGTAACGTGAGCCCAGAGAGAGGGGGTGCCCAAGAAGGACAAGAAACTGGCAGTCATGTTCCCCCAGCTACAGCATACTGCCAGGTTTGCTGCAGTGGCATGGAGGGAGGGGATGATGAGGTCACTGACTCTACGTGGGTGCCTGATAGAAGAGAGGAGGAGGAGGAGGAGGCACATCTCCAACGAGGCAGGATGCCCTCCAGGGGCCAGCTTAAGGGCAGCCACCTCACTGCATCACACCGCAGAGCTCCGCATGTGCAGGGCGCTGCTGACTCCGCGCATTTTTTCAAAAGTTCTGGTGTGGGCCTTTTTTGAGACATGTACAGCAGATTGCACCGTTGCTGTTTGCAACATATGGCTGAAGCGTATCAAGCGTGGCCAAAACAGCAACCACTTGGGCACCACTTGACCAGACATATGTTGAGCTCCTAGGCAGTCCGTTGGCAACAGTTCTTAAAAGACCCACACCAAAGAACAAAATGGACCTCTCCTTGCTCCTCATCAGGTGGGATCTCCAACCCCACTATACCTTCAGTCCTCTCAGAGACCTGCACTCAGAGGAATGAAGGTGTAGAATTAGGTGTCCCAAGCACTTACGTGCAATCTGCTAGCGGTACACCTAAATCCGAATAAAGCAGGCAAATTTCCCTACCCCCAGTCCCTAAGGCCCAATTTTTCTGCCCCTGTTTAACAGGGGCGTGTAATTACAATTTTTACTGTAATATTTCAAAGCTGGGCTCGTTCCTGCGCTCAACTAGAGTATCTGTGAGGGGTTGCAGTGTTGTGGCACCACCACCAGTGCCTAAGGACCAAATTTTCTGCCCCTGTTTAACAGGGGCATATAATTAAAATTTTTGCTGTAATATTTCACAGCAGGGCTCGTTCCTGCGCTCAACGAGAGTATCTGTGAGGGGTTGCAGTGTTGTGGCACCACCACCAGTGCCTAAGGCCCAATTTTTCTGCCCCTGTTTAATAGGGGCACGTAATTAACATTTTTGCTGTAATATTTCGCAGCAGGGCCCGTTCCTGCGCCCACCAAGAGTAACTGTGAGGTTTTACAGTGTTGTGCCACCACCAACACTGCCTAAGGCCAAATTTTCTGCAGAGTCTATAGGGCAGGCCGTATAGTATATACAGGTGGTCCCCTACTTTCAAACATCCGACTTACAAACGACTCCTACTTACAAACGGAGGAAGACAACAGGAAATGAGAGGAAATCTACCCCTAGGAAGAAAAATTCTCTCCTGTAAGGGAAAAAGGTGTCTCCACTGATGCTTTATCACCAATCCTTGTTTCCCTAAAAACCCCAAATTTTCTAAATCCAATTGTCATTGGGACAGAAAGTGAGGTGAAATCTTCTGAACAGGGGCACAGACATCAAAACAAATGTTACAGGGGTGATGATAAGCCTTCCCTATTTTATTCAAAAAGCATAAAAATAGATTTTTTTGCTGGAGCTACACTTACAAAATGTACCTGTTCCAAATTACAAACAGATTCAACTTAAGAACAAACCTACAGTCCCTGTCTTGTTTGGACCGCCTGTATAGTGCTGTTCAGAGTATATAGGGCCTGGGGGCCCCACGGCTTTTCTTTTTTTAATTTGGGTGCGTGGTTACCCTTAATATCCATACAAGACCCAAAGAGCCTGGTAATGAGCTGGGGGGGGGGGTACCCATGCCGTTTCTCTCAATAATTTTCATCCATATTGCCGGGACCCGACATTACATTACAGCCGCAAGCAGTTTTAAATTACTTTTATTCCTTTAGAAATGTCAATTTGGGCAGGGACTGTTCTAAACACGGGAAACACATGCCACTTCACAGGCATACTATAGACACCACCCAGGTACGATATTTAAAGGAATATTTCACTTTTAGTTTTTCACTTTAAGCATTATTAAAATCACTGCTCCCGAAAAAACAGCCGTTTTTAAAACTTTTTTTTGCATTGATACATGTCCCCTGGGGTAGGACCCGGGTCCCCAAACACTTTTTAGGACAATACCTTGCATATTAGCCTTTAAAATTCGCACTTTTGATTTTTGACGTTCGAGTCCCATAGAATTTAACGGTGTTCGCGCAAACTTTCGGTCCGTTCGCATGTTCTGCCGCGAACGGAACCAGGGGGTGTTCGGCTCATCCCTACTCTCTAACATTCTGAAGGTATCCCTGTAAATTTATCATATTCATACTTATGAATTTGAGATAAGAAATCACTAAGAAGGACTGGTGTTCATGGGCAGCTGCATCTGGGCAAACCCCTTCTTTATAAACAAAAGTAATTACTGCCATCTTAATGTATGCTAATGGAACAATCTTATGTTGGCGCTTGAAAAAAAGATGTGCATGCAGAAGGAGTAAGAACAGTGAGAAGGGTATTGACATCATCAGTGTTCTGCTGCTGCTTTACTGTCCAATCAGAAGGCTAAGGCATGTTTTGACCAGTGTTCTTGACCATGCTATGCAACTTTTGTAGTGGAGATCAAAGATTTGGCTGTGCTGCCTGCCAGCGGTGCCTGCCTTACAGAGTTGGCTGCAGAGAATTGCAGATTCTTTATTATCTAAATCAGTTCTCATATATGAATTTCAACTCTCTATTTAGCTGTTTGCCCTGAGTTCAGCTTTCAAGAAAGATATGGCAATGTAAAATGTTGTGTGTGTGTTGTTTGTTAAATAGGACTGACTTTAAATGAAGGTCAGAAAGTATTTTAGGAGTCTTTCCATGCCAAAATCCAGATGATTCCTAAGGGTTCATACATTTGTCTTACAACTGTAGAGGTGAACTGAGCTAAAAGCAAATATACAGCAGGTGCAGCAGAAGTGCAGTATGATCCCAATGGATAAAAAGTTATAATAACAAGAAATCTTACTGCTCTCCATATAATTAAAATTGTTCACACAAAGTAGACCAATTCATGCTGAAAGTACAGATTACAACTAAAATATATTTGCATGCATAAAACAACTCTTGAAATGAGCCATATTATTTTTTTATTGCCATTTTGCTTCAGCATTTTTTTTCTCATACATTTTAATGTATCACCGCTGGTTTTGTCTTAGCAAATGAATTAAAAGACAAAGCCAGAGCTTGCACCTCGGTTTTATATTTTAATAGGCACACATGTTTGCCCTGCCGTTGTGGGTGTGACCGTTAATGCTTGTGTGTCTACTTGGCACTTTGTTGCACTTTCTCGGCTTGTTAAAATAAACACAGATAAAAATAAATGGCATCGCCATCTGTATGTTTCACAAAACCCCCCTCAATAAAAATGGTAAACCTAATTAAAAAATCATTAAAGAACACTTTGCTCCAAAGAGCTGTTGTAGTGCCTTATTGTTAGGGTTTGGTATTAACCCTTGGTTTAGAAGTTATCCTGATGAATGTTAAAAAAAAGAATAGCTTTGTAACAGAACAACCATTTTTGAACACTGTAGTTGCTCCATACGATATGGAAAGAGAAACATCTAGAAAAAAAAGGACTATTTGCATACAGGTGTAGCGCACCTCCTGGCCATGGGCAGGGAAAACACAACCCCAATGTGGTAAGAGGGCAAGCAATACCCCAGGGTGTATCCATGGCCACAGTGAAGATAGACACAACAAAGAAGTGCACCAGTCAATTTAGTCCTTGTCCTCACAGGGAAAGAGGATTAGTACAAAGGCTTCCTTTCAGCATAAGGGCTCCAGACTTCACCACACTTCTCCTCCATCCAAGGCAGTGTCAGGATCCTCTGTGAGCGGACATAGTTCCCCCTCCAGTAGGACTTCCATTTTATGGCTCTACCACCTTGGGTGCTGTACCCTCCTCAACCAAAGGAATTCTGCTCTTCTGCACACACTTCCCCAGGCTGAAAGCCAGGGAGAAGATACCTCATCAGGCCACTCCTCAAATATTTATAGCCTCCTACAGCATGCACCAATGGCCATGAGCCTTTTGGTGGTTGCCAGAGGGGACATAATCACTCAATAGTACAAGATTTTGTGACACACAGAGACAGCAGGAAGGGAATATCAGCAATCCTCAACTCAGGGGAGAAACCAATCGAAGGACCCAATTGAATGACTACTCAAGAGAACTTAATTCAATAGGCACCTCTGAAGACAGGTTAGCTACACAGGAAATGCTTGCATTTATAGATAAACATATTCAATTAGATGGAGTCACTTTAAAATTTAACTCTAGGCAAAGAACTAATATTATTGTTAGAAAGCACATACAGAGGGTAAAATAAGTATTTTCTCACTGGAACATTCAGAAGTTTAGAAATCCTTCTGTAACCAATGCCATCAGTATGTTTTGCAACAATAAGGTTACAAAGGTCTTGAGAGAGCTCTTTGCTTTTACCAATCATGAGATGTTTCTTGTGTGACACCTTGGTAATGAGACACCTTTTTATAGGTCATCAGTTGAGACTGAACCAGCTGATATTAATTTTCACTGACAAGGAACAGGATTGCGTTCTAATTTCTGATAGATTTCAGATGGTGTCATGGCTTTCCATGCCTTTTTGCACCTCCCTTTTTTCATGTGTTCAATACTTTTTCCCTGTGTCATTCCATTGTATTACACATAACTTAATTTATGAACTTATTTGTTTTAGTTTCTTTGTATGTATGGATTGCATGCGTTGTTACCGACATGTGGTGAAAGTTTCATGTCAATAGCACCTTTAGAAATATATTTACCTAGAAAAATGGTGACATATTCAATACTTATTTTACCTGCTGTATGTTCATTATCTGCAAAAGGATTTATCCAATTGTTTAGAAACGTTTATGATTCATACTCAGCCTTAATCAGCTCAGCCAGGATGGAGACACCACTTTCTCTGAAACATAATGATCGGTGTCTCTTCTCTGTCATCAGCCTGTGGGCGGCAGGTTACCTAGCGTATTCAAAAACTGGGAGAAGTCAACACACAGTGATGCTTAAAAGATACTTTACATTGTAAAAATTCAATGATCACAGAGAGCCCCATCTCGATTCAGCGATGTTACATGAGAGTCTCGGCTGTCCGGGACTCTCCCTCCTCATTGTCTGAGACAGGAGTGGGCACCATTGGCTCCCGCTGCTGTCAATCATAGTCATTGAGGCAATGAGGAGAGAGAGGGGGTGGAACTGAGCCATGGCTCCATGTCTGAATGCATACACAGAGCAGCAGCTCGGCTTGGGTGCCCCCATAGCAAGCTGCTTGCTGTGGGGGCACTCGGCAGGAGGAAGGGGCCAGGAGCGCCGGCGTGGGACCCAAGGAAAGGAGGATCTTGGCTGCTCTGTGCAAAACCACTGCACAAAGCAGATACGTATAACATGTTTGTTATTTTTAAACAAAAAAAATCAAGACTTTAATATCTCTTTAAGGGGAAACCTTCGCCAAGTACCTTTCACTAACACTGCTCATACTGACTCCATATCCAGTGGGACTCTCTCTCTCACTTTTGTGTCAGAGATATATGGCCTAATCTTGCAGGATTTTGCAAAACAATAGGACATGCTGGCATCCCCAAGATGGCTTCATGGAAGCCAGAAAAGGGGACAAATTAGTCTCCCATGAGTTCCTGCCAGCCTGAAAAAGTGACCCAGCACTATCTTCAGCTTGGAGGACAAACTCTAGCTCAACACCTGCCTACAAGCCTGCTGAATGGACAATAAAGAAGCAGTAACACACTGATGAGTCCTCAGTTTTTCTTACTATGCTCTGCTCTCCTGTCTGCATGCAGCTTTGTTCATGTAGCAAATACTTATTGTCTCTAAGTGTTGCTCCCTTCTACTCCTAGTCTGAGGTGTGCAAGTGTTGACAAGAAGCTAGCCAAGACTAATAAGTACTATATGTAAATACATTTCAATAGTTTTAAGTAAACTAATAGAAATACGAAGATAAGAGGGAATTTTAGAGTTGACAGAGAGAGAGAGCCTAGCATAGATGGTTTAGTGGTAGATGTTATAATAGCTGGTTTATGGGATCCTTGCTTCTGTCCCTTGCATTTCATTTTACACAGACCAAATTACTACTTCTATTCAGCTTAAAAGCTCTTCACTTAACCCATGTATACTTATCTTTGATGTGCTCCCCCACTGCACTGTTACTCCATTAGAGTACCAATTATCTTAGATTAGGGGTTGCATGTGTAGCGGGGTCCTCAATTTAGTGGGATACACTTGGGGGTAGTGTGACCCAAGTGTGTAATTGTGTTAGGGTTCAGACCCCTTTTTGTTATTCGTGGAGGATTGGGTGGTGTAATATTCTCCTTGACCAGTGGGTGTCAGTGTACCTACTGGCTCAGGGTAGAATCACTACTGGAGTGCTACCCTTCTTTGTCCCTTCCTGGAGATGGTACGGCCGGGGCGGGGAACCCGCCGTGGTGTCGACGGGAGGAGATAAAAGGGGGAGACGCCCTCGCCACGAGGTCTTCGGGGGATCATCTCTTCACGCACCCAGGCACCTTCAGCCTGGGTGCGGGCGGTTCAAGGTTCCGGCCTAGGCGCCCTAGGCCTGGCCGGAATGAAGATGGGGTCCATCCCAGGCACCTTCAGCCTGGGGTGAGGTACTATTGAGGAGGCCTGGGACCCGGTGACTCCGACTGGGTCCCGCGAGGGTGAAGTTGCTCCAGGGCGCCCCTTGTGAGGGGGCCCGCATCTGAGGTGAGGAGGCTGGGGAGGTCACTCGTTTGAAGACCCGGTGTAGTGTCAACCCGGTGACGGATGGGCCTTCGGTAACTCCCTTGGAGGACATCTTCCCCTGATAGGGGCCGCAACGCAACGGAGGTATTCATGTCAAGACTCCTACAACCCTTGGTCATAGCATAGGGGGTGTAGGGACCCATATCAGTATAGTGCCTCGACCTGCTCATCCCACCGTATCATGCCATCGCATTGCCTGTATGTGGAGATACGAAATAAACCAACAGTTGGACTGTGATTGGTGTATGGACTCTGTTAATGGGAGCAAAGGGTGGTTCGGTGGTTTCTGCACGACAGACTCGGCACATGCTCAGGACACACCGGCCCGAGGAAACATTAGGTATTGGCCTTCACCTTGCCCGCCGTTGTGGGGAGGACATGGGCCGTAGCGCACCTCACCCTGTCGCGTGACATACCCCTAGCTAAAGAGGACGGGGTGAGGGGGTGGCTACACGTGGGGGCTCGTCGTCCGGGATAGTGTGTGTCTTGGCGATGGAACTGAGAACGTCTGTGTTTGAACTTTGCTGCCCGGAGGAGTTCTGAACAGGTCCGCCATGTGATTGGCCAAAGTGCATCCCTGCTCGGAGTTGTGGACATGACCCTAAGTCGGGAAAGGCCCACGCAGAGGAGCGTAAAAAGGGAAAGGTCCAGCCGTGTGAAATACTACATGTGGGGACTGTTAATGCACTGCGCCACGAGGCACCCCATGACTGTACAATTCGTGGGCGGAGGCTGGCGGAAGCCCGCGAAAACGTACAAGTTGTGGGAGGAGTCTGGCCACGTGTGGAGATACACGTGGAGACTCCGGCGCGTGGTCAGCGCGTGATGGAACAGCAAGTGGTCGGGATGGCCTCAAGCTCCTCGTGGATACCGGTACCTTACCCCACGAAGATGACTGCATTTGCTGCTCCCCTGACAGACACGGGGATAAGACTTAGGCCCCGAGGACAGTTGGCTCTGTATTCATGCAGAGACACGGAGGCTCTCGGTGTGATCTGTCCCGGATGCTCGGGACTGGTGGTCCAACTAAAGCCATTCGGGCGATGTGAGGCATGCAAGGAGTTCCTTTTTGAGGTTGAACCATACACGGAAAGGCCCCGGGCCCTACGCCTCAACTGCATCACAGGAACCGCCACTCCGGAGGGAGAGATCCAGGCCTCTGCGGAGGTCCCCGTACGCGCTGACCAGGGCGAAGTGACTGCCCAACCAGAGATTGAGAGAGAAAAATCCGAAGACACTGCTTCGGTCACCACAGACTCCCTGCTGCCACCCCCGAAGAGGAAGATAGGTCTGGTGCAGGCCTCCTGTGGTCGTGGTCGAGCTTCACCCCGCCGCTTGCCTGGCCTGGATGGCGCCGGTAGAGAAGAGAGTCCCGGACATCCCAGTTCTTCAGTAGGTCCAGGTGAGCTAGGGGCTGGGACTGTGGTGTTGGTTGGAGGTGTCGGGAGTTCACAGCCAGTGGAGCCCGAAAGGGAGGGTAGCCTTCCGTCTACTAGAGACTACCTTCCCGCCGAGATGTATGACACCTCCGACCTAGAGTCGTTGTCAGACTGTGGGGATGACGGGGAAATAGACGAGCTGTTTCACCGGAAGGGCTGGGACAGACGCCCGCTACCTGTGCTGAGTAAACCACAGGATTCCCCTATGTCCATAGAAGACAGTACGCTCCGGGCGCAGGCTCCGGAGTTCCCGAGGAAATCTAACCCTCTGACCAACTTTCCTCATTCAACTACATCACCCGCTCTGATGGTGGGGACGCAGCGTGCTTCGTTGCGGGCACCAAAGACAAAGCAACCCGAGATGGTGAAGGTACCTCGGCACCCGGAGGCCATTGTACAGCCAGGAGAAGGTGAGCGAGATGTGATGCCGCCCTTAGCCAGATTGCAGAGACTTTTCTCCCAGAGAGTCGCCCGTGAATATGGGTGGGAGTACCCCTACTTGCCTCGGGACTTATTGTATGAAGTTGAGGTCCTGCGATCAAGGTGGTATGACGAGTTTGTATGGGAAAAGCTTAAAGTACCACATGCCAGGCGATACCTGTCATGTTCGCCGCCTGTGTCTAAAAAGTTCAAGGACTGCAGAGCTGATTGGAGACTTGGGCGCCATATTCATGCTGATAAGGTGCTCATCTGTAGGAAAGAAGGAGAGGATGTCGAGTATTCAGTGGAAGTGTTTGACGGGCACCTGAAGCCTCTGTTTCTGCCGGATCCAAGGTTCTACTTATAGGAGGAGTGAGCTCCTATCTTGTTGCTGTTGAAACTTTCTGGATGAGACATTCCCAGACGCCTAGAACTGTGCCTACTTTTGTTTTGATTTGGGCTTTTCTTTTACTCACTGGAGACTTGGGAGCTGTTGTGTTTTTTTTCTCCCTTTTCTTCATGTGCCAAAGGCAGAGACTTTTGGGGTAGAGTCAGAGTAGGAAAGCAGGAAGAATGAAGATCTCACCAAGTGTCATTACCGCAGCTCTGTCACCAGGTGGCAGTGTTGTGCAACGGTTGTTCGAAATGCTACACATGCATTACTTACTTATTGGAGTGAGCGGGTCTCTCGGCTGACGGACCCACTCATGCCAAGTTAACACAGAGTGTTAGGATGTGTTTTCTTTTTGTTGTTTCCCTTCTGCAGGAGATTCATCGGTCAAGACTACTGAGAGTGGGGTGGTTCTTAGACAGCGATGGGAGGGATTGTACATGTGTACAGAATAGATGTCTTATACAAATGTTTATCGTTTTATATTTCCCCTTTCCCTTTTGAGCAGGTCTTGGCACATTTAGTATCTAAAAATTTGAGGGATAGCCTCTGGGGCCAACTTCATGTCACCACTCTTTGGGAGACATGGGTGTGCACCTGACGCTGGGGACCAGCGTCAAATCACAGGGGGGAGTGTGTAGCGGGGTCCTCAATTTAGTGGGATACACTTGGGGGTAGTGTGACCCAAGTGTGTAATTGTGTTAGGGTTCAGACCCCTTTTTGTTATTCGTGGAGGATTGGGTGGTGTAATATTCTCCTTGACCAGTGGGTGTCAGTGTACCTACTGGCTCAGGGTAGAATCACTACCGGAGTGCTACCCTTCTTTGTCCCTTCCTGGAGATGGTACGGCCGGGGCGGGGAACCCGCCGTGGTGTCAACGGGAGGAGATAAAAGGGGGAGACGCCCTCGCCACGAGGTCTTCGGGGGATCATCTCTTCACGCACCCAGGCACCTTCAGCCTGGGTGCGGGCGGTTCAAGGTTCCGGCCTAGGCGCCCTAGGCCTGGCCGGAATGAAGATGGGGTCCATCCCAGGCACCTTCAGCCTGGGGTGAGGTACTATTGAGGAGACCTGGGACCCGGTCACTCCGACTGGGTCCCGCGAGGGTGAAGTTGCTCCAGGGCGCCCCTTGTGAGGGGGCCCGCATCTGAGGTGAGGAGGCTGGGGAGGTCACTCGTTTGAAGACCCGGTGTAGTGTCAACCCAGTGACGGATGGGCCTTCGGTAACTCCCTTGGAGGACATCTTCCCCTGATAGGGGCCGCAACGCAACGGAGGTATTCATGTCAAGACTCCTACAACCCTTGGTCATAGCATAGGGGGTGTAGGGACCCATATCAGTATAGTGCCTCGACCTGCTCATCCCACCGTATCATGCCATCGCATTGCCTGTATGTGGAGATACGAAATAAACCAACAGTTGGACTGTGATCGGTGTATGGACTCTGTTAATAGGAGCAAAGGGTGGTTCGGTGGTTTCTGCACGACAGACTCGGTACATGCTCAGGACACACCGGCCCGAGGAAACATTAGGTATTGGCCTTCACCTTGCCCGCCGTTGTGGGGAGGACATGGGCCGTAGCGCACCTCACCCTGTCGCGTGACATACCCCTAGCTAAAGAGGACGGGGTGAGGGGGTGGCTACACATGTGACCTACAATAAGCAGTATGCGAACACTATCACATGAGCAGAAGGTTGTCATTAACCCTGTCTAAGCTCTGAAACCATATGAGCTTACACAGGATTTAATTTCCATCTCTGGTGAAGAAACAAATTGAAAGGGAAGTGCTATGAAGGGGTAATTGGGTCAAAGGGGTGGTCTTTTAAGACACTGTGTCACTATAACTTAACAACTTGCCGAGCGGCTCACACCGATATACGTCGGCAGAATGTTATGCGTGCGCAAAACGACGTACCAATACGTCACTCGTCATCAGCGGCTAGTGGGCAAGTGCACGCCGCCGGCGGTCTGCGCGCCGTGGGAGTGTGCCCGCGGGTCCTGCGGGATCAATGTCCGCCAGTGGCCCGCGATCGTAGCATGAAGAGGCAGAATGGGAAGATGCCTATGTGAACGAGGCATTTCCCTGTTATGCCTAGCAACAAGACAGGGATCTACTGCTCCCAGTGATCAGGAGCAGTGATCTCTGTCATGTTCTAGTGAGCCTATCCCCCCTACAGTTAGAACACACTGAGGGAACACACTTAGCCCCTTGATCGCCCCCTAGTGTTTAACCCCTTCCCTGCCAGTGACATTTACACAGTAATCAGTGCATTTTTATAGCACTGATCACTGTATAAATGTCAATGGTCCAAAATAGTGTCAAAACTGTCCGATCTGGCCGTCGCAGATCACTGCCATTACTAATAAAAAAATAATAATAATAAAAATGCCATAAATCTATCCCCTTTTGCGCAAACCAATCAATATACGCTTATTGCGTTTTTTTTTTTGTTTTTTTTTACCAAAAATATGTAGAAGAATACATATTGGTCTAAACTGAGGAAGAAATTTGTTTTTTATATATATTTTTTGGGGATATTTATTATAGCAAAAAGTAAAAAATATTGCTTTTTTTTCAAAATTGTCGCTATTTTCTTGTTTATAGTGCAAAAAATAAAAACCGCAGAGGTGATCGAATACCACCAAAAGAAAGCTCTATTTGTGGGAAAAAAAGGACATCAATTTTGTTTGGGTACCAGGTCTCACGACTGCGCTATTGTCAGTTAAAGCGACGCAGTGCTGTATCGCAAAAATGGGCTTGGTCAGGAAGGGGATAAATCCTTCCGTGGTTAAAGACTTACCATCTCCTCTGGTGATGTGATGTCCACCAGCTCCCTGGTTGGCACTGACAAGTTCTCACAGTCTTCTTCCAGCTTTGGCACCTTTAAATGTCTTAATTGACTAGCCTTGGATGATGTAGATCCCATGCAACTGATCAGTAATTATGCTATATTTAATTCTGGCATCAAGGCATGTTGGGAATGTACATTGGCCTCTCATGGTCAGCTCAATGTACATTTAGGAGGAGACGAACATCCAGGCAAACAAGGAGTTTTTACTGTAAATGAGATATGCAAGGTCTTTTTCGTAATAAAAGCCTTCCTGTCCGGAATTATTCACATTTACACAATGTGTAATACACAAAAACTTTCAGTACAGAAAGAATCAAATGTCCACCACCCCTGGTGTCCTCATTCATATGTTTATCACTAAGGTATAAACGCTAGTTTGTCCTCTTATATATTCTTGTTTCTTTAATACTGTAATTTTAGCATAAAACAGAATGTTTGTTTAGGAATGTGGCATTGAAACTTTAGTCTGTATCCCCATAAGCTGCTGTGCTGTTATTTCCAATATCCAGACAGAGAAAGAGAGATATATAAAAGCAGCCCATCAGGGATTGTTATCAGTTCTGCTGATCTGGAATCTGTTGGCAGGTAGAAACTTACATTATTCTTCTCTTTAGCATTGGTTGATGGTTATCTGGTTCATTTGGCAGAGCCCAAGCTTTTGCTGTCACTTACTGATCTATGTAATTTGTTGCAAATGATTCAAAGCATTGTTTTAATTAAGACATGGAGGGCCTATTTATCAAAGTCTTCTGGTTGCCAGATGAATTCAGTAATTATCACTTGATTTATAAAAGAACACAAAAACTCCATTGAGTACAATTCTCTGTAATGCAATTGCAAAAATTTATGGTTGTTTACACAACATTTGTAGTCATTGGGAAGTAGGTATTACCATTAACTCTGCAGAACTGTCATATGGGTTTATTGATGATCTTACAAATTGCCATTGAGGTCTCTTATGATGTTGATGTAAATATTGTAATGGCGCTTATCCTTATAATATAGTGGTTCTCAAGGGCGGGCACCACTTCATACCCTTTCTTACCCTGAATGGCAGACTTGGGAGTAAGTCACACATGTGCAAGTCACAAGTAGTGATGAGCCGAACACCCCCGGGTTCGGTTCGCACCAGAACCCGCGAACGGACCGAAAGTTCGAACGAACATTAGAACCCTATTAAATACAATGGATGCGAAAGTTCGAATTCTAAAGTGCTAATTATAACAACTATTATGCATGTTATTGTCCTAAAAAGGGTTTGGGAACCCGGGTTCTGCACCAGGGGACATGTATCAATGCAAAAAGAAGTTTTAAAAACGGTCGTTTTTCGGGAGCAGTCATTTTAATGATGCATAAAGTGAAAAAAAAAAAGTCAAATATTCCTTTAAATATCGTACCTGGGGGGTGTCTAAAGTATGCCTGTGAAGTGCCACGTGTTTACCGTGTTTAGAACTGTCCCTGCACAAAATGACACTTCTAAAGGAAAAAAAAGCCATTTAAAACTGCTTGCGGCTTTAATGTAATGTCTGGTCCCGGTAATATGGATGAAATTCTTTAAGAAAAATGGCATAGCTACCCCATGCCCCCCCCCTACCCCAGCCCATTACCAGCCCCTTTGGGTCTTGTATGGATATTAAGGGGAACCCCGCACATAAAATAAAAAAGGCCCTATATACTCTGAACAGCCCTATACAGGCGGTGCATACAAGACAGGGACTGTAGGTTTGTTCTTATGTAGAGTCTGTTTGTAATTTTGAACAGGTACATTGTTGAAGTGTAGCTCCAGACCAAAAATCTATTTTTAAACTTTTTGGAAAACATAGGTAAGGGTTATCACCCCTGTAACATTTGTTTTGCTGTCTGTGCCCCTGTTCAGAACATTTCACCTCACTTTCCGTCCCAATGACAACTCTTTTTGAAATGTGGTCTTTTTCTTGAAACAAGGATTGCTGATAAAGCATCAGTACAGAGGAGACACCTTTCTCCCATATTTATTCTTACAGGAGAGAATTTTCCTTCCTAGTGGTAGATTTCCTCTCACTTCCTGTTGTCTTCTTGCGTTTGCAAGTAGGAGTCGTTTGTAAGTTGGATGTTTGAAAGTAGGGACCTGCCGTATATACTCTGCAGAAATAGGCCCCTTAGTTGTTGGTGTTGGCACAACACTGTAAGCACTCACAGTTACTCTTGGTTGGTGCTGGAACGCCCTGCTGTCAACTATTATATCAGGAATTTTAATTACATATAATTGTTGAACAGTGGTAGTAAAAATTGGGCCTTTGATGGTGGTGCTGGTGCCACAACACTGTAAGCCCTGACAGTTACTCTTGGTGGGTGCAGCAATGGGCCCTGCTGTGAATTATTAGATCAAGAATTGTAATTACATGCCCCTGTTGAACAGGGGCTGAAAAATTGGGCCTTAGGCACTGGTGGCACAACACTGCAACCCCTCACAGATACTGTACTTGGAGCACAGCAATGAGCCCTGTTGCAAAGTATTGCTTCAAAAATTGTAATGACACGCCCCTGTTAAACAGGGGCTGAAAAATTGGGCCTTAGGCACTGGTGGCACAACACTGCAACTCCTCACAGATACTGTACTTGGAGCACAGCAATGAGCCCTGTTGCAAAGTATTGCTTCAAAAATTGTAATGACACGCCCCTGTTAAACAGGGGCTGAAAAATTGGGCCTTAGGCACTGGTGGCACAACACTGCAACTCCTCACAGATACTGTACTTGGAGCACAGCAATGAGCCCTGTTGCAAAGTATTGCTTCAAAAATTGTAATTACACGCCCCTGTTAAACAGGGGCTGAAAAATTGGGCGTTAGGCACTGGTGGCGGCACCCATAAACAAAAATGATCTTACAAGCTATCATCATCAATCGTATCATTGAGGACTCGGAGGAGGAGGATAGCCAGTCAACATAACAGCACAGGCACTCAGCATCAGCATCAGTCTTGAAGGGATGTGACATGTTAAAATCAATTAGTCTGTTATATCAGCATCAGGTGTGTGGTAGCTGGTGGTGATCCAAGACTGGTTCATCTTGATGAAAGTCAGTCGATCAACCAAGTCGGTGGACAGGCGCACCCTGTGATCCGTGACAAATCCTCCAGCAGCACTGAATGTGCGTTCCGAAAGAACGCTGGATGCAGGACAGGCCAGTAGCTCAATTGCATACTGTGCAAGCTCTGGCCAGTGATCCATCCTCAAGACCCAGTAAGCCAGAGGATTTTCGGTGGGGAAGGTGTCCAAGTCTGACCTTGCCCCTAGATATTCCTGCACCATGTTTATCAGACGCTGGCGATGGTTGCTGGAACCGATCATACTTTGGGGCTGCGGACTAAAGAATTGTCTGAACGCATCGGTCAGACGGCCACCTTCCCCACCGCTCCTTCTTTGACTGGCCGAAGCCTCAGCAACTCGTTGTCCAGGACCAGGAGTTTGCAACCTCCCAGTCTCTGGGAACGCGTTGCACAGACCTTTCTGCAAGGCCTCCCGGAGTTGTCTCATCCTCTGCTCCCTCTGCGACGGTAACATAAGGTCCGCAACCTTACCCTTGTACCGTGGATCAAGGAGAGTGGCCAGCCAGTAATGGTCCCTCTCCTTGATCCGAAGAATACGAGGATCCTTCCGCAGACTTTGCAGGATCAGGGAGGCCATGCAGCGTAGGTTTGCTGAGGCATTCGCTCCGGAGTCCTCTGGGTCACTAAGGACGACATGATCCGCAGCCACCTCCTCCCAGCCACGTACAAGTCCACTGGTTTCTTGGGACTGTAAATCATCCCTAAAAGACTGCTGCTGATGATGCTGAGTGCCAGCCTCCACCTCCATGCTGACACAATCCTCCTCCTCCTCCTCCTCCTCCTCTTCCTGTGCGATGGGTGGGACAGAAGGAACACTGTCTGGGTAAAGGGGGCCTTGAGAGGCAAGGAAGTCCTCCTCTTCCTGCCTCTGTTCTGCCTCAAGTGCCCTGTCCATTATTCCACGCAGCGTGTGCTCCAACAGGTGGACAAGAGGTACAGTGTCACTGATGCATGCACTGTCACTGCTCACCATCCTCGTGGCCTCCTCAAATGGTGCCAGGACAGTGCATGCATCCCTGATCATGCCCCACTGGCGTGGAGAAAAAAAACCAAGCTCCCCTGACCCTGTCCTGGTGCCGTAGTCGCACAGGTACTCATTGATGGCCCTCTGCTGCGTGTGCAGCCGCTGCAGCATGGCCAACGTTGAGTTCCACCTGGTGGGCATGTCACATATAAGGCGGTTCTTGGGCAGGTTCAACTCCTTTTGCAGCTCAGCCAGGCGAGCACTGGCATTATAAGATCTGCGGAAATGCACACAGACTTTCCTGGCCTGCCTCAGGACATCCTGTAAGCCCGGGTACCTGCCCAAGAAGCGCTGCACCACCAGGTTAAGGACGTGAGCCACACAGGGCACATGGGTCAGTTGTCCCTGTCGGAGGGCGGAGAGGAGGTTGGTGCCATTGTCGCAAACCACCATTCCTGGCTTAAGCTGGCGTGGCGTCAACCACCTCTCGGCCTGGCCCTGCAGAGCAGACAGGACCTCTGCCCCAGTGTGGCTTCTGTCCCCCAAACACACCAGCGCAAGCACGGCATGGCATCTTTTTGCCTGCGTACTTGCGTAGCCCCGTGAACGGCTACGGAGCACCGCTGGTTCATAGGACAAACCACAGGAAGAGGCCATGGAGGAAGAAGAAGAGGAGGGGGTGGAGGAGAGAGGTGTGTCACAACCAGTAGTAGCATTTTGGAGGCGTGGCGGTGGGACAACCTCCAACACTACTGCACCTTGTCCTGAATCCTTCCCAGCTGCCAAAAGAGTGACCCAATGGGCCGTGAAAGAAAGGTAACGTCCCTGTCCATGCCTGCTGGACCATGAGTCAGCGGTAATATGCACCTTACCGCTGACCGCCCTGTCCAGCGAGGCCAAGACATTGCCTTCCACATGCCGGTAGAGAGCCGGAATAGCCTTCCGTGAGAAAAAGTGGCGTTTGGGAACCTGCCACTGAGGAACCGCACATTGCACAAACTCACGGAAGGGGGCCGAGTCTACCAACTGAAAAGGCAGCAGTTGAAGCGCTAGCAATTTAGCCAAGCTAGCATTCAACCGCTGGGCATGTGGATGGCTGGGAGTGAACTTCTTTCGACGGTCCAGCAGCTGGGGCAGGGAAATTTGCCTGCTAGAATCGGACGTCGGTGTACTGCTAGCAGAGTGGGCGCAAGTACTTGGCTGTGACACACCTAATTCTACACCTTCATTCCTCTCAGTGCATGTTTCAGAGAGGACTGAAGTTATAGTGGGGTTGGAGATCCCAGCTGATGCGGTGCAAGGAGAGGTCCGCTTTGTTCTTTGGTGTGGGTCTTTGAGGTAGGCTTGCCAACGAGCTGCATGGCAGGTCAACATATGTCTGGTCAGGCATGTGGTACCCAAGCGGCTGATGTTTTGGCCACGCGATATACGCTTGAGACATATGTTGCAAACAGCAGCTGTGCGATCTGATGCACTAGCCTCAAAAAAGGCCCACACCAAAGAACTTTTTGAATGACGGGCAGAGGCAGCGCCCTGCACAGGCGGAGCTCTGCGGTGTGATTCCGTCGGTGTACTGCCCTTACGCTGGCCACCAAAGGGCATCCTGCCTCGTTGGAGATGTGCCTCCTCCTCATCCTCCTCCTCCTCCTCTCTCCTATTAGGCACCCACGTGGAGTCAGTGACCTCATCATCCCCTCCCTCCTCATCACTGGAGCCAATCTGGCAGTATGCTGCAGCTGCTGGAACATGACTGCCAGATTGGTGTCCTTCTTGAGCATCCCCTCTGTCTGCTCTCACGCTACTGCCTTCCTCTAGCTGGGTTTCATCATCAGACCCTTCGAAACGCTGGGCATCCTCCTGGAGCATGTACCCAACACTGTGCTGAAACAGTTCGGGGGACTCCTCAGGAGGAGGACATGGTGGGTCTAGGGAAGGAGTGACTGATGATTTGTCTGACATTGATACCAGGGAAGACGACGCTTTGGCAGCTGCTTTTCCAGTACCCTGAGCCTGGGTGAGAGAGGATGAGGAGGAGGAGGAGGGCTTGGTCATCCACTCTACCAAGTCTTCGGCATGATGTGGCTCAACATGTCCAGCTGCCGAAAAGAAGGACAAGCGTGTCCCATGGCCATGTGCTGATGACAATGCACCGCGTCCACGACCAGCACTGTTGCCCCCAGACACAGAGCCTGCTTGCCCTCTTTTATTGCCTCCTGACTGTCAGCCTCTCCTTGTTTGCCTTCCAGACATTCTAATAGATGGCCTGCAGGGAGATGGGAAAAAAGCAATAAGGGCTACCTTCAGGTGTCCTTCTCTGTCCCTTGAAACAAGGACTTTCACAGTGAAAGAAACTGACACTCTCCCTACCTACAGTTTTCTGTCCCTAGAAAAAATATTTTTTTTAAGCACAATATAGCACAAGGACAATTCACTCACTGTCCTTACAGGTCCCTGGAAACAAGGACTTGCAGAGTGAAAGAAAAAAAACACTCTCCCTACCTACAGTTTTCTGTCCCTAGAAAAAATGTTTTTTTTAAGCACAATATAGCACAAGGAGAATTCACTCACTGTCCTTCCAGGTCCCTGGAAACAAGGACTTGCAGAGTGAAAGAAAAAAAACACTCTCCCTACCTACAGTTTTCTGTCCCTAGAAAAAATGTTTTTTTTAATCACAATATAGCACAAGGACAATTCACTCACTGTCCTTCCAGGTCCCTGGAAACAAGGACTTGCAGAGTGAAATAAACTGACACTCTCCCTACCTACAGTTTTCTGTCCCTAGAATAAATGTTTTTTTTAAGCACACTATAGCACAAGGACAATTCACTCACTGTCCTTACAGGTCCCTGGAAACAAGGACTTGCAGAGTGAAAGAAAAAAAACACTCTCCCTACCTACAGTTTTCTGTCCCTAGAAAAAATGTTTTTTTAATCACAATATAGCACAAGGACAATTCACTCACTGTCCTTACAGGTCCCTGGAAACAAGGACTTGCAGAGTGAAAGAAAAAAAACACTCTCCCTACCTACAGTTTTCTGTCCCTAGAAAAAATGTTTTTTTTAATCACAATATAGCACAAGGACAATTCACTCACTGTCCTTCCAGGTCCCTGGAAACAAGGACTTGCAGAGTGAAAGAAAAAAAACACTCTCCCTACCTACAGTTTTCTGTCCCTAGAAAAAATGTTTTTTTTAATCACAATATAGCACAAGGACAATTCACTCACTGTCCTTACAGGTCCCTGGAAACAAGGACTTGCAGAGTGAAAGAAACTGACACTCTCCCTACCTACAGTTTTCTGTCCCTAGAAAAAATGTTGTTTTTAATCACAATATAGCACAAGGACAATTCACTCACTGTCCTTACAGGTCCCTGGAAACAAGGACTTGCAGAGTGAAAGAAACTGACACTCTCCCTACCTACAGTTTTCTGTCCCTAGAAAAAATGTTTTTTTTAATCACAATATAGCACAAGGACAATTCACTCACTGTCCTTCCAGGTCCCTGGAAACAAGGACTTGCAGAGTGAAAGAAACTGACACTGTCCCTACCTACAGTTTTCTGTCCCTAGAATAAATGTTTTTTTTAAGCACACTATAGCACAAGCACAAAACACACTGACACTCTCCCTACCTATCCTTCTCTTTCCCTAAACTAAAGGAATCCAGGTTAAGCAAGAAAGAAATAACAGTCACTGTCCCTGCCTATGCTGCTCTATCCCTGCTCCGGAACACACTACACTAGGCCGCCGTGCTGGCGGCCTTTTATAGTGTGGGGCGTGTACTAAACACCCTCAGCAATAATTGGCCACAGGCATCCTGCCTGTGGCCAATCATTGCTCTCCTCGCTGCCGGCGCTGTGATTGGCCAAGCATGCGGGGTCACAGTGCATGCTTGGCCAATCACAGCGCCTGGATGACACTGCGATGGCGTAGTGCATTGTGGGCCGTTCGCGTCACTCGAATTTGGCGCGAACGGCCCAAATCGTTCGATCTTCGTCGAACGATCGAACAGCCGATGTTCGAGTCGAACGTATGTTCGACTCGAACACGAAGCTCATCCCTAGTCACAAGCAAGTCTCAAGTCTTAACCTTCAAGTCTCAAGCAAGTCCCAAGTTACTGTGATGAAAAGCAAGCAAGTCAAGTCGAGTCCCTGCTAGAAGTCAAGCAAGTCAAGTCATTTATTTTGGTCAAGTCACAAATCAAGTCAAAATACTGATCTACACCATACTGTATAAAAATAATAGGAGGGATAACAATAAATAATATTGGTTATGTGCCCATGCCTCACTGTGCCCATGCCTCACTGTGCCCATGCCTCACTGTGCCCATGTTTCACTGTGCCCATGCTTCACTGGGTCCATGCTTCACTGTGTCCATGCTTCACTGTGTCCATGCTTCACTGTGCCCGTCAGCCGTGTACCTGATCGGCGGCATCCCGGCGGCCATTCCAGTATTCAAAAGCCGCGCCTCCTCCTCATCTGTGATAGGCAGAACACTCAATTTCCCAGCATTCAGTGTTCCACCTATCATGGACACCTGCTCATCCTCATAACACAGACGAGGATAAGAGGATATCCGTGATAGGCTGAACACTGCCTGCTGTGAAATTGAGTGTTCCGCCTATCACAGACGAGGAGGCGCGGCTTTTGAACACTGCAATGGCCACCGTCTGTCTGCATGACACGCTGATCAGGTAGGCAGACGGCGGCTTGCGGTTAGTGTTAGTGGTGCCAAGTCATTGCAAGTCATATAGCCCAAGTCAAAGTCAAGTCGCAAGTCATTAGTGACAAGTCAAAGTCAAGTCGAGTCATTTATTGAATTCTGTCAAGCAAGTCGCAAGTCCCCAAGCAGGTGACTTAAGTCTGACTTAAGTCAAGTCATGTGACTCAAGTCCCCCACCTCTGCTGAATGGCATTCAAAAGGTTTCGGTATCTAAAAACAGGAACAGATGGAGCATAGAGAGTATATCCCTGGTTCACAACAGAGGGGGACTGAGCTTGGGAAACGAGAGGCATTTATCCTTGGTCAGTATTTAGCTGTAGAAACAAAATTGATGAGGACAGCCGCACTCCAATCCAACGTAGTTTTATTAAAAGGAAACAGGCACTACAAATAATAGCATGAACCCAGGACAGCTGACGCGTTTCACACTCTATTCAGTTTTTACTCATAGCTATGAGTAAACACTGAATAGAGTGTAAAACGCGTCAGTTGTCCTAGGTTCATGCTGTTATTTGTAGTGCTTGTTTCCTTTTAATAAAACTACATTGGATTGGAGTGCGGCTGTCCTCATCAATTTTGTTTCTACTGCCATGTGCATTGCCGGCACCCTCGGTCTCTGAGAGTAAGACCTCACCAAGC
The DNA here is from genome assembly GCA_029206835.1 of Rana muscosa. NCBI lineage: Eukaryota > Metazoa > Chordata > Amphibia > Anura > Ranidae > Rana > Rana muscosa. The sequence goes on from CM055117.1 coordinate 198,000,712, forward strand.
TATACCTGCCTAGAGCGGCAATTTTTGTTTATCAGTATTTAGCTGTTGCAGATAATTGGCTCTTCATACTTCCATCAGAGCGGTAACTACAGTGAATGACACATGCTGGGTATTATATAGTTACCTGCTCCCTGTTCAGACCTGCAATCACTGCAAAGGGAAATTTTCCAGCACTCATTTTGTCTGGCTCTGACATGTCATGTGATGGAACACCGAGAGCTGCAAAGAAAACTGATACTGGAAAGGTGTACATCTAATCAGTGGCGGTGCGTCCATAGTGAGCGCAGGAACGCTGACCCCTCTCTCCTGCACCCGTCACTCAACAATACATAGATTCATGCATTGCATGAATCTATGTATTTGAAGAAAGAAAGAAAGGTCTTCTGGACGCAGCACTCCGGTTAAAAAGCCTTTATTCCAAAAAAAGGTTCAGGAAACCAAAAACACTCTGCACAACACAACAAACTGGTCACGTCTGGCTGACGCGTTTCACACTATTAAAAGTGCTTACTCATAGCTAGTTATTACACAAATGCTACCCAAGATATACCCTAAACAGGGAAAGTCATGTGATCCAACCCCAAGGTGAAAATAATTGATTAATTGAAAATTAATTAAACATGAAGTGATTCAAGTGAAATGGGTGTGGTTCAATGACCACAATGAAAAAAGAGGATAGAAGTGCCTCACCATATAACGATCTATGCAGATATATAAAGAAATATATTTTTTCAAAAATGTATAATATATAAAAAAAATTATAATATATATAAAAGATAAGTGATATGGTGTGGAGTGGAAACGAAAAAATAACAATAAAAATAATTGTGAAAATAAAATAAAATAAATGATAAATAGGGATGAAATTACTACCAATTATAAAAGTGGTGTAATATAAATGTGCATCCAAAACATGTGTGACCATTAGGGATGAGCTTCGTGTTCGAGTCGAACATACGTTCGACTCGAACATCGGCTGTTCGATCGTTCGACGAAGATCGAACGATTTGGGCCGTTCGCGCCAAATTCGAGTGACGCGAACGGCCCACAATGCACTACGCCATCGCAGTGTCATCCAGGCGCTGTGATTGGCCAAGCATGCACTGTGACCCTGCATGCTTGGCCAATCACAGCGCCGGCAGCGAGGAGAGCAATGATTGGCCACAGGCAGGATGCCTGTGGCCAATTATTGCTGAGGGTGTTTAGTACACGCCCCACACTATAAAAGGCCGCCAGCACGGCGGCCTAGTGTAGTGTGTTCCGGAGCAGGGATAGAGCAGCATAGGCAGGGACAGTGACTTTTATTTCTTTCTTGCTTAACCTGGATTCCTTTAGTTTAGGGAAAGAGAAGGATAGGTAGGGAGAGTGTCAGTGTGTTTTGTGCTTGTGCTATATTGTGCTTAAAAAAAACATTTTTTCTAGGGACAGAAAACTGTAGGTAGGGAGAGTGTGTCAGTTTCTTTCACTGTCAAAGTCCTTGTTTCCAGGGACCTGGAAGGACAGTGAGTGAATTCTCCTTGTGCTAAATTGTGCTTAAAAAAAACATTTTTTCTAGGGACAGAAAACTGTAGGTAGGGAGAGTGTGTCAGTTTCTTTCACTGTCAAAGTCCTTGTTTCCAGGGACCTGGAAGGACAGTGAGTGAATTCTCCTTGTGCTAAATTGTGCTTAAAAAAAACATTTTTTCTAGGGACAGAAAACTGTAGGTAGGGAGAGTGTGTCAGTTTCTTTCACTGTCAAAGTCCTTGTTTCCAGGGACCTGGAAGGACAGTGAGTGAATTCTCCTTGTGCTAAATTGTGCTTAAAAAAAACATTTTTTCTAGGGACAGAAAACTGTAGGTAGGGAGAGTGTGTCAGTTTCTTTCACTGTCAAAGTCCTTGTTTCCAGGGACCTGGAAGGACAGTGAGTGAATTCTCCTTGTGCTAAATTGTGCTTAAAAAAAACATTTTTTCTAGGGACAGAAAACTGTAGGTAGGGAGAGTGTGTCAGTTTCTTTCACTGTCAAAGTCCTTGTTTCCAGGGACCTGGAAGGACAGTGAGTGAATTCTCCTTGTGCTAAATTGTGCTTAAAAAAATCATTTTTTCTAGGGACAGAAAACTGTAGGTAGGGAGAGTGTGTCAGTTTCTTTCACTGTCAAAGTCCTTGTTTCCAGGGACCTGGAAGGACAGTGAGTGAATTCTCCTTGTGCTAAATTGTGCTTAAAAAAAACATTTTTTCTAGGGACAGAAAACTGTAGGTAGGGAGAGTGTGTCAGTTTCTTTCACTGTCAAAGTCCTTGTTTCCAGGGACCTGGAAGGACAGTGAGTGAATTCTCCTTGTGCTAAATTGTGCTTAAAAAAAATTTTTTTCTAGGGACAGAAAACTGTAGGTAGGGAGAGTGTGTCAGTTTCTTTCACTGTCAAAGTCCTTGTTTCCAGGGACCTGGAAGGACAGTGAGTGAATTCTCCTTGTGCTAAATTGTGCTTAAAAAAAACATTTTTTCTAGGGACAGAAAACTGTAGGTAGGGAGAGTGTGTCAGTTTCTTTCACTGTCAAAGTCCTTGTTTCCAGGGACCTGGAAGGACAGTGAGTGAATTCTCCTTGTGCTAAATTGTGCTTAAAAAAAACATTTTTTCTAGGGACAGAAAACTGTAGGTAGGGAGAGTGTGTCAGTTTCTTTCACTGTCAAAGTCCTTGTTTCCGGGGACCTGGAAGGACAGTGAGTGAATTCTCCTTGTGCTAAATTGTGCTTAAAAAAAACATTTTTTCTAGGGACAGAAAACTGTAGGTAGGGAGAGTGTGTCAGTTTCTTTCACTGTCAAAGTCCTTGTTTCCAGGGACCTGGAAGGACAGTGAGTGAATTCTCCTTGTGCTAAATTGTGCTTAAAAAAAACATTTTTTCTAGGGACAGAAAACTGTAGGTAGGGAGAGTGTGTCAGTTTCTTTCACTGTCAAAGTCCTTGTTTCCAGGGACCTGGAAGGACAGTGAGTGAATTCTCCTTGTGCTAAATTGTGCTTAAAAAAAACATTTTTTCTAGGGACAGAAAACTGTAGGTAGGGAGAGTGTGTCAGTTTCTTTCACTGTCAAAGTCCTTGTTTCCAGGGACCTGGAAGGACAGTGAGTGAATTCTCCTTGTGCTAAATTGTGCTTAAAAAAAACATTTTTTCTAGGGACAGAAAACTGTAGGTAGGGAGAGTGTGTCAGTTTCTTTCACTGTCAAAGTCCTTGTTTCCAGGGACCTGGAAGGACAGTGAGTGATTTCTCCTTGTGCTAAATTGTGCTTAAAAAAAACATTTTTTCTAGGGACAGAAAACTGTAGGTAGGGAGAGTGTGTCAGTTTCTTTCACTGTCAAAGTCCTTGTTTCCAGGGACCTGGAAGGACAGTGAGTGAATTCTCCTTGTGCTAAATTGTGCTTAAAAAAAACATTTTTTCTAGGGACAGAAAACTGTAGGTAGGGAGAGTGTGTCAGTTTCTTTCACTGTCAAAGTCCTTGTTTCCAGGGACCTGGAAGGACAGTGAGTGAATTCTCCTTGTGCTAAATTGTGCTTAAAAAAAAAAATTTTTCTAGGGACAGAAAACTGTAGGTAGGGAGAGCGTGTCAGTTTCTTTCACTGTCAAAGTCCTTGTTTCCAGGGACCTGGAAGGACAGTGAGTGAATTCTCCTTGTGCTAAATTGTGCTTAAAAAAAACATTTTTTCTAGGGACAGAAAACTGTAGGTAGGGAGAGTGTGTCAGTTTCTTTCACTGTCAAAGTCCTTGTTTCCAGGGACCTGGAAGGACAGTGAGTGAATTCTCCTTGTGCTAAATTGTGCTTAAAAAAAACATTTTTTCTAGGGACAGAAAACTGTAGGTAGGGAGAGTGTGTCAGTTTCTTTCACTGTCAAAGTCCTTGTTTCCAGGGACCTGGAAGGACAGTGAGTGAATTCTCCTTGTGCTAAATTGTGCTTAAAAAAAACATTTTTTCTAGGGACAGAAAACTGTAGGTAGGGAGAGTGTGTCAGTTTCTTTCACTGTCAAAGTCCTTGTTTCCAGGGACCTGGAAGGACAGTGAGTGAATTCTCCTTGTGCTAAATTGTGCTTAAAAAAAACATTTTTTCTAGGGACAGAAAACTGTAGGTAGGGAGAGTGTGTCAGTTTCTTTCACTGTCAAAGTCCTTGTTTCCAGGGACCTGGAAGGACAGTGAGTGAATTCTCCTTGTGCTAAATTGTGCTTAAAAAAAACATTTTTTCTAGGGACAGAAAACTGTAGGTAGGGAGAGTGTGTCAGTTTCTTTCACTGTCAAAGTCCTTGTTTCCAGGGACCTGGAAGGACAGTGAGTGAATTCTCCTTGTGCTAAATTGTGCTTAAAAAAAACATTTTTTCTAGGGACAGAAAACTGTAGGTAGGGAGAGTGTGTCAGTTTCTTTCACTGTCAAAGTCCTTGTTTCCAGGGACCTGGAAGGACAGTGAGTGAATTCTCCTTGTGCTAAATTGTGCTTAAAAAAAACATTTTTTCTAGGGACAGAAAACTGTAGGTAGGGAGAGTGTGTCAGTTTCTTTCACTGTCAAAGTCCTTGTTTCCAGGGACCTGGAAGGACAGTGAGTGAATTCTCCTTGTGCTAAATTGTGCTTAAAAAAAACATTTTTTCTAGGGACAGAAAACTGTAGGTAGGGAGAGTGTGTCAGTTTCTTTCACTGTCAAAGTCCTTGTTTCCAGGGACCTGGAAGGACAGTGAGTGAATTCTCCTTGTGCTAAATTGTGCTTAAAAAAATCATTTTTTCTAGGGACAGAAAACTGTAGGTAGGGAGAGTGTGTCAGTTTCTTTCACTGTCAAAGTCCTTGTTTCCAGGGACCTGGAAGGACAGTGAGTGAATTCTCCTTGTGCTAAATTGTGCTTAAAAAAAACATTTTTTCTAGGGACAGAAAACTGTAGGTAGGGAGAGTGTGTCAGTTTCTTTCACTGTCAAAGTCCTTGTTTCCAGGGACCTGGAAGGACAGTGAGTGAATTCTCCTTGTGCTAAATTGTGCTTAAAAAAAATTTTTTTCTAGGGACAGAAAACTGTAGGTAGGGAGAGTGTGTCAGTTTCTTTCACTGTCAAAGTCCTTGTTTCCAGGGACCTGGAAGGACAGTGAGTGAATTCTCCTTGTGCTAAATTGTGCTTAAAAAAAACATTTTTTCTAGGGACAGAAAACTGTAGGTAGGGAGAGTGTGTCAGTTTCTTTCACTGTCAAAGTCCTTGTTTCCAGGGACCTGGAAGGACAGTGAGTGAATTCTCCTTGTGCTAAATTGTGCTTAAAAAAAACATTTTTTCTAGGGACAGAAAACTGTAGGTAGGGAGAGTGTGTCAGTTTCTTTCACTGTCAAAGTCCTTGTTTCCGGGGACCTGGAAGGACAGTGAGTGAATTCTCCTTGTGCTAAATTGTGCTTAAAAAAAACATTTTTTCTAGGGACAGAAAACTGTAGGTAGGGAGAGTGTGTCAGTTTCTTTCACTGTCAAAGTCCTTGTTTCCAGGGACCTGGAAGGACAGTGAGTGAATTCTCCTTGTGCTAAATTGTGCTTAAAAAAAACATTTTTTCTAGGGACAGAAAACTGTAGGTAGGGAGAGTGTGTCAGTTTCTTTCACTGTCAAAGTCCTTGTTTCCAGGGACCTGGAAGGACAGTGAGTGAATTCTCCTTGTGCTAAATTGTGCTTAAAAAAAACATTTTTTCTAGGGACAGAAAACTGTAGGTAGGGAGAGTGTGTCAGTTTCTTTCACTGTCAAAGTCCTTGTTTCCAGGGACCTGGAAGGACAGTGAGTGAATTCTCCTTGTGCTAAATTGTGCTTAAAAAAAACATTTTTTCTAGGGACAGAAAACTGTAGGTAGGGAGAGTGTGTCAGTTTCTTTCACTGTCAAAGTCCTTGTTTCCAGGGACCTGGAAGGACAGTGAGTGATTTCTCCTTGTGCTAAATTGTGCTTAAAAAAAACATTTTTTCTAGGGACAGAAAACTGTAGGTAGGGAGAGTGTGTCAGTTTCTTTCACTGTCAAAGTCCTTGTTTCCAGGGACCTGGAAGGACAGTGAGTGAATTCTCCTTGTGCTAAATTGTGCTTAAAAAAAACATTTTTTCTAGGGACAGAAAACTGTAGGTAGGGAGAGTGTGTCAGTTTCTTTCACTGTCAAAGTCCTTGTTTCCAGGGACCTGGAAGGACAGTGAGTGAATTCTCCTTGTGCTAAATTGTGCTTAAAAAAAAAAATTTTTCTAGGGACAGAAAACTGTAGGTAGGGAGAGCGTGTCAGTTTCTTTCACTGTCAAAGTCCTTGTTTCCAGGGACCTGGAAGGACAGTGAGTGAATTCTCCTTGTGCTAAATTGTGCTTAAAAAAAACATTTTTTCTAGGGACAGAAAACTGTAGGTAGGGAGAGTGTGTCAGTTTCTTTCACTGTCAAAGTCCTTGTTTCCAGGGACCTGGAAGGACAGTGAGTGAATTCTCCTTGTGCTAAATTGTGCTTAAAAAAAACATTTTTTCTAGGGACAGAAAACTGTAGGTAGGGAGAGTGTGTCAGTTTCTTTCACTGTCAAAGTCCTTGTTTCCAGGGACCTGGAAGGACAGTGAGTGAATTCTCCTTGTGCTAAATTGTGCTTAAAAAAAACATTTTTTCTAGGGACAGAAAACTGTAGGTAGGGAGAGTGTGTCAGTTTCTTTCACTGTCAAAGTCCTTGTTTCCAGGGACCTGGAAGGACAGTGAGTGAATTCTCCTTGTGCTAAATTGTGCTTAAAAAAAACATTTTTTCTAGGGACAGAAAACTGTAGGTAGGGAGAGTGTGTCAGTTTCTTTCACTGTCAAAGTCCTTGTTTCCAGGGACCTGGAAGGACAGTGAGTGAATTCTCCTTGTGCTAAATTGTGCTTAAAAAAAACATTTTTTCTAGGGACAGAAAACTGTAGGTAGGGAGAGTGTGTCAGTTTCTTTCACTGTCAAAGTCCTTGTTTCCAGGGACCTGGAAGGACAGTGAGTGAATTCTCCTTGTGCTAAATTGTGCTTAAAAAAAACATTTTTTCTAGGGACAGAAAACTGTAGGTAGGGAGAGTGTGTCAGTTTCTTTCACTGTCAAAGTCCTTGTTTCCAGGGACCTGGAAGGACAGTGAGTGAATTCTCCTTGTGCTAAATTGTGCTTAAAAAAAACATTTTTTCTAGGGACAGAAAACTGTAGGTAGGGAGAGTGTGTCAGTTTCTTTCACTGTCAAAGTCCTTGTTTCCAGGGACCTGGAAGGACAGTGAGTGAATTCTCCTTGTGCTAAATTGTGCTTAAAAAAAACATTTTTTCTAGGGACAGAAAACTGTAGGTAGGGAGAGTGTGTCAGTTTCTTTCACTGTCAAAGTCCTTGTTTCCAGGGACCTGGAAGGACAGTGAGTGAATTCTCCTTGTGCTAAATTGTGCTTAAAAAAAACATTTTTTCTAGGGACAGAAAACTGTAGGTAGGGAGAGTGTGTCAATTTCTTTCACTGTCAAAGTCCTTGTTTCCAGGGACAGAGAAGGACACCTGAAGGTAGCCCTTATTGCTTTTTTCCCATCTCCCTGCAGGCCATCTATTAGAATGTCTGGAAGGCAAACAAGGAGAGGCAGACAGTCAGGAGGCAATAAAAGAGGGCAAGCAGGCTCTGTGTCTGGGGGCAACAGTGCTGGTCGTGGACGCGGTGCATTGTCATCAGCACATGGCCATGGGACACGCTTGTCCTTCTTTTCGGCAGCTGGACATGTTGAGCCACATCATGCCGAAGACTTGGTAGAGTGGATGACCAAGCCCTCCTCCTCCTCCTCATCCTCTCTCACCCAGGCTCAGGGTACTGGAAAAGCAGCTGCCAAAGCGTCCTCTTCCCTGGTATCAATGTCAGACTCATCATCAGTCACTCCTTCCCTAGACCCACCATGTCCTCCTCCTGAGGAGTCCCCCGAACTGTTTCAGCACAGTGTTGGGTACATGCTCCAGGAGGATGCCCAGCGTTTCGAAGGGTCTGATGATGAAACCCAGCTAGAGGAAGGCAGTAGCGTGAGAGCAGACAGAGGGGATGCTCAAGAAGGACACCAATCTGGCAGTCATGTTCCAGCAGCTGCAGCATACTGCCAGATTGGCTCCAGTGATGAGGAGGGAGGTGATGATGAGGTCACTGACTCCACGTGGGTGCCTAATAGGAGAGAGGAGGAGGAGGAGGATGAGGAGGAAGCACATCTCCAACGAGGCAGGATGCCCTTTGGTGGCCAGCGTAAGGGCAGTACACCGACGGAATCACACCGCAGAGCTCCGCCTGTGCAGGGCGCTGCCTCTGCCCGTCATTCAAAAAGTTCTTTGGTGTGGGCCTTTTTTGAGGCTAGTGCATCAGATCGCACAGCTGCTGTTTGCAACATATGTCTCAAGCGTATATCGCGTGGCCAAAACATCAGCCGCTTGGGTACCACATGCCTGACCAGACATATGTTGACCTGCCATGCAGCTCGTTGGCAAGCCTACCTCAAAGACCCACACCAAAGAACAAAGCGGACCTCTCCTTGCACCGCATCAGCTGGGATCTCCAACCCCACTATAACTTCAGTCCTCTCTGAAACATGCACTGAGAGGAATGAAGGTGTAGAATTAGGTGTGTCACAGCCAAGTACTTGCGGCCACTCTGCTAGCAGTACACCGACGTCCGATTCTAGCAGGCAAATTTCCCTGCCCCAGCTGCTGGACCGTCGAAAGAAGTTCACTCCCAGCCATCCACATGCCCAGCGGTTGAATGCTAGCTTGGCTAAATTGCTAGCGCTTCAACTGCTGCCTTTTCAGTTGGTAGACTCGGCCCCCTTCCGTGAGTTTGTGCAATGTGCGGTTCCTCAGTGGCAGGTTCCCAAACGCCACTTTTTCTCACGGAAGGCTATTCCGGCTCTCTACCGGCATGTGGAAGGCAATGTCTTGGCCTCGCTGGACAGGGCGGTCAGCGGTAAGGTGCATATTACCGCTGACTCATGGTCCAGCAGGCATGGACAGGGACGTTACCTTTCTTTCACGGCCCATTGGGTCACTCTTTTGGCAGCTGGGAAGGATGCAGGACAAGGTGCAGTAGTGTTGGAGGTTGTCCCACCGCCACGCCTCCAAAATGCTACTACTGGTTGTGACACACCTCTCTCCTCCACCCCCTCCTCTTCTTCTTCCTCCATGGCCTCTTCCTGTGGTTTGTCCTATGAACCAGCGGTGCTCCGTAGCCGTTCACGGGGCTACGCAAGTACGCAGGCAAAAAGATGCCATGCCGTGCTTGCGCTGGTGTGTTTGGGGGACAGAAGCCACACTGGGGCAGAGGTCCTGTCTGCTCTGCAGGGCCAGGCCGAGAGGTGGTTGACGCCACGCCAGCTTAAGCCAGGAATGGTGGTTTGCGACAATGGCACCAACCTCCTCTCCGCCCTCCGACAGGGACAACTGACCCATGTGCCCTGTGTGGCTCACGTCCTTAACCTGGTGGTGCAGCGGTTCTTGGGCAGGTACCCGGGCTTACAGGATGTCCTGAGGCAGGCCAGGAAAGTCTGTGTGCATTTCCGCAGATCTTATAATGCCAGTGCTCGCCTGGCTGAGCTGCAAAAGGAGTTGAACCTGCCCAAGAACCGCCTTATATGTGACATGCCCACCAGGTGGAACTCAACGTTGGCCATGCTGCAGCGGCTGCACACGCAGCAGAGGGCCATCAATGAGTACCTGTGCGACTACGGCACCAGGACAGGGTCAGGGGAGCTTGGTTTTTTTTCTCCACGCCAGTGGGGCATGATCAGGGATGCATGCACTGTCCTGGCACCATTTGAGGAGGCCACGAGGATGGTGAGCAGTGACAGTGCATGCATCAGTGACACTGTACCTCTTGTCCACCTGTTGGAGCACACGCTGCGTGGAATAATGGACAGGGCACTTGAGGCAGAACAGAGGCAGGAAGAGGAGGACTTCCTTGCCTCTCAAGGCCCCCTTTACCCAGACAGTGTTCCTTCTGTCCCACCCATCGCACAGGAAGAGGAGGAGGAGGAGGAGGAGGAGGAGGATTGTGTCAGCATGGAGGTGGAGGCTGGCACTCAGCATCATCAGCAGCAGTCTTTTAGGGATGATTTACAGTCCCAAGAAACCAGTGGACTTGTACGTGGCTGGGAGGAGGTGGCTGCGGATCATGTCGTCCTTAGTGACCCAGAGGACTCCGGAGCGAATGCCTCAGCAAACCTACGCTGCATGGCCTCCCTGATCCTGCAAAGTCTGCGGAAGGATCCTCGTATTCTTCGGATCAAGGAGAGGGACCATTACTGGCTGGCCACTCTCCTTGATCCACGGTACAAGGGTAAGGTTGCGGACCTTATGTTACCGTCGCAGAGGGAGCAGAGGATGAGACAACTCCGGGAGGCCTTGCAGAAAGGTCTGTGCAACGCGTTCCCAGAGACTGGGAGGTTACAAACTCCTGGTCCTGGACAACGAGTTGCTGAGGCTTCGGCCAGTCAAAGAAGGAGCGGTGGGGAAGGTGGCCGTCTGACCGATGCGTTCAGACAATTCTTTAGTCCGCAGCCCCAAAGTATGATCGGTTCCAGCAACCATCGCCAGCGTCTGATAAACATGGTGCAGGAATATCTAGGGGCAAGGTCAGACTTGGACACCTTCCCCACCGAAAATCCTCTGGCTTACTGGGTCTTGAGGATGGATCACTGGCCAGAGCTTGCACAGTATGCAATTGAGCTACTGGCCTGTCCTGCATCCAGCGTTCTTTCGGAACGCACATTCAGTGCTGCTGGAGGATTTGTCACGGATCACAGGGTGCGCCTGTCCACCGACTCGGTTGATCGACTGACTTTCATCAAGATGAACCAGTCTTGGATCACCACCAGCTACCACACACCTGATGCTGATATAACAGACTAATTGATTTTAACATGTCACATCCCTTCAAGACTGATGCTGATGCTGAGTGCCTGTGCTGTTATGTTGACTGGCTATCCTCCTCCTCCGAGTCCTCAATGATACGATTGATGATGATAGCTTGGAAGATCATTTTTGTTTATGGGTGCCGCCACCAGTGGCTAAGGCCCAATTTTTCAGCCCCTGTTTTACAGGGGCGTGTAATTACAATTTTTTTAGCAATAATTTGCCATAGGGCTCATTGCTGTGCTCCAAGTACAGTATCTGTGAGGGGTTGGAGTGTTGTGGCACCAGTGCCTAAGGCCCAATTTTTCAGCCCCTGTTTAACAGGGGCGTGTCATTACAATTTTTGAAGCAATACTTTGCAACAGGGCTCATTGCTGTGCTCCAAGTACAGTATCTGTGAGGGGTTGTAGTGTTGTGCCACCAGTGCCTAAGGCCCAATTTTTCAGCCCCTGTTCAACAGGGGCATGCAATTACAATTCTTGATCTAATAATTCACAGCAGGGTCCATTGCTGCACCCACCAAGAGTAACTCTGAGGGCTTACAGTCTTGTGGCAACGCCACCACCACCACCACCATGAAAGGCCCAATTTTTCAGCCCCTGTTCAAAAGGGGCATGTAATTACAATTCTTGATCTAATAATTCACAGCAGGGCCCATTGCTGCACCCACCAAGAGTAACTGTCAGGGCTTACAGTGTTGTGGCACCAGCACCACCATCAAAGCCCCAATTTTTACTACCACTGTTCAACAATTATATGTAATTAAAATTCCTGATATAATAGTTGACAGCAGGGCGTTCCAGCACCAACCAAGAGTAACTGAGTGCTTACAGTGTTGTGCCAACACCAACAACTAAGGGGCCTATTTCTGCAGAGTATATACGGCAGGTCCCTACTTTCAAACATCCAACTTACAAACGACTCCTACTTGCAAACGAAAGAAGACAACAGGAAGTGAGAGGAAATCTACCCCTAGAAAGGAAAATTCTCTCCTGTAAGAATAAATATGGGAGAAAGGGGTCTCATCTGTACTGATGCTTTATCAGCAATCCTTGTTTCAAGAAAAACACCACATTTCAAAAACAGTTGTCATTGGGACGGAAAGTGAGGTGAAATGTTCTGAAAAGGGGCACAGACAGCAAAACAAATGTTACAGGGGTGATAACCCTTACCTATGTTTCCCAAAAAGTTTAAAAATAGATTTTTGGGCTGGAGCTACACTTCAACAATGTACCTGTTCAAAATTACAAACAGATTCTACATAAGAACAAACCTACAGTCCCTGTCTTGTATGCACCGCCTGTATACGGCTGTTCAGAGTATATAGGGCCTTTTTTATTTTATGTGCGGGGTTCCCCTTAATATCCATACAAGACCCAAAGGGGCTGGTAATGGGCTGGGGTAGGGGGGGGGGGGTCATGGGGTAGCTATGCCATTTTTTTTAAAGAATTTCATCCATATTACCGGGACCAGACATTACATTAAAGCCGCAAGCAGTTTTAAATGGCTTTTTTTTCCTTTAGAAGTGTCATTTTGTGCAGGGACAGTTCTAAACACGGGAAACACGTGGCACTTCACAGGCATACTTTAGACACCCCCCAGGTACGATATTTAAAGGAATATTTGACTTTTTTTTTTTCACTTTATGCATCATTAAAATGACTGCTCCCGAAAAACGACCGTTTTTAAAACTTCTTTTTGCATTGATACATGTCCCCTGGTGCAGAACCCGGGTTCCCAAACCCTATTTATGACAATAACATGCATAATAGTTGTTATAATTAGCACTTTAGAATTCGAACGTTCGCATCCATTGTATTTAATAGGGTTCTAATGTTCGTTCGAACTTTCGGTCCGTTCGCGGGTTCTGGTGCGAACCGAACCCGGGGGTGTTCGGCTCATCACTAGTGACCATGTATATAAATACAAAAGAGCGAAAGAATATATATATAATGTATATATATATGTGCATATATGTGAGATTTGGACTTGTATAGATGAAAAATGCAAAGCAACCTTATAAATTGATTAGGTACACTGTGGAGTGCTTGCATTAATATTACTTAGTCCGTGCTGATATGTGCATGTCTCTTTTGCGATATATTTATTTTTAAATTTTATTATTTTATTATTAATATTGATAATTTATACAGTGAACTTAATGTGAATAAAAGAACAGGTGTTCTATTTAAACTGATATCTGAACAGATTTTGATTAATATGTGAGTATATGTCTCTTTAAAAAAAATACATTAGTCTATATGTCTATTGGGATGGAAGTCATTCCTGAAGATATACTATGCATGAAGATGAACCATTACACAAACATGCAATAAAAGCATGTGTGTACAAATGTGTTTGAATGTACTTGAAGACATTGTATTTAAAAACACCAAGTATGTAAAATATGAGGCAAAAATGTACCCATATGTGTACACCGGCATCCAGCTAAGTGCACACACATGGGGAGCCCGGTGTAAAAGCATATGTGTGTATATGGAAAAAAAAAAAAAAAAATTTTATTATGATGGCTCCAGGGATGCGCACATCAACTGGGACATACAAAAGTGATCCATCCAATCGACAAGTCTGTAAGATGGTTCTATGTGGACGATTCACATCAAGGCAAATGTTCACATAAAAAGTTGATTAAGGATGTACCCATGTGTGCATATAGACATGCAGCTCAGCACGCACACATGAAGAGCCCAATGCAAAAACATATATATATATGTGTATGCATGGTGGCTCCAAAAATGTGTGCATTAACCGAAGTGCACGTCCAACCATGGACATCTCGATGGAAAACACAGAGATCCACGTCCTTGTTTGTGTAACGGCCGATCGCGGATACCTGGCGGACATCGGCATCACAGTGACGCGCCGGAGGAGCGGAGGCCGTAAAAAGACGGCCTCCCGGCATTGTAGAGCCACCTTGCGGCCGTACATAGTCGTAGGGCGGGCGCGAGGTGGTTAAGCATTAATTATTAATTACGGTAGTTATATTGCAGTTTACCATTTCTTAGATGTGTTGGCTGCATTAATTTTCTGTTTTAGGCTTTAAGGCCAGTAAGTGTGTTGTTTTTTAAAGGAAAAAGCTCTCCAACAGAATGTATCAGTTACAATGATCAGATTGTATTTATTTATGTAAGACCTTTATCACAAAAGTAAGAAAACTGTTTTCTGTTTCTGCATATAAAGTATTAGCTGGAGTTTGGCTTCCATGTGTTAGTGTATTTAAGTCTGCTAGTACATCTAACACTTCTCTACCCCAGACTGACAATGCTGCTGTCCAAAGGTGCCCCAGGTGCTCCTTCATCCAGAGTGGAGGCAGTCTAATACAGGATGTGTGTTACTGGCCATATTACCAGGTGAAAACCAAGGGAAGAAAGCCTAAGGAGAGGAAAACAAGAAAGCACCACGTCTAATGATTGGTAAGTTGCAAAATAAATATTATATTTTTGGTTTTGGCTTTTAGGGGGAGCCCATCTTAAATGGATAAACCTAAATTTTGAAAATGGCTAGAAAGAGAAAAACACATAGGAGTGCATTTATAAAGCAGCTGTATGGTTTTACCATAGTCATACCATAGAATATTGGGATACAGTTGTTACCTCTTATCTTGTAAAACAACCCATTCAGTTACAATAGAAATCAAAGACAAAACATTTGTGTGTGTATATATATATAAAACAATTCTAAATACTTTTTTTTCTTTTTATATTAGTAATCATATAACCTCTGTTCTAAGCTGCATAAGGGGTTTAGAGAGCTGGGGTGGAGTAACAGAGGCATACTGATCTTCCTAGTAAATGGCTGTGCAGAGGGACATGTCAGCACAAGGCTGCACTGATGGGCTGCACTGATAGGTGGCACTAATAGGGCTGCACTGATGAGGCTGCGCTTATAGGTGGTATTGATAAGGCTGCACTGATGGATGGCATGGATGGATGGCACGGATAAGGCTGCACTGATGGATGGCATGGATAAGGCTGCACTGATGGATGGCAAGGATGGATGGCACAGATAAGGCTGCACTGATGGATGGCACAGATAAGGCTGCACTGATGGATGGCATGGATGGATGGCATGGACAAGGCTGCACTGAGGGAGGGCACAGATAAGGCTGCATTGATGGATGGCACGGATAAGGCTACACTGATGGATGGCACGGATCGATGGCCTGGATAAGGCTGCACTGATGAATGGCACGGATAAGGCTGCACTGAGGAATGGCAGGGATAAGGCTGCACTGATGGATGGCACAGATAAGGCTGCACTGATGGGCTGAACTGATAGGTGGTATTGATAAGGCTGCACTGATGGATGGCACAGATAAGGCTGCACTGATGGATGGCACGGATAAGGCTGCACTGATGGGTTGCACTGATAGGTGGTATTGATAAGGCTGCACTGATGGGCCACACTGATAGGTGGCACTAATAGAGCTGCACTGATAAGGCTGCACTGATAGGTGGCACTGATAAGGCTGCGCTGATAAGTGGTATTGATAAGGCTGCACTGATAGGTGGTATTGATAAGGCTGCACTGTTAGATGGTATTGATAAGGCTGCACTGATAAGGCAACACTGATGGGCTGCACTGATAGGTGGCACTGATAAAGCTGCACTGATGGATGGCACGGATAAGGACACATGGATGGATGGCACAGATTAGGCTGCATGGATGGATGGCACGGATGGATGGCACGGACAAGGCTGCACTGATGGGCACTGAATGGCACTCATGGGGCTGCGCCGATCAGTGCTGCATATTACAAATAAATTGTTAATTAACGTCCTCCTCCTCCCCCCACAAGAGTTAAGATCTGCCAGCCAATTCACACTGAGCTGACACACAACATAGGATAGCACATAATCATCTGCTCTGCCCGAGCCCCTTAGTTATTGCAGAGCTTACTTGTACATTGCTTCCTCGTTCTTCCATGCTCGCAGCGCCGCCTGCACTTCTCTCCCCTCGAGCCTGGGCCGGCTTCTGGATGACATCATGCCGGCCTGGATTAGGAAGCTCCTGTCAGGTGGAGATCATTCCGCCTGACAGTGAAGTGTGTTGAGAAAGACAACGCTCAGCCTCGGCGCATTAGTACCATGATATGCAGCTGTCTGTGGGCAATGTGACGGCCAGCGATTGTGTTCAGTGTCACTTCATTGGGCCTATATTATGGTAGGGGCCTGAAGCTGCAGCTCCAATAGCCCCTACGTTACCTATCACCCCCTGCCTCTATGACAGGGCCACCAAGTATTATTTTAATAACGACTGAATATACCTTTAAAAATGTCTCTAACACATAAAGCAAACCTATTCCTCGACCAAAAAGAGTAATCTACAGGTACATAGAGTCTGTAAAAAAAGATTGCTCACTGAAGAAGAGGATATTGGGGTTATGGTAGCTAGCTGCTTCCATAACAACGATATCCCTCTTCAAAGTGCCGGCGTATATCGGCATGAGCCGCTCCGGAAGTGGTTAATGGTCCTGTTGGAAAACCAGCATTTGATCAGCCATTGGCTGTGTCTTCTGACAGGTGGGTGGAGTCACCACTATCAGAATACAATAGCACAGTGAGGAAGAAGATCCCTGCATCCACATCACTTGCGTCAGGTTTTTCTTTTCATTCAACCTGCTGATTGAATGGGGAAAAAATACTGTGTGTATATACCCTGCTTAATTAAAGTATTTCTAAAGCCAAACCTTTTTGTTGCCTCTGTTCCATTGGGGAGATCTTGGAGACTGTTCCATTGCACACTCAAAATTCTGGATTTCCCACCTCTGGGACAATGATCACCAGGACAAAGGATGAGTCTACCCAGTAGAAAGACAATAACAAAAGCCTGACATGGGGTTCTAACCCATCCTTACTATATCCCAAAGTTAAAAAAAAGTGGGTTTGTGTATTTCTTCCAGATCTGTGCAGCATTTCAACATGACACAAATGTAATAAGATACAAATAGTAAATGTATGGCACTGTTTTGCACAGAGGGAGGCAGTAAACTTATGTTTCTAAACTGTATCAGGAACACCCAGCAGAGATTACTTTCCAGCAAGTTTGCCCCTGTAGATGTGTAGAAGCACCAAGAAACGGGCAATGTTGAGGACGCAGTGGTCAGCCAAGAAACAATGCAACAGATGAAAGACACATCATGCTCACTTCCCTTTGACATCGAAAGATGTCCATCAGTGCCATCAGCACAGAGCTTGCGGAAATCAGTGGGACCCATGTACACCCATCTACTGTCTGGAAATGTCTGCCCAGAAGTGTCTTTCTTCTTGGAAGAATTACGGCCAAAAAGCCATAACTCTGATGTGGACACAAGGCTAATCGACTTGATCGATTTATCTTATGTTCATTTACTTTTATTTTGTTAACTGATAAAAATAAACTATTAACACTTCTATTTCTGAAAGCATTCCTAATTTACATTTTTTCACACATGCCCAAAACTTTTGCACGGTAGTGTATATACATTATATATATATATATACACATACAGTGCCCTGAAAAAGTATTCATACCTCTTGCAATTTTCCACATTTCCACATCATGTTATAACCAAAAACGTAAATGTATTTTATTGGGATTTTATGTGATAGACCAACACAAAGTGGCACATAATTGTGAAGTGGAAGGAAAATGATGAATGGTTTTCCAATTATTTTTTTTCAAATAAATAGCTGAACACTGAGGCGTGCATTTGTATTCAGCCCCCTTTACTCTGGTACTCTGATAGTGGAACCAATTGAGTCCACCTGTGTATATAATACAGCGGTTCTGTGAAGCCCTCAGAGGTTTGTTAGAGAACCTTAGTGAACGAAAAGCATCATGAAGGCCAAGGAACACACCAGACAGGTTGGGGATAAAGTTGTGGAGAAGTTTAAAGCAGGGTTAGGTTATAAAAAAATATCTCAAGCTTTGAACATCTCACAGAGCACTGTTCAATCCATCATTCGAAAATGGAAAGAGTATGACACAACTACAAACCTTCCAAGACATGTCCGTCCACCTAAACTGACTGGCCGGGCAAGCAGAGCATTATTTAGAGAAGCAGCCAAGAGGCCCATGGTAACTCTAGAGATCTGCAGAGATCCACAGCTCAGGTGGGAGAATCTGCCCACAGGACAACTATTAGTCGTGCACTCCACAAATCTGGCCTTTTTGGAAGAGTGGCAAGAAAAAAGCCATTGTTGAAAGAAAGCCATAAAAAGTCCTGTTTTCAGTTTACAAAAAGCCATGTGGGGTACACGGCCAACATGTTAAAGAAGGTGCTTTGGTTAGATGAGACCAAAATTGAACTTTTTGGCCTAAAAGAAAATCGCTATGTGTGGCAGAAAACTAACACTGAACATACCATCCCCACGTGAAACATGGTGGTGGCAGCATCATGTTGTGCGGATGATTTTCTTCAGCAGAAGGTTGATCAGAGTTTATGGGAAGATGGATGGAGCCAAATACAGGGCAATCTTAGATGAAAACCTGTTAGAGTCTGCAAAAGACTTGAGACTGGGGAGGAGGTTCACCTTTCAGCAGGACAATGACCCATAACAAACAGCCAGAGCTACAATGGTTAGATCAAAGCATATTCATGTGTTAGAATGGTCCAGTCAAAGTCCAGACCTAAATCCAATTGAGAATCTGTGGCAAGATTTGACAATTGCTGTTCACAGACGCTCTCCATCCAATCTGACAGAGCTTGAGCTATATTGCAAAAAAGAATGGGAAAAAATTTCACTCTCCAGATGTGCAAAGCTGGTAGAGACATCCCCCCAAAAAAAGGTGGTTCTACAAAATATTGACTCAGAGGGGATGAATACAAATGCATGCCACACTTTTCACATAATTATTTGTAAAAAATTTGGAAAACCATTTATCATTTTCCTTCCACTTCACAATTATGTGCCACTTTGTGTTGGTCTATCACAATAAATCCCAATAAAATACATTTACGTTTTTGGTTGTAACATGACAAAATGTGGAAAAATTCAAGGGGTATGAATACATATTCAAGGCACTGTATGTTATATTGTGCAGGACTATAGTAAAGACCAGTCAAAGCTGCTGTCTCTTTTTTTTGCAGGGTGACTTGTCTTGTATCCCTTCAAAGTTGCTTATGACAGTATAACAGCAGATGCTTATTGCCTCTGTCTAAAGGTCTGTTGTATTTTTAATTTCTCATAACCGTGGAACTAATCTGTGGTTGTCAGGTTTATATCATTGTTTTTACAAACTAGCTTAATTTAAATGTTGTGCATTTTATATTTTGTGCCAGACATACTCTTTTTCAGGTTTATGTCTACAGATTATTCTTCATGGCAATTCTTCCTTCTGGACTGGACAACTGACATTCTGATGACAAGTTATATTTGTTGTGCATTTTTGTGTAATAGCTCTGCATGATGGGTTTACAGTTGTTATCACTGTAATAGTTGTCCTTCAAGCTTAATAGCTAGATCAGTTTCCACCTACTCCGAAACAAAAGTGTGTCAGCGTTATCCTGGAATAGGTA
Source organism: Rana muscosa (assembly GCA_029206835.1). Lineage (NCBI taxonomy): Eukaryota > Metazoa > Chordata > Amphibia > Anura > Ranidae > Rana > Rana muscosa. The sequence goes on from CM055117.1 coordinate 198,020,094, forward strand.
TCTTAACTTTCAGAACAATAAAGGAACTGGTTGTATATACACAAAATTTTTCAGTAGTTCCTTCAACACAATAATATATATATATATATATATATATATATATATATATATATATATATATATAGCTATATATATATATATAGATATATATATATATATATATATATATATAGCTATATATATATATATAGATATATATATATATATATATATATATATATATATATATATATATATATATATATATATATAGAAATATAGATATAGATATATTATTATATTATTATTATTATTATAGTTAAAATTATATTTTACTTTTCTTTATGTGAAAGTTTGTATGAAACTTCTTCCAAAAAAATGGCTCTAATGATATAATTAAATTTATAGTTTGCTATTTTTATAGTATCTACTAGGAATAAAATGGACCTTATTTTTTAAGTTCCCCCCAAAAAAACAATTGGAGATTTAAAAAAAAAATCTGAATGTTTACTTTGCAGCAACTTTAAAATGTCTTATGCCGCGTACACACGATCGTTTTTCACGTCGTTAAAAATGCCATTTTTTAAATTGGGCATTAAAAATGATCGTGTGTAGGCTCCAGAGCATTTTTAACAACGTGAAAAATGGCCTAAAAAAAATGAGAACCTGCTCTATTTTTTCACGTCGTTTTTTTTTTATTTTTATTACAAACGTTTTTTATTGAGAGAAGACAATAAAGTAGTACATACATCTGAAAATCTGCGTATCACATAATACAGGTTGAAATATACCGGTAATCATAAATGTCAACGCAGTGACAAAAAAGGAGACAGAAAAAAAAAAAAAAAATTTACTTTGAAGCATCTGAGAAAAGCCATAGCGGATTACAGAGAACCTACAGGAAACATAGTCTTACATATGAGGTATAACAGAGAGTGGGAGTAGTAGCCTCCCATGGACTAAAGCTGTTGGGGAGTCTGCGTCAGCGGCTAAGATTGTGGCAATAGAATATGCCTATGTGAGTTCCAGGGATTCCACCTTTGGTCAAATAAGTGCATCCTGTCATTTAGCGTATATAGAATCCTTTCCATTATCATAATCGAGTCCATCCTATGAAGGATGGAGGCGATAGGGACCGTAGGGGACTTCCAGTGCAGGGCAATGGCCCACAGAGTGGCCAAGCAAACTGTGTGGATAAGGCATTCTTCAGAGGGAAGCGTACCTGGGATAGATGCACCAAGGAGGCACATAGAGGCCGTAAGATGTACTGGAGTACCTGATAGTGCTGATGCTAGAGCCATCACTGTGGTCCAAATAGGGGAAAGTCGATCACAGTCCCAAAATATATGCATAAAGGTCCCAGGAAGACGACAACCTCTGAAGCAGAGGTCAGAGGTACCCGGGAAAATAGAGTGAAGTCTGGATGGGGTATAGTACCACCTGGTCAATATTTTATATGCTGTTTCTCTGACAGCTAGGGATTTAGGCGCTTTGCGTAGGTTAGTCAGCATTGTGTCCCAGTCGTCCGAGTCAAAGATTTTGTTGCAGTCAGCTTCCCATTTACGCTTATACGGGACCGCCCCGGGAAACAACGCAGTGAGAGCCGATTTGTAGAGGGTAGAGATAAGCCCCCTTCCCCTGGGGGAGTCACGGCAGATCTGTTCAAACGTGGTAGAAGGGGTTGATGGGGAGAGGGCAAAGTGGGAGAGAAAAAAGTGTCTGATTTGCAAATAACGGAAGTGTTCTCTTAGCGGGATTTGTTTATGCGTACGTAACAGGTCAAATGAAGCAAAGGCGTCACCAATCTGCAGGTCGGCTAACGTGACCACAGAGTTAGAGATCCACCAGGAGAAACCCTCAGGGTTATAGAAGGCTAAGGGAAATAGGGGTTCTCCTACAAAGGAGGAGCCTCGGGGAGCATGGGACGCCAGGTCTAGTTTATGTTTGTATCTGTACCATAGGGTAAGAGAGTGGGCAACTAAGGGGTTAAGGGAGATAATTTTATGACCCACTTTAGAGGGGGACCAAAGTATACCAGAGAGCCTGTATGGATCGATGGAATGTGATTCAAGTTCTACCCAGGGTACTTTAGAGTTAGTGATGGTCCATTGTGCCATCTGGGAGAAGTGAGCCGCAAGGAAATAGAGCCAAAGATTTGGCAGGCCCAGTCCCCCAAGTGTTTGTGGGTTGAACAAGACATGTTTAGAGAACCTCGGTCGTTTGTTTTGCCAGATAAATTTGTGGATATCTTGTTGTAGTTTATCTATAAAAGCTTTAGGGATCAGGATTGGAAGGGCTCTGAATAGAAATAGGAGTTTGGGTAGGAGGGTCATTTTGATCGCCGTGACTCTCCCGAGGAGCGAGATATGGTAGGTGCCCCATAGTTTGAGCAAGTTGCGGAGACGGGACACACACGCCGGATAATTTGCATCGAAAATAGAGGACCAATGTGGTGTGATATAGATGCCCAAGTAGGGTATTTTGTCAGTAGACCATTGCAGGGGGAAGGAGCTCTGGAGGGTCTCACACTGAGCAGGGGGAATGTTGATTGGGAGTGCAGTGGATTTGGACATGTTAACAGTGAGTCCAGAAATAGAGGCGAATCGGGACAACAGGGGAAATAGATTGGGCAGGGAAATCTGGGGTTGGGTTAGAAAAAGCATGACATCATCTGCATACATATAGAGATGAGATGTGGTGGAAGCCATGGGGTATCCGGAGATGTCAGGGTGTTGTTTAATTGCGGTGGCAAGGGGTTCCAGGGCCAGGGCGAATAAAAGGGGTGATAGGGGACATCCCTGACGGGTGCCCCTGCCCAGTGTGAAAAACCCAGAGCTGCAGCCTGGGATTTTGATTCTGGTTTGTGGGTGGTGGTATAGGGCCTGTACACCCAACAAAAATTCATCCCGAAAGCCAAGTCTTTGAAGCACTGCAAGTAAATAAGGCCATTGTACGCTGTCAAACACCTTATTAATGTCCAAGCTAAGGAGGAGGACTTGTTTCTTACGTATGTTAGCGTCTTGGAGTACATTAAGTGTCAAACGAATATTGTCCGTGATGAGTCTATTGGGGATGAAACCAGATTGGTCAGTGTTTCAATAATAGCGGCTAGTCTGTCAGCTAGGGCTCGACTAAAAATGTTAAGGTCATTGTTAATGACTGAAATCGGTCTATAATTTTGGGGGAGAGAGTGGTCCTTAAGAGGTTTGGGCAGGAGAGACATGCTAGCTAAGGTCATTTCAGAGGGGAACTGTTCTCCTGCAAGAATCTTGTTGAACATGCTAGTGAGGCGTGGGAGTAGTATAACGTCGTTTTTTTTAACGACGTGAAAAACGGTAGTGTGTATGCTTTTACGAGGGGAAAAAAAACGCGCATGCTGAGAATCAAGTATGAGACGGGAGCGCTCGTTCTGGTAAAACTAGCGTTCGTAATGGAGATGGCACATTCGTCACACTGTAACGGACTGAAAAGCACGAGGCTGAAAAGCGCGAATCGCCGCTCAACAAACTTTACTAACATGAAGGGTGGCGCCATTCGAACGGAACTTCCCCTTTATAGTGTCGTCGTACGTGTTGTACATCACTGCGCTTTGCTCGAGCATTTTTTTTTAATGAACGTGTGTATGCAAGACAGGCTTGAGAGGAAACAAGAAAAATCACGTCGAGAAAAACTTTGTTTTTGAAAATGACATTAAAAACGATCGTGTACGCGGCATTACTTTCAACAAGTAGTAGGCATTAAAAAAGTGAAGGCAATGCCCACCAACAAACCTTTATTATGAGGACATTTGCAACCCCCACCACACACACTAGGCTCATTTTCTCAATCACTATAGTTGATTTGAAGCCAGCACGCTGAGTTCTTTTTGTATATATTTATAGACCAGAGCTTTAAAGTGGTTGTAAATTCTGTACTATCACTTTTACCTACAGGTAAGCCTATAATAAGGCTTACCTATAGGTACCGTGAATATCACCTAAACTTGCACCTTTTAGGAGATATTCACTGCATCCGCAAGTGCCGATGTCATCGAGCCCGCGAACCCAGAAATATCTCCGGGAGACAAGTCACCGGTCACAGCGCTGTCTGGGGACTGCTAAAACTATCTTCGATCCAAGGTAAGTATTTTATAATGAGCTAGTATGGGATGCACACTAGCTCATTATGCCTTTGTCTTGCAGGTTGTTTTTTTTTGAGAGTTTACAAACACCTTAAAGTTTCCCTGGATTGTTCGACTCGAACATCGGGTGTTCGCCCATTCACTGAATAGCGAACATTATGGGGCGTTCGCAGCAAACTAAAGCGCCACGGAACGCCCCATAATGCACTGTAAAGGTTGCAGTGCATTGACGTATGATGATTGGCAAAAGCATGCACCTGACCTGCATGCTTTGGCCAATCACAGCACGCTCTGCTGCGAGAGCCATCATTGGCCAAAGGCAGGGTGCTTTTGGCCAATCATGGCTCAGGGGGCTAAATCCACACCCCACACTATATGAGGCTGGTTACACGGCGGCCGTGTATAGTGTGATAATAACGTGGAGAGGAGAACTTAAGCTAGATTAGGCAGGTTAGTTAGTGGCATGCACGCAGTTTAGTATATATATATATATATATATATATATATATATATATATACTGTATATATATATATATATATATATGTATATATATATATATACACATACAGTTCATTTAGTGTAGACTATATATACAGTGCAGGCAGTCTAGTATATATACAGTATATACAGTGCAGTCAGTGCAGATTATATAATAGTGCATTGAAGTGGTTAAGGGGAACCCTATGACAGAATTAAGAAACAAAACGGCATTTGGTCCCCCCCAAAATCCAGGGTCTTTGGGTCTGCTTTGGATTTTAAGGGGAACTCCACGGCAAAATGTAAAAAGAAAATTGGCGTGGGGCCCCCCAAAATCCATACCAGACCCTTATCCGAGCAAGCAGCCTGGCAGGCCAGGAAAGGGGAGGACGAGTGAGCTCCCCCCCTCCTGAATCATACCAGACCGCTTGCCCTCAACATGGGGAGGGTGCTTTGGGGTCCCCACAACCCTGGTTCGGAGGTAGTGGGGGTCTGCGGGCAGGGGGCTTATCGGAATCTGGAAGCCCCTTTAACTTTGTTAAAGGGGGCTTCCAGATTTCAATAAGCCCCCACCAGCAGACCCCAACAACCACCGGGCAAGGGTTGTAGGGAAGAGACTTTTGTCCCCATGAACATGGGGACAACATGGGCACCCTCCCCATGTTTCGGGCATGTGGCCTGGTATAGTTCAGGAGGGGGAGGGCCCCACTATCCTGTCCTGTCCTCCAGGCTGCATGCTTGGATAAGGGTTTGGTATGGATTTTTGGGGGGACCCCATGACAATTTTTTTTTACATTTTGGCCAGGAGTTCCCCTTAAAATCCATACAGGACCCGAAGGGCCTGGTATGGACTGGGGGGAACCCACGCCGATTTTTTCCTTGATTTTTTATCTATATTGCCGGATGACAGCAATACATTACAGCTGCAAGCAATTTTAAATTACATTTTTTGCTTTGGAAATGTCATTTTGCTGCGGCACAACTTTTTATGGTAATAACTTGCATTTAAGCCTTTAAAATGAGCACTTTTCATTTTTCATGTTCGTGTCCCATAGACTTTAATAGGGTTCACATGTTGGCACCAATTGCTTGCAGGGCCGAACTGGGGGGGGGGGGGGTGTTCGGCCCATCCCTACTTTGGATACTAGGGAGTCCCTTTTGGCTATACTTGCTTTCATAAGTCAATTCCCTTTATGTTTTGTCTCTTTTGGCTTAGAGAACAGTCAAAGCAGGTGAGATGGAGACATGTTTGATGTTTTTAGTTTATAATAAGCACTGTATATCATATATCTTAGCAAGGCAGCCACCGGCATGGTTTTTTTTTTTACACATTTCTTAAAGTTGCTGAAGTGCTGGGGGATGGGGGACAGAAAAATATTTAAATAGTTAAGAAAACCTGAAATAAACCTGGGAAAAATCATTCTAACAAGTTTTTGTTTTAGTTAAAACCACACGTCAAAATGCAGTAATATACAAATAAAGCCGTGTACACACGATCGGTTTTACCGATGAAAACAGTCCGATGGACTGTTTTCATTGGACGAACCGATCGTGTATGGGCCCCATCTGTCTTTTTTCCATCGGTGTGAAAAAATAGAACATGTTTTAAATTTATCCGATGGGAAAAAAAACAATAGCAAAATCCGATCGTCTGTGTGGAACTCCATCGGAGAAAAAACCCACGCATGCTCAGAATCAAGTCGGCTCAGAAGCATTGAACTTCATTTTTCTCGGCTCGTCAGAGTGTTTTACGTCACGGCGTTTGGGACGGTCTAATTTTTGACTGATGGTGTGTAGGCAAGACTGATGGAAGTCCGCTTCATCGGATTTCCGATGGAAAAATCCATCGGATTAGAATCCATAGGATATCCGATCGTGTGTACAGGGCTTTACAGCTTTTCCTGTAAAAGTCAGGCTAGGCCCTTCTCTTTTGAATTCCAAAATTTACTGTAGTCAAAAGGCTATCTTCCACATTCATAGAAAATGTATAGGGTTTGGGGAAAACACAGAGCAGTGCCAAGCTTGACTTTAAAGAAGAGTCACAATTTGTATATACTTTTAGCTGTCTATGCCTCTGGATTTTCATGTTTCCAGTAAGGTAGGTCCTCCAACAGAACTCAATACATAGGGTACGAAATATTGTGCTTCTAGTCTTTACTTTAACTTTCCAATCTTCAGCAATTGATTGCTCATTACAAGAGTCAATCATCTGAAAGTTAAAGTCCAACTAAACTTTCAGTGTAAATCAGCAAAATACACCCCAAGTACATCAAAACAAATGCTGTTCAAAGTCTTAAAGTCATTTTTTTTTAGAAAGCAGCCACAATCTATGTAGAAAAACATCTCCCCTGCCAGCATATTGAAGTGAAGGACTTTTGCTCCCTTTTTGGAAAGATCAGTCTCTCTACAGAAGTCCAAAATGCCCCCTGCTAAGTGAGACCTATAACTCTGCAATTGGGAAATCTCATGCTCTCTGTTGATTGGAGTATTCTAGCTCTGATAAAAAAAAGGAGAATGTCAGATCTCTGCAGATCATAATGACCTGTCGGGTAATGAATATAATACATTTCTTAAAAAAGAGAAGTCTAAAAGCAGAGTATTATGTACCCTATAGAGTGAGTGGTGTTGCAGGACAGGAGCACTAGATCCGGAAAAGCCTATTCCCTGCCAGCATGATGAGTTTTCTGTGTGAAAGCAGTAATCTTATGCATAGGGTTATGCATAGGATGTGCCGGGCGTGCCTGGGCACACCCTAATCACCTAGTGCACATTAGCATTATTGCTCTGTGTAGCAGCGGGGAAATGGGAAAGATCTCCTTTTTACCTGCTCTGCCATAAGAGAAGTGCTTACGTGCTTCTCTTTTACTGTGCTGTCAGGGTGGTCAATGTGCCAAGGCTATATATACAGTATATGGACACACACACACGTATGTGTGTTTGAGCTTTGGGGATCACACCCTAATGCAATAGGCTGCGCACACCTGTGATCTTATGACAGAGGTCAAACGCACCCCATGCTAGAGCTCACCAAATAGCAGAGATAATTATATTTGCTTATTGCACAGCTATAGGTCTGACTCGGCAGGGGTGGTCCAATTTCATCCTGTACAGAAAGGTTTAATTCTAGTGATCCTTTAATAAGTATTTTTTTCCTTGCATCGAAAACCTGTATATGATCTTCCCCAGCCTAATGCCCTGCAATGAAAAAACATTAATAAACACACTCCCTTTGAGAGCCACCCGCCAACACTTTGCATGGCTGTTTGCTCTCAATCCAGTCACTGACAGTTCTGGTTGCCACTTATGATCAGGAACCAATTAGAGTGGTTGCCAATCAAGTAACCACTACTTTTTCCTACTAGACTAAATTAGACCACCCATGCTGAGTCAGACCTATAGCTCTGCAATAAACAGCTAGTACACAATGATCCTGTCATGGATATGCAGTAGTGTTTGTCTGCCATCTTACCTTCCTCCTCATGTGTTCATCTAGAGACCAGACCTCCTTCATCTGGCTTCCTTTATAATCTCCTCCCAGCCTGACTCCACCCCAGGCCCTATCACTGAACACTATATTAACCTGTGCACTGCAAGCCTGCTTGGCTGATCAACGTGTTTGTTAGGCATTGTGTGTTTGGGTTCCTGCCTGCCGTGTGCTACGTCTGTCTCTCTGTTACGTTATTGGCTTGTCCCCGACTATCCCTGTCTGCTCGTGACCCTTGACCTTCGGCTCGTTCTTCGTTATCCTTGTCTGCTCGTGGCCCCTGACCTTCAGCTTGTTATTCGGTTCTCTCTATCGTGTGCTGCTGCTTCCCCTCTTTTCCCCTTATCCTACGGGGCGTGAGCTAGGAAACTCCAGGGGCCGCGACCTGGTCCCAGCCTGCAGCGTAACATCCTCACCACTAGAGGCCCTGGAGAAGACCAGCTGGGTCTTAGACTCCGCGCCCTGGGGAATCTTGGCTCTCGCTTCCGTTGGGATCCCGGTTGTGCTCCTCTGGTCCCGCTTTCCACAACCACCCAGTTTCCTATCCGCAGAAGCCAGCCATAGGGTTCACTACCTCGCGGTGCACTCCTGTCCCCCTACGGTGTGCATCTGTCACCTGGCCACAGGTGACCCTGACAGTTTGATCAGCCATGAACCCAGGTGACACCCCGCTACCCGCGGATGATCCTTTGCAGGGCATAGTTTGCAGACTTGAAACCCAGGAATCGAATCAGACTCAGGTGATGCGATTCCTCCAGGATCTGGCTTCTCGCTTCGAGCAGCTTCAGGCCTCCTTGGGAACCCTGAATCCGCAACCTCAAATACAATCAGCGGCTGCACCTATTGCACCAGTCGCAGCCACACACTCGCTACAACTGCCAGCTCCGTCCCGTTTCTCTGGGGACTCCAAGGCTTGCAGGGGGTTCCTTAGCCAATGCACGATTCATTTTGAGCTCCAGCCCCAAAACTTCCTGTCTGATCGGGCTAAGGTAGCCTATATCATTTCCCTCCTCTCTGGTGAAGCTTTAGCCTGGGCAGCCCCTCTGTGGGAACTGAATGATCCAGTGGTTTCTAGCCTGTCTGGCTTCTTGAAACTTTTTCGGAATATCTTCGAAGAACCGGCTCGTGTCTCTTCAGCGGCCAGCGCCCTTTTACGTCTCCGCCAAGAGTCTGCTTCTGTGGGACAGTATGCCTTTCATTTTCGCATACTGTCGGCTGAGTTGAGCTGGAACAATGAGGCCTTAGTCGCAACCTTTTTGCATGGCCTGTCTGATAGAGTGAAGGATGAATTAGCTGGAAGAACCATCCCCACTGATCTGGCCGGCGTTATCTCCTTGTGTAATCAGATCGATATTCGCTTTCAGGAGAGGACCTTAGAAAAGCAACGCCAGCACTCCTTGGTTCTTAGTCAGCCTGAGCTCCCCTCTCTTCGACCCGTAGAGCATCTCCTACCAGCTGAGGAACCCATGCAGCTGGGTCGGACCAGGCTATCCCCCGAGGAACGTGCTAGGCGCAGAACTCTTGGTCTGTGTCTTTACTGTGGGGGCAAAGGTCATTTTCGTGACACTTGCTCTCTTTGTCCAGAAAAACGTTCGGGTCCACTTCATCTGGAAAGTGGAGTATTGGACCCAGAAATATCACCTTCCCCTTCTCGTCTTCTGCTTTCTGTGTTCCTTCATGTTGGTGCTTCTTCTCATTCGGTCTCAGCATATCTGGATTCCGGAGCCGCTGGTAATTTCATGGACTGGGAAATCGCATCGTCCATGAGACTTACTCTTTTGCCCCTCACCACGCCATTGGTGGTCTTGGCGATTGATGGTACTGTTCTCCCAGGGGGACCTATCCGCTTCCAGACCCTCCCTGTTAAGATGTCGGTAGGGACACTCCACCAGGAGTGGATATCCTTCCTTATCTTACCCAAGGCCTCAACGCCTATAATTTTGGGTCTCCCATGGTTACAGCTCCATTCTCCTCATGTGGACTGGACTACTGGACAGATCCTGGCTTGGGGTCCCTCCTGTTCCTCGTCCTGCCTACCCAAGGTTGCTCCCTGTGAATCTGAGCCGGTCATTCATTCCAGGTTGCATAACCATTTACATTTCTCTGTCCCTAACCACCCTTGGACGCACAGCCAGGCTAGCTTGTCTACAAGTCCTGCAGTCGCTACGTCTTGCGATGCGATTCAGGTAGTCGCTACACCTGACTCAGCTATTCACTCTGCCTCTGTACTAGTTATGCCAGTCCAGCCCATGCCCAGTGAGCCTCTCACTTTTTCTTGTTCGGGACATTCTGCTTGTCCTTCAGCTATTCAGCTTGACTCCGGCGACATGTCACCTTCTAACCAACCTGACTTCAGGGTTCCACTGACATCTGCCCAGTCTGATGGTCCTGTGCAAGATGACCAGTTCCCCTTTAAGGGTCTAGGGGACCCTCCTCAGATTCCTGTTGATCCTATCATGCCCTTGCTTATTCCTAGAGAGCCTTTGGTCCTCAATAGATCTTCTTGTCATCTCCCTACCTCGTTTTTGGTCTCTGAGGATAATTTTAAGTACGAGGTTAGACAAGTTCTGGATTTTCGGCTCTGCAGAGGCATTCTTCAGTACCTTGTGCATTGGAGAGGTTTTGGTCCTGAGGAGGCGTCTTGGATCGCTGCATCTGATGTCGCTGCACCTCATCTGTTGAGAAGGTTTCATCAGAGATTTCCCTTTAAGCCTGGGTCCAGGCGGGGGAGGGCCCATAAGAGGGAGGGTACTGTCATGGATATGCAGTAGTGTTTGTCTGCCATCTTACCTTCCTCCTCATGTGTTCATCTAGAGACCAGACCTCCTTCACCTGGCTTCCTTTATAATCTCCTCCCAGCCTGACTCCACCCCAGGCCCTATCACTGAACACTATATTAACCTGTGCACTGCAAGCCTGCTTGGCTGATCAACGTGTTTGTTAGGCATTGTGTGTTTGGGTTCCTGCCTGCCGTGTGCTACGTCTGTCTCTCTGTTACGTTATTGGCTTGTCCCCGACTATCCCTGTCTGCTCGTGACCCTTGACCTTCGGCTCGTTCTTCGTTATCCTTGTCTGCTCGTGGCCCCTAACCTTCAGCTTGTTATTCGGTTCTCTCTATCGTGTGCTGCTGCTTCCCCTCTTTTCCCCTTATCCTACGGGGTGTGAGCTAGGAAACTCCAGGGGCCGCGACCTGGTCCCAGCCTGCAGCGTAACATCCTCACCACTAGAGGCCCTGGAGAAGACCAGCTGGGTCTTAGACTCCGCGCCCTGGGGAATCTTGGCTCTCGCTTCCGTTGGGATCCCGGTTGTGCTCCTCTGGTCCCGCTTTCCACAACCACCCAGTTTCCTATCCGCAGAAGCCAGCCATAGGGTTCACTACCTCGCGGTGCACTCCTGTCCCCCTACGGTGTGCATCTGTCACCTGGCCACAGGTGACCCTGACAGATCCCATGTAGGCAGGAGGCATCACTGACAAAATAAGCCTTCAGCTTGCAGATGGCACTGCAGTGTGAAAGGGTAGCTTTTAGCTGTTTAATAGTGTAAATAGCAGATACAATTACAATATAAAAAGTAATATAAATATTAAAAACGCACGTTTTTAGGAAAAAAATACACTTTAATGAATTCTAGTGAACAAATACAATATAATAACCATTTTTTGGTAAAATATAATGTACAGGGGGTCCCGGGTTTACGAACCCTTTAGGGACTTTCCTCCTGTTTGTTATTTCAGAAATTTTCATAAGTCGGCCGCGACAATTACGGACATTTCCAATGTTTTCCGATGTTCCGTTGAATGCCGTTCTGCACATGCGTGGCCAATTACGGACATTTCCGACATTTTCCGAGGCTCCGTCTGGCCGCGCATGTGCAGAACAGCAGCACCCAGTTCGTAAGTAGGAGGGGTTCATAAGTCGGGCCTTCGTAAGTCGGGGACCCCCTGTATGATGCTATGCTGAGGATATAAATACCTAAAATGTTACGCTTAAACATTGTGTGCTTCAGTGGAATGCCTTTACAGGTTATCAGTCTAGAGTTATATTGGAGGTCTGGCGCTAGACATAAACAACAGACCAAAACCAGAAGTGACTAAATCCTCACTGTATTAGAAATGTTTTTTTGCATCACCACAGGGTGGCACTGTGGATACAAGATAAGTAGTAATGTGCCGCATCCTAATTAGACCGAATTACTATTAGAAGACATTAAACATGGACTTTGTAGGCACTGAGATACACATAGGTAGAAATTTTGAAATCCTCACTGCTTCTGCTTTTTTACATCACAGAAGGGAGGTGGGTACAGATGTACTTTCCTACCCTTTTAATGCACCATTACACCAAGTGGTGGGGGTACCAGGCTCCCTGATTGCATGGGAGAGCCCAGTAAAGGAGGCTGGAGGCTGAGGGGCCCCATCCATGCCCTGCAGAAGTGGTTGGGCAGCTGTAGAGCCACTCTGATCACTTGTACAAGAAAGCCCATTGCCAGGTGAAAACGTTGGAACCAGGATCATGGCTGCCACTGCAGTGCAGCTTAAGACGTATGGGTACAGCCTAATAACTTGAAGTGGTTAAAAAAGAATACCACAATTACGTCTTGTATGTTCTTAAAATACATAATTTAAAGTTCAAATATGCAGATTAGTTATTGCCAGGTAATCACTGCATGCTGACACTGCTACATTTTGAGGCAAAACAAAAGATCAAGTCTTCTGGACAGCAGCACTCCAATAAAAAGCCTTTATTATGTAAAATCTTCAAAAATCCAAATACAGCACAGCAAGTCACAAAATTCTGGTTAGAGCTGACTAGTTTCACACTTTCTTAGTGTTTAATCATAGCTGCTACATTTTGCCTGGGCATTTAAATATCATTGACTTCTGGTCACAAAAGGGTTAATAGTTGCTTTCTTTCCACGCTGGTGCTAAAGAAGTTGTTATTTTACTGCACATATAATATTGAGCTGTCTCATCCTCCCAGTGGCTCTGGAGAAGCTGCCAGACCACCTTTGGTGCAGGCCAAGGGGATCTCAGCTCAGCCCAAAACAGACCTTTAGGCCATCACATTTACTCTGTAGTTGTGCCAATGCTGCCAGTTTTGGAGTCAAGCTTGTTGTTATTCTGAACCTTTTACTAGATAATGTCAATGATATTGCAGCATACAAAGCCAAGTTGAATGAAATATCCATAGATGCTTTCCAAAGTACTTGCACATACTTCAAATGTGTTAATCATTTTGCTGTTAGCAGATCTGGAAGGAAAACGATTAACGCACTTAAGGCGCTATGTTAATGTAGCATTTTTTATTGACTTTTGAGCAAAGAAAGGAACAGCATTTCCCTGTGACCCTTCTTTTAGGAAGCACCATACAAAAGATAAATAAAACTAGAAATTACTAATCATGTATTATAGCAATTCAGCTTGGTTTTGAATGCCACACAGGAGATTGTGGGTGGTAAAAGAAGGTCAAAAATGATCAATTACCTTTATTTCATCATCACCATAGGGAATCATGAGCTATAAAATGCGGCCAAGAAAGGCATATTCAGAATATAAAAAGAAAAGAAAATGGCTTCCTTATGATTTCCACTGTACTCACAGCATGCTTTCCAATGATTTTGTAAACTCTTGCTAACGTCTTTTTTCCCTAACAAATTCCAGACAAATGTGGAGACTTTTTTGCCAATGGAGTTAAAATATTTCCATTAACAGACAACCAGTAGTGTACCTGGTTTCTGGCAGACTCTGGGGCAAACAACTCTACTACAATGGCATAATTCCAGCTGCTGCAATTGAATCATGATATTTATCTCAAAGAGGTGGGGCATATGTATGGAAAGTGTGCTAACATAAACATTTCTTGTTGCTCATACCAATCAGTTTGAAGTTGAAAATTAAACAAGCTTTCAAACTGGTTGCTATAGGCAACAAGACAATTTATTTTTAAAACATTTTTCAAACACTGTATACCTGTACGTGTCTACACATTATTGATGTACCTGTAAAAATTACTGAATGTACAAAATACTATGTCCAAGGGGCTGTATTGTGTTACAAAGCCCCTGCGTGGGATGGCATATGGGCCCTCTTGCTACTAACCTCTGGATTTCAGATTATGCATTGGTTGGTGCTCCTCTAATGCCCTGTACACACGATCAGTTTTTCCAACAGGAAAACCGTTGTTTTTTTTTCAGCAGGAAAACGGCTGAAACTTGTGTTGCATACACATGGTCACTCAAATCTTGTCTGAAATTCCGAACGTCAAGAACGCGGTGACGTACAACACGTACGACGAGCTGAGATCAATGAAGTTCAATAGGCAGTTCGGCTCTTCTGCTTGATTCTGAGCATGCGTTTTTTTGAGCGTCGTAATTGCATACAGACGAACGCGATTCGCGATAGGATTTTTTCCTGTCAAGAAAAGTGAGATCCTGGTCTCAATCTTTTTTTCCTGGCAGGAAAACTGACAGAAAAAGTGTGATGGAGCATACACACGGTCGGTTTTCCTGACAAAAACCTCACATCGCACTTTTCCCATCAGGAAAACTGATAGTGTGTACGAGGCATTAGAGAGCCCTGGAGACACTGGGACTTACAAGGCTGCCCTCTTTGCAAGGGAGTTTGATTTTTACAAGGCCAGAGTGTAGAGAATGAGGTGAAACTTTTTGCTTGCATGATTGGATGATGGAAGAGTGCTGGGGAACATCCCCTCGTAAAGTACAACTTGCCTTGCGAAGTGAACAGCTTATTTGCCAGTGGTGGGCTTTTGATTCTTGAGCCATGGTGTTCATTAGTTGGGACACGTTTTAAAATAAGGTCTCATGTTTATTCAATTTTTGGTAAACATGAGCTCAATGCCTGGTTCACACTGGTTCGACATAGGATCCGACATGTGAAAGCACAAATCGCATGACAATAGATTAAATGCTTCCCTATGAGAGCCATCTTAACTGATCCACCACAAGTCGTTCCGACTTTAGAAAAGGTTCCTGCACTACTTTGGTCCGACTTTGATAAGACTTCAATGCCATAAACATAGAGTGTAAAAAGTCACATTAAGTTGGATCAAAGTTGGACTAAAGTTGCAGGTCAAAGCCGGATCGGAAGTTGCGTGACTTTCATGTCAGAGCAGTGTTAACCTGGGCTCAGGACTGCACTATCTGGTGTTAAATGTTTTGCTTGTTTCATTGTCTTATGTATGAAGTTAACTATTAATAGACACCAAAGCCAGTTATTGCCATTTTGGGCTCCCATGTCCCATCCCATGAGGAAACCTTTGCAGTTATGACCATTTTAAGGAGTTCATCCATCTTATATTTTCGCCCTAGACCAAGGCTTTAAGTTGCTGGATCCTAAAGGACCTGTGTTAATGGGCTTTTGTTCTCTTCAAGAACATTTATATTCCTATAGTCTATACAAAACACACCTAAAGCAGGGCAAATGAAGGAGGTCAACTACAGGTCAGATACACTCATCATTGAATTTGAACTATCTCAAAAGCGTCTCTAACTAATGTCAAAGCTGCACAAGCCCAAAGCTTGTTGACAGAGGATCTAACAAATATGGTAAAAATGAATAAGATAAATTAGATCTGAAGCCTCGTACACACGGCCGAGAATCTCGTCAGGAAAAAACACATAGTTTTTCCTGACGAGATTCTTGACAAGAATCTTGTCCCGGCCGAGTGTACACACGTTCGATTCAAAAGAACCGCCGTTCTTTTGAATGGAACGAACGCGGTGACGTCATCGACTACGACGAGCGTGCACTCGTCACATTCGATGCCGCCGCCGCTATCTTGCTACACCTTACCTATGCCTAGGAAGCTACCGCGCATGCGTCAAAGTCATTTTGAGCATGCGCGGGTTCCCACGGCGACAGGTAAATATACACACGCTCGGGTTTCTCGTCGGGAAGCAGGCCGACAAGAATCTCAACGAGAAAATAGAGAGCAGGTTCTCTATTTTTCTCGTCAAAATTATGGCCAGTTTTCTTGACGAGAAACCTGAAAGCCTCGTACACACGGCCGGTTTTCTAGTAATGACATAGCCTTGGTTTGCCTTTTTCTAGGGGCTACGTGCTGCTGGGGCTACTAGATATAGCTAAGAAGTTAGCTTTCAGTGAGCGCTCTCCAATGCATTACACCACACAGCACTACACCCTTCTATCTGTTCTTACTCAACTGAAAACTCATTCAGTGAAAGGCCACAGGATGTCTCTAGAATAGCTTGCCAGAGATTTTTTAATTGATTGGTCACAAAGTCAGTGGTACTAGCAAAACGGCTGAACTGAGTGATACATTTGTAGAGACAACCACAACCACAAACATAATGGCTACTGGCAAATACCTTATTGTATTATTTATAGGTCAGAGTTTTTCTCACGTACCTGATTGGAAGCCAAAGTGACGAGAGGGATTCCTTTGCAGCTATGGTCGTAGCACTTCTGGAGGTGATAACAATAAGTGCAAGGCTAAAAGAAGCAAGGGTGCTGATAGACTGGTTTTCTGGTGGCTGCTCCAGGAAGTGCACCATTGAGTGGTTCTCAGGCCGGCAGGGGAGGACGTCAGCAGGAACACGAGGTACACTTGTAGTCATGCAGGTCAGGTTCAGCCCGTAGTGGACAAAGAAGGTGTAGGATCAGACTTGTAGGAAGAAACTGGACAGGAGATTTGGTAGGATAGTAGATAGCAGCGTGGTCAGGAACCAGAGTCAAGGCCATACACAGTCATACAGGGTATTTCAAAATAATATTTTATTTACTACTTAAAATTGCAAAGTGTTTTACATTTTTTTTTTCAACCTGCCAGGCTGCTATGACATAAATCCTCTTTGTTGCTTAAGAAGCAAGCCCCAAAAAATGTAATCTCTGACTTCCCGATGTGTTCTCCTCCATACTTCCACACTCTTAAGACTTCTATCTATTCTGAAGTCAACCACCAACTAGATAAGTGGCATCCCCATTTACACCACCTTAACTTACCAACTTTTTAACACTTTAGCTGCCTAAATCATATTTTAAACCCAATAATGTAAGTCTTAGGGCTCTTTCACACGGAGGTCCGTTCAGGTCCGCATGTCAGTTTTTTAGGCGGACCTGAAACGGATCCTCCATGCACCCCTATGAAAGCACGGATGTCAGCGGTGACATGTCCGCTGACATCCGCTCCGCTCCGAAAAAGTGTGACGGAGGAAAATCCTATTTTTCCTTCCGTCTGCGGAGCGGATCGGATGACAATGGACTCTACGGTCCGTCGTCATCCGATTCCCCATAGGGGAGAGCGGCGCTCTGACAGGGCGGTCCCTGCACAGTGTGCGGGGACCGCCCAGTCATCCGTCGGCTCAGCGGGGATCAACGGAGCGATCCCCGCTGAGCAAGCGGAGCTTCATGGGGCGGATCTTCACGGATCCGCCCCGTGTGAAAGAGGCCTTATACCTAAACCTGGAAAGTTATATCACCTTTGGCTTAACTAAAACAGCATTATTTCGAAAATGGTACTGATTTCAGCAATATGTGTACAGTTAGAATTCGACTGAAGTTCGATGTAAAATTTGATTCGAATTTCAGTCCGAATTTCCGAAATTCAAACTAGTTTTGCTTCGTTATTTGGAGCATTCGGTAAAATGAGTTTATATTGTAATTTGGGTATTCGGATATATCCAAATCTCCGAATAAAGAAAATTTGTCTGAATATTAATTCGGAACGAAACAAACCGCACATGTCTATCATATATTTACATATACCCAACAAGCAGTAAATACACTCTAATAGAAGCCCCCGCTGTAAGTACACTGTATTCTCTGGTGTATCTCTTCGCCAGCGCTGACTTGGCAACCTGAGAGTGAAGCAGAGTACCTCATTCAAACAAGCTCACTTCTTTTCTTGTGAACGTTTACCATGAATTGCTCAACAGTGCTTGCAGCTGCAGAGGTCAGTGAAGATTTGTTATAAATCTTTTTAAGAATGTGCAAATACTTGCATGTCCATAATCTGGCCACAGTTCTATTTATATGCTATTTACTATATAAATTACAACACCCAACATTCCATCTTTTCTTCCTTTATTTCTTATTTTCTCATTTCCTTAATCTCTCCCTTTAAGTCACTGCTTATTTTCTGAAATGGTGCTTGTTTTTTTTCAAGGCAAAGGAGGACACCAGTAGTACAACAAGATTTTCTTAAAAATGATTTTAAAAGCACCAGTTTAGAAACATGTTTCAGAACATTTGTTGAGACTGAGAAAGGGAAACAAAATCTGAAACAGAAATGATGGGCCAGCACCTTAAAACATAACAAAGGGATAACAGCATTGTTGTCTTCTTTTTATTTTTGGAACTGCAGGCTTGCTGATAAAATGGTCAAAGTCTACAGGCTTGGAGACAGACAAAAGAAAAAGCAGCCCTTTGCCTTTTGGGAAAGAAACAGCGCTTGCTGCCTATGTAAATTGTACTTTTTCTGACTGAAAAGTATTATTTGTAAGAAAAAATGTATACACAGATTCTTGATATTATGAACATTTTGATGTGATTCTCTTTACACTAATCCTTATAAAATCTAGAAATGTTTTGATCATATCTCATTGTCAGCAAAATCCCATCTGTTAAATTTCATTCAACTTAGAATGTAACAAGGTTTCTTTAATTTGTAATACTTGAACCTAAAGAGTGACTTCCATGATGGCATAGTTAAGAAACAAAATAAATCTGAGTTGCTATTTTTATTATAATATATGACATCTCTTATAAGTATTTATTTTTTCCCAGTTAAAGGGGTTGTAAACCCTCACGTTTTTTCTCCTTAATGAGGGGAGATGCCCCCCAGCCCCCCTGTTGTACTTACCTAAATCCCTGTCCGGAATCCTAAATTCCCTGGCCGTAAATGCGCTCTTCCCCTCTGTCCGTTGTCTCGGCTCTTGATTGGATAGATTGATAGCAGTGCAACCATCCCGCTGCTGTCATTCAAATCCAATGATGCGGGCACCGGGGCCGAGTCCAGCATTCTGCGTCTGTGGACGCAAATGCTGGACTCGGGAGCGCGCCCGCAAGGTAACATCCCGGGAGGGCGCTTCTCCCAGGGGGTTATAGGATGCGGGGAGGAGCCACCAACGGCACCGGGGGACCCCAGAAGTCGTGTTCGGGGCCACTCTCTGCAAAACGATCTGCACAGTGGAGGTAAGTATGACATGTTTGTTATTTAAAAAAAAAAAAAACTGAAGCCTTACAATCACTTTAAAGCATATTATGTATTTAAAATTTTAAAGATTAAAGTAGGGTTAAAATCCATGTTAGTTTTTGCTGTCTGTTGTGTCCTGTTGGGGAGATTTCCTTTTACTTCCTTTCCCTGTGATGCAACCGAGAGTGAAAGGCAATTTGTACAATATAAGTTAAAGGGGTTGTAAAGTCAGAAGGTCTTTTATCTTAAAGGAGAAGTATAGCCAAAGCTTGTTTGGCTGTACTACTCCTATGGATCACAGGAGTGCAGTTCGTTTTGCACTCCTGTGAGTGAGTGAGTGAGTGAGTGAGTGAGTAACTTGTATAGTGCTGCAAATGCGAACTAAATCGCCTCAAGGCGCTTGGTATCCAATATCGTTGAGATCCTTCAGAAGAGGTGGGTCTTTAGTTTTTTCCTGAAGGCCCGATGGTTTTCTTCCATGCGGATGTTCGTGGGGAGTGCATTCCATAGCCTTGGTCCTTGAACAGCAAACCTTCATTCTCCCTTAGCTTTGTAGCAAGTCTTGGGGATGTGAAGGAGGTTTTGGTTAGTTGATCGGAGGTCACGAGTAGTGGTGTAGTGTTTTATTTTCTCGCATAAGTATTGAGGTGCGCTTCCTTGTGCGCATTTGTGAGTGAGGCAGAGGGTCTTGAATGTGACCCGATCCTTTACGGGTAGCCAATGGCGGCTTCTCAGGGACGGTGCGATTGATTCCCAGGGTTTTTTTCCCATTACCAGTCTGGCCGCTGTGTTTTGGATGACTTGTAGACGTGTAATCTGATATTTTGGTAGTCCTAGGTTAAGGGAGTTTGCGTAGTCAAGTCGCGAATTGATGATGGTTCCCGACTACTACTGCTCTGTCTTTTCCGTGATGAAGGGGATAAGTCATCGTAGCAGGCGGAGAAGGTGGTGAGATCCGCTGACTACTGATCCTATTTGTGCGTCCATAGTCATGTCTGAGTCAAGGATGACTCCAAGGCTTTTAACTTTGGTGTTCGGGGTTATGTTTTGTCCAAAGATGGAGGGTGGTGTCCATGTGGTCCTAGAGTTTTTCTTTCGGTTAGCGTGGAAAATGAGCAGTTCTGTTTTGGATCCATTAAGCTTGAGTGAGTTCTCTGTCATCCAATTGTCGATCAATGTAAGGCATTTTTCCAGTCCGTAGTATTGATCTTTTTTGTTGTTGATGCGAAAGTAAAGTTGAGTGTCATCTGCATAGGAGTGATAGAGCAGGTCCTGTTCACTGATGATTTTGAGGAGTGGCCGGAGGTAGATGTTGAAGAGTACCAGTGACAGGGGTGATCCTTGAGGGACTCCGCATGTATTTGTGCGTGGTGCCAAGGTGAAGGCTCCCAGTTTCACTGTCTGGGATCGATTTTCTAGGAACGATGCGAACCATGGTAGGTCTGCGTCTGCGACTCCTGCTACTTCGGTGAGGCGCGTGAGCAGAATTTTGTGATCTACTGTGTCAAAGGCTGCACTGAGGTCCAGCAGCACCAGGAGACTCGATTCTCCGGCATCTGCTGCTTCGAGTGCGTCGTCCCATATTTTGAGAAGTGCCGTTTCCATCCCGTTCCCTGGGCGGAACCCCGATTGTAATGGGTCCAGGAGTTTGTGGGTATCCAAATGAAGTTGTAGCTGTTGTGTTACTACTTTCTCGATGATCTTGGAGAAGGTGTTCAGGCTTGTTACCGGTCTTCTAAAGTTTGGGTCTTTAGGGTCGAGGTTGGGTTTCTTTAGAAGGGGTTTGATTATTCCTTGATTGAGGGACATCAGCACAATACCTTCTTTAAACGATTGATTTATGGGGGGTGCCAAGATTTCAGTACATTCTTTCAGCCGTTTTGCCAGAATTATGT
Organism: Rana muscosa; assembly: GCA_029206835.1. NCBI lineage: Eukaryota > Metazoa > Chordata > Amphibia > Anura > Ranidae > Rana > Rana muscosa. The sequence goes on from CM055117.1 coordinate 198,041,221, forward strand.
CGTTCGGTGAAGTGCTATCTCGGATGCTTCTGATAATATTTTTGGTATTGTCGATTGTAATTGGGACCAGAGAAAATTTTGTTGGTTGCAGATTAATTATATGGTTATTTTCTTCCTTTGGCCAAGTCTGGTTGTTGGATTTTTTCTGCTGGATTATTTCCCGAATGTTGTCGATTTTGTCGATAAAAAAATCGGATAGTTCATTGCAGAATTCTTGTGTTTCATTTGCTGAAGACTGCAGGCAAGTGGGATTCATGGTCTGAGCCACTAATTTGAAGAGTTCGCAGGGACGGGTTAGGGCTTTTGGGATGGTATTAGACAAATGGTCTTATTTTGCTTTGATGATTGCTTTATGATATTTCCTGGTGAGTGCTTTGTAGGTTGTGTGGTTCTCCTTTGTTGAGTTTCTTCTCCAGGCTCCTCCTGCTCTTCTACGTTCTTGTTTCAGTAAGGTGAGAGCATCATTGAACCAGCCCGAATTGTTTTTGCGGATGAGTGCTCTGTGTCTTGGAGCAACTGTGTCTGCTGTCTGTAGCAAAGCTTTGTTCAGGGAGTTGAGTGTTTCTTCCGTTGAGTGGTTTTGGTTTAGCATTTCCATTTTGCTCAATAGTGTGGTTTTTAAAAGCTCAGAGTGTAGTTTCTTCTGTGATCTTGTCCAGTGTGTTGTTGTTGATTGTATAGGTTTTTGGAGGGGGGTGTTGGTCGTTTTTAGCAGAGAGTGGGTTGAAGTCATCACGACCACGGAGTCGGGATACGCCAGAACCCTGTACCGACACCCATTGTGAGCCTGAGCCAGCCGCCCCTGCCCCCTGCACAGTTTAGCGCGCCAGTGAGCGAGGAGGGAGCAGAGCAGAGAGCTGTGACTGACAGTCAGCAGCTCTCTGCTCAGGGAGCTGTGAGAAGGAGCGATCAGCGGTGTTCGATCACTCCGTTCTCAGTGCAGAGGCGGCGGGGGACGGTTGCAGCATCCACCTCTGTAAGTATAAAAGCCGTACCCCATACTTCTCTTTTAATGCATTCTATGCATTAAGATAAAAAAAAAACTTATTTGTGCAGCAGCCCCCCTCAGCCCCCTTAATACTTACTGGAGGCCATCTCTATCTAGCAATGTCCCAGATTGTCTCAGCCATCCGAGACTCTCCCTCCTGATTGACTGAGACACAGCAGTGGCTCCTGCTGCTGTCAATCAAATTCAGTTAGCCAATCAGGAGAGATTGGGGGTGGTGCCAAACCACAGCTCCATGTCTGAATGGACACATGGAGTCGCAGCTCGGCCTGGGTGCCTCCATAGCAAACTGCTTGCTGTGGGGGCACTTGACAGGAGAGAGGGGCCAGGAGCACAGAAGAGGGACGCAAGAAGAGGAGGATCTGGGTTGCTCTGCGAGGAATCGCTCCACTGATCCTAGTTGAGCAGGCGGATGACAGGTCCATGTCTGCCATGTCTCCGCTATGCAAAGGGGATATGGACACAGTCCCGCTCTCCTCGATGGGGCTTTTGGATGGAAACAGACCGCCTGTCCGTTTCCATCTGACACTATCGGATCTGATCCGCCAGACATATGGGGAATAGTACCACCATTTGTCTGTTTTTGGCAGCCAGGATTGGATCGGAATGCAGCAGGTGTCCGCTGACATCTGCCGCTCCATAGAAGAGACTGGAGGGTCTGATCAGGTCTGCCTAAAAAACTGAAAGGTGGACCTGATCAGCTTGCCAGTGTGAAAATAGCCTTAGACTGTTGTCTGTGACAGCAGGAAGGTGAAGTCACCTGGTTGCATCCAGGGGGGTAGATATATTTCGCCCAGATTCAGGCTTTACGCCGACTTATACAACTAGATGGAGAGTTGTATAAGGCTAGTGGGCTCATGGATGACTCATACCTCTAGGGAGAGTGTGGGGCGTCGTACAGACAGGGAGTTGATGAGACCAGCTGAAGCTTGTCAGCTCATTTAGGCCTCTATAAGAACTCCCAGCTTCATTAGATGTTAGCTCATGCCTGGAACCAGACCTGTGTGGACTGTCTAGGGAGAGTGAACCCCTGTGCGGTGAGACAAAGCCTGTGTGGCTATTTGCTTGGACATTTAAAACCAGGGACTTAGGGACTAGGACAGCACTAGGCTGATCCCAGTTGTTAGTTAGGAAACCTGTATGTTTAGTCAGAGGTCAACTTGACCAGGATTTATTTTGGTTATGTTTCTTTTTCTTTGCTGTGTTTTGTCACTGTAAATAGAAAATAAACCGCACCTTTTTGATTTTGAAAACCACAACCTCCGTTTGCTGGGCCTGTTTTGTGTGGGGAGCCCATCCCGGGGGTCACACACACCCGCTGCCGAGCCAACCCCCTCACAGTTGGTGGAGAACCAGTGGCAGTTTTTTTTAAGCCAGCATGGAGGAGATACTGAAACAGCTGGCTCTAGCAAATGCCAATCAACAGCAGACAAATGCAGGTTTGCAAAGGAGCCTTGCAGCCCAGCAGCAAGCTCATCAACAAGCCCAGCAGCAATCTGAGGCCCGCCTCATAGACCTGTTACAGAAGCAAGAGCAGAGACTACAACAAATGGAAGCAGTAATGCAGCAACGTCCGCAGACCAGTGAGGAAAGCCGTCCCACTAATACCGCGTCCTTTGGGGTGAGTCGTTTATTGACAAAAATGACTGGAGAGGATGATCCAGAGGTATTTTTGACCACATTTGAAAGGACTGCTGAAAGAGAAAAGTGGCCTGAGGAGCAGTGGGCTGGACTGGTGGCTCCTCTGTTAACTGGTGAATCGCAGAAGGCTTACTATGACCTAGAGCCTGACCAAGCAAAAGACTATGTGATGCTAAAAGCTGAAATATTGGCAAGGCTGGGTGTCACCCAGGCTGTCCGGGCTCAGCGTGTGCATAACTGGACTTTCCAGCTTGGAAAACCCCCCAGGTCCCAAATGTATGATCTCATTCACCTGAGCAGAAAGTGGCTACAGCCAGAGACTTTGTCCGCACCAAAGATTGTGGAACGTGTTGTAATGGATCGGTTTTTGAGAGCTCTTCCTACTGCCATCCAAAAGTGGGTAAGCCATGGAGACCCAGAGACGGCCGATGGTCTTGTGGATCGTGTGGAGAAATACTTGGCTACAGAGAACCTGACGGCCTCTTCCAGAGACACTCGGACTTTCCACCCTAAGACCAGACCATCCCCAGGGGCGGATAAGAGGATTCCAAGGGGTAAGGGTGGAGAGAGTGAGAGGGTGGGAGCTCTACCCCAAGTTTGGCGAGAACAGCCTGGGAAATCAGCGGCTCAAGAGGCGGCAAGAAGGATCGTTTGCTACCGCTGCCGGCAAGCGGGACATATTGCAGCCAATTGCCCGGTTGTGGAGGAACCCATGCAGTGTGACTTTCTGACGGGCAGACGTCAGTCGCTGTGTGCGACAGTCGCATGCACTGCCATTCGAGGAACTGAGAAACATTTATGCAAAATGTGTGTTAATGGTAGAAATGTTGTGGTATTGCTGGATTCAGGTAGCCTTGTGACCCTGATAAAGGCTGAGTTAGTTAAAACAGAGGTCTCTGGGAATAGCAAGGTAGCTGTTATTTGTGTGCATGGGGACACCCGAGAGTATCCAGTGACTACAGTGTGTTTCGAGACCCCCAAAGGTACCCTCTCTCATCCAGTGGGCTTAGTATCTCAGTTACCGTATGACGCCATTGTGGGAAGGGATTTTCCGAAGTTCTGGGAACTGTGGGATGATCCTGAGCCCCTCACTGGTGCCCCTATGTACCAGGAATGTGATAGCCAGAACTCCCCTGAGAGTGGTGAGGACTCTCCGGAATTTCCCTTATCAGTATTGGCAGGGGAGACTCAAGAAACTGGAGAGGAGCCCACCTCCTCAGACGAAAACCTACCGTCTGTGGAGTTTTCTGATCTTGAGGTTCACAGGGAAAACTTTGCCACAGAACAGTTGAAAGACCCCGCCCTAATAAAGGCACGGGAAAACGTAGTGAAAATAGATGGCGAGTTAGTGAACCCAGATAATACCTGCACTTACCCATACTTCAGCGTAGAGAAGGACCTACTGTATCGGGTGGCAAAAAGGGCAGAAGAAACCGTTGAGCAGCTTGTGGTGCCCAAACCTTACAGGAAGTTGGTGTTGGAGTTGGCCCATGGGCACATTCTTGGAGGTCATCTGGGGACAGAGAAAACCCGAGAGAGGGTATTACAGAGATTCTATTGGCCGGGGGTGATGAAGGACGTAGAAAATTATTGTTCCTCCTGCCCTGTGTGTCAGAGGTTGGCCCCGATGCCACATTTCCGTAGCCCGCTGGTCCCTCTACCCATCATTGAGGTCCCGTTTGAGAGGATCGCCATGGATTTGGTAGGTCCTATAATCAAGTCCGCTAGGGGGCACCAGTACATATTAGTTATAATGGACTATGCCACCCGTTATCCAGAAGCGATCCCTCTCCGAAATACCTCGGCCAAAACCATAGCCAAAGAGCTATCTCTTGTTTTTAGCCGGGTGGGTATTTGTAAAGAACTGCTTACGGACCAAGGTACACCCTTTATGTCCCGGGTTATGAAAGAGCTGTGTAAATTGTTCAAAGTGACGCAATTGCGTACGTCTGTGTATCACCCCCAAACCGATGGGCTGGTTGAAAGATTCAACAAAACCCTAAAACAAATGTTGAAGAAAGTGGTGGATAGAGATGGAAAGGATTGGGACTGTTTACTTCCTTATTTGATGTTTGCTATTAGGGAGGTGCCCCAATCCTCTACGGGATTCTCCCCCTTTGAGTTACTGTATGGGAGACACCCAAGAGGGCTGTTGGATATTGCCAAGGAAACTTGGGAAAGTGAGAGTTCTCCCCACAGGAGTGTGATTGAGCATGTCGCCCTGATGCAAGATCGAATTGCACAGGTAATGCCCATCGTGAAGGAACATTTGGCCCAAGCGCAGTTGGCACAGCAGAGAGTGTACAACCGTGGAGCCAAGACCCGTACCTTTTCCCCGGGGGATAGGATATTGGTACTTGTCCCTACGGTTGAAAGTAAATTCCTTGCCAAATGGCAAGGCCCCTACGAGATAATGGAAAAAGTGAGCGAAGTGAATTACAAGGTCAGACAACCAGGAAGGCGAAAGCCCGAACAGATCTATCACGTTAATCTGTTGAAAGCCTGGAGGGATAGAGAGTCCCTAGTCGCAGACACTTGGTCACCAGCTCAAACTGGTTGCGTGATTCCTGAGGTTGGAATAGCAGCCACCTTGTCACAACCCCAACAACAGGAGGTTAAGGAGTTTGTGCTTCGCAACAAGGAGGTATTCTCTGAGCTGCCGGGACAAACATCTGGGGTAGAGCATGACATCATTACCCCGCCCGGTGAAAGGGTGAAGTTAAAACCCTATCGGATCCCAGAGGCTCGACGGGAGGCAATACGGGAGGAAGTACAGAAAATGCTGAACTTAGGGGTGATAGAGGAGTCCCAAAGTGATTGGTCTAGTCCCATCGTGTTGGTGCCTAAACCGGATGGGAGCTGGCGATTTTGTAATGATTTTCGTCAGTTGAACAAAGTTACAAAATTTGACACCTACCCCATGCCACGTATAGATGAGTTGATCGACCGGCTGGGAACAGCCCGATACATGACGACTCTTGACCTCACAAAAGGGTATTGGCAAATCCCCCTGGCCAAGTCGGCCAAAGAGAAAACCGCATTTGTAACCCCAGACGGGGCGTTCCAATATAAAAGAATGCCGTTCGGGTTACAGAATGCGCCGGCCACATTCCAGCGGAAAATGGACCAGATGCTGAGGCCCCATCGGAAGTATGCTGCGGCTTACCTGGATGACGTAATTGTCCATAGCACAGATTGGGCCTCACATCTGCCAAAAGTGCAAGCAGTCCTGGACTCTGTTCGGGAAGCGGGGTTTACGGCTAACCCCAAGAAGTGTACCATTGGGCAGGAGGAGGCCAAATATCTTGGGTACACCATTGGGAGGGGAGTAATAAAACCCCAACTCAACAAAGTCGAGGCCATCCAGAGTTGGCCACGTCCCAACAGCAAGAAGCAGGTACGAGCCTTTCTGGGAATCGCTGGGTATTATCGGCGATTCATTCCCCACTTTGCTTCTAAGGCTGTGCCCCTAACCAACCTGATGAAGGGGAAAGGGTCGGTCATGATTAAATGGACCCCCGAGGCTGAGGCAGCATTCCAATTCTTGAAACAAGCCTTATGTAGCCAGCCAGTGTTGTACTCACCCGACTTCTCTAAAGACTTTGTCGTACAAAGTGATGCGTCAGATGTGGGGTTAGGAGCAGTATTGTCCCAGGTCTGGAACGGGGAAGAGCACCCAGTCATTTACCTCAGCAGGAAGTTGAAGTCCCATGAGGTAAATTACGCCACCGTTGAAAAGGAGTGTTTAGCGGTGAAGTGGGCTCTAGATTCCCTTCGGTACTACCTGCTAGGTAGGCACTTTGACATGGTTACGGATCACGCTCCGTTAAAGTGGATGGCTCAAAACAAGGAAACAAATAGAAGAGTGAATAGGTGGTTCCTGGCCCTCCAGGAATTCAACTTCACAGTAAAGCATCACCCTGGCGTTCAAATGGGGAATGTGGATGCTTTGTCTCGAGTACATGAATGCCTGATTGCTGGTGTTCCAACCCCGAGGTTAAAACAAGAGGGGGGGGTATGTGACAGCAGGAAGGTGAAGTCACCTGGTTGCATCCAGGGGGGTAGATATATTTCGCCCAGATTCAGGCTTTACGCCGACTTATACAACTAGGTGGAGAGTTGTATAAGGCTAGTGGGCTCATGGATGACTCATACCTCTAGGGAGAGTGTGGGGCGTCGTACAGACAGGGAGTTGATGAGACCAGCTGAAGCTTGTCAGCTCATTTAGGCCTCTATAAGAACTCCCAGCTTCATTAGATGTTAGCTCATGCCTGGAACCAGACCTGTGTGGACTGTCTAGGGAGAGTGAACCCCTGTGCGGTGAGACAAAGCCTGTGTGGCTATTTGCTTGGACATTTAAAACCAGGGACTTAGGGACTAGGACAGCACTAGGCTGATCCCAGTTGTTAGTTAGGAAACCTGTATGTTTAGTCAGAGGTCAACTTGACCAGGATTTATTTTGGTTATGTTTCTTTTTCTTTGCTGTGTTTTGTCACTGTAAATAGAAAATAAACCGCACCTTTTTGATTTTGAAAACCACAACCTCCGTTTGCTGGGCCTGTTTTGTGTGGGGAGCCCATCCCGGGGGTCACACACACCCGCTGCCGAGCCAACCCCCTCACATGTCCCCAGTACTGGTGTCCCAATTGGAAGATTCCCCCTAGCCTCTTGTTTGGGTGATAAAGCTAATGTTTTTAATTTATTATGACTTTAAATTTTGGTAAAAGTGGTCACACAGAGAAATAATAGAATAAATCCAACCAGTATGGACATCCAAAGAGTAATTCTAGACTCTATCCAAAACTTTAAAAAAATGTTTTGGCTTTACACACAGTACCCTTTAACAAATATAGTGCAATTTTTAAGCTGGCCATACACTACATAATCTGATTGTACAATCATTGTATGATCCCCTTTAAGCCTCATACACACGGTAAGACTTCAAACAAACTTTTCAGTGGATTTTTGTTTGAAGGGCGTTGGCCGGGAACACCCATAGCATACACACGACAGGACTTTTTCAGCCAACAAACATGAACATAGTGACATGATTGACGTACTACGTGGTTTTTCTGCTCTTTTCTGCTCTTTACCGTCACCCTTTGGTCAACTTCTGCTATTGTTGGTTGATTTTAACATTGGTTCTGAGCATGCGTATTTGTACTTCGGACTAAAGTCCGATGGATTTCTGTACACACGGCAGGACTTTGCACCGTAAGACTTTAGTTGACGAAAAGTTTGTCCGTTTGCAGAGCGAACTTTTGCCCGATAAAAACTGAAAAAGTTTGTCCGATGGAGCGTACACACGGTCGGATATTTTGGAAAACCTGCTTATTTTGAAGTTTGTTGACAAAAAGTCAGATCGTGTGTATGGGCCTTTAGACTTACCAAAATGATGCAATATGAAGACATTCCAAAACAATTCATTGCATTTGTATGAAATCAGGCTGGCCCTTCCACTACATAAGTGATGATAAATCTAAAGGCAATTGTACAATCAGACTGTACAGTTTATGGTCCATTTCAGTGGACTTGTGGGTATTTGTTGATGGGCAAACTTGAATTTAAGTGTAATCCACTTTCGTGCTATGTTGCCATTGGTTCTCATCATGGGCAGTTGGGGAAATCCGAGAATCTGGAATCTCACGAGAATCACTTTTCAACCTTACACACACCTGCAAACAAAACAGTTTAAATTTTCCTGAGTAGTGATGAGCCGAACACCCCCGGGTTCGGTTCGCACCAGAACCCGCGAACGGACCGAAAGTTCGAACGAACATTAGAACCCTATTAAATACAATGGATGCGAACGTTCGAATTCTAAAGTGCTAATTATAACAACTATTATGCATGTTATTGTCCTAAAAAGGGTTTGGGAACCCGGGTTCTGCACCAGGGGACATGTATCAATGCAAAAAGAAGTTTTAAAAACGGTCGTTTTTCGGGAGCAGTCATTTTAATGATGCATAAAGTGAAAAAAAAAAAGTCAAATATTCCTTTAAATATCGTACCTGGGGGGTGTCTAAAGTATGCCTGTGAAGTGCCACGTGTTTCCCGTGTTTAGAACTGTCCCTGCACAAAATGACACTTCTAAAGGAAAAAAAAGCCATTTAAAACTGCTTGCGGCTTTAATGTAATGTCTGGTCCCGGTAATATGGATGAAATTCTTTAAGAAAAATGGCATAGCTACCCCATGACCCCCCCCTACCCCAGCCCATTACCAGCCCCTTAGGGTCTTGTATGGATATTAAGGGGAACCCCGCACATAAAATAAAAAAGGCCCTATATACTCTGAACAGCCCTATACAGGCGGTGCATACAAGACAGGGACTGTAGGTTTGTTCTTATGTAGAGTCTGTTTGTAATTTTGAACAGGTACATTGTTGAAGTGTAGCTCCAGACCAAAAATCTATTTTTAAACTTTTTGGAAAACATAGGTAAGGGTTATCACCCCTGTAACATTTGTTTTGCTGTCTGTGCCCCTGTTCAGAACATTTCACCTCACTTTCCGTCCCAATGACAACTGTTTTTGAAATGTGGTGTTTTTCTTGAAACAAGGATTGCTGATAAAGCATCAGTACAGAGGAGACACCTTTCTCCCATATTTATTCTTACAGGAGAGAATTTTCCTTCCTAGTGGTAGATTTCCTCTCACTTCCTGTTGTCTTCTTGCGTTTGCAAGTAGGAGTCGTTTGTAAGTTGGATGTTTGAAAGTAGGGACCTGCCGTATATACTCTGCAGAAATAGGCCCCTTAGTTGTTGGTGTTGGCACAACACTGTAAGCACTCACAGTTACTCTTGGTTGGTGCTGGAACGCCCTGCTGTCAACTATTATATCAGGAATTTTAATTACATATAATTGTTGAACAGTGGTAGTAAAAATTGGGCCTTTGATGGTGGTGCTGGTGCCACAACACTGTAAGCCCTGACAGTTACTCTTGGTGGGTGCAGCAATGGGCCCTGCTGTGAATTATTAGATCAAGAATTGTAATTACATGCCCCTGTTGAACAGGGGCTGAAAAATTGGGCCTTAGGCACTGGTGGCACAACACTGCAACCCCTCACAGATACTGTACTTGGAGCACAGCAATGAGCCCTGTTGCAAAGTATTGCTTCAAAAATTGTAATGACACGCCCCTGTTAAACAGGGGCTGAAAAATTGGGCCTTAGGCACTGGTGGCACAACACTGCAACTCCTCACAGATACTGTACTTGGAGCACACCAATGAGCCCTGTTGCAAAGTATTGCTTCAAAAATTGTAATGACACGCCCCTGTTAAACAGGGGCTGAAAAATTGGGCCTTAGGCACTGGTGGCACAACACTGCAACTCCTCACAGATACTGTACTTGGAGCACAGCAATGAGCCCTGTTGCAAAGTATTGCTTCAAAAATTGTAATTACACGCCCCTGTTAAACAGGGGCTGAAAAATTGGGCGTTAGGCACTGGTGGCGGCACCCATAAACAAAAATGATCTTACAAGCTATCATCATCAATCGTATCATTGAGGACTCGGAGGAGGAGGATAGCCAGTCAACATAACAGCACAGGCACTCAGCATCAGCATCAGTCTTGAAGGGATGTGACATGTTAAAATCAATTAGTCTGTTATATCAGCATCAGGTGTGTGGTAGCTGGTGGTGATCCAAGACTGGTTCATCTTGATGAAAGTCAGTCGATCAACCGAGTCGGTGGACAGGCGCACCCTGTGATCCGTGACAAATCCTCCAGCAGCACTGAATGTGCGTTCCGAAAGAACGCTGGATGCAGGACAGGCCAGTAGCTCAATTGCATACTGTGCAAGCTCTGGCCAGTGATCCATCCTCAAGACCCAGTAAGCCAGAGGATTTTCGGTGGGGAAGGTGTCCAAGTCTGACCTTACCCTAGATATTCCTGCACCATGTTTATCAGACGCTGGCGATGGTTGCTGGAACCGATCATACTTTGGGGCTGCGGACTAAAGAATTGTCTGAACGCATCGGTCAGACGGCCACCTTCCCCACCGCTCCTTCTTTGACTGGCCGAAGCCTCAGCAACTCGTTGTCCAGGACCAGGAGTTTGCAACCTCCCAGTCTCTGGGAACGCGTTGCACAGACCTTTCTGCAAGGCCTCCCGGAGTTGTCTCATCCTCTGCTCCCTCAGCGACGGTAACATAAGGTCCGCAACCTTACCCTTGTACCGTGGATCAAGGAGAGTGGCCAGCCAGTAATGGTCCCTCTCCTTGATCCGAAGAATACGAGGATCCTTCCGCAGACTTTGCAGGATCAGGGAGGCCATGCAGCGTAGGTTTGCTGAGGCATTCGCTCCGGAGTCCTCTGGGTCACTAAGGACGACATGATCCGCAGCCACCTCCTCCCAGCCACGTACAAGTCCACTGGTTTCTTGGGACTGTAAATCATCCCTAAAAGACTGCTGCTGATGATGCTGAGTGCCAGCCTCCATCTCCATGCTGACACAATCCTCCTCCTCCTCCTCCTCCTCCTCCTCCTCCTCCTCTTCCTGTGCGATGGGTGGGACAGAAGGAACACTGTCTGGGTAAAGGGGGCCTTGAGAGGCAAGGAAGTCCTCCTCTTCCTGCCTCTGTTCTGCCTCAAGTGCCCTGTCCATTATTCCACGCAGCGTGTGCTCCAACAGGTGGACAAGAGGTACAGTGTCACTGATGCATGCACTGTCACTGCTCACCATCCTCGTGGCCTCCTCAAATGGTGCCAGGACAGTGCATGCATCCCTGATCATGCCCCACTGGCGTGGAGAAAAAAAACCAAGCTCCCCTGACCCTGTCCTGGTGCCGTAGTCGCACAGGTACTCATTGATGGCCCTCTGCTGCGTGTGCAGCCGCTGCAGCATGGCCAACGTTGAGTTCCACCTGGTGGGCATGTCACATATAAGGCGGTTCTTGGGCAGGTTCAACTCCTTTTGCAGCTCAGCCAGGCGAGCACTGGCATTATAAGATCTGCGGAAATGCACACAGACTTTCCTGGCCTGCCTCAGGACATCCTGTAAGCCCGGGTACCTGCCCAAGAAGCGCTGCACCACCAGGTTAAGGACGTGAGCCACACAGGGCACATGGGTCAGTTGTCCCTGTCGGAGGGCGGAGAGGAGGTTGGTGCCATTGTCGCAAACCACCATTCCTGGCTTAAGCTGGCGTGGCGTCAACCACCTCTCGGCCTGGCCCTGCAGAGCAGACAGGACCTCTGCCCCAGTGTGGCTTCTGTCCCCCAAACACACCAGCGCAAGCACGGCATGGCATCTTTTTGCCTGCGTACTTGCGTAGCCCCGTGAACGGCTACGGAGCACCGCTGGTTCATAGGACAAACCACAGGAAGAGGCCATGGAGGAAGAAGAAGAGGAGGGGGTGGAGGAGAGAGGTGTGTCACAACCAGTAGTAGCATTTTGGAGGCGTGGCGGTGGGACAACCTCCAACACTACTGCACCTTGTCCTGAATCCTTCCCAGCTGCCAAAAGAGTGACCCAATGGGCCGTGAAAGAAAGGTAACGTCCCTGTCCATGCCTGCTGGACCATGAGTCAGCGGTAATATGCACCTTACCGCTGACCGCCCTGTCCAGCGAGGCCAAGACATTGCCTTCCACATGCCGGTAGAGAGCCGGAATAGCCTTCCGTGAGAAAAAGTGGCGTTTGGGAACCTGCCACTGAGGAACTGCACATTGCACAAACTCACGGAAGGGGGCCGAGTCTACCAACTGAAAAGGCAGCAGTTGAAGCGCTAGCAATTTAGCCAAGCTAGCATTCAACCGCTGGGCATGTGGATGGCTGGGAGTGAACTTCTTTCGACGGTCCAGCAGCTGGGGCAGGGAAATTTGCCTGCTAGAATCGGACGTCGGTGTACTGCTAGCAGAGTGGGCGCAAGTACTTGGCTGTGACACACCTAATTCTACACCTTCATTCCTCTCAGTGCATGTTTCAGAGAGGACTGAAGTTATAGTGGGGTTGGAGATCCCAGCTGATGCGGTGCAAGGAGAGGTCCGCTTTGTTCTTTGGTGTGGGTCTTTGAGGTAGGCTTGCCAACGAGCTGCATGGCAGGTCAACATATGTCTGGTCAGGCATGTGGTACCCAAGCGGCTGATGTTTTGGCCACGCGATATACGCTTGAGACATATGTTGCAAACAGCAGCTGTGCGATCTGATGCACTAGCCTCAAAAAAGGCCCACACCAAAGAACTTTTTGAATGACGGGCAGAGGCAGCGCCCTGCACAGGCGGAGCTCTGCGGTGTGATTCCGTCGGTGTACTGCCCTTACGCTGGCCACCAAAGGGCATCCTGCCTCGTTGGAGATGTGCCTCCTCCTCATCCTCCTCCTCCTCCTCTCTCCTATTAGGCACCCACGTGGAGTCAGTGACCTCATCATCCCCTCCCTCCTCATCACTGGAGCCAATCTGGCAGTATGCTGCAGCTGCTGGAACATGACTGCCAGATTGGTGTCCTTCTTGAGCATCCCCTCTGTCTGCTCTCACGCTACTGCCTTCCTCTAGCTGGGTTTCATCATCAGACCCTTCGAAACGCTGGGCATCCTCCTGGAGCATGTACCCAACACTGTGCTGAAACAGTTCGGGGGACTCCTCAGGAGGAGGACATGGTGGGTCTAGGGAAGGAGTGACTGATGATTTGTCTGACATTGATACCAGGGAAGACGACGCTTTGGCAGCTGCTTTTCCAGTACCCTGAGCCTGGGTGAGAGAGGATGAGGAGGAGGAGGAGGGCTTGGTCATCCACTCTACCAAGTCTTCGGCATGATGTGGCTCAACATGTCCAGCTGCCGAAAAGAAGGACAAGCGTGTCCCATGGCCATGTGCTGATGACAATGCACCGCGTCCACGACCAGCACTGTTGCCCCCAGACACAGAGCCTGCTTGCCCTCTTTTATTGCCTCCTGACTGTCTGCCTCTCCTTGTTTGCCTTCCAGACATTCTAATAGATGGCCTGCAGGGAGATGGGAAAAAAGCAATAAGGGCTACCTTCAGGTGTCCTTCTCTGTCCCTTGAAACAAGGACTTTCACAGTGAAAGAAACTGACACTCTCCCTACCTACAGTTTTCTGTCCCTAGAAAAAATGTTTTTTTTAATCACAATATAGCACAAGGACAATTCACTCACTGTCCTTACAGGTCCCTGGAAACAAGGACTTGCAGAGTGAAAGAAAAAAAACACTCTCCCTACCTACAGTTTTCTGTCCCTAGAAAAAATGTTTTTTTTAATCACAATATAACACAAGGACAATTCACTCACTGTCCTTCCAGGTCCCTGGAAACAAGGACTTGCAGAGTGAAATAAACTGACACTCTCCCTACCTACAGTTTTCTGTCCCTAGAATAAATGTTTTTTTTAATCACAATATAGCACAAGGACAATTCAGTCACTGTCCTTCCAGGTCCCTGGAAACAAGGACTTGCAGAGTGAAATAAACTGACACTCTCCCTACCTACAGTTTTCTGTCCCTAGAATAAATGTTTTTTTTAATCACAATATAGCACAAGGACAATTCAGTCACTGTCCTTCCAGGTCCCTGGAAACAAGGACTTGCAGAGTGAAATAAACTGACACTCTCCCTACCTACAGTTTTCTGTCCCTAGAATAAATGTTTTTTTTAATCACAATATAGCACAAGGACAATTCAGTCACTGTCCTTCCAGGTCCCTGGAAACAAGGACTTGCAGAGTGAAAGAAACTGACACTCTCCCTACCTACAGTTTTCTGTCCCTAGAATAAATGTTTTTTTTAATCACAATATAGCACAAGGACAATTCAGTCACTGTCCTTCCAGGTCCCTGGAAACAAGGACTTGCAGAGTGAAAGAAACTGACACTGTCCCTACCTACAGTTTTCTGTCCCTAGAATAAATGTTTTTTTTAAGCACACTATAGCACAAGGACAATTCAGTCACTGTCCTTCCAGGTCCCTGGAAACAAGGACTTGCAGAGTGAAATAAACTGACACTCTCCCTACCTACAGTTTTCTGTCCCTAGAATAAATGTTTTTTTTAATCACAATATAGCACAAGGACAATTCAGTCACTGTCCTTCCAGGTCCCTGGAAACAAGGACTTGCAGAGTGAAATAAACTGACACTCTCCCTACCTACAGTTTTCTGTCCCTAGAAAAAATGTTTTTTTTAATCACAATATAGCACAAGGACAATTCACTCACTGTCCTTACAGGTCCCTGGAAACAAGGACTTGCAGAGTGAAATAAACTGACACTCTCCCTACCTACAGTTTTCTGTCCCTAGAATAAATGTTTTTTTTAATCACAATATAGCACAAGGACAATTCAGTCACTGTCCTTCCAGGTCCCTGGAAACAAGGACTTGCAGAGTGAAAGAAACTGACACTCTCCCTACCTACAGTTTTCTGTCCCTAGAATAAATGTTTTTTGAAGCACAATATAGCACAAGGACAATTCACTCACTGTCCTTCCAGGTCCCTGGAAACAAGGACTTGCAGAGTGAAAGAAACTGACACTGTCCCTACCTACAGTTTTCTGTCCCTAGAATAAATGTTTTTTTTAAGCACACTATAGCACAAGGACAATTCAGTCACTGTCCTTCCAGGTCCCTGGAAACAAGGACTTGCAGAGTGAAATAAACTGACACTCTCCCTACCTACAGTTTTCTGTCCCTAGAATAAATGTTTTTTTAAGCACAATATAGCACAAGGACAATTCACTCACTGTCCTTCCAGGTCCCTGGAAACAAGGACTTGCAGAGTGAAAGAAACTGACACTGTCCCTACCTACAGTTTTCTGTCCCTAGAATAAATGTTTTTTTTAAGCACACTATAGCACAAGGACAATTCAGTCACTGTCCTTCCAGGTCCCTGGAAACAAGGACTTGCAGAGTGAAATAAACTGACACTCTCCCTACCTACAGTTTTCTGTCCCTAGAAAAAATGTTTTTTTTAATCACACTATAGCACAAGGACAATTCAGTCACTGTCCTTCCAGGTCCCTGGAAACAAGGACTTGCAGAGTGAAATAAACTGACACTCTCCCTACCTACAGTTTTCTGTCCCTAGAAAAAATGTTTTTTTTAATCACAATATAGCACAAGGACAATTCACTCACTGTCCTTACAGGTCCCTGGAAACAAGGACTTGCAGAGTGAAATAAACTGACACTCTCCCTACCTACAGTTTTCTGTCCCTAGAATAAATGTTTTTTTTAATCACAATATAGCACAAGGACAATTCAGTCACTGTCCTTCCAGGTCCCTGGAAACAAGGACTTGCAGAGTGAAATAAACTGACACTCTCCCTACCTACAGTTTTCTGTCCCTAGAAAAAATGTTTTTTTTAATCACAATATAGCACAAGGACAATTCAGTCACTGTCCTTCCAGGTCCCTGGAAACAAGGACTTGCAGAGTGAAATAAACTGACACTCTCCCTACCTACAGTTTTCTGTCCCTAGAATAAATGTTTTTTTTAATCACAATATAGCACAAGGACAATTCAGTCACTGTCCTTCCAGGTCCCTGGAAACAAGGACTTGCAGAGTAAAATAAACTGACACTCTCCCTACCTACAGTTTTCTGTCCCTAGAATAAATGTTTTTTTTAATCACAATATAGCACAAGGACAATTCAGTCACTGTCCTTCCAGGTCCCTGGAAACAAGGACTTGCAGAGTGAAATAAACTGACACTCTCCCTACCTACAGTTTTCTGTCCCTAGAATAAATGTTTTTTTTAATCACAATATAGCACAAGGACAATTCAGTCACTGTCCTTCCAGGTCCCTGGAAACAAGGACTTGCAGAGTGAAATAAACTGACACTCTCCCTACCTACAGTTTTCTGTCCCTAGAATAAATGTTTTTTTTAATCACAATATAGCACAAGGACAATTCAGTCACTGTCCTTCCAGGTCCCTGGAAACAAGGACTTGCAGAGTGAAATAAACTGACACTCTCCCTACCTACAGTTTTCTGTCCCTAGAATAAATGTTTTTTTTAATCACAATATAGCACAAGGACAATTCAGTCACTGTCCTTCCAGGTCCCTGGAAACAAGGACTTGCAGAGTGAAATAAACTGACACTCTCCCTACCTACAGTTTTCTGTCCCTAGAATAAATGTTTTTTTTAATCACAATATAGCACAAGGACAATTCAGTCACTGTCCTTCCAGGTCCCTGGAAACAAGGACTTGCAGAGTGAAAGAAACTGACACTCTCCCTACCTACAGTTTTCTGTCCCTAGAATAAATGTTTTTTTAAGCACAATATAGCACAAGGACAATTCACTCACTGTCCTTCCAGGTCCCTGGAAACAAGGACTTGCAGAGTGAAAGAAACTGACACTGTCCCTACCTACAGTTTTCTGTCCCTAGAATAAATGTTTTTTTTAAGCACACTATAGCACAAGGACAATTCAGTCACTGTCCTTCCAGGTCCCTGGAAACAAGGACTTGCAGAGTGAAATAAACTGACACTCTCCCTACCTACAGTTTTCTGTCCCTAGAATAAATGTTTTTTTTAATCACAATATAGCACAAGGACAATTCAGTCACTGTCCTTCCAGGTCCCTGGAAACAAGGACTTGCAGAGTGAAATAAACTGACACTCTCCCTACCTACAGTTTTCTGTCCCTAGAATAAATGTTTTTTTTAATCACAATATAGCACAAGGACAATTCAGTCACTGTCCTTCCAGGTCCCTGGAAACAAGGACTTGCAGAGTGAAATAAACTGACACTCTCCCTACCTACAGTTTTCTGTCCCTAGAATAAATGTTTTTTTTAATCACAATATAGCACAAGGACAATTCAGTCACTGTCCTTCCAGGTCCCTGGAAACAAGGACTTGCAGAGTGAAATAAACTGACACTCTCCCTACCTACAGTTTTCTGTCCCTAGAATAAATGTTTTTTTTAATCACAATATAGCACAAGGACAATTCAGTCACTGTCCTTCCAGGTCCCTGGAAACAAGGACTTGCAGAGTGAAATAAACTGACACTCTCCCTACCTACAGTTTTCTGTCCCTAGAATAAATGTTTTTTTTAATCACAATATAGCACAAGGACAATTCAGTCACTGTCCTTCCAGGTCCCTGGAAACAAGGACTTGCAGAGTGAAATAAACTGACACTCTCCCTACCTACAGTTTTCTGTCCCTAGAATAAATGTTTTTTTTAATCACAATATAGCACAAGGACAATTCAGTCACTGTCCTTCCAGGTCCCTGGAAACAAGGACTTGCAGAGTGAAAGAAACTGACACTCTCCCTACCTACAGTTTTCTGTCCCTAGAATAAATGTTTTTTTAAGCACAATATAGCACAAGGACAATTCACTCACTGTCCTTCCAGGTCCCTGGAAACAAGGACTTGCAGAGTGAAAGAAACTGACACTGTCCCTACCTACAGTTTTCTGTCCCTAGAAAAAATGTTTTTTTTAATCACAATATAGCACAAGGACAATTCAGTCACTGTCCTTCCAGGTCCCTGGAAACAAGGACTTGCAGAGTGAAATAAACTGACACTCTCCCTACCTACAGTTTTCTGTCCCTAGAATAAATGTTTTTTTTAATCACAATATAGCACAAGGACAATTCAGTCACTGTCCTTCCAGGTCCCTGGAAACAAGGACTTGCAGAGTGAAATAAACTGACACTCTCCCTACCTACAGTTTTCTGTCCCTAGAATAAATGTTTTTTTTAATCACAATATAGCACAAGGACAATTCAGTCACTGTCCTTCCAGGTCCCTGGAAACAAGGACTTGCAGAGTGAAAGAAACTGACACTCTCCCTACCTACAGTTTTCTGTCCCTAGAATAAATGTTTTTTTAAGCACAATATAGCACAAGGACAATTCACTCACTGTCCTTCCAGGTCCCTGGAAACAAGGACTTGCAGAGTGAAAGAAACTGACACTGTCCCTACCTACAGTTTTCTGTCCCTAGAATAAATGTTTTTTTTAAGCACACTATAGCACAAGCACAAAACACACTGACACTCTCCCTACCTATCCTTCTCTTTCCCTAAACTAAAGGAATCCAGGTTAAGCAAGAAAGAAATAACAGTCACTGTCCCTGCCTATGCTGCTCTATCCCTGCTCCGGAACACACTACACTAGGCCGCCGTGCTGGCGGCCTTTTATAGTGTGGGGCGTGTACTAAACACCCTCAGCAATAATTGGCCACAGGCATCCTGCCTGTGGCCAATCATTGCTCTCCTCGCTGCCGGCGCTGTGATTGGCCAAGCATGCGGGGTCACAGTGCATGCTTGGCCAATCACAGCGCCTGGATGACACTGCGATGGCGTAGTGCATTGTGGGCCGTTCGCGTCACTCGAATTTGGCGCGAACGGCCCAAATCGTTCGATCTTCGTCGAACGATCGAACAGCCGATGTTCGAGTCGAACGTAAGTTCGACTCGAACACGAAGCTCATCCCTATTCCTGAGCTATAAAGAGCCTTCTGATTCCTCTTAATGTGTCCTGCACTTCATTACCCATACAGGTTTCTTTCTGAATCCAGACATTAATATCCACAGTTGGCAAGAAGAGAGAATTTTAATGAGGAAATCTTATCACAATTTGTAAATTTTGTTGCCCCTCGATCATTGCTTCCCTAGGCACTGGCTCACAAGAGTGTTGATAAGAAATAAAGCTCTACCTGTCAGCTATGGCATTCTGTAATTGGCACAATAGTCTAGTCACTATACTGCCTCTGCCAGATTGCCAACACACAACAATGCTAGTCACTGGTTGTACAAAAAGCTGACAATTTATTTTTGAATTGTGTCCTCTTGTAAAGAGCTCTTTGTGCTGAAAGCACATAAAAAATATTGATTGTACAGACATATATCTCCCTGTCAGCTCCCAAATCAACAAGCCCAATAAAGGGAAACAATTGCTTTAAGAAAATCCTTATATCCATGGGTAAATAAATAACACTTGTATGTATGCAAGTGTTTTATCCTTAGTTCTCCATCTCTGCAATGCTGCCTCAGGGTTTACTGCAAGTTACTGGCACTACCATCCTTTACTGCCATAAAAAATATCATTTAATTTAACTCTTGTAGAAGAGCCAGTACTTTATTGCAAGCTACAATTTCCTTCAAAGACAAAAAAAAATAAAAATAGTTAGGGAATCATCAGATTATTACTTGCTCCGTATGTGTGTACTCCAGCATAGTGAAAAAAATATTTTTTTTTTTACTCCCAGCAAAATCATGTGTGCCTGATGTCTTTGTTCATAGCAATCACTCTGTAGCCACCCTGCCTTATACAAGTTCTGTTAGGCTGTCAGCCTATGCCAATTTGTAGTCTGTGGTTTGTTCAGCTTCCTTTAAAGCATGTGTTAACCCAAAAAATGTATGTATTCTGCCCCCTCTGAACTGAAAAAAACCCTAACCTACCACTCCCTGTATGCCCTCTCTAAACAGACCATGATAACCAGGACAGCTCCGCCCTGATCACTGTGGTCAAAGTGCCTCCCTCCGTGATAGGCTGCCTGCTCTCTGCTCTCCTCTCTTCTCCTTCCGCCCTGTCAGCGCCCCCTCTGTCTGTCTCCAGCCCCGCCCTGCCCCCCCCCACCGCTATTATTGTAATATTAAAATATTAAATTAGTCACTGCCAGCCTCACTATTAGAAAGGGTATAAATATTCGGGGCTGGCTGATGCAAGCTCTCTTTCCCCCCGGCTCCAGCTTGGGGAGGGTGCACATGATTTAGCTGCTGATTTAGACCTGCATGTCTGAGGGGGCCTGGAAAGTGATGAGGCCTGGTACTGCTGATCTTCACTTGAGGCAGGATGGCGTTCCATGGAGGCTGGTTGACTCTCCTGCAGAAGATTGGAAACAGGATGGAGACCCGCAGAAGGGGTCCCGATGGAAGTGTCTGTACAGCTTGTATGCTGGAACCTCAGGTAAAAGAGTTGGATTCCTCTCCTGGAAGGTAAATTGTTGCTGATCACATGGTTTACAGAAGGACACTAAACCACAGGAGTGTCAGATGCAACATAAAGGCTTTTTTTCCTGGGCTGTGCCAAGTGACGTGACAGAGTTCTGCTTTAAGTCTGAGCATCTTCATACCTAACCCTCTCTCCCATTGACTGTAAGTAACAAAACCACGTTCTGTTTTACCTAAAAGTGACTGGTGCCTGTATTTCTACTTGTCCCACTATGCCTGAGTAATCTACCCCTGAGGTGAAATGTTAGCCCACCCTGTCTCTGGGGGTACTGTCATACCTCCAGAGGTCAGGGGGGTGCTACAGCTCATTAGCAGTAGCTTTTTCCCTATGTTTTTATTATCTACTTTGACAGTGCAAGGCCCTACCACTGTATTGCTAGGATGAAAAGGTACATAGGATTCTCACATATTCAGAGTGAGGGACTCCAGAAGTACAGATCAGAGAGGACCCTGGAAGATTTGGCTGCTCAATGACCAGGCTATTTTTTGCGATACGACACTGCGTCGCTATAACTGATAATTGCGTTGCCGTGCAACATTGTACCCAAACAAAAGTGACGTCCTTTTGTTCCCATAAATATAGCTTTCTTTTTTGTACTTTTTGCTATAATAAATATCCCCAATTTTTTTTTAAAAAAAGCAATTTTTTTCTCAGTTTAGGCCGATATGTATTCTTCTAAATATTTTTGGTAATAAAAATTGCAATAAGCCTATATTGATTGGTTTGCGCAAAAGTTATAGCGTCTACAAAATAGGGGATAGATTTATGGCATTTTTATTATTATTATTTTTTTTACTAGTAATTATGGCAGACACATCGGACACTTTTGACACAATTCTGGGACCATTGGCAAATTATGTAGCGATTAGTGCTATAAAAATGCACTGATTACTGTGTAAATGTCGCTGGCAGGGAAGGGATTAACACTAGGGAATGATCAAGGGGTTAACTGTGTTCCCTAGTGTGTGTTCTAACTCTGGGGGGAGGGGACTCACTATAGGAGATGATAGATCGTGGTTCCCAGCTTGTAGGAACTCACGATCTGCATCTCCTCTCCTCACAGAACAGGTTCCTGTTCCTGTTCTGCCTCTCGTGCCCGCGATCGCTCATGGCCGGCGGTCATCATGACCACCGGTCACGAGCATCGCACCCCCGCGGTGCAGCTACAACAGTTTGCGGGATCGTCCTGATCTGCCGCAGTATAATGAGGGCGGCAGGTCGGCAAGTGGTTAAAATGTTTACAACCAAAACACATAGGGGTTGATTTACTAAAGACAAATATACTGTGCATTGCAAGTGCAGTTGCTCTAGATCTTAGTAAAGGATAAAGGAAGGTAAGCTGTGCTGATTTCTATCATCCAATCATGTGCAAGCAAAAATTCATTTATTTTTTTTCCATGCATGTGATTCGGTATTCTTTGCAAAGTGAAGGTTTACAGTGTTGACCCTTCTTTTTCAAGACCTCTGCAAATCACCCTGGCAAGCTGTAAATCAACCTCTTGGCCACATCCTGACTGATGGCAGCCCATTCTTGCATAATCAGTGCTTGGAGTTTGTCACAATTTGTGTGTGTTTTTTGTTCACCCGCCTCTTGAGGATTGACCACAAGTTCTCAATGGTATCAAGGTCTGAGGAGTTTCCTGGCCATGGACCCAAAATGTCAATGTTTTGTTCCCTAAGCCACTTAGTTATCACTTTTGCCTTATGGCATGGTGCTCCGTCGTGCTGGAGAAGGCATTATATGTCACCAAACTGTTGCATGGTTGGGAGAAGTTGCTGTCGGAGGATGTTTTTGTACCATTCTTTATTCATGGCTGTGTTCTCAGGCAAAATTGAGAGTAAATCAACTCCCTTGGCTGAGAAGCAACCCCACACATGAATGGTCTCAGGTTGCTTTACTGTTAGCACAGGACTGATGGTAGCACTCGCCTTTTCTTCTCCGGACAAGGTTTTTTCTGGATGCCCCAAACAATCAGAAAGGGGATTTATCAGAGAAAATGACTTTACCCCAGTCCTCAGCAGTCCAATCCCTGTACCTTTTGCAGAATATCAGTCTGTCCCTGATGTTTTTCCTGGAGAGAAGTGGCTTCTTTTCTGCCCTTCTTGACAACAGGCCATCTTCCAAAAGTTTTTGCCTTACTGCGCGTGCTGATGCACTCACACCTGCCTGCCGCCTTTCCTGAGCAAGCTCTGCACTGGCGGTGCCCCAATCTTGCAGCTGAATCAACTGTAGGAGACTTTCCTGGCACTTGCTGGACTTTCTTGGTTGCCCTGAAGCCTTCTTCAGAAAGGCAGCAGACTTTGTGAAAATTAATATTTGTGTAATTCTCAAAACATTTAACCACGGCTGTAGTTTTGGTGAGGTCCCCAATGTATTCCCTTAATTTGCAAGGATTTCCTACATTTCCTGTTTTGCTATGGGACAGGAAGTGATGATAAATCTCCCCAATGGGACACAGGTGGCAATAAACAAACTGACAGGGGTTATAACCATCCCTTATGCTGCATACACACGACCGTTTTTAATGTCATTGAAGAAAACAAAGTTTTTCTCGACATGATTCTTCTCCAGCCTGCCTTGTCTACACACTATCGTGAAAAAAATGCTTGAGCAAAGCGCGGTGATGTACAACGCGTACGACGGCACTATAAAGGGGAAGTTCCATTCGGATGGCGCCACCCTTTGGGCTGCCTTTGGTGATCCTCGTGTTAGTAAAGTTTTGTGAGAGACGATTCGCGCTTTTCAGTCTCCGTGATTTTCGGTCCGTTACAGCATGACGAATGTCCTATCTCCATTATGAACGCTAGTTTTACCAGAACGAGCGCTCCCGTCTCATAACTTGCTTCTGAGCATGCGCGTTTTTTTCACATCGTTAAAGCCTACACGCGGCCGTTTTTCACAACGAGAAAAACGACGACGTGAAAAACGACGAGAAAAAATAGAACATGTTCCAAATTTTTAATGCCCATTTTTCACGTCGCAAAAAATGCTCTGGAGCCTACACACGATCGTTTTTATTGACCAAATTAAAAAATGGCATTTTTCTCGTCATGAAAAACGGTCGTGTGTAGGGATGAGCTTCGTGTTCGAGTCGAACATACGTTCGACTCGAACATCGGCTGTTCGATCGTTCGACGAAGATCGAACGATTTGGGCCGTTCGCGCCAAATTCGAGTGACGCGAACGGCCCACAATGCACTACGCCATCGCAGTGTCATCCAGGCACTGTGATTGGCCAAGCATGCACTGTGACCCCGCATGCTTGGCCAATCACAGCGCCGGCAGCGAGGAGAGCAATGATTGGCCACAGGCAGGATGCCTGTGGCCAATTATTGCTGAGGGTGTTTAGTACACGCCCCACACTATAAAAGGCCGCCAGCACGGCGGCCTAGTGTAGTGTGTTCCGGAGCAGGGATAGAGCAGCATAGGCAGGGACAGTGACTTTTATTTCTTTCTTGCTTAACCTGGATTCCTTTAGTTTAGGGAAAGAGAAGGATAGGTAGGGAGAGTGTCAGTGTGTTTTGTGCTTGTGCTATAGTGTGCTTAAAAAAAACATTTTTTCTAGGGACAGAAAACTGTAGGTAGGGAGAGTGTCAGTTTCTTTCACTGTGCAAGTCCTTGTTTCTAGGGACCTGGAAGGACAGTGAGTGAATTCTCCTTGTGCTATATTGTGCTTAAAAAAAACATTTTTTCTAGGGACAGAAAACTGTAGGTAGGGAGAGTGTCAGTTTCTTTCACTGTGCAAGTCCTTGTTTCCAGGGACCTGGAAGGACAGTGAGTGAATTCTCCTTGTGCTATATTGTGCTTAAGAAAAACATTTTTTCTAGGGACAGAAAACTGTAGGTAGGGAGAGTGTCAGTTTCTTTCACTGTGCAAGTCCTTGTTTCTAGGGACCTGGAAGGACAGTGAGTGAATTCTCCTTGTGCTATATTGTGCTTAAAAAAAACATTTTTTCTAGGGACAGAAAACTGTAGGTAGGGAGAGTGTCAGTTTCTTTCACTGTGCAAGTCCTTGTTTCTAGGGACCTGGAAGGACAGTGTGTGAATTCTCCTTGTGCTATATTGTGCTTAAAAAAAACATTTTTTCTAGGGACAGAAAACTGTAGGTAGGGAGAGTGTCAGTTTCTTTCACTGTGCAAGTCCTTTTTTTAGGGACCTGGAAGGACAGTGAGTGAATTCTCCTTGTGCTATATTGTGCATAAAAAAAAAACATTTTTTCTAGGGACAGAAAACTGTAGGTAGGGAGAGTGTCAGTTTCTTTCACTGTGCAAGTCCTTGTTTCAAGGGACAGAGAAGGACACCTGAAGGTAGCCCTTATTGCTTTTTTCCCATCTCCCTGCAGGCCATCTATTAGAATGTCTGGAAGGCAAACAAGGAGAGGCAGACAGTCAGGAGGCAATAAAAGAGGGCAAGCAGGCTCTGTGTCTGGGGGCAACAGTGCTGGTCGTGGACGCGGTGCATTGTCATCAGCACATGGCCATGAGACACGCTTGTCCTTCTTTTCCGCAGCTGGACATGTTGAGCCACATCATGCCGAAGACTTGGTAGAGTGGATGACCAAGCCCTCCTCCTCCTCCTCATCCTCTCTCACCCAGGCTCAGGGTACTGGCAAAGCAGCTGCCAAAGCGTCCTCTTCCCTGGTATCAATGTCAGACTCATCATCAGTCACTCCTTCCCTAGACCCACCATGTCCTCCTCCTGAGGAGTCCCCCGAACTGTTTGAGCACAGTGTTGGGTACATGCTCCAGGAGGATGCCCAGCGTTTCGAAGGGTCTGATGATGAAACCCAGCTACAGGAAGGCAGTAGGGTGAGAGCAGACAGAGGGGATGCTCAAGAAGGACACCAATCTGGCAGTCATGTTCCAGCAGCTGCAGCATACTGCCAGATTGGCTCCAGTGATGAGGAGGGAGGGGATGATGAGGTCACTGACTCCACGTGGGTGCCTAATAGGAGAGAGGAGGAGGAGGATGAGGAGGAGGCACATCTCCAACGAGACAGGATGCCCTTTGGTGGCCAGCGTAAGGGCAGTACACCGACGGAATCACACCGCAGAGCTCCGCCTGTGCAGGGCGCTGCCTCTGCCCGTCATTCAAAAAGTTCCTTGGTGTGGGCCTTTTTTGAGGCTAGTGCATCAGATCGCACAGCTGCTGTTTGCAACATATGTCTCAAGCGTATATCGCGTGGCCAAAACATCAGCCGCTTGGGTACCACATGCCTGACCAGACATATGTTGACCTGCCATGCAGCTCGTTGGCAAGCCTACCTCAAAGACCCACACCAAAGAACAAAGCGGACCTCTCCTTGCACCGCATCAGCTGGGATCTCCAACCCCACTATAACTTCAGTCCTCTCTGAAACATGCACTGAGAGGAATGAAGGTGTAGAATTAGGTGTGTCACAGCCAAGTACTTGCGGCCACTCTGCTAGCAGTACACCGACGTCCGATTCTAGCAGGCAAATTTCCCTGCCCCAGCTGCTGGACCGTCGAAAGAAGTTCACTCCCAGCCATCCACATGCCCAGCGGTTGAATGCTAGCTTGGCTAAATTGCTAGCGCTTCAACTGCTGCCTTTTCAGTTGGTAGACTCGGCCCCCTTCCGTGAGTTTGTGCAATGTGCGGTTCCTCAGTGGCAGGTTCCCAAACGCCACTTTTTCTCACGGAAGGCTATTCCGGCTCTCTACCGGCATGTGGAAGGCAATGTCTTGGCCTCGCTGGACAGGGCGGTCAGCGGTAAGGTGCATATTACCGCTGACTCATGGTCCAGCAGGCATGGACAGGGACGTTACCTTTCTTTCACGGCCCATTGGGTCACTCTTTTGGCAGCTGGGAAGGATGCAGGACAAGGTGCAGTAGTGTTGGAGGTTGTCCCACCGCCACGCCTCCAAAATGCTACTACTGGTTGTGACACACCTCTCTCCTCCACCCCCTCCTCTTCTTCTTCCTCCATGGCCTCTTCCTGTGGTTTGTCCTATGAACCAGCGGTGCTCCGTAGCCGTTAACGGGGCTACGCAAGTACGCAGGCAAAAAGATGCCATGCCGTGCTTGCGCTGGTGTGTTTGGGGGACAGAAGCCACACTGGGGCAGAGGTCCTGTCTGCTCTGCAGGGCCAGGCCGAGAGGTGGTTGACGCCACGCCAGCTTAAGCCAGGAATGGTGGTTTGCGACAATGGCACCAACCTCCTCTCCGCCCTCCGACAGGGACAACTGACCCATGTGCCCTGTGTGGCTCACGTCCTTAACCTGGTGGTGCAGCGGTTCTTGGGCAGGTACCCGGGCTTACAGGATGTCCTGAGGCAGGCCAGGAAAGTCTGTGTGCATTTCCGCAGATCTTATAATGCCAGTGCTCGCCTGGCTGAGCTGCAAAAGGAGTTGAACCTGCCGAAGAACCGCCTTATATGTGACATGCCCACCAGGTGGAACTCAACGTTGGCCATGCTGCAGCGGCTGCACACGCAGCAGAGGGCCATCAATGAGTACCTGTGCGACTACGGCACCAGGACAGGGTCAGGGGAGCTTGGTTTTTTTTCTCCACGCCAGTGGGGCATGATCAGGGATGCATGCACTGTCCTGGCACCATTTGAGGAGGCCACGAGGATGGTGAGCAGTGACAGTGCATGCATCAGTGACACTGTACCTCTTGTCCACCTGTTGGAGCACACGCTGCGTGGAATAATGGACAGGGCACTTGAGGCAGAACAGAGGCAGGAAGAGGAGGACTTCCTTGCCTCTCAAGGCCCCCTTTACCCAGACAGTGTTCCTTCTGTCCCACCCATCGCACAGGAAGAGGAAGAGGAGGAGGAGGAGGAGGAGGATTGTGTCAGCATGGAGGTGGAGGCTGGCACTCAGCATCATCAGCAGCAGTCTTTTAGGGATGATTTACAGTCCCAAGAAACCAGTGGACTTGTACGTGGCTGGGAGGAGGTGACTGCGGATCATGTCATCCTTAGTGACCCAGAGGACTCCGGAGCGAATGCCTCGGCAAACCTACGCTGCATGGCCTCCCTGATCCTGCAAAGTCTGCGGAAGGATCCTCGTATTCTTCGGATCAAGGAGAGGGACCATTACTGGCTGGCCACTCTCCTTGATCCACGGTACAAGGGTAAGGTTGCGGACCTTATGTTACCGTCGCAGAGGGAGCAGAGGATGAGACAACTCCGGGAGGCCTTGCAGAAAGGTCTGTGCAATGCGTTCCCAGAGACTGGGAGGTTACAAACTCCTGGTCCAGGACAACGAGTTGCTGAGGCTTCGGCCAGTCAAAGAAGGAGCGGTGGGGAAGGTGGCCGTCTGACCGATGCGTTCAGACAATTCTTTAGTCCGCAGCCCCAAAGTATGATTGGTTCCAGCAACCATCGCCAGCGTCTGATAAACATGGTGCAGGAATATCTAGGGGCAAGGTCAGACTTGGACACCTTCCCCACCGAAAATCCTCTGGCTTACTGGGTCTTGAGGATGGATCACTGGCCAGAGCTTGCACAGTATGCAATTGAGCTACTGGCCTGTCCTGCATCCAGCGTTCTTTCGGAACGCACATTCAGTGCTGCTGGAGGATTTGTCACGGATCACAGGGTGCGCCTGTCCACCGACTCGGTTGATCGACTGACTTTCATCAAGATGAACCAGTCTTGGATCACCACCAGCTACCACACACCTGATGCTGATATAACAGACTAATTGATTTTAACATGTCACGTCCCTTCAAGACTGATGCTGATGCTGAGTGCCTGTGCTGTTATGTTGACTGGCTATCCTCCTCCTCCGAGTCCTCAATGATACGATTGATGATGATAGCTTGGAAGATCATTTTTGTTTATGGGTGCCGCCACCAGTGGCTAAGGCCCAATTTTTCAGCCCCTGTTTTACAGGGGCGTGTACTTACAATTTTTTTAGCAATAATTTGCCATAGGGCTCATTGCTGTGCTCCAAGTACAGTATCTGTGAGGGGTTGTAGTGTTGTGCCACCAGTGCCTAAGGCCCAATTTTTCAGCCCCTGTTTAACAGGGGCGTGTCATTACAATTTTTGAAGCAATACTTTGCAACAGGGCTCATTGCTGTGCTCCAAGTACAGTATCTGTGAGGGGTTGTAGTGTTGTGCCACCAGTGCCTAAGGCCCAATTTTTCAGCCCCTGTTCAACAGGGGCATGCAATTACAATTCTTGATGTAATAATTCACAGCAGGGCCCATTCCTGCACCCACCAAGAGTAAGTCTGAGGGCTTACAGTGTTGTGGCAACGCCACCACCACGAAAGGCCCAATTTTTCAGCCACTGTTCAAAAGGGGCATGTAATTACAATTCTTGATCTAATAATTCACAGCAGGGCCCATTCCTGCACCCACCAAGAGTAACTCTGAGGGCTTACAGTGTTGTGGCAACACCACCACCACCACCACCACCACGAAAAGCCCAATTTTTCAGCCCCTGTTCAACAGGGGCATGCAATTACAATTCTTGATCTAATAATTCACAGCAGGGCCCATTGCTGCACCCACCAAGAGTAACTGTCAGGGCTTACAGTGTTGTGGCACCAGCACCACCATCAAAGCCCCAATTTTTACTACCACTGTTCAACAATTATATGTAATTAAAATTCCTGATATAATAGTTGACAGCAGGGCGTTCCAGCACCAACCAAGAGTAACTGTGAGTGCTTACAGTGTTGTGCCAACACCAACAACTAAGGGGCCTATTTCTGCAGAGTATATACGGCAGGTCCCTACTTTCAAACATCCAACTTACAAACGACTCCTACTTGCAAACGAAAGAAGACAACAGGAAGTGAGAGGAAATCTACCCCTAGGAAGGAAAATTCTCTCCTGTAAGAATAAATATGGGAGAAAGGTGTCTCCTCTGTACTGATGCTTTATCAGCAATCCTTGTTTCAAGAAAAACACCACATTTCAAAAACAGTTGTCATTGGGACGGAAAGTGAGGTGAAATGTTCTGAACAGGGGCACAGACAGCAAAACAAATGTTACAGGGGTGATAACCCTTACCTATGTTTCCCAAAAAGTTTAAAAATAGATTTTTGGGCTGGAGCTACAGTTCAACAATGTACCTGTTCAAAATTACAAACACATTCTACATAAGAACAAACCTACAGTCCCTGTCTTGTATGCACCGCCTGTATACGGCTGTTCAGAGTATATAGGGCCTTTTTTATTTTATGTGCGGGGTTCCCCTTAATATCCATACAAGACCCAAAGGGGCTGGTAATGGGCTGGGGTAGGGGGGGGGGGGGGGGGTCATGGGGTAGCTATGCCATTTTTCTTAAAGATTTTCATCCATATTACCGGGACCAGACATTACATTAAAGCCGCAAGAAGTTTTAAATGGCTTTTTTTTCCTTTAGAAGTGTCATTTTGTGCAGGGACAGTTCTAAACACGGGAAACACGTGGCACTTCACAGGCATACTTTAGACACCCCCCAGGTACGATATTTAAAGGAATATTTGACTTTTTTTTTTCACTTTATGCATCATTAAAATGACTGCTCCCGAAAAACGACCGTTTTTAAAACTTCTTTTTGCATTGATACATGTCCCCTGGTGCAGAACCCGGGTTCCCAAACCCTTTTTAGGACAATAACATGCATAATAGTTGTTATAATTAGCACTTTAGAATTCGAACGTTCGCATCCATTGTATTTAATAGGGTTCTAATGTTCGTACGAACTTTCGGTCCGTTCGCGGGTTCTGGTGCGAACCGAACCCGGGGGTGTTCGGCTCATCACTAGTCGTGTGTACACGGCATCACTCTATCCATTTTTTCCAGGAACACTATGCACTTCTTGTGCACACATAGTCCATTGGCTCAGGCTGTGACCACCGTGTTATGCTCTGGGCGCTGTTCTTCGTCCTTGGAGGGTTCCCCCGTCTCGACCTCGGGGGAGACATCATGCCTGTCACCCCCATTTTCCCTGGCGGACACCGGGCCTGGCCTTGGGGCTGTGCAGTAAGTATCCCAGATTGTCCCCACTTTGTTGGAACACAGTCTTTCTGTCCTCCCTTATTCTAAAGGTATCATCATTAATCCTTGTCCCTTCCCTTTCAGTATATTATGTTACAACACTCCTGATGAATGGCTGTAATGCCAGGAAACATGTTGAGTGCCACTAGATGCCCCAAGTTACCTGTTCCTACATTGTTTTTTAACCCATCTATCTTATTATGTACAGTTATTATGTTGAATTCCTATTTGTATTGCATGCTATATAGCAGCATATTTAGTGTAAGTCATGTGACTACCTATTTATTTGATACAATATTTTTTACAATGTAACAATAAATCATGTACTGTAAATTTTATGTCTCTGTTCATATCTGACATGGCGGTTGCCTCACTCAAAGTCCCACAGCGCTCCTTTTTTACTTATCCAAAATAAAGGTTTTGCCTATAGTTCTACTTTAACAAATGTTCTACAATAAAAATGTAGCCCCACGTTTGTGTGACCTCCTAACAAAGCATTTACTATGACACATAACTGTTAACACTATGAATTTTGAATGCATACTGGTTTTAGGTGTGCATACCCACAAAAGAGTAAGTCACATCCTAAATGTAATTTTTTTTACTTTACAAATATACAAGTAGGCAGCACTGAGTGTGATTTTTTTTTTTAAGTGAATCAAGGACTTTATTGTTTAGGTTGTTTTGTTTTCTACCTCCTAGTACAGAGGTCTATCTATCATGGCACATTAGGCATAGTATAGCCCTGCACAGCATGTCTTATATTTATCTAACACACACTAGTGATTCTGCAGGAGGCCTGCTGAAAAACATGCCCAGTCCTCCCACAGCCTGTACTTCTCTATGCTCTGTAATCACCACTTCTCTGCAAGTCATTCTCTTGGATATGTGCATATTTTCCCAATATTTGTCCGGCGCCTTTTCTTTTCATATTTTTATATATTGATGCACCATGTTTCATTGTTTTATGCATAGAATCTGTCATTGGTTCAGTCTCTTTGATAGGTCCTTGAGTGTGAATTAACGTTGCATAATGATGAATCCTGCCACGTGATTGGTTCCCAGATGAGCAGTTCATATTCTGCAGGAAATGCTGGAAACAAAAGTAGGCAATAAAAGAATGTGGAAAATGAAAAGATTTATGTATGCAATAAGACAATGATGAGCCACTTCATAAGCAAAATAATCTACTCGGGGATATGCATTAGATAACTAATGGCTACTTATAGCATCAAGAAGAGCATTAGGACAGTCTTACACACAAGCATTTTGTGCCTTATCATTTGTGTACAGCACTACCAGCTTAGGTCATTGTTGCTTGAAATTCAAAAAAAAGCTATACAGGCTTGAAGTAAGTGGCTGACTTCCTGAGAATTAAAACCCATTCCTAGAGGTCTGTGCTCTGGTTCAGCTTTTCTCTATCTTCAAAACAATGAAACGAAACAATAAAGCCATGAATTTTTTTTTAACTTTGAATATTGTTTTTTCCTGTGAGTGTTCATAAACTAGGGTGGCCAAATACCTCAGATGATGGCTTAGTGAGGGTCATCTTAGTGGATGGGTTTAAGCATAAACAGGTGCACACAGGTCACCCAAGCATTGCATGTTTATAGAGGCAGAAGTAAGAATAGGGAGGAGTCTGTCTTCAAAACCAGCTTGTGGGTGGGACCTAACCAGTGTACCCAAGAATGGAGTAAACACACATGGATACTTATGGAAACTTTATTTAAATTGTTGAAATTGCCTGTTCACAGAAAAAAGGCAATTTACAGCAATGGCACCACGTATGTTGAAGGTCATAGACTTTCATGGATTTTAATATACAAAATAGCAGTATATTAGACACTTACTCTACATACCACAGAATTCCAGAGAAGCACTTCTCTATGAGGGGGCTATGATATTGCTTGTTCACACTGGGTTCCCCAAATGTCCTTGCAGCTATCCGGCTGCCAGTGGGAGACAGGCTGACAGAGGAGACACATTGTCAGGGTAAACCTACTCTTGCCCTCCTCAAAAGATTCCTTTTTCCTAAACAGGGCTCTGTCCCGTTCTTACTCCCACACTGCAGGCACACTGAATGATGTAGAATTCTACTATTTGTGGAATCCTCGGTCAGCATAGCTGCCCAAATTGGTATCCAATTGGATTGCTGGCCCCCCAAGATGGCTGCCTGGAGCAAATAGCAAAAGACAATTAGTTCTCAACGGACCCCTGCCAGTCTGAAGAAGCCACATTCGGGTTGAAAGATACAACAAAGCCTCCACCTGCCTTCCGGCTCATCTCACGGGAGGAAAATAGGAGTCTGACAAGATTCTCAAGTTCTGTACACACGATCAGTTTGACTGATGAAAACCGTCCGATGGATTGTTTTCATCAGACAAACCGATCGTGTATGGGACCCATCAGTCTTTTTTCCATCGGTTTTAAAAAATAGAACATGTTTTAAAATTATCTGATGGATAAAAAACCGATGGCAATTTCTGATCGTCTGTGGGGAAATCCATCAGATAAAAAACCCAAGCATGCTCAGAATCAAGTCGACACATGCTCAGTAGCATTGAATTTCATTTTTCTCAGCTCATCGGAGTGTTTTACGTCACCACGTTTGGAACGGTCGGTTTTTTGACTGATGGTGTGTAGGCAAGACTGATGGAAAACAGTTTCATCGGATTTCTGATGGACAAATCCATCAGACGAAAATCCATAGGATATCTGATCATGTGTACAGGGCTTAAGGCTTCTCCAATCGATCTTTATTTTTAAGAAGAGTGTATCGAGAAGTGTTTGTTGATGCTACAAACATCAAAATATTATCATATCTGGCTGAAAATGTCTGGATCATGCTACACTTTTCTCATGTCTGTGGGCATTTTAAAGAATCACTCCAACATTTCTGATATATAAGTTAAATCGCTTATCAGTTGACCAAATCACTTAGGGATACCTTTAAGGTAGACTTTGAACCTGATCTTTTAACTTTACCATTTGGCCTTATTATTAGTAGGCATCTTGCTGTGAGAGTATAGATTTATTTTATATAAAAGAGACGGCAACAGGAGTATTGAGGCTTTTTCCTTTTTTGAAGTGAGACCATGCCATTAGGTACATTAACACCTTAAGGGTAATCCCACTACTGTAAATCAATCCACATTCATCTCCATTGGTTGCTTAGATCAGTGTTTCTCAACTCCAGTCCTCAAGGCTTCCCAACAGGTCATGTTTTCAGGATTTCTGTCAGATGAAACAGATGTGGTAATTACTAAGGCAGTGAAACTGATCAAATCACCTGTGCAAAATAATAGTGAGGCTGAAAACATGACCTGTTGGGGCGCCTTGAGGACTGGAGTTGAGAAACACTGGCTTAGATACATGCAT
Source organism: Rana muscosa (assembly GCA_029206835.1). NCBI lineage: Eukaryota > Metazoa > Chordata > Amphibia > Anura > Ranidae > Rana > Rana muscosa. The sequence goes on from CM055117.1 coordinate 198,075,127, forward strand.
GGCACTGTGTGTTGTAATGGGTGGCCGTGTCAAAGTTTCAACTTTGACGCAATGTGGGACATACACTTGGTGCGTGTACAGGTTCCTGCATCCCTGGAGAATGCAGGAACAGCTTTGAATTGTAGTGAAGGTGTGTTAGAAGCACCTTGGATAGCTTTATGTTGACTCTTATTTGATTCCAGTATACAGTTAGTGGCAGTATTCTTCTAACGTTCAACCTAGAGAAAAGCTCTGTCCTCTCTAAATTCTATGGGAAAGAAAATGGTACAAATTACCAACCTTTGGAGTAACCCACAACTACATGTGAACCAATATGAAGCATTTAAAAAGAATTTATACATTATGCAGAGCTTTTTGTGTTAAAACAAATTTCACCTAAACAGTTCAATTAATGAATTTGAGAGCGTATGCTTCCACTTTGGGAAACGTATGTAAAATATTAAAACTGATAATTGGAGATAACTTCAATTGGAATCCCTCTGCTCATCCCTATTATTTACAATGTTAGTATCTATGACAATAAATTTAGTAGCTAATGGTTGGACGGAGAGTGAGCTTGATCTGCTTTTGCATTATATGTGCCTACTCCACCTTTAATTAAAAACATCTCTGGCCTGTGCTATTACAGTATTCATATTTCATAGATTTTTTTTATTAATAGCAGGGGCTGAACCCTAAACCTCAGCCACCCTGCAGCAAAATTTTGATGGGGCCCCTACTAAAAGAAAAAGCAATGAACATATTGTCTCCAGTCAGGCATTGAGCACTGAATGTTAGGAAAACTTGCTGGACAGAAAGGGATTTTCATGTTGCTGAGGACCTGCAAATCAAAGTACCAGAGAGCCAAAGAACCACTGACAAAGTAGAAATACTAGAATGCCCCACCTACCTCACAAGTATACTAAAGCAACAGTAGTGCTTGAAATAATTTTCCCTAATAAATGCAACATATGAGTTCTAAACAGTGCAGGAAATTCTTCTTGTTTGGTTTGCAATTTCTGGTAGGCCAGCACAGCCAGTGTTCCTTCTTTTCTATTTTTACATTGATGTTCAGTGGGAGAAACCCTTTTAGGTTGGTGATAGGTGTAAATGCTTCCATAATACTAGCTATTAGTAACAAATAGGACCCTTTATGATGGTTTTCAGCATTATCAATAGTTTACAATGGTGGGGAGTGTTATGTCCCATTTACAGGTATATTGGTGGTCAGTGTACATTTCATCTTTACCTCGGTGGCTAGAATAAATTTCCTCCTTACATTGGTGATAGGTGCAATTGATCCTTTTATATTGAGCTCTGACAAAGAGGGAACCCTATTGAAACGTGTCAGCATCTACAGGCCCTTGTAGCTTCTTCCCAGTCCATTAAGAGGCATGCACAGTGGTTCTGGCTGTTCTGCATTTGGATATTTGCGATGAGCCTTTTTGTGACTATAATCACCTATTTTTACCTCTTAATAAATGGTAGTATTAGTTATTACTAGGCTGGTACTCCTTCTCTGTATTCCTGTATGTGTAGTGTCTATGGACGACCCCAGATTGAGGCATGGCATAGTGAACACCTGGGATTTGAAGTTGTGTGAATGGACCGAGGATTTTTGGAATAAAGAGTGTCTTTTCACAGATTGGAGTACCACGCTTGATTGCAGAAGATTAAGTACTGTTGTTCATTGGTGTCTAGAGTAAATGTCCCTGTTTTAATGGTTGTAAATTCCTTATTTTCATTGATAACCAGTGTAATTTCCCCCCTTTCAATGAAGGGTAGCAGTAAAGTGACCATTACATTCATGATCAGGGAGGAACGTTCTCCACTTACATTGGTGATTATTGTAGTTCAGTGGCAAAGCATCCCTTTACATTGGTGATACATGGAGAAGGTGCCTTCACATTGTGACTCAGTGGAGAATAACAATCAGTGGACATGCTCTATCACTCTGGTGGTAGGTATAGAAGTGGCCCTTACATTGTTGTAAGGAAGTGTCTTCTGCGATTGATGATCACCGTGGCACAAGTTACTCAGTAATGCTGGAAGAGTCAAATGATATGATGGAGAATACCGCGCTAACTAATTATCAACAAACCAAGGTTTAGCTGCCAGCACTACAATCGACAAACAATTATGAACAAATAAGTATTTATACAAGTGCAGCACTAAAAAATTCTAAATCAATAATAAACTGACTAATAAAATCAAATATGAGTCAGCAAAGTGCCTGAACAAAATGAATTATATGCGTTGGTGAATACATCAAAAAATAGTAAAGTCCATACAGTGCAACCTAATAACATATCAAGTGATATTCAAAGCATAATATGTAAAAAAAAAGTTCAAAATAGCAAATTTTGGTGCAAAAAAAGTGATTAAAGATGGCATTAGTAATAATCCATAACCACCATCGTTTGTGAGTATCCACCACCGAAACTGAGTATTACGCTTAACAGAATGCTATAACAACAAAGCATGAAAACTACAAGTAATGGGTATGAACGTAGTTGAGAAGATCCCACATCACCGCCTCATGAGGGGTTGGAGTTTCCACTCATGAAATGCTATAACAGCCAAGCATGTAAACTTCAAGCATAGTATATGGAAGCAGTTGGAAAGGATCCCACATCACCGCCCCATGATGGTACCGGATTGCCACTCATTTGGATGTATTGAAGTTCCAATGGATCATATAAGCAAAACAAGTAAATAGAAAGGAGCCCCCCAGAGGGTTGGGACTTTTAAGGCAACTTATTATAAGATTCAAAAAATATATAGAAAGGTTAGCAATTTTTATTTAATTGATATTAAAAAGTCAGTACGTGCATACATCACCATAATTGTCTAGTTTAAAAACAGAAAACCATAACAGTTGATACAATGTAGCGATATATGGATATCCTTTAGAAGGTTTGCCGAAGCGTTTCAGGATCTTATTCCCTTCATCAGGGTCACTTCTTTAGGGAGAGATCAGTGTACATCAATCAACCAGGTATAAAATTTCTATATTGCCAGATATATATAAACAGAAATTGCAGACATAGAATCACCGCTAAATACTCCCCATGACTGTGGAAGTAGGGGCGAAAGCCTCTAAACGCCAGACTCAGAGAATGTTAAGGATATAGATTGTAATTCTATATGGATCGTAGGAGTGTAGGTAATATTTTGCAGCAAGGATTGCCGAATACTCAGCTCAGGGATGATCAGATGTTCTTGAAGATACCGTTGATCCAGTAAAGTGGAATGCCCAAAAAAGTTCTCAGGTTAGAGTCCGGTTAGCCGGTTTTTAATATCAATTAATTAAAAATTGTTAACCTTTCTATATATTTTTTGAATCTTATAATAAGTTGCCTTAAAAGTCCCAACCCTCTGGGGCGGCTCCATTCTATTTATCTGTTAGTGGGATGTTGGCAACATTCTGGTCCTCTTTTGGTAAAACCCCTCTACAAAATTTAAGCAAAACAGAGCCTCCACATAGTGTAAAACCGCATTGGGTATATTTGTTAAAAAAAGGTAGAACGCTTACATCAAATCCATCGAAAATAAGCTCATCATAAAAGCCAACACACAAGCAGCATGTGAAATGCAATCATCTGGATAGAGTGTAGACCCAACGTGTTTCATCTGCTAAGACGTCATCTGGGGTAATGCTGGAAGAGTGCAGTGAGTGCAATTTGAGGAGAGAGTAACCAGAAATCTATTTGCAGCTTAGTGCCACAAGTTAGGACAAGTTAGGAAAAGGAGGCTCTACAATGGTATTTTCCCCATTTACCATCAGCTGTTGGAACTATGCTAAAATAGGCACGTGGATCACAGCAAATGTAATGCTTGCAAGCCTGCATCAGCACTGGAATACACTTTACACCGGAAAAAAAGTGTAACAAGCTAAATTCTAGTTATCCTAACTTGCATGTGGGTGGTTACACCAGTGCCTGATACAGACAAAGGGGGAGAATTACTAAAACAGGTACACTCAGAATCTGGTGTAGCTGTGTATCGTAGCAGCCAATCAGCTTCTAACTACTTCTTGTTCAATTAAGCTTTAGCAATAAAACCTCGAAGCTGATTGGTTTCTATGCAGAGCTGCACCAGATTTTGCACTCTCCAGCTTTAGTAAATAACCCATAGGGCTCAAATGTTCAGTGTTGTCAATACCAAACCCACACACAACATATATTTGCTTTCATTTCTTGCCACATATTTTCATCTACTTTCTGAACTAACACATTTCAAATCTTTTCTACATTTTCTACTTTCAGTGAAAAGATGCAGGGAACACTGTCAAAAAATAAATAAATATGCATTTTCTTTAGATTTTCCGTTCAGTTTGTACAAGGTCTTTTTTTAATAAATGGGAAAGGTCTTGTAATAATACTCAGATCCTTGTCTTTTTAGCCCTGTTTTCGTGTGAAAGGGAATATCTATGTAGATTAGACACACGGTAGCCCAACAAAGCAACCAAGGTCCTCTTATCTATCTAAAGTAACTATACCACTGGCTTTTTTCATGAAGGTAATAGAAATAGCAATGGTTATATGCAGGGCAGTTGCACAAAGGAGCCAATATGAAATATTATTGTTTTCTCTTTTACTGATTCTTTAAAGGAGAAGTACAGCCAAAGCTTGTTTGGCTGTACTTCTCTGAATCACAGGAGTGCAGTTCGTTTTGCACTCCTGTGACCCGTTTTCACCAGTGAGCGGGCTAAAGTCCGCTCTCTGCTGACATCACAGTGTTGGTCCTAGCTTGAGCGTAAACATGACCATAGAGTCGGGATCTGTCCACATGCCTCAACCGGCACCCGGCTTAGTCTCTCAGCGAGCCGCTGAGAGACTGAGTTAGCCGCTCCTGTCCCCTCCACAGCCCACCACTCCAGTAAGCAAGGAGGGGGCAGAGCAGAGAGCTGTGACTGACAGTCAGCAGCTATCTGCTCACAGAGCTGTGAAAACTGAGCGATCCTCAGTGTTCGATTGCTCAGTTCTCAGTGTTAGAGACGCTGGGGGACAGATACAGCATCAAACCGATGCTGCATCCACCTAGGTAAGTATGAATAAAAAAATTAAAAAAAAACATACTTCTATTTTAAACTCACTCTTGTCCTTTGTACTACCTTACTGAAAAAAGACAAATATGTGGGCTGTCACTGCTACCCTTTCCTTCTAAAAATGGAGGTTGCCTTCCTCTCATGCTAATTTAAAGCTTCCATGTACTGTATATTGAATGCACGTATGCATATGAGAATTTCAATTTAAGTGGCTGCACGCTAGTTCCAGATCAGTGATTTTTTTTTAACTATGGCAAGCAGTAGAGTTGATAGAGCTTCTGAAAAAATGTGATCAGTTGGGGTTCAACCAAACTCTTAAAAACCTATGAGCCTTCAAAATGTGTGAACCAGGTGCCAAAAAGTGATTTTTACAGAACAGCACATTTTAACTCCTGGCAGCCTTGCAACAGGGCCAAATAAATTAAAAGAATTGGGATGCAGTGAGGGGAAATAAGAATAATAATAATAAAAAAAAAAAAAAAAAAAAAAACAGCAGCAGCTCGTATCATCCGTGGAAGCCCTTAAAGGGGTTTTAAAGTCTCATGTTTTTTCACCAAGGTGAAAAACCCGTGCTTCAGCTGCCCCCCAGACCCCCTGTTTTTTCTTACTTGAACCCGATCGTTCCAGCGATGAGCATGAGCCCAGCGGCTCCAGCCGCTGTCTTGAGTCCTCATTGAATAGATTGATAGCAGCAGGAGCCATTGGCTGCTGTCAATAAAATCCAGTGACATGGGAGCCGGGGGAGGGGTGGGGTACTGCTGTCTGTGCCAATGGACACAGCAGCAGGACTCATGAGCGCACCCGCACGGGTGCCCCCATGGAAAGCGTCTCTTCGTGGGGGCACCCAATGAAGAGGAGGAGCCAAAAGCGCCGTCGGGGCACCCCAGAAAATAATGATCGGGGCTGCTTTGTGCAAAACCCTTGCACAGAGCAGGTAAGTATAACATGTTTGTTATTTAAAAAAAAAAAAAACCTTTATAATCACAATATCATAAGTATATCTAAAGCCAAAGCATATTTTTTTCATTTTGGAATAAGTAAAGTGTGGTTTAAACCACTGTCAGTTGTGTTCTTTGCTATCTGTGTCTCATTAGGGAAATGTATCTTCACTCCTTGTCCAGAAAGTAAGAGGATATCTTTCCAATGAGAGGGAAATTACATCTAATGCCGCATACACACGATCGGATTTTCCATCGGAAAAACCTTGGATAGTTTTTCCGACGGAATTCCGCTCAAGCTTGGCTTGCATACACACGGTCACACAAAAGTTCTCTGAACTTTCGACCGCCAAGTGACGTACAACACTACGACGAGCCGAGAAAAGCATGCGTCAGAATTTTGCGCGTCAGAATTGCTACAGACGATCAAATTTTTTCCGGCGGAAAATTTGAGAACCAGCTCTCAATCTTTTGCTGGCAGAAATTCCGACAGCAAAAGTCCGATGGAGCATACACATGGTCGGAATTTCCGACCCAAAGCTCACATCGGACTTTTGCTGGCGAAATTTCCGACCGTGTGTATGCGGCATTAGACACCTGTCAGGGGAACAAACATCACCATTGGAAGACAGTGATTCTAACCCCTCACAATTGTATCCAAATAAAATAAAAATAAATGTTGCTTTTAGTTGTACTTTAACAAATTGATTGAACCAATAATACTAAGATAGAAGGGTAGAACCTAAAGACACTGGCAGGAAATGAGAAGAGAGAGGAAATTATATCACAAAGTCATATTCTGTGAAACACACACAACGTTGGAGACTGGAAGGAAGAAAGCATCTATGTCTTTGTTCCCTGACTAAATGAAGACAACTTGGCGATCGCGGAAGCATGCATCAACAATCAAAAAATATTTTTTAACCTGTTTAAAGGAGTAGTAAAGTTACATGATTTTTCACCTTAATGCATCCTATGCATTAAGGTGAAAAAACATTCGACAATACCGCCCCCCCCCCGAGCCCCCGTTTTACTTACCTGGCCCCTCGAAAGTCCCGCGCTCGTCCCCGTCATCCTCTTCGGTTTTCAGCCTGGCCGCCGATTGGCTACACTGGATGGATTGAAAGCAGCGCAGCCATTGGCTGGCGCTGCTGTCAATCACATCCAATGACGCGGCGCGCCGGGGGGCGGGGCCGAGTGATACAGTCGGCGGCTATGGCCGCCGCTGTATCACGGGAGCGCGCCCGCAATAACTCCACACCATGCTCGCTCGCTCGCATTATGGTGTGGAGTCCTTGCGGGGAGGAGCCGAGACAGCCGCCGAGGGACCCCAGAAGCGGAGGATCGGGGCCACTGTGTGCAAAACGAGCTGCACAGTGGAGGTAAGTATAAACTGTTTGTTATTTAAAAAAAAAAAACGGGAACCTGTAGTGTTCCTTTAAGATACTCTTTTTAAACCATATTTTGTGTAAATGCTTATACTTCATTGAATATTGCTGTACAACCCAAGACAAAAATTTAATCAAGGTACAAAATACATGTGTAGCTCTACCCCCAGAGGGGGAATTGTTTTATGATTTTTTTGCACGAGAGCTAAAAGAAAAAAACTGCACTCACTACCCTAATGTTTTTATGTATGTAAAGTGCACACCCAGGCACAAAATGATTTTAGCGCAAAAATTCAAATCCTATAACACAAACAAGGAAAAATTATTATATTAGAACAATGAATCCATAGGTAAAGTCCATTAAAACATGAAAAGTTCATATGATGACAGCGTTAGGAGTCTCTTCTTCACGCAAGATCTGGGGCAGTTCCCATCAGCAAAACATAGGTAAACACCAAAAAGAAAACAAAGAGGGTGAGAGAGCCACTACCTGAGTATAGTATGTATTGACACTCAATAAAAATGAAAATTGTATATTGCACTCATATGTAAAATGAAACTACGAGCAAAAACCAAGATGGCGGGCACTAAGGACGTAATGAGTGGGTGGGCATGGAAACGTGTTTTGGGGCAAGGAGCCCCTTTCTCGAGCCTTGAGTGATGGAACCTAGTATCTGACATCACATAAACCTTGAGGGGTCTACTGTAACATCACTGACCTCCTGGTATACTGTCATCTATAGGGGATTTGACAGATGTGCTTGTATATTTATTTTACAATGTGAGTGCAATCTATAATTTGCATTTTTATTGAATTTTAATATATACTACGCTCAGGTAGTAGCGCCCTCTCCCCTTCTTTCTTTTCTTTTTGGTGATTTCTTTGCACAACTGAAGATGACACATCTCGTTCACCCAGCACTTAATTACACACCTTAAGGTATTTCAAAAAATAAAAAAACAAACAGATCCCCGTTCTATCAGGGGAGGAGAGAGAGATCTGCTGTTCCTAGTTATCAGGAACAGCGATCTCTCTCCTCCTCCAGTCAGTCCACTCCCCCCACAGTTGGAAACACCTCCCAGGGAACACATTTAACCCCTTGATCACCACTGGTGTTAACCCCTTTCCTGTCAGCATTTTTAAAGCACTGATTGCTGTATAAATGTCACTGGTCCCAAAAAAGTGTCAAAAGTGTCCGATCTGTCCACCACAATGTTGCAGTCCTGCTAAAAATCACTGATTACTGCCATTACTAGTAAAACAATTATAATAATAAAAATGGCATAAATCCATCCCTTATTTTGTAGATGCTGTAGTTTTTGTACAAAACAATTAATATACGCTTATTGCATTTTTTTTTTACCAAAAATATGTAGAAGAATACATATTGGCCTAAACTGATGAAGAAATACATTTTTTAAATTTGTTGGGATATTTATTATCGCAAAAGGTAAAAAATATTTTTTTTTTCCATTTTTTTTTGTTAATAGTGCAAAAAATAAAAACCGCAGAGGTGATCAAATACCACCAAAATAAAGCTCTATTTGTGGGGGAAAAAAGGACATCAATTTTGTTTGGGTACAGTGTCGCACGATCGCGCAAATGTCAGTTAAAGCGACGCAGTGCTGTATCGCAAAAAATGGCCTGGTCATTGAGGGGGAAAATCTTCCGGTCCTTAAGTGGTTAAAGAAGCCGCATGCAAGTCATGCAAGTCATGCTAAAGTCGCGCTGGGGTCCGTCTTTGAAGTTACGTGGCAGTGTGAACCCGGGCCAGAATCCACCACCACTCAGTGGCACTTCAACGGGCTGTGCATAGAATTTTGTAAATAAAATTAATGTGCAATCAGATGTGTAACCACTGTGTCAGATATCGAGACACTTACACTTTCTCAAGAACTTAAGTCATTATTAGAACAAGCTTGTCTTGCATGCCCAGTACAAGTACAATTATAGATCATTTTACAAAGCAAATGACCATACTCAGACATTGAATGGTCCTATTTTTAAACATTAAAAAATAATCTGTGTTTTTTTTAATGTTTAAAGCAAGGTTCATAAAAACATGGATGAGCGAGTTTGGGGTGGAGGAAATTGACTGGCCTGCACAGAGTCCTGACCTCAACCCGATAGAATACCTTTGGGATGAATTAGAGCAGAGACTGTGAGCCAGGCCTTCTCGTCCAACATCAGTGCCTGACCTCACAAATGCGCTTCTGAAAGAATGGTCAAACATTCCTATAGACACAATACTAAACCTTGTAGACAGCCTTCCCAAAAGAATAGAAGCTGTTATAGTTGCAAAGGGTGGGCCAACTCAATATTGAACCCTATGGACTAAGACTGGGATGCCATTAAAGTTCATGTGCGTGTAAAGGCAGGTGAGCCAATACTTTTGACACTATATTGTATATATAATTTTTTGGTTTTTCACATCATTGAACACTTTAGTTGGCATCATCTATTCATATTTAAATTTCTCTTTTATATGTGGTAGATGGTCAGCCTGGCTTTTACTTTTTAATTAGTTTGTTGTTTGTGTGATATCACTAGACACATATATTACACTGGTCTACAAATTTTGGGAAATTATCGACCTCCAAGATAAATGCTCGGTTCACACTGCTGCGATGAGAGAACCTGTGCGAATCCAGTATGGGTTCCTGCATCGCATACAACTCGCAGGTAGTTCACACTGCCCTATGCAAACCACTGCGGGTGTCAATACAAAGCTAATGACACCCCCAGATTGGTTTGCATATCCCAGTGCAAATTGTCAATTCGGACAGAAATCGGATAGCATAGGTTTGAACACCCATGCGATCCATTTCTGGTGCGGACCAAAAAAAGGGTCCTGCACGACTTTGGTCCGAATGCAATGCAAATTCAGCCATAAAATCTGTATGGCTAAATTCGCGACTCACAGACATCGCATGTGATTTGCACTGCAGCGTGGTGCGAATCACATGCAATGTCTGAAATCACAGCAGTGTGAACTGGGCCGAAATATACTAATTCTTACAGTTATTGATTGAGTTAGTAAACAGGTGATAAAAGGTGCTGGTTGGCTAAAGTTTTCAAGATATTTTACAATAAAGATTTATACACAGGCGAGGGAGGGAGGTGTCTGATGATCATGATGCTTTGTAACTTCTTTACAAAGTACAGTTGAACAATGAAAAATGATACCACATGCAAGTGTATAAATTTATCTTCACTTTGAGACTAAAGATTATTACCTAACTGTAATGTATTGTTCTTTTAGGCCCCTTTCACACTGAGGGTTTTTACTGCATTTTCGCGGTAAAAACAGCGCTGTAAAAATGCCTGAAATAATCCTGCCCCATCATTCTCAATGTGAAAGCCCTGAGGGCTTTCACACTGAGGCGTTTTGCTGGCTGTGCGTTGGAAAAAATCCTGCAAAAAGCTTTTTTGGACCATCTTTGGGGCGCATAAAATAGCGCTGTAAAAACGCCTATCCCCATTGAAATTAATGAGTACCGCTGTAAAAACGCAGTAAAAATGCGGTAAAAACGCGGTAAAAAACACCCAGAAGCTGTGAGAAGGTCACATGACCGCAGTAGAGTGGAGGATTGTGGGATACCAAATAAACGCGGTAAAAACGCATATGCGTTAGCGCTATTTTTACCGCGAATACGGTAAAAACACGGTAAATCGCAGTAAAATCGCGGTAAAAAAAATCATAATTTTTTCGCGTTTTTTCAACGCCTCAGTGTGAAAGGGGCCTTATTGAAAGTCACATTTGTCTTGGTCAGATCTACGCATCATACAGTAACATCATGGCTTGTGAAAGTGTCATTGTCTATTCTAACATTTCCAAGGAACAGTTACATGATATTTTCCCTCAGAAGCCAAGATGCATTAAAACTGTGTAAACAACGCAGATAACTTCTGATATATTTGCATCTCAAAAGTGCAGTATGATGACAGTGGTAAAAAAGGCATACCACCTATATTTTGGATGCAAAATAGGAGATCAGGACAAGAGTTGGGCCCCTCATTATTGTTGCATTACATGCTCAACTTATGTGCATCATTGGCTAAACAAGAAGAAGAACAAGAAGAAAAAGTCCATGCCTTTCGCAGTCCCACCAATCATAGTAGCAATTGCTATTTTTGCATGGTTCCCCCAACTGCAAAAAGGATCTCAAGAAAGAAGAAGTGTCTTGGGGAACCATTATTCGCCACAGCGTTTAATCACCCTGAAAGTTTTGCATGGTGGAAATCCAATTCCTTGATCACCTTAGCTGACCTTCTGGGGAGAGAAGAGGGGCCTCTGGGTGAAAATTTTACAACAAGTTTAATATGCAATAAGATTTTCTTCTGGTGCACTCACATTTAAGAAGTTAAAAGCAGGCATTGAGTCATGTCCCATGGTATGGGGCTGTCATCGGTGGAGTCGATCCCTTTCCTAGATCTCCTATGCTGTGCTTCCTGTAGATGTAATGGAGGATCTACACTGCTGGATGGTGTACAGCAGGCTGCGGTGGAGCGGTGGAGCTTGAGAAAGTAGCGCGGCTGTTTCCTCCATCCACAGCCTGTACGCTCACAAAACCTGGTCGCATTCCGATGACGTCATCCCCCTCTGCCTGACATCTCCCTGCTCTCCAAGCCTCGTGCTGAGGACATGCTCCACCGCTCCACCGCAGCCTGCTGTACACCATCCAGCGGTGTAGAGCCTCCATTACATCTACAGGACGCACAGCATAGGAGATCTAGGAAAGGGATCGACTCCACCGAGGACAGCCCCATACCATAGGACATGACTCAATGCCTGCTTTTAACTTCTTAAATGTGAGTGCACCATAAGAAAATCTTATTGCATATTAAACTTGTTGTAAAATCTGCACCCAGAGGCGCCTCTTCTCTCCCCTTTTGTCTTTTCAGTGTTGGGATCATGGTCTCTGTTCCACTTTGATGGCAGCCCTGAGTGTGGTCCATTCCCATCCCATTGTACCCTATTTTACTTCATTTTATCTCCCCCCTCCCCCCCCCCATTTTTAACCCTTTATTAACTTTATTGAAATACTCAAGTCCTTGTGGACACCCACTAAGGAGACTGTGGACTCTGTGCCATATTGTGCATACTAAGGAGACTGTGGACTCTGTGCCATATTGTGCATACGTTATTTTATGTATCCAGCACATAACAAAACACCTATAGGATAACACTGTATTAGATTCTTGCACCTTTTACTTGTATATTAGCTGACCTTCTGCTTGGAGATACATTCACTACGTTCGATCTCCTCCGCGCACAAAAACAAATCCCACTTCGGGAACACTATCATTTTATACAAATAAGACACTTTTATATTTCTCATCATAGCTTTACCCCATCCTCCCCCCCCCCACATCCTTCGAACAGATCTGCCGTGATTCCCCCAGAGGCAAGGGCCTCATTTCAACTCTCTACAAAACAGCATTGGCTTTGTGTTTTTCAGGTGAACCTCCATATAGAAGTAAATGGGAGACTGACTGTAATGAACAGTTTGCTCCAGGGGATTGGAATACCATGCTGGCAAACCTACGGTTAGAGAAACGACCTATAAGGTATTGACCAGATGGTATTACGCTCCTTCCAGACTCCAAGTAATGCTCTCAGGAACGTCTGGACTGTGCTTTAGAGGCTGTCAACTGCCAGGCACCTTTAAACACATATTTTGGGATTGCGGACTACTTGCTCCGGTATGGAGAAGAGTGACTGCTATTGCTTCTGCAATATCTAGAACTCTTTTGAAGCTTACAATCTCAATGTGTTTACTTGGAGTGACAATCCCAGGGATCCTCCGCAGGGAGGAATGTCTCATACATACTATTTGTGTATCTACTCTGTGAGGCATTGCTCTTCACTGGAAGTCCCCCGCAGTACCCCTATCCTCCATCCTAGACAGAATTGATATGGTTATGATAATGGAGAGGATTTTGTATACCCTACGAGATAAAATGCACCTAATCGATCGCAGATGGGAAGCCTGGAAAGCCCATAGGCATAATTTTCTAGCGCAAGGCTAAAGGCCGATCAAGGTTGTCATGTCTTAACTGAACGGTACCTTTGTGTATACCTTTTCAATACCTCTTTTTCTGTGTGCTTCGGAATTATTCCTTATTTCAATTATTCATGATATTAGATGTAAATTTTATAATGTACACTGTTACAAGATTGTATGATTTTTTATTTTACCTACTTAAACAAATAAAAACGTTTGTATACAAAAAAGAAAGAAGAAGTGGACCGTGGAATATCCAAACATTCAGACCGCACTGCGTCCTCTACACCATGGCGGGAACTTGCCAATTCCAGATCCAGCAGAATCCGACTCTCTAGACTCAGATGATGATAAAGACTAAAAGCAGAATGCAGCGGATCCAGGGCTGTTGATTTCAATGGACCCAAACTTTACCTTTTGGTATCAATAAAAAGATTCATTTATAAGGACTGGTGTGGCACTAATTGCTAAATTCTAATTGCTATATCACATTTTGCATAAAAGTTATGGAGCATAACCACACATCCAATTAATAGTCAGGACTTAATACTCAGGACTTAATTAGTGACCCAACTCTGGTAAAATTTAGGTATTTATCTATTCAATATTGGTTTGTTTATATTTTATAGTTTGTGTTCTATGCCCTCTGGTGGGCTTCCTGACTATAGAAGTTAAACTTACAGGTCTATAGTTACTTGGTAAAAACTTGGACGACTTTTTAAATGTAGGCACCACGCTGGCCTTACGCCAGTCCAGTAGTACTATACCAGTCATTAATGAGTCCCTAAAAATTAGAAACAATTGCCTTGAAATGACAGAGCTCAATTCTTTTAGGATCCATGGGTGTATGCCATCTGGTCCAGATGCTTTATTCTGTCTAAATATTTCTGGACCATATCAATTATGAGGCATAGTGTATTATTTCTGGCTGTGTCAATACCATCCCCATTATGGACAAGAGCTCCCCCATGCTCTTTTGTATAACCAGAGCTGAAGAAGGTTTTCAATACATTTACCTTCTCTTTGTCTCCAATTCCAGATTATTTTGCAAAGGGCCCACATGCTCAGACCTGACCTTTTTACTATTAATATATTTGAAGAATTTCTTTGGGTTTGCCTTACTCTCTTTTGCAATCTGTTGTTCATTTAGAATTTTTGCGTCCATAATTTTCCTTGCTGAGTCAACAGACAGCTTAAAGCGATGTTAGACCCAAAAACAAAACCACTGCAGCAGGTTCTATACACGGTACAGAGCCCCCCCCAAAGCTCTCCCCCTGACCCATACCAAGCCACATGCCCTCAACATGGGGGGGCACTCGCTTTCCTGGCCTGCCAGGCTGCATGCTTGGATAGGGGTCTGGCATGGATTTAATTTAGCATGAGGTTTCCTTTAAAATCCATGCCAGACCCAGAGAGTCTGCCATTTTTTTTTTTTATTATTGCCGGCAATGGCATTGTATTGTTGGCAATTTAAATGTAATTTTTTCTTCTTTAAAAATTTCACTTTTACTGCAGCAGGTTCTATACACGGTACAAATGTGCCACTTAGGCAGACTAAGGGGACCCCCCAGACATTATATTTAACCACTTCCCATCCCAGCCATCGTCAAATGACGTCCGCAGGAGGGATCTCCCATCCTGGGCGGGCATCATATGATGTCCTCGGCTTCTCGGCCGTCTAGGGGGCGCGCGCCGCGTCACTCCGGAGCCGATGCGCGTGCCCGGCAGCCGCAATGTCCGCCGGGCACCCACGATTGCCCGATAACAGAGCAGGACCGTGGATCTGTGTCTGTAAACACAGATCCACTGATCGGTCGGCTCCCCTTGTGTGTCCCCTCTCCCTACAGTTAGAATCACTCCCTAGGTAACACCTTTAACTTCCTGATCGCCCCCTAGTGTTAACTCCTTCCCTGCCAGTTACATTTATACAGTAATCAATGCATTTTTATAGCACTAATCGCTGTATAAATGTGAATGGTCCCAAAAAAAATTCAAAAGTGTCCGATATGTCCGCTGCAATGCCACAATCACAATAAAAATCGCAGATCACCGCCATTACTAGTAAAAAAAATCTATCCCCTATTTTGTAGACACTATAACTTTTGTGCAAATCAATCAATATACGCTTATTGTGATTTTTTTTACCAAAAATATGTAGAAGAATACATATCGGCCTAAACTGAGGACATTTTTTTTTTTTTAAATAAATAAAATTGGTATATTTATTATAGTAAAAAGTTAAAAATATTGTGTTTTTTTCAAACTTGTCACTATTCTTTTGTTTATAACGCAAAAAAAAACAAACTGCAGAGGTGATCAAATACCACCAAAAGAAAGCTCTATTTGTGGGAAAAAAAGGACGTCAATTTTGTTTGGGAGCCACGCCGCACGACCGCGCAATTGTCAGTTAAAGTGACGCAGTGCCGAATCGCAAAAAGTGGCCTGGTCTTTGGCCAGCCAAATGGCCCAGGGCTGAAATGGTTAAAGGGGTTGTAAACCTTCCTGTTTTTTTACCTTAATGCATCCTATGCATTAAGGTGAAAAAACATCCGATACTTACTGGCCCCTAAGCCCCCTGGTTTACTTACCTGAGCCCTTGAAAGTCCTGCGTTGAGAAAGCGCTGGCTTACCGTCTCTTCTCGGCCTGGGCTTCTCGGCTCTTCATTCGATAGATTGATAGCAGCGCAGCCATTGGCTCCTGCTGCTGTCAATCCAATCCAATGATGCGGGCACCGGGGCGGGGCCGTGTCCGTCATTCGTGTCTATGGACGTAAATGCTGGACTCAGGAGCGCGCCCGCAAGGTAACCCCCTTGGGAAAGCGCTTCCCAGAGGGGGTTATCTGATGCGGGGAGGAGCCGAGACAGCCGCCGAGGGACCCCAGAAGACAATGTTCGGGGCCACTCTGTGCAAAACGAGCTGCACAGCGGAGGTAAGTATAACATGTTTGTTATTTTTTTTAAATAATTTTCAAACCTTTACAATCACTTTTAGGACTTGGTGTTATGTTTTTACCCTGGCTTTCCCTCTCTGTTTACAGCATCTTTTTTTTAAGCTACACCTTTTTGGACAGACTATATCAGCAGTTCTTGCTTCAACATCCATTTTGGTAAAATGTTCTCGTATTATTAATATTATACTTAGTATTTTGTCTTACATACAGAAATATAATTTTATTATACTGTATAAATATACTATATATACTATTACCATTGTCTGTACTGCAGAACATTTTATGGTTCCTGCCACAAAAATATTTACATAAAAAATACACAGATATATGCCTCTGCAGGATGACCTGTTTCTGCCTGATGTAGTTTCATTGATATATTTTGTTCATTATGTATTCGCTTTGTTATTGTATATTATATCATAATTTTGGTGATGGTTTTTCTTTTGTACTATTTACAAAATAGCGTACCTGTGAAAGGCATTGAGAGATTGCAGTCCCTCCGCAGTTTACCACTGTAATGATAGACTACTACAGTACTATAGAACCATATGAAGTGGTATATGGTTGATTGGGGAATTATATATTCTATCCTCATACAGTAAAGATATTTCTATGCTATATCATTATTACATTTAATTGTGTTGCGCTGGCAAGAGATGCAAAGTAAAGTGCTTTACAATAATTGATAAATAAAAAAATTCATACAAATAAATATATAAAATTCATGTGAATGCACAACCAAATAAAAAGTGCAAGTGCAAAAAAAAAAAACACATCAGTAATAATCAACTCAAAGGCCATCCAAAATAGGTTCATATATTTGTTCATAAAATTTTAATTAAAAGTCTCAAATAATATTAAAGTGCTGTATGCCAAAGTTCATAAACCGAAAGGAGTAATATAGCCAGTCAGATCCTCCAACTTGTGAATAGATTCTCCACCACTGTGTGCAACTGCAATAGCAAACTACTTACAAGTAGGGATGAACTTCGAGTTTGAGTCTAACTCATGTTCGACTCGAACATTGCCTGTTCGCCGAACAGCAAACAATTTGGGGTGTTCGCGGCAAATTCGAAAAGCCGCGGAACACCCTGTAAAAGTCTATGGGAGAAATCTAAAGTGCTCATTTTAAAGGCTTATATGCAAGTTATTGTCATAAAAAGTGTTTGGGGACCCGGGTCCTGCACCAGGGGACATGTATCAATGCAAAAAAAAGTTTTAAAAACTGCAGTTTTCTCGGGAGCAGTGATTTTAATAATGTTTAAAGTGAAACAATAAAAGTGAAATATTCCTTTAAATGTATAGTACGCCTGTAAAGTAGCGCTTGTTTCCCGTGCTTAGAACTGTCCCTGCACAAAGTGTGATTTTTGAAGGAAAAAAAGTAATTTAAAAGCACTCACGGCTATAATAAATTGTCGGCTCTTGGCAATACAGAGAAAAGTCATTGATAAAAAAAAATTAAAAATGCGTGGGGGTCCCCCCAAATTCAATTACCAGGCCCTTCAGGTCTGGTATGGATTTTAAGGGGAACTCCACGCCAAATTTAAAAAGAAAATGGCGTGGAGTTCCCCACAAAAATCCATATCAGACCCTTTATCCGAGCACGCAATCTGGCAGGTCGCAGGAAAAAGGGGGGGACGAGAGAGTGCCCCCCCTCCTGAACCGTACCAGGCCACATGCCCTCAACATGAGGAGGATGCTTTGGGGGTCTGTGACCCCTCAAAGCACCATGTCCCCATGTTGATGGGGACAAGGGCCTCATCCCCACAACCCTTGCCCGGTGGTTGCGGGGGTCTGCGGGCGGGGGGCTTATGGGAATCTGGAAGACCCCTTTAACAAAGGGGACCCCCAGATCCTGCCCCCCCTATGTGAATTGGTAAGGGGTACATTGTACCCCTACCATTTCACAAAGAAAGTGTAAAAAAAACATAGACACTGTTGGGAAAAGTCCTTTAATAAAAATAAAAAAAAGATTCCAGCGGTGGTAATCCACTCTCGGTATCCTGCGATGGATGCTCTCCTCTCCGGGGTCCAGTGGTGGATGATCTCCTCTCCATCCAGGTCCAGGCTCCAGCGATGACATGTCCAGCGCAGCACATCCTGTCTCCACCGGAGACACCCTGGGAATCCCGGCAGCCTGACAGGTCTCTTATGTAGATGAGGGCAGGGCCACCCGTCACGTGACCCCATCCCCCTCTGACGCAAGGGAAAACCCGGGCTTCCCCAGTGACGTGCGGGTGACCCCGCCCCCCTCTGATGTAACACAGGTTTCCGTTGCAACACAGGTTTATTTATTTTTTTTTTAATAAAGGACTTTTCCCAACGGTGTCTGTGTGTTTTTTTACAATTTATTACACTTTCTTTGTGAAATGGTAGGGGTACAATGTATCCTTTACCAATTCACATAGGGGGGACGGGATCTGGGGGTCCCCTTTGTTAAAGGGGTCTTCCAGATTCCGATAAGCCCCCTACCCGCAGACCCCCACAACCAACAAACAAGGGTTGTGGGGATGAGGCCCTTGTCCCCATCAACATGGGGACATGGTGCTTTGAGGGGTCACAGACACCCAAAACATCCTCCCCATGTTAAGGGCATGTGGCCTGGTACGGTTCAGGAGGGGGGGCGCTCTCTCGTCCCCCCTCTTTTCCTGCGGCCTGCCAGGTTGCGTGCTCGGATAAAGGGTCTTGTATGGATTTTTGGGGGGAACTCCATGCCATTTTGTTTTTAAATTTGGCGTGGAGTTCCCCTTAAAATCCATACCAGACCTGAAGGGTCTGGTATGGATATTTGGGGGTAACCCCACGTCAATTTTTTTAAAATTTGATGCAGGGTTCCCATTAATATCCATACCAGACCTGAAGGGCCTGGTAATTGAATTTGGGGGGACCCCCATGCATTTTTTTTTTTTTTATAAATGACTTTTCTCTGTATTGCCAGGAGCCGACAATTCATTATAGCCGCGATTGCTTTTAAATGACTTTTTTTCCTTCAGAAATCCCACTTTGTGCAGAGAAGGTTCTAAGCACGGGAAACAAGCGCTACTTTACAGGCATACTATACACCCCCCCAGGTACGAAATTTCAAGGAATATTTCACTTTTATTGTTTCACTTTAAGCATTATTAAAATCACTGGTCCCGAAAAAACGGCTGTTTTTAAAACTTTTTTTTGCATTGATACATGTCCCCTGCGGCAGGACCCGGGTCCCCAAATACTTTTTACGACAATAACTTGCATATAAGCCTTTAAAATTAGCACTTTAGATTTTTCATGTTCGAGTCCCATAGACTTTAACGGTGTTCGGATGTTCGAACAAATTTATAGCCTGTTCGCAAGTCCTGGTGCGATTCGAACTGGGGGGTGTTCGGCTCATCCCTAGTTACCAGATCCTCTGACCTCAAAAGAAGGAGGTCTGACTACGCTATAAGTGAGAAATTCCACACGGATGGATGTTAGCTTCCCAGCACAACACTCACAGCACATTCCAGCAGCAGCAGCATTTTTCCGAAAATACTCCAGCCTATAATATGCAAGAGGAAGAAGATCTCCAAAAGTGTAGTACGTAAAATAAATTTTTATTAAAATAATATAAGGTACTTACAAGCATAAAAAGTGTAACAGCATTTCACTGACTACAGAACTCAATCGATGCCTCAGCAGGCGTGATGGTGTCAACGCTGTAGCTCACACCGGCCAATGAGGAAGGCTTTGGACAAAACACGTTCGAATTTATGGAATAACAAAAAACAATTGGATATTGAGATTTTGAAGGTGCTGAAACCTCCTTAACCGCTTAACGACTGCTCACGGCATATATACGTCGGCAAAATGGCTCGTACAGGCACAATCACGTACCTGTACGTGGCCCTTTAACTGCCTGCCGTGTGGTCGCGCACACACCGGCGGTGGCGCGTTTTGCGACCCTGCAGGCATCCCCGTGAGTAAGACCGCGGGTCCCGTGGACTCGATCGCCGCGGGGATCCCCGCGATCGTCTCACCGAGATATGGAGTGGGGAGATGTTAGTGTAAACACAACATCTCCCTGCTTGCCTACTGACACTGTCACCGATCTCCGCTCTGTGTAATCAGAGCGGAGATCGGTGACGTGTCACTCGTAGCCACGCCCCCCCCTCAGTTAGAATCACGCCCTTAGGCACACTTAACTCCTTCAGTGCCCCTAGTGGTTAACCCCTTCACTGCCAGTGTCATTTTTACAGTAACCAATGCATTTTTATTGCACTGGTCGCTGTAATAATGACAATGGTCCCAAAAATGTGTCAAAAGTGTCCGATGTGTCCGCCATAACGTCACAGTCATGAAAAAAAATGCTGATCGCCGCCATTACTAGTAAAAAATTATTTTTTATAAAAATGCCATAAACTTACCCCCTATTTTGTAAACACTATAACTTTTGCGCAAAGCAATCAATAAACGCCGATTGCGATTTTTTTTTACCAAAAATATGTAGAAGAATACGTATCGGCCTAAACTGAGGAAAAAAAAGTTTTTTTATATATTTTTTGGGGATATTTATTATAGCAAAAAGTAAAAAATATTGAATTTTTTTCAAAATTGTCGCTCTATTTTTGTTTATAGCGCAAAAAATAAAAACCGCAGGGGTGATCTAATACCACCAAAAGAAAGCTCTATTTGTGGGGAAAAAAGGACGTCAATTTTGTTTGGGAGCCACGTCGCATGACCATGCAATTGTCAGTTAAAGTGACGCAATGCCGAATCGCAAAAAGGGGCCTGGTCTTTATGCTGCGTATTGGTCCGGGGCTTAAGTGGTTAAGGAATGATATTTGACAAAGTGATATAAAAATATATTTTTTATTAAAAGTGTTTAAATTAGCGTCAGAAGAAGCTGTCAAGCGAAACACGTTGGGTTGCGCTCCTTCCTCTGCTATATGTTATAGTGTATGCCATGGGTATCCATGATTGTATGCATGTATGATTATAAAGGAATTAGCATATCTTGGCATAGGGGATGTCTGCTCTGCATTTAGAGATTGCTGTACATAATTTTTTGCATCCAATGTCTATTTTGTTATAGACGCACTTAGAATAAAAAATAAAACATATATTTTTATATCACTTTGTCAAATGTTATTTCTTAAGGAGGATTCTGTGCCTTCAAAATCCCAATATCCAGTTATTTTTTGTTCTACCATTTTCTGGGATGTGGTGCTGATTATCAACTGAAATACTTTATTATTAACTCTAGCATTTATGGAATCTGTACTTGCTATTGTGCACACATAAAGCATTTATATAAAGAAGCTACAGAGTTACTGGCTTTATTTCTATGGTATGCTCTATGTATTTTCCCTGAATAAAAAGTTCCTATTATCCTGTCTGCAGTTAAGCAGCAAATTCCATGTGGGCTGTGCACTGTCTGTTCTGTAGGGCTATATACAGAATTTCTAACAAAATTACTTATTTTTTGTCCGCTTCTTAAAAAAAAAAACTTGCTTCCTGGCCGCCATACTGATCCAGTTGCATATAGCTGTATGCTTGTTCCCGGAAAGTGACTCATGAATCATTTCAAAGGAAGGTCAACAATCATCAATTAGCTTGACTGAATATTTATTTTAGAAAGTATTTCCCCTCATTTGAACTGCAAATTGCAAGAAAAGAATTCTCAAATTTTGATTATTGACGTCTGCACAACACATTCATCTGAAAAGAATCTTTAGTCATACATATATATGTACTGGAAGTTTGGCTGCAGTCTGTTATGTAAAAGTCAAATTAGGTAACCGAGTGGCTTTTCTGATTGAAAGTTCATCTCCAGGCTCCTTCAGGCTGCACCCCACTTCATTCCACCATATTTCCTCACCACTTTTAATAGGTATTTTTATTTTCTTCTTATCCTTCTGTGTACAGATAATAAATGTGGTTAGTTACAGCATGATCATAGACTGAAAAATGTCATCTCTGTGGCCACAGGGAGAAGTGTTCGGCTAGGCAGCACTGGTTGGAGAGAGGAGCTAACAATCATTCTGATGCTGCATTTCTACTAACTCAACAGACCTGACTTGATGATGTCAGTGGTGCCTGAACTTAAAAGTAGTATTAGATTTTGAGAAGAGCTGTCACCTATTGCACATAGCACAGGCAGGGTTGACCCTTCTCCTCCCTAGGAAATGCTAGGATCTCATTGTCTGCAGGCAGCCTTTCAACAGAGCTTGCCAAAGGTTGAAGGAACATAGCTGCAAAAGAAAAGCACTGTCTACCTAGGTAAGCAATTCCATACATCCCTTTACATCTCCTGTATCAATTCTGCCTGGAGCTTTAAACACAAATGCAATATTTTCTCATTAGATCATCAAATTTACTTGTAGCTTTGATTTGATGACAACACTAAGACTGCTTTACTAATGGTATACAGTGGAACCTTGGATTACGAGCATAATCCGTTCCAGAAGAATGCTCGTAATACAAAGCACTCGCATATCAAAGCGAGTTTACCCATAGAAGTCAATAGAAACTAAAATAATTAGTTCTGCATTGACTTCTATGGCATGCAATATTGCATGTGGCCAGAGGTGGGGGGGGCGGAGAGTCTCGGAAATACTCGGGAAGGCTCAGGGACAGCTCGGCTGAACTCGAAAACCTTGGAAAAGCTCGGGAACTGAGTATTTCCGATTTTTTCCAAGCATTTCCGAATGGCTCCGATTGGCTCAGGCGCCCCCGCACCTCTGGCCAAATGTGGTAATGCACACCGCTGTGGCTTGACTCCTGCTCGTTTTGCGAGACAACACTCGCAAACCGAGTCAGGATTTTAAAAAAAAATGCTCATATTCCGAAACGCTCCTTAACCGCGTTACTCGCAATCCGAAGTTTCACTGTACATGATTTTATCTAGCATAAGCAAGGCGCGCCAGGGACTGTTTCAAACTCTGGAAGAGAAGACATCTGTCAAGTACCTGACGGGTGAGCCTGACATGTAACAGGAAGGCCTTACGTACAAACCCAACTCAAGGACCACCAATGTTATGAACAGTGGCCACAAGAGCCGTAAGAGTGCCTGGATCGTCTCTTGTGCAGCTGATGAATTCCCAGCATTGACTAGCAGGTAACAAGAGGTGTAGTCAGCTCAGCAGATAGGGAGCTGGAAGATGCAGAGCTGTGGAGACACTGGGTGCATGGTCAGACCAGCCGGTCTCAGTAACAGATGATCAATCAGACACAAGTGGCAGGCAGAGAATGGTCAGTCTACAGACAAAGGTTCGGCAAAAGGATATCAGTCAAATGTAGAGATAAGCGTAGTCACAAGGCAAGCCGGGGTCAGGATAGCAGAAGTCAATCGTAGTCAAACAAGGAACAGGAAACGGATCTCAGGAACAGGTATGAGCTGCAGATCAGACAGCGAAGTCTCTGTGCAGCTGAGGTGTTTAAATAAAGTAGCTTAGCACCAATCACTGTGATTACTCTGTACCTTTGTTAACTTTGTTAGGGGACCCCTGCGCCAGGTGGCAGATCCATGACATTGCACCCCCCTTACGGGCAACCTCCGGGTGCTCAATCGGTTCTTCTTCTGTGGTTGGCTACAGAAAAAGGCATCAACCAGATCTCTAGCGTGAACATCCTGTTCAACCTCCCAAGAGTTCTCATCCGGTCCATAGAACTTCCTATTGACCAGGTACTGTACCTGGTTCCTTCTCCTCCTACAGTCCACGATGGTCTCCACTTCATATTCCTCTTCGCCATTGATGGTCACAGGTTTCGGTGGTCTGGATGCTCTGTCTGGGAAGGAATTAGGCACTGCGGGTTTTAAAAGAGAAATATGAAAAACAGGATGGATTTGGAAGGACTCAGGCAAAGATAGTTCATATGAGACATCATTTAACCTTCTTTTAACTGGAAATGGTCCTACAAATCTCTGTGCCAGTTTCTTGGAAGGACATGCCAACCTGAGATTAGTAGTTGCCAGCCATACCTGGTCTCCAGGGTGGAGGATCAGTTCTCCCCTTCCTTTCCTGTCATAGGCTCTTTTGTTTGCTGCTAGTGCCTTGGTGATCGTTTCCTGTAGCAACTTGTTGTTATGATGAAGGAACTCCACTGTGTTTTGAGCTGCAGAGACTGTAGCATCTGGAATAAAGTCAGGCAAAATGGAAGGGTGGAAACCATAGTTAGAAAAGAAGGGGTACTCACCTGTGGCAGAGTTATTATATGCAAATTCTGCCGTTGGCAGCAGCAACACCTAGTCATCTTGAACGAAGGAGCTGAAGCAGCGGATGTACTGCTCCAACGTCTGGTTGGTCCTCTTCGTCTGCCCGTTGGTCTGAGGGTGATAAGCAGAGGACAGGGACCTTTCGATCTTGAGGGCTTCACATAGAGCTTTCCAGAAGAAGCGGGAGGAGAACTGGCCCCCCCGATCAGAGACAATGTTTACAGGGACTCAGTGAAGCCTTACAACCTCTTTGATGAATACCATGGGCGTCTCCATGGCTGAAGGGGTACCCTTCAATGGCACAAAGTTGGCCATCTTGGACAGTCGGTCAACCACCACAAAGATGACCGTGCACCCTTCTGACGGTGAAAGTTCCACAATAGAGTCCATGGTGATCATACTCCACGGCCTGTCAGGAACTGGCAGAGATTGGAGTAGACCCCAGGCTTGGTTTCTTAGGGATTTTACTGCGGGTGCACACTATACATGAGTTCACATATCTTCTGCAGGTGTCTGGCCACCAGAATGTACATCTCAGGAGGTCAAGTGTCTTGTGGACTCCGAAATGACTTGCAAGGGGGTGATCATGGCACAGACCTAACAAGGGTACACAAACACTTTCTGGTCAAATACCTTGTTCTTGTTCCAGAGTAATCCGTCCCAGCGCGCAAACGTGACCCCTGGAAGGCTAGGAACATCCACCAAAGCCTGATTCTGTAAGAGCAAGAAATTACCTGCAGACAGGATAGTATCCAGTACAGATGACTCCTTGGGGTCATTGAACATGCTGGACAACGCATTCACATTCTTCGAACCCGGCCGATAAGTAATGTGAAACACAAATTGTGAGAAGAATAGGGCCCAGCTTTAAACGCTTGGCAGTCCTTTAGATACTCCAGGTTCTTGTGATCTGTGTAGACCAGTATGGGATGCGCTGCTCCCTCCAGAAGGTACCTCCACTTCTCCAGAGCCTTTTATGGCCAGCAATTCTCGATCCCCAATGTCATAGTTCCTCTCCACTGGGGAGAGTTTGCGGGAAAAGAAGGACATGGGATGCAATAAGTCCTTGGGACCTTGGCGCTGGGAGATAACTGCTCCAATGGCGACCTCAGATGCATCTACTTCCACCACATATGGCAAAGATGTGTCAGGGTGGCTTAGGACAGGTGCTGAGGTAAACAGTCTTTTCAGAGTGTCGAACGTGGCCTGTGTCTCGGCCGTCCACTGGAAGCCGAGTTTCTGCTTGGTTAGCTGTGTGATGGGGGAGATAATGGTGGAGAACCGCCTTTTTGTCTGTAGGTGCTGGCCAGTCCAGAATGGCAGAAACTTTCTGGGAGTCCGCCTTGATGCCTTTGGGCGAGATCACCAATCCCAGAAACTGGATACTGCGCTGCTCGAACTCACATTTCTCACCCTTGGCATACAGTCCATGTTGAGAAAATTACCACTCACTAAGCCTCTGAACCTTTGCAATGCTCCCGCCCTACTTAGAACGAACAGGTGCTGGCTCTGCACAAGTCTATGGAGAAAAAGAAAATCCCTGGACTGCCACACTCTGTAGAAGATGTCTTTATTGTAGAATAAAATCCAATCCAAAGCAATGCAGTCAAATCAAATGAAAACAGGGACAAAAGGCTAACGTGTTTCACATCATTTGATGCTTACTCATAGCTAGAGTAAGCATCTAATGATGTGAAACGCGTGCGGCAGTCCATGATGTTCTTTTTCTCCATACAGTCCATGTTGGCGAAAACGGCTCAGCACCTTCCTGACGTGATCTCGATGGGTATCAAGGGAAACAGAAAAAATCTAAATATCGTCCAGAGACACAATCATAAAGATATCCCAAAAATTCAGAAAAATGTAATAGTGCAGTAGACCGTCTTCCACTCATCCCCCTGATGGATGCAGACCAGGTTGTAGGCCCCCCGTAGGTCCAGTTTAGTAAACACGACTGCTGACCTCAATTTCTGGAAGAGATCAGGTACCAGGGGGAGAGGGTACCGATTCTTAACAGTTATTTTATTTAAGTCTTGGTAATCCACACAGAGGCGTAAGGAGTGATTCTTCTTCTCCACAAAAAAGATACCTGCACCAGCTAGGGAGGTCGAAGGCTGGATGAACCCCTTTTTGAGATTCTCCTGGATGTAGTCTTTTAAAGCCTCCTTTGCCCACTCAGCGAGGGGGTAGATCCTGCCAAAAGGGATTTCAGTCCCTGGAAGGAGTTCAATAGGGCAGTCATACGTCCGATGCGGGGGAAGAGCATCAGCCCCTCGCTTACTAAAAACATCCAAGAAGTAATGGTAGTGTTTGGGTACAGCTTGTCGTATCTCAGGTTCAGAGTCCCTGCAGAATTATGTGGAGGGTGGAGCTAGGGACTCTAATAGATAATGTTCCTGACAGTAGATAGAAGAGAAATGGATTCTCCCTGTGGCCCAGTCAATCCGTGGGTTATGTGTCCGTAGCCAGGGTAGGCCCAAGATAATAGGGGACAAGAGGGACGCAATGGCGTAGAGACTGAGGATCTCCTTGTGTTGGGAGGAGGTCAGTACTGGAAGAGGAAATGACTCTAGGGTTACAGGACCAGATTTTATGCATGACCCGTCAGCCAGGTAAACAGAGAGTCCTTGTGCTTTAGTCTTTAAAGGGATGCGTTGCTGGGAGGCAAAAGTCAGGTCAATAAAGCAACTACAAGCCCCAGAGTCAATAATGGCAGTGACTGTCACTTCCCTTTCTGGGAACTGGAATGACATAGGGAGAGTGAGATGGGTGACACTAAGGGACGAAGGAATGTGGTTAACAGATGATAAGGTTAGGCAGTTACATGTCTTGATGGGACAGGTCCATACGTAATGGCCAGTTCCCACGCAATAGAGACAGAAATTGTTTTACTGGCAGTATAGACGTACTTCAGGAGACAGAGGGGTACTATGCCAAGCTGCATGGCTCCGGTGCTTTGGCTGCAGGACTGACTGAAAAAGGCTGGCTAGGAGCAGGGCTGGTAGGAGCAGGACAGGTGGGAGCTGGGACTCAAGGCATTATCCAAACTGGACATTGCTGCTAGGCGAATCTTTCTGATCACTGCTCAAGGAATCGGCAGGGTCTATCTGGATGGCCAGTGTAATGAGGGCCTCCAGGGTGCTTGGAACACCCACATGTGCCAGTTCGTCCGTCAGGCTCTTTGAAAGTCCAAGACAGAACTGGTGTCGCAGTGCTGCATCATTCCACTGTGTATCTGCACTCCAGCGCCTAAAGTCCATTACATAGTCCTCGGCCATCCTCCTGCCTTGCTGGAGTGCATGAAGGGCAGCCTCTGCTGTGGAAGTCCGCTGCGGATCATCATAAATTCTCGCCATGGCGTCAAGGAAGGCGGACATAGACTGCAGCACTGCGTAATTTCTCTCCAGCAACTGGTGGGCCCAGTCAAGGGCTCCCCCTGGAGTAAGAAGACGATAAATCCCACTTTAGTGAACTCCAATGAAAATATTTGTGGTTGCAAGGCAAATTATAATTGACATGCGTTGCGGAATGCACAAGATTTCCCTCGGTCCCCCGAAAACCTCTCTGGTGCTGGAACTCTGGGTTCAGGGGGTGGCATCATGACTGATGCCACTGTAGTAGCAGTCCCGGTGGTAGAGGGCGCAGCAGTAGTCACTGTGGTGCGTGTTGGTGCGGATAGGGCCTGTTCTCACTGGTCCAGCTGCTTGTAGCCATCCTGCAGGGATTGGACAACTTGAGTCAGGGCAGAGAGATGCTGGCAGATGTCCTCTCTGGAGGCCGACTTCCCACTTGCAGGCTCAGACATGGCTGTCTGAAACTGTCACGTACCTGACGGGTGAGCCTGACATGTAGCAGGAAGGCCTTGCATACAACCCCAGCTCAAGGACCACCAATGTTATGAACAGTGGTCACAAGAGCCGAGTGGTGTAAGCAGTGCCGATCCTGACCTCCCTGGGGCCCTAAGCAAAATTCTGCTAAGGGTCCTTTACGGTGGCAAAAAATGGGTGTGGTTTACGCGGAATGGTGGGCGTGGCGTACGTGGGCGTGGCTCGGAGGGGTGTGGTTAGAGTCGGAGATGAATGAGGGATGGAGGAAGAAAGAGAGAAAGAAAGAGGGAGAGATAGAAAGAAAGAGGGGTGGAGGGACAGCAGGCCCAGATCCTACACCACAATAGAAATATGTGTATTCCAGAAAGTTTAACAAATCAGCAGATAAAGATACTCCAAACACCTGGTGTTAGCGCTTCAATCATCCCGGCACCATGGTTGTTATGGTGTCAGGATGACTGAAGCGCATTATTTCTATTATTACATTGTAATATAGAATGAAATTATTCAACTCACCATAATGCAGAATCAGTGGAAGCCCCGAGTCCCTCCTTACACCAGGCATTCCCAGCGGAGTCCCCCTTACACCAGGCATTCCCGGTAGAGTTCCTCCTTATATCAGGCATTCCCAGTAGAGTCCCTCCTTACACCAGGCATTCCCAGTAGAGTCCCTCCTTACACCAGGCATTCCCAGCAGAGTCCCTCCTTACACCAGGCATTCCCAGCGGAGGCCCCCCTTACACCAGGCATTCCCAGCGGAGGCCCCCCTTACACCAGGCATTCCCAGCGGAGTCCCCCCTTACACCAGGCCTCCCCAGCGGAGGCCCCCCTTACACCAGGCATTCCAAGCGGAGTCCCCCCTTACACCAGGCATTCCCAGCGGAGTCCCCCCCTTACACCAGGCCTCCCCAGCGGAGACCCCCTTACACCAGGCATTCCCAGCGGAGGCCCCCTTACACCAGGCATTCCCAGCGGAGGCCCCCCTTACACCAGGCCTCCCCAGCGGAGGCCCCCCTTACACCAGGCATTCCCAGCGGAGGCCCCCCTTACACCAGGCCTTCCCAGCGGAGGCCCCCCTTACACCAGGCATTCCCAGCGGAGGCCCCCCTTACACCAGGCCTCCCCAGCGGAGGCCCCCCTTACACCAGGCATTCCCAGCGGAGGCCCCCCTTACACCAGGCCTCCCAGGCGGAGGCCCCCCTTACACCAGGCATTCCCAGCGGAGGCCCCCCTTACACCAGGCCTCCCCAGCGGAGGCCCCCCTTACACCAGGCCTCCCCAGCGGAGGCCCCCTTTACACCAGGCATTCCCAGTGGAGGCCCCTCTATACACCAGGCCTCCCCAGCGGAGGCCCCCCTTACACCAGGCATTCCCAGTGGAGGCCTGCCTTACACCAGGCATTCCCAGTGGAGGCCTTACACCAGGGTAGGCCCCCCTTACACCAGGCATTCCCAGCGGAGGCCCCCCTTACACCAGGCATTCCCAGCAGAGGCCCCCCTTACACCAGGTGTGATGCCCCAGCAGCAGAGACTCTCTCCGCCGCCATTACGCAGAGGGGACAGTGGAGGAGCCGGCCGGGTGGCTGGCAATAGGAATTAAGCTGCGGCGCCGCCGCCCACCCCCGCCCCTTCCCACATTTCACTCACACACAGACAGACATTAGCGGGGCGGGAGGTGGGCGGTGCCGCAGCTCAATTCCTATTGGCAGCCACCCTGACCCTCCTCTTGGTCTACAAGAAAATGAAAATTGTCTCCGCCCGGCCTGCGGACCTCTAGTGGCGGCGGCGGCGGTTGCGAAGATTCGGGGGCCCCTAGTAATTAGACCAGCAGATAACAGCAGCAGACAGGAAGCTGGAAGGTGCAGAGCTGTGGAGACACTGGATGCATGGTCAGACAAGCCCAGTTCAATAACAGATGATCAATCAGACAAAAGTGGCAGGCAGAGAATAGTCAGTATACAGGCAAAAGTTTGGCAACAGGATATCAGTCAAATGTAGAGATAAGTGTAGTGACAAGGCAAGTCGGGATCAGGATAACAGAAGTCAATTGTAGTCAAACAAGCCGGGTCAAAACAGGAAACAGATCAGATCGTGGGAACAGGAACAGGTATGAGCTGTAGATCAGACAGCGTAGTCTCTGTGCAGCTGAGGTGTTTAAATAAGGCAGCTTGGCACCAATCACTGCAATTACTCCGTACCATTGTTAACCCTTTAGGTGACCCCTGCGCTGGGTGGCAGATCCATGACAACATCCATTTCTCCTACGTGCACATAAAACGGATTACTGTGTATAAAAAAGGGTATAAAACAAAGAAAGATAAAGCTGGAAATACTGAGGGCTATGGCAGGCCATTTACATATAAGATTTTATCAGTGCTAATTAGTTAAACTTTCTGTTAGACTTCATGTAAAAAACATAAATATGATGTTTGCATAAAAGATTCAAACATCACCATTGGTTTTTAGGTTGCCCCAAAACAGATAACTTGTAGTATATTAAAGTGGTTGTAAACCCGTTTTTACAACATTATGCTACAGGTAAGCCTATATTAAGGTTTACCTGTAGCTACCCAGGATATCTTCTAAACCTGCACGGTTTAGGAGATATGCCCTGTCCCCTGCATGTGCCGATGTCATCGGCACATGCGCACTGGGGCAAACTGAAGCAATGGCACCTATTTGCCGTTGCTTCAGTCTGCGTGCCTTTACCGGCGGCTCCCGTGCACCTGCGCGGGAGTGACGTCATTGTGGCTCCAGCCAATCACAGCGCCGGAGCCGCAACACCCGGAAGTAACTCCAGATGACATGTCGGCGGCCGGAGGGGGAGACGTGGACCGCTGCAGGGGCTTCGATCTGAGGTAAGTAATAGATAATGAGCTAGTGTGCTAAGCATACTGGTCAATAGGTTGTCAGGGGCTGATGCAGGCCCCTGACAACCTATTGACCAGTATGAGGTGCCTGATTATGTCCTTTTTAATTTATTAGTCAAATGTTATTGTTTTATGGATACATGTTATGATCATGGTGAAGCTCTTTAGTAGTAAGAGTGGCACGAGATGAAGGGCGATTTTTTTTTTTTAATACTCACCTTAGACCCAGGCTTATGGTGGACTCACCTAGACAAGTATGACAGCACTGGGACTTCTTCTTCAGATACTGGCATCTTCAGCTTTTCCAGTGACCTCACAGGTGTCTTTAGGAAGTCAGGGTGTATAAAGTCTTTCTTTAGGTTTTTCTTCCAATTTTTTTGCTTTCAGTTCGTTTTTCAAGATAGATTTTCAAGAATTGAAACATTTTTAACAAGCAGTAAGGGTTTATTCACATGGGCGTCAGACTCTACTGGTCCTCTTTTTCAGAGGAAGTTTAGGGTCAGTTAGGGTACAGGCTTTCAGGTGGGGTTACCTCCTGGATGCCTGTTTTTTTTTCAGTGGGGATTTTCCATTGAACTAACTCTCCACAACCACCAAAGCTGCATTTGGCATGCTGTTGCAATGCAGTCCCATTGACTAAACTAAATGAGATTGACCGGCAGTGCCACCTGTCATACTCACTGCGTTGAGTTAAAGTTGCCATGTAAATAGACCAAAGTGGCCACCATATCTGCTTGTGGATGGGCGTTCACAGGGGAAAAAAAACAAAGATAAACTGCCTGTTTTTTTTGTCCCCCATTCTGCCATCTGTGTGAAGTTAGCCTAAGAGAGCTTTAAAACAAGCTTTCACTGACCTCTCTACCTGCAGGCACTGTGGAACAATTCATCCTCAAATTTCACAGCAGAACCACTAAAGTTAATAAAGTGTCTCTCCCAGCAGCTCTGCTCACCTTGCTCCCTTTGCCAGTATCTGTTTTGTGTTTAGATTAGTAATTAGAAGGCCTGGAAGGCAGCTGAGTCACTGCTGGCAGGTGAGGAACAGCAGACGTAGTACATGTACAAGAGAGTTATGCTGGCCAATACACTATACGAAAAATCGGCTGAGTGCGCTCTCGAAAAACTAACATGTTCGTGAGAGCAAACGATCACGCCATCAGCTAACTAACGATTTTCGAACGATAAATCGTTTGTGAACATCAATCTATCATTTTTTCGTGCGGTTTTTGCATATAAAAAGGAAGTAACAAAATGTATTTGACATCTGCTCCCTGGCTTCCTGTGGTTTATGTATACACCAAGAGAAATAATGTTCGTTCGTCAGAACGAACCTTATGCGCAGTGAGCATCTCTACCGCATCACCTACATCAGCACCACCTTCAATATGGATGTGGATGAGAGGATCATTGCCATAGTAATGCTTGGAGTGATGGCTATACAGCAAGCAGAGGAGCCCAGAAAAAAAAGGCAAAGGTTATGGAGTAAAGAGTGGCTGAAGAACCGTGATAACTTCTCTCATATGAGATTGGTTCGAGAGCTCAAGGAAAACAATCCCGATGATTATCGGAACTATCTGAGGATGCCTGATGACGAGTCCTTTCAACTGCTACTGAGTCAAGTTTCACCCCTCATAAAAAAAAAGGACACTGTCTTAAGAAGTAGCATCACAGCGGAGCAGAGACTGGTAGCAACACTTCGTTTTCTGGGAACTGGTCGGAGTTTTGAAGACCTAAAGTTCACCACTGGAATCTCTGCCCAGTGGCTAGGCCGCATCATACCTGAGACCTGCCAAGCCATCATAAGAATATTACAAGACGAATACTTAAAGGTAATGACACAATGCTTTTATTTTTAACTTTCAAACACTGTACAGCTAGCTTCCTTGAACTTTGAAGCTGTAAACATATGAGTAAACTCAAACTAGTTAATAATATGTCAAACTGAAAAAAAATTATATCTTTTAAACCTAATTTATGTGATTCACAAAGATGTGTACTGATAATCATGTCCCCAGTTGTTTTGGGGACGATCCTGCTGTGTGAATGGCACGGTACGTGCCACTGATGCATTTGTTGAGGTTGTTGCGATGATTGGGTGTGTGTGGTTTTGTGCTCAGCTAAGTGCATGTTTGTGGTAAGCTCCCCCCTTAACCCTTTATTAAGAAGCTGAATTAGTAATGGTTCCAGCAATTGTTTTTGGTCTTCTGACATCCGGCGTATTTACTTGGCAGTAAATCCACCCAGGTCATCACATTCATCCCTCTTCTGATTCAACGCTGCAGATGCTTGGAGTAGAAAGTTGCCTGTAGACTCTTGCCTTGTCTTTCTCTTTTTTTGGTTCCTGCTTACTGGTGGTGATGTGACAGTCTGTAATTCACTGCCAAATAGATCCTGTATAAAAACAAAATAAAAGAATGTATTAAGAATTAAAGCCTGAAAATGTTTTTAACATATATTTTTACCTTTTAAAGCTCCCGGCATCTGTGGAGGAATGGAAAGCAACAGCTAAACAATTTAATGACTATTGGAATTTCCCCAACTGTGGTGGTGCCATCGATAACACCCCCAGCAAAATCTGTCTCCTTCTATTATAATTACAAAGGCTACTTTAGCATTGTCCTAATGGCAATTGTGAATGCAAAGTATGAGTTTATCTTTGTGAACATTGGCAAAAATGGACGAAATTCAGATGGGGAGTAATAGAGAAAACTATTTTCTCTCATCGTTTGAAAAATGGACTTCTAAATCTACCATCCCAAGAGGACACAGTGGAAGGACTGAACTTTGTATTTGTCGCAGATGGCGCATTTGCATTATCTGACCATGTGTTGAAACCATTTGCCCTTAAAAGCCTTACACCTGATCAAAAAAAAATGTATTACAGGTTATCTTGTGCTAGACGTGTGGTAGAAAATGCTTTTGGTATTATGGCCAACTGCTTTTATATCTTCCATACACCAATAAATGTAGCCCCCCCAAAAATTGACATTATGGTTCATTGTTGCTGTGTGTTACATAATTTCCTAAGGTGTACTAACTCCACCTACATGTCACAATCCATGATGGACCGGGAACAATCTCTGTCTGGGAATGTCATGCCTGGTGAGTGGCGTAATGATACAGAAGGGCTTTTAAACCTTGGCCGTGCCCCACCATGTTTCTCTAGTCAATTAGCCTGTCAGAATCGTCTTGATTATATGCAATATTTTCTAGGGCCTGGAGCAGTAGATTGGCAAAACTATCTCTAAATGTTATATTGCAATTTCAGTGGCTGAATTTAGCTATTATTTCTGGAATAAACACAGGTGTCATGTAATTTTTGCCTTAAAAAAAAGGAACAAAAGTACATTTGCTTAAAATTTTGATGTGTGGTGTACTTTGTTATGTATTATCTTCAATTTTGATTTTATTATCTGTATATATCAAAGTGTATAATAAAAAAGAATATGATAACTTTACCTGACTGGGTGCCATTTCCTCAAAGGTTCCATCTTCTTCCTCTCCAGAATTAGTGCCACTGATGCTGTCTAAACTTGACACAG
Organism: Rana muscosa; assembly: GCA_029206835.1. NCBI lineage: Eukaryota > Metazoa > Chordata > Amphibia > Anura > Ranidae > Rana > Rana muscosa. The sequence continues at coordinate 198,109,853 of CM055117.1, forward strand.
AGGGTTGTGCTTCCTCCTGTTCAGTCAAAACGCGTAGACTCTCAAAATACCACAAACGTGGCACCTATACTTGTTCTGCACCTGCACCAGATCTTTTTGAATCATTAATTTTATTTAATTCTTTTTTGAATATAGTAGGCAGATTTGATATTTTTTGCTTAACATAGGCTACATCTGCTTTTGACAGTGCATATTTCTGCTAATTTGGTATATGCCTCATTCCCTTTTTGCCGGTCGGAATAATATTTGGAGTGTACTTTCCATAGACATGGAAGGTCTCGATACATGTCAATGAATTGTGGCAGGAAATGTGGTGAGGTGAATTTGTCCACCATTGCTCCTGTTATAAGAAACAATACATCATCGTTTATTTGCCAAACTACACCAAACAATTAATATCCTAGAACTATTGTACTGGTCTGCCTTACCTGTTAAGTAAGTAAGAATGTTCTGTAGATTGGTCTGTTTTATCGTTAGTTTCGTCAGAGTGATGTGCTCGTTCGTCTCGTCAATATAAACCATACGTGACAACGTTCTCTGTGCCGGGTCGGAGTGTACCGCAGTGCAATATTGGAGTTTGCAAGCTCCGTCCCTCTTCATTCGGCACCATCTTTAGCAGCAGAACGATGGCTGAAGAAAAGGAGCATGCCCTTCCCCAAAGAATTTGCCTGAAAAGTTTTTTTAAAAAAGGCAACACCTATGTCCCTGGATGAGATGAAAACTATGGTCAAGATTTTGGAAAATAATGACTATGATGGGAGGCACAAAAACTACCCCAGGCCTAATACAAGAAAAGACAACATCATGGAGAAGTTTGTCCATGTGCTTGAGAAGAAGTATGGTGTGGAGCGATCAAATGACCAGCTGCGCAAGAGATGGTCTGACCTGAAATACATAGAATGATCAAAAAAGGTAATTTAGATTAGCTTCTGCCATTTCTGCTCTCTCAGCTAGGCATGCAATCCATGTAGTCTTTCTGCAATGTCTTCATAAATGCAAACTATATTCTTTAGCATGCATGCTTTTTACATGATTTTTTTTTTTTTTTTATCTTAAACCTAGAAAGACCCAAGAAAGCACAGTTTGAGAACAGAACTGTGACAACAGGAATTGATATTGTTCTGGTTAATGACACAGCTCCAGTATCTGCTATAGGACCTGATGATGATGATGATGATGATGATGCAGAACCATGCCAAACTATAACAGATGTTGACGCAGACGAGGCACAGAATTCCTCTGAAACCATCACAAGCAGCACAGGTAAGCCAGTACACATACATTTTTACATCAACTCCATTTTAATCACATCTCCCTGAATTTTTTATTATTTTTTTATCTTCAAAAGCACATCATCTGTCTGAGGAACAGGGATTATATACCCTCACTGCCCAAAGATTGCTATCTGATCTGTTGAAGTGCTCATCAGAGTTAGAGAAGTGCTCATCAGAGTTAGAAAAAGTCAAAGATCACTTGACCTCTGTCCAAAAAAGTTTTCTGGTTGTAGTTGACAACCTAAGTAAAATTTAACATGTGTGGTCCATGTATGTTTTTTGTGTTTTTGTCTGTGTAGTTCAGTTTATGTGTTCATTGTTTGCACAAATTTGCACAAAAAGTTTGTCTTTTTCTATTGTTGCGGACAAGCACTTTATTATGGAAATACACACTCTATCTTTAATGTTGGTGCCTCGTGCACATTTAAAATTCAGGCCTGCCATGTAAAAACATGGTTGGAGCAAAGCTGTCCTTAAAGTTTGAGCAGTCAGTCAACTCTACTATAGTTGTGTTCTGACACAAGTCAATTATGTATGGACTTGTAGTAGGGGTGACTGCCATCACAAACCTCAAGGAGAAACTCAAACCACGTTTATTATGCAGGCCAAATAATCAAGAGTACTGATAATATTTGAAAAAAAATTAAAGTTTTGAAAACCATGAGAGATAATTAAAAATCATTGTTTGATGGATGCATAATGTTAATAATGTTCATTATTAAAATCTCAGAATATTTTTTTTTTAAATATAAAAAAAAAATTATGCACAAAAAAGATTAAACACAATTTCTTTACTTTTCTAAAAAAAAATACTTTTGCAATAAAGTTTTAATATTGCATATTTGGTCTGTTGTATTATTTTTAACAAGGTAAAGGTATATCACGATTGATGAGGTTGCAGGTTATATAGTTGGTGGTGTGTTTCATGACCTTTTGACGTGAACGTTCTTTGGTACGAATATTTACCTTCCGGGTTAAATGTTTTTCAACCATGCGCAGTAGCAAGCCTTTGTTTTTTCTCGGACGAATAACGCATTAACCTATCAATTTATCGTTCATTCGGCAAAATTTTTCCAAACTTGCCATTCGTTTTTTTTCCCACGAAAACGTCATCAACGATTAACTAATTGTGCCCATTAACTTTCTGAAAAACGGACAACAAAGTCTCTACATGAATAATTTTCGGCCGATTTTTCGTATAGTGTATGGCCAGCATTACATCATTGTGGCATTTGCTCTTATGTCGTGTACACACGATCGAGTTTCACGGCGGTGAAAACACCGCAGTGAAACCCGACGGGAAAAATGAGGACCGGCTTGGTCCCCTACACACGGCCGTTTTTCACGACATGTTTTCTCTTGGTCGAGAAAACCGTCCGTGTGTAGGCTCCCTAGCAGTGTTTCCCTATGGGAAAACTGCCGTGGAAAAAAATGCCGCGATTCGCGAGGAGAAAAATTAGAGCATGTCGTGATTCTTGTCGTTTTTCTCATCGGGAAAAATGCTGGAAAGCCTACACACGGCCGTTTTTCTCGTCCAAGAGAAAAAATTTCATTTTTCCCAGACGAGAAAAGTGATCGTGTGTACGCGGCATAAGACCCAGCATCTTACAGACTGCTGCTTGTGCACAATCAATTCAAAAATTAAAGCGGGAAGGAAAAGAGGATTAATGTCAGAACAGATCATAAAACCCAACCTTTAGTTCTGTTTTAATTAGCTCAGAAGGCATTTTGACTCACATATCCCTCTCCCTCCATTTTGAGGCTGGTAAGTATAATTTCTTTGCATCTTAACACGTGACCAGTAAAATGTTTTCGGTGTGCAGCCAATGTAGTTTTTGATCTGGGTTATATTTATAAAAATCACATTTGCAGACAGGCGTTGTAAACTCTATTCAGGAGTGGTCCTCATTAAGTTAATATTTGTACAAGCCTTGTTTGTACCATTTAATTAGGTACAATTAGTTTCAATTATATTTATGGCTTAAAACGTTTGGTAATTGTGTTAGCATATTAGCTGCAACATTTTAAATTTGGATTTCTGTATCTTTTCTGTGTCTTTTAGGAACGTTTGGTTTTCAAAGTTCACTGGTTCTTTAAAATCCTATGAAATGTGTATTGTTTCTAATGGCTGAAACGTTAATTCTCTGCCATTTTCTATAAAAGCAGACGTGGCTGATTCCATAGGATCGTTTGACACAATGAGGGCTGTACACGCTGTTCTCACTCCACCAGCCAAACCTTCTCCCGAGAAACTGTGCATTCCTCTTGCAGAAAAACACTATTCAGTTCCAGCCTCACTTGAAAGATTACCACACACGCTAATTAGGACTCCTGCTATGATTAAAAAGACATTTCAAATTAGAACCACCATACAGCAGGACTGCAGAAGAAAACAGCTCTTCATGAAGCCAGCAGGAAATGTGTTTTTATTTTTCTGTAGAGCTGTGATGGCACAGACAGCTGGTACAGACACAGGGGTCAGCTCAAGTACAATATTATGGGAGAATCTTGAGATCTAATGGTGATAGCAAGGTCAGTTTAAGGGCATCCAAGGTTCCCTATTACTCTGTCACTATCTTCAATCTGCACATTTCTATATAATTGGTCGCTTTAAATTAAGCTTTTGTAAACCACTAAAAAGTGGTTAAGGCAGGTATTTTTAACTGCATGGAGGGGACACATGGGGTTCAAATGTGAGTCTGGTATATAATTTATATATAGTAGTATATGTAGCAATACCCCCGAAAATTTGGGCCTGCCGTTACCTTTCTTTTCACCACACTCGTCTTAGGGGTTCCTCTTGAAGAGCTCTTATGAATGTCCACACCAACACTTGGTTTCTTTTTCTTCAAGAGTTTTATTATAAACAGTTCCAACAGAGGGGTAGAGGGATAGGGGAGGTTCAGGTACCTTGCTTTGCGGATCACGGGCACAATCTTAGATCCAGAGGACATATCAGTTCCACGCTGGATTCAGCAACCACCGGATAGGCCTACTCTCACCGACCTAGCAACCAGTGCGAAGCTCGCTCAAAGTCTCTGCCACAGACTTGATGAATGCCGTCGAGTCGTTCCACAATCTTCCGCCACAAGATCGTGTAACCACACTGACACTTTGCAAAAGTTCCTTCAAAAAGTACACAGCTCATGGTGCTAGAATCTTTAAGCCAGCCAGCAGCACCGGGAGGCAAACTGGCCAGGATGCGTCCTTCAATTGAGTCCCCAATTGTTCAACTTCTTCCTGCAGGCAAGATCGCGTAGGACCATCCCTGGACTAGTAGGCACCAGAAACTCCTGGGCCTACTTCTCAGTTGCAAACCCCCGGGCCAGCAGGCCCCGAGGCCGGAAATGGCTCACACATCCCTGAGGCCAGGAGGGCCCTAAGGTCAGGATCCGGCAACAAACCCCGATAGAGCGGTCTCTGTCTCTTAAGTACCCCTCCCAGAATGCACAGAGGCAGGGTGCTACATATAGAAGTTGATGTGTTAAAAGCAGAGAAAAATGGGCATCACAGTTTGTTATGTATGGGACTGTGTAGCTGCAGACTGGTCAGGGTGCCCGTACTGACCCGTGTCCACAGCCAAAAGCACCTACAATGGGCACATGAGCATCAGAACTGGACCATGGAGCAATGGAAAAATTTGGCCTGGTTTGATAAATCACATTTTTTTTTACATCATGAAGATGGAAAAAGGAAAAAAATAAAAAAAGTAGGGCGCACCGACCTAGTGCATTACCGATGTAAAAGTTTTATTCAAAATATATAAAAGCAATAGTACTACTCACAAACAAGCATATATAAAGCATATATAAAGGCAGACGCGTTTCCGGGGCGCACCCCTTTTTTCAGAGCCTAGGCGGTCAGTGGTTTTTCTCTTCTGTGTGCCCCTACTATATATGCATCCATGTGTCTACACCCAAGGGACCATCAATCAGCTAAGCCCCGCCCATCTTCATAAGCTTGCTCCACCCAGAGGGACGGAACTCCCACGTTCACATCCCAGTAGAAAGTGATCAACAAGCTGGCTGAGCAACTTGCCCTACAAATAGTGCAATATTTTGTACATTCTATTGTAGCACATAAACCTCCCCTGGAGGGAGAGATACGAGGGTAGGTTTTTTGGTCTGAACTTGTCTTTTCCCTCATCTGGGGTGACCTGGATACACTTTGGCATGAGGCTTCATGTGTGTGTATATATGCATATACCTATAACCCTTACTAGAGGGAAGTAAAAAGGAGGGGGTGCCATGTTGAGTACAATATGTATAAAACCAACAATGCTCTTATGTGCTACAATAGACTGTACAAAATATTGCACTATTTGTAGGACAAGTTGCTCGGCCAGCTTGTTGTCCACTTTCTACTGGAATGTGAACGTGGGAGTTATGTCCCTCTAGGTGGAGCAAGCCTATGTAGATGGGCGGGGCTTAGCTGATTGCTGGTCACTTGGGTGTAGACACATGGATGCATATATAGTAGGGGCACACAGGAGAGAGAAACCACTGACCACCTAGGCTCTGAAGAAAGGGGTGCGCCCCAGAAATGTGTCAGCCGTTTTGGGTACCATCTGATCCTTCTGTCATCAAGTCCTGCTTGCAGGTGCCAAGGGATGCAGTTTGACTGATAGAAAAGCCTTTATATATTCTCGTTTGTGAGTAGTACTATTGCTTTTATATATATTTAATAAAACTTTTACATCAGTAATGCACTAGGTCGGTGCGCCCTCCTTTTTTTCTTTTTCTGTTTAGTTATATGAATACCCATTGTTCTGAGGAGGGCTGCAAGACCTTGGACTTTGCCTTAATCCAAAGAGTGGATAACACCACCCGTGTCTAGCGAAACACCGGAGCGCAGGAGATTATTGTTTTGTTGTCTTACATCATGTGGCTGGCCAGATGCATGTGTGTATCTTACCTGGGGATAAGATAGCACCGGGATGCCGTATGGGAAGAGCACAAGCTGGCAGAGGCAGTTTGATGCTTTGAGCAAAGTTCTGCTGGGTAACCTTGGTCCTGCCATTCATGTGGATGTTACTTTGACACTTACCATCTAAACATTGTTGCTGACCAAGTACACCCCTTCATGGAAACAGTATTCCTTGATGTCAGTTGCCTCTTTAAGAAGGATAATGTACCCTGCAAAAGTGGTTCAAGAATGGTTTGAGGAACACAACAGCAAGTCTGAGGTGTTGACTTGGCTTCCAAATTCTCCAGATCTGAATCCATCGAGTATCTGTGGGATGTGCTAGAAACACAAGGCTGATCCATGAAGGCCACACCTCACAACTTACAGGATTTAAAGGGTGTGCTATTGATAGTTTTGGTGCCAGATACCGCAACATACCATCGGAGGTTTAGTGATGTTTATGCTGTGATGATTCAAAAGGGGCTATTTTGATGGTAAAAGGGGGATATACTCAATATTAGGTGGGTCATCATAATGGTATGGCTAATCAGTCTATATATATATATATATATATATATATATATTAAATAATGTATCCCATAGGTCGGCCTTACTTGAAAATTTTCAGAAATTCTACTTTCTTTTTCATGTTATTTTTCTTTCTTCTTACACTAGCCATAGTCAACCAGGATTCAGTGGAACTCTAAGGTTCCTCCAGAGTTTGCTAGCACTGTGGACAGAAGGAGGGACGGGTGGACACAGTGGCTCATATGACTCTGCAACTGCAGGAGCTGAAACCAGAAGTTCCAGCATCGGAAATACAGTAAAACCTTAGATTGCGAGCATAATTTATTCCAGAAACATAATCCAAAGCACTTGTATATCAAAGCAAATTTCCCCATAAGAAATAATGGAAACTCAAATGATTCGTTCCACAACCATTTATTTATAGGTCCTTCAGTGTATAGTCCATATAAAAAGATTATAGCAATTGATTTCAATGGGCAGGAGCGCATTAGGAGCGGTGAGCTCCTAATGAGCTCCAAAGAAGCTGCTGGCAGGACTTTTCCTGACGCCCTGCCAGCGCACCGCTCCAGTGTGAAAGCCCTCGGGCTTTCACACTGGAGACAATAGAGCAGCAGTTTAAGGGCGAATTGCAAGCGCTATTTTTAATGCTATAGCGCCTCCAATACCCCCTTAGTGTGAAAGGGGTCTTACAGATTATAAAAGAGAAAAAAGGCACCTCTAAGTGTAGCAATATGTTGCTAAATGTTGTACCTTCATTAAATGTAACCATATTGCTACACTTAGAGGCGCCTCTCTTCCCTTTTATACTCAGTTGTGATATGACGCTACTCTTATATCAAGACATTGCTTGTATATCAAGTCAACATTTATTAAAAAATGTTGCTTGCCTTGCAAAACCAAGGTTTTACTGTATTACCAAAAAAAATTAAATATTCCCAGTTGGATTTTAACTTGATTCAAGTTTTTTAACCACTTAAGACCCGGACCAATATGCAGCATAAGGACCAGGCCCCTTTTTGCGATTCGGCACTGCATTGCTTTAACTCACAACTGCGCGGTCATGCGACCTGGCTTCCAAACAAACTTGGTGTCCTTTTTTTTCCCACAAATAGAGCTTTCTTTTGGTGGTATTTGATCACCTCTGCGGTTTTTATTTTTTGCGCTATAAACAAAAATAGAGCGACAATTTTGAAAAAAAATCTATATTTTTTACTTTTTGCTATAATAAATATCCCCAAGAAATATATAAAAAAACATTTTTTTTCCTCAGTTTAGGCCGATACGTATTCTTCTACATATTTTTGGTAAAAAAAAATCACAATAAGCGTTTATTGATTGGTTTGCGCAAAAGTTATAGCGTTTACAAAATAGGGGGTCGTTTTATGGCATTTTTATAATTTTTTTTTTACTAGTAATGGCGGCGATCAGTGATTTTTTTTCGTGACTGCGACATTATGGCAGACACTTCGGGCACTTTTAACACTATTTTGGGACTATTGTCATTTTTACAGCGACCAGTGCTATAAAAATGCACTGGTTACTGTAAAAATGACACTGGCAGTGAAGGAGTTAACCAGGAGGGGGCGCTGTAGGGGTTAAGTGTGCCCTGATTTGTGTTTCTTACTGTGGGGGGCGTGGCTTAGCATGTGATGTCACTGATTGTCGTTCCCTATTACAGGGAACAGACGATCAGTGACAGGCTCAGTAGGAAGCATGGGGAGAGGTTTGTTTACATTTACCTCTCCCCGTTCTTCCTCTCTGAGACCCGATCGCGGGACACCAGCGGCGATCGGGTCCGTTGTTCCTGCGGGGACGGTCACGGAGAAGAGGACCGGGTCGCCAGCGTGCCGCCGGCGGCGCACTTGCGACCCGTGGCTGGGCTCTTAAAGGGGACGTATCTGTACGTCCATGTGCCCAGCCGTGACATTCTGCCGACGTACATCGGCGTGCGGCGGTCCTCAAGATGTTAAAATGCACTGAAAAAATAATCCAGAGAGCATTTCACAGGGCCACTGGACATGTACTTCCTTAAATTTATACTGTGTATCTTTTTGCTTTCTGTATCACATATTAACTTCCAAGTTTTGAACCTTATTGGTGGCTATGAGAAACATCTAGAGACCCATCTATAGTCTGTGTGTTTAGGAATTTCTCTCCTACATCAAAAGAGGTTACCAGCTTATCCACAACCGTACTGGCGGTGGCCAGGCGTGCTGCAGCTGAGGATGGGGAAAAGCCAAGATATCGATTAGATAAGTTATGGTTGCTGAATGAATTTCTGAGTTTAATTTTCAATTTTGAATAAGTGCAGATTAAGCATGCTCCTTGGTAAACAATGTTTGGCATTAATTTCCTAGATATGTTACATGTACTCAGACTGACTGTAAACATTTATGAATAATGTTATTCCTAAATTTAATTAATTAAATGCTTATTTAATGACACATTTTAAATGAGGGTTGAAAGAAGGTCTGTTAATTTTTTCACATGGAACCGTCTCTTCTCTCCATGGTCCTCATTGTGCGCTCAGTATTTCTTTAGCATTGCTCACAGACCGCATGAAAACATATGGTTAAGGATGATCTTTCATATTTAATGTAAGGCTTATGAACAATTAATTCAGCAGAGCTACACTGCAACTAATGCAGCTCTGACATATTCGGTTGTTGGGAAGAAATGGAGGAAGCAGACTATTTTGCTAACATGTCAAGGAATGAGCTAAATATAGGCTACAGTAACTGTGCAGTAGAAAAACAAGAGGTTAGACCAGGTTTATGGGAACATTGTTGCACTATTCAACCACCAAAAGGTATTTTTTCCATGAGTATGTATGCTTGGACTGCACCAGTGTGCGTGCTTATGACTATGGGGAGGAGGAGGAGGAATACATCCTTAGCTCCGGCCTAACTTGGGGGGGAATTTATAGTTATCAGCTGGAAAAATACTTAGCAATAGAATTACACTGTGGGTGATTGTGTGCTTAAAGTAATAAGGCCTCATGTACACAGCTGCATGAAAATATGACAACTAGTACACTAGTTGGCAGAAACTAACATCAAGATGCTGCATAAAAGGTGCTCTGTACACTATGCATATGTTTGAGCCACAGTTACATGTGTACAGCATTACAGGGTAAATGGCCCTTTTCTAGAACACAAGCAGCATCTCAAAGAAGCCATCTTACATCCTCTGCTACTAGGACACTGACGGCTATTGCTGCCTAGCATCTTCTGTAGCTAGGGCACTATTTGGCCCAAGGCAGAGTCTGCATAACAGGCATCTTCTGTAGCTTGGGCACTGGCTACTAGCACTGGCTGCTAGGGCACTGGCTACTAGCACTGGCTGCTAGAGCACTGGCTGCTTCTACCTCCTATGTAGCTCTTGTATTCTAATAAAGCACATGCGCTGTATGCAAGTTTTGCACCCTCCTAGATAGGTGCTAGGATTAGGTAAGTTTAGTTTAGGCTCACTGTATCCAGTTGAGCTACATTTCATAGTTTAGTTTTCTCTCACTATAATCAGTGTACTTGCATTTGATTTTTCAGGTCTGTTCGATGTTTCAGTGGCTGCAGAATTGACTGCATCCCCATTATTGTCCAGAAATGTTCTGTAAGTTAGTGGGCTAAATTAGCAGCTGAATATTTATGCAGCACTGGCCAATCCCTGGGGAGAAGTATCCAGATGGTGACTGAGAAATACTCTGAGACTTAGTGCAGCCTGGTCTTTTTCGCTGAGGAGGAGATCAAAGCTATTAGCCCCCAAGGTAACTCTGCTATGTGTCAGCGGGTTATCGAGGCCTCAGTGGAGCAAGCTGGAGGTTGACTTTGCAGAGAGTTGCTGAAGGTCGATAAGGGGCTGTCATCTGAGGATCTAGTCTGGTACGATGGGGTGAAAGTGTCTGGAGGATAGTCAAAGGAAGCAACACATTTTTTAAGGATAATAGTGCGTACAGACTGGTGAGAGAGATCCCAGAGACTGTGAGCTGTTGCCATCCCTCTATTATGCTACAGTCGGTGGGTTTAGAGGGGATATTGTTGGAGAACAATCTAGTATATTCCGAAAATTTCCACACATCTGGTTTTACAACGAAATGACACTTGCAATCCCATGGTTTTCTAGAAAGGCACAGAGGAATTTGGCCCCAGGCAGAGTCTGCATAACAGGCAGTCTGGCTCATGTGTGTATAGGAACAATGAGATCTACAAGCAAGCTTGAGGACTGCCCTGTGAGCAATGATTGGGCCAGAGGCATATGGGTTGGCAATTGGGGGAGTTTGAATGAGTAATGAGTGAGTTTTGTAAAAAGGGTTCGTAAGAATGAATTCAGCCTCTTGACCTGACTACCTATGCTGAAGACACATGGCTCTCTCTGAGGGCCTCATAGAAGCCTCATGGCTTGGGCCTAACTCTATGAGGCACACAGAGGCCTACATGCCTAGCTTCACTCTATTACATCTGGGAGCTCAGCATGCAGGACTTTGCCTCGAAGAGAGAATAAGTATTAATTTTCATTATTATTGTTGGTATAGGCTTTATAGATATCTGTTGTTAGTGTATGACTTTCCTACTTTATAGGAAATAAATGTAATTTATTTTACTAAGCAACAGTGTCTGTCTTCATAGGTATCATTATAGCATTAGGCCTACCATACTTAGATTAGACTAGCAAACAAGGGACACTATACAATTAATACATAGATGCGATAGATACATATTATATATTACAAGAGTATATACAGGTCCTTCTCAAAAAATTAGCATATTGTGATAAAGTTCATTATTTTCTGTAATGTACTGATAAACATTAGACTTTCATATATTTTAGATTCATTACACACACCTGAAGTAGTTTAAGCCTTTTCTTGTTTTAATATTGATGATTTTGGCATACAGCTCATGAAAACCCAAAAATCCTATCTCAAAAAATTAGCATATTTCATCCGACCAATAAAAGAAAAGTGTTTTTAATACAAAAAAAGTCAACCTTCAAATAATTATGTTCAGTTATGCACTCAATACTTGGTCGGGAATCCTTTTGCAGAAATGACTGCTTCAATGCGGCGTGGCATGGAGGCAACCAGCCTGTGGCACTGCTGAGGTGTTATGGAGGCCCAGGATGCTTCGATAGCGGCCTTAAGCTCATCCAGAGTGTTGGGTCTTGCGTCTCTCAACTTTCTCTTCCCAATATCCCACAGATTCTCTATGGGGTTCAGGTCAGGAGAGTTGGCAGGCCAATTGAGCACAGTAATACCATGGTCAATAAACCATTTACCAGTGGTTTTGGCACTGTGAGCAGGTGCCAGGTCGTGCTGAAAAATGAAATCTTCATCTCCATAAAGCTTTTCAGCAGATGGAAGCATGAAGTGCTCCAAAATCTCCTGATAGCTAGCTGCATTGACCCTGCCCTTGATAAAACACAGTGGACCAACACCAGCAGCTGACATGGCACCCCAGACCATCACTGACTGTGGGTACTTGACACTGGACTTCAGGCATTTTGGCATTTTTCTCTCCCCAGTCTTCCTCCAGACTCTGGCACCTTGATTTCCGAATGACATGCAAAATTTGCTTTCATCCGAAAAAAGTACTTTGGACCACTGAGCAACAGTCCAGTGCTCTGTAGCCCAGGTCAGGCGCTTCTGCCGCTGTTTCTGGTTCAAAAGTGGCTTGACCTGGGGAATGTGGCACCTGTAGCCCATTTCCTGCACACGCCTGTTCACGGTGGCTCTGGATGTTTCTACTCCAGACTCAGTCCACTGCTTCCGCAGGTCCTCCAAGGTCTGGAATCGGTCCTTCTCCACAATCTTCTTAAGGGTCCGGTCACCTCTTCTCGTTGTGCAGCGTTTTCTGCCACACTTTTTCCTTCCCACAGACTTCCCACTGAGGTGCCTTGATACAGCACTCTGGGAACAGCCTATTCGTTCAGAAATTTCTTTCTGTGTCTTACCCTCTTGCTTGAGGGTGTCAATGATGGCCTTCTGGACAGCAGTCAGGTCGGCAGTCTTACCCATGATTGCGGTTTTGAGTAATGAACCAGGCTGGGAGTTTTTAAAAGCCTCAGGAATCTTTTGCAGGTGTTTAGAGTTAATTAGTTGATTCAGATGATTAGGTTAATAGCTCGTTTAGAGAACCTTTTCATGATATGCTAATTTTTTGAGATAGGAATTTTGGGTTGTCATGAGCTGTATGCCAAAATCATCAATATTAAAACAAGAAAAGGCTTGAACTACTTCAGTTGTGTGTAATGAATCTAAAATATATGAAAGTCTAATGTTTATCAGTACATTACAGAAAATAATGAACTTTATCACAATATGCTAATTTTTTGAGAAGGACCTGTATATATTATTGCATCGCGTTCAACAGATATTGTGCCTGGTGTCCTGAAGAGCTCAGTCCATTTAATTCTTGGATGCCCAAGGAGGAAGATTTCCCCAAAGTGTTACTACAAAGCTCAGTCCATCAACAGCTTGTGTAAGTACTGTCAGAATTTGTGGGGGGGGGGCTTCTCTTGAGGATTGACCACAAGTTCTCAATGGGATTAAGGTCTGGGAAGTTTCCTGGTCATAGACCCAAAATGTTGATGTTTTGGCCCCCAAGTCACTTAGTTATCACTTGTTTTCCTTATGGCAAGGTGCTCCATCATGCTGCAAAAGGCATTGTTTGTCACCAAGCTGTTCTTGGATGGTTGGGAGAAGTTGCTCTCGGAGGATGTTTTTGTACCATTCTTTATTCTTGGCTGTGTTCTTAGCCAAAATTGTGAGTGAGCCCCCCACTCCCTTGGCTGAGAAGCAACCCCACACATGAATGGTCTCAGGATGCTTTACTGTTGGCATGACATAGGACTAATAGTAACACTCATCTTTTGTGTTCTGGACAAGGTTTTTTTCCAGATACCCCAAACAATATGAAAAATTACTTTACCCCAGTCCTCAGTAGTCCAATTCCTGTACCTTTTGCAGAATATCAGCCTGTCCCTGATGTTTTTCCTGGAGAGAAGTGGCTTCTTTTCTGCCCTTCTTTACACCAGGCCATCCTCCAAAAGTCTTCACCTCACTGTCTGTGCACATGCACTTACACCTGCCTGCTGCCATTCCTGAGCAAGCTCTGCACTGGTGGTGCCCCAATCCCAGAGTTGAATCAACTGTAGGAGATGGTCCTGGAGCTTGCTGGACTTTCTTGGGCGCCCTGAAGCCTTCTTTACAAATGCCGGGGATTTTTTTTCATGGGATTAAGTTAATTTTAATGGCAAAGAGGGACTTTGCAATTAATTGCAATTCATAACATTCTGGAGTATATGCAAATTGCCATCATAAAAACTGAGGCAGCCGACTTTGTGAAAATTAAACTTTGTGTCATTCTCAAACTTATGGCTACGGCTGTATTATTCAGATGTAAGTTTTTGACAAGTTTTCTAATTGGAACTATAGATCTGCTGCACTTTCCATTATATTTACAGCATACTTGGACATGATGGCAAACTCACCTGTCTGTTTGCCTTCCTCCAGTGCTGACAGATCAGAGCTTTGCCTCTTCCCTTCGTCATCTCTAGACATCTTCTCCCAGTCTTCTTCTGGGTTCCCATCATTCCTCTTTGACAGCTGGGTTGCCATTTGTGATGTTACTCCTGAAGGCACATGCAGGAATTACATCATCCTAGCACATGCCTCCTTTCTTGGCATTTTACAGATGTCAGGAACAGACTGTGAAAAGTGTATGTAAACCCTAACAATGCAGTTCTCTGTTTACAAGAAGGTGTTGCTGCTTTTATAGGCACTCCTGTTAATTTTTGAGACTGAATATTTAGTTTATTGCACAAGCCCCGCTGTGACTGGTTCTACAACAAGGCCTATTAAGTTTCATACAATGTAAAGTTAAGTGTATTTCCCAGGGAAGCCCAAGTGCTGCCTACAGCCACCCATAGGCCTGGATGGCTGTGCATGGCTGTACAAGGAGAATATATCAGTACTTGCATAAACATGTAGCATGTGGTATGTCTATGTTCAGGGAACATGTCTCAGGGGCAGACTGACAACTCATGGGGCCCCCGGGCAATAAGAGATTATGGGGCCCCCAGGCTTACAGATGGCCGCTATGCTGCAGCCATCTTTTTGACACAACATTAATGTGGGCAATGGGCATACCTATGTGAAGGGGCACCAAGCTTGGCGATGTGCAGAGTGGCAGGGGACTAAAAGCTGGCGATCCAGTAAAGGCACCGGTAGCCTTTCATAGGCAGTACCACCTTAACAGCATCATGGACCCCTAGTCCCACTACTGACCTGCTGATGCATAGTGCACCATGGCGGACAATGGGCATGACTAGTAGGAGAGTCTTAAAGGCGGATTGAACAGAATCTGCATCTTCTGTATACAATGCAAACATACCACAGTCCTTGTACTCATAAGATTCTAAATACACAAATACATTTCAGTCAAAGGATCATTTGTTTTTAAAATAAATGTTTCCATTACATATGTACTAATATACTATCTACTATATCTACTATACTATCTAGTATATAAGGGAGAGTCCTCCCTTATATCAAAGTCCCAACATTCTCCCTATTAATCAGAGTCCCCAGAGTGCCACCTTACATGAGAGTCCCCCCTTATGGCACAGCCCCCAGAGTGGAACCCTACGGAAGAGCCCCCCCAGAGTGCCACATAACAGCAGAGCCCCCCAGAGTGGAACCCTATGGCAGAGTCCCCCCAGAGTGCCACATAACAGCAGAGCCCCCCAGAGTGGCACCTTGCAGCAGAACCCCCCGACTGGCACCTTCCATCAGTGTCCCCTTACACACACCTTTTCACCTTAGTGCTTGGTGTGGTAGGCAGCTGGCGGGAAAAGGCTTTTTAAAAAAATCCACTTGTTGCAGGCTCTGAACTGCGCATGTGCAGTCATGGAGCCAGCTGAATCGTGAACTGCTGTGGTTGGCCTGAGATCGGGCAGTGGGGCATGTGAATAAAAACTGTGCTTGGTGTGTGCCATGATGTCACCGTACAGGTGTGCACCCAGACCTGCCCTGCTGACTGGTCCGAGGCCGAGCTCTGCAGTGCACCAATTAAATGGCTCTGAATGGCAAAAAGTGGATTTTTCTCCTCTCTGTGGACGGTTGGCAACCGCTGATTGAGTGGCTTTTGTCTGTTCAACAGAAGTTGATTGTTAGATCGACTTCTGTTGAGCGTCAGTGGGGACACATGAATCACACAGTATACATACACACACATAGTATACATACACCCACAGTCTACAGAAACACACAACACCCACGGTATACAGAAACACACAGAATACACACACACAGTCACACACACACCAGCTACCAGCACTTTTCACCTAAAAATCAGTCTGATAGAACACACTGCTGCTGCCCCCATCTCCTAGCATGCTGGTACTTGTAGTGCCCCAGCAGCTCACAGACATTGGATGTGGTGAGTGATACATAGAGGAGGAGACTGTGCCTGTGTACTGGTGAGCAGGTGATGAGTAGGGAGAGATTGTGGAAGAAGTTCAGAAAGTCCTTCCTCCAGAAGCAGTGCACTTCTCCCACAGAAGATCGATCTAACATCCCCAGAGACAGGAGGAGCCATGCTAGAGGAAAAGCAGCCTCCCTCTCACCAGGGTAAGCACTGACAAGAATACATTTAGTTGAGATCAACCAGCTTACCTGCTATCAGTCTGCGGCCCATCCCTCTCTCCTCCCTCTCCTTTCCTCCCCTACAGCTGTCGGCATCTCCTGCTCTATAGTCAAAAAAGCACGCGGGGAAGGGGGCATGTACAGTGCATTTCCATTGGCTGAGGAGGCAGTGGAGAGGCGGATCAACTATAGCCTCCGGATTTTTACAGAAAAAGCATGTCGGTAAGGGACATTTCAGGGACAGATGTAAAAAAAAAACACAGATTTTTACAATCTGTCCCTGCTTTTACTGAGGCTGGCAACCCTGATGGGGCCCCCTAGTGAACGCGGGCCCTCGGGCAGTAGCCGAGGGCCCGAATGGTCAGTCCGCCCCTGGCGGGTATACCAGCATGTATGCCCAATATCATGTTGTACACTTCTTCATATGCCTGTTTAGAACATTTTAATCACTTCCCCTTCAGAACATTTTTTTCATTTTTCATTCACAAGTCACACAAATCTACATTTCTGGCTAGAAAATGTTTTAAAAACCTCAGAATATTGTATATTCCCTGAACACAGGGGCCCTCTAGAATGAAGAGATGGTAGGTAAATCAAAATTTTCCGGAAAAAAAACACTAAAATTAATTTTTGTGGAGACAAACACAATATAATCCTTAACTTTTTGTATATAATAATAGATGAGATTGTGTTGAGTAAATAGATATCAAATGTGTTAAAGCGTTTGTTACCCCAACACTTCATATTCCTGATATGTGCCAGTTGCAACATGTATTTGTATGATAAAGTACCCTGTTCTTTTTGTATTGCTTATTTTGTGTAAAGTCCCTGGTGTTCCAGCCAGTCCCTTTACTGTCCCATTAAAAACTGACCACACTAAGCATAAGAGCACATCGTGGTCAGTTCTCTTGCTATGCTGGTTCTTCTTCAATGATCAGACTTTTCCTGAAATGCCCCCGCTGCACAGCCATTCACTGGGAAGCTCAGTGTGCTGTTGCTTCTGCTCCCACAAGCTCTTATGCAGCTGAGAACAGAATGTGATCACTTTTTTTTACAAGGTGATCGTTTACAATGACTTTAAAGCGGAGGTCCGCCAATTTTTTATTTTTTTTTAAAGTCAGCAGCTACAAATACTGCAGCTGCTGACTTTTAAAATAAGGACACTTACCTGTCCAGGGCGCCCGCGATGTCGGCACCCGAAGCCGATCTATCGCTCGGCTCTCGGGTGCTGCCGCCGCCATCTTCGGTAAGGGAATCTGAAAGTTAAGCCTTGTGGCTTCACTTCCTGGTTCCCTACTGTGCATTCGCGACTCGCGCTGTGCTATCCCACTCGTCCCTGCTGTCTTCTGGGACCTGTGTGTCTCCCAGAAGACAGCGGGGGGGGACGAAGAAGGCGCGGGAAGTGGCGTAGATACCCGCGGGTGGCTCGGGTATCTATGCCTGGAAATGGGAGCAAAATACCTGTATTACACAGGTATCTGCTTCCCCCTGAAAGGTGCCAAATGTGATACCAGAGGGGGGAGGGTTCCGCTTTAAGCCGCAAAACAGTAGAATGGCAAAAAATAAGGTACCCAAAAGTAACAATACTGTAGGGGATACTTTAAATGCCTTTGCAGCTAATCATGTTGGAGTTAACCATCAACCTAGATTTATTTATTTCATTCTGATGTGGGCAGTGATACCCAATATGTGTTGCAAGCAGTTGCAATTTTACACTTCTGCAGAGGGGATCAGGAAACAGATGTTCCCCTAGCATCTCTTGCTTGCACTGTTTGTAGCATTTTTATGGTTCCAGGTTCCTGGGAGGAGTCGGGGAGCCCAGGAACCATTAAGGGTGCAGCCTTAATCTATGTAAAAGTGATCAGGTGGCTCCCACAGCCACCCAGATTGCCTTTACTGTAAAGCCCCAAGCCACTGATTTAAAATAGAATCAAGCTCATGGCTGCTACTGCAGCTGTTAGCTTGTGTAACCTCTGCACTCTTTGGAAGTACCAGACACGCCCAAAGAGGGGAGCTAGTTAAACAAAATCATTTATACTTGCTTTTCAAACACTGAGTACGTTTTTCACTCTCCTGAACAGCTGTACAGACTCCACTGGTACCCAACACTTCTGGGTGTGTCGATTCGCATATCCCCTTGGGGCACTGTGGCTTCTTACACCAGCTGCTCTTTCAGTACAGTGTAAAAAATGTTTAGGATCTCTTTTAGTATGGTATCAACATGTTCCTTTCCCTGGAAGGACGTATAAAGAGGGAGGAGTTAGACTCAGGTAGGCATATGGGAGGAAGCAGCCAAGAAATGCTCTTGTGAGCAGTAGTGTTAACTGAGTCTACCCTTTTCTGGGCTCTCTTTGAGCCCTGATTGTCCTTTTAGAATGTAGGGGGGAAGAGGAAGAACAGAGCTTTAGGAAGTGGAATACTGGCTAGCAACCCTCTGCAATAGAAATGTGTTCATATTAAAGTGGAAGTAAACCCATCGATTTAACAGTTTAAAAAATCAGTTACATTCCCGGCATGCCGGGAATGCCAACTGTCACATTGGTTGTGCTCTCAACCAAACTGTCAAACCTTCCAATGGCTGGTGTCATAACTGATCACATGTGCAGCATCATGGCAGTTGAAGATTAAACAGAGGCAAAGATGGCAGCTTCCTTGCCTGAAAATGATAGGAGGGGTTACTTCCACTTTAATGTGTCCCTGAAGCTGGCATGTGTTATGTTGTGTTCACAGTTCATTATTCAAAAGGCAAGTTCCGAATGGACGTTCATTTTACTGGGGAAAGGAAACTGGGAATGTTAGTGCCCAACTCTGGTGGGGCTGAAACTTGTCATAAGACCTTGAGTCTACAATGCTTGTACAAATACAGGATGGTGGAGGTCTCCTTTACAGATAGAAAAGTCAGCAAACCCCTATCTCTTTGTGTCACACAAGGCATAGGAAGATGTGCCTGGTCCAGCACGTGGTGGTGTTAGCTAGATGGAGGAACCACACTTTAAATCTAAACACCAGGCAAACAGCCAAATTCACCATCAAAATACATATATAGGAGCTGCGCTACCTACCAAGAGATTTGTATTTTTGTCTATTCAGTCCTGATATTAACATAATTCAGCCATGCAACACATCCATGTCTAGTAGAGGAGGAAACCTGACCTTTCTCTTCTGCAGTTGTACTTTTACTTACAGGTTTCCTTCCCACCCCAAGTCTTTGACTGGACAGTGAAATGAGAAACATCTGACTTATCTCTGTGTCATTCTGCTTTCAGTTTCAATCAGAAGACTCCTTGTGCTGCTTCTTTCTCCCCTGTCTGAACACTGCTATTGAGGAGATTGCAAGATGCTGATATTGATCAAATGTAGGTACTTACACTCAGGGCTTCTGATAGGGGGGACCACCAGTCCTCTTGTAGGGGGCCCGGGCTCCCAGGGGGGCCCAAGCTCACAGGGGGGACCAAACAGCAGAGGGAATCAGTGCGGTCGGATGGAGGGGCAATTACAGGATGCCCTATGTGACTCGCTGCAGCAGCTGGAAACCGGTTTCTCTCCCTCCCGCCGACATTCAGCTGCTGCAGGGAGAGACACAGACACAGCTGACAGCTTCCCTGTCCCATGAAAAAAATAGCAAATTGTAACCCTGTATGGTTTTAATCCCTCGTAAAATGTAATAAAATGATTTGGGGAAAAAATTGTAAAAAAAAAAAAAAATTGTAAAAATTTTAAAATATTTTTCTTTCAAAACATTCTATTTTTTTAAAATGAAATGAAATGTTTTTGTTCAAAAATGTAAAAAACAAATAAAAAAACGGCTAATTCACACAGCTTCTCTGTTATCTTTGTGTCCGCTAAGAATGATTTTAGTATATTTTTTGTGAAAATGTTGTTTTGATATATTTAAGGGGGGCCTTGTCAGGCAGGCTGTATGGGGCCCCGTGATTTCTAACAGCAGCCCTGCTTACACTGTGTGAATTAATAAAAATAAAAAAATCATTTAAAGTGGTTCTAAAGGCAGAAAGTTTTTTTTTAACCCTAATGCATTCTATGCATTAAGGCAAAAACAAAAACTCCTGGTTGCAGCTTCCCCCCTCCCAGCCCCCTCTTATACTTACCTAAGCCCCATCTCAATCCAGCAACGTGCATGAGAGCAGCGGCTCTCCCGGGTCTCTCTCGTCTCATTGGCTCACACAGCAGCAGGAGCTATTGAGCCAATGAGGAGAGAGCAGTGGGCGGGGCCAAGCCATGCTTTGTGTGTGAATAGAACATGTCCATGGAAGAGGAGGAGGGAAGAGCCAGGACCACCAGTGTAGGACCCAAAAATGGAGAGAATAGGATCAGGCTGCTCTGTGCATAACCATTGCACAGAGCAGGTAAGTATAACATGTTTTTTTTTTTTTTTTTTAATACAACCTTTAGAATCACTTTAATGATGTGTTATTGAATACAGAGCTGCATCAAATTTGTCTTTTATATCTGTCTGGAGTTCAACTTAAGTTGCATTTTTTGCACTTATCCTATTCTTTCTCACCTTTTTCCTCTCCCTTATTATATTCATAAAGGATTATTCTTGCCTACAACCCCCCCCCTCCCCCCCCCCCCAAGATCTTCACCCTTGCAGCCTCATTTGTACAGTACAGCCTCTGCCTTAAAGTAGAACTGAAGGCAAACCTTCACAGACAGACATGGGTAGCTTTTTATTGCTGTCTGTGTCTCCCTTTTGAGTGATCACCAGAACAGTAATAAAAGGGAAATCTTCCTACTGGGGCACATTGTGATTTTGGTAACCACCAGAGATCCCCTCACTTTGGAGAGATTTCCTTGTATTTGCTGTTTTGGCTTTGGGACAGGAAGTAAAGGAAAATCTAACCAATCGGATACAAAGGGTATGTGTTTTTTTCCCCATAACATGCAGTAAAAGCCCATCTCTGAGGAAACTGCTTGTGTTTTCACAGAACATAGGGCACTGTATACAAAGTAATTCCATTCAGAAGGGAATTCTTTCTCATTTTCATTTTCTTGGAGCAAAAACCTAAATTCCTACTAGTAAACGATTTGACATCTTTTGACCCACCCACACCTGAGCGTTTTGTAGCGCGCAGCTCGCAAATCCTATTGTTGTTATTGATGCCTGTTCACATCTGAGCTTAGTGTATCATAAAGGTTGACGCTTGTTGCCTGAAAAAGTATGCGCTTGTTCTGAGCTACAAGCTTCAAGCTATTTTGGCCCCAACAGAGTTCAATAGGAGCACCTAAAAAACTGCATGAAAACAGGCATATTGAACATTTTCTTTCCCCTACTAACTTACTTCCAATGGCTACAGATAATTAACATAAGGAACTCTCAATGAAAAACACCTGCAAAAACACCTGTACAAACACTAAAAAAAGAGCCTTTAAAAATAACCATGTATAACATTTCCATTGCAGACGGAAGAGGTATAGAGTAAACGGGTGTTGCCGCAACTGCCAGCTAGATAACCTGTACCATAAACCAAGGTATATGTCACCAGCACACTAAGGAACATTGAAATAATGTCTAATGCTGCGTACACACGGCCAGACTTTCCATTGGGCAAACCTCTGTCGGAATTTCCTACGGAAAAATAGAGAACCTGCTTTCTATCTAAGTCCATCGGAAATTCCAACAGAAATATTCCGATGGGGCATACACATGGAATGTCGGAATATCCAATGAAAAGCTCCCATCTGACTTTTTCTGTTGGAAATTCAGACCGTGTGTACGCGGGATTAGCGTTTATTCCATAATCATATCACAGTGGTAAAGTGTAACGTTTCAGGGCCACGCAAGAACCCTTCACCAGGTGATATGAATGATCGGTTCTGGACCATCCTTTGTATTAATTTGACAAGCCACCCGTGGACCCTTCGGCACCGGAGACAAATTCAGTGAAAACAGAAAGCAGAATTGTGTTCACCAAACTTAGTCTGTCTTTACTGAGAAGGCATACAGTATTTATGGAATAAAGGAACAAAAGATAAGGGAGGGGCTGTTTTAGCACCATGAGCAAGGGACAAAACAAGTTTGTTATCTACAATCAATTAGATGAGTACCTGGTCATTAAGTCATACTTGCCTAAGGCAAACAGGACATCTTGACCATAAATAAACACAATAGGGGTGTGTTGTTATAAAAACATTCCTACACAGATATACAAGATTATCAGCAAGAGAAAATAGTTTTAAACAGGCAGATACATTAAAAAGGGCAGCTTTCCTCAAAAGGGAGTCTTGATAATTCATTTATATTATTACACCAGGTATGTGATAGGATGAGAAAATGACCAAAGACGCTCAGCACAAGTGTGAATATAGCGTCAGTGCAGATACTTCCGCATCTCCCAATCACAAAAACAAATGAAATGGCAAGTGCACATTAGCTGATATTATATAAATGTTTTATATTTTAATGTGTTCTCCTTTAAAAAATACTGCAGAACGATTAATAATTAAAATTTACTGATGACAGAAGCTGTAGAACAGATATTTTTAACAGGCACACAATACTGCTTTAGACAGAGACCAGAGAACAGCCTCCCACATTGGCACGAGGTCAGCCATATAAATCTGGACAGAGGAAATTTGTCTATGGAACAGGGAAGCAGCTGCACAGGGGATAAAATAAATGAAGATGTCCAGTCATTTTTCTGTGGTAATGAATCTTCCCCCATATTCAATGCCACACAGTGTTCTCATATGTAGACCACATGCACTAATCTATGAAACAATTCACACCATACGCATCACATCCATTAGCTGAGGTGCCCCGGCCCATTGTTTACCACACTTTCCATTCTTGCTAGGGCTACAAAAGAAAGACGGAGTGTGTGAGAAAATGAGAACGACAACAATACTAAGAAGGTGAACCAGTCAAGGGCAGAGTGACCGTGAAAAGAAAGAAATATTCTCTCCCATGCATGTTTATGCAGCAGGATGACCAAACCTTGAGAGAAAAACATTTACTCCACGAAGAATTGATATACCGTGTGAAAATAAACTGCAGAGAGAACCTCTTTTTTATCTATAAACATGACCTTACCATATTTTAGATGAATATATATAATGCACATCTAACAAAAAGCTAAATATTATTTAAAGCCTCACTCCAGGCTACAACAAAGTTTTTAGCCATGCTGGTATGTATTTTTTTCTCCTTACCAATTGAAGCCAGATATACTCATCTAAGTGCCCACCCCACCCAGGTCCCTTGTTACTACCACAGGTGGGGGACCTCTGATACAGTTCTGAGATGCCCCCTCTTCTGCTGCAATGACAACATTCTCTCCTGGATCCTGAAAGGACTCCACTGCTGGACATCCAATAGGAAGTGTCCACTTAATGAAAGCAATGACATGAATGCCTGAAGAAGGACCCTTCCAGGAAGTAAACAGAAGAGGAGAGCTTTTAGATAGGCATTTTGTTTTTCTTTCCAGTAATCAGATAGCAGGGGTGATGAAAATGATCTTGGAGTGGGGCTTCTAAACCAAAATCAGGAAGGCTTATAAAAATACTTTATTTGGTTGTTCCTGCCTCCTCTAGTAAGACGCTAGTAAGCTAGTTAGCAGTAGGGTGGCTACAACAGAGAAGAATACTTACCTTATTCCTCACTTCCATAGGCTTCATCCCCAAGATCTTGCCATTTTTTTTTCTTTTTGGTGGTAGTGCAGAAGCCCCCATACAACGCAGGATCTGCAGTTCTGCACCATACATGAAGACATTGTAGGGCCATTCAAAATGCAAGAGAGTAGGAGAGTGCCATATCAGGGTGAGAAGAAATAAGGTAAGTATGTTTTTCTGTCATAGCCCCTTAGCATTGACAAGCATTTTGAACCTTATTGGAGAAAGACCAGTTGGCGGAAGTTCAAGTTTAACTATGTTAGTTCCAGAGTATTTTATCTCATTTGGGCACAT
The DNA here is from genome assembly GCA_029206835.1 of Rana muscosa. Lineage (NCBI taxonomy): Eukaryota > Metazoa > Chordata > Amphibia > Anura > Ranidae > Rana > Rana muscosa. Next base: position 198,134,123 of record CM055117.1, read on the forward strand.
GCAGTGTACAACATAAGGTAATACAAAATTCTTCTTTTTGAATGCCACTCCATCCCACCAAGTCAGTGCACCACAACACATATTAATTTTAGTACACTGCAATCCATTAAAATATGCCTTGAGGTGATTAACAGTCCATTCAGAATGAATGGGCTGCCTTACAGTGGTATTACCAATTTCTACCTGTTGTGTTACACAATGTGATTATTCTTGCTCTGTGTCTTTAAGATCTGTCCCCTTCTTTCTAGCTGAACTCTCTCTCTCTCCGTAGTTCTTTATATATCTCCTCCACTTCCTGATTCTGGTCATTACTCCTGTATATCTTCCATGCTAAACATCTTACATGTGGCTTACAACTGCAACGTTTTTCTATCTATGAATATCCATCATTAAACGGAACATTCGAAAGGATTCATCGTCTGTCGTCCTAACTGTGAGTTTATTCATTGAGTTAAACTGCCTGTATCGATGCAAGGGATGAATATCAAACCAGCTTGAGTAAGGCCTACTTAAACCTGGAGATGAACTTTATCGCTTTGTAGTTGAGACAGAACAGTAGAAAAACGGAGTTTCACAGCCTAATTACAAGATTTCTGCATGTCAGTACTGAAACAGACAAGATTTACTGCCCTCATAGCAAGACAGAAGGGACAGAGCAGCACATGGCAGCCTTATAGCCTGAGACAATCTCCACAGTGTCATATTTCAGCACACAGATCCTGCCTGCTTTCACAGTCAGTCTGCTATCATGAGTGACCAAGCTTCTGCATGTGAACTCACATCTACCTCCCCACAAGTTCCTGAAGAAACTGAGTTACCCAAACGCTCAGTTAAACCCACTTGGAAAGTAATGGAGAATTATGAAGATTCAAGGACTGAATTGTCAAATAGCTTGGAATTAGTCTGGGAGAAAATCCGTGCTGAAGCCAATACAGTGTCTGTTGAACGTGAACTACTGACACTAGAGGGCGCCATTAAACAACTTTCTGCCTCATATGAGCTTTATCAGCTTACCAGCAGCAAATTCACTAATGTCTTACAAAACATGAATACAGAAAGTGCGATGATGCAATTAAAGCGTGTCAATGCTCTCAATATTGAAAGAGACAGTTTTATCCAGCAAACCACATTAAAGGCAGAAGCAAAAATAAAGCTGTTACAGGACACTGCATCTCACAGATCTGTTTCCACCAGACGTTCTAAAAACTCATCAAGATCCCATAGTTCAAGATACTCAACACTCAGTGAGCGACTTATTAATGCCCGCGCTGAAGTGGAAGCCAGCAAAGTGCAGGTGGCATATGCAGAAAAAAGAGCAGAGTTGGAAGCGCAGTCAGCACGTCAAAGGGCAACAATGGAAACCTTAAATGAACAGTGTAAACATGACGCAGCTATGGCAAAGCTAAGGGTCCTACAGCAAGCTATCAGTGCAGACGAAGGTGCAAGTGAGAAAGACAGCATTAACCTAAACATAGCAGATATGGAAGACCCCCTCAAACGCACTAAAGACTATGTCCTAAGCCACTGCAGTGCACACTCCATCGTCTTCAATGCTCCCGACTACATAGAGACTCCTTCACAGCTTCAAGTTAAAGAGGTTCCAGCAACTTCCTGCACTCAAAATCACTCCACTGCATTTCCTACCTGCCTACCTTGCCTGTCTTCATACGTCACAGAGCATCAGCGCAAGCTTCAAGCAAGTCATCAATCTCCAGTCATCGGTACAGCCTTGAATCAACGTACCATTGGAACAACTGACTTCAAGCAAGCAACTCACCTGGATGCATCTGCTGCATCATATTTCCCTGTGTCCTTTAACAACAATGTCAAAGATAACGCAATCAGCACCATACAGCCAACAGCATCTCACATAAAGGCGGAGACAACTGAGACAGAAGAGTTTGTGAGGTACATGCTTCGCAGAGAGCTCACAAAGACTGGTCTTACAAGTTTTGATGACCAACCTGAGAACTACAGAAGTTGGAAATGTGCCTTCAGAACTACAATCAGCAATATTGGCATTACAGCTGATCAAGAATTGAATCTGCTGATCAAATGGCTTGGTCCTCTATCTGCTGCACGTGTTAAGCCATTAAGATCAGTTTTCATGGACAATCCAACTGCAGGCCTCACAGCTGCATGGGAGCGACTAGAGCAAAGTTATGGCAGTCCAGAAGCTATAGAAAATGCTTTGTTCATGCGTCTGGAAACTTTCCCAAAGATATCCGGTAAGGACAACAAGGAGTTCCAGAGACTGAGTGACCTTCTCCTTGAGCTTCAGCTAGCCAAGACAGACCCAAAACTACCTGGACTCAGTTACCTTGACACTCCAAGAGGAGTAAACCCAATTGTCTCCAAGCTCCCGTATGGTTTGCAAGAGAAATGGACTGCACTAGCGTCATCATTCAAAAGAGAGAACAAGGTTTCCTTCCCTCCATTCTCTTTCTTCTGTGAATTCATCAGGAAAATTGCAGAGACCAAGAACGATCCAAGTTTTTCCTACGGTGAGTACAGCCTCTTCTCACCCTTTCCTAAGAGTACCAGTCTTCAGGGCAACTATAGAAACCATAGAGGCCCAGTGTCCGTGAAAAAGACTGACTTCCTTCCCACTCCTACCACAGTTCTGGCCACGAACAAACAGAGTAGGAAGATTGAAAACCCTAACAGAGAGTGTCCCATACACAAGAAGCCACACCCCCTCAATAAATGTATCGGCTTTAGGAAAAAGCCTCTGGAAGAGCGCAAGGAGCTTTTAAAGACATTTAGGGTATGTTTCAGGTGCTGTGCTTCTACAGAACATTTTGCAAGGGACTGTAATGTGTCCATCAAGTGCATAGAGTGTGGCTCTGAAGAACATGTGCAAGCCCTCCATCCTCTTGAGCCCAGCTCTGCACAACCTGCCAACACTCCTCCCAGGTTAACGCATGGCGGGGAGAATACAGACCAAGTGCCTAATTCTACCATCATTTCTTCATCCTGCACTGAAGTTTGTGGAGAAGACCACTGTGGTAAGTCCTGTGCTAAGATATGCTTGGTGAACATATACCACAAGGATCAACCAGAAAAGTCTCTAAAGGCATATGCTATCTTAGACAATCAGAGCAATCGATCACTTGCAAAATCGGAATTGTTCAATCTATTTGAAATAAAAGGCGAAGCTCATCCTTACACCTTGGGTACCTGTAGTGGAACTATAGAGGTTTCTGGAAGAAGGGCTCATGGACTCATGGTATCTTCTCTAAAAGGTAACTTGCAATTACCCTTAACTACACTTGTTGAGTGCAATCAGATACCTGCTAACAGGGAAGAAATCCCTACTCCAGCTGCTGCTTTCCATCACCCTCACCTCAAGGTAATAGCAAATGAGATACCGCCGCTTGACAAAGATGCTCAGATCCTTCTTCTGTTAGGAAGAGACATTCTAAGAGTTCACAAGGTACACAGACAAGTCAGTGGACCCCCAGATGCCCCATTTGCCCAGCGCACGGATCTAGGGTGGGTCATCATAGGCAATGTCTGCATAGGCAAAATGAAAAGACCTACCAACATTTCGTCATTCAAGACAAATGTTCTGCCAAATGGCCGAAACACTTACTTTGAGCCATGCCCACATCACTACTGGGTGAAAGAGAAGATAGCCAGCCACGAATGGCAACATGGTATCTCAGGTGACACAAGCCCTTTCTCCTGCCATGATGGCGACTTCGGCACTACAGTGTTTAATGCAACCAGTGAAGATGACATACTGGCTCCTTCAATGGAAGACAAAGAATTCATCAAGGTAATGGACAATGAGTTCTTTCAAGATGACTCCAATAACTGGGTAGCACCCCTACCCTTTCGTCTCCCAAGAGAGAGATTGCCCAACAACTTACAGCAGGCCATCAGTAGATTCTCCTCCTTAAAGCGAAACTTAAGCAGGAAACCAGAGATGCAAAAGCACTTTGTGGACTTTATGCAAAATGTATTTGACAGAGATCATGCAGAGCCTGCTCCCCCACTAAAGGAGGGAGAAGAATGCTGGTACCTTCCATCCTTTGGCGTGTATCACCCACGCAAACCAGACCAAATCAGAGTTGTCTTTGATTCCAGTGCTCAGCACGAAGGTGTTTCTCTGAACAACATGCTCCTTACTGGACCCAACTTGAACAACAGTCTAATAGGAGTCTTGATTCGTTTCAGACAAGAGCCTGTAGCAGTAATCGCCGACATTCAACAGATGTTTCACTGCTTCATCGTCAGAGAAGACAACAGAAACTACCTCAGGTTTCTATGGCACAAGGACAATGACCTCAACAAGGAAGTTATAGATTATCGCATGAAGGTACATGTCTTCGGTAACAGTCCTTCCCCAGCAGTGGCAACTTATGGGCTAAGGAGAACAGCTCAGACTGGAGAAGTTGAATATGGATCTGATGCCCGTCAATTTGTTGAAAGAAACTTCTACGTTGACGACGCACTTAAGTCCTTTCCAACTGCTAAAGAAGCAATTGATCTTCTCACCAGAACAAAGGAGATGCTGTCTGTAGCAAACCTTAGACTGCACAAGATTATATCCAACAGCCAGGAACTTATGAATGCCTTTCACTCTGAGGACTATGCCACTAGTCTAAAAAACCTTGACTTAGGTACAGATGTGCCTCCTGTACAGCGAAGTCTGGGTTTGTTGTGGAACATCAAGCAAGACAAATTCACCTTCCAAGTGTCAACTTGTGACAAACCCTTCACTAAGAGAGGAGTCCTGTCCGTGGTGAATAGCATCTATGACCCACTGGGTTTCCTTGCTCCAGTTACCATTCAAGGTAAGATTTTACTAAGACAGTTGTCTACTGAGAACATAGACTGGGATACTCCCTTGCCTAGTGAGAATCAACACAAGTGGGAAAGGTGGAGATATTCTTTGAAGTCACTAGAAAAACTTCAGATTCCCCGTTGCTATGTTCCAGGTTCCACTTCAACTGCTAACCGGAGAGAGATTCATATTTTCTCTGATGCATCAGTTGAAGCTATTGCTGCAGTAGCCTATTTGAAGACCTCTGAACTGAATGGAGAATCACACTGTAGTTTTGTCCTAGGCAAGGCAAAACTCACTCCCAAGCCTGCACATACCATACCAAGACTTGAACTTTGTGCAGCCGTGCTAGCAGTAGAAATTGCTGAGGTCATACGAAGTGAAATGGACACTAGAATTGATTCTTTCACTTTCTATACAGACAGTAAGGTAGTACTTGGTTACATAAACAACCAAACAAAACAATTTTATGTGTACGTCAGCAACAGGGTTGAACGTATCAAGAGATACTCTCTACCAAGTCAATGGCATCACGTTCCCACTGAACTCAACCCAGCTGACTGTGGGACCAGAGCCGTGTCACCTGCCGCTCTTCAGGACAGCTTATGGCTGTCACCTCCAAGGTTTCTGTGTGAGGACTCTTACTTACTCCCTATTGACACCACCTATGGGCTAGTAAACCCTGAAGATGATAAGGAAATAAGAACTGTGAACACCTCACTCCACACTTCTGTAAGTACAAAACAGAAGCTGCGGTCACACCATTACGAGCATCAATGGAAGCAGGTGCAGCATCTAGCCAATGTGTTCTGGCATCGCTGGAAGAAAAAGTATCTTCATCACCTTCAAGGTCGTAACAAATGGCAAGCATCTAAGCCGAATCTTAAGGTTGGAGACCTCATCCTTCTAAAAGACAAGGAAGTTTGTCGGAATGAGTGGCCTATGGGTCTTATTACTAAAGTTATGCCCAGCGACGATAACAAAGTCCGGAAGGTAGAGGTTAAGGTAACCAAGGGAGGATCAACACGAACCTTTAGTCAACCAATTACAGAGTTAGTACTCCTTTTGCCAGGTGAGTGACTTGTGCAAGGACTAGCCATGCTGTTGGCACGGCGGGGAGTACATTGCTGCCATCTACAGGTTCTATTCAGAACTTTGGAATTATTTGAAGACATCATACTGTGACTTTATGTTCTTCATCCTGTTGAACTTACATTTATTATTTGCTTGTTGCATGTTTTTCATTACAGGTTCCAGGACATTCGTCAGTATTGGACTTTTTGAAAATATATATATATTAGTTTAAGGTTATGAAATCTAAAGATTTCAGACGGGGAGTGTTGTGTTACACTATGTGATTATTCTTGCTCTGTGTCTTTAAGATCTGTCCCCTCCTTTCTAGCTGAACTCTCTCTCTCACCGTAGTTCTTTATATATCTCCTCCACTTCCTGATTCTGGTCATTACTCCTGTATATCTTCCATGCTAAACATCTTACATGTGGCTTACAACTGCAACGTTTTTCTATCTATGAATATCCATCATTAAACGGAACATTCGAAAGGATTCATCGTCTGTCGTCCTAACTGTGAGTTTATTCATTGAGTTAAACTGCCTGTATCGATGCAAGGGATGAATATCAAACCAGCTTGAGTAAGGCCTACTTAAACCTGGAGATGAACTTTATCACTTTGTAGTTGAGACAGAACACTACCTTCAGGATACACCCATACATCCTTTGGAACAAGCCAAATGTGACACCGGAGGGGGGGGGGAGGGTTCCGAAAAACGGAGGTTCCATTTTTGTGTGGACCTCTACTTTAAAAGTGACAGCGGCACACATTTTTGTAATGATCTATTTGGTATTTTATTGTGTGTAAATATTAGTGAGGGCAGCTGTCTCTGTTCAGAATTTGTGAGCACTTTTTAACGCATAGTTTATTAGTTTTTTTGCTTCTTTAGGTATTTTTCAATGCTGTGTCTTTAAAACCTAGGGAAATGCGCATGTATTACAGAGATGTACTGCACAGGATTATTTTATACTTTTGCCTTGACATACGCTTTAAACACAGTGCAGAAGCACAGAAGTATTGTGTAGCACCGAACTACAAAGTATGCTTGCTAAGCGCTCTATGGCAAGATCAACAACACAGGAGCTAATAAATTCCACTCAGCTTAATACTGCATTGACAGCTGGTATTTCCAACATTTAAATATTGGAAATACCATACCTCCTATGACTTAGACACCATTTTAAAAGGTTCAGGGACAAACAATTGTAATTTCAGCCACCCCTAAGACTTGATATCCCAAAAATGTGTCCACTCCCTGAGGGGAGTTTTACATAGTAATCGACGATTCTAGAAAATTTGAGAGGGCTCACACCATGGCTTACAAATTGCAAAGCACTGAAACCTCAGCTGCATCCTGGAAGCTAAACATGTTTCCTGGTTTGAAAAATTATTACAGTGGAAATCGGTGTCAGGCCTTTTATATGCCTTCTCTATATTCTCTTCCTAAGCATTATGCCGCATACACACGGCCGGACTTTCCAACGGGAAAACTTCCGTCTGAATTTCCAACGGAAAAATAGAGGACCTGCTCTCTATCTAAGTCCGTCGGAAATTCCGACAGCAAAAGTCCGATGGAGCATACACGGTCGGAATTCCCGACCAAAAGCTCCCATCGAACTTTTTCTGTCGGAATTTCCGACCGTGTGTACGTGGCATAATGCCATCAAAAAAGGACACCAAAAAAAATGGAAAGTAACAGGAAAATAAAAGCAGATGCTTATGAGCTCATCTCTGTGTTATTCTGCTCTCAATTTTTTATCAGCAGGCTCCTTGTGCTGCTTCTACCTCCTTAATCTAAGCTTTGCTGTACAGGGGGCTGCAAAAAGCTGATACCAGCTCAAATTCAGTTAATTGTATTGCATTTAGGTACTGTTTGCATTTGAAACATACAGTGGCAAGAAAAAGTATTTGAATTCCTTTAAATTAACTGTTTTCTGCAGTATTTTGTCATAAAATGTGATCTGATTATCATCTAAAGCACACAAAACAAAAGCAATTTACATTTTAGGGCAAATTACTACAGAAAACCAGGTAATTCCAAAGGGTTCACATACTGCCAATGTATATTTAATGATGGATTAATGAATACAGAGCTGCATTAATATGTGTCTTATATCTGCCTGGAGTTCAGCTTTAGACGCACTTTTTTTTTGCATGTATCATTATTTGCCCGACCTTTGCTCTCTCTTCCATTATTTTCATAAAAAATTATTCTTACCTACAACCTTACTTCACTAAGATCTTCACCTGTGTGGCGTGACTGGTAATGCACAGCCTTTAGATTAAAAAAAATATTTTTTTCAAGTACTACCGTAGGCATAACACATTTTTATATTCAAAAATTACATTTAGAAAATGTAAAAACTGCATTTTGAACCTTTTAAGGCTTCTGCATGATATGACCACTGTGACTGGCTCTTGATCAGAAGCTTTGAGAGCTGTCAGTGACATAATATAAGAAAAAACTACAGTATGTGATTACCTTTTTCTACAAGTGCTATAACCCGCAGGAGATACTTACATACTACATGGCTTGGCAGACTGAAGTCCAACTATTCCTATGCCTTGTACACACGATCGGATTTTCCGTCAGGATAAACTCCGACTGATTTTTCCGATGGAATTCCGTTCAAGCTGTCTTGCATACACTCTGTCACACCAAATTCTGACCATCAATGAACGCGGTGACTTACAACACTACGACGAGCTGATAGAAATGAAGTTCGATGCTTCCGAGCATGCGTCGACTTGATTCTGAGCATGCGTGTTTTTTTCTCCGTCGGAGTTCCACACAGACGAATGTTCTCTTTCTAAATTCCGACAGAAAAAAGTCCGATGGGGCACACACACGGTCAGAATATCCGATGAAAAAATTCCGTCTGACCTTTTCCATCGGAAATTCCGATCGTGTGTACAAGGCATAACACATTGGTGCACAGAGAGAACCATTATCATTGTGTAGTCACATTAAATTCCTGATTTTACCAGCAGGCGGTACTCCTGGTGAGATGTAAATTGACAACTGCTGATCATTGACAAATGAGAGTGTTGGAGTGGCCTTTTCTGCTTGTCATTACTCAGACAACCAGATAATGGATTTTCATTTAACCTAAAATCCCCTGTGACTTTATAATGAGAAATCAACCTCTTTTAGTAACTATAATTTGTGCGGTAACATCCCAATAAAAAGTTATAATAACTAATCTGAAAAGATAGGAGATTTTTTTTTTCTTTCATTTTAATATGACACGTGGAGTTCATGTTAATTACTTACATTGCCAACCATTATGTTATCCAGACCTTTCCATCCCTTTTAATTTACTTGCACAAACACAATTCTGAGAAAGCCTAATACAAGACTAGTTTTACTTATATTAATTTTAATATTTTGCTCTGATTTTATCAGCAATTTCACCCAAAGATTACTTCTTGGAGGAAGCTTTAGTAGATAATCCTCTACAATTCATTTAAAGAGAAGAAAATCAGTTAAACAGACAGCTTTGAAAGAGCCTTTGGAACACGATAAAAAGCTATATTTTGGGTGAAATCAAAGATGTAGTTAGCACAATATCTGCATGAACATCTAGAATGGGTCCACATTCCTTGTTGCTGAGGACAATCTAATTGTGCAAATATATGCCTTGCGAAGTTGTAGCTCACAGGAAGATTACAGATTTAAGTCACACATCAATCTATGTAAGAAAAAAGTCCATCTTAATACTGACTGACTTGGGACTTGTGAAGAGTCGCCTTTGCATATGTAAATTTAATAATTACGAACATAGCAAACTAATTTAAGTTGCTCCTAAATAAAGGTTGCTTCAGAATCAATTGCATTAAACATAGGTATGAAATCAAGTACTAATTATAATACCAACTTTTATTACAGAATGAAATACTTTACATAAGGTACTGAGCAGTCAAGCCTACTTTTCTAATCTGATCTTCAAATAAATAATGAACAATGTAAATCGGAGGGAAAATAGTATGTACATACTGTACATCTACTATATGAATATTATGATAATAAAAGAAATGAAAGGAAATGTATAATACTTTTGTACATAATTCAATTTCTTTATTATGGTCAGGATTAAAAAAAGTATTTTTTGCATTTTTCATTTACTGCAATGTCTTTTTAGCTAACCTATAATACTCTAGGTATCCTTTGTCATGTATTAAATGTGTATTTGTAAAACAAAGATTGAGTCTATGTTTAAAAACAGGTACAAAATGTTTATAACTGCTAAATAAAAACAGGCCCAAATGCACTATAAATTCCCTTTAAAGGTAAAGCTTTACCCAGCTGATATGGCCAATGTGATAATGTTTCATTAAGTGGTAATAGAAACCATGTAATATTTCCCTAGAGTCTATAACTTGTTTGGCCTTTTGCACCCGACTATTAGGCCCCTTTTACACTGAGGGATATTTCAGGCGTTTTTGCGCTAAAAATAGCGCATAAATAACGCCTGAAATACTCCTGCCCCAGCATTCTCAATGTGAAAGCCCTGAGGGCTTTCACACTGAGGCGGTGCGCTGGCAGGAGACAAAAAAATCTCCTGCAAGCCGCATCTTTGGAGCGGTGAAGGAGCGGTGTGTATACCGCTCCTTTACCGCTCCTTCCCATTGAAATCAATGGGACACTGCGGTAATACCGCCCGCAAACCGCGGCTGTAGCCACGGTTTGCAGGCGGTATTAACCCTTTTTCGGCCGCTAGCAGGGGTTAAAACCGCATTGCTAGCGGCCAAATATCGCGGTAAAACACGACGTATAGGGCGCTGAAAATCGCGCCGCTATACCGTCACCGCATATGCCCGCCCCAGTGTGAAAGTGGCCTTACTATTAGAGGTAGTTTACATTCTAAAATAGAGTATACAGCAGGCATTAATGACTGCTTTGCAATGCTGTATTTGCTAGTAACATTTATTTTAAAAATACATAAACTTGTATAAAACCAAACAAATGCAGTATGCTTACAAATGATAGTATGTTGAATTTTTTTTTTATTATTCATAAGGGCGAGCCATCGGGGGAAATCACACAAATGTGAAGTCTCATAAAAAAATCTGTCTTTTTAATGCACATTTTTGTAAAGGCCTATATCATCTGGCAGTACTGCACTTACTTTTGCTTTTTACAGACAGTCACAAGGACAATGCATGGGTGCTATCTATGGGAACGTAGATGGTTTACTGCTACACTGAACATAGTACATTAGGCGGGATTGTCTTTGCTGTTCATGGAGAACCTTCAGGGGACTCTAGGATGTAGAGAATATCACAAAGCACATTGATAAGCTGGACACAGATCCCTCTGCAACTTGCAAGGCAACAGTTTGAACAGCAGTCCTCCATCTCTGAAGCAAGGTATTGCTTATGGCGAATAGTCCATCTTTGCTGCACCCATTGCTATCGGGAGCCAAAAACAAACAACACTTGCAGTCAGGTTGCTTGAGTGACAAACCTATGAAGACCTTAGAAAGCACCAGATGATTCAAGATACTCATCTTGACCTATAGTAGTAAAAAGCTTTGACACAATTACAGCAAGAGCAGACCTTTGATCTCTAAGTGAAAGTGCAGGCTCATCCCCTGCAGTGTTTCCCCACCTACAGGTCCTTCTCAAAAAATTAGCATATTGTGATAAAGTTCATTATTTTCTGTAATGTACTGATAAACATTAGACTTTCATATATTTTAGATTCATTACACACAACTGAAGTAGTTCAAGCCTTTTCTTGTTTTAATATTGATGATTTTGGCATACAGCTCATGAAAACCCCAAAATCCTATCTCAAAAAATTAGCATATTTCATCCGACCAATAAAAGAAAAGTGTTTTTAATACAAAAAAAGTCAACCTTCAAATAATTATGTTCAGTTATGCACTCAATACTTGGTCGGGAATCCTTTTGCAGAAATGACTGCTTCAATGCGGCGTGGCATGGAGGCAACCAGCCTGTGGCACTGCTGAGGTGTTATGGAGGCCCAGGATGCTTCGATAGCGGCCTTAAGCTCATCCAGAGTGTTGGGTCTTGCGTCTCTCAACTTTCTCTTCCCAATATCCCACAGATTCTCTATGGGGTTCAGGTCAGGAGAGTTGGCAGGCCAATTGAGCACAGTAATACCATGGTCAGTAAACCATTTACCAGTGGTTTTGGCACTGTGAGCAGGTGCCAGGTCGTGCTGAAAAATGAAATCTTCATCTCCATAAAGCTTTTCAGCAGATGGAAGCATGAAGTGCTCCAAAATCTCCTGATAGCTAGCTGCATTGACCCTGCCCTTGATAAAACACAGTGGACCAACACCAGCAGCTGACATGGCACCCCAGACCATCACTGACTGTGGGTACTTGACACTGGACTTCAGGCATTTTGGCATTTCCCTCTCCCCAGTCTTCCTCCAGACTCTGGCACCTTGATTTCCGAATGACATGCAAAATTTGCTTTCATCCGAAAAAAGTACTTTGGACCACTGAGCAACAGTCCAGTGCTGCTTCTCTGTAGCCCAGGTCAGGCGCTTCTGCCGCTGTTTCTGGTTCAAAAGTGGCTTGACCTGGGGAATGCGGCACCTGTAGCCCATTTCCTGCACAGGCCTGTTCACGGTGGCTCTGGATGTTTCTACTCCAGACTCAGTCTACTGCTTCCGCAGGTCCTCCAAGGTCTGGAATCGGTCCTTCTCCACAATCTTCTTCAGGGTCCGGTCACCTCTTCTCGTTGTGCAGCGTTTTCTGCCACACTTTTTCCTTCCCACAGACTTCCCACTGAGGTGCCTTGATACAGCACTCTGGGAACAGCCTATTCGTTCAGAAATTTCTTTCTGTGTCTTACCCTCTTGCTTGAGGGTGTCAATGATGGCCTTCTGGACAGCAGTCAGGTCGGCAGTCTTACCCATGATTGCGGTTTTGAGTAATGAACCAGGCTGGGAGTTTTTAAAAGCCTCAGGAATCTTTTGCAGGTGTTTAGAGTTAATTAGTTGATTCAGATGATTAGGTTAATAGCTCGTTTAGAGAACCTTTTCATGATATGCTAATTTTTTGAGATAGGAATTTTGGGTTGTCATGAGCTGTATGCCAAAATCATCAATATTAAAACAAGAAAAGGCTTGAACTACTTCAGTTGTGTGTAATGAATCTAAAATATATGAAAGTCTAATGTTTATCAGTACATTACAGAAAATAATGAACTTTATCACAATATGCTAATTTTTTGAGAAGGACCTGTATATTTAGACCTTTGATACACAGTATCTCACAAAAGTGAGTACACCCCTCACATTTTTGAAAATATTTTATTATATCTTTTCATGTGACAACACTGAAGAAATTACATTTTGCTACAATGTAAAGTAGTAAGTGTACAGCTTTTATAAAGCAAATTTGCTGTCCACTCAAAATAACACACAGCTATTAATTTCTAAACCACTGGCAACATAAGTGAGTATACCCCTAAGTGGAAATGTCCAAATTGGGCCCAATTAGACATTTTCCCCCCTGGTGTCATGTGACTCTAATGTTACAAGGTCTCAGGTGTGAATGGGGAGCAGGTGTGTTAAATGTAGTGTTATTGCTCTCACTCTCTCATAATGGTCACTGGAAGTTCAACATGGCACCTCGTGGCAAAGAACTCTATGAGGATCTGGAAAAAATAATTGTTGCTCTACATAAAGATGGCCTAGGCTTTAAGAAGATTGCCAAGACACTGAAACTGAGCTGCAGCACGGTGGCCAAGCCCATACAACGGTTTAACAGGACAGGTTCCATTTAGAACAGGCCTCGCCATGGTCGACCAAAGAAGTTGAGTGCACGTGCTCAGCGTCATATCCAGAGGTTGTCTTTGGGAAATAGACGTATGAGTGCTACCAGCATTGCTGCAGAGGTTGAAGGGGTGGGGGGTCAGCCTGTCAGTGCACAGACCATACACTGCACACTGCATCATATTGGTCTGCATGGTCGTCCCAGAAGGAAGCCTCTTCCAAAGATGATGCACAAGAAAGCCCCCAAACAGTTTGCTGAAGACAAGCAGACCTGGATTACTGGAACCATGTCCTGTGGTCTGATGAGACCAAGATAAACTTATTTTGTTCAGATGGTGTCAAGCCTGTGTGGCGGCTACCAGGTGAGGAGTACAAAGACAAGTGTGTCTTGCCTACAGTCAAGCATGGTGGTGGGAGTGTTGTGGTCTGGGGCTGCATGAGGGCTGCCAGCACTGGGGATCTACAGTTCATTGAAGTAACCATGAATGCCAACTGTACTATGACATACTGAAGCAGAGAATGATCCCCTCCCTTTGGAGACTGGGGCGCAGGGCAGTATTCCAACATGATAACAACCCCAAACACACCCCCAAGATGACCACTGCCTTGCTAAAGAAGCTGAGGGTAAAGGTGATGGACTGGCCAAGCATGTCTCCAGACCTAAACCCTATTGAGCATCTGTGGGGCATCATAAAATGGAAGATAGAGGAGCGCAAGGTCTCTAACACCCACCAGCTCGGTGATGTCGTCATGGAGGAGTGGAAGAGATCTCCAGTGGCAACTTGTAAAAGCTCTAGTGAACTCCATGCCCAAAAGGGTTAAGGCAGTGCTGGAAAATAATGGTGGCCACACAAAATATTGACAATTTGGGACCAATTGGGACATTTTCACTGTTGTTGTTATACAAGCTGTACACTCACTACTTTACATTGTAGCAAAGTGTAATTTCTTCAGTGTTGTCACATGAACAGATAAAATAAAATGTGAGGGGTGTACTCACTTTTGTGAGATTACTGTATGTTATGTTACACCTGAGCAACTCCTTGGATTTCGATTTGCTGATTGGATTAGACTGACCACACATATTAATTAACTTAATATATTGTGAATCATATTTTTTTATGTTTCCTCATATTAGGGCTTTTATGATTATGTTAATTAGATGACCATTTTAAATCATGCATACAATCCAAAGACTTCCAATAGGCTACACAAATGTGTCAGAATAGTACAGCAAAAGATTCCGCCATGTATACTGAACGCGTGGATAGAGGAATCTCCCCTGTCAGGTATTGTACCCGATGTACTGTATGTATTGTATAACCGAATGACTGATTTGCTGCAGCCACTGTTCAGCTGAGAATCTTCCACCTGGCTCCTTCAATTTTCACATCAAAGTTTGTTAAACTGGATACTACCAATTACTAGGTATTCAAAATATTCAGCAGGAATCATCCACAATGAAAGCCTTTTACGCCCAGAATAAGCCTAATGGTTTAGACAGACATGGTCCAGAAAGAAATTTGGGCCTCCATAAAAACTGGGAAAGTGGATGTAAAGGAGCACCTGATATCCAGTAAATGTGAATTTGAAAAAACGCCTTTTTTAGGGTAGCAACAAAAAAAAACAAGCTGTAAGCCAGAAAAAATGGAACCTTATCATCCACCCAGTTCTTTATGAGCTCCTCAACCAAAACTAGATAATGTTCGTTAGTTAGTACACCCCTAAGTGAAAATGTCCAGATGTAACATTAGGCTGATTTTCTGTGCCAGGGACAGTATCCAGTGGACCATCCAGTTCGCAAAACTATATATACCTTATGTCTTCTGACAAAGTCAATGTTGAAGAAGATTGGATTGGAGTCAAAATATGTAATGGTAATCAATTTTCTTTTTCTTATCTTTCAATAAAGCACTATTGCAACCCATAATATATTAGACACATTTTGAAAAGTCTATAAATGTTATGTTTATTTGAATGTTCTATTTAAATGTCACCTTGCCAGGATAAATTTAGCTTTTTGGATTTTTTGGGGGATTTGTTTTTATTTTTAGAAAACTAAATCCTTGTACTGGTCTTTCTGTGTTCTGTAATTTCCTCATAAAATGTTTTTTGTGGATTGCAGCTGGGCAGAGCAAGGGCCTCCAACTGAGGGTGGTGCATAATTGGACTGCATGGAGACTCTGTGAGGTGGAGCTGAGAAAGGCTTGGGGAAAAAACAAGCTTGGGTACTAGAGATTTTACACAGATATATTCAGCCATTTGGTAACAGTCATAGTCAACAAAGGTCCTCATAGGACAGGGGTATGCAATTAGCGAACCTCCAGCTGTTGCAAAACTACAAGTCCCATCATGCCTCTGCCTCTGGGTGTCATGCTTGAGGCTGTCAGAGTCTTGCAATGCCTCATGGGACTCGTAGTTCTGCAACAGCTGGAGGTCCGCTAATTGCATATCCCTGCCATAGGAGAACATTTTCTGGTCCCCCCATTCCATTTAAATTGGAGGAATGGTTACAGCATCATAAGGAATGCTTCCAGCTTCTTGCATGACCTAGAAGAGAGCAATGTCCAGGTCTATTTGACAGCTGGAGGGGGTCCCCGCACCCACCTAATACATATCTTGTGTAAATGGACTCCTAAACCAGAGGGCCCTTGTGCAGTTGCAGAGTCTGCAAACATGACTAAATTAAAGGTCTTCGGCAGGTAGACTGTGTCCTCTGCCTGTATTTCCTTCTACTACTGAATGGAATGTGTCTTCCTGTATATTTGGATGTTACAGTAGTCTCATCATAAACAGTGCAATATACCTTCAATATACCTCAGGGAGCTTCAGCTCTTGGATGCATCTCATTCAGAAAAGGCTGGCAACCTGAAAACAGCTACAAGCAATTTCATTTATTTCACAGCCTGAGCCCTCTTTTCCGTGGCAGGTAAAGGCTCTCTCCATCCCCTCCCTCCTGCCATCGGGGTCTCTTTCCATGCAGTCACATTCTCTCTAAAGCCTCTGGCTGTTTTCAAGTTTTATTAAATTTGCAAGTGAAATGATAAAACTGGGAAGACTTTATCCTTCAGAAGTGACACCTCAACCCTTGAAATCAAACCTGGGCTGTGATTTATTTGGCTGGAATAAAACATGTAAAAAACTGAAAATAAACACAAGTAAGATGGAGACGTAAATTGACCTTAATGCTGTTCCTTGCCAGCTCCCTTCCCCCATACTGATTTTAAACCTTGTAAGGAGAACAGCAATGGGTCTCAATTATTTATCTGCACAAGCACTTAGCTTTTACTTTGTGGTATGGGAAGTGTTTCTGTGTTCTTTTAACCAAAACAAATAGGTTGACCGTGCTGTATACATCTTAAAGCTGCTTATGATTAGGAAGTACAATCTTGATCTTTGCTGACCCCTAAAGAGTGTTAAGGGACTAGTTATTATTGAACATTGCTAAACTGAGGCAGTCATTTCTAGGAATATTTGATAACAAGGAACATGTCTACTTATGCACCTATTTTGCACTCAGGGACTTGGTTTACCTGTGCTGGTCACTTCAATTTTCATCCTGGCAGACAACATCTCACCCTAGCCTCCCTGTAAGATAAATCTATAAATTAACCTGAATATGACCCAAATGTATGCCGGTATGCTCCATGGTTTAGCCATATCATTCTGAAAGCACTGAAACTTGACCCCACACGTCACAGCATGTAATGGCGCGTACACACGACCGTTTTTCATGACGAGAAAAATGCAAATTTTTAATTTGGTCATTAAAAACGATCGTGTGTGGGCTTCCGAGCATTTTTCACGAAGTGAAAAATGGCCATGAAAAATTTGGAACATGCTCTAATTTTTCTTTTTCACGTCGTCGTTTTTCTCGTCATGAAAAACGGCCGCGTGTAGGCTTTAATGACGTGAAAAAAACGTGAATGCTCAGAAACAAGTGATGAGACGGGAGCGCTCGTTCTGGTAAAACTAGCATTCGTAATGGAGATAGCACATTTGTCACGCTGTAACGGACTGAAGAGCAGGAGGCTGAAAAGTTTCCTAACACGAGCATCAGCAAAAGCAGCCCAAAGGGTGGCGCCATCCGAATGGAACTTCCCCTTTATAGTGCCATCGTACATTTCGTAAGTCACCGCGCTTTGCTCTAGCATTTTTTTTCATGATCGTGTGTAGGCAAGGCAGGCTTGAGAAGAGTCACGTCGAGAAAAACTTTTTTTTTTTCAATGATATTAAAATCGGTCATGTGTACGCGGCATAAGAGATAATGCAATCTTCAAATGAATCTTCGGGTCTTATGCCCTGTACACACAAGCAGAATTTCCGTCAGAATAAACTCTGACGGCTTTTTCCGACGGAATTCCGTTCAAGCTGTCTTGCATACACACAATCACACTAAAATCCGACCGCCAAGAACGCAGTGACGTAAAACACTACAACGAGCCGAGAAAATTAAGTTCCATGCCTCCGAGCATGCGTCAAATTGTTTCCGAGCATGCGTGTTTTTTAGTCCGTCGGAATTGCATCCAGACGGATGGAAATTCGGATAGAAATTTTTTTCATCGGAAAAATAGAGAACATGTTCTCTATCTAATTCCGTCTGAATTTCTGACGGAAAAAGTCCGATGGGGCATACACGCGGATGGAATATCCGATGAAAAAATTCCGTCTGACTTTTTCCATCGGAAATTCCGAGCATGTATACGCAGCATCAGGCCTCATGTACACTGCTGCTGGGAAATGAACGTTTAGGAGCAGTTGGGCATTTTTTTCAACTGCTCCTGAACCCTCCTATATGTTATCTTATCAGTACATGTACACTGGTTTGTTTTTAGTCGTTTCTAGGCAGTTGAGTTTAGAGGCTTTTGCTGGAACCCAACAAAAATTAGTTCAGAAGCTGTGTTTAGAGGCATTTCAAATGCGGCTAAATGCGGTAACTCGCGTTTAGCATCGTTTCGTTTACAGACGTTTTTCATTTTAACCCAAAAAAAACGCTTCTAGACGTAAACGCGGCTAAACGGACGTTTTTAGATGCCGGTTTCTAACTGTCAAGTTAAATCGTTCAGGAGAGGTTGAACAACGTCCCGTGTACGTGAAGCCTTAATTGTTGTTTTTTCAGTGGACCCTGGCAATGTTCTCAAAAGTCCTTAACACCCAAAAACAGCTGTAGATTATTAGCCTCATACAACAAGGCAATATACAGAACTAGGGTGTACAGTGTGGTCCCAATGATGAGTGGTCATTCATCATTCTCAGTAAAAGATATATTATATGGCCAGCACAGAAAAGGGCATAACTTACTAGTTATGCCTTTTAATGTAGGGGATGCAGTACAGTCTGAAAAAAAATAATCGGAGTAGCAAAAGCATCTTATAAATAACATAAATATTCTGAATATGCACTTTGGGCGCCTGTATTCAGCCGTGATAAAAAAAACTATAGCATGTACCACTTTCAGTTTTTTGTTTAAAAAAAAAAGAAAAGTCTTACTAATGGGATTGTTTTTATATGCAGGTAAAAAGTCAAGGACCTGATTTTGCTATGGATCCAATGGGGTTGATTTACTAAAGGCAAATCGACTGTGCACTTCACAAAGTACAGTTGCACTCTGCAAGTGCAGTTGCTCCAGAGTTTATTGAATGAGGTAAACCTTCACTTTGCAAAGAATACCCAATCACATGCAAGGAAAATTAAAAAAAACAGCATTTTTGCTTGCACATGATTGGATGATGGAAGCCAGAAGAGCTTCTGCTCATTTACTAAGTTCTGGAGCAACCACACTTTACAAAGTGCACAGTCAATTTCCGTTTAGTAAATCAACCCCATTAAATCTATTTATTTTTTAATTTTTTGTTAACTTTTAGCATTCAGTTGATTTTAGCTCCTAAAAGGTTTTTGGATTTACTGAAAACAGACAAATGTAATGTGACTGCTAATAGGTTACTAAGTCTTACTGTACTGCACACATTGCTCTTCGCTATAACATAGAAGTTGCACATACTTTTATTTCAGCAATTCTTTGTAGTTCAATAGAGTCATATGAGTGTAAAAAAGACCAGAGCATATGAATTGCATGCCTGTATTTGTGGTCCCCCTGGGGTTCACGCGTTACTCCATGTTTGTTGAAAAAAACACATTTCCCTCTGGGTGATCTATGTACAATGCAGGGATTTGAACGAACTTTGTAGCAGCTTTCTACCTTTTGGTATTTCGAAGAAATTGCTGTCTGTTTGTCTATGTCCATGTGCAAAGTGAATGTGAATAGGAGTGACTTTATAATTATCAATCAGATGCTGCACTTGCAGGGTTCCAATGAGGAAAGAGGCAGGGTCTGCACATTTTTAGATGTGATCACAGCCAAGAACGACATTCAAATACAATATGGTTTGTGTAGAAATTGTATATGTTATATTATTTTATTTTTATTTTATTTTTTTCTTTTCTTAAAAGTGGAATTACTCTTCAAACTCTTGCTGTAGGAAGATTAGCCTGTATTTGTTCTTACAAATGGGTGATAGGGGCGCTAACTGGTTCTATTAAATTCCTTATATAAGACCAAATGGCATGGGATAAAGTGAACATGTGCAAATATTATTCTATTAAGTACCTTATATAAGACCATATGACATAGACAAAAAAGTAAACATGTGCATGAAGTACAACAATAAATAACCATTTGTGATAAACATATGATGTGATCAAAAATTGGTTGAAGTATAAATTATAAAGTCCATAACATTCAATGTTGTGTCTTGATAGTAGACCCACACCGAAAAAAAGTGCTCAGAAATGAAAACTGCTCAACGGATGGATATGACCTCTTTACTTATTAAAGTGGTTGTACACTAGGCTTGTGCAATTCGTTTCGTAACGAATCGAAATTCGTCCGAATTTAGCAACTTTCGGACATTCGGAAGCATTCGAATTTCCGAACAGAGCAATTACGAATAAAACCGAATCCGAAATAAATTATACCGCAAAATAGCGAATGCCCGAAGGTCTTCGGCATAATTCGTTATGAAAAAAGTTACGAATGTACGAATCCATTCGAAGCACAATAACACTCACTCTGCTCTCTGCTTCTCCCTCACCATGCTGAACTCCCTCTCAAAATGGTGTACAGGGGGCGGAGGCTATAGCCGCATGAAAAAACGAAAGTAAAATACGAGATTTCGAATCCATTTGAAGCACAATAACACTCACTCTGCTCTGCTCTCTGCTTCTCCCTCACCGTGCTGAACCCTCTCAAAATGGTGTACAGGGGCGGAGCCTATAGCCGCATGTAAAAAACGAAAGTAAAATACGAGATTTCGAATCGTTACAAATAACCGCTATGTATTTAGAAAAGTACAAATCCATTCGAAGCACATTAGGCATAATAGGCAGTGTCGTTGTGAGAGAGACACGGAAAATTACGAATCAACGAACCCAAAAAAAGTTACAAAAGTAGGAGTTGTGTCCAGAATCAACGAAAAACAACATACTCTACCGAAAGTATGAATTATAAAGCAACAAAAAATTCAACGAAAAATGTCGCTTGCAAAAATACGAATGAGTCCGAACACGAAAAATCCCGTCTAGCAAAATTACGAATGATTACGAATCAACAGGACCGGAAAGAAACGAACCGAAACGGAACGAATTTTTCCGTTGTGCACAAGTCTATTGTACACCCTGTACAACCACTTTTACCTACAGGAAAGCCTAGATTAAGGCTCACCTGTAGGTGCTGGAAATATCTCCTAAACCTCTACAGTTTTGGAGATATTTAGTGGGAATGCATTCCCACTATTGTTATTCGTTTTTCTTTTATTAGTGGGAATGCATTCCCACTATTGTTATTCGTTTTTTTATTTATCCTTAATTTTATTCCGTACGTTTTTTGGCTTTGCGTAACTTCTGCATACTTTCAGCTATTAAAACCATTTAAAATGTTCAGCTCTTTCAGCTAATGATGGGACTTCTGCAACTTTTTTTCTACTATTTATACTTTTTAAAATATTAAGCCTTTTATCACTTTTTTTTAACATTGAAGTGAATGAGAGCATGCTTCAAATCCTTAAAATCTTCTTCCGCTCCCAAAAGTTTCAGCTCCTTCATACTTTCACCTACAGACGCCAAACAAACTTTAAAATGTTCACAAAATATTCAGCTATCCGGCTCTATCTGTTCAGCTTGATATCTTTTACAGTTTTTGTGAAAAATCTGTTTAAGTTTAGTGATCAATTCAGGAAATGTTATCGATTAAACAGAGTGTGTATTGGGCTTATTCTTTGCAAAGTTTTAAAGCCAACAATTCAGTTTAGTGTCAGCTTTTCAAAAAACCTTTAAATATTCCACATCTTTCATACATTAGTGGTGTTGTTAAACTTTTTTAATGAAATTCATGTTTATTTTAAAACCATTCCTACTTTTATTCTCACTTCTTTAACTTTTTCTTACGGATTTAAGCTATTCATCCAGTTAGCTTTAGCAATTCAGCTATTCAGCATTCCCACACATTTTCTGCAGGAAATGCATTTTCTAGTTACAATACAGTCTTGCACCGATGTCTACGGCGCATGTGCCGTAGACAACAGCGCAGGCGCACTTTTGAAACAGCGATTGTGCCGTTTCTAAAGGAGGTCATGCCGGAGCCGCGATACCCGGAAGTAACTCCGGGACAACATGCCGCCGACATGTTGCGTTTATAGTGCAAAAAAAAAAAAAAAAAAAAGCGGTGATCAAATACCACCTAAACAAAGCTCTATTTGTGGAAAAATAAGGACATAAAATTTGTTTAGGTGCAACGTCACACGACTGCGCAATTCTCAGTTAAAGCAACGCAGTGCTGTATTGCAAAAATTGGCCTGGTCAGTTAAATCCTTCTGGTCCTTAAGTTGTTAATACGGTTAAACAGCTGATGATTTCTATAATTTTACAGCTGCCCTCAAGTGTTTCTGGTAAAGAAGGGTGGAAATGATGCTGGAAGCTTAGCTTTTTGTTTTCACGATAAGATTCCTACAGTGTAATACCCCTTTCACACCGAGGTGGTTTTCAGGCATTTTAGCGCTAGAAATTGCCTCTAAATAGCGCCTGAAAACCACCTCCCATTCATTTCAGTGTGTCTTTTCACACTTGGGGGGTGCGCTTGCGGGACGTTAGGAAAAGTCCTGCAAGCAGCATCTTTGGGGCGGTTTGGGAGCGCTGTATTTAGCGCTCCCAAAATGCCCTGCCTATTGAAATGAATGGGCAGCACTTCATTTTCCCATATTTGTTTGTAAAAAAAATTGAAAAGCATTTATCATTTTCCTTCCACTTCACAATTATGTGCCACTTTGTGTTGGTCTATCACATAAAATCCCAAAAAATACATTTACATTTTTGGTTGTAACATGACAAAATGTGGAAAATTTCAAGGCATTACATATTATATATATATATATATATATATATATATATATATATATATATATATATATATATTTATTTATATATATATATATATATATATATATATATATATATATATATATATATATATATATATATATATTTATATGGGCATAGACTTGCAGATATAGCAGACCAATGCATATATTATCCACTTCAGCCCCGGACCATTTTGCTGGTCAAAGACCAGGCAATTTTTTTGCAATTTGGCACTGCGTCGCTTTAACTAGCAATTGCGCGGTCATGCGACGTGGCTCCCAAACAAAATTTACGTACTTTTTTTCCCACAAATAGAGCTTTCTTTTGGTGGTATTTGATCACCTCTGCAGTCTTTATTTTTTGCGCTATAAACAAAAAAAAAGCGACAATTTTGAAAAAAATTCAATATTTTTAACTTTTTGCTATAATAAATATCCCCAAAAAATGTATACATTTTTTTTCCCTCAGTTTAGGCCGATACATATTCTTCTACATATTTTTGGTAAAAAAAAATGCAATAAGCGTTTATAGATTGGTTTGCGCAAAAGTTATAGCGTCTACAAAATAGGGGGTAGTTTTATGGCATTTTTATTAATATTTTTTTTTTTTACTAGTAATGGCGGCGATCAGCGATTTTTATTGTGACTGCAACATTATGGCGGACACATCAGACACTTTTGACACCATTTTGGGACCATTGTCATTTTTACAGCGATCAGTGCTATAAAAATGCACTGATTACTGTGAAAATGACACTGGCAGTAAAGGGGTTAACCAGTAGGTGGCGCTGTAGGGGTTAACTGTTTCCTAGGGAGTGATTCTTACTGTAGGGGGGATGGGCTGTGTGTGACACATCACTGATCTCGCTCCGATTACACCAGTGGCAGTGTCATTGTCACTAGGCAGAGCGGGGAGATGCTTGTTTACATAAGCATCTCCCCGCTCTATCTCTCCGTGAGACGATTGCGGATGTCCCCGACTCCCCGCGGCAATCGAGTCTGCGGGAGCCACGGTCAGAATCACGGAGATAGCGGCAGGGTCGCGAGTGCAACCACAAGGCGGCATCTTAAAGGGGACGTACCTGTATGTACCTATGCCTGTCCGTGCCATTCTGTCAACGTAAATATACAGGCGGCGGTCCTTAAGTGGTTAAATGTTTGTTGTTTATTTTCTAGTTTGAATATTAGTGCTTCTTTAAGTGATGAGTTTGGATTTCAGACGATATATGTTTTATCTTCATTACAATTTTTTTGTAATCAGAAGATCCAGATTCAGCTGGGAGAATTAAGAGATAATAGTTTACTAAATGTGTTTTTTACACATATAAAAATTGAAAGTTAATGTACCTTCACTTTTCAAATATGAACATTTTCAAGTTTAGCGGTCTTGAATGGACCAGAGATGTTGAAAAGTAATTTGAACTCATTATAATCAGATTCGTTCAACATCTCAACCACTGCAGCATTAACTGCTATCTGTTGAATTATTAGCACTGAGTGAGCTTAAGGTTGCTTTAGCATAGGTGCCATGTGTCCCTCTTTATACAGGATATCCTGACCACTTTGAACATTAAAATATTAAAACAGGTGGTGACACAATTTACAGGGGCATCTTACATAAATGATTTAGTCACACTAAGCATTTTGTTATTGCTAGCATTTTATTGCATAAAATACATAAATAAATAATATATTGCAGCTTACCAACCATTGGATGTCGTGGTTGCATTAGTTTTCTTTTTTAGTGTTTTTCCTTCTGTTT
This sequence comes from Rana muscosa, assembly GCA_029206835.1. Classification (NCBI taxonomy): domain Eukaryota; kingdom Metazoa; phylum Chordata; class Amphibia; order Anura; family Ranidae; genus Rana; species Rana muscosa. Next base: position 198,158,915 of record CM055117.1, read on the forward strand.
TATAACTGGTGATCTGGCCAGTAACACACCTCCTGTATTAAAGAGCCCCCACTCTGGATGACAGCAGCATTGTCAGTCTTGGGAAGATGAGTGTTAGATATACTAGCAGATTTAGATACACTAACAAATTGAAACCATAGTCCAGCTCACACTTTTATAGGGCAGCTACAGCAAACAGTTTTAGCCTTTTGGGATAAAGGTTTTACATAAATAAATAAAAGCTGATCATTGTAAGAACCCGTCTGTGTTAAATGGTTTGTTTCAATCATCTAACTGCAAGACAGCTTGTTCTGTGGAAAAGCAACAGTCCTACTGGCTAGATCAGAAGAAGAAAATAAAAGAAAAAAAGCCTAAAAAAGAAAGCAAATGCGTACATATAAAAATAAATATTTCCTTTTGAGTTTAATACCACTTTAAGCCAGTCAAGTTCCTTCACCCCAAACTCGCTCATCCATGGACCTTGCTTTGTGCACTGGTGCGCAGTCATGTTGGAACAGGAAGGGGCCATCCCCAAACTGTTCCCCAAACAGTTGGGAGCATGAAATTGTCCAAAATGTCTTGGTATGCTGACACCTTAAGCGTTCCCTTTACTGGAAATAAGGGGCCAAGCCCAACCCCTGAAAAACAACCCTACACCATAATCCCCCCAACAAATTATTTGGACCAGTGCATAAAGCAAGATCCGTAAAGACATGGATGAGTGAGTTTGGGGTGGAGGAACTTGACTGGTCTGCACAGAGTCCTGACCTCAACCCGAAAGAACACTTTTGGGATGAATTAGAGTGGAGACTGCGAGCCAGGCCTTCTCGTCCAACATCAGTGCCTGATCTCACAAATGCGCTTCTGGAAGAATGGTCAAACATTCCCATAGACACACTCCTAAACCTTGTGGACAGCCTTCCTAGAAGAGTTGAAGCTGTTATAGCTACAAAGGGTGGACCAACTCAATATTGAACCCAACGGATTAAGACTAGGATGGCATTAAAGTTCATGTGCGTGTAAAGGCAGACGTCCAACTACTTGACAATATATATATATATATATATAAAGAAGTAGGATCTTTCGCACTATGGCCATTGTGAACCTAAAAAAAGCTGCTAGCACAATACTCATGTATTAAGTATAACAATGTGAATTAAGCAAAAATGTGCAGCGCTACAAATTATATCTCAGTGAAAATAAAAATATGAATATGCAAAATCAACCTCATACAGAAAACATCAAATCACGTGCAATAAAGCCCAAATATAATATACATTTGAATGATAATATAGTGCATAAAAACAGCGAGTAGCAAAGTTCAAGGGACAATGGAATTCAAGTGAGCATGGGAATCATATAGGAATAAAATCCTCTGTATAGAATATAAATGTCAGTTCCAAATAGAGTGAAAATCATTCAGAGTGGCAAAATGAGCAGTCCTTCTAAATTTTGGTGCAGGGGTTTCAACAGAAGAAGTTCAAAGTTATCCAGGAACCCAAGAGAGGATTATGCCACCCAGGTGTAACAAGCAGGAGGCATAAGTAGCCCCTGATGACATTATGTATAACCAAGTGTGTAGGGAGGAGATAGGAGGTACGTCGCACCATATATGCGCAATACACCTGTGGCCATTTTGGAGCTTTCTTTTCCAGTGTATGGTACATGCTTCATATTTTCCGGATACTTGTAAGTGCAATATTTTAAATCAATATATTATTGTTTAATTGGGACTTCACTATGGTTTGCATTTTTGTTCCATCCTCATGTCTGATAACTGATTCACCTGGCTGGGAATCGCTGCCCTTGTTTGGACAAACAGGAGTCCGGGAGTTACATCTTAAAGTGGAAGTAAACCCTCCTATCATTTTCAGGCAAGGAAGCTGCCATATTGGCCTCTGTTTAATCTTCAACTGCCATGATGCTGCACATGTGACCAGTTATGACACCAGCCATTGGATGGTTTGACAGTTTGGTTGAGAGCACAACCAATGTGACAGTTGCCATTCCCGGCATGCCGGGAATGTAAACAGGAACAAAAAAGTCTTCTGGACTGCAGCACTCCAAAGATAAAAGCCTTTATTAAAATAGGAAATCCAAAATGCACACTGTACAACGGTACACAGGTTTTTTTTTACCTGTGTACCGTTGTACAGTGTGCATTTTGGATTTCCTATTTTAATAAAGGCTTTTATCTTTGGAGTGCTGCAGTCCAGAAGACTTTTTTGTTCCTGTTTGCTGTTAGTAGCATTGTCTGCACCCTTGGCTGCTGGGAGGAGGTGATTGGAGGATTCCCACACCTAAGCGGCTCCCTTTTTTTTATGCCGGGAATGTAACTGGTTTTTGAAACTGTTAAATCAATGGGTTTACTTCCGCTTTAAGGCTGTGTGACTGAGGTTTGGAGTATATGACTAATGGTCTGGAGGATTGCATTATCAACTAAAGCGTGTGCTGAGTCTGCAGACCAGGGCCCAAAACAATTGCTGCTTGACCCTGCACTGCGTGCGAATTGGGGCCCCGACGATGGCATTGCAGAGCGCACTCCACATGGAGGATACTGTAGGCAGCGTTGTATTCTATAGCCAGCCAACACAGAGGGGGAGGGGCATGGGCAGGGCCGGGGGCTCCACTGATGCTCTGACCCTGTCCCATACAGCCTGTATGCTCGGGAGAGAGTGGCTGCAGTGAAAGCAGGAATCGGAGTGGGAGCCCCGCCCCCGGACCTCTGAAAGTGTATGGTGAGCCTGGCTGGCCAGGTATGTCCTTACCCCCCATAGAATGCATGACTGCTCTTCTAAACTCTGAGCTGTGTTATTCAATTGTAAAGCTGTGCATTGCTGAAAGTTCTCTGACCATCTCCTGTAGCATGCCCACAGTCTCTGGTCATCTACTGTAATATGTCCGCAGTCTCTGATCATCTCCTGTAGTATGTCTGCAGTCTCTGGTCATCTCCTGTAGCATGTCCGCAGTCTCTGGTCATCTCCTGTAGCATGTCCGCAGTTTATGGTCATCTCCTGTAACATGTCCGCAGTTTATGGTCATCTCCTGTAGTATGTCCGCAGTCGCTGGTCATCTCCTGTAATTTGTCCGCAGTCTCTGGTCATCTCCTGTAATATGTCCACAGTCTCTGGTCATCCCCCGTAATATGTCCGCAGTCTCTGGTCATCTTCTGTAGCATGTCCGCAGTCTCTGGTCATCCCCTGTAGTATGCCTGCAGTCTCTGGTCATCTCCTGTAATATTGTCCGCAGTCTCTGACAGTCTCCTGCAGTATGTCCACAGTCTCTGACAGTCTCCTGCAGTATGTCCGCAGTCTCTGAAGCCTCCTGAAGTATGTCCGCGGTCTCTGGTCATCTCCTGTAGTATGTCTGCGGTCTCTGACCCTCTCCTGTAGTATGTCTGCAGTCTCTGGCCTTCTCCTGTAGTATGTCTGCAGTCTCTGACCCTCTCCTGTAGTATGTCTGCAGTCTCTGGCCTTCTCCTGTAGTATGTCTTCAGTCTCTAACCCTCTCATGTAGTATATTTGCTGTCTCTAACCCTCACCTGTAGAATGTTTGCAGTGTTTGACCCTATCCTGTAGTATGTCTGCAGTCTCTGACCATCAGTGAGTGGCAATGATGTGCAGTAACCTGTAGCAACCAATCAGTGAACAGTAGTGAACTGCTGTAATCTCTTGCAACCAATCAGTGAGTGGTAATGATGTGCTGTAACCTCTAGCAACCAATCAGCAAGCAGAAATTATGTGTTGTAACCTCTAGAAACCAGTCAGTGAGTGGTAATGATAGGCTGTAAACTCAGGAAACCAATTTCAATTGCTGCGTGATCTGCTGCAGTAAACTGATTTTGAGTCTACCTGCTATTTTTTTGTATATCTCAGAATGGAGGGGGGCATTAGTACAGATTTGTCCATACGTGACGGACCAGATATTCATTTGAATACTTCCTATTTTGAGGTGCATCGAATCTGATTAATGTTGTATCTAGACGTGCACTCCTAGCTCACTTTTCACCCACTAGAGCTTGAACTAATGTGTTTTTGCCACCCCTCAATGCAGATTTACACTATGTGGAGCCTTTTATCTTTTGGGCATCCAGTTAATCTAATCCAATAAGTGACATCACAAACATTGGGGAACCGCATAACCAGGAGAAAGGCACTGGCTGGGTTTAAGCCAAAGGCGGTAAATGATACCTGTAACTAGGGATCATCTGGAGCTGGTAAGTAGCTAATTTTACAGGAGAATTGCTGCTTGAGTTTATTTGATTATTTTTCCAAATAGCGCAGTTTTTTCTCAGACGGCCCTGGTGCTGACAACAATTTATTAGTGCTCCTGCTTGTTACACCTGGGTGGCATAATCCTCTCTTGAGTTCCTGGATAACTTTGAACTTCTTCTGTTGACAGCCCTGCACTAAACTTTAGAAGGACTGCTCTCTTGCCACTGGGAATCATTTTCACTCTATTTGCAATTGACATTCATATTCTATACAGAGGATTTTATTCCTATATGATTCCCATGTTCACTTGAATTCAATTGTCCCTCAAACGTTGCTCCTCGCTGTGGTTTTTAAGTTTTTTATGCACTATATTATTATTCATATGTATATTATATTTGGGGTTTATTGCACGTGATTTGATGTTTTCTGCATAAGGTTCATTTTGCATATTCATATTTTTATTTTCACTGAAATAAATTTTGTAGTGCTGCACATTTTTATTTTGTATATATATATATATATATATATATATATATATATATATATATATAAATATATTTACAGTATCTCACAAAAGTGAGTACACCCCTCACATTTTTGTAAATATTTTATTATAACTTTTCATGTGACAACACTGAAGAAATGACACTTTGCTACAATGTAAAGTAGTTAGTGGACAGCTTGTATAACAGTGTAAATTTTCTGTCCCCTCAAAATAACTCAACACACAGCCATTAATGTCTAAACCGCTGGCAACAAAAGTGAGTACGCCCTAAGCCAAAATGTCTCAATTGGTCCTAATTAGCCATTTTCCCTCCCCGGTGTCATGTGACCCGTTAGCGTTACAAGGTCTCAGGTGTTAATGGGGAGCAGGTGTGTTAAAATTTATGTTATTGCTCTCACTCTCTCATACTGGTCACTGGAAGTTTAACATGGCACCTCATGGCAAAGAACTCTCTGAGGATCTGAAAAAAATAAAATAATTGTTGCTGTACATAAAGATGGCCTAGGCTATAAGAAGACCAGCAACCAGGTGAGGAGTACAAAGACAAGTGTGACTTGCCTACAGTCAAGCATGGTGGTGGGAGTGTCATGGTCTGGGGCTGCATGAGTGCTGCCGACTCTGGGGAGCTACAGTTCATTGAGGGAGCCATGAATGCCAACATGTACTGTGACATACTGAAGCAGAGCACGATCCCCTCCCTTTGGAGACTGGGCCGCTGGGTAGTATGCCAACATGATAACGACCCCAAACACATCTCCAAGACAACCACTGCCTTGCTAAAGAAGCTAAAGGTAAAGGTGATGGATTGGCCCAGCATGTCTCCAGACCTAAACCCTATTCAGCATCTGTGGGGCATCCTCAAATAGAAGATGAAGGAGCTGGAAAATAATGGTGGCCACACAAAACATTGACACTTTGGGCCCAATTTGGACATTTTCACTTAGGGGTGTACTCACTTTTGTTGCCAGTGGTTTAGACATTAATGGCTGTGTGTTGAGTTATTTTGAGGGAACAGCAAATTTACACTGTTATACAAGCTGTACACTCACTACTTTACATTGTAGCAACACTGTAATTTCTTCACATGAAAAGATATAATAAAATATTTACAAAAATGAGAGGGGTGTACTCACTTTTGTGAGATACTGTATGTTCATGCTCTCTAGAATATGTTATTTTAGTAAATAAGATATTGGTGATCTGCAATACTAATTGGACAAGACAAAGAGGATCATTTTAACCCAGTTGGCCAGCTTGAACACATATTAAAGTATATGTGAACTAAGAACCCCCCCCCTTTTTATAAACAAGAGTTTTTTATGACTACGTAAGGGGCAATAACAGCAAGAAAACATGTTGTCTATGAAGTTGATGTGTTGAAAGCAGAAAAATGGGCAAGCGTAAGGATTTAAGCGACTATAGCAAGGACCAAATTGTAATTGTGACAGAACCCACTGTCTCTGTGTGTTTTGAAAGGGACTGTGGGCTGGCCGCTTACCCACAGATTATGGCCCAGAAGAGACAGAGAATTGGGCAAAGCTGGCATTGAGATAATGTAATGTAATGCTACATCCCTTCTCCCCCATCCGCCTCCCCTCTTGTTGCTGTGTTTAATTGTGTTGGTTCATGGCACATAAACAATGGTCTGGACTGCAGACATCTCTCCGCAGGGGATGTGTATTGAAGGGCTGCCTGCTTACCATAATCCCTTTATGTTTAACTGTAGTCTCTGTTTCAATGTTCAGTTCCCATTGGTTTTTCCTTGTCCCCTACCCCCCCTCCTCTATGACAAGGCTGAAGGGAGTGTCCCTAACTGTGTGTAAAAGTGTATGTTTTGGATTTAATAAACTGTTGATGCTCTGCATGTTTAACCCTCAACACCTGTGTGGATTGTCTCGTGATTGAGGGGTTAAGGGCTGGTTATGGCGAATCTGCAGGCTGCGGGTGCGTTTGGAGGACAGGAGACACAGGTCTGGCGGATGTGCCCACCTGGGGTATCTGAGATCCGTCACAGTGGTGGCAGCAGTGGGATGTCTCCTGCAGTCCGGGCCATCCAAACCACCACCAGGATTCAAGATCTGGGCAGCCGCCGAGGAGCAATACGGGGACCAGCCAGCATGAGAGCGGAGTTCGGGAGGAGGCTGCAAGGCATGCGGAAGCAACATCGGGGACCAGCGACAGAGCGCACCATGCTCGGCTGGGGGGATGTGATCCGCTGGCAACTCTGGCATGAAACGCTAAGCCACGAGTGGTACCATCAGGATCCTTCCCTCCTCCACAGAGATGTACTGGACGCAGTACCATGCGCGAGAGGTGTTCCTGAGGGAACGACCGCGAGATGAGTGGAAGACAGAGCTCGGAAGATTGGTCCAGGAGGAGATGAGGCTGGACGCCAGCTACAGAGCCCTCCGGTGGTTCGCGGCTCAACTGTGGCCAGGTACAGCAGATGGCAGCCCGACAGAAGGCGTTGGCTATGGCGGCGTGGGGCTGCTCCATCAAAAAATGTACGGAGACCCAGACTTTGGGAGCGATGAGGAGTGGCGGCTGGAAAACATCCTGGACTACCGAGATGAGGTGCTGGACCTCCCCGAAGAGGCGTGTGACCTGGAGGAATTGGAGTTCCTGGTTGAACAGGAATGGGAGCTCGAGATTGCCTATAAGCGGCTGTTTGACGGTGATCAGCAGCCTGGCATGGCTCCCGTTGCCTGGGACTGTCCTGGAGAAATAGCGGACAGTCATGAAGATGCGGAGCAAATGGGGCCAGGGGTGCCCCTACGTTTTCCCGTCCTAACCGCAATGGAAGAAGTGGCAATGATACAGAGGGCACTGCGAGTGCTAGAATGCCAGAATGCACCAGAGGTTTCCCAGGCAATGAGACAAGATAATAGCATAAAGGTCTCAGAAGGGGAAGTTAAGACGGGAGCTGGAAGGCTGGTAAATGGTGATCAGCAGCAAGTCGCGAGTATCGCATCCGGTGCCCCAGCAGAAGCGCTGGCTACAGGGCAGAGTGCCACTAGCCTCTGCCCAGCATCAGAAAAAGAGTTGGATCCGGAGAGTCTGAGAGGTGATCTTCGTGAGCCGATTCCCCAACAGCAGATATCCCCACCGGGAGTGGAGGAAGCAATTCTCCCTCCCCAGCAATTGGACACTATCCCAATGTTCCTCCCCCCAGCAGAAGCGCTGGCTACGGGGCAGAGTGCCGCTGGCCTCTGCCCACCCTCAGAGTTAGATCCAGGGAGTCCGAGGGATGAACTCAGTGAGCTGGTTGCCCAGCACTTGGACACTACCCCAGTGTTTATCCCCCCAGCAGAAGCGCTGGCTGCATGGCAGAGTGCCGCTGGCCCCAGCCCAGCCCTCAGTAGGTTTTTGGAGGGTTTGGGAGACAGCCCCTGTCAGAAGTCGCCTCAGCAGCTGGTCACAGAACCAGGAGGGGAGAAAACCCTTCCCCCTCTCCAGCGGCTGAACTCTACCATTGTATATGTCCCCCTAGCAGAAGCGCTGGCTACGGGGCAGAGCGCTGTTGGCTTCTGCCCAGCATCAGAAAAAGAGATGGAGAGTCCGGGAGATTGTCCCTGCAAGATTCCTCCTCAGCGGCTGGTAACTACACCAGGAGAAAAGCAAGTACGTTTTCCTCCCCAAATGCATAGCACTACCAGCCTACGTTCCCTACCAGTTGAAGCGCTGGCATCGGGGCAGAGGATTATTCAGCTACCCCCAATACCTCCAACCCAGTCCCAGATCACGGGAGTGCGGACAGCTGTTCCCACTCTGCAGCGGCTGTTTTTATTCACGGGAGACCGTATGTGCAATTTTGCTCCCCAGCGCCAGAGACATACTTTTCCTTTTCCTGGTTGCCTGGGGTGGAAGTTTGTGACTAACGCAGGTCCAGACCAGTTGGGGGTCAGGAACCTGGTTAGTCTGTTTTTAAAAGGGGAGAAATGTGACAGAACCCACTGTCACTGTGTGTTTTGGAAGGGACTGTGGGCTGGCCGCTTACCCACAGATTATGGCCCAGAAGAGACAGAGAATTGGGGAAAGCTGGCATTGAGATAATGTAATGTAATGCTACATCCCTTCTCCCCCATCCGCCTCCCCTCTTGTTGCTGTGTTTAATTGTGTTGGTTCATGGCACATAAACAATGGTCTGGACTGCAGACATCTCTCCGCAGGGGATGTGTATTGAAGGGCTGCCTGCTTACCATAATCCCTTTATGTTTAACTGTAGTCTCTGTTTCAATGTTCAGTTCTTATTGGTTTTTCCTTGTCCCCTACCCCCCTCTATGACAAGGCTGAGGGGATTGTCCCTAACTGTGTGTAAAAGTGTATGTTTTGGATTTAATAAACTGTTGATGCTCTGCATGTTTAACCCTCAACACCTGTGTGGATTGCCTCGTGATTGAGGGGTTAAGGGCTGGTTATGGCGAATCTGCAGGCTGCAGGTGCGTTTGGAGGACAGGAGACACAGGTCTGGCGGATGTGCCCACCTGGGGTATCTGAGATCCGTCACAGTAATGTCTAGACAAATGGGTCAGAGCATCTCCAAAACGGCAGCTCTTGTAGGAGATTCTTGATCTGCAGTAGTCAGGACCTACCAAAGTGGTCCAAGGAAGGAAAACCAGCAAACACATGGGGAGCGAAGGCTTGCCTGTATAGTCCAATCTAATAGAAGAGCTACTGTAACTCAAATAGCTAAAAAGGTTAATGCTGGTTTTGATAGACAGGTATAAGCAGTGGCGTAGCGTGGGTTGTCAGCGCCCGGGGCAAGGCAAGAAATTTGCGCCCCCCCAACCTGCAGACTTTCCACCACACAATGACCACTAACCCGCACACTGACCACAAACCCGCACACTGACCACAAACCCGCACACTGACCACTACACACTGCACACCACTACACTGCACACTGACCACTACCCTGCACACTGACCCACCTGACCTACCTGACACCTACACTGACCCACCTGACACCTACACTAACCCACCTGACACCTACACTAACCCACCTCACTCCTACACTAACCCACCTCACTCCTACACTAACCCACCTCACTCCTACACTAACCCACCTCACTCCTACTTAATGCACTACTCACATTACACTGACCCACCTGACACCAACACTGACTATTACACTGACTGACACACACTGACCCCCAACACCTACCTGACACATACACTGACCCACCGACCTTACACCTACACTGAAATATGTAAAATGAGGTACAGCGCTAAATGAATAAATAAATGAATGTCAATAGGTGTAATGTAAAAAATTGGTGAAAAGGAAAACTAATGCAGAGTCTCCAATTTCTTAAATTCATATGAGTCTAAGTAATTTTCAATTGAATGAAATTAAGACATAAAAATTAGTGAAGGAGGAAAAATATTGCACTGCGGGACAAAAGGACAGGTTGAAGTTGAAACACAAGTGGAGGCAGCTCCTCTAATAGGCCCTGAATGCCTATATGAAGTGAGTGCGAGTAGAGCAAGAGGGTGCCAGCCTTCTGGAGGTAAAAGAACAGATATGCGTAGAGAAACACAACTATAAAAAATGATTGGGGGGAAAAAAAACTCACTTTAGGATGTGAAGAAGGTGCTTATTATCGTCTGAGGAGCAGTGGGTCTTGCTCGGGCTCTGTGGCGGAGGACGGTGTGGTGGCTACACTGGCGGATATGAGTGAGACAGATGCCTGTGGTGTGATGGTATGGAGTCTGCAGCAGGCATGTCCAGCTGCTCAGGTGGATATTGGTGGCTGCCGATAAGATGCCGGCGGCTGCAGATGGAGTGTACCAGCGGTTCCATCCTTGGATACTACTGTCACCATAGTATCCAAGGATGGAGCCGCTGGTTACACTCAATCTGCAGCTGTCAACATCTCAGAAGGGCATATTTAATGTTAAGGGGCACACTGATGGGCACATTTTATGTTAAGGGACATGCTGATTGGCATATTTTCAGTGTGCCCCTTTACATTAGGTGTGCTCGTCAGAGTGATGCTTTACATCAGGTGTGCGTGCCCATCAGAGTGCTCCTTTACATTAGGTGCCCCCATCACTGTGCCACCTTACATCAGCTGTCCCCATCAGCGTGCCCCCTTAACAAAATAAGGGGCATGCTGATGGGCACATTTTATGTTAAGGGCCACACCAAAATATGCCAATCAGCGTGTCCCTTAACATCAAATATTCACATCTGAGATGTTGACAGCTGCAGATTGAGTGTAACCAGCGGCTCCATCCTTGGATACTATGGTGACAGTAGTATCCAAGGATGGAACCGCTGGTACACTCCATCTGCAGCCGCCGACATCTTATCGGCAGCCACCAATATCCACCTGAGCAGCTGGACATCCCTGCTGCAGACTCCATACCATCACACCACAGGCATCTGTCTCACTCATATCCGCCAGTGTAGCCACCACACCGTCCTCCGCCACAGAGCCCGAGCAAGACCCACTGCTCCTCAGACGATAATAAGCACCTTCACATCATACAGTGAGTTTTTTTTTTCCACCATCTTTTTTTATTGTGGTGTTTTTTTCTCTACGCACATCTGTTCTTTTACCTCCAGAAGGCTGGCGCCCTCTTGCTCTACTCGCACTCACTTCATATAGGCATTCAGGGCCTATTAGAGGAGCTGCCTCCAACTTCAAAATTTTCTGGCGTAACCGTGATAGCACCCTGCAACCTCCCCCCGCGCAACAATTTTTTTTTAGCAGCACCAACCAGCCCCCCTGCTTAACAACCTGCCCTGCTCCCCAGGTGTCCCGCAGCTCAATGTTGAAAAGTTGGGAGGTATGTATGTAATGTATCCCCTCAGGGCATTCGACGTGTAAGGGGTTAAATGATTATTCCTGCTATGTAATGCATCCCCTCAGGGCATTCGAAATGCTAAATACCTCATCATTTAACCCCTTACATGCTGAAAGTCTGAGGGGATACATTACATAGCAGGAATAATCATTTAACCCCTTACATGTCGAATGCCCTGAGGGGATAGGATACATCATGAAGCTGAGCTCAGTAAATTAATTATCAGGTTCTTGCAGGGGGGGGGAGCATGAGGCATGTAACTGTCTGTACTTAGGCACACAGGCATGCTGCGTGTGAGCTGACTGGCTGGCTGGCAATGCTGCTAACATGTGGCATGGTGGTGTACAGACAGTAACATCCCCCCTCCCCCCCCTTCACCGGGTGGCGTGACTCTCACTCCGGCCAAACTAACTGCTGCTGCTGACCCGGCCGCGGCTGCTTCGAGTCCCATCTGAGCTGGCTCTCTGCCTCCCTCACAGACTCGGTCACTCACCTCCCTATTTGTAGTCAGCAGTGCCGACTGCCGAGTTCCCAGTCAGTCCCAGATGAAGTCCACTGCCAGATCCGGCGCGGTAAGGAGGGAGGGTGATGGCGGCGGCTAACAGAAGCGCGGGCGGGACTCCTCCAGGGGGAGCCTTCACGCGCGTTCAAGGACTGGCCAGCCCTGCCACAGCACATGACTGCATTCGCCCAATCACAGGGCGCCAGCTGCCGCAACATGGCGGTCGGGACACAGTAGATGGAATCTTACAGAGTTAAGAAAAGTGACACACTGGTGCGGGATTTCGCGCCCCCCAATGTTGCGTCCGGTGCGGCGGCCCCCCCTGCCCCCCCACGCTACGCCTCTGGGTATAAGAACACACAGTGCACCACAGTTTGATGTATATGGGACTGCATAGCCACAGACCAGTCAGGGTGCCCATGCTGACCCGTGTCCACAAGAAAACGTTCCTACAATGGGCATATGAGCATTAGAACTAGACAGCAGAGCAATGGAACCAGGTGACCGGGTCTGATGAATTCAAGAAAGGTTTAAGGAACACAATGGGGTTTATTTACTAAAACTGGTGAGTGCAAAATCTGGTGCAGCTCTGCATAGAAACCAATCAGCTTTCAGGTTTTTTGTCAAAGATTAATTTAACAAGCTGATGTTGGAAGCTGATTGGCTACCAAGCACAGCTGCACCAGATTTTGCCCTATCCAGTTTTAGTAAATTAACCCCAATGGGTTAAAGGTGTTGAAATGGTCTTCATATTCTCCAAATCTCAATGACGGACCCACCTTGCAACTTACTGGACTTAAAGAGTCTAGCATTGACGGCTTAGTATTAGATAACGCAGCATACCTTCAGAGGTCTAATGGAGTCCATGCCTCAACAAGTTATGGTGGGTGGTCATAATATTATTAATATTATTGCTGATCGTTGTATAGGAAAGCTATTTAGGAACTGAACACACATATTTCTATGCATTCACTGAATGGTGTAAGTTAGTAATCAAAAGGAAAGGGACGCCTGAAGTTTATGTATTCTCCACTGATGCAATAAGTTATGCATTCATTCTGTGCTTGATATATATATATATATATATATATATATATATATATATATATATATATATATATATATGTATATACCACACACACACTCAATATAGTCGTGAAGACATAATTCTTTTTTACATATGTACCATTCCTGAGTACTGAGCAGGGCCGGAATGGCCTACCGGGATACCGGGACATTTGCCGGAAGGCTGCCTGCCCCGGGGCCGCTTTGAGCTACGCTGTGACTGCAGTGCTCCCCTCCCTTCTACTCCCCCTTCTCTTGTCACACAGCGGGAGACCACTATGTCACGGAGCTGAGTGTGAAATGTTTGGCCGCGCTGTGACAAAAGTCCCACCCTCCTCCTAGACCCACTCGTGTGATAGACGCAGTGCTCTGTCTATCACACAAGCTGGTCTAGGAGGAGGGTGGGACGTTTGTCACAGCGCGGCCAAACATTTCCCACTGAGCTCCGTGACACAGCGGGAGATGCGCCTCTGACATCTTGACATCTCCTGTACCATGCCCACAGCCTCTGACCATCTCCTGTACTATGCCTGCAGCCTCTAACCATCTCTTGTATAATGTCCGCAACCTCTGACCATCTGTTGTCTTATATAATGTCTGCAGTCTCTGAGGGAGTCTGGAGAGGAGTCAAGAATGGGAGCACCGCCGGGATGGGGGTCATGGGAAAAGTCAGACATCTGTGGACTATGGAGAGGAGACTATAGAAAAACCAGAACCAGTAAGCTGGAGCCAACTGACTGAGCCCTGAGAGGAGGCCAGGGACAGCGCCACCAGGCCAGTCTGAGGGGGAGGTCACTGATGTAAGGGGGAAGTTAATACAATAATGTAAGGGGGCACTGATATAAAGGTTTCCCCCCTATACGGGTAACCCACCCCCCCTTACCTTAGTGTATTCTTTCTGCGGAAGGTGGTCTATATATATATATATATATATATATATATATATATATATATATATCCCTAGCCCTATGTGCTTTCATATCTGTCTTATCTATATATAATACGCTCTTCAAATGTGCTTTAAAATGCATGGTTTTCCTTTTATGAACAAGAAAATAATGACGTTATGCTGTTGGGCTGGTATAATAATGCTATGGGGCTGGTATGAAATTATTTCCAGGGCTGGTTTTTATTCCCAGTCCGGTCCTGGTACTGAGTTGTGATTGCTTAGACCAGTGGTATCCAAACTGCGGCCCGGGGGCAGGATTAGCCCTTTGCTTGCCTTTATCTGGTCCTTGGGGCACTATTCCACCAACTGACACTAATGATGGGTAGGGATGAGCCGAACACCTCCCGGTTCGGTTCGTACCAAAACATGCAAACAGGCAAAAAAGTTACAGTGAACATGCAAACTCTATTAAAGTCTATGGGACATACACTAGACTGCCTGCACTGTATATAAAGTCTACACTGAATGCACTGTATATCTATATATACTACACAGTATATATATATATTAATACACTGCCTGCACTGTATATATAGTCTACACTGACTACACTATATATATATATATATATATATATATATATATATATATATATATATATACTAAACTGCCTGCACGCCACTAACTAACCTGCCTAATCTAGCTCAAATTCTCTCAATCTCCTCCACGTATCACACTACATACGGGCGTTGTGTAAGCAGCCTTATTTCGTGTGGGGCATGGACTTAGCCCCCTGAGCCATGATTGGCCAAAGGCACCCTGCCTTTAGCCAATCATGGCTCTTACAGCAGATCATGCTGTGATTGGCCAAAGCATGCAGGTCAGGTGTATGCTTTGGCCAATCAGCAGCCGTCAATGTACTGCGATCTCGAATTTGCACTGCGAACTCCGAATTTGCCGTGAACGTTCCATATGTTCGGTTCATTTGCAAACAAACACCCGATGTTCGAGTCGAAATTACGTTCGATTCGAACATCGGGGCCATCCCTAATGATGGGGCACCATTCCTCCTCTGACACCAACAAGGGGGCTCTAGCCTTCTCATTGATAGCAGCAATAGGGCACTATTTCCCCCATTAAATCCAATGATGGGACACCGATGCCTGGGCATTTTCTACACCCACTAGCCACAGTCCTGTCCCCCTAAAGCCTGGAGGACAGTAAATTGGCCCTTTGCTTAGAAAGTTTGAAGACCCCTGGCTCAGACAATCATCACTAAAGAAGTCAATGGGGTGCAAGCTACAGGTGCTTTTTGGTCACACTTCTCACATGCTTGAAATCCATTTAGCTTGGGTCATATAGGGGGTGTTTGTTCATTTAGTCATGTAACTTGTAAAAAACATTTTATTTTTCCTCTCACATAATATATAGAGAATGTTCATAGGCCTGTCTTGCCCATTTTATAGAAAACTTTCTTTAAACTCTATATGCTTATCTGAGTCAGCCATTTCTTTCAGCACTTTATTTTTGATGGTATTTTCCAGCTGTCTGTTTTCCTCTTCTAACAGAAAAGAACTAAAAATATCTTACAGACTCTATGGACTTCGAATTGCATGCTCTGCTAAAACAATCTGTCTGGGTAGATATGTATTTGTTTAATCTTTTTATATAGAACAATATGAAGTCTGTGAATAGCTGTCTTATAGGTTCTAGTAGTTATTTTGCTGGCTGTGGCACGAAGATAAAGTAACTTTCTCAAGGACAGAGAGTGGGTGTCAGAGCTAAGTCCACTTGTCTGTAACTCAGCTTTCAAACTGTGTAGACTGCGTACATGAAAATAAATAATCATCACAAGCTATTAGAAGGAGTTCCAACATCTCCTACCACTAATACATAAGTTAGAAAATAATTTTAATGACCTATAAAATATTCAGCACAGTTCACCTTGATATAATAGCAATTACCGCAGTTACTTTTCCTTACCTGAGGGCCAGTGCAGAAGCATGAGTTGAATGTGTTACAAAGCTCAAATGACATGCCACTGAGGGGGCCCTGGACATTTTTAGGGCCATAATAATCATTAGGCTTCCCTAGACTCACCTGAATGATGATATCCTTTTGTAGAAGCCCGACCCTTGTATCTTCTGATTATCTTAATCAAATCTACTGCTGTAATGCATTATTCGAGACAGGACATTGTCTGCCAAAAAGCAGCCAAAAGCTATTAACATCAAAGTCCCCACACAAGAATCTACTGTTTTGTTGTCTTAATGCTGCTCCAGGTGAATCCTTCATACAGTCCCTTTCACTTCCAGTGTATTCAGGTGCAAACACAACTCATACAGCCACGTGGAACAAATTAAATAGGATCCAATGGGCTGCACACTTGAAAACTGCATCCAATTTATATATAATCATTTAAACGCCATATACAGCAACAGTAGACACAGTGGGAGCAAGGAAACACAGTCAACACATTTTGCACTATTAGCATATTCATGACTTAAATGAGTAAGCGCTAGTAGTGAGAAACACGTTGACTGAGTTTCCTTGCTCACACAGTGTCTGTGTTGTTATATATGGGGTTTTAATGATTATCAATAAAGCAGAGGCAGTTTTCAAGTGTGCAGCCCTTTGGATCCTATTGCATTTGTTCCTACTGTATTGTTGGGTTGAAGGGGAATGGGAGAATGAGAGGCAACATTATTATTTCCATTATACCATCATGCACACATTCTTCAGGGATTGGATGTGCGTTTTTGGTATACTGAACACAAAGTGCGATACACACCTAAAATGAATTGAGTGAATGATGAATTGATCGTAGCAAATATGTTCTTCACCCTTGGTGGCTTCTCTATTCTTTTTTTACAGACTCCTTATCTTTATGAACTTGTCATTTGGTAATACCATGAAGGATATGGGAAGTATATTTTAAAAAAAACACATTGGAGCAGACTTTTTTTCTCAAAAAATACAGTTTTTTTAAAATAAATACTTACCTCGACTCCAACTTTTGAAACCTTTAATAAGCATGGATGATGTCACTTCCTGGGAAAGCTAGATGCTCAAAATCTGGTGACAATGTGCTCCTGCAATGTGGAAGGTTATTTCAAACAATATTTTTTTGAAGGATGGGAACTGTCAATAATATGGATCTTTCATTTTCATGGAAGGTCTGCTTTAAGGCTGTCCGTAGGTTTTGGGGGGTCATTCAACTCTGGTTCTCATAGGCAGAGGATTGTTGTTTGGCAGAGAGATGGCGCACAGGAAGATAATTAAGGGGACAGTAGTAAAGAGATTGTTTTTGCACAATGGATTGTGTTTGAATGTATGGATAGTGGAAGGCAGTAAACTTATTGCGTATACTGTTGTAGCGGGGTGTTCCCCTTTAATGCAGAGAGACTACATTACCCAGAACCCTGTTCGGCAATGTTTCCACCGCAGAGACTCATGGGAGGGGTTATAAGAGGAGGAGGCGAGGCTGGGCTCGGCCTCTTTGGGACACGAGACTTTAGAGACTGATCCTCCTGTGCGGATGTGTCGGAGTGCAAGGCCTGAAGCCTGAGACCTTGCGCAGCACCAAAGAGCCTTCCACCCCTCTGCGAGCCTGGGTGGCATCTGACTTCGCTCGACTACAGCCTTGTTGGATCGGGGACCTGATCGCTGAAGAGACTGAGTGTGTGTGGGACACAGTTGGTGGAAGTTCCCGGACTGGAACCGTAGTCCGGGCGGGTGAGAGGGCATATGCCCAATTGATATACTGTTACTGCATATAGGCCTATAGACTGCCGTGGCCTACGAGTTATTCTTGGTATTCTTATTGAAGGCCCTTGTCGGAGCGGAACCTACTGTTCGTATAGCCGAGTTTCTACCCCATCTTTACCTACCCCATTGGATTACAAAGTTTGTACTCTGTTAATGTGCACCACCGTTAAAGATCTGCCGGTGAAGAAAAAGGACTAAGTTGTAGATATCAGAACCAGGCCTGGTGGGGTTTTTAAGGTGTTTTGGTTACTGCGCCACAGGGCACTTAGCTAACGGTCGCCCGCGTGGCGCACTTGTTATGTGTTAACCCTATAGTGGGTTAGTGTGGCTGGGCTCTGCATTACTAATGATTATTCTGTAAACTGTTATTGATGTTATCCTTTTCCTTACCAAGAGCTTAAGTAAAATCTTACATTCATTTCAATTTAGTATTGTCTCAATGCTCACTTATTCATACAGTATAAGATATACAATTTACTGTCAGTACTAGCTGTGCCAGAAGGGGGTAGAGCATATTGCCGGGGGTTGGCGGAGCTGTCTTCAGGGCCCAAACTAAATCTGCGGCCTTCTTAGTTGGAGGTATCGCTACACTGTATTTACAGTATATGATGGATGTTTTGATCATTGTATTTTATTGAGTTGAGCGCTGTTTTTTTGTTTTTTGTTTTTTTGGCAATGCACTGTATCTATTCACACTTATCTTTTTTGGTAATTTTTTTAACTGATAGGATATAGATGCTTGTTGCCTAATAAATAAAAAGTTGATTAATTTATAAGCATAGATCAATGGATATATAATCCCCATTGTTGCATAACTTTTTTATGTGGACACCAATTTACATAGTTGTACAGTTTTAAAAATGATGTAGGGGGCACTGTTTATGCATTCTCATTAACAAATAAATTAACAATTTAAATGCCCATAGTAAAAAAAAAAAATGAAAATGTTCGTTATTTATCATACCTAAAACCAGACTGTGGGCCAAAGTGGGTGAATTTTGTGATTGTGCATACCTTACATTAAAGTGGAACTCCCACTACATTTTGTTTTGTTTCAGATAGAGCTGGAAAGGTTAAAACTTTTGCCAGGTTGTTGATATTTCCCTTCACTTTTGACATGTGTGTAGCACCCTCCTAGTTAGTGCAGGTTGCTGGGTACATTTAGTTTAGCTCCACTGTACTCAGTGGAGCAGGAGTTGATTGCCCTAGGCTGCTCAAGGCTACACAGGCTGCTGGTTTGATTGCTTTCCCCTGCATTCTGGAAGATTCTAGAATTACAGTGGGAGGAAAAATGGGAGAGCAGCTTGGATATTTAAACCCAGCCAATTCCTGGAGGGGTGTGTCCAGAAGGTGATTGGAGAGCCCATTAATAGCCTGAAGAACCAGAGCAGGAGGTCTTCGGATCCTGGGTGAGCCCTGCTGGAGGAGTCCTCTGTCTGAGGGGCTCTGCCCATTTCGGCAGTCTGCTGAGATGCTGCTGTGTTATCAATGAGGTCTCAGCCATGACTTTGGCTGGGGGGGGCTATTCCCTAAAGTCTGGGGTTTTCTGTTTTCTGTCTTTTGGTCTAGAGGAGCACCAGGTGGAGGCTGGATGGAAGAGGTTCAAGTTGTTGTGGTATTGTGAGTCTGCATCCCCCTAATTAAGAAGCACTTAGTGGATATCAGAAGGTGGCAGCTGATAATCCTGAGGCCTGTGTGAACTGACCTATGTTCTGTGTCCCAGAGACTTTACGCAGAAGCAAGCTTCAGCTTTTCCCCTAGCAAGTAAAGACTCTGTGGGAGTCCTCTACCAGGATAGTGAGAAAAGTCCTCAGTTTTTTAAGTTCACTTGTGGTATCCAATGCTTCACCCATACCTATTCAAGTTACATCAGCAATAAAAATACATAAGATACCACTAGACTGTTTTATTAAGCCAGTGAGAGAAGAAGAAAATGTTGTGTGCCTGGCTGTGTGTGCTTTAGTGGGGATATGTGACCAAATAATTCCAGCGGCTCCTGCTGGGGTGGCGCTACACCTGACAGGAAGTTAATAGAAATCTACACTTTGACTATTGGTGCTTTAACCGGTGTTCTTATTAGAAAACACTCCCTTTATCTTTGCTGGTAAAAACTGAAAAATCTGAGGCTGTAACTCATTGTTCTGAGCAAATTCTGAGTTCCTAGTTACCCCAAAAGAGTTCTGAGTTACCCTGTCTTCTCAGCAACTCCAAGAATGACCCTAAGTTCAGAGTTACCTGAGAGACTTCAGGGTTACTCTGTCTTCTGAGTGACCCGGAGAGTAACCCCAAGTTCCAAGTGCAAATTACCCTGTCCTCTGTGTTTCTCCAGAGTGACCCTTGTGTACTCCACATGTCTCCAGCATTACTGTCTCCTTGCAACCTCTGTGACGTCCAAGGGCCTTTTTGAATGTCTCCAGTGACACACACAGCTCCCCCCTAACGCTCTGTGACCCCCAGCAGCTCCATGAGTTCCACTGAACTTTAGTGTCTCCCCGTTGTGTTCCAGTCTTCCTCTACTCTTAAGGTCTGTACATTCCCAGAGAGATTCCTTCATTTCTGCCTCTGTGTGTTTTGTTCATTCTCTGTAAACTTCCAGCATTGTTGCCCGTGTATGCCTGTGTACTCCTGAACTTTCTGTGTCCTCAGTTCCCCAGTGCTGGTAGACGCCTGCATGTCTCTGTTTTTCTGTTTTTCCAGAACCCCACTGCTGCAAGAAACATTCACTCCTGTGAACCTGTGTTCCTGTCTTTTTTGTTCTGAAAGAGATTCTCACATCTGTCTTCCTGTGTTCCCAGCTGCCCTGTGCTGCTAGAGACATCTGCACTCTTGCCTTCCTGTGAACCCAGCGCCCCAATGCTCCCAGAGGCTTTTAAACTCCTGTCTTTCCATGTGTTCCGCACTCCAGTACCTCCAATAAATCTACTCCCCTGTGACTTGCAGTGGAATAACTTCCTTACAGGATGTCTCCAATTTACAAGCTGACTTCAATGCACTAATTGGGCGACTATGTGGCAGATGAGGTTTAATGTTGATAAATGTAAAGTTATGCACTTGGGGGCTAAGAATATGCATGCATCATACATACTTGGGGGAGTACAACTGGGGGGATCCATAGAAGAGAAGGATCTGGGGGTTTTAGTAGATCATAAGCTCAATAATAGCATGCAATGCCAAGCTGAAGTTTCCAAGGCGAGGAAAGTCCATTCTTGTATTAGGAGAGGTATGGACTCCAGAGAGAGAGATATAATTTTGCCCCTGTACAAATCATTAGTAAGACCTCATCTGGAATATGCAGTTTTGGGCACCAGTTCTCAAAAAGGATATTGGGGAACTGGAGAAAGTGCAGAGAAGGGCAACCAAACTGATAAGAGGCATGGAGGAGCTCAGCTATGAGGTAAGATTAGAGGAACTGAATTTATTCTTTCTTGAGAAGAGGAGATTAAGGGGGGATATGATCAACATGTACAAATATATAAGGGGTCCATATAGTGAACTGGGTGTTTAGTTATTCACTTTACGGTCAACACAAAGGACAAGGGGGCACTCTTTACGTCTAGAGGAAAAGAGATTTCATCTCCAAATACGGAAAGATTTCTTCACAGTAAGAGTTGTGAAAATGTGGAGCTCCAGAGGTGGTTCTGGCCAGCTCAGTAGATTGTTTTAAGAAAGGCCTGGATTCTTTCCTAAATGTACATAATATAACTGGGTACTAACATTTATAGGTAAAGTTGATCCAGGGAAAATCTGATTGCCTCTCGGGGGATCAGGAAGGAATTTTTTCCCCTGCTGTAGCAAATTGGATCATGCTCTGCTGGGGTTTTTCGCCTCCCTCTGGATCAACTGTGAGTAGAGAATTGGGTATATGGGATTGTATGATATTATATATATATATATATTTTTTTTATGGTTGAACTGGATGGACTTGTGTATTTTTTCAACCTGACTAACTATGTAACTTCTGAGTATGTCTATATCTGGTCAGCTGTACCCTGTATGAGTGTGCTTGGAGGCCACCACTTGGGATCTGCCCAAATCAAAATCCATTTCAACAATTAAGAGTTCTGGGGAAGAATGGGTGCTCCTTAGACTATGCATCCTGAGCACAGTGCCTTCAAACAGCAGCCTACACAGTGGGTCCAGGATCTCCAGCAATATGAGAACGATTCAGTAAAATTTAGGCATTTACACTGCTTGCATTTAAAAAAATATACATGTATTGTTTTTTTAAATGAATAGAAATCTACATTAATTTTTATCTTTTATATAAAGTATGCTTGAAGTTCAGCTCCATGCTTTTGATTTACATTTACATTCAAACATGTAAATCGTACCTGCTGTGTGCAGTGTATTTGCTCAGAGCAGCCCAGATCCTCCTCTCTTTGGGTCCCTCTTCTGTGAGCCTGGCCCCTCCCTCCTGTTGAGTGCCCCCACAACAAGCAGCTTGCTATTGGGGCACCAAGTCACAGCTCCCTGTGTCCATTCAGACACGGAGCCCTGCCCCCTCTCCTTCCTGATTGGCCAGCTGACTTTGATTGACAGCAGCGGCAGCCAATTTGTGCCGCTGCTGTGTTTCAGCCAATAAGGAGGGAGAATCTCGAACGGCTGAGACACTCGTGGACATCGCTGGACAGAGAGGGAGCTCAGGTAAATGTTAGGGGGGGCTGAGGGGGGCTGCTGCACACACAAGGCTTTTTATCGTAATGCTTAGTATGCATTAAGATAAAAAACCTTCTGACTTTACAATCCCTTTATTTATGATTTTTCTTAAAAATGTTGGGTTCATATATGAAAATCCATGGCAATTGATCATTTGCAATAAACTATAAGCATTTAAATATTTTATGCAGGTATAATGACTTTAACTGTGTACACTCCTAATACTTATAAGTCCTTATATAAATACTCATGGTAATAGAATTTATGATGATACATTTTTATTCCATGGATTTTTTTTTTATGGAACAGAGAACAATTGGATATTTTTGATGGAACAGAGAACAATTCATTTTAAATGATAAACCCATTTCCTTTTTCTAGAATATCATGTTTTTGTTTAATCTAATTATTACTTTTTTATTTTATTTATTCACTTATACATGTGTCTTTTTCTCCCAGTGAGGTAATAACTATTTATTTCATATACTATTTATTGAATTTCATATAATTCAATAATATATATATATATATAAGCCGTAAAGTATCTGCCTGAGAACCTCTATGACTACTCACTTTTATGCTTATCTTATTCTCATATCCTTTTATATATGTAGCAGGGCTTTAAAAACACAAGGGAAAGTTTGAGTGGTAGTTGTACTCAAACACACTATTTGATAGGGTTCTGTAAACCATTCTTTTACTGCAGGTGGGATGCTGGTGTATAGTTCCCTGTGGCCTGTTGATGGCGGTGCCATCGGAGGCCAGGATTGAACCGCTGGAACAGTGCTGTGCCTTGGATGTCCCCTCTCGGCGGTGGTATGGTGGTCGTGTCGGCATGCTGTGCATCCCGGGATGGGATATAAAAGGGGCAGACCCTGTCTGTAGGGGTGAGTTCCCGGGGGTCCAACCCCAGGGGGTGTTATCCTGCTCATGGCCACCCCAGGCAACTTTAGCCCTGGGGTGGAGTTCCTGGTCCGGTACACTGGTTGATCAGTCCCAGGCACCTTTAGCCCTGGGGCTGAAACTGAAGGCCTTGGGTCCAGCACCTTCGGCTGAAGCCAACAGAGGGAGGAGGAATCCCAGGGTGCTCCTTGCGAGAAGACCCATATCTGGAAAAGGAGGCCGGGGGAGGACTGTTCCGAGGGACTGGTGAGAGATCACAGTGAAGGAAGGGGCCCGATAACTCTCTGGAGGGATGTCATCTTCCCATTAGAGGCCTAAAACCAGAAACAACGTTCACCAGGTCTGTGGCAGAGTTGTGCAGGGATTGTGTGTAACCTAATTCGAGCATCATTCCGGCTGCTAGGATCCACTCTAATGGGAGACTATCCGGATGAGCTGAGACTACCTGAAGATATGGGTAGTGAATAAGTATTCGTTTGTGCCTGTACCTACTCTAACACCTCTTGCTGTCCTGATCTTCCTCCAACCTTTCCTGTTCATTGATTATGCATAAGAGAGAAATAAACTCTACGTTGGAGTTGCGATTGGTGTGGACCTTGGAGTTATTGGGAAATAGAGACTTGTCTTTATTGCAGTGAAGACGGGAACCATTCTCTGGGAAACCTGACCATAGAGACACAGGTACATTACACCGCTCAACCTCTTCACACAGAGGAGTCCGGGCATGTGGCATGGTGTGCCCCTTTTCCTACAAGTGAGCCAAAGGGAAGGAACAAGGGGTGTGTGTGCTACATATATAATATCAATTGAACCTCTTTATCATACTTGTAGCTCTGATGAAGGGGGGCTGCTTGAATTTCTGAAATGCGTTGGCTATTTCTGAGAACTTTTTGACCAAAAAACCTTATCTGGACCAGCATGAAACCACTTTCTTCACTTTGGATTTGAACACTAAAAACCAGATAGGTTATAGCCTTACCTCACACTATCCCTGCCTTGTTTTGGCTGGAGTTCTGCTTTAACAATAGTATATAATTAGCGCAGGTTTAAAATGTAACATTTCCAGTTGCAGTTTTGAATATGTGTATAAGCTAGTGATCAAAGAATATCCTTGTCGCAGTACAGGATTGTGTTGACCAATTTTTTAAGGTTCTGGGGATTCTATTGGTAAACAATTTTGGTGCAGGCAGAGCAATTGTCTCACCCTTTTTAAGAAAAGTTCTAAAAGTTATTTCTTGCATTAAGAAGTTTATCTTACTTGTTGGAAGAAATATGCAGAAAAAATGGCGTGCAATGATTTGTAAATTTGAAATAACAGCAGTGTGATTATCAGACGGAAAAGCATGAATTACAGTCTGTGGTATTTTGTGTTAGCAGGAGAAAACCTGAGATGCTCTTTGCAACACACTCTTTTCTGGTAACTTGATTGCTTTGCGGTGCCCGATTATAAAGGTAGAAGTTATCAGTCTAACATCTATTGGAATGAATGGAGCAGAATGTGCTGTACATTCGGTTAAGCCCTGAACTCTCCCATCTCCATGCACTGCTAAAGAGAAACAAAAATCCAATTTGCCTGTCACTTGCTTGCCTCCTTGATTAGATAATAGACACACTGTGGCTCTATGGATGTAGTATATCACATCAAGAATACAATGTTAGGGGCCATTACTACTGTAATAAACAGTGGTCAGCACATTAAAATATGGTAATAAGACAGCATAACTAGTGCATACAAATGCTGTGCATTCAAAAACAATGAGCCTAGGGAATGAATAGAACAGCCTGAAACCATTGTATTCTCATCACATCAAAACCGTGCAGAGAAAAAAAAAAGCAAGCAGAGAGGATTTTTTTTTATTACCCAAGGCTATTTTTTATTTTACTTTATTTCAGTGTTCTCTTCTGGTCACACAAGTTCTCTTACAAGGAAATAACATTTTATGGTGTGTGTAATACTCACTAGATCTGTTATCTATATCTGATTAACACTGCTACTTGTTACCAGCAGCGGGGTTATCTATCACTGTGTGTACTCCGTCTTTCCAGGGTTAAAAAAAAAGAACAATTCTGGTCTTTAAATTTAATATATTTATTATATTTACTTTAGAGGAAATATATATATATATATATGTATATTTTTTTGCTGTTGGCAAAACTTTAGTGAAAACTATTGACAGTCTCTATAGCACTTCATATACTGTAAAGTTTTGTTTGTGTTGTGTTCTTTCCCTGCTAGCCTTTAAGGACAACTGTAGGGCAATTTATGAAGATTGGCCAAAGAATAAAAGGCTTTGAATTTATTTGTGTTGGTCACCATCCTTTCTTCTTGAACAGTAGTTCTCTTCGTAATAAAGTGCTAGAACACAGAATACTCTGCAGACAGCAATAGGAACAGGCGGACTCCACTAAAGCCTTACTATATACCTTCTGATAATTTATTTTTTGTTAATGAAATATATTTTCACATATCTTAAAGGCCTCTACCCAGGAGCTTTTGGAAATATACTTAGAAAAAAATCTGTGTCATAGGCACAAGCTAAACCAAGGGCTGTACCATAACACATAAGGTAATGTTTAAATAAGGTGACATGATTATGGCCCTTGCCTGGGACACAGGTCTATGCTGTGAATACCTCTAGACCAGCTATAAGGCAAACACTTAACTAACACTGAAGGGAGCCATTGTTTTCTTTTCCTTTATGAGCAAACTTTATGAGCATACTTCATTTTATCATTTGCTCCCCAATTCGACACTAACTGCTATGGCTGAATAAGAATAAGCATTTCTCAAATGCTAAATGTACGATTCACTTTCCACTTAAATGTACCTTCATTCACCTTTGGCCCCCTGCCTTCTTTATCATGAGGAATATCAGGTTGTTCTGAAAACGGACTAGTGTTACATGAAGAACACCATCTGCAGCTTTTTCAAGATGGCACCTTAGGCCACCAATGGGTACTCCCTGCCTTTGACAGTGGCTTATTA
The DNA here is from genome assembly GCA_029206835.1 of Rana muscosa. Taxonomy (NCBI): domain Eukaryota; kingdom Metazoa; phylum Chordata; class Amphibia; order Anura; family Ranidae; genus Rana; species Rana muscosa. The sequence goes on from CM055117.1 coordinate 198,185,195, forward strand.
TGTATAACCCCCACCCACCCAATAACTAAGCAGATTTGCCAATGTTTTTAAGCTCAAAGCCAATAATGTCTATTTGCTAAAAAACAAACAGCACAATTTTCTTTTTCTGACGTTTTTTTTTCTTAGATATAGCCATAGAAACATTTATAGACACACTTATGAATATTTCGGACAGATAGGAGGGAAGGGAAAGGACTGTGTCATTAAATAACTATGTGAATACAGATATAAAATAAACAGGCTGCCTGCAGGAATCTCATTTTATTTTTATTTTTAAGTCCTATTGTATGCTTACAACCTTCCTTTGGTAGCATGGCAGCTGAGCCCTGCTATATAGAGATTATATGCCTGAGTTTATTTTTCAGGAATTGTAGATTGTCTTCTGAGCAGCATTGGCCCAAAGACCAATAACATCTGAATAGGCCAAAATAACCAGTTGGAGATATTACTCACACAGTGTCTTTTGCATGTGTAGGAGGCTTGACTTGTCATGTTTGTGGGAGTTTTTTTTTAAACAATTTTGATCCCACTTAAAAGATCAAAAAATGTATATATATATAAAAAAATAAAAGGAAGGATTAGTAAGAATGCCCCATTTTGCATGTCCAGTTGGTAACTAGAATGAATCATGATTTTTCTGCAATTTCTTGAAAGATGTTGCCCTTTGTACGTGCAAAGCTGGGACTGTATGTGGTACAGGCTTGTGATTATGCTTCCCCCCAACTTCTGTTGCATCCGATTCACATTTATAATCCACCAACACAAGCCAACAGATCACCAGAAGCCACTTTCACTGATCCTCCATGTCAAATCCTCCATACACAAATAAAGAAGAATAACAGAAAGAAATGCTGGTCCTTTAGAAAGTGGTGGCAGTGGCTAGAGTTCCTTCCACATTAGGTCAGCGTACAATGACAGCCAAGACCAGGAGAAAGAGCAGCAGAGATACCCTGACCCCATCACACCGGTTGCCTGGTGCCTGCACTCCACTGGGTATCCTGAGGGACGTCCTACGAGTACATTTAGTCTTCCTTTTTGTTGTAGCAGTGGGGATAGTGTCAAAATTTAATTTCAGTTGATAATCCGGCATGTAATCCTGTACGTCATGAATGCTCTTCCCAGAGAGGGGCTTTGAGATCCGATTTCGGTTTTTGTGGTTTGTGCAGTTCTTCCCAGGTTTCCTATTTCCTGGACGTGAATCTGGATAGGCAGCTGGCTCATTTTGGTGCAAATCTTTTCCCTTTTCTTTTGAGGAATGATGTGAATGATGTCCTTTATGTGATATCTGGTGTGTCGTGCTGAATGTCTTAATTTGGTGAAGTGACTCAGAGCCTGAACAGTGTATGTATTGTTCTGTTTTCAAAGTTTTGAGATCTCTACCTTGCAATATTGGAGGTGACTCACATTCCACACTTGAACTTGTCCCTCTAAATTTTTGTAACCACTCCCACAGAGACCTAGCTTTGCAGCCACAGTCCCAGGGGTTGTCATTCAATCTCAGAAACTCTAGAGCAGAAAGGTGCACTAAACATTCTCCCTGAAGTTCAGAAATGCTGTTGTTAAACAGGAAAAGTGTGGTCAGCCTCTTAAGATCATGGAATGCATTTTTGTGAATAAATTGGAGTTGGTTTTGATGGAGAAGAAGGCGGTCTAAGTTCACTGGGCCCCTAAATGTATTTTGATGGAGGCTCCAAAGCTTGTTGCCATGCAAAAATAAATGACTTAGATTCACCAAATCGATAAAGATGTCGTCTTGTAGGAACTCAATGTGGTTGTTCTGGAGATAGAGATACTGCAGACTGTGGAGGCCATTAAATATTCCACTAGGCAAAGAACTGAGGCCACATTTATACAGGTTCAAGGTATGAAGTCTGCTCAGACCCTGAAAGGTCTCTGCTGCCAAAGCCCTCAAATAGCGATTGTCCCCTAGATCCAGCTCTTCAAGGTTGTCAAACCCTTCAAATGTATCTGGATCTATGAAGGTAATGTTGTTGCTATAAAGCCAAAGTGTGACTAAGGAAGGGCTGAAATGTCCACGAAGAAGCATGGTTATCTGATTGTTTTGTAGGAATATTCTCTCACTTATTTCTGGAATGCCCTCCGGTACAACTCCAAAGTTGTGTGACTGGCAGCTGACAGTCATTGGTGAAGGATAACACACACAGTTTATGGGACATAGTGAAATGAAAGGCAACTGCAGTCCAAAAAGAACCAGAAATAGATCCACGTGGCAACCTGCAAAATATAAAACAGAAAACCCCATTAATTGTTTAATAAACTTCAATGCAAAAGATGCATGTAAATAATATTTATTATAATTTTTTTTCTGATGTCCAGTTATTTGTGGGATCTGAAATGAAACACGTACAATATGTGAACGAACTAAACTTTCTGTGCATGTTGAATAACCTAAACCAGTTTACAAAATCAAATATCTGACATTGATATGCTTATATTATGCCATCTATTGGGTTAACTGTCTGCCATGTTAGGCAAAAGGAGACACCATATTGGCAAATGATAATTTTCTTCTCTGAGATTATTTTATAGGATCCGTGCAATTCTTTTTGCCTGAACAAGTTTCTAAAAAGTTATATAGTGTATGACAGCCAGACCTGTAGTAATCTGAAGAAAACTATCCACAATAACCAAGTACCCAACCTGTGGGCAGGTTTATCATATTGCTACATGTGTTTAAAATATATCTAAACCCAATAAACTCTCACATAACGTTTCAAATGTTGATATAATTTCAAAAGTTATTTCCATCTTGTTATCCTGCTATGAAAGTCCTTGTTGGCACCTCACCATATGTACTTCTGGTGAAGGCTACAAGCTTTCATGACAATTTTAGCAAACTAATTGTTATCTAGTTATGAGTTAGGTCTACTTTAATGTTGAGTGTGTGTTACATCACCTTATCCAATTTTTTTGTGCAATTGAAAAAATGTGGTAGTACAGCTTCTAAATTCAGATATAAGGAATCTCTCTGAGAATATATGTGACAAAGATGTACTTTATTTCAGAATGAAATAAAATAAAAGCACTGTGTAGGCTATACAGCAGAGACTAGGTTGGATCCCTACGCAGATAAGGACTTCTGACTTAGCTTTGACTTAATTTATCTGCAGACCACTTCCAAGTGAGTTACTCAGAAAGCAACAAAGTGTTATGCCGCGTACACACGAGTGAAAATTCCGTTGGAAAAACCTTGGATGGTTTTTCTGACGGAATTCCGCTCAAGCTCGGCTTGCATACACACACACGGTCACACAAAAGTTCTCTGAACTTTCGACTGTCAAGAACGTACAACACTACGACGAGCCGAGAAAATTAAGTTCAATGCTTCTGAGCATGCGTCAAATTGTTTCCGAGCATGCACTTTTGCAATTTTGCACTTCAGAATTGCTACAGACGTTCGGAATTTACGATCAGAATTTTTTCCGTCTGAAAAATTGAGAACCTGCTCTCAATCTTTTGCTGCCGGAAATTCCGACAGCAAAAGTCTGATGGAGCATACACACGGTCGGAATTTCGGACCAAAAGCTCACATCGGACTTTTGCTGGTGGAAATTCCGACCGTGTGTAAGAGGCATTAGTTCACCTCTACAGAAAAAATGTAAAGGGGAACTAACACTGTACACCCTCCCCACTCTTGCAGTCCCCACTGTACTTACCACCGAGGATGCTGAGCTGTCAGTGCCTATGCATCTGGTCCAGTGGTCTGGGGATTTAAAAATCCCAGCTCTTCCACTTTCTTTTCTGTGCAGCACTTCTAGAATGACCTGATCAACCTGAATGATCATCCTTAAAGTGCTGCACAGAGAAAAGGGAGAATAGCAGAGATAACAAATCCCCAGACCTCCAGATCAGCTCCGAGGACACTGACAGCTCAACATCCCTGGATGTAAAAAAAGGAGAACCATGGAGGAGGGTGGTCAAGGTGTACAGTGCTAGTTTACCTGTACATTTTTTTCTGTAAGGCTAGGTTTACACTGCTGCAGTCCGATTTTGATATGACTTTCAGTGCTATTATGTAGTGCAACTTGGATGCTACTTTGATGCTATTCGTACAATGTGTTCCTGTACCTCAAAATCAACCTGGTATCAAATCCCTCTACTACTAGGTGAAAACCCACAATGGGGAAGAGGATAGGGAATTGGGACTTTCCGATATCAACAAAATATGAGTATAAACAATGTGCAAAACATGTTATTTAAAAGTACATTGTTTTATTGGAACAAAATTAAAATAACCTGAAAAAGCAGGGACAATATAATACAACACAGAGGTACTTGGAAACACAGAAGCTAAAATTACTGTATTTATTGGCGTATAACACTCACTTTTTTACCCTGAAATTAGAGGGTAAACTGTGCCTGCGTGTTATACTCAGGGGGCTGTGGAAAGTTTTTTTCCTGAAACTTCCCTCTTAAAGTTAGGGTGCGTGTTATACGCCTGTGCGTGTTATACGCCGATAAATACGGTATATAAGATGCAAGCTTGTGACTATAGCACTTCTATGTTGTATTATATTGCCCCTACTTTGATGCTACTTTGAAGTAGTTTGAATATTCTATGGTGCCACAATGGTGTTGGAATCGCAAAGTAGTACAGGAACCTTTTTCAAAATCGCACTGTGTTGAGTTGCATTGTCATGAACAGGCATAATTGAAAACAATGTAATTTGCAGGTCACATCTGAAATCGCACAAGTGTGAACAGAGCCTAAAGGTGAACAAACACTTTAAAGCAAGTTGGTACAGACAACAGCCAATCAACTAGCATTTTCAGATGGAGGTCCACAATGGAACCCATCATGGTAGGGTTACTTTAATACAAGAAAAAATTGCAGTTCTGTGTATCTCTATGCCATTAGAGAAAAGTGACTATGGGTGTCTGAAATAATGAAGCTTTCATTAAAAATAGATTTTGTGTTTGAAAGATCATGGACTTCTAAAGGTCATGTATTGCCAATCTTTATTTCCACACTCATTATTTGGCTGTATTTAAAAATGTGGATTTGCTATGCATACATAGCAGCTGAGTAAGTAAAAAATATACGTAATTACAAGTCACACATATTATAACAAGTTTTCAGCATTAGGTGATCAAGGTGAGAGTTAACATCTTTGATGCATGTGCATGTTTTCTAGTGGGTAATACATATTCATACTGGATTAACTCAGGTAATGCCTACTCAACACAAAAATAGCTTAATTTTAAGTAAACTCTAAGAGGCAACACGACTTCCAGCACGACTTTGGGAGGCAACTTGGACACGACTTGAGTATAAATCACAGCGCGACATGAGCCAACTTACAAGGCAACTTCAAGTTGCCTCCAGGACAGGAGGCTTTCCAGTAGCCAATCAAACAATAATCAGCTCTGTGGGAGGGAGGGGGAGGGAGGGGTTTGCCTGGAAAACTATTTTTACTTCCTGGAAAGTTGCTTCAGTTAAGACAGGGGATCCGACTTGGAGGCAACTTCCATTGAAATCAATGGGTACAAGACGCCTAGAAGTCGGATTGAAGTAGTACAGGAACCTTTTCTGAAGTCGGCGCGACTGCAGTAGTGTACATTAAGACGGCTCCATTCACTTCCATTACTTTTCTAAACCGCGCGACTTGGGGCGACTTGGGGTGACCTGAAGTCGGATCCCAGGACGCCCCTGTGTGAACCGGCTCTCAAGCTTAGTTACAGGAAAACTAGAATTATCCATTTTTGGAGAAGTAACTGTATTGGGTTTGATTTTCTAGTTCAAACTTTTTGATAAAAGTTAGAAGACAAATAATGTGTATAAAACAATCGTAACACGAATAAAGAAAAGATATAGGCATCACCTAACAGAAAGGGTAGATAGAAGAAAGGGAAAGGAGCAAAGAAGAAGAGGAGAAAAAGAAAAGACACTGTGACACTAAAGCTAACATATTGAGTGAAAGAAATTTAAATTCAGAAGTATTTGTATAAAGGGTCTTTATGCCATGCAAATAAATAAATTTTAATGGACTACTATGGGTTTAATTCAAAAACAATAAAGTAACCATGTAATTCTATGTCAACAATATCTCAAAAATAAGACATCAGCCATATCTCATAATGAGAATTTATTTTACAAAACCATGTTAAAACATGTAGAAATACCTAACACCCATTAAAACAAAACTCCCATGTCTACCCCTTTCCTGAGGGTTTTCCATATTACCAAAGAATAACCTTAGATAGAAAATTGGTGCATCCAACAATATAGATCAAACCAGGACTCACACCTAGCATATTCAAAAACATTGATCAATGTATTATAAAAACCTCTGACTATTAGGTGCACCTTTCAGAAAACAGGAGTTTTTGCACTTATTAGACCCCTTTGAAGTCCAGAACAAAGTATGCATGCCATAGACACCCTGGCAAATCCGGCAACATAATTTTACAGGAAAGCACAGATATTCACTGCAAATATTGAGGGTGAAGATCCTCAGATACAATTGTTGAGTCACCCAAATTGCATAGGTTTTTGTGACTGCAAAGGAATTCCCAGGGCCACTGTTATAGAGTCCATTGCCAGAGGTGCACACTGCATTTATATGTTGGACACCCAGTGTCTCCAGCCACAACCTGTATACAGGGCATCCAATATTTCCAACCACAAGTGCCAGCATCAGTGGGTATTCATAAGTCCCACACCTCTAAATTACATAGGGAAAGATAATATCCCAGTGCCAAAATTAAAGTATGTTTCCACGCATGGGATCCACAGCAAAGCAAGTTGCCATGTAAAAGCCTTAAAATATTTTATATTCCTATCTGCATACTGAGGACCATCATACTGCCAATTAAGTGTTGTCATATTTTCCAATGTTTTTAAATACACTAGGTGTGAGTCCTGGCTTGATCCATATGGTTGGATGTACCAATTTACTATCTAAGGTTATTCTATGTTAATATGGAAAACCCTCAGGATAGGGGGAAGAGATGGGGGGGTTTAGTTTAAGACCATTTTCACACTGGGGCGGTGCAGGAGTTAGTGGTAAGCTTTAGAAAGTGCACATTATGATAGAGATTTTTTCTTCCTGTTCAGCACTGGGAGTTAAAGGGGTTGTAAAGCTTCCTGTTTTTTCACCTTAATACATCCTATGCATTAAGGTGAAAAAACATCCGATGCTTACAGGCCCCCCCAGCCCCCCGTTTACTTACCTAAGCCCTTTTACTTACCTGAGCTTCTCGGCTCTTCTTGGCTCTTCATTGGATAGATTGATAGCAGTGCAGCCATTGGCTTGCTTGCGCTGCTGTCAATCAACTCCAATGATGCAAGGGCTGGGGGCGGGGCTGAATCCTGTAGTTGGCGGCTATGGACGCTGAATACAGGACTCGGAAGCGCGCCTGCAAGGTAACCCCCTTGGAAGAGCGCTTCCCAGAGGGGGTTATCAGAAGCGGGGAGGAGCCGAGACAGCTGCCGAGGGCCCCCAGAAGACGAGGATCGGGGCCACTCTGTGCAAAACGAGCTGCACAGTGGAGGTACAGTAGGTGTCGCCGATTTTGTGTCAATCTCACCTCTGCGGGAGCCAGCGCCGAGCTATGTTGCTCCTCCCGCTCACTGCCCCCAATGGATTCCTATGGATGCACGGCATCTCGTGGGGGCAGCGAGCACGTGAAGCACAGCCTCCAGCGCTGATATCCAGCGCGATCCCATTGCGCTGGATATACAAAATCGGAGGCACCTACTGCAAGTATGACATGTTTGTTATTTAAAAAAAATAAATGTGAAGCTTTAGATTCACTTTAAGTGTTGGCATACACTGTGTGACAGCTGATTGGAGGAAAGGCACACACACCCCCTCCACATAGGCAGAGGAAGGAAGGAATGTGCAGAGCTGTGCTGTGAATAGACCAGCTCTCTGCTAATCTATTTATAGCACCCATCCCAACACAAATTTCAGGCTGCTTTTATCTCGGTTGTCGAAGAACTTGTCAGAAGTTATTATGCTGATAACAGAAGAATGGAGCAGCAGAAAGACACAGGACTTAGGGCTTTGGAAAAAGGTAAATAAACACTAGATCAAATTTCATGAATCAGGTTTACATCCACTTTAAGGAGACATGGCTGGTGTTAGTTTTGTCTTATTTATTATTATTATTAAGATTATGTCACTATTATTAACAATGTTTTTAATTATTATTATTATTAATATTTTGTAATTAAATCCATAGAAGTCCATTAAAAGTAGTGTGTCTACTTGTGGTGTCTGGCTTCAATATGTCTACTAGGACTCCAGGTTTATAAGGGTAAGTGGAGGATGATTGATATATATATTCCTTGTGTGTACTTTTAGCTGGTTCCTCCTTTAATTTTGTACAAAATGATTCCATTACCCAATAACTGGATACTATCAAATTGGCAGCTCTGCAGAGTCTCCCTGTGACAACAGTAAAATTGGGGGAAGATTTGCTCTGAATTATACCTTTGTGTGGATGTGGATGTGCACTAAATTTAGTAGGATTCAGTGTCCCTTTTATTTTCCTTCCAGACCATTTTGACATTAATATTAGAAAACATATTTTAGATATGAAATATAGAACATCAGCACAGGGTAATGTGTGACTGTTAGTCTGCTAAGCTCATTGATATTATTGCTATTTCATTATGTGCTATGGAAGAGCAGTGACTGAAATGTGCCACAATTTAAACAAGGATTTCTGCAGTGTAATTTCTGTTTCACATAGAGGAATATATTTTTATAATGAATTTCTAGCTGCTCCCATTTCTAACACAGGTGATGACATCAGTAGGGTTCCTGCATTAGCGACACTTGGGAATGGATGTAGAATCTATAATTAAGTGCTATCTCCATGGTGCATGTATAAGAAAGCCTTCCAAGCCAAATGAATGGTCAATTTATTCTTGTTTGCGTTTTCAATGCACAAGAGGTTTATATGTTTTCTATTTTCTATCCAATCCAAGCTAAGCAGAAAGGACATGGCTTTGGCCTACTTTGGTTACAACGCAAATGACAGCTGAGTTTGGATGACCTTTAAACTTCTTCTGGCATATTTTAAACCCATGTCTTCTTGACATTTTCTTAATCTGATGTGTTCTTGCACATCTATTATGATTAGGTGAAAATGTTACCTTAAGATAAGAAAAAGTGCAGTCTAATTAAAAGCAGGTTGTTTTAAATGATTCTCAGGAACTTTGGATGAAAACACTCCTTTACATTTTACTTGATGTGTTTTCCATGTTAATGTTTGAAAACGCAGCAAATTGCATGTTGAAGTGCATTGCAGTGCACTTTGCATTGCAGGTCAACACACAACATTGCATGTCGACAAGACACAACATTGTCTTGTTCAATAATTTTATTAAAAGGTTTTTAAATATACATATGACATAGAAGAGTAAAGCCCTGTACACACGGCCGAGATTCTCGTCAGGAAAAAAATGTTGTTTTTCCTGACGAGAATCTTGACAAGAAACTTGTCCCGGCCGAGTGTACACACGTACGATTCAAAAGAACCACAGTTCTTTTGAATGGCACGAACGCGGTGACGTCATAGACTACAACGAGCTTGCGCTCGTCACATTCGATGCCGTCGCCGCCATCTTGCTACACCCTATGCCTATGCCTAGGAAGCTACCGCACATGCGTCAAAGTCATCTCGAGCATGCACGGGTTTCCACGGCGACAGGTAAGTGTACACACGCTCAGGTTTCTCGTTGAGAAACAGGCCGACGAGATTCTCGACGAGAAAAAAGACAGCAGGTCATCTTTTTTCTCGTCGGGGAATCTGGGCAGTTTTCTTGACGAGAAAACTGAAACCCGCATACACACAGCCGGTTTTCTCGGCAAGAAAGCTCTCCCGAGAAAACCGGTCGTGTGTACAAGGCCTTAATGTTCAACAAACATATAGATAGCATAATAACAATGCTCATGTAACTCCAATAAAGGTTTAGTGATGGTACAGTATATTGGACAATCATATCATTTCCAGTCATAAGAGAGGTAGCTAGGAGAAAGAATAGTGGCTCTGGTGGAGTAAGGTAAAGTCAAGATAAACACAAAGTAAGGAAAAAAAAAAAAAAAAGGGTGGGAAAGTCAGGGCAAGAGCTAGAAAGAGAGTAGAGTCATGCTGGGGGAGGCTCACCATGCTCAGACTCATATAAAATGGCTTATAAAGTTTATCAAAGCTCCAGCAAGCATTGATTGAAGTCTGCAGGTAGGAAATATGAGACCCACAGTGTCCAGACCTCCTGAAATGTATGCATCATACTCAAAGTCTTCGCTGTCAACTTTTCAATAATTATTACCCAATGCAATCTAGCCTTGACTTTCGATGCACTTAAAGTGGATGTAAACCGGAAATGTATTTTTTATTTTTTTGCTGTCACAATGTAGAGTATAAGATTTCCTATCATTTGTGCCCAGTCTTGCCACAAAGAGTTAATCCAGCTCTGAGAAATCCTCTTTTATTGTTCAGTGAGATAAAACGGACAAACAGAGTTACCTTTGTCCGTTCCGCCCCCTTGCTTTGAGTGACGGGTTATTTACATATCTTGTGCACTAGCTTTAGACAGGCATTATTTTTTAATTCCCACCCCCACTCCTTTTCTGAAGTCATGTGGTTACTTTTCTGGATTTTGACTGGATGTTAGTGATCATAGCAGAAGGAATACACAAGAGAAAATTCATGTCGACAAGGGGAGTGTAGAGGTGGGCGGGGAGTCTACTGACATCACGACTCCCCCCATACCGAGCTCCAGACAACAGAGCCAGACTCAGTGGAGGGAGATTTCTGCAGCATATTTGGCAAGTACAGAATCAAAGTATATATATAAAATAATATGCAAAGTGGTTGGAGGGAAGCTTCAGAATGGCAAACATGTTTTTTATTAAAAATTATGTGAGCAGGCTGCAGTTCCTCTTTAAATTAAAAATGTAAGCTTTCAGTACACTTTAAGGCTAAATTGCAGACTAATGCCACATGCACGGACCGACGTACGGATACGTCGGTTCACGCAGGAGAGCCGACCTGCCACAGTATAAGTGCGGCGGCTGGTCAGCAAGTGGTTAAAAAACGATATGTGTCCCAGTGTCTGTGCTATATAAAAAAGATGCCAATTTCTACCTTATATCAGAGCATCTTCTGGCGCTCACGTGACCGCTTGGCTCTCTCTCCTCCGTTTCTGCCCGGCTGACATCAGCAGGAGTTCTCAGCCCCTCCCGCTGTAGCTGTCAGCCTGGGAGAGGAGAGAGGCGAGGAGTCATGTGAGCGCTGGGAGACACTCTGATATAAGGTAGAAAATGGTGGGGAAGGCATGAATATACTATGGTGGCTTTACAACCACTTTAAGCTCCTAGAAGCTGTTATTAGCATTTGTTTCTGCTCCTAGAAGCTAAATAGTGTTATCTTATGTGTCTATGCACACTACATTAGGCTATCAGCATTTTTTTGAGCTTCAGTACATATGAGCAGAAATGTTTTTCCAGCAGAAAAAAAACCTTCATGTACTGCAAAATGCTAATAAAATGTCAATGCTCCTAAATGCTCCTAAAAGCTTCTAAATGCATTTTAAAGCTAATAAAATGCTACTAGAAGCTGGCACAAAAATGCTATTATCAGCATTTTTCATCCAGCATTTTGTTTCTAGCTTTTTTGGAGCTTATGAAAAACACTAGTGTGCGTGGAGCCTAATGCATACACCTAATTACAAATACTGTTTTCCATGTATATTTGCTGCCAGTGATCCCTGTGGAAAAAATGCCCCCAAACAATCCGTTGAGTTTTAAAACAAATAAAAACTACTAGTACCTATTTGATATATGAGTTCCTTTTTTTTTAAACTCTAAAAACTATGAGTTTCCGACTTTTTAAGTCATGATGATAAAACTTCAAATTTTCCCGACACATAGCACCATACAAATGTTTTGCAGCCTCTTGTCTTCTGCAATGAAACAGCCAATAACCCAGGAAGCCAGTAGAGAACTTCTATCAACCATTTTTTTTAATTTGTGTCAAAAATCACATTGAAACTTTTGCAGGCTCTTGTTTTCTGAAAAAGACAGACAAGCCAATAGAGAATTACTGCTTTATTACTATTTTTGTGTTTAGCAGTCTTCTGCCAAGCTGGAAAAAAACCTTTTCAACAATTTCTGTTTTAGGTAGGAAAAGTCTACTTTACATTGCTCAATGCAGGTCCATAACTAGAAATCCCAATCAATTTCAGGCGTTTTTATATATATATTGTGAGGGAGTTAGCTCGGCAGCGGGTGTGTGTGACCCCCGGGATGGGCTCCCCACACAAAAACAGGCCCAGCAAACGGAGGTTGTGGTTTTCAAAAATCAAAAAGGTGCGGTTTATTTTCTATTTACAGTGACAAAACACAGCAAAGCAAAAGAAACATAAATAAAATAAATCCTGGTCAACTTGACCTCTGACTAAACATACAGGTTTCCTAACTAACAACTGGGATCAGCCTAGTGCTGTCCTAGTCCCTAAGTCCCTGGTTTTAAATGTCCAAGCAAATAGCCACACAGGCTTTGTCTCACCGCACAGGGGTTCACTCTCCCTAGACAGTCCACACAGGTCTGGTTCCAGGCATGAGCAAACACCTAATGAATCTGGGAGTTCTTATAGAGGCCTAAATGAGCTGACAAGCTTCAGCTGGTCTCATCAACTCCCTGTCTGCACGACGCCCCACACTCTCCCTAGAGGTATGAGTCATCCATGAGCCCACTAGCCTCAGCTGGGCTTATACAACTCTCCACCTAGTTGTATAAGTCGGCGTAAAGCCTGAATCTGGGCGAAATATATCTACCCCCCTGGATGCAACCAGGTGACTTTACCTTCCTGCTGTCACATACCCCCCCCTCTTGTTTTAACCTCGGGGTTGGAACACCAGCAATCAGGCATTCATGTACTCGAGACAAAGCATCCACATTCCCCATTTGAATGCCAGGGCGATGCTTTACTGTGAAGTTGAATTCCTGGAGGGCCAGGAACCACCTATTCACTCTTCTATTTGTTTCCTTGTTTTGAGCCATCCACTTTAACGGAGCGTGATCCGTAACCATGTCAAAGTGCCTACCTAGCAGGTAGTACCGAAGGGAATCTAGAGCCCACTTCACCGCTAAACACTCCTTTTCAACGGTGGCGTAATTTACCTCATGGGACTTCAACTTCCTGCTGAGGTAAATGACTGGGTGCTCTTCCCCGTTCCAGACCTGGGACAATACTGCTCCTAACCCCACGTCTGACGCATCACTTTGTACGACAAAGTCTTTAGAGAAGTCGGGTGAGTACAACACTGGCTGGCTACATAAGGCTTGTTTCAAGAATTGGAATGCTGCCTCAGCCTCGGGGGTCCATTTAATCATGACCGACCCTTTCCCCTTCGTCAGGTTGGTTAGGGGCACAGCCTTAGAAGCAAAGTGGGGAATGAATCGCAGATAATACCCAGCGATTCCCAGAAAGGCTCGTACCTGCTTCTTGCTGTTGGGACGTGGCCAACTCTGGATGGCCTCGACTTTGTTGAGTTGGGGTTTTATTACTCCCCTCCCAATGGTGTACCCAAGATATTTGGCCTCCTCCTGCCCAATGGTACACTTCTTGGGGTTAGCCGTAAACCCCGCTTCCCGAACAGAGTCCAGGACTGCTTGCACTTTTGGCAGATGTGAGGCCCAATCCGTGCTATGGACAATTACGTCATCCAGGTAAGCCGCAGCATACTTCCGATGGGGCCTCAGCATCTGGTCCATTTTCCGCTGGAATGTGGCCGGCGCATTCTGTAACCCGAACGGCATTCTTTTATATTGGAACGCCCCGTCTGGGGTTACAAATGCGGTTTTCTCTTTGGCCGACTTGGCCAGGGGGATTTGCCAATACCCTTTTGTGAGGTCAAGAGTCGTCATGTATCGGGCTGTTCCCAGCCGGTCGATCAACTCATCTATACGTAGCATGGGGTAGGTGTCAAATTTTGTAACTTTGTTCAACTGACGAAAATCGTTACAAAATCGCCAGCTCCCATCCGGTTTAGGCACCAACACAATGGGACTAGACCAATCACTTTGGGACTCCTCTATCACCCCTAAGTTCAGCATTTTCTGTACTTCCTCCCGTATTGCCTCCCGTCGGGCCTCTGGGATCCGATAGGGTTTTAACTTCACCCTTTCACCGGGCGGGGTAATGATGTCATGCTCTACCCCAGATGTTTGTCCCGGCAGCTCAGAGAATACCTCCTTGTTGCGAAGCACAAACTCCTTAACCTCCTGTTGTTGGGGTTGTGACAAGGTGGCTGCTATTCCAACCTCAGGAATCACGCAACCAGTTTGAGCTGGTGACCAAGTGTCTGCGACTAGGGACTCTCTATCCCTCCAGGCTTTCAACAGATTAACGTGATAGATCTGTTCGGGCTTTCGCCTTCCTGGTTGTCTGACCTTGTAATTCACTTCGCTCACTTTTTCCATTATCTCATAGGGGCCTTGCCATTTGGCAAGGAATTTACTTTCAACCGTAGGGACAAGTACCAGTATCCTATCCCCCGGGGAAAAGGTACGGGTCTTGGCTCCACGGTTGTACACTCTCTGCTGTGCTAACTGCGCTTGGGCCAAATGTTCCTTCACGATGGGCATTACCTGTGCAATTCGGACTTGCATCAGGGCGACATGCTCAATCACACTCCTGTGGGGAGAACTCTCACTTTCCCAAGTTTCCTTGGCAATATCCAACAGCCCTCTTGGGTGTCTCCCATACAGTAACTCAAAGGGGGAGAATCCCGTAGAGGATTGGGGCACCTCCCTAATAGCAAACATCAGATAAGGAAGTAGACAGTCCCAATCCTTTCCATCTCTATCCACCACTTTCTTCAACATTTGTTTTAGGGTTTTGTTGAATCTTTCAACCAGCCCATCGGTTTGGGGGTGATACACAGATGTACGTAATTGCGTCACTTTGAACAATTTACACAGCTCCTTCATAACCCGGGACATAAAGGGTGTACCTTGGTCCGTAAGCAGTTCTTTACAAATACCCACCCGGCTAAACACAAGAGATAGCTCTTTGGCTATGGTTTTGGCCGAGGTATTTCGGAGAGGGATCGCTTCTGGATAACGGGTGGCATAGTCCATTATAACTAATATGTACTGGTGCCCCCTAGCGGACTTGATTATAGGCCCTACCAAATCCATGGCGATCCTCTCAAACGGGACCTCAATGATGGGTAGAGGGACCAGCGGGCTACGGAAATGTGGCATCGGGGCCGACCTCTGACACACAGGGCAGGAGGAACAATAATTTTCTATGTCCTTCATCACCCCCGGCCAATAGAATCTCTGTAATACCCTCTCTCGGGTTTTCTCTGTCCCCAGATGACCTCCAAGAATGTGCCCATGGGCCAACTCCAACACCAACTTCCTGTAAGGTTTGGGCACCACAAGCTGCTCAACGGTTTCTTCTGCCCTTTTTGCCACCCGATACAGTAGGTCCTTCTCTACGCTGAAGTATGGGTAAGTGCAGGTATTATCTGGGTTCACTAACTCGCCATCTATTTTCACTACGTTTTCCCGTGCCTTTATTAGGGCGGGGTCTTTCAACTGTTCTGTGGCAAAGTTTTCCCTGTGAACCTCAAGATCAGAAAACTCCACAGACGGTAGGTTTTCGTCTGAGGAGGTGGGCCCCTCTCCAGTTTCTTGAGTCTCCCCTGCCAATACTGATAAGGGAAATTCCGGAGAGTCCTCACCACTCTCAGGGGAGTTCTGGCTATCACATTCCTGGTACATAGGGGCACCAGTGGGGGGCTCAGGATCATCCCACAGTTCCCAGAACTTCGGAAAATCCCTTCCCACAATGGCGTCATGCGGTAACTGAGATACTAAGCCCACCGGATGAGAGAGGGTACCTTTGGGGGTCTCGAAACACACTGTAGTCACTGGATACTCTCGGGTGTCCCCATGCACACAAATAACAGCTACCTTGCTATTCCCAAAGACCTCTGTTTTAACTAACTCAGCCTTTATCAGGGTCACAAGGCTACCTGAATCCAGCAATACCACAACATTTCTACCATTAACACACATTTTGCATAAATGTTTCTCAGTTCCTCGAATGGCAGTGCATGCGACTGTCGCACACAGCGACTGACGTCTGCCCGTCAGAAAGTCACACTGCATGGGTTCCTCCACAACCGGGCAATTGGCTGCAATATGTCCCGCTTGCCGGCAGCGGTAGCAAACGATCCTTCTTGCCGCCTCTTGAGCCGCTGATTTCCCAGGCTGTTCTCGCCAAACTTGGGGTAGAGCTCCCACCCTCTCACTCTCTCCACCCTCACCCCTTGGAATCCTCTTATCCGCCCCTGGGGATGGTCTGGTCTTAGGGTGGAAAGTCCGAGTGTCTCTGGAAGAGGCCGTCAGGTTCTCTGTAGCCAAGTATTTCTCCACACGATCCACAAGACCATCGGCCGTCTCTGGGTCTCCATGGCTTACCCACTTTTGGATGGCAGTAGGAAGAGCTCTCAAAAACCGATCCATTACAACACGTTCCACAATCTTTGGTGCGGACAAAGTCTCTGGCTGTAGCCACTTTCTGCTCAGGTGAATGAGATCATACATTTGAGACCTGGGGGGTTTTCCAAGCTGGAAAGTCCAGTTATGCACACGCTGAGCCCGGACAGCCTGGGTGACACCCAGCCTTGCCAAAATTTCAGCTTTTAGCATCACATAGTCTTTTGCTTGGTTAGGCTCTAGGTCATAGTAAGCTTTCTGCGATTCACCAGTTAACAGAGGAGCCACCAGTCCAGCCCACTGCTCCTCAGGCCACTTTTCTCTTTCAGCGGTCCTTTCAAATGTGGTCAAAAATACCTCTAGATCATCCTCTCCAGTCATTTTTGTCAATAAACGACTCACCCCAAAGGACGCGGTATTAGTGGGACGGCTTTCCTCACTGGTCTGCGGACGTTGCTGCATTACTGCTTCCATTTGTTGTAGTCTCTGCTCTTGCTTCTGTAACAGGTCTATGAAGCGGGCCTCAGATTGCTGCTGGGCTTGTTGCTGAGCTGCAAGGCTCTGTTGATGAGCTTGCTGCTGGGCTGCAAGGCTCCTTTGCAAACCTGCATTTGTCTGCTGTTGATTGGCATTTGCTAGAGCCAGCTGTTTCAGTATCTCCTCCATGCTGGCTTAAAAAAAAACTGCCACTGGTTCTCCACCAACTGTGAGGGAGTTAGCTCGGCAGCGGGTGTGTGTGACCCCCGGGATGGGCTCCCCACACAAAAACAGGCCCAGCAAACGGAGGTTGTGGTTTTCAAAAATCAAAAAGGTGCGGTTTATTTTCTATTTACAGTGACAAAACACAGCAAACCAAAAGAAACATAAATAAAATAAATCCTGGTCAACTTGACCTCTGACTAAACATACAGGTTTCCTAACTATCAACTGGGATCAGCCTAGTGCTGTCCTAGTCCCTAAGTCCCTGGTTTTAAATGTCCAAGCAAATAGCCACACAGGCTTTGTCTCACCGCACAGGGGTTCACTCTCCCTAGACAGTCCACACAGGTCTGGTTCCAGGCATGAGCAAACACCTAATGAATCTGGGAGTTCTTATAGAGGCCTAAATGAGCTGACAAGCTTCAGCTGGTCTCATCAACTCCCTGTCTGCACGACGCCCCACACTCTCCCTAGAGGTATGAGTCATCCATGAGCCCACTAGCCTCAGCTGGGCTTATACAACTCTCCACCTAGTTGTATAAGTCGGCGTAAAGCCTGAATCTGGGCGAAATATATCTACCCCCCTGGATGCAACCAGGTGACTTTACCTTCCTGCTGTCACAATATATATACATATATATATATATATATATATATATATATATACTTACAGTTGGGTGTAAGGTTGTTGTTTAGTGTTGTTTAGTGTCCAAAGATTTAAGACTTTAAGCGGAACTTCAGCCTACTTGTTTGCCTCCTACCCCCCCCCCCCCCCCGCCACATTAGGCACTTAATTTTTTTAAGTGGAAGCAGGTATTTGATTTTGACAGGTACTCAGTCTCAATTCTGCCCAGATCACTTAGGTGATCTGAGCAGAGGTTCACCCACCTTCGCCCGCAGCCTTCTGGGACAAGACACAGGTCCCAAAAGTCTGTGGAACAATTCACAAAGTGCATTGCGGCTCATGCAGTGGGAAGTTTCCCTGAGTTAAGATGCCAGCGCTAGGGACCCAAAGCTCAGTGAAGAACTGTCTCAGGTGAGGGCAGCGCTGGACCCCTGGATAGGTATGTTTTCTCATATTGAAAGTCAGCAGCTACAGTATTTGTAGTCTGCTGACTTTAAATTTTTTGGGGGGAAACTGAGGCTCCTCTTTAAAGCTGGACTCCAGGCTTTCAATTAAATATTCCTTAATAGGCACAAAGGAAAGAAACACACTTTGTGTGCATCCTATGCCTTTGCAAACACAGATATCAAAGGGGTTGTAAACCCTCATTTTGTTTTAAATAAAAATGACAAACATGTTGTACTTACCTGTTCTGTGTAATCGTTTTGCACAGAGCAGCCCCGTTCCTCTTCCTTTGGGGTGCCCCACTGGTGCTCCAGGCCCCTCCCCTTCATTGGGTGCCCTCATGATCAGTGTCCATCTACAGCCTTGCCCAGTGTTATTTGCAGCCTTGCCCAGTGTCATTTGCAGCCTTGCCCAGTGTCATTTGTAGCCTTGCCCAGTGTCATTGCAGCCTTGCCCAGTGCCATTGCAGCATGATTATTTAAAATTATCGCCACAGAGATAGACAGAGCCGGATGTCCTGTGTACTCGGCTCTTCTCTTCTCCTCTCGGCTCCTCTCGCAGTCCCGCCCAGTCCCGCCCCTTGGCTAGGCTCCTATGATGGACATAACACAGGTCCAATGGTGAGACTGGGCGTGACTGCGAGCAGAGCGGAGCGGAGCCGAGCCTAGCCGAGTACACAGTATACTCGGCTATGTGTATATCAGCGGCGCTCGCTCCTCTTCTCCTCACAGACAGCGGGATCGGCATATAACACGCACCCACGATTTTCCCCTGATTTTAAGGGGAAAAAAGTGCGTGTTATACGCCGATAAATACGGTAATCACTAATGAAGGGTGATTGGTGCATAACCCCCAAAACACATTGGTTGTTAAATTTTGATAGACCTCTTTACTGTGACAAATGAAAATAAATACTTGGACCAACTACAGGGGGTCCCCGGGTTACGAACCCGTTAGGGACTTTCCTCCTGTTTGCATATCGGAAATGTTTGTAAGTCGGCCGCGCAGATCGGCAATTACGGACATTTTCGATGTTTTCCGATGTTCCGTCGAATGCCGTTCTGCGCATGCGCGGGCAATTACGGACATTTCCCGAAGCTCTGTCTGGCCGCGCATGCGCAGAACAGCAGACGGTCTGCCCAAAATGGCAGAGGGTCCCCGCAGCGCCCGGTTCGTAAGTAGAAGTTCGTAACTCGGGCGTTCGTAAGTCGGGGACCCCCTGTATAGCTTGGCATTTTCATATTTTTAATCCATATATTGTGATCTATTTTAGCATTGTGATAATGCCAATATTCTGAACAAAATAAACCATTCTAAATGAAATTTTCTAAATGCACAGTTCCCCTTTAAATCAATTCACACAGTTCTATACGTCATATAATCCTAAAATAATTAAAATAACAAATGTTATGTAAAAACTTCCAGGTCACACAATGAACTATAATTCACAAACCATTACCCACGTCTCCCCCATAAGAACTGTCCTGTTTTAATTGTCCTAAATCTAGATCATGACACCATTGCCCTAGAGTACAAGATAAATTGGCGGATATGTTTTATTCTCTGAAGCAATTTCAATCCTTATATCTCAAGGAGAACCACTTTAGAAATGATCTGACTCTCAAAAATCTACATCCCAATGTACTTTAGTTTTAAGTGTGTCATTTGAGTGCATTAGCTAATCTGTTCTGTGCTTTTCGGAGTATTGTGTGGATTAAAAGAGCCACCTTTCAGGTCTGCATTCGTCTTACATGCTACAGGTTGAATATCACTGCTTAAAAGTATTTAATTGTAGCCATACAAGCAAGCATCATTTCCTCCCCACTGACTCTTTCCACATGCTTTTTAGAGTCAAGTACTAAAACAGCATTAAGGAATCACAGACATATTTTTTTGCATTGTACTCCATCCTGTTCTCTCTGTACATTATTCTGGATAAAGATAGAGAAATGCCGAACACGTGACAGCCTACTCCTATAATGAGTGCATTTAAATCCATGTACCTTGTAATGATTTCTGTAATTTAGCATAGGAAGATCCATAACTTCTATGTTATTCAGTCATAACCTGATTAAAACTTGGCAGAGCAGTAGATATTCCAATCATAAGAGCACAGAGAATGTTGAATAAAATGACACACTAGAGTCAGACAGCAATCAGGGTAATATAGCCCAGGAGGACAAAACACAAACCAATTTCTAGTTTATTTTTATGTACTGGCAACTCCTGATACAAGACAATAATTCATCATCTAGTCATCTCACGAGCAAAAATACTGTAAAGCTATCCAATCATATGGAAACAGTATAAGTGATTAATGAACCCAGTAGCCAGGGGAGGACTGGCGGCCTAAGGCCTGGGGGGCAAGTCCAGTCAAGTGGCCAATTGAACCGCCAAATCAGCTCACCATCCATGACCCACCTGGTTTTTCAATGCAGCCTCACCAGTGCCCATCAGTGCAGCCAACTCCAGTGCACATCAATGCAGCCTGATCACCGGGGCAGGTTACATGGGGTGTATGGGGGGGAGATGGGGGGTCAGCTAGGGGTGTCAGGGTCTCTCACCTCAGTGATCTCAGCTCAGCGGGTCCTTGCACGCCATGGTCTCCTGGGGGGGTAACGCTCCTGATCCTGGGGTCAAGTTGCAGCCAGCTCCCAGCCCTGCAGCCCTGCATCCCGACTCCCAGGCACGCCCTGCCTCTGCCTGCTTCCAAGAATCCGGTCCCAGGGAGTTGTAGTTTCCTCTGCGCTGCTGTGTTTTCCACCCACCAGAAGCTTGAGTGCGGACTACAACTCCCGGAATGCAACAGCTAGTGGTCGGCCGCAATGGCCATGCCCCCGGCCCGACTTCCTAGACCAGAATAAAAAAGAAAATGGTAGCGGCCAGCGGCTGCTGGCCATTTTGAACTTAAGTTAGGGCAGCCTGGAAGGCAATTGCCACCCTGCCCCCTGGCCCAGCCCTCCCCTGCCAGTAGCACCCTACTTTTTATTAAGACTTATAGTTCCATAGGGCAGGAGAGCCATATGACAAAACTAAGTTGTCCTTAAGTACCCTGCATGCTGCCCATAAATAAGGGCTGTCCATCAACCTAAAATCTATAATGCTTTATTACTGAAAAGTTAATTAACCTCCCTGGCTGTAATCCCGAGTCTGGCTCGGGGTAAGTTTTTCATGCTAAGAGCGGTAACCTCGAGTCAGACTCGGGATTGCATTGCAGGATACAGGGAAGTTACTTACCTTGTTTCCTGGATCCTGCGATGTCCTGCGATGTCCTCCTGCAGTGTCTGCGAGCCGTCATCTCGCTCGATCCACACTGCCGAGTGCAGAGCTCTGTTCCCTGCGACGTTGCGACGCACGGGGACGGAGCTCGGTGCCAAATTCTAAAAGTGAAACACACAGTATACATACAGTATACTGTAATCTTACTGATTACAGTACTGTATCAAATAATTACACATCCCCTTTGTCCCTAGTGGTCTGTCCAGTGCCCTACATGCAGTTTTATATTATAAAAACAGTTCTTTCTGACTGGAAACTGGAGATTGTCCATAGCAACCAAAAAGTGTCCCTTTACATCAAAAGTGGTTTTAGACCAGCTAGAAAACAGCGATAATAAATTAGAATCACTTGCAGAATTGAGCGATAGCGATTTGTGGGGAAATTCATCATCAAACACTAAAAGTAATGACAGCGACAATTCTGCAACTGAGCAAATTTCAGTGTTTTTGATTTGATTACATTATTGAATAATTTTTATTATAATTACATTACTATTTGTTATAATTATTTATAGTTATTTTATTATAATTTATGATTTTGTGTTTCAAACTTTATCATACCCGGGATGTCTACTAGACTCTTGTTTGGTCAGGTTTAAGTAAGTAATTACTAAGAATCGCAGGCCTACAATACATAACACCAAATTTCCATGAAAATAATTGTACCGCTTTTGGTACATAATTCCAGACAGAATCATACCGCCAGGGAGGTTAACTGGTTTCTAGTGAACCATTCTATGAACCATTCTAATATAAAGGAGATGTTTCTAGTGGGTGAACCAGCCAAAAATTAGCAATCAAAAAAAAAAAAATTTTACACTGTTAAGTTGATTTTATAGTGTACCTTATTCTTTCAAGGATTGCTTGATTTTATATTATTTACTTGTTATTCCTCCCTGACAGAGTCAAGGTTTCAGGCTGTAAGGTCATCCCATCTCCTGCTTGAGCTCAGTCATAATATCAATCACTTAAAGTGGACCTATACTAAAAAGGGCATTTTTTGTGTTATTGTGTTAAAGAGGAAGTAAACCCCGGCCGATTTTTTCTAGTTTTGAATTAATATGTTGCACAAGGGCATGGCAATGCATATTACATATAAGAATGTGAAAAACGAGGCCCGCAAATACCTTTTATCACCCGTTGATTTTTTCTCTCCTTCCTGGTATATAAATCGCCATTGTTAGTGCTGCTCAGTGAATCCTTCCTGAATCCCTGTTCTAAATCTCGCGCACGTGCCGTAGCGCCGTAACCAAGCCTCGATGTGGATTGACGTTACCGCGGCAACCATGATGCACGGCTGCAGTCACAGTCACTCCCTTGTGTGACATCTTGTTCAGTCACACGGGGGGGGGGGGAAGTATCAGGAACAGGAGAAGGGCTATATCAACGCAAAACTTCTCTGGGCCGGACATAGGGGAAGCTCGCTCACATTCAGTGCTGGAAACAAAGAAAATGAAAACCCGGCAAACTTGAAATGCCGGTTTTGACGGACAGAAGTGCGCAAGCGCGGTGACGTCATCAAAATTAAATATACGATTTTCAAGCTAAGTACAGGGGTGAGTACACTTTCACAGGCAGCGATCAGCTGCCTGTGTTGTGGCCTAATTTTTAAACAAATGTTATGTCCGAGGGTTTACAACCACTTTAAGGAGTATCTAGTAAGGTTAATTGTTTCTAAACTGTACCCTAAAAAATTCTATTTTTTTTTTAACCCCTTTCAATAAGTTGCAGGACACTTCCTGACGTGACCATTTCTAGGCACTCCTTGTCTGAATTGCAAGATCACCTGAGATACATAACACCCACTCTCTGGTCTGATGACTACTATTCTGGCTGGATTTTGAGTATCTTCCTTAACACTGCAGTGAGAGTTGGTGATGTCACTCCTGTGGTGTTCATTGTTCTTCCAAGCACAATAATCTAGACTTATGGGCCTGCAGTGCACCAATCTCTCTGCTTCTTCTTGATTGATCTGTGGTATCTCCCTTTTCATAATGCTTTGGGGTGGTATTTTCAATTATGAGGAAGAAAAGCCCTGCTTCTTTACAAAGATAAACACAAATGTAACAGTGTGGAGCACTTAGCTAGAGAATGAAGAGACAATAAGGGATGGTTTTTAACTCCGGGGCTTTTCCGTCCATAAAAGTTCAGTCTTTCAAATCAAAAAGGACATTCCGCAAAGAACCAATCCTAGGACTACACTGTGGCTGCCAGCTGGAAAGAGAAGAAGGGGCTCTGTGGGAAACCAAAAGGGAAAAAAAAACAGTGCCCTCCAAGTGCAGTATGTAAAACCAACACTTTTATTCTAGAGGTAAACAACTCACGTGTAGAAAATCTTGAGCATAGCATGTCAGTGACAATTCCCGCTGTGTCAGTCCTGCTATTACTCTGCTTTTTTCCCTTGCTTTTTTCCTTTACCAAGATGGCCATCTTCACACCGAAAGGATGTAGGAAGACATGATAAGATCAGTTTAAAAAAAATAAAACAAAAGGTTTTGTTTTTTTGACCGTTTACTTTCTTCCAGCAGCCTGGTAGAATGTCAGATATCATCAACCCTGAGCTCAGGCAGAAAACTGTTCGGACTCTGTGTGGGGCCTTACAGGCTGAAACTGGGCTAACATTTTTGCTCTTACAGGGAGTTATTACAACTAAATAAAAGCACATACACCTATCCCTGATGCCTTGTACAAACTACCGGTTTTCCCGACGAGAAAACTGACATTTTTTAGATTGGTCGGGAATGCCGGTCGTGTGTATGCTCCATAGCAGTTTTCCTGACGAGAAAACTGCCCGCAAAAAATTAGAACCTGCTCTCTTTTTTCCCGTCGTGTTTCCCGTCAGTCTTTTTCTCGTCACGAAAACCACTCGTGTGTATGCTTTTCTGAGGGGAAAAAAAATGCGCATGCTCAGAATCAAGTATGAGTTGGGAGCGCTCGTTCTGGTAAAACTAGCGTTCGTAATGGAGATATCACATTTGTCACGCTGTAACGGACTGAAAAGCTTGAGGCTGAAAAGCGCAAATAGTCTCTCACCAAACTTTTACTAACACGAGGATCAGCAAAAGTAGCCCAAAGGGTGGCGCCATTTGAATGGAACTTCCCCTTTATAGTGTCGTCGTACGTGTTGTACGTCACCGCGCTTTGGTCAAGCGTTTTTTTGCCTGAACGTGTGTATGCAAGGCAGGCTTGAGAGGAATCACGTCGGGAAAAACGTCGATTTTTGGCATGTCAGGAAAATCGGTCGTGTGTATGAGGCATTAGAGTTAATGCTACACTTTCAAAACACCTTAAAGTCCAATTAAACCTTAAAGTGATTGTAAAGGCAGAAGTTTTTTTTATCTTAATGCATTAAGATAAAAAGCCTTCTGTGTGCAGCAGCCCCCCCTCAGCCCCCTAACATTTACCTGAGGTCCTTCTCTGTCCAGCGATGTCCACCAATGTCTCAGCCGTCCAAGATTCTCCCTCATGATTGGCTAAGACACAGCAGCTGCGCCATTGGCTGCCGTTGCTGTCAATCAAAGTCAGCTAGCCAATACGGGGAGAGAGGGGGCAGGGCTGGGTTGGGGCTCCATGTCTGAATGGACACAGGGAGCTGTGACTCACCTGGGGTGCCCCCATAGCAAGCTACTTCCTTGGGGGCCATCGACAGGAGGGAGGGGCCAGGATCACAGAATAGGGACCCAAGAAGAGAAGGATCCTGGCTGCTCTGTGCAAATCCACTGCAATAGAGCAGATAAGTATAACATGTTTGTTATTTTTATAGGAAAAAAAAACAAGACTTTACAATCACTTTAAGTTTAAATCAGCTAAATGCATTCTGGATACATCAAAATAACAGATGTTCAATGTCTTACACTTAATTTTCTTTCTAAAGCAGTCACAGGTGGAATAAAAAAGCATGTTCCGTACAACCTGGTTTTCTGAGTACTAACATTCCACCTTCTTAACCTAAGAATTTCTACACCTCCTTCCTTCTCACGTTTCTAAGTCTTCTCCTCTCTTGCCTCTCTTGGCTTTCTGGGGTTTTCACTACAGATCTGATCGAGTTGCTCTCATATTCACTTAACTCATGTTACACAATTGTGTTTGTTTCTTAATGTCTTTCTTTATACTTGCCCAGAGTGGGGTCCTCCTATTCCGACGCTTCCTACTGTGAGATAATATAGTTGAAATATTTCAGCTCTTCACTTTCACTACCTTACCAACCTGATGGAAACTTCCATGGGTACTGGATCCTCCACTCTCCGGGATGCAGTATGAGCCCGTAGGGGCATCCCGGGGGTCGGAGACTCAAAGTTGGGATGGTAGGGATCTTTACCCTTCTGGCTATGATTATTCATTACAGAACATGGGAGGATAAAGTTAGGTCACTGTGGATCTCAGTTCAGGTTTAGAATCTCTATGTCTATTATTTTGGACCATAGGTTGATTTGATCGCAAGTTGCATTATTGTACTGTAAAGACTACTTGTTGAGATTCTTCTGTATCGCCTAAAAATTTCAATAAAAATATTTAAACCAAAAAAAAAAAAAAAAGCATGTTCCCTGCTAGGAGCTGCAAAGAAAGACCCTTGCTATTTGTATGGAAGCAGTGGTCTCATTGCAGAGGTCCAACATGCCCTTAATGAGTGAGAACTGTAGCTCTGCAATCAGCAAGGGTCATGCTTCCTTCTGTTTGGAGAGTTCTGACTGTGGGTTCCACTCTGCATCGTGCTGGCAGGGGAGAGGTTCTTAATAAAGGAAACAAATTGTAAGACTTTGCATGCCCTTTGTTTGGATGCATCCAGAATGATTAGGCTAATTTCAAGTGAAAGTTTAATTGTGCTTTAAAAGTGAAGATTCAGATTCCTACAAATACCCACGTTTGACTGATTCTCTTTAGGGTGGACTATTATTGTTATGGTTTGTAGAAGCAAACTGCTTTTCCTCTTGTCTTGGCTACATCATTTGGATTATACTGAAAGACTTCAACAATACTTATCCTTCCTTGCTAGGCATACACTGACAAATTGTCTTAAACAGTCTTACACGTCGCCAATGTTATCCAATTGAGACAGCTATTAGCTCATTAGGATAAACAATCCAGCAGTGCTGTGCACAAGCAGCTGACACAAGGGTGCATGGTCTTTTGTCCTTAAATGAATTGTGTCAGGCAAGCACAAAACTCCAAAATGTTTCCCAGTTGAGTTCTAATTCACGCAGCCAGCCTATCATCGATGCAGTGAAGAAAACGCTACAATTTATTGCATTTTTGCTTGTATAGCTGGAAAAACTCAGGTGTACTGCTTTCAAAAAAAAAGAAATAAAAAGACAGGTCCGACTTAGGATCTTCAAAGACATCGATATGGGGATTTGGCAAGGATTTACAATAATCACGGTATGAAACTAATGCTTTATTATGTTGATATGTATCAATTTCAGACTTGTTGCTGTCCACTGCTGTGCTGTGTTTGTGTAATGTATCAAATAAAGGAACCCAAAGCCTCAGAACATTATTAGATTTGATCTGTACTGTAAAAGACATTATTGAATAATTGTCAGGCTGTGTGGCGTTGGTATATTGTGGAATCAATAAGCTTGGTACACAGATCACCAAAGAATAATCAAAACGTTCATAGAAGCAGCAGGTCAGAATTTTCATGTTGATCCAATAAGAGATATGATGCTAATCTGCCAGACGGCTAAACTGCTCCCTCTCAAGTCTCGACATGGCTTTCTCTGCTTGAATCCAATTGTACTAATGATACTTCATATCAGGCATACTGAAACACATGAGAATGTAACTTCATCAAGTCACAAACAGTGAATATGAATCCACAGAAAGAAAAAAAAAACGTGTGGCATTGCTACCAGTACCAACAACTCTTATATCTGGTAAATGTGAGCTGATTAGGGAAAATTAAGAGAAATAGGGGTTGGTTTAGGAAACTCTAAAGACTGTGCACTAAAGTGTATGTTCACATAGAAAGGAGAAGCTGTGTTACCGTATATACTCGAGTATAAGTCAACCCGAGTATAAGCCGAGGTACCTAATTTTACCACAAAAAAATGGGAAAACTTATTGACTTGAGTATAAGCCTAGGGTGAGAATGCAGCAGCTATTGTAAGCGGAAAAGAGGGTCAACAATGCCCATTTGCAGCTTCACTGTGCCCATTTGCACGCCTCACTGTGCCCATTGCAACCTCACTGTGCCCATTGCAACCTCACTGTGCCCAACCTCGCTGTGCCCATTGCAACCTCACTGTGCCCATTGCAACCTCACTGTGCCCATTGCAACCTCACTGTGCCCAACCTCACTGTGCCCATTGCAACCTCACTGTGCCCAACCTCACTGTGCCCATTGCAACCTCACTGTGCCCATTGCAACCTCACTGTGCCTATTGCAACCTCACTGTGCGCCACTCGCCTGGAGGATGCAGGAAGCGTCTGTAGGCCTGAGTGCAGAAGCCAGGAAAGGAGGGATACAGCGCTGGTTGAGAGGCCAGGAGTACCAAGATGGCCGCCGGAGCCCGGGACTAGGCCGAAGCCACGGTCTGGATTTGGGGCTGCCGCTGTGTGGGAGGACACTGCTCTGTTTAGACCCCCGCCCGGTCGGAAGCCCGTGGAGCAGGATCTGCGTGCGGTGAGGGAGCCAGACACCAGGGAGGCCGGGATACAGTGCTGGTGGAGAGGCCGGGAGGAGCAAGATGGCCACTGGATACGAAGACTAGGCTGAAGCCGCGGCCTATAGTAGTGGCTGCCGCCGTGCAGAGGAGTGTCGCACCGTTCAGGTACACTGACTCAAGTATAAGCCGAGGGGGGGCATTTTCACCCTAAAAAAAAGGGCTGAAAAACTCGGCTTATACTCGAGTATACACGGTAATTGTTTTTACCCAACCATGTGCAAGGGAAATGCAAAAAAAATATGTTTTTGCTTGCATATGACTGGACATTTAAAAGTGAACACAGCTTCACCTTATTCACTAAGTGAAAAGACACTTTACAACATGAACCTGATCTGTGACATTAAAGTGTAAGGCCCCATGCACACGAGACGCTGTTATTTGCTGTTGAACGCGCGTTCAGAGGCAGTTGGACGCTTTTTTCAACTGCTCCTGAACCCATTCAATGTTATCCTATGTGTCCATGCACACACTCTTGTTTTTTGGCGTTTACAAGCAGTTGCGTTTAACCTCGTTTTTCCAGAAGCAAAAAAATGGGTTCAGACGCAAAAGTTTTCCACGTTTCAGACGCTAAACGCTGCTAAACGCGGCTAAACGCGGTACCGGCGTTTTGCCGCGTTTGCGTTTATAAGCATTTTTAAAGGTGACCTATTTTTTAACATTAGAAATCTCAAAAATGATGGCAAATGATGAAAAACTATTAAAAAATATAAAAGAAAACTGTAATTGCTTGCATTGCATTGTGGACAATCCACAACTTGTGGCAGGTAACGTGGCAAGTGGACAATCAACAACTTGTGTCAGGTGATGTGGCCAGGTGACGTGGCAAGTGGACAATCCACAGCTTGTGGCAGGTGACGTGGCCAGGTGACGTGGCAGGTGACGTGGCCAGGTGGCGTGGCAGGTAACGTGGCCAGGTGACGTGGCAGGTGATGTGGCAAGTGGACAATTCACAACTTGTGGCAGGTGACGTGGCACGTGATGTGGCCAGGTGACGTGGAAAGTGGACAATTCACAACTTGTGGCAGGTGACGTGGCAGGTGACGTGGCAGGTAATGTGGGCAGGTAACATGGCTAGGTGACGTGGCAGGTGACGTGGCAAGTGGACAATTCACAACTTGTGGCAGGTGACGTGGCCAGGTGACATGGCACGTGATGTGGCCAGGTGACATGGCAAGTGGACAATCCACAACTTGTGGCAGGTGACGTGGCCAGGTGACGTGGCAGGTGACGTGGCAAGTGGACAATCCACAACTTGTGGCAGGTGACGTGGCCAGCTGACGTGGCAGGTAACGTGGCCAGGTGACGTGGCAGGTAACATGGCCAGGTGACGTGGCCAGGTAACGTGGCAAGTGGACAATCCACAACTTGTGGCAGGTGACGTGGCACGTGATGTGGCCAGGTGACGTGGCAAGTGGACAATCCACAACTTGTGGCAGGTGACGTGGCCAGGTGACGTGGCCAGGTGATGTGGCCAGGTGACGTGGCAGGTGACGTGGCAAGTGGACAATCCACAACTTGTGGCAGATGATGTGGCAAGTGATACGCTAAATACAAGTACACTGCTGCTCTCTCAGCTGCTGCTACTCACTCTGGTCTCACAAACTGGCTGAAATGGTTAAAATTTACTCTTTTTTGAGCTTAGGGAGGGTCTATGATGAAACGCTTATAAACGCAAACGCGGTTAAACGCCGCTAAACGCGGCCGCAAACGCGGCAAAACGCGCGTTTATAAACGCCGGTTTCAGCGTTTAAAAACGTGTGTTCAGCAGAGTTTGCACCTGCGTCTCGTGTGCATGGGGCCTAAGTTCACAAAAAAATTAAAAGAACTAACACCCAACACTGTCAACACTCTTTTCCCCTGTTCCCTGCTGCATTTACCTCCACGAGTAATTAGCTATCAGTGCTCATGCAGCAGGTATAGTGGTTGGGGATTTGAAATCCTCACTTTCCTTTCCCCTTTTGTAGGGCATCCAGGACAGATCAGAATGATTCCAATTGGTCAAAGCGGTCACATGCCAGTGCTGACCAGTCAGAAGTAACCCTTTAAATTGACCCCATAGTAACATATTTTAGCTTCAGTAAACCGGTGTAGAGATCAGTGGCGGCCCGTCCATAGGGGGCGCCCGGGCGCCCCCCCCCCCCCCCCCCAAGCAGTCCAAAAAAAAAAATTTTTAAACATGTCCCTTTAAGATTTTTTTTTCTTAAAAAGGTCCTTATGTGCACTGTGTCCGGGCGCAGTGCAATATGGGAAACGCCACGTCTGTGCAATCACAAGATTGCAGACGAGGCGCTTCATTTGCAGAAAAAAACGCGCTCTGTGGCGCATTCGAGGCCGCCACAGCTTCTGGCGCGACGGAGTGGCCAGGCGGGTGCACGCCTCATACACTTTCACTGGCATGGACATGGGTGGTGCTTCCTATTCTTCTAGTCCCGACATCAGGACATCAAACGTGCCGCCTGGGAGGATCGGATCATCAAGAGGAGGTAGGAGCTCTCCATGCACTCCTCTTGACATGTGTCAAACGCCCGCTGAATGACTTTTTATTTTTTATATCACCCGGCCGGCGCTTATCATTAAATTTTTTCTAAATCACCCGACCCGCGGGAGCAGCGAAACCCCCCCCTTATCAGTCTTTTTTTTTTTTTTCAAACACCCGACCCGCGGGAGCAGCGGCACCCCCCCCCCTTATCAGTCAATTTTTTTTTAAAACACCCGACCCGCGGGAGCAGCGGCACCCCCCCCTTATCAGTCATTTTATTTTTAAATCACCCAAACCCGCGGGAGCTGCGGCACCAGCCCCCCCCTTATCAGGTCATTTTTTTTAAATCACCCGACCAGCGGGAGCAGTGACCCCCCCCATCAGTCAATTTTTTTTTAAATCACCTGACCCGCGGGAGCAGCGGTACCCCCCAACCAGCCCCCCCCCCTTCCCCCCTTATCAGTCAAAATTTTTTTATATCACCGGGCCGACAGGATCGGCTGGAGCAGCCCATCCCCACCCCCCCCCCCCCCACTTATCAGTCAAATTTTTTTTATATCACCCGGCTGGCGGGATCGCCCCCGCCTTAATAGTCACACGATCGGCGGGATCAGCGGCACCCCAACCCCCCACCCCCCGCTGGCTGCCGGGAAAAATGCCCCCCCCCCTTAATAGTACAATTTATATGTGCTATTTACAGGTATCAGAATGCAGATATGTGCTTTTTACAGGGTGCAGAATGCAGATATGTGCTATTTACAGGGTGCAGAATGCAGATATGTGCAATTTACAGGGTGCAGAATGCAGATATATCCGATTTACAGGGTGCAGAATGCAGATATGTGCGATTTACAGGGTGCAGAATGCTGATATGTGCGATTTACAGGGTGCAGAATGCTGATATGTGCGATTTACAGGGTGCAGGGTGCAGATATGTGCTATTTACAGGTTGCAGAATGCAGATATGTGCTATTTACAGGGTGCAGAATGTAGATATGTGCGATTTACAGGTTGCAGATATGTGCGATTTACAGGTTGCAGAATGCAGATATGTGCCATTTACAGGTTGCAGATATGTGCGATTTACAGGGTGCAGAATGCTGATATGTGCTATTTACAGGTTGCAGAATGCAGATATGTGCTATTTACAGGTTGCAGATATGTGCGAATTACAGGTTGCAGATATGTGCGATTTACAGGTTTCAGAATGCAGATATGTGCGATTTACAGGTTGTAGAATGCAGATATGTGCAATTTACTAACAGTGTAATTTTTTTAGTTTGTTTGCGCCGATCTGTAAAGCTCTGCTATATACCATGATCTGATGCTGGGGCTGTATACTCTGTCCTGTGATGCTGGGGCTGTATACTCTGTCCTGTGATGCTGGGGCTGTATACTCTGTCCTGTGATGCTGGGGCTGTATACTCCTGACACTATGAGTGGAAGCAAAAGGAATACAGGGACGGAGTGGGTGGATTATATAAGGGGTGTGGCTTATGAGAAGTGGGAGGGGCCAAACGTGGAGGGGCGGGGTCTTGTGCCCCCCATCCTAAAACTTCACCAGCCGCCACTGGTAGAGATATTACAGTTTGTCTCTAGCCCTTCGTCTCCCTTCTTCTTCTCTTACTCTGGATGCGAAGCACACAATTTTGTATTTTTTTATTCTTCTAACGAGATTTCCCTTTTGGTCTTTCCACATGCTTGTTTCTATTGTCTGACTATATTCAGCACCTCGACATGTTAACCGTTCTGTGCAGTTTTCATTTATACAGTAAGTCCTGCGGGGGCGTATTTGGTGCTCACCTTGTTATATATTGATTGATTGATATGTAATTTATATTGCGCCAAATACTGTCTTGGAGGACTGCAACTAAGCACGCTGTACCATAAATTCACCAATCAGCCTTGGGAAAAGAAAAAACTACTTGAGAAAAAGGGAGGAGAGAAAAAATAAGAAGGAAAGGCTCACGAGAGGAGTAGAAAAACAAAGTTGACGTTAAGTATTACAGAATTTAATGTCTCCACATCCGTAGATAGGAAAAAGCGTTTTTAAAAAGGTGGGTTTTTAATTGCCTTTTAAAAAGAGCTTGGGGCATTGGGAGCCAGAGATGGTCGGGGAGTTGGTTCCAAAGGGCCGTGCCCATAGTCTGCATTTGTCGACCTCCCAAGGATTGGAGTCGGGCGGGTGCTTGGATGATCCTATTTTGAAGCCCTGACCGCAACGCTCTAATTGGTGTGTAATGGGGGGCCATTTCCATAAGATAGAGTGGACCCAAGCCCCAATATGCTATAAACATCAGAACCAAGATTTAAAATTGTACTCTATGCACTATAGGTAACCAATGTAGCTGTGCCAGCACGTGGGTGATGTGATGTCTATAAGGTGTACCCGTAATAGTGCGTGCTGCTTGATTCTGTATAATTTGGATTTTTTTAACCCACTTAAGGGGAAGGCCAAGGCAAAAACCATTGGCAAAGTCTAGTCTGGATTGTACTAGAGCCAAAGTAAGTGTCATATGGTGTCGATATGAAAGTAGATGTCTGATGTTTCGAATAATTTACAAATAGAATGAGGCATTTTTCATACAGTTCATGATTTGCGGAATATTGACAACCTAATAAAAATGATTGAACCAGAAAAAGCTAGTTTCCTGGCTATATATGGCTTCAGTGTTAGAATTTGGAAAATGAAAGGTCAGCAATGGAGGCCTACATATTTAAGTCAGTATGTCCTTCCCTTACATCTCAATATCTCAAATAAAACTAATAATCACCATTTATTATATTGATTTAATCTTCTTCAAAATTGATTATCCTCATGTATGTATTATATTTGCATTCTTACATATGTAGCACCCTGGTGCTTAGTCAGGGTTGCTCACAAATTTAGTCTGCCAGGTAGTAATTGTTAGAAGATCCACTAACTTTTCCCTAAATCTGGGTTTGCTGCACTTCTCTCTTTTGTCACTTGGTGGCGCTGATGCCGGTGACATTGAATTGACAAGGGCATAGCGAAGTCAGACTATAAGCGGATGGGTTGTCTCGTTGTCTCGGCCAATGGGCAGGGGTTTTTGGCTCCTTGGCCTGCTGGGAGAGCCTATTTATTGGGGCAGAGTCAGGTGATCGCTGTTCTGTGCCAACTGGACGGTTGTCTGGGTGGACGTGTGTTTAAATGCTCCGGGTTGCTAGGCCAGAAGCCTGAGGCCTATCCTGGGAGAACCTGGCTGCTAGGCTGCCTGAGGCCTATCCAGCAGTAGGAGAAGCAGCATGGGTTGGGACTTCAGGCTTGGAGTCCAACCAAGTTGAAAATGTTCAGCCGGACGGGAAACCAAGTTGTTGCTATCGGGAATGATTATTTCGGTTTCCAGCGACAATCATGCATCAAGGCCAGAGGTAAAAGTGAAGCAGTTGCCACTAAGGGACCAACCTGAAAGAAGTACCAGAGCAGCCTTTTTCACTAGCCAGGGACGATGAAGAAGTGGGGAAGCTTCAGCAAGTGCCAAGCCTGGGACCCAGCAGGTTAGCGGGGGTGACGCTTGAGGAGTAAACATCGGGTTAGCTGTGGAAGAGCTCAGAGGATCCAGTGATGACTGGGATCTAAATGTCTGGTGAGAGACTGGGAGCTCAGTGAGTGAAGCTCTACAGTGGGACATTGTGAGATGTAAGAGAAGATCTATACCGAGTTACTGTGAGTTACGTGTAAGAATCTCTATTGACAGTTGCCATAGGAGACAGCAGTTTTACAAATACAGTGGCCGTATCCGGCTGGAAGGCCCTCAACCTGTATAGCTGTCTGCCTATTAATTTGTCTCAGAGTCTGCCAATTACCATTGCATCTGCCTAAGGGTGTCCTGGCCCTAACCCTCTCTCCCCCAGTTCTTGTTATGAGGCAATAAATCTCTTCTGTTTGCATCCAAAAAGTGACTGCCGCCCAATTATTCCATCTTGTATTACACACCCTATGCCTAGTAACCCACTCTACAAGGAAAGATGTCAGCTCTCCCTGATTCTGGAGGTCACTATTAGGCATCTTGGGGTCAGGGCCAGTACTACACATAGAATTAGGGCAATGGAGCAAATGGTACCAGTAGACAACATAGGGCAAGTGCATGAAAAAAAATCTTGACTCAAAATACTACAAATTTAATTTCCCTTCAGTGATATTTGTCATGCACAATCTTCCCACAATGAATGCTCTTTTCTTCATTTTATATTCCTAGATGCTTTCATATACTTAGATTTATTAGTATAATCTGAAACAAGAATTTAAGAGTAATTTAAGAGTAATTTGCGGATGTGTTATTGGAAACAGGATGTGCAGCATCGTCTACAAGGCTTATAGTATTTTTAACTATTGCCAACAGCAAGCCGCTGTTCTAGGTGAATGCTAACCAGGTAATTATCTGGTATGCAAATATAATTTAGGTATAAAATAGAAAGCAGATTCTGCATGAGATATATTGAACTGTACCCCTGTGTGTGGACATTGCCTGTCTATGCACCTAAATGACGCAGAATGCAACAGGAAAAACAATTGTACCATCTGGCAGAATGCCCTGTTGCCTGCAGGACCTTTCAACAAAGCCCCTCAGCAGACATATATTTTAGGACCAGCCAAATTGGTTTTGTGGCTGTGAGTGCTGGAGTTGCAGCTGATGGAACTCGAGGGTCTATGAACAATCATTACAGCCATAAAATTAACTAAAACCATGCTGCATAGATATGATATGAGTCATAGAATATCTTAATTTGAACACGAATAAAGACTATTCAAAAATAGGGCATATTACTGCAAACAGTTTGTTCATAGTTTATCACATTAAAACAGCCATGAGATGCAATCTAATAATGTATATCTTAATAAAAGCATGTACGTTTTGAAATGCTTATTTAGCTTTTTGCACTATGATATGACTAAGCTTATATGTCATTGCAAAATATTGGAATGTCAAGCTACGTCCATCATTGACATCAGCACCTTTCCCAGTGGAGCTTACATTGTAATGTTGCCAACATAGTCACAGAAGAATTCAATCAAAAGCTAGTTTATTGGGAAAGCACACTTGAGCATTTGAGCAAATAAAGACGAACCTCATGCAGTTATAAAAGTCACAAATGGATTCAGCTTTTTACTGTGTTAATTAATAAATCATTAAACGGTATTGTTTAATTGCAGCTATTGTAAGTACTTAAAGGGGAGTTCCAGCCTTTTTTTATGTTTATTAAAAGTCAGCAGCTACAAAAAGTGTAGCTGCTGGCTTTTAATAAACAGACACTTACCTGCTCCACTGTTCAGCGACGCGGCCGAACGGAGGTTCGCTCCTCTCCCCCCTTCTCCGCCGGCGCCTCCATTCCTACTGTGGGCACCCGGCCGTGACAGCTTTCGGCTTCACGGCCGGGCACTCACTGCGCATGCGCGAGCGGCGCTGCGCAATCTGAGTGGACAGGCAATCGCCTGGGACCTGTCACGTGTCCCAGGTGATCACCTACAGGGAGGGGCCCCCAATAGGCGATATGAAGAGTCGCCTAAGCGGTCCCTGGGCGGAAGGAGGAAGTGGGACAGGAAGTCCCACTCCTACTGAAGCCCCCACTCCCCCCCCCAAAAAAATGACATGCCAAATGTGGCATGTAAGGGGGCGAGGAGTGGATTAAGCGGAAGTTCCAATTTTGGGTGGAACTACGCTTTAAAGCGCAGCTTCACCTAAAATGTGAAGTTCGGCTCATCCTCCCTCGCTCTCCTTATAGCCTTTTTTTTTTTTTGGAAGCGATAACATATTTTTAACAGGTACCCGCTCCCACTTCTGCTCTACTCGCCTAGGCAAGCAGAGAAGAAGTTCAGCCACCCCCCTCCCCCATCTGCATTTTCCTGGGACATGTCCCATATCCCAAGGGACTGCAGGACCATTTAGAATGAGCAGCATGTCTCAAGCATGCACAGTGGGGAGCCAGCTGGGAAGCATCAGGAAGTCATGGCCAGCTTCCCATATCCAAGATGATGGCGCTGAAGGCCTGATGACCGGCAAAAAAAAAAAACAGCCCAGGTGAGGACACCACTGGATTCCTGGGCTGGTAAGTGTTTCTTTATTAAAAGCCAACAGCTACAGTATTTGTAGCTGCTGACCTTTCTTTTTTTTCTGTATTATTATTTACTATTATTATTATACAGGATTTATATAGCACCGACAGTTTGCGTAGCGCTTTACAACATTCGGGCAGACATTACAATTACAGTACAATTCAATACAGGAAGAATGAGAGGGCCCTGCTCATTAGAGCTTACAATCTAGGAGGGAGGGTCAAGCGATACGAAAGGGCAGTAACTGTGGGGGATGAGCTGATGAAGAAAATAAAAGTACAGTTGTTATGGCTGTGATATGGCTATGATAGGCTTCTCTGAAGAGAAAAGTTTTCAGGGATCGCCTAAAAAAAGATAGATTTGGAGATAGTCTGACAGATTGGGGTAGGGCATTCCAGAGGATGGGAGAGGCTCGGGAGAGGTCCTGGAGGAGAAGATGAGGGAGCTAGTGCAGGAGGTCTTGGGAGAAACAAAGAGGACAATTGGGTTGGTATTTTGAGACTAGGCTAGTAATGTAGCTGGGGACAGAGTTGTGGGTGGCTTTGTAACTTATTGTACAAAGGCCAAAGTTCCTCTTCCTCTAAATGTGACTTGGCATCAGCCTCTTGCAATCCACTGTACATCAGAACTTAGAGTGGGAGAGGAAAGGGCAAGAGGCTGCATGCAAACACACATACAGTGCAGACTTCTGATAGGAGCAGACTGAGCAAAGGAATGACCTCGCCAATCTACAGCTGTTCTTTCATCTTCCAGTCAGAAGGCTGGAGCTTGAGAGAGGGCGCCACTTTTTTTTCCTATTACCTGCTCGTGGTGTCATCTGCTTAGCTCTGCTGTCTGCCAAGATGTATAAATCTCAAAAATAAATTGACAGAAATACTGTAAACATCCTTTGGCAGTTTTTGTTTTTTTGTATGAAGTTCAGCTTTATTTCTTTTAAAGGAATCATTTTCACCCTAGCCTTTTCACACATCAAATATACAATCAACGTCAGAGGGTTTTCTAATTCTCTTGAACCTAATTAGGTAAACCTTAGACTTTATTTACTAAAGGCAAATAGACTGTGCACTTTGCAAGTGCAGTTGCACTCATTTTCCTTAGTAAATATAATGTGGTAAAGCTTCTTTTTGTAGAGAATACCCAATCAGGTGCATGGAAAAAAAAAATCATTTTTGCTGGCATATGTTTGGGTGATGGAAATTAGCAGAGCTTTACCGCATTTACTAAGCTCTGGTCAAAATGTGTGCAACTGCACTTACAGAGTGCACATTCTATTTGTCTTTAGTAAATCCGCAGTGGCCGCCATGACTTGATCCTGCTGGACAAGGATAAGAATACGTAAAGCTTTCCTAGAGAACAAAAATGTGCACTGTGAGTCATTGTAAACATTCATTATTGCTCACAAAAAAAGCCAGTTATTCTCTTTTCTTATACTGGAATGAACAATCCACCAGCCAGACAGATGTTGGGAATGGCACTTCTTTATTTAGAACAGAATTCCAGGCACAGACAATTTTATAAATTTATTTTTGTGCAAAAAAAAAGATGCCTTTGTTCACGTGTAGTAAAGGTACAGCTGGCTGCTGCATACTGTAAATTCCACTTTTTTGTTTATGCCAGATACTACAGCTATCGCTGTACTTCCAGCATGCTGTGAGTAGGGGAGCTGCAGCTTCTCTCCAATTTCCCCCCTTGTCCATTCACAGAATTGATTGTATTCTGTGAGCTATTCACAAAATACAAGGCATTCTGTGAATTAGCA
This sequence comes from Rana muscosa, assembly GCA_029206835.1. Taxonomy (NCBI): domain Eukaryota; kingdom Metazoa; phylum Chordata; class Amphibia; order Anura; family Ranidae; genus Rana; species Rana muscosa. The sequence goes on from CM055117.1 coordinate 198,223,711, forward strand.
ATTGAAGAGGTAATAGCTAAACAGCAGGTATAAGAGCCGCAGCTACCCATAGTGCGCTGGATATACAACAATAGCAGCTGGCATGAATAGAATAGTGGATTTTGCAGTATTTAGCAGCCAGCTGCATCTTTACTACACAAGAGCAGAGGTACTGATTTTACAAAAGAATGAATGAAAAATATCTGTGCCCGGAGTTCTTAAAACAAATTTGTGGTCAAAATGTAAAATCATATATTCATTTTAACATTGTATTTCAATTATTTCAAGCTTACTCCTATAAATCTGAACAGTCTTGATGTTTGTAAACGTAATTTGTGGCGACCCTACAAATTTACTTTCTTAAATTCTGTGATACGTATGCACTATGCCCTTTAGGTGGACCCTGTGTCATACTCTGTGTCACACACTACACAGAGCCTGCCTTCTGAACAACAGAGGTGCTAGAGGAGGAGTTCCAGGAGGCAAAGTCAGTACAGGAGTTACTGTGTACATGTAGCAAGGTACTGTGGGATGTGTAGTTTTTAGAAATTGAAAGTAAACAGCAAAGGAGAAGCTGTAGCATGCTGGGAATCTAGGAAGTTGTGGAATTAGATGGCCAGTAGACAGGCAGAACTCACAACATGAAAGCAAATTTGATCAAGTGGGCTTTTATTGGATTGTCGAAAATAACCATTGTTTCTATTGCTATTACAATGCTGATATGATAAAATTAAATTGTACAGTACGTATGACTATAGAGCTCCATTAAAAATACTGAAGATCTTGGAATATTCTCTGCAACCCTCCGAGAAAATAACACTAAAAGGTACATTTTAGTGAAATGAAAGAATTACTGATGCTTTGCCATATCGGGACATGCTTCCTCGCTACCTACTTGCTGCAGCATCCTTGTCTGTCTAAAGCCCTGTACACACGGTCGGACTTTTGCCCAACAAACTTCGTTTTAAGCAAGTTGGACCAACAATCCGACCGTGTGTATGCTCCATCGGACAAACTTTTTTTCGTTTGGTTTTGTTTTCATCGGACAAAAGTTGGGTCTGCAAACTGACAAACTTTTGCCCAACAAAAGTCCGATGGAGCAAAGTCCTACCGTGTGTACAGAAAACCATAGGACTTTTGTCCGATGGACAAAACAACTAATGTTAAAATCAACCAACAATAGCAGAAGTTGACCAAAGGGTGGCGGTAAAGAGCAGAAAAGAGCAGAAAAACCATGTGATGTTGCAATAAGTTTTGGAAAAGTTTGCAGAAAATTCCTGTGGTGTGTATGCTATGGGTGTGCCCGGCCAACTCCGTTTGGACAAAAATCCAGGGAAAAGTCTGATGGAAGTCCGACCGTGTGTATGGGGCTTAAGCTTTAATTCCATCTGGTGTTGGAGCTCACATCTTCCATCCCCCAACCCCCACCCCACATGCTCAGGGGTAGAAATTGTCCACCCAAGCCAGAGCACTGTTACAAAGGTAAGGCTACATTCTCTTCGCAACTCAGAAGCCCTTCTCTAATAGGAAGGGTTCCAGCAGTACAGAGAGGTGGCTGGAGATCATGACTGGGTAAGTATACATGCCAAAAATAGACTATGTTCAATAGGCAAAGTCACAGAGTCTCTTCAACAACATGATACACAGACCACAGTCTACCTGCTTAGTATTTTCGTTTTCTATCCAGGCAGTGCCCTTGTCCACCAAGCTCCATTTCGTCAGTAATGTGGTGATCCGAGAACCAGTCCTGGGACAAGATCATCCAGTGCCCAGGGCAAAAATGGCAAACTGACAGCTTCTGCAATAATAACCCCCAACATCTGTGCCAGTTTTTTGCAATAATAACCCCCAGTATTTGTGTCTGTCTCTACAATTAAAACCCTTCAGCATTGGTGTCAGTTTCTGCAACAATAATCCCCTAGTATCGGTGCCAGTTTCCATAATAATAACCCCCTAAAATTGGTGTCAGTTTCTGCAATAATACCTTCAGCATTGGTGTCAGTAGCAGCAAAAATAACCCCCAGCATTAGTGCCAGTTTATGCAAAAATAACTCCTACATGTGTGGTCAGTCTTGTTTTACTATTGGTAGCCTCTTAACCTTCTTCCTGCATTGATGGTCAGTGGCAGTGCTATTTAAAACATCCCCCGCCATTGGTGGTCAGTGGCAGTGTTTATTAACCCCATCATACAGAAGTGTGGCTTTCTCTATAGCCAAAAGGGAACCACTACTGCAGTTGCTCTCTGGGCTCTCTGGTGATGCCCTCACTCCACCTGCCCCCCCCCCCCCAATGCTCACCTCTCCCCATTGAAATGCTGCACCTAGGGTTTCTGCACCTTGTGCCCCACCCCCTTTTTTTCCTGGTCCTGCTAAAAACCCATACTTGTGAGACAGGAAAGCTAGTTCAAAAACACAGACTCCTTGCTGTCTCTGACATATGGAAAGCCCAACGTAAATTTGAAAAAAATACTCTACTGTAATTTCTTACCACCACCGTCCAGACTAAAGACCTGCCTAGAAAGTCTGAATGTAACCTGTGATATATTGGTCAGTATACTCCAAGTTACCTTTTCATGAGCTGCAAATGTTTTGGCTGCAGAAGATTTCAGATAACTCAGATTAAGGCAAATTGCATTATATGTCTTATTTTGACACAGGAACGGTGTCAACCCATTCCTAGGTTTGCCATACATCTATGCCAATGTGCTTACCATGGTGAAAACTCTAAAACAGTCCTGAATGCAACCAATTGAAAGTCATTTTTTATTAGGTTTCCCTAACTTCTGTTATAAAATTTTATGATATAATGGGATGTATTTCAATTGTTCTCAAACCAAAAATAAGTACATTTATTTTCCAGATGGGAAAAATTAAGAAAAACATCAAAAATGTTAATATGTACAACTGTCTTTCATGCTGCTTTTGGAACAGCGTGTACGTAAGGGCTAATATGATCACTTGTAAACCGATTACTCCCATGAGAGCAGGTAAATAAATCAAGTACAGAATTATTTGTTAATACTATAAGACAATATAACTGTCTTAGGATAATCCTCTTAATCACTTGAGGAAGGTAACAAATTTGAAAGCTTTGAAAACGGCTAACATTAAATTCCTGTGTACATACATACACCTGTCACTTCCCCAGTGTAATTAAATGGAGAGGGGCAAGACAGAAGATATCATCATTTATTCACTCTTATTCACTCTTATTTTATTTAATATTCTTAACCCCTTGTAATCAAAACCAGACTAATATTTTCAACCTGAGCTTTCCTTACCTCTGGGATTTTGATTTCTGGAATGAGTCAGACCTTTGTAATATCTTACTGTCTATTAGGTAGTATTCTGCCCCACCCTTTTATGTGTGTTCACCTTTGCCTTGCACTACTATCATTAAAATTACAGATTTTAATAAATGGCTAAAAATATCATATAGTGATTTTATTAGTACACTGTTTTAATAAAAACCTTGTTTTGATTTTGTATTATAGGCCAATAAATATGGAAATGTGTCCAGTCTTAAAATATAGCCATGCATTTCACCCCACATCCCCTGCATCCCCTGCCTCGGCACTGCATGGGTTATATGCGTATTTTGCTTAGGGGAATATAAATAAGGTAAATTACTTACCTTAATTCTCTCTCTCCTGGAACCTAGAACATTTCTCTGTGAATCCGGGGATGTGGGTGGGCCCTCGGCGTCCAATGATGTCAGATGATGTCAGAGAGCCTGCAACTGGTCAAGCGGTGAAGAGAGGGGGCTTCAGTAGACCAGTCCTACAGCATAGAGGAAGCCTGTATCATTGAGAAATAAGGTAAGTAATTCACCTTATTCATTATTCCCTACTAGACAAAATGAACATTTAACCCATGTGGGGGTGGGGCAGTGGGGGAGGGGACACTGCATGGGTAAATTTTGGATCTTTAAAATAGGATTACTTTTAGTGTGTGTGTGTACTGAACTGTATATGTTTGGATATGCATCAATAAATAGGATTTTACTACACCACTTTGTAGCACAGTTGGTGATTTTTTAAAACGTCAAAATAGCAGCACTTTGGCCATGATAATAAGAAAATGATGACCAAAAAATTCCAATTTTCACACAAATTACAAGCAGAGGGATTCTAGGATGAAATATACCTCTCCAGATGAATCACAGAACAAGAGCCTATTGATTTTACAGTGGTGTAATTCTAAGTCTAGAATTCCTAACCATGGTTATCTAGGATATATATCAAAGCAAATCGATATGAATGTTTCCATGGCACATAGACATGTACAACAAAGTTTTTATTTTTATTTTTTTTGTTTTCTATTTTACTACTATTGCTGCATTTTCACAATTCCATTTTTTATGAAACCCATTACAAAAGCACCATAGGCTACCAAAGTTTTAGTAAAGTATGCACAGGCAAAACTTTTGTTCTTTTTTATTTCCGATAGAGTTTTGAAAGTTTAAAACTCAGTTTCTTTTTTGCTGTCTTCTTCCTGTTAAGGAGATTTGCCTTAGCTTCCTGTCCCAAAGATGAAACAAGAAAGAATTCTTCAAAAAGTGAGGTGAACGCCCCTCCTAAACAGCTGTCACAGGAATAGGTTTATCCATCTGAAGATTTACCCTCACCAGTAACAACTGCAAAATTTAGGATTTCCTATCATATTCTGTCTCTGTGACAATTGTCACCAGGACAAAAAGAATGTGCAAACTGACATAGCAGGAATAAAGACAGCAGTTATAACTTCACTGGAGTCCTAATTCTTCCCTATTCTCTTGTCAAAACTGAAAAAGATGTTTTGACTTTATGCATGCACTTTATAATAAAGAAGAATTACTCTAAAACAGATTTTCTCCTTATACAGGGGGTCCCTGAGTTACGAACATCCGAGTTGCGAACGACTCCTACTTGCGAACGGGGTCCGAGTGACGTCACTGCCGGCCGACGATTGCGTTCCACGCTGGTCCCGGAAACTGACGAGTTGCCATCTTGCAGTGAGAGTGTTAGTGAAGAGCTCCTAGAATCCTGCACTCCATCCTTAAACAGGAAAACAGCCTAATTACCTGCCTGCCTGTTCTTCTCCATATCCTGCTGTGTCCTGTGCCTGTATTGCGGAGATTCCACCCGCTAAAACCGCCCATTGCAGCAGCGGCCTGGTCCAGCCTAGTGCGGCCTAGTGAAGCCTGCAGATCACGCTCTTTCCTGTGCCGCTGCCTCGCGGAGGTGCACCACGTCTGACTTACAAACAAAATTGACTTAAGAACAAACCTACAGTCCCTATCTTATTTGTAACCCGGGGACCCCCTGTAGATGAAATGACGCAGAATACAGTCATGTACTGGATTCCCACAGCTCTTTGTGGACCTGGCAATAAGGCCTAGACCAGCCAGGCTAAATTAATCAACCACATATTTGCTGAATTGAAAGCTCCATATATCCTGCAATGGAGAAGGAACTAGAGCAGTGATTCCCAACCTTTTTCACATGGGTACCCCTTGCCACCCCATTTCCATAAATTTTGCCCCTCAATGGGGAGGGGGTTTGGAATAAAGGGTGGAGCAGTGGCAAAGTTAATATCTCATTGAATTCTGGGTGTGAACAAATTATGCTTACAAGTAGGATGGGAGGGGATATGTCCTGATCACTGTTGCCTTGTGTGTCCATGAATAGAGAGTAGGATGGTAGGTTACTGGACCCCTAACCCTGTATACAAACCCTACAGGAAGCAATGAAGTGTGGCCTGATTGCTAGGAATGCTTTATGCTTGCCACTAAGAAAGACCTCAACAAAATAAAGAAACCAACAAAACTAAAAACTAAGCACAGCTATTACAAGTGCTTCTAACCCAACACAACAGGCTTGGGATACATAGGTGTCATTCCACTGCATTGTGTCTCAGCGAACGACCTGCCAAGCACTTCTTGAGGATGTTTTTCCACACCAGGTCACAAACTTTGGTGGTGGGGTTCTTTAACTGTTCACTCAGAGACCTCCTCAGGAATGATGAAATCTGGCAGCTCATTTGCTTGTGATTGTAAATACATCAGCAGCATCCCAGCACTTCTCAGCATCCCCTAGATCAGTGTTTCTCAACTCCAGTCCTCAAGGCACCCCAACAGGTCATGTTTTAAGGATTTCCATCATTTTGCACAGGTAATTTGATCAGTTTCACTGCCTTAGGAATTGCCACAGCTGAGGGAAATCCTGAAAACATGACCTGTTGGGGCGCCTGGAGGACTGGATTTGAGAAACACTGCCCTAGATGGCTGTAGTGGTAAGTGTCCTGGAAGAAGGAGAAGGAGTAAGACACCAGTAGGGCTCTGTAGCTCTTCACAGCATTGCCTCAGGATGCACAAGCACTCACATCTCAGACCGGCGCTGTGCCTGGGCAAGGAAGGCTTTTACCCTGCGATTGAGGCTTCATCACTGCCTGAATGGAGGTCTACACTTCCCAGTTGTGCATTTAAAGTCACATCTACGCCATTGCAGACCACAGAAATGTCCTGTTGTGGACCCCAGAACCCAGGTTGGAAACCACTGAACTAGAGGATATATATACACACAGGCCAAGAGCAGCCATTCTTGCATGCTATGACTGACAAAAACTGAAATCGGACTCGTTGTTATGGACAAGCGTATATAATTATTGTTCAAACTATCCAAAGAAGCCCAGAAATGTGCAGTACATTTCTATTGCATATTTTAGTGCCAAGGTGCTAAAAACAACATGACCCATTTAATTTATCTGAGCTGAATTCTACTCTGTAACACAAATAGGTATAGCACATTTCATTTAAATAAAATACCCATATATACCAATATTCATATTACTGAAAATTAAACATTGGCTAAAAGGCCAATACGTTGTCAGCCATTGCCAACTTACTGTCATATTATTAAAAGCTCATTGACTGCTGAGGATCACTGCACAAAGAGACCTAAACTGCCCCACCCAAGCTATAGACTTCATTTAACCCTTATTGATTCTTGTTGGAAAACACAGTAGTAGACTCTAGACAGTACATTAAACCTCTCATGTCTACCAGGTTTTTTTTTCCCTTCCCTATAACAGATGTTGGTGAGCAGTCACTACAGTTGTTTTATTTTAGTCAGTGTTGCAGCTTGCTTTGTCATAGCAGAATAACGAGTTAAAAGGTATCTAAACCCAAGAACACAAAAATAATAAAATTTCAGTTCATCAGTTTTTATATTTGGTGGTTTTCTTTATTTTTTCAGGATTGTTTCCCTTTATTTTCATCTGGTGTTTCTGCAAGTGTCCCAGAGCGACAATGCGTACTCATTGTACTTTAAATGTGGAGGGGCAGAGTCGTCACCCTAGGGCAGGAAGTGTGTTAAGACTACAGAACACCTCTTTCTCTACTCATCTTCATAACAATGAGAGTGTTTTGTAGTCCACAGTGAGCATTGAGCACATTAACATTTAATCATATTCTTACAGGCAAAAAGAGATGAGAAGAAAAAGGCCAGGCTCCATTTAAATATTATATATGGCCAAGTTGTTAGGAACAACACTGCTATTGTCCTTTGTATCCATTTTTTCTAAATAAGTCTCATTATTTGCTTACCATCAAACAACAAATGATTAAAATGGGGAAGCCTTGCTAGACCTAAAACTTGTTTTCTAACCTACATAGTTACATAGTTAGTCAGGTTGAAAAAAGACAAAGTCCATCCAGTTCAACCATAAAAAAAAAAAAAAAAAAATATTGTACAATCCCATATACCCAATTCTATACCCACAGTTGATCCAGAGGAAGGCAAAAAAAAACCAGCAGAGCACGATCCAATTTGCTACAGCAGGGGAAAAATTACGTTCCTGATCCCCCGAGAGGCAATCGGATTTACCCTGGATCAACTTTACCTATAAATGTCAGTACCCAGTTATATTATGTACATTTAGGAAAGTATCCAGGCCTTTCTTAAAGCAATCTACTGAGCTGGCCAGAACCACCTCTGGAGGGAGTCTATTACACATTTTCACAGCTCTTACTGTGAAGAAACCTTTCCGTATTTGGAGATGAAACCTACTTGATTCATCTGCGCTTCTACTCTCTAAACCCCTCCTTCTCTCCCATTTTCCTACTTTCCTTCCCATTTTTCCTCTTCCATTTCACATGCTTTTTACTTACCTTTTACCAACTTTTAATATTCCCTTCCCTCAGCCAGTTCTCCCGTGGCCACTCCCTCTCTGCCCACCTAACATTCTTTTTCTCCCCTCTCCCATTCCAATACTTCACCCCTTCAACCAATATGGTAGCTATCCTCGCTACTGTTTCAAAGCAACGCAGATACATGAAAATCGAATATACAGTGCCTTGAAAAGGTATTAATACCCCTTGAAATTTTCCACATTTTGTCATGTTGCAACCAAAAAACGTAAATGTATTTTATTGGGATTTTATGTGATAGACCAACACAAAGTGGCACATAATTGTGAAGTGGAAGGAAAATGATAAATGGTTTTCAACATCTTTTACAAATAAATATGTGAAAGGTGTGGCATGCATTTGTATTCAGCCATTGTAACTCTAGCTGTATGTTTAGGGTCATTGTCCTGCTGGAAGGTGAACCTTGAGCCCCAGTCTCAAGTCTTTTGCAGACTCTAACAGGTTTTCTTCTAAGGTTGCCCTTTATTTGGCTCCATCCATCTTCCCATCAACTCTGATCAGCTTCCCTGTTCCTGCTGAAGAAAAGCATCCCCACAACATGATGCTGCCACCACCATGTTTCACGGTGGGGATGGTGTGTTCAGGGGGATGTGCCGTGTTAGTTTTCTGCCACACATAGCATTTTGCTTTTAGGCCAAAAAGTTACATTTTGGTCTCATCTGACCAGAGCACCTTCTTCCACATGTTTGCTGTGTCCCCCACATGGCTTCTCACAAACTGCAAATGGGATTTCTTACGGCTTTCTTTCAACAATGGCTTTCTTCTTGCCACTCTTGTATAAATGTCAGATTTGTGGAGTGCACGACTAATAGTTTTCCTGTGGACAGATTCTGCCATCTGAGCTGTGGTCCTCTGCAGCTCCTCCAGAGTTACCATGGGCCTCTTCTGCTGCTTCTGTGGTTAATGCTCTCCTTGCCCAGCCTGTCTGTTTAGGTGGACGACCATGTCTTGGTAGGTTTGCAGTTGTGCCATACTCTTTCCATTTTCCAATGATGGATTGAACAGTGATTCGTTAGATGTTCAAAGTTTGGGATATTTTTTTAAAACCTAACCCTGCTTTAAACTTCTCCACAACTTTATCCCTGACCTGTCTGGTGTGTTCCTTGGCCTTCATGATGTTGTTTGTTCACTAAGGTTCTCTAACAAACCTCTGAGGGCTTCACAGTACAGCTGTATTTATATTGAGATTAAATTACACATAGTGGAATGTATTTACTAATCAAGTGACTTCTGAAGGCAATTGGTTCCACTAGATTTTAGTTAGGAGTATCAAAGTAAAGGGGGCTGAATACAAATGCACACCACACTTTTCACATATTTATTTGTAAAAAAAAATGAAAACCATATATCATTTTCTTCCCACTTCACAATTATGTGCCACTTTGTGTTGGTCTATCACATAAAATCCCAATAAAATAAATTTACGTTTTGGTTGAAACATGACAAAATTTGGAAAATTTCAAGGGGTATGAATACTTTTCCAAGGCACTGTACTGGTCATCCAACTGACTTCTCTTTATTTTGCCCTTCTGATTTGTTATTTTTAGTAAATTAGATTGTACCCTTTTCCCTTTTCCAATTACATGTACGTTATCTGTCTCATATACTGTGCCCCTATATTACATTTGAATAAAAAGTTATTGAAAAACAGAAAATATTAAAGCTGAATGGCAGCAATGGTGACAAAGACACCAATAAAAATCTTACAGAGATTTTAGCTTTCCCCAATTTTCTAACAATATTTTTTATTGCTTTTCCTGTTGGAGATTGACCCTTATTTTATAACCCAGAGATGACATTGTCATTATGAGAAGTGAGAGGAAATCTACTCAATATGGACAGAGACAAAAGTAAAAACCTGACAGAAGTTATAACCTTTTCCCACTCTATCTAATACTACTGATAAAAAAAGGTTTGGCTGGAGTTACACTTCAAAGAAGGTTACGAACAACGGAGTTAATGAATCTCCTTCACGCATTTATTGGGAAGACCTAGTTGCGCACATATCCCCTCTGTCCCCCCAATAGCAGAGCTCCTGTAATCCTCATCTCTCAAAAAAGACAGCTGACCTTTAGACAGGAATAGCTTGGTTTAAGCACAAAGAAAACTTTGAATCCCAAATGTTAAGGTTGAAGTTGCTCTTCCCACTTGGTCTGTGTCTGCACCTATGCAGCACAATGTAATCTTTGTAGAGATTTTCTAGGAAATACAAAGGTGTCTCGTGGGGCCCGTGTTTGTACAATGAAACAACACATCCCTCCCCTTCTTGTGGGGATCCTGAAAGAAATCAATACATCCCTAAACCTCTCAGCCCTTCTTCCACATCCTAATTAGTAATGGAGTTCCTGAGATGGCAGGAGTGCGGCTTTTGCTTGTCTCTTTACAATTCAGTGATCTGATTAAACTGATGCTGAAGTGCCTTATTGCCATGGCAATCACGTGCCACTTCAATACTTATGATATGTCTGAAGCTAGAGATCTTGTATAAACGTTCCTGCACATTTGGATCAATAAAGTTACGCATTTTGAATGTATGTATGAGGATTCGAATAATCTAAAAGACTGCAGTTCAATAAAACGGAGCACTTCCTGTAAAATGAAATCATATTTTTTACATTCTTTGCCCTTCCCACTCATATGTGAGCTGATTCAGTTGGCTTTTTTTTTCAAGCACTAGCATACAAAGTTTCCATTACTCTAAGAAAAATGGTTCCAGCAGTTGTATTTGTTTTTCGAATGTCACAGATTGTGAAATGTTACTGATAATTTTAAATAATGATGATGATGGTGATTATGCTCTAAATTTATGAGGTCAAGGTTAAAATTTACATTTTATTACATAACCAGTCAAAGGAATAGCAAATAAGGTGAACTATAACAATGCAAGCGTTTAGGTTTCAAAAAATAGTCTATAACCTTTCATAATGCTCTGCTGTAGAGTGTAGAACACTAAGGGGTTGATTTACCAAAACTGGAGAGTGCAAAATCTAGCGCAGCTATGAATAGAAACCAATCAGATTCCAGGATTTTTGTCAAAGCGTAATTGAACAAGCTGAAGTTAGAAGCTAAATGGCTCCTATGCAGAGCTGCATCATATTTTGCACTCTCCAGTTTTAGTAAATCGACCCCCAACTGTTAAAAAAAAAAACACATTTGATGTAATCATAAGAGGCTATGCATAAATATGTCTGTTGGAAGTACTGTTCTTATTATCCACAGAAACCAGATAGCATTTCTCTTTAATCCTCCTTTACTGCAAAAGAAACAGAAAAGAAAATGTGGTTTCTATAAGCAACAAGAACTTCTTCCAGATGTTTCCACATCACCCATTGTTAGATGCAACCTGTGAAGCCATGTACACACGATAGGTCTTACAGATGAAAACAGTCCGATGGACTTTTTTCATCAGACAAATCGATCGTGTATGGGCCCCATCGGTCTTTTTTCCATCGGTGTTTAAAAATAGAACATGTTTTAAATTTATCCGATGGTTAAAAAAACTATAGCAAATTACTATCGTCTGTGGGGAACTCCATCGGATAAAAAAACCCACGCATGCTCAGAATCAAGTCGACGCATGCTCAGAAGCATTGAACTTAATTTTTCTTGGCTCATCGGAGTGTTTCACGTCACTGCGTTTGGAACGGTCAGTTTTTTGACTGTGGTGTGTAGGCAAGACTGATGGAAGTCAGCTTCATCGGTTTTCCGATGGAAAAATCCATCGGTTTAAAAACCATAGGAAATCCGATCGTGTGTACAGGGCTTAAGAGTGTGGTCTTTTTTAAAATCCATGGCTATTCACATCAAACACACAATTGTGAAAAAAATGTACAAAAAAAATGATGGCACGAATTTTAAAACAAAATTATCAATTTTCCAAATGCATTGACAAAACACTTTTTCTGTATATGAAAAGGGCACGAATGTGCTTTTGCCTGTCAGCTATTTCTCCGAAAAATGCAGCCCTGCTGTATAATTTTGGCTTAGAAGAAGAAGCCAAATTTCTCTTCTGACATTTTGGAGAGAACTAAAATACAAAGGGCGTAAACTGAATTGTGGCTGTGGCAGCATTCCTTTTTACAACATGGTAACAAAATTGGTGGGTTTGCTGAACATAAATACAAAACCCTATTGTAATCTCTTGTTTTCCAGGGTAGAGTCAACCATCTGAAAAAAAAAAATACCTTACAGCTACTTATTTTACCTCTATATTACTGTTATTACTATTTAAAAAAAAAATGGCTATTATTATGTTTTGGTTACTGCTGCTATTTTTTTGTAGCTGTTATTGATTTAGTTGATAATATTTTTGTTCTGATGCTGATGGTAATTTAGTATTTTATTATGCAGCGCTAAAATAATTACACAATACTTTCATATTGTTCACATTTTTTAGGCATGTTAAACTTTTAAACTGATTCATGTAGGGTGTTTGGCAATCAAGGATGTAAATCTTGGAAACCAGGATACTTACTTAACTTTGTTACTTAACCTGTCATGAATTCATGTTATAAAGCTATTTTCAATATTTTAAAATCTGCATCCTTCATTAAAAATAATATTTGGGTATCCTGCCATGCATGTCCTTGTTTATGCACTTTCTGCTTGTAGGGTGACACTTTTTTGTCACTGTCTCTCAGCTGTCTTTGAGTGTTGTCACCCTGTTACATGGACTTTCAGTGTAGACTACAAGTGGACATTTCAGCAGACATTACCCAGACATGGCCCATTGTTGTCAGCATCGGAAAACCTACCCTAAGAAATTCCATGCAGCCTTCACTTAATGTACATGCATGTAGACAGTAAGGGAATGTAAAAAAATAAAAAAATAAAAGGATCTCTGAATTGCAACAAAGGAAAAAAGTTACAAGCAAGAATTGTTATTCAGTTTAGGTTTACAGCTACTTTAAACACATCAATGTAAGCAAGTTCATGGAATGTGTTTTAGCTGGCCTACAAAATATTTCATTAAAAAAAGCCCTTCCTCAGAACCTCCATTGGTAATCATCATTAATAGTCAAACAAATGTCAGTAAATTTCAGGCATTTTTGTTGGAAAACCCCAAAGGCACAACATGTTAGCACTAGTCCAGCTTGGCTGAATTTCGTTTTAGATAAACCACTCTATTTATGGTCTTTTTTGTGATAAAGACTATTGATGGTTTAAAAGTCCAGTTCAGATTTTGAAACTAGATAACTTAGGCTTTGAAAGACCACAAAATCCCACTATTTACAGGCCTTGCCCACAGATTGGAAATGTGAGTCTATTCATAATTACCACAAGGATACAGTGGATAAATAAAACAACACTCAGATATTTGCCTCCAAGCCTGTTTTGCCTTGTAAGAAGTTAATGGACGTGAACTAGTAGTGCTTTAAAATACATACTTATTTTACTTTAGTATCTAAAATATATGCTGGTGTTCATTTTGATGAGCTATGTGATAACACAGGTAATGGTGCATCACCTTCTACTCCAGCAAAATGCTACTAGCCGCTTAATTACTGCATCACTCACCTCCTTTTCATATCGACTGGCTAAGAATAGGATTTACTGCATAGTGGGGACAGTCTCAGGATGCAAGCTAAAGGTGAACATTAAACAGCAAAATTCTGTCTATGATTTTCTTCGTATTTTAGCTTCTCTACTTTCATAATCATAAGTGACAAAAACGTGTAATTTTAATCCATGATTCATAAGCCTTAGGGATCTCTTACATAAATGTTCATAAAGGTAATCCTCTTCCCATGCCCTCAGTAGTGGAAAGGTAACCTAGCAATTCAATAAAAGAGCTCGCATCATTAGAGTGATCTTAGCAGACCCCTAACAGTGCCCACATGTTTCAATCTGATTGTTTGATAATTTAATTGGTTTGTTAATTAGATTTTAGCTACAGAAAATTGAACCAATTAAAAAAAAAAAGGGGTTTAGATTTACTTTAATTATCCAATCATGGGAAAAGCAAATTCCTGTTAATTTTTGATTCAACAGTTCCACCAATAGAAACACATCAGGCAGTAACAACGTACAGCAAAAGGTTCAGCATTTGACTTTGGAAATAGTATTAATGTATATTCATTTATGTTATCCACACGTGATTGTGTATTTAAACTTAATACAGCTACAATTTATTGAGTAAAGATTGCTTATTCCTTATTTTTAAATCAACTCAATTGTGTCGTTTTTGTATACTGTGTTCATAGTGGGTTTTTTTTCTAAAAAAATGTTTTCCTCCCTCCTTCATCACCCTAAGCTAACTACAAAAAAAAAAAAAGCGCCACTAATTGTAGTAGATTAATATCAGTTCAATTAAGCCCCCCTAATGGGCTACTCACAGGATGATGGTTATAAACACGCTCATCAATAATGGTGGGCACTGGGTGGTTTGTCTGTCCATATCCGGAGTGCTAACAGCGACATGAGTCCTGCTAAGGCTGGAGGCCGGGGCCAAGGCTGAAAGGAAACTGGAGAGACACTGGAGAGACTCCGGTATCCAGGTGGAGTGTGGCGTGGAGTGTGGCGTGACACGAGCAGCTCAAAGCGTACAGACGTCACTGGTCCCAGGATGCATTGTGACGCATTTCGGAGCATGTGCCCTGCTACGTTAGGGCATGCACACCCCTTTTTCAAGCTCTTTAAAAGCTTGAAAAAGGAGTGTGCATGCCCATGGGGGGCACATGGGGGCTTAATTAAACTAAAATTAATCTATTACACTGAGTGGTGCTTTTTCTCTTTTGTCTGCTATATGTACAGAGTGAGCTATGCTCTTGAACCAAAGCTGACACGAGTGTATGGACTTTACCTTGACTAGTTTGCATTTTAACACACTGTGTGTTCCCATGCCTCTGTGCCTATAACCCACTTCTTTGTACTAAGCTAACTACAGATGAGTGGAGTGACTGCAGCATATTCGAAAATCTCACCAATATCACCAGTGGCAACATTTTTCAGAAATCAATAAATTTTACCAAAATTTGGAGGAAATTAAAATTCCTAATTTGCTCATCCGTAGCAATAAGAAATCTGCCACTCTGCCTCCTTCTGTTAGTGGTCATCTATAACCAAACACCTCTGTTCTTTATAAGGACAGTAATTAGAGAAAACAATGCTCTTGAACCAAAGCTGACACGAGTGTATGGACTTTACCTTGACTAGTTTGCATTTTAACACACTGTGTGTTCCCATGCCTCTGTGCCTATAACCCACTTCTTTGTACTAAGCTAACTACAGATGAGTGGAGTGACTGCAGCATAATTGAAAATCTCACCAATATCACCAGTGGCAACATTTTTCAGAAATCAATAAATTTTACCAAAATTTGGAGGAAATGAAAATTCCTAATTTGCTCATCCGTAGCAATAAGAAATCTGCCACTCTGCCTCCTTCTGTTAGTGGTCATCTATAACCAAACACCTCTGTTCTTTATAAGGACAGTAATTAGAGAAAACAAAAAAAAAGTGGCATGTGCAATGTTAGATTGTATCCTCTTCTGATTATACTGTTGTCTCACCAAGAAGAAAGTGATTCTAGGCAGCTTTGAATTTTAATTACAAAATAAGTAGTGTCAGACTAAACATAATTTTAGCTTGTGATTATACCTGATAATACGTGTCAGAAAAATTCCAGAAGTGAATCACTGAGCCCCGAAAGAAAAAGAACATTGTTCTTTGCTATTCTACTATTCTATTCTTTACTATTCTACATATATAAATATCTTTATAGAAGTACACTATAAAGAAAATACACTTAGAATGAACAGGCTGCATATTATCTGACTGTAAAGAAGAACACTGCTGCCCTCTGTCTGACTAACTTATCTCTGCAGACCGCAAGTTGAAGTATTCTCCCATATCAGCCATAGAATCGAACCACAATTTAGCTTTTTGTTAAAATAACAAAAGCAGCTAGGGAGGATGCCTTTCAAAGCTAAGAGTATTGAAAATTAAAGCTATCTTTTTTTAGGCCCCTATCTTCTCTTGTGGAGAACTGTGTAAATAATCTAAAACTGGTTACGGGGAGGTGACGCACTCATCCATAATTTGTTTACATGCCCCTTGTTTACATGCCCCTTTAAATCATGTACTTATTAGAGCTGAATTGCCTTCTGAAGCTCGTATCAAATCAAATATGCTTTCAGATGCTTCAACTCTTCATGAAAATACACTCACTGACAGACTACCAGTCATGATTGAGCACAGGTCATATTTATTCTTTCCTCTAATTGCTCATTTGCAACAACAGACAGTCTGATCTTTATGTTCTGCCTCCCTGCTAACCCTGTTGCCCTAGGCTCTGGCCTTCAAGTTCTTTTTGGTAAATACTTCCCAAGGAGTATATTATTTTGAAAGATGATGGTTGAATAACAGATATATCATGATCACTATCCTTAGCGCTCCAAAATATTTACTACAATCCACAGTCTATCAGGATAGACACCAAAATTTCACAGGACCATGCTATCTCCTGCTTCTTTTCTCAGACACGGACAAATTCAGTGACTCACACAAATTAAATGTGATGAAAAGAATAAAAAGCTGCATGGAACTGCTGTGCTACCCCTGGGAAACACATCACATCTTACATCTTTCTGGTAAATCAGCACCTTAGATTTAAACATCAAGATCAAAACCTTTTTCTTTTGCTCGTGAGATTCTGCTGGCTAGAGAAGAGTTTGTGAGAGAGAAGAGATTGAAAGAGAAGACACAAAAGCCCTTTCAATAAAATGTCTGTGCAACACGAGATTGCATCCGCTGATATCGGCGTGCTCGTCCTGATCGGCCTGTTATTGAAACAAGGAGAAAATGTATTAGTAATGATTGGAGCCTGAGTCTGTTGAGCCTTATCCTTAAGCATGAGTTTGGCACAAGGGATATCTCTTGGAAGCCTCCATTGCTGCTCAGCAACTGATGTCAGGTTGTTCCTCCATGAGGAGAGTTCAATACCGGTACTAATATAGAACTGGAAAGTCAATCCATCTTATGTTGAGCCCTGATAAAGGGGGAGTGGTCCTGCCCATGAAACGCGTTGGCTGTTTTTATGTTACTTTTTTATCAACAATTACAATTATCCTGGACTCTTTTACCATTTTTGGTCTGGTGCTCCTTTCTGCACTTGTATGGTTTGAGTTACTGTTGGGTACCCATCAAGGGAAAACGTGGTATGTGTGTGCTGCCTTGCCAGAGTAATTGAGCATCATTGAAGTTTTTTTTATCTGACTACACTTGCAAGTCTAAAAATTCCCAGCACCTCTTTAAGTATGCTGTTCTGTGGCACAAGGGATAGGCATGGCAGGCAGTTGCCTTTGGTAAAACAATACTTGACAATCACCAGTCACAGTTGAAGACACTGCTTTTGTAGGCATAACAACACTGTAAGTGGGTGAAACATTCTACTGTCATTCCTTTAGTATCTGTTTTTTTATCTTTATAAGTATAGCTGATCACATTTTAAAATAAACGTGACCTCTCCTAAAAAGTTCTTATGGGAGGAACAGTGCCAAGGCGTCTGCAAGAACCTATATTAATCTTTAAAGTGGATGTAAACCCTCCATACACCCAGTGAAGTGAACAGCCAGAGATGAACCAAATCTCCCTACATGGTTTTACATCCATATCTGCTGTCTTCACATTTACATACTGTTTAGAAAGTTCAGATTGTGTTAGGAAATTTTCTCTTCCTGTTTAACACAGAGTGTGATGTCTGGACAGCCAAGATAGCTAAAATTGCTTATTGGAGGAAAGGCACACACCCCCTCTCCACATAGGCAGAGACTCTCAGAGGTGTTTTGTAACAGGGCCAGCTCCCTGCTAATCTATTTATAGCAACCTCCCCGCAACCTCCCCGGACAGAAATTTCAGGCTGCTTTTATTTGATGTGTCCGAGAATTTGTCAGGAGTTATCAGGCTGATAACAGAGGAACGGTTCAGGAGAGAGCTATGGGACTTAGCTCTTTGAAGATAGATAACAAAATACTGCAGCTATATGTGCCCAGCTCAAATTTCATGAATTGGGTTTACATCCACTTTAAATCAATCGGCCTGTCTTTGTGAAGCTCCTTAGATCTTTGGCCTAGGCTGTACACAGGACCTTGACTTCGCTCCAAGTCAAAATGAAGCAATTAAGTGGTTTTCCAAGAAGCAAGCTGGGCTGGAGAGATGACATAGGAAAAACTAGAACCAAGAAAACACCTTTTGTTATATGCCTGGCTGTGCAGTATGGCAGGGGTGTGTGAGTAAAATTACGGATTAAATAGAAATAGAAATGATATGGCAGTTATCACAATGAACACATGTGTATGTATTTTAAATGTGTATTTAAATGTTTTACTGGATCACGTTTAGAGCATGATGACTAGTTCACTGAATTATACTAATCACTGGCTTCCCTATTTAATGGCAAATAAAAACCATGCCCCCATTTTTTCTTTCATGCAGTTTTAAAATATGCACTTCAGAATCCTGTTTTAGCTGAATCAGCTGCTATTCAGTGTTTATTGACCGGCTAAAGCCCCGTACACACGGTCAGACTTTTGGCCAACAAACTTCATTTTGAGCAAGTTGGACCAACAATCCGACCGTGTGTACGCTCCATCAGACAAACTTTTTTGTTTTTTTTGTGTTTTCATCGGACAAAAGTTGGGTCTGCAAATGGACAAACTTTTGGCCAACAAAAGTCAGATGGAGCAAAGTCCGACCGTGTGTACAGAAAACCATAAGACTTTTGTCCGATGGACAAAACAACTAATGTTAAAATCAACCAACAATAGCAGAAGTTGACCTAAGGGAGGCGGTAAAGAGCAGAAAAGAGCAGAAAAACCACGTGATGTTGCAAAAAGTTTTGGGAAAGTTTGCAGAAAAGTCCTGTGTTGTGTATGCTATGGGTCTGCCCGGCCAACTCCGTTCGGACAAAAATCCAGGGAAAAGTCCGATGGAAGTCTGACCGTGTGTATGGGGCTTAACAGTAGAATATGTATTTAATACATACATGTCTTGCATTGCCATGTACTCTAGTTCCTCAAGTACAGGATTTCTACATTCATCTGGAGATCTCTTCAGAGAGTTTTAATTTCCCTGAAATATTGGAAAAATGCATTAAAGTCAAATGCAAAGACAAAATTAAAGTGGTTGTAAAAGCTGAAGTTTTTTTTTTTACCTTCATGCAATCTATGCTTGAAGGTAAAAAAAATCTTATGTTTGCAGCATCCCCCCCCAGGCCCCTTCTAATACTTACCTGAGTCCCATCTCGATCCAGGATTGTACACGAGAGCAGCAGCACTCCCGGCCTCTCCATCCTCATTGGCTGAGACACATAGGCTCCCGCTGCTGTTGATCACAGCCAGTGAGGGGAAAATGGGTGTGGGGCCAAACCTGTGTGTTCTGTATGGACACACAGAGGGTGCTTGGTAGTGAGCACACATGAGTGCCCCCATAGCAAGAAGCTTTCTATGGGGGCACTTCAATAGGGGGAGGGGCAAGAAGCACTGATAGAGAACCCAAGAAGAGGAGGATCGGGGCTGCTCTGTGCAAAGCCACAGCACAGAGCAGGTAAAATGTTTATTATTTTAAAAGAAAAACTTTAGCTTTTAATATCACTTTAAGGTGTTTTTTGGAGTTTTTAAAAGTGCAGGGGCTTGACTTATCTCCTGAGATTTATGGGAACTCAACTATTCTGGATGTGTTCTTGTGCCAACAAAATGGCCCCTTATTAGCCTCATTATTTACATTTTTACAAAAAGAAAAATAAAGAGAGCAAACAAGGGGGAAAAAAACACATTTAAAGAAACAGCACGCAAATAAAGAAAAAAAAGAAAAAAAAAATATTTTCTTTCCCAAGCAAATTTCTCCTGTGCATCTCTATAAGTGAAATTAAGGCCAGCCATAAATGGATCAAAATTCGACCAGTTCGGCAGGGACTGGCCAAATTTTAATGCATGTATGGGCAGGCTAGACATACAAATAATCAATCTACCAAATGACTTCTGTACAACAAGCCTGTCGGATAAGTGCAGTTTGATCAGCACTGCCGGCTATAGCTAACAGCGTTGATCAGTATGTTCTGTTGTTGGGGAAGTCTCCCCGCTATCAGAACAAAATAGCTCAGCGGGAGTGATTCCCCCATCCACCTCAAATATGCGGATGGGGGAATTGTGTCATTTGTTTTCATTCAACCCACTGGTTGAATGAAAAAAAAAAAAAAGAATCATCTATGGGTTGCCCAAGATGGCAACATTTTGCAGCAAAATCAATTCAGCCAAAATCAGTTCGTTCATCCTTATTAAAGAGGAAGTAAATGGGTTTTACTTCCTTTGTTTCCCTGCAAAGGTAAAGCATAATGGGCTACTATGCAGCACATAGTAGCCCATTATGTGTCACTTACCTAAAACCGAAGCCTGCGATGTCCCCGATTTTCTCACTGGCTGGAAGCGTCCATTCTTCACCCCTCTTCCTTCCGAGGCCGCGAACTCCGGCTCTGTGACTGGCCAGAGTTGCGTGACATCACTCCCGCGCATGCGCACGGGAGCCGCCAGTCGCGGTATGACCCCAGCTTGAAACGGTACAGCGTGCCCCTTCTAGAGTGCGCATGCACCGAATACACCAGTACATGCCGTATGGGGAACTGTAAATCTCTCCCAAACCAAATGTAGGTTTAGGAGATATTTCCAGCACCTACAGGTAAGCCTTAATTAAGGCTTACCTGTAGGTGAAATTGGTCTGTAAGGGTTTACAACCACTTTAATCAGGCCCTCAAGAATCGTCTAATCATGAGTTCAAAGTATAAGGAATGTGTGCAAACTGCAACAAACTTCTTTAAATAAGCTTTACATTTACTGAATTAACACTAGTTAAGGATGAAAGCCAACTAGCTGCTAAAGATTACTACATTTTTACATGGTTACTGCCCATCATGCTGTTTTAGGAAATAAAACTCAATGCCTTTAAGATGCTCTAGGCTCCTTGTGAATGAGTAATGTTTCTATTAACTAGGGAAAAATATTTTGTCCGCTCAAGCCATTCTAGGCATAGAAATAATTTTTTAGAGCAAAAGAGACTACAACATGTAAGTAATATAGTTTGTAATAAGTGAGCACTGACTAGCAGACAGAATTTCCTTTAAGTTGCTACATACTATCCTTCATTAAAGTGCTACTTTGTCCTAGGACAAAATCAATGAACCAACAAAGTAAGGAATATTCACACCTTTATTTTCTACAGCACTTACAGTCTGGCTATCTTTCCCTAGGGCAGCAGAAAATAAATTAGCAACATGGCTCCAAAAGGCACTTATCTCCAGTTGCCAGCTTTTCCAGTGACCCTATTTTCTACAGTCCGGTTTCCGCAAATCACAGGAAATTAGTAAAATTTCAACTATAATCTCATTACAATATTTATTACACAACTTATTCCATTCCTGCAATATAGACTTTCAAGCTCCTTTACACCACACTATGGAACATGCTGATTTCTTAAAAACAAATAAGAAAGGCAATAATTGCAGTCATTTGGGGAATCAGCATGCCCTGGAATAGTACTGTGAAACTCTGTTTTACGGGGGTAAAGAAGTAAAATTAGAAACTGTTTATTTTCACATTTGTGAAAGATCTCTGTATTTCACAGCATTCCTGATTGCCAGGTATATACAACTGTAAATGTTAAAATGTGAAGCCCCCCTATACCCTACTCCTACAAAATGAAGGCACTTCAAAGATAGTCCAGGACTTTTTAAAAGTAAGTCCTTTGATTTAAGAATAACTCACATTAAATTAAATCAAAAATGGTCCTGATGTATAGCACAACCATTACATATTGATGGTAAAATGATCCTTCCCATAAATGTAAAGAAAATAAAATGGTATGAACTCACTATTGCACCTTCCTACATTAGACCTTCACATTTGTGATAGCTCCCTAAACCCCCAACTCTCAATCCACACTTAAAGTGGAAGTAAACCCATTGATTTTACAGTTTAAAAAAACTGTTAAATTCCCGGCATGCCGGAAATGCTAACTGCCACATTGGTTGTGCTCTCAACCAAACTGTCAAACCATCCAATGGCTGGTGTCATAACTGGTCACATGTGCAGCATCATGGCAGTTGAAGATTAAACAAAGGTCAAGATGGCAGCTTCCTTGGCTGAAAACGATAGGAGGGTTTACTTCCACTTTAAGTTTAGGTTGGCCAGTGGCAAAATGTTTACTATGCTCAACAGTTCAAAACTCCTTGAAAATACAAGCTGCCAGTCAAGAGCCAGGAGGTACTGCTTGGGTGCCTGCCAATCATGGAATTGGTAATATAATTTGTGAAAGTATTTAGCAAGTTTATTACAGTCTAGGTGGAGATAGACTTGTTAGAGCAGGGCGTAGTGTGGCACTGTCTGAGAAAGAAGGCTCTAAGATGGAAGGCCAGCAAAACTATGACTATGAGGTTGATTTACTAAAACTGAAGAGTGTAAAATCTGGTGCAGCTGTACATGGTAGCCAATCAGCTTCTAACTTCAGCTTGTTCAATTAAACTTTGACAAAAAAAAAAAAAAACCTGGAAGCTAATTGGTTTCTATACAGAGCTGCACCAGATTTTTCACTCTTCAGTTTTAGTAAATCAATCCCTATATTTCAACCTTTTAGATACACATTCTTCTTTGCTGTTTCCTCAATGCGGAGAGAGGGGCACATGCAGAAATAAATATGAAGTTACTTAAAATACAAGTTTCTTTAAAAAATTGCAAAAAGAAAATGAAAACAAAGGTGATGTTTTTGTCCATTGTCCACAGTTTTCTCACCTTTTAAGAAGAAGTTCATTATAGGCACAGCATAAAATAATATTTTTTTTTTCAGTCGAAAGATTGTAATTTTTTCCTTTTTTATAAATAATGTGGTACAAATATTGCTGATGGAGTTCTACACTATAGTGAACTTGCATAGTCTCTTTGAATTTTTAAAAGGTACCAGTGCTTTTAGCACAGACAGTCTCCTGCGCTCGGAAGCTTGATCTCTTAGTGACACAACCAGAGTCTTCCGTCGGAAAGGGAATGACCAGGGATCTTGCTGCCCTCCTCAGAATAATTGGTATTCTTGGGACTAAAATGTAAAAGGAAAAAGAAGGGCGCACCGACCTAGTGCATTACCAATGGCTAGGTTTATTAAAAGTAGATTAAAAGATCATAAATACTCACAAAGCAGGTATAGTAATAGCAAACATACACCATTCCATCAAAAGGGATAGATGCCTTCAAAGGGCCTCCTGCTGAAACCAGATAGCCAGAGTCCAGACGACATATATATACAGCTACGGCTGACACATTGCGAGGGCGGACCCTCTTCCTCAGAGCCAAAAAGTAATAGTACTATTAGTAATAGTACCCGTGCCCCCCCCCCAACCGGGAGAACACAATAGCTTCACGGGATCACAGTCAGTGTTGATTGGGGAATAAAGCAATTTTCTTTTCTGCAACCTGTGGTTGCAGGAAAGAAAATTGCATCACCTAAAGTCTGCCTTAGACTACCTTCTTAAGCATGCTTTGGGTAGGTAGAGTGGAGGGATGATCTTAGTAGTGTACTGTTGCTTTTTTTTTTTTCAGTCACCAGGTTGGGGCAGGCTAGTGACCAAATTGTATAGCCTAAATGCAATGAAGAAAAGAATGGTTACCAAGCCAGAAATGGTTAATATCATGGGTGTCTAGATTAAAAAACTGTCTGAAAAAAATTACAGGTACTGGATTTTTGCAGGTGAGACAGCTAGCGTTTGACTATTTTTCTGGAGTTCAGCTTTAAGTAGAATAGAATATTAGTTATTGAATTAAGTGTTATGTCTGGTGGTCCCTTATATATCTGGCTTAGTTATAATATATCAATAATCCCCACAGCCCCATCTAGGGTTCTTATACTTTTCTGATCTTTTTTCCAAGTAACAACTGAAAAAAGGTAAAATCTTGACCACCTAAAATTAGCACCTTAATGAGAATGTGAGTTATGGAAACTGAGCCTAAAAGGGCAAAGGACCAGTCACAGTACTGCTCTTGGTCTTTCTGCAGCTGATCTTTTCCCCAGTACTTGGTTGAGGCAGCATATTGTCTCCATAGTCAGAGCTGGCCCTCTGATGATTGGTGATCTAAAGACCAATGAAGGAATAACCAAGCAGCAGCAGGACAGGTGAAGAAAACTAGGATCCACACAATAAATCAAGCATAAGCAGGGAGATGCTTGTCTGCAGAACCTCATGCAGAGCTTCCTCACCAGTGAAAAGCACACTAGTGATATTACCAGATCGTTGGTGCTAGAAGCACTGCCTAGATATAACACGATAAACTATATGCAGCTATGAAGCTTTAGGCACAGGAAAAGCTTAGCTATTTTTAGGAGGAGTTCCAGGCAAAAAGTCGATTTTCCAGAGTAGTTAGTCACAATGAGCCTATTGATATATTCCTTATAAACATAGCAAATCTTGACTTTTTGAGTAGGTCCCCTTTTAAGGGCTAAATAGAACGGTTGAAGGTATGTGAATGAGACAAGATGAGGACCAGTCTACATTTTGCACCAGGTCTCGTGGTCTTATATTTATGCCTCTGGGGACAACACAAACTAAAATAATTCTTCCCCCAGCTAGTTCATAATATAGGCCCACTGTCTTGTGAATATGAGCCCTAGATTTGGAACTCTGTACAGGCTGTCCCCTACTTACAAACATCCGACTTACAAATGACTCCTACTTACAAATGGAGGGAGACAACAGGAAGTGAGAGGAAATCTACCCCTAGGAAGGGAAATTATCTCCTGTAAAGCCGTGTACACACGATAGGTTTTACCGATGAAAACAGTCCGATGGACTGTTTTCATCGGACAAACCGATCGTGTATGGGCCCCATCGGTCTTTTTTCCATCAGTGTTTAAAAATAGAACATGTTTTAAATTTATCCGATGGTTAAAAAACCGATAGCAAATTACTTTCGTCTGTGGGGAACTCCATCGGATAAAAAACCCACGCATGCTCAGAATCAAGTCAACGCATGCTCAGAAGCATTGAACTTAATTTTTCTGGGCTCATCGGAGTGTTTTACG
This sequence comes from Rana muscosa, assembly GCA_029206835.1. Taxonomy (NCBI): domain Eukaryota; kingdom Metazoa; phylum Chordata; class Amphibia; order Anura; family Ranidae; genus Rana; species Rana muscosa. Next base: position 198,248,928 of record CM055117.1, read on the forward strand.
TCACCGCGTTTGAAACAGTCGTTTTTTTGACTGATGGTGTGTGGGCAAGACTGATGGAAGACAGTTTCATCGGATTAGAATCCATAGGATATCCGATCGTGTGTACAGGGCTTAAGAGTTAATATGGGGAAAAGGTGTTTTCACTGATGCTTTATCACCAATCCTTGTTTCCTAATAACCCCAAATTTTCAAAATCCAATTGTCATAGGGACAGAAAGTGAGGTGAAATCTTCTGAACAGGGGCACAGACAGCAAAACAAATGTTACAAGGGTGATAACCCTTCCCTCTGGTACCAAAAAAGCTTAAAATCAGATTTTTTGGCTGGAGCTACACTTACAAAATGTACCTGTTCCAAATTACAAACAGATTCTACTTAAGAACAAACCTACAGTCCCTGTCTTGTTTGTAACCCGGGGACCGCCTGTATTACCACAAATATCTCATGCCATCAAATAACATGCTTACCTTAAAGTTTTATCCACACTGACCCTACTTTTATAAACGACAGAGGTAAATTATTTTCCAAATCCAAATTTTCACCTTCTTTTTTCGCTGGCTCCTCTTAAGTATAGCTCTGTATATTTAAAGATAATATATGCAGCGTATAAGTAGGTCAAATTTTCCTTTTAAATAACTATATTAGACAGCATTATAACAAGAACCTGAAATCGTGTTACTTTCAGCGTTCCTGCACAGAATGCTATTTTTACTTTTATAGTACATGTGTATATATAGTGCTATTTTTAGCCTTTCCCATGTATCGCATTGAGGTCAGCAATGTCTGAGACTCGCTGGCTGCAGAAGGTTTGCGGACTGTTGACTGTTATTCCCCAGCACTTAATTTGTAATTGCGTATTAATCAGGCATTAGTTAATGGATGCTTAAAATTAGATGTTATTATGCATCTAGCTATGTTCTCACAGTAGGAATTATCACATTATTGATGTTGTTCTGTTTTCTATTTTCTGCCTCTTGTTCTCATATGAAGAGTGGAATATTTTCCTGGTAAATTATTAATAAGTTCTGCCTTTTTATAGGCTGCGCTGGATTAAGCCATGAACAATATCGCCAGCCAGACCTTGCAGCAGTGGCTTACGTGACCCCAACTTAATATATTGGTGTAGTCCGCCTGCTTCTGCTCTTCCCCTGGGAAAGCCTGGTGTTCCTCAAGATGCACTCAGACCCAGAGAGGATATCCAGACATTAGTGTGTGACTTTCATCTTCACATTTGCCTTCGCTCGCAATCTGTGTATGATGATTCTTTAACATTTAAAGGATCAGGAAAAATCATAATGCAGAAAATGCCAAAGCCATTACCTCTGTTGAAAAAGACATAACGCCGCTATACATTTCAATATTTCAGGCAAAGATATTTGTTATTGTCCTTTACACCGCAGGTGCCAGACAATTCTCCCCAGTCCTAAGAAGCTGGATCTGTTTAATACTGATGTACATTTTGGAAAAAAAAAGCAGTCGCGCCATTACAAAATTCTAAGAAGTAGTGATTGCCAGTCTTCCTTTTACCAAATCTTTTACCTAGCCTACAACCATTATAGGAAGCATTTCAGGAGGGCAGAATTATGAAAGCTTGCCGATAACAATTTATTTGCTGTTAAAAAATGAAATTGTCCATGACAATTTATATGCTAGTCTCTTCTATTGAGAACTACATTTCAGGAGCATTTATCCTATGGTGAAAATCTGCTTAGGAATATTGTAAGTGGTTCCCAAAAAAGAGAAACAGTACTGTGCTATAGCTCATTGTCCAATTAATTGTACAATCCTTTTACACATGAGCACCACTGGATGATTTTCAGACATACACCTCTATTTTGCACCATTCAGGGTTCAATTATATTTTCTTTTAGCCTATTTATAGTTTTGTTGGAAACGACTGAAAAGCAGAAGTCTCAAAAGGAACAGGTAAGTTTGAAGAGAGACAGCGCACACAACTCCCAGTTCAATTTGCAAGATCCTATGTCAGGTGCTCAGGCTCAGTGTGTCCTTATACACCACAACACAAACAAGTGTAGCGGGTATGTACTTTCCCGGGTGTAATTTGAACTTGGCAGAGACATCAGTGATGTGTAATTCCCTGCGGCCCAGTGGGTGGCGCTGTCGCCCTGGGTTGGGGTTGAATCATTGCTGTGTGCCGGGCCTCCTTTTTGTCCTCTCTCGGCAGCAGTATGGTGGGGCGGGGAACCCGCCGTGCTTGCTGGGAGAGGGTATAAAAGGGCTGGCCATCTTTGTCACGGGGTCGGAGTCCCAGGCACCTTCAGCCTGCGGGCGGTGGTTCGTGTCGGTCCTCTGGGCGGCCTAGGCCTAGAGGACAGTCGGAGGTCGTGTTCCATCTCAGGCACCTTTGGCCTGGGGTGAGGTACTCAGATGGAGGTCTGGAGCTCAGTGCCCAACACTGAGTTCCGTGAGGGAAGGAGATCCTAGGGAACCCCGGGAGTGGGTACCCGAATCTGGAAGGCATAATGGACCGGGGGGAGCTCCTCACTTGAAGACCCGGTGCAGCATATTGCCAGTGACAGGTGAGTCTCTCATCGGAGACCGCCTGGAAGGAAATTCCCCCCTCGCTCGGAGACCGCAACCCACTTTCAGGGAGGAAAGTGGAGAACACATTGTGTCTGGGCCTATTCGCATCCACACCTCCTTTCCTGTTCTGTTCCTCAAGGGAGTTCAACTGATTGTGTTTATTCAAGAAGAATAAAGGAGTGTTGGACTTTAATGGTGTGGGGCTCATTTCCTGACAGACATTGTTCAAGGTAACTCTAGGATGGAGGATCCAGGTGCACGGCACTGACCTGAAGGTAAAACAAGAACATTGCTTATACCGCACTGACACAGGTGGTGGAGGTCAGGCATGGTGTCCCCGCTCCCTCTCCTCTAAGATAACCCCTAGACAAGAGAAAGACGAGCTGAAGACAAGAGTGGAGTGAGGAGGGCACTACACAAGTAAAAGGATTGAGTCGGCAACTCTGTAGTCCATATAGCAATTTTAATGGTTGGTTACATGAAGTGACACGCAAAACAGCTTTCGCGTTTCAGCAACAGCCTAAAGCCGCGTACACATGATCGGTTTTACTGATGAAAACAGTCCGATGGATTTTTTTCATCAGACAAACCGATCGTGTATGGGCTCCATCGGTCTTTTTTCCATCAGTGTAAAAAAATAGAACTTTTTTTAATTTTTCCGATGGATAAAAAACTGATAGCAAATTCCGATCGTCTATGGGCAAGTCCATCGGTTAAAAAACCCACGCATGCTCAGAATCAAGTTGACGCATGCTCAGAAGCATTGAACTTCATTTTTCTCGGCTCATCTGAGTGTTTTACGTCACTGCGTTTGGAACGGTCGGTTTTTTGACTGATGGTGTGTAGGCAAGACTGATGGAAGTCAGCTTCATCGGTTTTCCGATGGAAAAATCCATCGGTTTAAAAACCATAGGAAATCCGATCGTATGTACAGGGCTTTAGTCGTCTCAAAAGGACCAGTCTGCAAGTATATGGGCAGCTTAAATCGAAATGTCAGGCAAACAACTAACTACACAGATGACATATACACTATTTTACCAAAAGTATTGGGACGCCTACCCTTACATGCACATGAACTTTAATGGCCTCCCAGTCTTAGTCTGTAGGGTTCAATATTGAGTTGGCCCACCCTTTGCAGCTATAACAGCTTTAACTCTTCAGGGAAGGCTTCCCACAAGGTTTAGGAGTGTGTCTATGGGAATGTATGACCATTCTTCAAGAAGCACATTTGTGATGTCAGACACACTTCCTGAAGACGTGTCAAACGAAACGGATGTAGAGGCGTCACCTGGTCACGTACCGAGGTCACTTCCGGTTCCTTTTGGCTCACTGCGGTGCAGGGTGGAACGCACGCCAGCGCACATGAGTCGGGACCTTCTCCACCAATATGATACTATGCCATCCAGCCTCAGTGCCGGGCCTTGGGCACTCCTAAAGTGAGCAGCCATTTGGCTTTTTTATTTGAAAATTTTTAAGTATATTAAACGGGATTACACTATTTCAGACCTTATCTCCTTATTTGCATATGCCTCCATGGGTTAAGAGGTTGTTCCATTATCTGCTTATTCATCTGATAATAGCAAAGTCTAATGCCGCGTACACACGATCGTGATTCACGGCGGTGAAAACACCGCCGTGAATCACGACAGGAAAAACGAGTGAACGGCTTGTTTCCCCACACACGGCCATTTTTCCCGTAATTTTTTCTCTTGGCGTGAAAAACGACCGTGTGTAGGCTCCGCGGCAGTGTTTCCCTATGGGAAAACTGCCGCGGAAAAAAATGACAGGAATCACGACGAGAAAAATTAGAGCATGTTCTAATTTTTCTCGTCGTGATTAATGCCGTTTTTCCCGTCGGGAAAAATGACAAAAAGCCCACAGACGATCGTTTTTCTCGTCCAAAGGAAAAAATTTAATTTTTCCAGACGGGAAAAATGATCGTGTGTGCGCGGCATAACTTGCTAAGAAGCGCATTTGACCACTTTTTTCATTAAAAGGGTCAACTACTTGTGGTAAGCTGCCATCTTTTGAGCACTTTTGTGGGTGTCCATATTAGAGTCGGTGAAGGTGGATCACTAATGCTCCATACACACGATCATTTTTAATGTCATTTTTAAAACTGACGTTTTTCTCGTCATTTTTTTTCTTGTTTCCTCTCAAGCCTGTCTTGCGTACACACCATCATTTTAAAAAATGTTCAAGAAAAGCGCAGTGACGTACACCACGTACGATGGCACTATAAAGGGGAAGTTCCGTTCGAATGGCGCCACCCTTCATGTTAGTAAAGTTTGTTGAGAGACGATTCGCTCTTTTCAGTCTAGTGCTTTTCAGTCCGTTACAGCATGACGAATGTGCTATCTCCATTACGAACGCTAGTTTTACCAGAACGAGCGCTCCCGTCTCATACTTGATTCTGAGCATGCGCATTTTTTTTCCCCTCGTTAAAGCATACACACTATCGTTTTTCACGTCGTTAAAAAAAACGACATGAAAAACGACGTGAAAAAAGAGAGCATGTTCGAAATTTTTAATGCCCGTTTTTCACGTCGTTAAAAATGCTCTGGAGCATACACACGATCATTTTTAATGGCCATTTTTTTTAATGGCATTTTTAACGGCATGAAAAATGATCGTGTGTATGGGGCATAACAGCTTTTACTACTGGATATCATTTCACTGGATGTTCGTTGCAATTGCTGTGGTCTTTTTAGCACACTACAGTTGCATGGACTTTTACTAGCAGCACATGAACTTTTTTTTCACTAATGAACACTAATCATTAAGGTTTTAAAATAGGCACCTGTTACGTTGGTGTCTAGATGCCAAATTTGTTTTTTTTGTGTCATTTAGGTTTTATTAGGTAGGCTGGGATATGACTTGCTATTTATTTTTTTTATTTTTTTTATTCACATTCTATTATAGGTAATATTTGTATTTATTAACTTCTAGTGCACTCACCCGTTTTTGAATTCAAGAAGGCCTGGCTTGCAGTCTCTGCTCCAATTTATCCCAAAGGTGTTCTATCAGGTTGAGGTCAGGACTCTGTGCAGGCCAGTCAAGTTCCTCCACCCCAAACTCGTTCATCCATTTCTTTATGGACCTTGCTTCATGCACTGGTCCAAATCGTTTAGTGGAGGGGGGATTATGGTGTAGACTTGTTTCTCAGGAGTTGGGCATGGCCCCTTAGTTCCAGTAAAGGGAACTCTTAAGGCGTCAGCACCCCAAGACATTTTGGACAATTTAATGGACCCAGCTGGCAACAGTTTGGGGATGGCCCCTTTCTGTTCCAATATGACTGCGAACCAGTCCACAAACCATGTCCATAAAGACATGGATGAGTGGGTTTGGGGTGGAGGAACTCGACTGACCTCAACCTGGTAGAACACCTTTGGGATGAATTAGAGCGAAGACTGTGAGCCAGGCCTTCTCATCATCATTGGTGCCAGAGCTCACAAATGCACTTCTGGAAGAACGTTCAAACATTCCCATAGACACACTCCTAAAGCTTGTTGACAGCCTTCCCAGAAGAGTTGAAGCTGTTATAGCTGCAAAGGGTGGGCCAACTCAGTATTGAACCCTACGGACTAAGACTGGGATGCTATTAAAGTTCATGTGCGTGTAAAGGCAGGCGTCCCAATATTTTTGGCAATATAGTGTATGTATGAGAGCTGTTTTACCAGCCAAAGGATTCGCATTTCTGTCCATTCATCTTTGAGATTTAGGCAGTCCTATTACACAGCACTGCCTTGTCTGACAGGGCAGGAGACCTTTGGTCTTTTTCTGCTGCATTTAGGTAACTTCTACAGGTCTTGCCCCTTCCCTGTCCTGTAGCTGGACTGTAAAATGAGCAGCTACAAAGCAATGAGCTCATCTCTATGTCACTCTGCTCTTTCCTTCTATCAGCACGTTTCTTGTTAGCACATGATCCTTTCAGCATATCTGACAGGCCCATTTTTTTCCCTTTTCCTAGTCTGAGCTCTGCTATATAGTGCATTAAAAGGGGCTAATACCAGGTCTATTCCAGGTACTTACAATGCTTAGAATAATAATAATAATAAAAAAAAACTCCCTGTCCCATAGCCAAAACAGGATATGAAATTAAAGGAATCCCTGGGGCCCCCAGGTCACCAGAACTAGTGTCTCCATTGGAAGATTTACCCCACTTTTCTGGGGCAACCCAAAATTTGGGATCTTCGTTTACATTCACTTTCAATGATAACTGTAAACAGGACAAATAAAGAGGGTGAATCTCCCTAATGGGGGGCACAGACAGCAAAAAAAAGCCTAATATGTGTTATAGTCCCTCTCTACTCTATCCATAACTTTTAAAAAGTTTTGCCATAAATTTTACTTTACCTCTGTATTGTGGGGATACAGATCTGCATTATATGTGTTTCTTTCTTTCTGCATTGAGTTTAGTTTTAAAAGGCAACATGTAGGTTGGCAAATGAAAAGACAAAGTAATGCAGATAAATGGGAAGATCTGCAGAGCCCTGAAAAAAACGTCAATGTAGATGAATAAAGCAGGTGTGATGTGCTGCGTGCACAAAGGATAGAAGATGCTTATGATGGAACAATAGAGAAAATAAAGAGTGGGCTAAAAAGAAAAACAATAACCCAAAATATTTTCTTACTTACCATGTTCATCAAATCCAAGTCTAGTGTTAAATTAATTTAGTTCAGGTTGACAACTGCATAGAAAAAAAAAACTTTAATTTTACTTAAACTAACCCACCCAAAATATAATTGTGTATAATGTTGCAGCCTAGCCAAGTCTAGGCATTCCTAGCTGCCCCCTTCTATCTTCCACCTTCTTTCAAAGCACTAAGCACTTGAATCCTAGGAGGTCTTCCTATGCAAACACCATCATGAGAACATAATGGCAAGAGTTAACCTAACACATTGTGTCCCCCACTACTGGCCTTTTAATATGATGGGTGGCCTTAATGGTCAATAGTGAAGTACAAGCAGCCGGAGCACATAGACCACTCAAGTAATGTTTAATGTTAATTTCTATCAGCTGAATTGTATTGAAGTTTGGGGTAAAAATGTGTTAAAAGCTGAAAATATTTTGGCGCTTAAAGTGTTTGTTACCCCAGCATTTCATATTCCTGATGTGTGCCTGCTGTACCATGAACTTGTGTATAAAAGTATCTTGTTCTCTTTGTATTGCTTCCTTTGTATGATTGAGGCTGGGTTCACACCGATACTACACGACAGTCATACGACTTTCATCCTACTTTGCTCATCAGTCCTACATCGGTCCTACATCAGTCCTACATCGGTCCTATATCCATCCAACTTGAATGAACAGGATACTACTTTGATACAAATTTGTGCTAGTCTGACTTGTCCTTTGACCAATCAAAACAATCCCAGAGTGAGATAAATTCCTTTTACTGCTGCTATAATCACATGTCGGATGTCAAATGTCGGATGGTGAGGACAAGGATCCTACTTTGATCCGACTTCAATGATATTCAATGGGCTGAAGTAGGATCAAAGTCAGACCAAAGTAGTACAGGGAGCATTTTCAAAGTCGGACCGACTTGTGTCGGACCAGTTAAGATGGCTCCCATAGGGAAACATTGATTTTCACACGTCATGCGACATGAGCTCCCAATGTCGGAGCGTTTGTCGGACCAGTGTGAACCCGGCCTTACATGGTGTTCCTGCCAGTCCCTCTGCTTTCCTATTGAAAACTGACTACACTAAGCCGAGTAGTCAGTTAGAATACATCGTGGTCAGTTCTCTAGCTGGGAAATCAGCCTGTTCTCCTCCAATGATCAGACTTGTCCTGACACGCCCCCTCTGCATAGCCTATTACTGAAAAGATTAGTGTGCTGTTGCTTCTACTCCCCCCCCCCCCCAGCTCTTATGCAGCTGAGAACAGAGGGAATGTGATCACTTATAAAAAAGGGGAAGAAAAAGGTATTTATAATGTTTTTTTTAGATCTATACATACATGTTTTGCCTTCCATTTCAGTTTTAAACTGAATGGTTTGTTTTACAAGGTGATCATTTACAATCACTTTAAGGACGTTGCCTCATTTTCCATGATTTTGTTAGGCTTTTGCTATCACTGGTCTGAAAAAAAAAAGTAATATTATGTATGTATATATAAGGTTTGTATGTCAATTTATTTATGGGGCATTACACTCCATTAATAATATCACTCTGAGATGGTTTTCATTTTAGTTCCTGACAGTCTAGACTTCTTTACAGCCTGAAGCCTTCTCTGGTGGTTGTCTATCTATGATGTATGGAACCAGCAGGAAAGGTCTTACTGGGATTACGGAATGTTCTCCAACAAAGAACATTGTTTTGTGAATATTCAATGAGGCAATCAGCAAGTAATCATACAAACGGGGTGTTAGGGAAAACATTCCCTATATTACATTTAATTAATTCCATTAATTAAGGAACATTACAAATACAATAGCAATAAGTTACATGCAGGAGGCTAAGCAGTGTTCACATTTTCTACATATCATACATAGCCGGTATAATTAAATCAGGGTTCATAGTGTACACACGGTCTTATTCGTTTTTAAAAAATGCTCCCACACATGATTTTAATGAATTTGTCTAGAATGCACTTCACAAGACACATTAGTTCTTATTACAGTTATTGTAAACAGAAAACGCTGATGTTGACCAGCTTCCTGCATTTTGGATAAATCGCTAACAAACATCAATGAGATTAAGGTACGTCCTGCGGTTTAGCGTTTACTACACCAAGCGTAATTATAAGAATTCCAAATCAAAGATAATTTGTAGAGAAGGCAGAATAAATGAAGGCACAATAGCTCATTAGGATTGCTAGTATTTGCTCAGACACCTGCAGATGATATTACATGCTATCAGTGTATTGGATATCACTGGCACCTACAGGCAGATTTCGTTGGCACAAAGCTAGATTAACCAGATGGAATTTTTCTGCCACTTCTCCATTTTCAACTTCACAATGTCTTCCATTGTATAAAGTGTAAAATGCTCTTGAAAGTCTCCCTATGGCTCATATAAATATCAGAGGATTTTAAAAGCAAACTATAATGGTTTTATATGTTTTTAATCCGTTGGACCATCCAGTGCAATATGTGATAAAATGGCCCAAAAAGGAGGACCTTTTCAGGGCCATATAATGGCCCTAAAACAGGACATGGCCGAACAAGGACTTTCATGGCAGGGTCACCACAAGCTATTTAATTATAGTTGCAAATTAAAAAATATTGAAAATTGCTTTTTTAATTAACATGCTATACATGCTTTAAGAATTGTTTCTGTTGAGAGGTCATTTTCATGTTGTTTGCCTCACTATCACTTCTGATGCCGCGTACACACGACCGTTTTTCATGACGAGAAAAATGCTATTTTTTTAATTGGTCATTTAAAACGATCGTGTGTAGGCTCCAGAGCATTTTTCTCGACGAGAAAAATGGGCATTAAAAATTTAGAACATGCTCTTTTTTTTCTCTATGTTTTTCACGTCGTCGTTTTTCAAAAAAAAAAACGGGCGTGTGTACGCTTTAATGACGGGAAAAAAACGTGCATGCTCAGAAGCAAGTAATGAGACGGGAGCGCTCGTTCTGGTAAAACTAGCGTTCAGAATGGAGATAGCACATTCGTCACGCTGTAACAGACTGAAGAGCACGAGGCTGAAAAGCGCAAATCGACTCTCAACAAACTTTACTAACACGAGGATCAGCAAATGCAGCCCAAAGGGTGGCGCCATCCGAATGGAACTTCGCCTTTATAGTGCCGTTGTACGTGTTGTCGAATGTGTTGTACGTCACCGCTCTTTGCTCGAGCATTTTTTTTCACGATAGTTTGTAGGCAAGGCAGGCTTGAGAAGAATCATGTCGAGAAAAACGTTGTTTTTTTTCAATGACATTAAAAACGGCTGTGTGTACGCGGCATTAGTGTTGCTTTTAAGCTGACAAAGGTTCTGTTCTAAGTCACAAAGGACAATCCCTATGTCTTTTTTTTTTTTTTTAAATGTCAAAAAGTACATAAAAATTAATGAACATGTTGGCTCTAATATGAAGATGGGCTGGCTTTAGAAAAAAAAAAATTGCAGTTAAAGTCGAAGTAAAGGGACAAAAATTCACCTAAGCTCCAAAAGTATGACACACACAAGGCCCCTCACTGGCATCTTATCCCTGGGTTGTTCTAGGTGCCAGTCTTTGGCTGTTTTTTATTGGTCAGTGCAGGATGATGTCACACAGCTCAGTGTACATTCTGCGGGGGATTTCGAACAGACAGATAAGTTGTATGTCTCGTCTGTAATTAAAAGCCTGCCTGTTTGCAATTTTTTATTTTTTGCCTTCAGGTTCACTTTAACATCGGGGCCTAATTCAAAAACTATAGGGGTGATTTACTAAAACTGGTGCACACAGAAACTGGTGCAACTGTGCGTATTAACCAATCAGCTTCTAGTTTAAACCTTTTAACAAAAAATAATAAATGCACATTTTTTTGCAGGTAAAAAAATGTGCATTTATTATTTTTTGTTTCTGGAGCCTCTAAAAGATTGCACCAGCAATCGGCAGATCGCTGGTGCCATGCAGGTCTCCTGCAGACCTGTCAGTGTGTCGTGTGATCATACATCATACGGACAAGCAGATAGACAAGAATGAACTACCACAGCACTCCACAGCACTGTGGTAGTTCATTGAAAACGGCAACAGCTGCAAAGGCTGTTGGACTTGTAGTTTTCAATTCACAGAGGACTGTAAATTTTTTAATTTTGACCGATAGCAGTGGGGTGGGGGGGGGGGGATTGAGAAGATCCCTGCTAAATTTCAGAGCAGGTGAGTGGGGGGGAGAGCGGGGGAGCGGGGGCCGGTCTGTTCGTAACATGTTACATGTTACACCCTGAATATGGGTGTAACATGTTACCAAAGGTGACCTTATCCTTCACACTAGATGTGGTGCGAATTCACAACGAATTTGCGGCGGATTCCGCACCACATCGAAGTCGCAACCCGTTTATGCAAACATCAGTGTGAACCCGTTGAATTGAACAAGCTGAAGTTAGAAGCTGATTGGTTAACCACTTTAAGACCAGCTGCCGCAGTTGTACTGTGGCAGATTGGCTCTCCTGGGCGAATCGCTGTCATTGTACGTCGGCTCGCGCAGGGGCAGTTGCGCTTGGGCGTGCTCCGCTGCATGCTGCGGGAGCGTGCCCATGGGTTGGGTGGACTCGATGTCCACCGGTGACCCGCGATCGCCTAGTACAGATCCCCATTCTGCCTTTTGTAAACAAGGCAGATCCCCATTCTGACAGATGACATGACAGAGATCTACTGTTCCCAGTCATCGGGAACAGTGATCTCTGTGTTGTCCCAGGCACTGGGCAGCCCATCTCCCCTACAGTTAGAACAGACCTAGGAAACACAGTTAACCCCTTGATCACCCCCTGGTGTTAACCCCTTCACTGCCAGTGACATTTTTACATTGATCAGTGCATTTTAATAGCACTGATCAATGTAATAATGTCACTGGATCCCAAAAAGTGTAATTTGGGGTCAGATTTCTCCTCCGCAATGTGGCAGTCCCGCGAAAAATCTCAGATCGCCGCCATTACTAGTAAAAACAATAAAAAAATAAATAAATGTCCCTAAATCTATCCCATAGTTTGTAGATGCGATAACTTTTGCGCAAACCAATCAATATATGCCTATTGTGATTTTTTTTTACCAAAAATATGTAGAAGAATATATATCGGCCTAAACTGATGAATAAATTATTATTTTTTTAAATTTTTGGGGGGGATATTTATTATAGCAAAAAGTAAAAAATATTGTTTTTTTTTTTTCAATATTGTCGCTATTTTTTTCTTTATAGCGCAAAAAATAAAAACTACAGAGGTGATCAAATACCATCAAAGGAAAGCTCTCTTTGTGAGGAAAAAAAGAAGGGCAATTTTGTTTGGGTACAGCATCGCACGACCGCGCAATTGTCAGTTAAATCGGCGCAGTGCAAGAAATGGCCTGGTCATTAAGGGGGCAAATCCTTCCGGTCCTTAACTAGTTAATATGTACAGCTGCACCAGATTCTGTGTGTTCCCGTTTTAGTAAATCTTCCTCCATGAATCTAACATTCACTAAGCAGGTGAAACATCCCAGGGCATGTGTTTTTAAATGACAGGGATTGAATCACCACCAGTGAATGTTTGGTGAAAGTCACATTCACTGCTTTATAAATGTATTCTTGATAAGAAATATTAGAATCAATAGTGACAGCTGAAATTATAGGATGTTAGTGCACCTGATTGTGTTCCGCTCAGGAAAACAGGCAAGGGACATAAAGGGTGATCTAATTTATTACAACCATATTTATATGTTCAACCAATATAGGAATTTGTCCTTTACAGATCTGAATTCCGCACTATATTACTGGATGCTATGAGTTTCTACACTTTGGACATCATCATAGCGCTCTCTGCAGTGCCTTCTTATAGCACAATCCAGCAATGCTACGTCCTGGAATTCAGAATATTATATAAGGGTGTTTTTTGGCCTCAGAAGTGTCAGCTTAGCTAGACAGGAATGTAGCTGGAACAACACAATCAAAGGTCGTTCTTTTACCTTCTTCGTTCTTGGGTGGCACTAATAATTATATGAACCCTTTGCCATACTAACATTCATTTTGTTCTAGTTGAAAAGATCCCCATCTCTTGTTTTGTCCTTGTTTTATAATCCGCCACACCTAGGTTACTAGACAGTAATTTTCTTGTCATGTCTGCAGCTATCATATATAGTCTATGTTCCCAGTTCCTGTCCCCTCCCTCCCTCCCGCTTGGATTACATAAGCTGTCACATACAGGTGTTTCATGCGACTCCTCCCTGCAGCAGCCTCTCCACTTAGGTAAACATCAGTGTTCCAATAACCCCCCAGGAGAGATGGCATGCCCTGAGAGATTCTTTTGCTTACTGTCTGGAGCAAAGAGACAACGTGATCATAAATAGTTCTGTTGTTAGCCATGCCATCAGTGCTCTCTATATAACACATGATGACACTCACCACTGGGAAGGAGCTCAATATACAGTCCATGGGCAACGGCTGCTTGTAATCTGTTATGCCGTGACAGGTTGAAACTCTAGATCAGCTGCTGTAGAGAATGTGTGCCGTATAACCACAGCTCTATTGCTTATTATTTCATTTGCTTACTTTTATTCACTTACTTTATTGTACGTATATAAAGGGGGGGGGGCTGCTGCAGTGCCTCAAATGTATCTGACATGGTCATCGGCCATCAGTAGGGGAGGGTGTCGTTTTCATACCCAAACGCATTCAGAGCAGATAAACGTTAGCTTCACTATAAGAAGTATGGTACCATGGGCGACCGAGGAGCAGTGAATCTTTTTTTATGTTGTTACTCCTACAAAATAGTACTGAAAATCTCCCAATGGGCTCATGAAATTTTTCTCCCCGGTATAGAATTATTTTTCACATGGGAAAAAATTACGTTCCTACGCCTCCCAACCTTCTGAGATGAAAAAGAGCACAGGTAGAATGAGATTAAAAAACTGCAGATGGAGATAAGAGAGAGAGAGAGAGCGAGCAGTAGAATAATTATACAAAAACTGTTTGGTAAATCCACAAGTGCTATTTTTAACACTAAAGCCCTGTACACACGATCGGATTTCCTATGGTTTTTAAACCGTTGGATTTTTGCATCGGAAAACCAATGAAGCTGACTTCCATCAGTCTTACCTTCACACCATCAGTCAAAAAACCGACCGTTCCAAACGCGGTGACGTAAAACACTCCGATGAGCCAAGAAAAATGAAGTTCACTGCTTCTGAGCATGCGTCGACTTGACTCTGAGCATGCGTGCGTTTTTTAACCGATGGACTTGCCCATAGATGATCGGAATTTGCTATTGGTTTTTTATCCATCGGAAAAATTTAAAACATGTTCTATTATTTGAAACCGATGGAAAAAAGACCGATGGGGCCCATACACGATCGGTTTGTCCGATGAAAAAAATCCATCGGACTGTTTTCATCGGTAAAACCGATCGTGTGTACACGGCTTAATACTTTTCATAATACTAGTTTTTCATAACAAGTGTAATAACATAGAGGTTAAATGAGAGGTTTAGGGTAGCATTGTACTTTTGGAAGTGAAATAGTACCTTTCTTTGAAGGGCTACACATCAGACCAAAAACAGGGACAACTGAGGAGGAAAAAGGAACAGAGGTATTAAGTTGGCAATGCACGCTTCGCCAGCTGAAGGAAAGATACCCATCTATTCCTCCATCCACGCTAAACAGCACGAATACCTGAACAGTGCTTGCGATATGTTCGGCCGATAATTTTTTTGCGGGTTCCTTCGACAAAAATTGATGGGGGTGGGGGGGTTGCCGACAGAGCCAACCACAGCTCGAATTTCAGCTGATTCAGCAGGAATTTGTGCAGTGCAGTGCCGCAACTACCCGAGTTACAAAGATTGCAGTTGCGACCGGGCCCTGGCGTTCTGCCACTGTGGGGGGGCCCCAAGAACTCTGACTGTAGCTCCATGGCAGGGTTGCTGGCTGCAATTGTGACCAGAGAGCTGTCCTGCAGTAATCTGCCAAAAGCCATCGCATGCTGCGTCCTGTGCCAACATCTTCTTTGCTGACATTATTGGGAGCCGGCTCTTTCTTCCGGTTCCTAGCAGCTGCCACCAACCCCCCCCCCCCCACAAAGATATTTAATTGTGCATGCTCAGTGTGTTGTGCATAGCCCCAAAGCTTCCTGGGATGCATGAAATAGGTATCCCAGGAGTCTTCGGGTAGACTGGAGGGGGGGGGGGGGTCATCATCCTTGCTTAGGTAAGAAAGGTGGAAATGCAGGCTGTGCTCCTCTTAAAATTGTATTTCTCCTAAAAAATAATTTGATTTCCTGAAAGGTGAAAGGAGGTAAAATTAATTAAAGGTGAAGTTAATGCCATTTTGTACAGTTACTATGGTCCAGCTTGGTATGTATTTACCATACCTGTGGGATACTCATGGAAGTTGGAAATCACTGTAGTAGGCCCTGCTACTACAGTGATTTCTGCTACCTTCTGGGTCCCACGCTAAGCAGTTGCCCTGCTGCTTACTGAACACTGGACGTCACCTGCTCTGCAAGGACACCTTTTAGAGAACACTTTTCTCAGTGAAATCAAAGTGTTCTGTGATTGGATGAGCCAAAGATCCTAACATCACTGCCCCACCTCTTCCCATTGTCCAATCAGACAACACTTTGCATTTATTAGGAAAATTAAAAGTGTTCCCTGAATGGTGCCCATGGTGAGCAAGCAGCCTCCTGTGTAACAATGCAACAAGCGAGACATTTGGCTTGGGACCTGGAAGCCATTGAGATCACTGTAGTAGCGGTGCCCACTACACTGATTTCCAGCTTGCACAGGGATCCCACAGACATGCCACTTACTTACATTGGTCCAAGCTGAAAAAATTGCCATACCTAAACTAAAGGTTTAAAGAAGTAAATAGGAGTGAAGGTCTGTTATTAGATCCTTTCTCAGGCACCTCTTGTAATGGAGTGGAATTGCTCTGTGCCTGTCTCCCAATTGTAATCCAGTATTGTCGCACACCCCCCTGGTAGAGACTATATGCGGCCTTGCTGTTTCACATTGGGCAGGCTTTGCTGGTCCTGAGCAACAATGTTGAGTGAGAATATGCATATAGGAAGTTGTTGAAAAAGTCAAAAGACGTTTAACAGCATTGAAAAAAAGTGAAAACAGTCATTTATGTTCACCATCTAAAACACAGGCTGCACACCAAAGACGTTCAACACCAGCCATGGTTTATTGCAATGGCAGCACACCACTCACTCCCATGTTATGCCCCAAACCCGTTTCACCCACAGCAGGACTTGATTATGATTGAATGTATTCAGTGTGCTGCCAATTATTTGTATGGTGGACTACAATGGAGCAAGAGTGGACTCCAGGGCCTTGGCCCCCGGCTGATTACAGGGAAATTAGCAGAATACCAGCTGGCCTGTGAGCAATGAAAGGGGTTAGTTTTATGTTAGTTCGCAGGTAAGGCATTAGTAGCTTGCTGATTAGTTTTACTCATTGTCTGGAATTGCTCTTTAACAACTGTGAGGCCGCTCGCTGTTTATGCAAAGCGTATGGTCTCCCTATAACCTTGGCCACTATGGCTGTTCACCTACCATCTAAGCATCTTCTACTTTTAATTGCTGATGAACATATTAGTCTGGAAATCACGTAGACATGGAGATGCAATTCATTCTCGGAGACCATCTGTAAAAGATTTTCCAAAACTCAGACGATTATGAAAGAATGTGAAAAAAAAATGAACTGTTAGTTTGATGGATTAATGCTTAATTGCTTTAGTGTCTCATTAAGAGTATTTGTTTTATTAAAACATAATGCCTAATGCTAAGTACAGAAAATCCATACTAAAAGGAAATTTTGTCATAGAACCCTTAGCCTGCTGACAACAATTCCACCGTTCTGGTTTTAGTGTCTGGTGCTGCAATGAATATATCAGATTGGTTGATGTTTTTAATTTTGCAAACATTTTTGTGTTTCCATAGCAACCAAATGCCTCAGAGGATTATGACAAACATTATCTTCATTCTTTCGCAATAAAACAGTGCGCGCGGAGCTATTTGTCTCAAAATTGAAAAGTAAATTCATAACAAGTTATTTAATAATATAAATTGTTGCAAAATGTGTAGATTTGTTTGCACGTAAACATCTTTTTATAATGGGTGTAAAAGGAAATGTGCAATTGTTGCCAAGAGCAACCCGTGTTTATTATCTGACACCAAGCAGGAAACAAATCAGCCAGGAACTACAAAGGAGATGTGCCGAAGAACTCATCTTCTAAATCTGATGTATCATTAACATTATTAATAACTGGCAAGCAAAGTACAAAAAATATATAGATGACTCCCTCGTAAATGCTCAACTTGTGCGCGGATACTTCCGTTTTGTTGCATCACCACTGGCATTTATCGGCACAAAAAATGTCCCTTTTCCTCTCAAGAGTTATAACTTAATTATAAGGAGAGAAATTTGCATTCACAAATTAAAAAATACAGCATTAATATTAATGTATCCTTACTTTGGGGAAATGTCAAATAATAAACCACGATTTTTATCCAATTTTGTGTCTCCCCTCCTGGAAAGAGGTTCTAACATTAAAATCATTGCCTGCTCACGGGAGTGATCATGGAGAGGGCACAAAGGACTATAATAGGATTTTTCAGTTAAACAGATGTAGCGGGGTGTTCCCCTTTAATGCAGAGAGACAAGAAGTTCCAGATGAGAGGTGAGTCGGGAGGAAGTAAAGAGACATTACTGGAAGTGAAAGCAGAGGAGAGAGAGACTACATCTCCCAGTACATCTTGCAGCACCCAGGGTGCATTGCTCCAGAACAGAGACTGCTGGGGCAGACTTTATAAAGGGGAGGCGGAGTTTTGGTCGCTCTCTTTGGACCCCCCTCTCCTAGCAAGAGGATGTCTGTGCTGAACTGCTGTGTGCACAAGGCCTGAAGCCCGGGCCGTGTGCTCCTTTCCAAAGAGCCCTCTGCCAGCCTAGCAGAGCCTTAGAGACATCTAATCCTCCTTGCTGCAGTACACCAGAAGGATTGAAGACTTGGATGTCGGTGGATTCCTGTTCCTAGACGAATCGATGGAGGAAAGGGACTTGGACTTGTCCAGGTGGTGAGAGCTGTTTAAAGACAGATACTTTATCTTTACTATTCGTTGGGATTACAAAGTTGTTCTTCAAGTGCACCACCGAGAGATTGCTAGCGAATATTGTTTCACTTCCATTTAGATCAGTCAGGCCTGACTGCATAGGTAGACATTGCTGGGTGTTAGTCTACCCATGAGGGGAAGTAGCTGTAAAAGGGCAGCGCTAGAGTTGCATAGCAATACTTTATTATTCTGATTACTCTGTTTATCTTTATTACTGTTTATTGCAGGGATCTGCAACTTGTTATACTGTTGTTTATTACTTGCCCATTAGCCTCAGTAAAATATCTGGGTAAAGTACATTTGGTGTCAGTTCCGCTTACTTTAATAGGAGTTTTAAAGTATATTCTGTGTATGTTTGTTATAGGACTGCGTCACCAACAGTTGCGATCACGCGGTCCTATCTCTCTATCACCAGCTGTGCCACGGGAGGTTAGAGCCGATTGCCGGGGGTTGACAGCGGTGCACTGCAGGGCCCAAATCAATATCAGCGGCTCTCTTAACTGGGGGTAGCGCTACACAGACAATAAAATAAAAAAAAGCAATAAATGAAAGGTGCAGTACCCATTGCAACCAATACCAGATTTCATCTTTTAATACTCTGATTTAAGTAAAGGTGACTTGTGATTAGGGATGAGCTCGGTGTTCGAGTCGAACATAGGTTCGACTCGAACATCGGCTGTTCGCCGCGTTCGGCGAACAACGAACGATTTGGGCCATTCGCGCCAAATTCGAGTGACGCGAACGGCCCACAATACACTGCGCCATCGCAGTGTAATCCCGGCGCTGTGATTGGCCAAGCATGCACTGTGACCCTGCATGCTTGGCCAATCACAGCGCCGGCAGCGAGGAGAGCAATGATTGGCCACAGGCAGGATGCCTGTGGCCAATTATAGCTGAGGGGGTTTAGTACACGCCCCACACTATAAAAGGCCGCCAGCGCGGCGGCCTCGTGTAGTGTGTTCCGGAGCAGGGAAAGTGAAGGATAGGCAGGGACAGTGTCAAATCTATTCTTTGCTAAACCTTGTGTGTAGGGACAGAGAAAGATAGGCAGGGAGAGTGTCAGTGTCATATTCTTTGCTAAACCTTGTGTGTAGGGAGAGAGAAGGATAGGCAGGGAGAGTGTCAGTGTCATATACTTTGATAAACCTTGTGTGCAGGGAGAGAGAAGGATAGGCAGGGGACAGTGTCAGTGTCATATTCTTTGCTAAACCTTGTGTGCAGGGAGAGAGAAGGATAGGCAGGGAGAGTGTCAGTGTCATATACTTTGATAAACCTTGTGTGCAGGGAGAGAGAAGGATAGGCAGGGGACAGTGTCAGTGTCATTGTTGCTAAGCCTCCTGCACATTATACACCTGAAGTTAGCCCGTATTGCTGCTTTTTCCTGGTGTGTTACACCAACAGGATTTTGCGGCACTTACAGCGGGCAGAGTGTGCCTCCTGACCATATTACACCTGAACTTAGCCTGTATTGCTGCTTTTTCCTAGTGTGTTACACCAACAGGATTTTGCGGCACTTACAGCGGGCGGAGTGTGCCTCCTGACCATATTACACCTGAACTTAGCCTGTATTGCTGCTTTTTCCTGGTGTGTTACACCAACAGGATTTTGCAGAACTTACAGCGGGCGGAGTGTGCCTCCTGACCATATTACACCTGAAGTTAGCCTGTATTGCTGCTTTTTCCTGGTGTGTTACACCAACAGACATTTGCGGCACTTACAGCGGGCGGAGTGTGCCTCCTGACCATATTACACCTGAACTTAGCCTGTATTGCTGCTTTTTCCTGGTGTGTTACACCAACAGGATTTTGCGGCACTTACAGCGGGCGGAGTGTGCCTCCTGATCATATTACACCTGAACTTAGCCTGTATTGCTGCTTTTTCCTGGTGTGTTACACCAACAGGATTTTGCGGCACTTACAGCGGGCGGAGTGTGCCTCCTGACCATATTACGCCTGAACTTAGCCTGTATTGCTGCTTTTTCCTGGTGTGTTACACCAACAGGATTTTGCGGCACTTACAGCGGGCGGAGTGTGCCTCCTGACCATATTACACCTGAAGTTAGCCTGTATTGCTGCTTTTTCCTGGTGTGTTACACCAACAGACATTTGTGGCACTTACAGCGGGCGGAGTGTGCCTCCTCACCATATTACACCTGAACTTAGCCTGTATTGCTGCTTTTTCCTGGTGTGTTACACCAACAGGATTTTGCGGCACTTACAGCGGGCGGAGTGTGCCTCCTGATCATATTACACCTGAACTTAGCCTGTATTGCTGCTTTTTCCTGGTGTGTTACACCAACAGGATTTTGCGGCACTTACAGCGGGCGGAGTGTGCCTCCTGACCATATTACGCCTGAACTTAGCCTGTATTGCTGCTTTTTCCTGGTGTGTTACACCAACAGGATTTTGCGGCACTTACAGCGGGCGGAGTGTGCCTCCTGACCATATTACACCTGAAGTTAGCCTGTATTGCTGCTTTTTCCTGGTGTGTTACACCAACAGACATTTGTGGCACTTACAGCGGGCGGAGTGTGCCTCCTCACCATATTACACCTGAACTTAGCCTGTATTGCTGCTTTTTCCTGGTGTGTTACACCAACAGGATTTTGCGGCACTTACAGCGGGCAGAGTGTGCCTCCTGATCATATTACACCTGAACTTAGCCTGTATTGCTGCTTTTTCCTGGTGTGTTACACCAACAGGATTTTGCGGCACTTACAGCGGGCAGAGTGTGCCTCCTGATCATATTACACCTGAACTTAGCCTGTATTGCTGCTTTTTCCTGGTGTGTTATACCAACAGGATTTTGCGGCACTTACAGCGGGCGGAGTGTGCCTCCTGATCATATTACACCTGAACTTAGCCTGTATTGCTGCTTTTTCCTGGTGTGTTACACCAACAGGCATTTGCAGCACCTACAGCAGGCGTAGTGTGATTCCTGCAAAATATACTCCTGAAGCTAGGCCTTATTGCTGGTTTTCCCATTTCCCTGCAGACCATTAGAATGTCTGGAAGGCAAACAAGGAGAGGCAGACAGTCAGGAGCCAATAAACGAGGGCAAGCAGGCTCTGTGTCTAGAGACAACAGTGCTGGTCGTGGATGCGGTGCATCGCCATCAGCACGTGGCCATGGGACACGCTTGTCCTTCTTTTCGGCAGCTGGACGTGTTGAGCCGCATCATGCCGAAGACTTGGTAGAGTGGATGACCAAGCCCTCCTCATCCTCCTCATCCTCTCTCACCCAGGCTCAGGGTACTGGCAAAGCAGCTGCCAAAGCGTCCTCTTCCCTGGTATCAATGTCATCATCAGTCACTCCTTCCCTAGACCAACCATGTCCTCCTGAGGTGTCCCCCGAACTGTTTGAGCACAGTGTTGGGTACATGCTCCAGGAAGATGCCCAGCGTTTCGAAGGGTCTGATGATGATACCCAGCTAGAGGAAGGCAGTAGCGTGAGAGCAGAGAGAGGGGATGCTCAAGAAGGACACCAATCTGGCAGTCATGTTCCAGCAGCTGCAGCATACTGCCAGATTGGCTCCAGTGATGAGGAGGGAGGGGATGATGAGGTCACTGACTCCACGTGGGTGCCTAATAGGAGAGAGGAGGAGGAGGATGAGGAGGAGGCACATCTCCAACGAGGCAGGATGCGCTCGGGGGGCCAGCGTAAGGGCAGCACACCGACGGAATCACACCACAGAGCTCCGCCTGTGCAGGGCGCTGCCTCTGCCCGTTATTCAAAAAGTTCTTTGGTGTGGGCCTTTTTTGAGTCGAGTGCATCAGATCGCACAGCTGCTGTTTGCAACATATGTCTCAAGCGTATATTGCGTGGCCAAAACATCACCCGCTTGGGCACCACATGCTTGACCAGACATATGTTGACCTGCCATGCAGCTCGTTGGCAAGCCTACCTTAAAGACCCACACCAAAGAACAAAGCGGACCTCTTCTTGCACCGCATCAGCTGGGATCTCCAACCCCACTATACCTTCAGTCCTCTCTGAAACCTGTTCTAAGAGGAATGAAGGTGTAGAATTAGGTGTGTCACAGCCAAGTACTTGCGGGCACTCTGCTAGCAGTACACCGACGTCCGATTCTAGCAGGCAAATTTCCCTGCCCCAGCTGCTGGACCGTCGAAAGAAGTTCACTCCCAGCCATCCACATGCCCAGCGGTTGAATGCTAGCTTGGCTAAATTTCTAGCGCTTCAACTGCTGCCTTTTCAGTTGGTAGACTCGGCCCCCTTCCGTGAGTTTGTGCAATGTGCGGTTCCTCAGTGGCAGGTTCCCAAACGCCACTTTTTCTCACGGAAGGCGATTCCGGCTCTCTACCGGCATGTGGAAGGCAATATCTTGGCCTCGCTGGACAGGGCGGTCAGCGGTAAGGTGCATATTACAGATGACTCATGGTCCAGCAGGCATGGACAGGGACGTTACCTTTCTTTCACGGCCCATTGGGTCACTCTTTTGGCAGCTGGGAAGGATGCAGGACAAGGTGCAGTAGTGTTGGAGGTTGTTCCACCGCTACGCCTCCAAAATGCTACTACTGGTTGTGACACACCTCTGTCCTCCACCCCCTCCTCTTCTTCTTTCTCCATGGCCTCTTCCTGTGCTTTGTCCTCGGAACCAGCGGTGCTCCGTAGGCGTACAAGGGGTTACGCAAGTACGCAGGCAAAAAGATGCCATGTCGTGCTTGCGCTGGTGTGTTTGGGGGACAGGAGCCACACTGGGGCAGAGGTTCTGTCTGCTCTGCAGGGGCAGGCCGAGAGGTGGTTGACGCCACGCCAGCTTAAGCCAGGAATGGTAGTTTGCGACAATGGCACAAACCTCCTCTCCGCTCTCCGACAGGGACAACTGACCCATGTGCCCTGTGTGGCTCATGTCCTTAACCTGGTGGTGCGGCGATTCTTGGGCAGGTACCCGGGCTTACAGGATGTCCTGAGGCAGGCCAGGAAAGTCTGTGTGCATTTCCGCAGATCTTATAATGCCAGTGCTCGCCTGGCTGAGCTGCAAAAGGAGTTGAACCTGCCCAAGAACCGCCTTATATGTGACATGCCCACCAGGTGGAACTCAACGTTGGCCATGCTGCAGCGGCTGCACACGCAGCAGAGGGCCATCAATGAGTACCTGTGCGACTACGGCACCAGGACAGGGTCAGGGGAGCTTGGGTTTTTTTCACCACGCCAGTGGGGCATGATCAGGGATGCATGCACTGTCCTGGCGCCATTTGAGGAGGCCACGAGGATGGTGAGCAGTGACAGTGCATGCATCAGTGACTCTGTACCTCTTGTCCACCTGTTGGAACATATGCTGCGTGGAATAATGGACAGGGCACTTGAGGCAGAACAGAGGCAGGAAGAGGAGGACTTCCTTGCCTCTCAAGGCCCCCTTTACCCAGACAGTGTTCCTTCTGTCCCACCCATCGCACAGGAAGAAGAGGAGGAGGAGGAGGAGGATTGTGTCAGCATGGAGGTGGAGCCTGGCACTCAGCATCATCAGCAGCAGTCTTTTAGGGATGATTTACAGTCCTAAGAAACCAGTGGACTTGTACGTGGCTGGGAGGAGGTGGCTGCGGATCATGTCGTCCTTAGTGACCCAGAGGACTCCGGACTGAATGCCTCAGCTAACCTACGCTGCATGGCCTCCCTGATCCTGCAAAGTCTGCGGAAGGATCCTCGTATTCTTCGGATCAAGGAGAGGGACCATTACTGGCTGGCCACTCTCCTTGATCCACGGTACAAGGGTAAGGTTGCGGACCTTATCTTACCGTCGCAGAGGGAGCAGAGGATGAGACAACTCC
This sequence comes from Rana muscosa, assembly GCA_029206835.1. Taxonomy (NCBI): domain Eukaryota; kingdom Metazoa; phylum Chordata; class Amphibia; order Anura; family Ranidae; genus Rana; species Rana muscosa. Next base: position 198,272,988 of record CM055117.1, read on the forward strand.
GGGAGGCCTTGCAGAAAGGTCTGTGCAACGCGTTCCCAGAGACTGGGAGGTTACAAACTTCTGGTCCTGGACAACGAGTTGCTGAGGCTTCGGTCAGTCAAAGAAGGAGTGGTGGGGAAGGTGGCCGTCTGACCGATGCGTTCAGACAATTCTTTAGTCCGCAGCCCCAAGGTATGATCGGTTCCAGTAACCATCGCCAGCGTCTGATATACATGGTGCAGGAATACCTAGGGGCAAGGTCAGACTTGGACACCTTCCCCACCGAAAATCCTCTGGCTTACTGGGTCTTGAGGATGGATCACTGGCCAGAGCTTGCACAGTATGCAATTGAGCTACTGGCCTGTCCTGCATCCAGCGTTCTTTCAGAACGCACATTCAGTGCTGCTGGAGGATTTGTCACGGATCACAGGGTGCGCCTGTCCACCGACTCTGTTGATCAACTGACCTTCATAAAGATGAACCAGTCTTGGATCAGCACCAGCTACCAAACACCTGAAGCTGATATAACAGACTAATTTATTTTCAAATGTCACATCCCTTCAAGACTGATGCTGAGAGACTGTCCTGTTATGTTGACTGACTATCCTCCTCCTCCTCAATGATCCGATTGATGATGATAGCTTGGAAGAACATTTTTGTTTCTGGGTGCCGTCACCAGTGGCTAAGGCCCAATTTTTCAGCCCCTGTTTAACAGGGGCGTGTAATTACAATTTTTGATGCAATACTTTGCAACAGGGCTCATTGCTGTGCTCCAAGTACAGTATCTGTGAGGGGTTGCAGTGTTGTGGCACCAGTGCCTAAGGCCCAATTTTTCTGCCCCGGTTTAACAGGGGCATGTAATTACAATTCTTGATCTAATAATTCACAGCAGGGCCCATTCCTGCGCCCACCAAGACTAACTGTGAGGCCTTACAGTGTTGTGTCAACACCACCACCACCACCAAAGGCCCAATTTTTCAGCCCCTGTTCAACAGGGGCATGCAATTACAATTCTTGATCTAATAATTCACAGCAGGGCCCAATTATGCGCCCACCAAGAGTAACTGTGAGGGCTCACAGTGTTGTGGCAACACCAACATGTAAGGGGCAAATTTCAGCTGAGTATATACGGCAGGCCCCTACTTTCAAACATCCAACTTACAAATGACTCCTCCTTGCAAACGGAAGGATACAACAGGAAGTGAGAGGAAATCTACCCCTAGGAAGGGAAATTCTCTCCTGTAAGAGTTAATATGGGAAAAAAAAGTGTCTCCTCTCCACTGATGCTTTATCACCAATTCTTGTTTCAATAAAAAAAACTAATTTTCAAAACACATTTGTCATTAGGACGGAAAGTGAGGTGAACTGTTCTGAACAGGTGCACACTGTACAGACAGCAAAACAAATGTTACAGGGGTGATAACCCTTCCCTATGCTTTCCAAAAAGCTTAAAAATAGATTTTTTTGGCTGGAGCTACACTTAAACAATGTACCTGTTCAAAATTACAAACAGATTCTACATAAGAACAAACCTACAGTCCCTGTCTTGTATGCACCGCCTGTATACGGCTGTTCAGAGTATATAGGGCCTTTTTTATTTTGTGTGCGGGGTTCCCCTTAATATCCATACAAGACCCAAAGGGGCTGGTAATGGGCTGGGGTAGGGGGGGGGGGGGCTGTGATGGGGTAGCTATGCCATTTTTCTTAAAGATTTTCATCCATATTACCGGGACCAGACATTACATTAAAGCCGCAAGCAGTTTTAAATGGCTTTTTTTCCTTTAGAAATGTAATTTTGTGCAGGGACAGTTCTAAACACGGGAAACACGTGGCACTTCACAGGCATACTTTAGACACCCCCCAGGTATGATATTTAAAGGAATATTTGACTTTTTTTTTTTCACTTTGTGCATCATTAAAATGACTGCTCCCCAAAAACGGCAGTTTTTAAAACTTTTTTTTGGATTGATACATGTCCCCTGGTGCAGAACCCGGGTTCCCGAACCCTTTTTAGGACAATAACATGCATATTAGTCATTATAAATAGCACTTTAGATTTCGAACGTTCGCATCCATTGTATTTAATAGGGTTCTAAAGTTCGTGCGAACTTTCGGTCCGTTCGCGGGTTCTGGTGCGAACCGAACCCGAGGGTGTTCGGCTCATCACTACTTGTGATTAGCTCCTGTGGCTTGCTGCACTTTCTTCCCAGTTTCTTGCACAGCTTACTGAATAAAGCAGGGTACACACACTGATAGATCCCTACATCTACACAAGCAATGTTGATGCAGGGATCTCCCCCACTGTGTCTTTGTATTCTGACAGCGGGGACTCCCCCCAACCCCGTCAGAATACAATAATCAGCGCTGCAGTCATTGGTTGGATATGTTGACTAAATGGTGGTTTACCAACATGACCTTTGAACAGACAGCAGTACACACATACCAAAATCCCGGCAGTTCTTGCTGAACCGGATGATTTTCAGTACGTTAACACCCCTTTCACACGGGCATTTTTCAGGTGCTTTTGGGCTAAAAAAAAGCACATGTAAAGCGCCTGAAAAATGGCCCCCCTGCAATCTCAGTGTGAAAGCCAGAGGGCTTTCACACTGAGGCAATGCGCTGGCAGGACATAAAAAAAACTCCTGCAAGCAGCATCTTTGGAGCGGTGAAGGAGTGGTGTGTACACTGCTCCTTCACCGCTCCTGCCCATTGAAATGAATGGGCAGCGCGGCTTAACCACTGGCAAAGCTTTGCTGCGGCACTTTGCGGGTTGTTTTAACCCTTTTTCGGACACTAGCGGGGTAAAAGCACCTCGACGGTAAAGCGACGGTAAAAATAGCGGCACTTTACCGCAGACGCCGCCCCCGCCCCAGTGTGAAAGGGGTCTTATACTCAGCTTAACCGTTTCCTGTCCTTAGGATGCACCCGTACATTCTCAGATAGGAGTGGTGATATCTCAGTTTTGCCTGCAGCTATCAGCTATATCATTTTGTTCAGCCGTCGATTCTGCACAAGGTAAAAGTGATCCCAGCAGCTATACAGCCACCTGTTCACTTTTCCATCTGGCGGAAAAGGGTTCCCCTCCCCCTCCTGCCACTGCCCGTTACCTTTACTGGGCTCTGCAGTCCCAACAGGACTTCAGTTGTTTCTTCCCCTCTGTGATGTCAGAAACTGGAAGCGACAAGGATTTCCTCACTTCCTGTTTCAGTTTGTTTACAAGTTGTTAGCGTTTTCGACTATATTTAAAGCAGTCTTAAACCTAAAAACAAACATTTATTATATTGCAGCTTACCAATTCTAAGATGTGATGGGTGCATTTGTTTTCTGTTTTTAGGATTTCTTTCTTCTTTTTTTATCAGTTTTTTTTATGTAAAACCTTCATCTTTATTTATTTATGTAAAACCTTTATACCAAAGGGAAAAAAACTGTTTACTGTAACTGATTATAAAGCGTGAGCTGGAGTTCAGCTTCAATTGGTTACTGCATCTTAATCTGCTAGTACTTCCAAGACTGACAATGTTCCTGTCCAAAGGTACTCCCCTGTGCTCATTCATCCAATGTGGGGGCACTATTCTACAGGAGGTGTGTTACTGACCAGATCACCAAGGGGAAACAGAGTCTTAGCACTTGCAGTCTTATTCTGGATGAAAGAGCAACAGAGTCAGTCACATTTGGACAGTAATTTCAGTCTTATTCTGGATGAAGGAGCAACAGAGTCACATTTGGACAGTAATTTCAGTCTTATTCTGGATGAAGGAGCAACAGAGTCACATTTGGACAGCACCAATGTCAATCTTTGGAGAGGGTAGTGTTAGGAGCACTAGCAGATTAAGTTGAACTATCAAATAAAGTGGTTCCAAAGGTAAAATAGCTTTACCTTAAGGAAGAAGTAGGGACAAAGCTCTTTTGGCCCCAGCTCTCTTATAGATCAAGGGAATGCACTTAGTTCTGCAGTCTTGTGACCCGTTTTCAGCTGACAGCGGGCTAAAGTCAGCTGCTGGCTGACTTTACTGAGCCATTCCAGGTTCTGAAGAGATTCTGACTTTACAGTCAGGATCCACCCAGATGCCTGGACTGTCGGTGGCTCAGCCTCTCAGAGTGCTGCTGGGAGACTGAGCCAGCCGTCCCGTCCCCGCAACAGCCCAGCGCTCAAGTGTGCTCTGACTGACAGTCACCAAAGAATATACAAACCCTATCAAAGTTGCATTCAAATAGCACTACATAATCACACTGTAAGTTGGAATAAAATCATATTACAGCAGTGTGATCCTATCCTAAATCTTTATATTTATTTCCACATTGTATTTCAAATATTTCTAGCCTACTCCTATTACTCTGAACAATCTTGAGGTTTGTAAACTTTTTTTTTGTGAAGTTACACATTTACTTCCGTGGATTCTGTGACATATATTCACTAGTCTCAGGAGCAAAGTCAGGAATCACTGCTTGCAGACAGCAAGGTACCATGGGATATGTAGTCCTTAGAAATGGAAAGTAAACAGCAGAGGAGAAGCTGAAAATCATACAGGGAATCCAGGAAGTTGTGGAAAGAAAGGGCCAGCAGACAGATAGCACTCACATCTCATATCCTTCAAAAAATTGTTTAAAAAATCGCAGAAGCTGGCTAGAAAATTGTCAGCTGAACAGATGCAGCTGCTGTTCAGGTATTATGATGGACACCAGCTGCAGCTTTCAAAATACAATAGATGCAGTGGGTGGTTCCTCCATTCATGCTGTACAGTGTGAATTGGAAATAGTTTAGCCTGCAGGTTGAACAAAGAAATACTGTGTGTGTGTGTATACCCAGCTTAATTCTAGCCATTTTTTGTTGGATTTGGATAGAGTGGGTAATGCCGCGTACACATGACCGGTTTTCCCGTCGGAAAAAACTTGGATGTTTTTTCCGACGGAATTCCACTGAAGCTTGTCTTGCATACACACGGTCACACAAAAGTTCTCTATACTTTCGACTGTCAAGAACGCGGTGACATACAACACTACGACGAGCCGAGAAAATTAAGTTCAATGCTTTCGAGCATGCTTCGAATTGTTTCCGAGCCTGTGTCAGAACTGTGCGCGTCAAAATTGCTACAGACGATCGTTTTTTCCGATAGGGATTTTTTCCATCTGGGAAAATAGAGAACCTGCTCTCAAACTTTTGCTGGCAGAAATTGCGTCAGGAAAAGTCCGATGGAGCCTACACACGGTCGGAATTTCCGTTCAAGAGCTCACATCAGACTTTTTCCGACGGGAAAACCGGTCGTGTGTACGCGGCATGAGAGTTAAACTTTTTGTCAGGTTTTTGTCTAAATTAAGTGAAACAGCTGTTACTGCTATGGACAGCAATATTGTATATACGGAAGCTCTAACCCGTCCTCGCTCTATTAAATATGTGTTTTTGTTTTTTTCAGTGTCCTCATTGGATAGATCTCTCCTCATTCCCAGTCTTGACACCTTAGAAACAGCTTGATGAGAAGATATATAAGATCAATCACACCTTCTAAATGTAGCGAAATATTTGATCTCACTATTTTGGAAAAAGACTAAAGCTTCTCCCCTACAGCCTTGGATTTTGGAGCATTAATGAGATTAATGATATGAAAAACCCACACATTACCATATAGATAACTTTGACAGCTTTTATTTTACATGGACAGTCTGGATAGACTGCCATAAAACTGACGATTATGGGCTTTTGTTTTCTTAATACATTTGAATGACTTTCTTTTACATGACCTAAATGGATGGTAACTCCGGCTGTACAGAAGTCTTTATTGCTTGCTCTGATTGACCTTCTAAGGACTTATTGTGTTGCACTAAAACTAACTTTTTCTGTATTCTTTCTATCGCCTTAGTGACTTCTTGCGCCTTTGTCTTCCTTTTTTTTTTTTCTTTCTAACTTAGATTTTCTTATCCTTTTTTCCTTATCGTGTTTCATCTATCCTTTTCAGTAATTAACCCTTTTGCTACCAGAGCCATTTTTGTGGGGGTTTTTTGCACGCATTTTTAAAAACGAATTTTAGTCCTGAAGATTAGTTAAAGCCACCAAACATCATATATTTTCTGAAAGCAGAGACTCTGAAGATTAAAATAGTGGTAATTCCAATTTAGGTCACATGATATTTGTGCAATAGTTTATCAAGCATCCAATCTCAGTAAAAATACAATAAAGTTTACTTTAGGGCACAAAAAACATAATATATTACCCTTTTTTGTTGGTAGCTAGATATGCCAAGTAAATAGATACCCAATATGTCAAGCTTTAAATTTGTGTGAACCTGCACTACAACAACGATCTTTGCTGCCCTAAATTTTCCTTAGGCAACACTTTAAAAAAAAAACGCCCCAACAGGTCATTAGTTTAGAGTTAACAATGATTATTGTTCGACTGGTAGAGGGATACTCCTGCGCTATCACTGGAAAGGAAAAAAACAATGTATTATGTGGCAGAGATAGGCTCTGTCCAAATGAAAATGGGGTTAAAGTGGACACAGAGTCTGCATATCGGCTGAGTGCAGAGCTACAGAGTGTAAATTTAAAAACAGAGAAAACTGCTCTGGCAGTTTTCTCGGATCTTGCTATTTCTGCATGGGGCTCTGTGGCTTGGAGATCCTTCAGAGTCTTGGGTGGGATGGGATCTCCAACCCTGTGTCCAGGATTTAAGGATAGCCAGCAGGGTGCGTGCCCAGGTGCACACAACCCATATAATGAGGGGCTGGGAAGAGCAGAAGTGAGAGGAAGGTGGAGTTGGAGTAGTGGCTGCTAGTGTCTCTGTGTGAGGATAGACGCTGTGTGTATTGAGGGCTTCAAAGCTGTGTGCATCCAAGACTGGCGGCCTAGAGGAGCTGGTGGTTTGAGGGACCAGTACCTGTAGCAGCAGTGCTATTGAAGAGTAGTCAGGTGGGCTGGTATTTTTAGTTATCTCTGAATGACGTTTAAACCCCTGCGTGGGATTCCTAAGTGGACTTTTGTTTTGTCTTTTCTCATTTAATAAATGTGGGCTACCAGGCCCTTAACTATGAATGCCTGTTTGGAGTGGACTCACTACATGAAAACGCATCAACCACTGAGCTAAACAACCCCCAATACCACAATAGGTTAACTTCTGCAAGCAGCGATAGGTGAATCCGTGACAATGATTAGTGTTCACTCTCAATCCTTCATTCCCAGTGATATGTAACATGTGTATCGCATGCAATGTTTACATACGTAAGCGCCTCCGATGGGTGTATTTACATTCATGTGTGCATACACATGCGGGCACGCAAGCTCAAAATAGTTTTTTTTTTTGGGGGGGGGGGGTTAAGTGCTTGGATGTAACTTTATTTTTTGACAATTTGGGATTTTCTTTTAACTTTTACTAAAACTTTATTTATATCACATAGGAGACAAAAGGTCCCCTATATGGTATAATATTTTTGAAACATCAGGGTTTTTTTAGACCCCTGATGTCTCACCTGCCTTACATTGATACTAGTGGAAAACAGATCACGCTTACTTAGCTTCTTCCCTGGCCACTATGTCCAGGTAAAGTGTCACCAAAAAACTAGAAGTGTAGGTTTACTCGTCACTTCTGGATTCATCCTAGCTAGGGAAGATCAGCAAATGGATATTTTCTTTTTCCATCCCGTTCCTCTGAAATTTTCTCGTCACCATGGTTGAAAAAAAATGCTGATTTGACCCCAGTAATGATTAGAAAATCCAAAATTGTCAAACAAACTTCTATTCGTGTATAGTCAGCTTTACTGAGGGGATAAGTCTTCAAGAGCTAAGGTGAGAACTTTGCTTTTATCTGCCCCAAGAATCGTATCAGAAAAGATGAAGTTCTTACCTCGTGTACCCAATGCCCTGATTGTGTCTGGAACAATTTTACCTAACATCACAATTAGAGTTGAGCGGGTAGCTGGATATTCTGGTCCGGCGGGTTCGGCTGAACTTCGGAAAAAAGTTCGGATTCGGGACCGAACTTTAACCCGAACCCGGACCCGGACCCGGACCCCATTGAAGTCAATGGGGACCCGGACTTCTGACGACTAAAAAGGCTCTAAAAAAGTAATGGAAAGGGCTAGAGGGCTGCAAATGGCAGCAAAATGTTGTTAAGAACATGGCAAGTGCTCTGCAAACAAATGTGGATAGGAAATAACTTAAAAGAACATAAAAAAAATTAAAAAATAAAAAAATATGCTGGAGGCCCGATTTTCAGCAGAAGAGGTACAGGAAGTCATTAAGAACCTCAGAAACTCAACGGCACGATGCGACACATATGGTGGGAATGCCCCAGAATACGCCCTTTCTGGAATAAATTATTTAATTTAATGGATAAGCTAGTGGGAAAATAAAATACTTTGAAATAAAAATGTAGCGGGGTGCTAAATTTAAGGAAAGTGTTTGAGTGGTAAATAGGCTCAAATACCCTAATTCTGTAGGATTCATGGACCATTTTGTCCTCGGGGGACAGTATTGGTGTGCAGTTCCCTGCGGCCTACAGGTGGCGCCTTTTGTGTCCCCTCTTGGCAGTAGTACAGCGGGGCGGGGAACCTGCTGTGCATGCCAGGAGAGCATATAAAAGGGGCAGACCTTTGGCCTGGGGGCTGATGTCCAGTGGGGTCCGCGCCCAGGTGCCTTCGGCCTGGGTGCATGTGTTCCTGTTCCATCTCGGGCACCTTTAGCCCGGGGTGAGGTACTATCCTGGAGTTCTTGCTGCCCTGGGTATGGAGGCCTAGGGGCGGGAGTAAAGCCTGGAGTCCAGAGCCGCCTCGTGTAGGGGACCCTGTTCCAGGGAAGGGAGGATCATTCTGATGGACCGATGCGGGAGTCACGGTGAAGGAATGGTCTGTTGACTCCCTGGAGAGATGTCTTCCCCTTGATATGGGCTAGGTTCGTAAAAGGAGAAGCTCAAGGTCACCTTGACTGTATCAGAGGCCTTATTCAACCGGCCCGTGGCAGGGGCCTTATACACCCTGGTCTGTGGCTGAGACCAAAGTTCTCCAGGCCCGTGGCAGGGGCCTTATACACCCTAGTCTGTGGCAGAGACCAAAGTTCTCCAGGTCTGTGGCAGGGGCCTTGTACACCCGGTCTGTGGCAGAGACCAACCTCAATGTCTGTGGCAGAGACCGTGCGCCAAAAACTGTTTGAGAAACCTAAGCAGTGAAGTGAATGTGCTACGTTTGTGCCTGGACCTCCTCCACACCTTAAGCTGTCCTGTTTCTTTGCTCTAACCTTTTCTATCTGAGTACAGTTTATTTTGCCATGAGAGAATAAGAGTTGGAGTTTCAGCTGGTGTGGACATTGACTTTACTGGCAATTAAAGGACTTGCCTCTACCTACAGTAGAGGTGAGAATCATCCTCTGGAGGAGTTTTGACTCCGGCTGTGGACACGGCCCGTCAAGTACACCGCTCAACCTCTTTATATAGGAGGATACGGGCTGGTAGTGCGGTGTGCCTTTCTCCCTCCTGCGAAGAGCCAACAACATAAAGGCAGGTAAGGGGGAAAGGATCTGTGCGCTACAAAAAAATAAAATAAAAATTTTAATCTTGGCCTAGCAGGACGAGGTCCATATGGAGTAGGAGGTTGAGGTGGCGGTGGATGTGGCTGTGTAGGTGAAAGCGGCGGTGGAGGAGGACGAGGTAGCCAACACTGGTTCAAAAATACAACAATGGCTGGGTAAGGCCGGTGATGTGTCGAATTCTGTCCCCTGTCGAATAGTGTCCGCCCTGTACTGCGCTTGCTGAGTATGTAGGACAAGGGGATTTCAAAAATCTCCCAAGACTAACGGCGCCTGCGTGTTGAGTTCAGGTGAAGGCCACACCATCCGTGGTTCAAGCCGAGCCAAGCAAGGCCGCGATCGAAGCGAGCCCGTGAGGGGCCCTGTTACTATGTGCTACCGTATGTCCTCTTGGATGGTGGGGCTTGAACCTGCACTCACAGCGCAGGCGCCGTTCATCTTCGGAGATTTTGTGAATCTCCTTGTCCTCTGTACTGCGCAAGCGCTGCGCCTGCGCAGTACGGGCCGGGCACAATCCGATGGCCGGACAGTTTGTCACAACACCGGTATACATGTCTATTCTGCACAAGGTACGGACAAGTCCTGTGGGATCCATGCCTGGTTCATTTTAATGAACGTGAGCTTGTCCACATTGGCTCTGGACAGGCGGCTGCGCTTGTCTGTGATAACGCCCCCTGTCGTGCTAAATACACGTTCAGATAATACACTGGCTGCAGGGCAGGTCAGCACCTCCAAGGCATAAACGGCAAGCTCAGGCCATGTGCCCAATTTGGAGACCCAGAAGTTAAAGGGGGCAGACCCGTCATCCAGTACGTGTAGGCCTGTGGACACATACTGCTCAACCATGTTGGTGAAATGCTGCCTCCTGCTAAGACGTTCCATCTCAGCTGGTGGTGCTGGTTGTTGTGGCGTGCTGACAAAGCTTTTCCACATTTCGGCCATGCTAACCCTGCCTTCTGAGGTGCTGCCGGTGCCCCGGCTGCGTTGGCGACCTCTTCCTCCTCCTCTGCCTTCGCCTTGTGCTTCCACCGTACGCCCGCTGTCAGGTGGGAATGCCACCAGCAGCGCGTCTACCAGCGTGCGCTTGTACTCGCACATCTTACGATCCCGCTCCAGTGAGGGAATTAAGGACGGTACGTTGTCCTTGTAACGGGGATCCAGCAGGGTGGCCACCCAGTAATCAGCACCAGTTAAAATGTGGGCAACTCGGCTGTCGTTGCGGAAACACTGCAGCATGTAATCGCTCATGTGTGCCAGGCTGCCCAGAGGCAAAGAAAAGCTGTCCTCTGTGAGAGGTGTATCGTCTGTGTCCTCTGTATCCCCCCAGCCACGCACCAGTAATGGCCACGAGCTGGTCTGAGTGCCACCCTGCTGTGAACATGGCTCCTCCTCCTCCTCCTCCTCCATCTCCTCCTCCACCTCGTCATCCTCCAGAACTGTGCCCTTTCTGCCGGACAATTGTGTACCTGGCGTTTGTTGGTGCAGGAACCCACCCTCGTAGCCACTTGTGAAAGACTGCCCTGAAAGCCTTTGAAATGATCCCGCTTCCTCCTCCTCCTCCTCATCCTCCTGTGCCACATCCTCTTCCATCATCGCACAAAGCGTTTTTTCAAGGAGGCATAGAACTGGGATAGTAACGCTGAGAACGGCGTCATTGGCACTGGCCATGTTGGTGGAGTACTCGAAACAGCGCAACAAGGCACACAGGTCTCGCATGGAGGCCCAGTTATTGGTGGTGAAGTGGTGCTGTTCCGCAGAGCTACTCACGCGTGATTGCTGCAGCTGAAACTCCACTATTGCCTGCTGCTGCTCGCACAGTCTGGCCAGCATGTGCAAGGTGGAGTTCCACCTTGTGGGCACGTCACATATGAGGCGGTGAGCGGGAAGGCCGAAGTTACGCTGCAGCGCTGACAGGCGAGCAGCAGCAGGGTGAGAACGCCGAAAGTGCGCACAGACAGCCCGCACTTTCTGCAGCAGCTCTGGCATATTGGGGTAATTTTTAAGGAACCTCTGGACCACCAAGTTCAGCACATGTGCCAGGCAAGGGATGTGCGTCAAACCGGCTAGACCCAGAGCTGCTACGAGATTTCGCCCATTATCGCACACCACCAGGCCGGGCTTGAGGCTCACTGACAGCAACCACTCATCGGTCTGTTGTTCCATGTCCCTCCACAACTCCTGCGCGGTGTGGGGATTTTCCCCCAAACAGGAAAGTTTTAAAACTGCCTGCTGTCGTTTACCCCTGGCTGTGCTGAAGTTGGTGGTGAAGGTGTTACGCTGAATGGATGAGGAGGCGGTAGAGGATGAGGAAGCGGAGAAGGAGGAGTTAGCAACAGGAGGCAAACTGAAGCGCCCTGCAATCCTCGGTGGTGGAAGGACATGCGCCAAACCGCTATCTGCCTCAGGCATAGCCGCCACTGCATTTACCCAGTGTGCTGTTAGAGAGATATAACGTCCCTGACCGTGCTTACTGGTCCACGCATCCGTAGTTAGGTGGACCTTGCCACAGATGGCGTTGCGCAGTGCACACCTGATTTTGTCCCCCACCTGGTTGTGCAGGGAAGGGATGGCTCGCCTGGAAAAGTGTGGCGGCTGGGCACGACGTACTGCGGGACAGCCAATGCCATCAGGCTTTTAAAACTCTGCGTCTCCACCAGACGGAATGACAGCATTTCAAAGGCCAGGAATTTTGAAATGCTGGCATTCAGGGCCAGGGATCGCGGGTGGCTAGGGGGGTACTTCCTCTTCCGCTCCAATGTTTGGGAGATAGAGAGCTGAACGCTTCCATGGGACATTGTGGAGATGGTTGGTGACCCAGGTGGTAGTGTTGCTGGCAGATCCTCTGTTTGCGGGGTGGCAGGTGCCACTGTCACTACAGAGGTGGATGAAGAGGCCGAGACTGCAGCAGAAGAGGAAGCAGGAGGAGCCAGAGACCTTTCTTGGTTTTTGAGGTGTCTACTCCACTGCAGCTCGTGCTTTGCACTTAGATGCCTGGTCATGCAGCTTGTGCTCAGGTTGAGAACGTTTATGCCTCGCTTCAGGCTCTGATTGCACAGCGTGCAAACCACTCGTGTCTTGTCATCAACACACTGTGTGTAGAACTGCCACGCTAGGGAAGTCCTTGGACCTGGCTTTGGTGTGCTCGGTCCCTTGCTGCGTTGGGCAGTAGCAGATGTACTGTCTAGGGGACGAATGCTCCGTTTTTGCACCCTGCTCCCTCTTCTGCTGTGCTGGTGGCTCTGTGCGACCACCGCCTCTTCCTCCGAACTACACTGGTCACCTGCATAACGTTGATTCCATGTGGGGTCGAGGACCTCATCGTCCTCCACATCATCTTCCACCCAGTCTTCACCCCTGCCCTCCATGTCTGTCTGCACAATTGCGAAAGCAGCAGCAGTTGGCACCTGTGTTTCGTCATCATCCGAGACGTGCTGCGATGGTCCTCCCATGTACCCATCATGAAACATAAGTGGTTGGGCATCGGTGCACTCAATCTCTTCCACTTCTGGGGCAGGGCTAGGTGGATGGCCCTGGGAAACCCTGCTAACAGAGTCATCGAAAAGCAGAAGAGACTGCTGCATGATTTGGGGCTCAGACTGCTTGGCTGATTTGCAAGGGGGTGAGGTGAAAGACTGATGGACATGGGCTTCAGGTGCCAACTCTGATCTTTCATCAGAAGAGTGGGTGGGAGACAATGTGAAGGAACCCGAGGCACTGTCAGCAACCCAATCTACTATCGCCTGTACTTGTCCTGGCCTAAACATTGGTACAGCCTCATTAGGCGCGACAAAATACCGCCGCAGGCTCGGTCGCCTACTCGCACCTGAGGAAGGTGTTTCACTTGTGCGTGTAGCTGGCACAGATCCACCACGTCCTCTCCCTGCAACAGGAGCTCCACCAGCAGCACCACGACCGGGGCCACCACGTCCCTTTGACCTTCCCCTCATATTTTCCAAATTTAGGATCTTGCCCTAAATGGCGTTTTTTGGAAGACCACAACACACCCACAGTATTTAACCGCTGAAACGCACAGCTACAGAACTGCAGAAAATGCTATTCAAAAAAAAAAAGTTGTTTTTTTTAGTATAGCACAGTACAAGGAAAATATATAGAAATTGTTTATTTCACACACCTCCAGATGTGTATTTCACACTGCAAAATATTTTCTGTGGCCCTAAATGGCGTTTTTTGCCAGACCACAACACACCCACAGCACGTAACCGCTGAATCGCACAGCTACAGAAAATGCTATTCAAAAAAAAAGGTTGTTTTTTTTAGTATAGCACTGTACAAGAAGAATATATAGAAATTGTATATTTTACACACCTCCAAGATGTGTATTTCACACTGCAAAATATTTTCTGTGGCCCTAAATGGCGTTTTTTGGAAGAGCACAACACAACCACAGTATTTAACCACTGAATCGCACAGCTATAGAAGTGCAGAGAATGCTATTCAAAAAAAATGTTGTTTTTTTTAGTATAGCACTGTACAATATATAGAAATTGTTTATTTTACACACCTCCACATGTGTATTTCACACTGCAATTTATTTTCTGTGGCCCTAAATGGCGTTTTTTTGAAGAGCACAACAACCCCAACAGTATATAACCGCTGAATCGCACAGCTGCAGAGGCCAGAGAATGCTATTCAAAAATAATGTTGTTTTTTCACACACCTCCAGATGTGTATTTCACACTGCAAAATATTTTCTGTGGCCCTAAATGGCGTTTTTTGGAAGAGCACAACACAACCACAGTATTTAACCACTGAATCGCACAGCTATAGAAGTGCAGAGAATGCTATTCAAAAAAAATGTTTTTTTTTTTTAGTATAGCACTGTACAATATATAGAAATTGTTTATTTTACACACCTCCACATGTGTATTTCACACTGCAATTTATTTTTTGTGGCCCTAAATGGCGTTTTTTTGAAGAGCACAACAACCCCAACAGTATATAACCGCTGAATCGCACAGCTGCAGAGGCCAGAGAATGCTATTCAAAAAAATGTTGTTTTTTCACACACCTCCAGATGTGTATTTCACACTGCAAAATATTTTCTGTGGCCCTAAATGGCGTTTTTTGGAAGAGCACAACACAACCACAGTATTTAACCACTGAATCGCACAGCTATAGAAGTGCAGAGAATGCTATTCAAAAAAAATGTTGTTTTTTTAGTATAGCACTGTACAATATATAGAAATTGTTTATTTTACACACCTCCACATGTGTATTTCACACTGCAAAATATTTTCTGTGGCCCTAAATGGCGTTTTTTGAAAGAGCACAACACAACCACAGTATTTAACCACTGAATCGCACAGCTATAGAAGTGCAGAGAATGCTATTCAAAAAAAATGTTGTTTTTTTTAGTATAGCACTGTACAATATATAGAAATTGTTTATTTTACACACCTCCACATGTGTATTTCACACTGCAATTTATTTTCTGTGGCCCTAAATGGCGTTTTTTGGAAGAGCACAACACAACCACAGTATTTAACCACTGAATCGCACAGCTATAGAATTGCAGAGAATGCTATTCAAAAAAAATGTTTTTTTTTTTAGTATAGCACTGTACAATATATAGAAATTGTTTATTTCACACACCTCCAGATGTGTATTTCACACTGCAAAATATTTTCTGTGGCCCTAAATGGCGTTTTTTGCAAGAGCACAACAACCCCAACAGTATATAACCGCTGAATCGCACAGCTGCAGAGGCCAGAGAATGCTTTTTAAAAATAATGTTGTTTTTTCACACACCTCCAGATGTGTATTTCACACTGCAAAATATTTTCTGTGGCCCTAAATGGCGTTTTTTGGAAGAGCACAACACAACCACAGTATTTAACCACTGAATCGCACAGCTATAGAAGTGCAGAGAATGCTATTCAAAAAAAATGTTTTTTTTTTTAGTATAGCACTGTACAATATATAGAAATTGTTTATTTCACACACCTCCAGATGTGTATTTCACACTGCAAAATATTTTCTGTGGCCCTAAATGGCGTTTTTTGCAAGAGCACAACAACCCCAACAGTATATAACCGCTGAATCGCACAGCTGCAGAGGCCAGAGAATGCTTTTTAAAAATAATGTTGTTTTTTCACACACCTCCAGATGTGTATTTCACACTGCAAAATATTTTCTGTGGCCCTAAATGGCGTTTTTTGGAAGAGCACAACACAACCACAGTATTTAACCACTGAATCGCACAGCTATAGAAGTGCAGAGAATGCTATTCAAAAAAAATGTTTTTTTTTTTTTAGTATAGCACTGTACAATATATAGAAATTGTTTATTTCACACACCTCCAGATGTGTATTTCACACTGCAAAATATTTTCTGTGGCCCTAAATGGCGTTTTTTGCAAGAGCACAACAACCCCAACAGTATATAACCGCTGAATCGCACAGCTGCAGAGGCCAGAGAATGCTTTTTAAAAATAATGTTGTTTTTTCACACACCTCCAGATGTGTATTTCACACTGCAAAATATTTTCTGTGGCCCTAAATGGCGTTTTTTGAAAGAGCACAACACAACCACAGTATTTAACCACTGAATCGCACAGCTATAGAAGTGCAGAGAATGCTATTCAAAAAAAATTTTGTTTTTTTTAGTATAGCACTGTACAATATATAGAAATTGTTTATTTTACACACCTCCACATGTGTATTTCACACTGCAAAATATTTTCTGTGGCCCTAAATGGCGTTTTTTGGAAGAGCACAACACAACCACAGTATTTAACCACTGAATCGCACAGCTATAGAAGTGCAGAGAATGCTATTCAAAAAAAATGTTGTTTTTTTTTAGTATAGCACTGTACAATATATAGAAATTGTTTATTTCACACACCTCCAGATGTGTATTTCACACTGCAAAATATTTTCTGTGGCCCTAAATGGCGTTTTTTGCAAGAGCACAACAACCCCAACAGTATATAACCGCTGAATCGCACAGCTGCAGAGGCCAGAGAATGTTTTTTAAAAATAATGTTGTTTTTTCACACACCTCCAGATGTGTATTTCACACTGCAAAATATTTTCTGTGGCCCTAAATGGCGTTTTTTGGAAGAGCACAACACAACCACAGTATTTAACCACTGAATCGCACAGCTATAGAAGTGCAGAGAATGCTATTCAAAAAAAATGTTGTTTTTTTTAGTATAGCACTGTACAATATATAGAAATTGTTTATTTTACACACCTCCACATGTGTATTTCACACTGCAATTTATTTTCTGTGGCCCTAAATGGCGTTTTTTGGAAGAGCACAACACAACCACAGTATTTAACCACTGAATCGCACAGCTATAGAAGTGCAGAGAATGCTATTCAAAAAAAATGTTTTTTTTTTAGTATAGCACTGTACAATATATAGAAATTGTTTTTTTCACACACCTCCAGATGTGTATTTCACACTGCAAAATATTTTCTGTGGCCCTAAATGGCGTTTTTTGCAAGAGCACAACAACCCCAACAGTATATAACCGCTGAATCGCACAGCTGCAGAGGCCAGAGAATGCTTTTTAAAAATAATGTTGTTTTTTCACACACCTCCAGATGTGTATTTCACACTGCAAAATATTTTCTGTGGCCCTAAATGGCGTTTTTTGGAAGAGCACAACACAACCACAGTATTTAACCACTGAATCGCACAGCTATAGAAGTGCAGAGAATGCTATTCAAAAAAAATGTTTTTTTTTTTTAGTATAGCACTGTACAATATATAGAAATTGTTTATTTCACACACCTCCACATGTGTATTTCACACTGCAATTTATTTTCTGTGGCCCTAAATGGCGTTTTTTTGAAGAGCACAACAACCCCAACAGTATTTAACCGCTGAATCGCACAGCTGCAGAGGCCAGAGAATGCTATTCAAAAATAATGTTGTTTTTTCACACACCTCCAGATGTGTATTTCACACTGCAAAATATTTTCTGTGGCCCTAAATGGCGTTTTTTGGAAGAGCACAACACACCCACAGTATATAACCGCTGAATCGCACAGCTGCAGAGAATGCTATTCAAAAAAAAGTTTTTTTTTTTTTTTAGTATAGCATAGTACAAGAAAAATATATAGAAATTGGTTATTTCACACAACTAGAGATATACACTGCAAAATATTTTTTTTGCCCAAAAATAGGTCTTTTTTGCGCACAACAAAGTGCCTTTTTTTTTTTTTGCAACAGCACAATAAAGTGCCTTTTTTTTGGGGGGGGGGGGCCCAAAAATGGGTCTTTTTAGCAAAAGCACAATAAAGTGCCTTTTTTTTTTTTTGTTTGTTTTTTTGTTTTTTTTCTGCCCGAAATGGGTCTTTTAGCAAGAGCACAATACAGCCACTAAATGGAATAGGTGTATCACTCAACGTAATGCAGTGCTGGTGCACTGAGCTTGCAACACAAACAGATAAACCTATGCAGATCGCTGAGCTATTATATCTCTCAATCTGGACTCCTATCTAAATCTCTCTCCCTGAAAGCACAAACAGGATCCTGCCCCTACACTACACTACACTACACTACACTGTCTCTCTATCTTTTCTATCAGTAGATTGCAGAATCAGGACTAACTCCTATCATATAATTCTCTCCCTCACAGCAACAGCAGCCAGGATCCTTTCCCTACACTGTCTAAAAGCAGAGTGACGATCTGTGCTGTGTGCCTCTTGCTTATATAGAAGCTGGTCACATGCTGGGTCACATGTTGCACTGACCAATCACAGCCATGCCATTAGTAGGCATGGCTATGATGGCTTCTAAGGGCACACCAGCTAATCAAATGGTGATTGGCTGGCCCCTGAAGCATTTCTAACTGCGCCATTAAATTCCCGAATCCGGACCCGAACCCGGACTTTAGCGCAAAATCCGGGTCCGGGTCCGGGGTCGGGAAAAAGCCAAAATTCGGTACGGACCCGAACTTTACAGTTCGGGTCCGCTCAACACTAATCACAATCACCTCCCCAGGCTAAAATTTAGTCCCAAGTAAGCTGCTATTCTTTAATCAAGTGTAGAGTACAAATAATCGAGATGCTGGTTTCTTCTTAGTAAAGCGACTCCAATAATTTCAACTAGCTTTTCAAATGCCTCATTCACCAGTCTTAAAGTCTTTGTCACACAGCTTTGTGCTTTTAAAAGCCATCAATGCTATCATAATCCTTCTTGTATATAAAAACTGCTTAAAGGAAATAACATACATTTCTTCCAAACTGCTTCAGTGAGCAGTATGGGGTACTGCTAAATGAATATTTGTGAAAACCTACCAGAAACCATCATTATTTTTATGCAACTTGACAATGTGTTCTGTTACAATATGCAGGCAATCAGAGAGCAGCGTTACCAGTTATAGATAATACTGCCAAGGCCAAGCTAGGGGAAATAAAGTAAAAAAGGCCTTATGTCCAGTACGTCTTATTTATTTATTGCTGTACATACCGTATTTTTCGCTCCATAAGACGCACCTGACCATAAGACGCACATAGATTTTAGAGGAGGAAAATATGAAAAAAAACTCCTGAACCTAATGGTGTACTAAAATATTTAATAAAATATAACAGAATAATATTTCTACACTGACAACCAATGTAAGGGGGCACTCTACACTGATCCCCAATGTAACTGGGAC
Organism: Rana muscosa; assembly: GCA_029206835.1. Taxonomy (NCBI): domain Eukaryota; kingdom Metazoa; phylum Chordata; class Amphibia; order Anura; family Ranidae; genus Rana; species Rana muscosa. Next base: position 198,292,108 of record CM055117.1, read on the forward strand.
ATTTACATGACCTCAACACAACAGGAGTATTTGCATATTGAGACATTTACACTGACCAGTGATGTAAAAGTGTATTTACAGTAAACCCCCCATCTCTCTACTAATCTCTGCATTCTTATCTCTCTCTCAGTACAACTCTGCCCCTCTAACTCATCTGCTAACCTCTGTCCCCCAAACCCCTAATCTTCTAACATCTGCACTCCAAGCCCTCCTTCCCATTCAACTCTGCAGCCTCTGCACCTCAAACCCCCCTCTTTGATCCCCTCTACATGCCCCCTATCCTCACCTGTATGCTGTTCACACCTTCTAGGTGGGCGTAATTAGCATATGAATCGCGGTGGCCGACCTCATTAACATAACAATGCCCGCGTAATTTACATATCAATGCCGATCCTGTGGGGGTTAAATAAAGAACAATACCCTTTTGTTTCTCTCCCTGTAGCAGCTGAAGGCAGGGGAGAAACAGGATTTAGCTAGGGCAGAGTGATGCATAGGGCATCCTTCTGCCGCTGAAACGATCCCCCTATCAGCAGCTCTCCTGGTCAGTATTCGCTCCATAAGACGCACACACATTTCCCCCCGTTTTTTTGGGGGGAAAAAGTGCGTCTTATGGAGTGAAAAATACGGTAATATATGATCTGGATTTTGTAATAGTTGTCCAAGACCTCCCTCTTTAGGGAGATATACTAAACAGTAGACTTGTGCACAACGGAAAAATTTGTTTAGTTTCTTTTAGTTTCTTTTCGGTCCTGTTGATTCGTAATCATTCGTAATTTTGCTAAACAGGATTTTTTGTGTTCGGACTAATTCGTATTTTCGCAAGCGTAATTTTTCGTTGAATCAGAATAATTCGTATTAAATGTAAGCCTTATTTTTAGTTGAGTTATAATTCTTACTTTCGGTAGAGTACATTGTTTTTCGTTGATTCTGGACACAACTCCTACTTTCGTAACTTTTTTTTTGTTTCGTTGATTCGTAATTTTCCGTGTCTTTCTCACAATGGGGCTGCCTAAGGTGCTTCAAATGGATTTGTACTGTTCTAAATACATTGCGGTTATTTGTAACGATTCAAAATCTCGTATTTTACTTTTGTTTTTGACATGCGGCTATAGTCTCCACCCCTGTACACCATTTTGAGAGGGAGTTCAGCACGGTGAGGAAGGAGCAGAGAGCAGAGCAGAGTGTTATTGTGCTTCTAATGAATTCGTACATTCGTAATTTTTTTTTGGTTTGTTGATTCGTAATTTTCCGTGTCTCTCACAATGGCGCTGCCTAACGTGCTTAGAATGGATTCGTACATTCGTAACTTTTTTTTGGTTCGCTGATTAGTAATTTTCCATGATGGATCACAACAAGTCGACTTGCTGTTGCATTAGGCCACATAAACGCAACAACGAATTATCCCGAAGGCATTCGGGCATTCGCTATTTGCAATATAATTTATTTCGGATTCGGTTTTATTCGTAATTGCTTTGTTTGGAAATTTGAATGTTTCTGAACGTCCAAAAGTTGCTAAATTCATACGAATTTATATTTGTTACAAAACGAATTGCACAAGCCTACTAAACAGGCAGTCCTTGGGTTACGAACAAGATAGGGTCTGTAGGTTTGTTCTTAAGTTGAATTTGTATGTAAGTTGGAACAGGTAAAAAATTTTTAAATGTAACTCCAGCCAATAAAACAACCTTTTATGTTTTTTGAATAGCATAAGGAAGGGTTATCACCCTTGTACCATTTGTTTTGCTGTCTGTGCCCCTGTTCAGAGGATTTCACCTCACTTTCTGCCCTTGTGTCAATTGGATTTTGGTGATAAAGCTTCAAAGAAGACGCCTTTTTCCCATGATAACTCTAAAGCCCGGTACACATGATCAAAAACACACTACAGTCCATTTAACATGGTTTCCTATGGATGTAGTTCACATCTGTGCATTTTATAAAAAAGGGCCAGGGACTTTTTTCTGGTTTTTGGTTCCATAGACTTCAATGGATCAAAAGTGTGTATTGAAAAACACAAAATGCTCCTGCAATATGCAAACTGCAACCTGCAAAGGTGTGAATCAGGCCTTAAGCTTGCCTGTTATACTCACTGTGGGACCTAAGGGGTTAATCCTCTGGATTGTGTAAAAAGGCCATTTGATTCTGTCTTCTCTGATCACACAAGGTACAGCGCAGTTTTGCTCTTTCTTTTTCTCTGATCCTGCCCTTTTTCCACAATCTCCTGATCAGATCCTTTGGAGTCATTCTGCACATGCTCAGTTTAGTGTGTATTGCTAGAGAGTTGTTTTTTTTCTTGGGTGCACGTGATCAGCACAGGGCCAATCAGCACTGTCCATACAGAAATTCAGGGGTCATGCAGCCTAATAGGACAGTCACAGGAGAATGAAAGCCCCCTCCTACAAGCTTTAACCAGACACTGATAGAAGTCCCAATATTGCCATATACTGCTGATGAGAAAAGGTATTTAGCAGTTTCTATTTACTAAAACTATTGCATTTCCCTGTTCTGTGTACTGTTTAAGACCGGATATAGTGAATTAATGCAGGGTCCTGGGTTTAGTAACAATATTAATGAAAAATTATCTAACACTTCCAGGAAATTGGGAAAATGTGGGGAAGAGCAAGCATATCCTTCCCCACAGATACCAGACCAAACAACATAGGATGGCATCTTAGGTGCAAGAGAGCTGGCATTCAGTTGCCTGCTATATTGATACAAGCCTGTACAATCTAATCAGCTAATTGTACCAAGAGAAAGGTGCACCAAAATAACATCTCCCCATCTGTAAAAATATGACCCTATAGCTAAAGGGTATCTGAGTCTTTGACACTTTTAATGCCCCAAACAGGGGTGTAGAACTTTTGAGAGGTACACTTTGAATACCCCTATAGCGGTATGAAGTTATCTTTCTTCTACCATTTAATAAAAAGAAGTGGAAGAGTGAAAATATAAAAATAATATCCATCTTACATGTTCTTTATTTTAACAAAGGCGAAAAAAATCCACATAGAATATTGTTTCTTTATCTGTTCCGCATCAGGTCCTCTTAAAACAAGTTTCCAACCTCAACTGTTCCCTGCAGTTTAAGGATGACAATTTTGTTGATTCCCTACCATAGTGTGTTCATTCATTCATCCACACGTAACTCTGCAGCAAGAAAGCCACAGCAACAGACAACTTTAACTCTGTATGGTGTTATTATGCATTGTTTTCATTTCTATTACCAGAGGAGGACCTAAGCATGATAATCTGGAGCCCAATTCTTGTAAATTCTGCACACTTTGTCAATTTAACCAATAGACAATTCCATAAATACTGTAAGGCAGATTTGTTCACTATGGGCAAAAATGACACAAGCATAGTGAAGCTTAAAACAAGCTAACCCATTTAAAGTGATTGTAAAGGAATATTTTATTTAAATAACAAACATGTAATACTCAACTGCTCTGTGCAATGGTTTTGCACAGAGCAACCCCGTTCCTCCTCTTCTCGGGTCCCCTGCCAGTGCTCCTGGCTCCTCCCCCCCACCTGCCAAGAGCCCCGAAGTGGCTCCTGGCTCCTCCTCTTCCCCCCGTCAAATACCACTATAGTGCATGCTTGCTCCCTAGCGAGCTCTGTATGTCCATGGACACACAGAGCTTGGCTTGGCCCTGTACCCTACTCCCTCCTCCCTTGTTGTGATTGACAGCAGTGGGAGCCAATGTTTCAGAGCCAATGAGAAGGGATAGAGCACAAGAGCTGCTCTCGTGCACAATGCTGGATGGATCGGGCTCAAATTAGTGCAACTGAATGCAGAAGGTTTTTACCTTAATGCATATAATGCATTAAGGTAAAAAAAAAACTTCTGCCTTCAGAACCACTTTAAAATATACCCATGTGTTCATACTTTACAACTAAGGGCCACTGGAGGATCCTCTTGGATATATTGTTTAGTCCAAGCCTGCACAGCAATTCAGATAAGAGCAGCATATGCTACATTGGTATTCACTGACTGCCTCTGAAACAGGCTTCTCTGTCTCTGCGGAGCAACATAACATATCAGATAAGATGATGCAGATGCAGAAAGCCTCTATGGGCTTCCAATCTTCATTTAGTTAAACATACCATGTTATCACAAGAATCTGGTCAGGGACACAAAAAAAAAAATTCCTGATACTTGCAAGATATATCATAAAAAACTGTATCATAGCCCAATCTTACACTATAATCAAGTCCCTGAACTCTTCTGCATTAGGTTACTTTTCTAAGAGTCCTTTCTCTGTGTGAAGTCTCCAGCAACACAAGCATGACAAGCTTCATTTATGTTTTACAATACCCCCACTCATATAAAACACAATGAAATACTTTTACAATGTAACCAGCAAGAGTTTCAAAATGTCAGAATATAATGAAACATAATTGCAGAGCATGTGCCCTGTGGTGGCCAGTCCACAAGGCAATTTTCTCTGCAGGTTAACCCTTTTTCGTAAAGGAAGCATTCTGACAACTCATGGTATTCAACTATAGAGATGAATGGACTCAAGACTCTCAGAATGCTGCTGTCCTGTACTATGCATGAGCAAATAAGACCTAAGTGCTTGCTTGTCATACCTCCTGCCTTTAAAGTCAAAACTGGATTACAAGTAAAGTGAACACAAATGTATGCAGAAATTCAAAGTTGTTCTTACCTGTTCTTCCATCCTATTGATACCACCCTGTGCAGCTACTCAGAAACTGTGCAGACTTTTTCAAAGCTTACTTAGTTAACATTCTTCTGATCTCATTCAGTGTTCATAGTACCAATCAGTTGTGAAGGTGGGACACCGGCATTTTTGAATGCATTGATTTTCTAACTGGGAAAGCTGCGTTTTTTTGAATGCAAAGAAAGGTCTGACAGCTGAAGGCTGCTCAAAGTGCTCTCGTTAGGCTGAAAGTGTTGCCCACTTAAAGTATTGTGAAACCGTGAAGAGGCTTTTAACATTAGCAACATTGAGATTTCTGGAAGGAATGTGAGTACTTTCAAAACAGGACAGGCCTATTAAAAAAGACTATGGCCTATTGTACAGAGTTGTCATGGATAAAAAGCAATAGTAACTGCAAGAGGTGAATAAGAGCAGTCATCCATATCAAACTGTAGTATCTCTACATCTCAAATTAGGAAAATGGCTAGTCCTATCCTCAGTATACAAATTATTTCCATCATTAGTATAAAATACAGTATCTTACATGCAAATTATAGACTGACAGGCCTATTTGGTACTGAAATGCACAATTAAGGTTTTCAAAATGCAGCATTTAATAACGACATGATTGTTGTTAATGTAACCATCTAATCTGTTACAATAGACCTCTTTTGAAATGTTTGCTTAAAATCTCTTGCCATGGCTCTACCAACAAAGCCCCCTCCCCAGCTAACTGCTCATTGAAGCTTCTATCTTCCAGACTACAAAGTGGGAGGGTTCCTTTGGTTGGCCACTTTGACGTCTGAGTGAGATGGACACTTCCTATTAGCTGTTAAGCAGCAGGTGCTTTTCAGTCTTCAGAAGACAGCAACAGCATGATGATGTCATAATGAGGGGTGACAACAAGATTCTTGGTAAAGGGACCCGACTGCATGGCTGGATCACAGGTCTCTAGTTCCATAGAGGGAGAGGTGGTGAGGATGAGGAATACATGACAGCACATGACAGTAAAAAAACACTTTTGAAGCATTTTAATAACTTTGCCTGGAGACAGAGTTAACGATCCTGTCAGTATAGGAGTATAGAAGCTGCCAATGTTGATGTTCCAAAGTCTTCCACATCCTTTCTTCATTCTATTTAATGAATCACTGATATGGGACAAACACATATATATCCTTATAGTTATATCGTTATATATAAATAAAGGAAACCTAGGGCTGGGTACACATGGGTCGAATATCAGCTGTCATTGGTCGGTTCAACCGGTACTGGCTGACATTCGGTCAGTGTGTACAGCTGTCTTTCTAAAAAACAGCTTTTGTCAAAGTCACATGCTAGAAAACCAGCATCCACTCAGTGCTGGCAGCCAATGGCTCATGAGTGTATGCTGGCGGGGGGGGGGGGGGTGATGTGGACAGTCCCCCTATCAGAACACAAAGGCACAGTGGGGGAGATTGCCACACTAACATTTTGTGTTTAGTATGGCAATCTGTCAGTTTTTCTTTTAATTCAGCCCACTGGGTTGGACGGAAAAAAAAAACTTCCATTGTGTACTAGGCTTAATAGTCTTGCTCTAGGTCAACGACTGAGTACGAAAGTTCCTTTAGTCTTATCTCAACAGGTTTGTTTTAAAGCTGATCTTCACTCTCTCAATCAACATTGACTATTTTTAATCCTTATGCTGCTAGCAAAGTAAATAGAAAAGAAAATAATTTTCAATTAACTTATTTTACTTGTTTTAACTTTGTTTTTGTTTACATTTCTTCCGTTATTTCCTGGTTTCCAGGCCTAGGCAAATGATGTCATACATCCCAGGTGTCTTCAGGAGGTGAAAAGAGGAGGAAGAGGAGGAGGGACTGTCTCAGCTAAGCACACCTTCCTGCCTGCATGCCTGACCTAAGGGCAGATGGATTCCAGGAAGTAAATGCTACATGAATCCTCTGCCCTTATTCAAGATGGCCACAGCCAGAAATACTAGTGGGTGTTTATTTTAAAGTGATTTCTGAGCAGAATAAATCTTTGAGACATGGATGGAGTGTGCTTTGAATATTAAAAATTAATTAAATAGCGTTTTTGGTTTGTGGTGCCCGGATGTAGTGAAGTTCTACTTTAAAGTTAAGTTTACAGTCTTAAGCTAACCATACTTGGTTAGATGCTCATCCAAATGTTCATATGGAAACTCTGAAAACTCTGAAAAATTGTCCACTGGAATATTCTTTCTTTCCATCACCGAGTCAACTAATTCCAATCTAAAGCCCCTAAAATTTTGTCCAGATCTGCTAGTTAAATGGAATTACAGATGTACAGTGGAACCTCGGATTGCGAGTAACGCGGTTAACGAGTGTTTCGCGATATGAGTAATTTTTAAAAAAAAATCCTGACTCGGTTTGCGAATGTTGTCTCGCAAAACGAGCAGGATTCAAGCCTCTGCGGTGTGCAGTACCGCATTTTGGCCAGAGGTGCGGGGGCGCCGGAGCCGTTCAGAAATACTCGGAAATACTCAGTTCCCGAGAGTTTCCAAGCCTTTCCGAGGGTTTCTGAATGGAGCCGAACGGTCTCCGAGTATTTCCGAGTCTCTCTGACGCTCCCCCACCTCTGGCCACATGCATGCCTTAGAAGTCAATATGGAACAAATTATTTTCGTTTCTATTGACTTCTATGGGGAAACTCGCTTTGATATGCGAGTGTTTTGGATTACAAGCATTCTCCTGGAACGGATTATGCTCGTAATCCAAGGTTCTACTGTATTTAACAGGTTTCACCATGATATATATATATGTTTTTTCCTTAACAAAAACATCTCCATTTAGATATTTTGTTTAAGACATTTTCCCTCTAGTTCCTTTTAATTTTCTCATCATTGCGGTCAAAAGCAAACTTGGAAATTTTCTAACAAAATTCTACAGGGGTATGGCCCGCTTTAGAGGGGTAGATAAATAAATAGCAAGGGAACAATTAACCACTTAAGCACCGGAGGATTTTCCCCCTTAATGACCCGGCCATTTTTTGCGATACATCACTGCGTCACTTTAACTGACAATTGCGCGCTCGTGCGACATTGTACCCAAACAAAATTGATGTCCTTTTTTTCTCACAAATAGTGTTTTCTTTTGGTGGTATTTGATAACCTCTGTGGTTTCTATTTTTTGCGCTATAAACAGGGCGACAATTTTGAAAAAAAAACAACAATATTTTTTAACTTTTTGCTATAATAAATATCCCCCCAAAAAATGTAAAAAAAAAATAATTTCTTCATCAGTTTAGGCCAATGTGTATTCTTCTACATATTTTTGGTAAAAAAAAAATCACAATAAGCGTATTGGTTTGCGCAAAAGTTATTGTGTCTACAAAATAGAGCATAGATTAATGGCATTTTTTATTATTTATTAGTAATGTCGGCGATTACTGATTTTTAGCAGGACTGCGACATTGCGGTGGACAGATCAGACACCTAACTGACATTTTTGACACTTTTTTGGGAGCCAGTGACATTATTACAGTGATCAGTGCTAAAAATATGCACTGTTATTGTACTAATGACACTGACAGGGAAGGGGTTAACATCAGGGGTGATCAAGGGGTTAAATGTGTTCCCTCACTGTGTGTTCTAACTGTATGGGGGACTGTGTGACTGGGGAAACACACAGATCTGTCTTTCTGCATAGCAGAAAGACAGGATCTGTATGATCTGTATGATCTCCCCTGTCAGAACGGAGATTTGCCTTGTTTACACAAGCAGATCCCCATTCTGTCACTGCAGGGAACAATCGCAAGTGGCCAGCGGACATCGAGTCTGCCCCATCCGCTGATTGGTTTCCCCGCTATCCAGTGGGTGCGCACCTCCGGTGGCGCACGCGCACCCACGAATCGCTGTGTATGAGCTAACGTACAATGACGGCGATTCGCTGGAAGCAGCCACATTCCCACCACGGCGGCTGGTCCTTAAGTAGTTAAAATACTTATCTTGTGGAGAAACTGCCGCTGTGGGCTCCTAGTGAAGTTGCTTTGCCAAAAGCCCATGATCTCAGGTAAAGAAATCTGGCAATGTAAACTTTGAAACTTCCCTTCCACCGAGAAAACTTCAAAATGAAAAGTTCGAAGCTGTCTGTGCCTTTCCGGCACTTGAAGTCTTTACCGATCGTTTTCAGTGCATTTTACATCAACAGAGGGGTGATCACCATATTTGTGAAACATAATTTAGTTCAGAACTTAGCATGATATGTGATTTTTTCCACCAAATAAAAAGGAACTTCCTTTCACAGTATTACAAGACGACAAGACGGCTATAAAAAAAAGAAGATTAATCGCCCATGATGGATGGCCCCCCTGACTGCGGTATTATTAATAAGTAACAAGTAGAACATGTTAGTCAAATGATAAGTGTGGCAACAAGGTCATGAGATGGATGAATGGAATCATTTAAACAGAAACTGACATCAAAGCTTACTTAATTCTTATCTTATCCACCAATATGTTCTAAATTTAATGCCAAGCCATCCCTATGGAGTGTCACTTAATAATTTCCACAGGACCATACTGGATACCAATATGAAAAACACACCTTTCCCATACCAATGAATCTTTAGTCTATGTGAAATGTGCGCTGAATATAGAACCTGACTGGAAGTTTTTCTCTTTTCAGTTCTATTGTTCCTAGTACAATGGTGCAATTCAGCACTGATTGGGGGAAAGCGCCTCTAAATCTGAAATTCTGTTAGATAAAAAAAATGCCAACGAATGCAGTTAAGTATTTATTAAAACAAATGTTAAATATATTGAAACACAACTAGCACAAGCATTTTAATTTGACTTGATTTAAACTTAATATTCCCCTTTACAGCAGACTAGGAGAAGGAAAAGCAGTATCTGGGGTCAACTATATACAGTATCCGGGGTAAACCATATACAGTATCCTGGACTCACATGTTCTGATAAGACAGAGCAATCTAAAAAGAGATAGAAGAGAGATGATCTTATCAGTCAGTTGCTGCTCTTTGATTGTCTGAACACAGACTGGGGGTATGGAGATGACCTGGTTGTGCCTAACTGCAACACAAATATTTTACCTCATGAACCTAGCTTAGCCTTCTGACAGTACTGTGTAAATCCAAGGGATGGATAGACAGAAATACAAATCTATTAGCAGGTAGGGATGAGCTTTATGTTCGGGTCGAACATGAGTTTGACTCGAACATTGGCTGTTCGCCCGTTCGTCAAAAAACAAACATTATGGGGCGTTCGTGCTAAATTTCGAGCGGCGCGGAACGCCCCATAATGCACTGCGAGATTGCAGTGCATTGGTGTATGATGATTGGTCAAAGCATGCACTATGACCCGCATGCTTTGGCCAATCCCAGCGCCGTCAGCAAAGAGAGCCATAATTGGCCAAAGGCAGGGTGCCTTTGGCCAATTATGGCTCAGGGGGACTAAGTCCATGCCCCACACTATATAAGGCTGCCTGTGTAGTGTGTTGCTGGCGTGGACCGAGAGAGAGTGTCATTTAGATTGAGCAGGCGGGCAGGTTATTCAGTTAGCTGAAGTGTATTTAGTATATACTGTATATACATCCAGGCTTATATATATATAATTATATATACACTGTATCCAGTGTAGCTAGATCTGACTGCAGGCCATTCCTGGTGTACTTTTTCTAATATACTTCAGGCAGGCAGGTGATTCAGTTAGATGCAGTGCATTTAATATATATATATATATATATACACAGTCTCGTGCATATATATATCCACTGCATCCAGTGTAGCCAAGCCTATATCTGATTGCAGGCCATTCCTGGTGTACTTTTTCAAATAAACTTCAGGCAGGCAGGTGACTCAGTGAGCTGCAGTGCATTAAAAAAAAAAAATATATACATATACAGTCTCCTACATATATATATCCACTGCATCCAGTGTAGCCAAGCCTATATCTGATTGCAGGCCATTCCTGCTGTACTTTTTCAAATATACTTTCAGGCAGGCAGGCAGGTGACTCAGTGAGCTGCAGTGCATTATATATATATATATATATATATATATATATATATATATATATCTATACAGTCTCCTAGATATATATATATATCCACTGCATCCAGTCTAGCCAAGCCTATATCTGACTGCAGGCCATTCCTGGTGTACTTTTTCTAATAAACTTCAGGCGGTGTTTTGCTAATCAAAATTTACAGCATGTCCGGAAGGCCACCAAGGAGAGGCAGACCCTCACAGGCCACTAAAAGAGGGCAAGCAGGCTCTGTGTCTACAGTCAACAGTGCTGGTCGTGGACACATCCTCAGCACGTGGCCTTGGGGCACGCTTGTCTCTTTTCTCTGCAGCTGGCCGTGTTATTGAGCCACAACATGCAGAAGAATTGATGGAATGGATAACAAAGCCGTCCTCATCCTCCTCATCCTTTGTCACCCAGGCTCAGAGTAGTTCCATCGGCTCCATGTCATCAGTCACTCCTTCCCTAGCCCCACCATCGTACACGGAGGAGTCCCCCGAACGGTTTGACCACATTGTCGGGTACATGCTGCAGGAGGATGCGCAGCGTTTTGAAAGCTCCGATGATGGTTCCCAGGTTTAGGAAGGGAGTAACGTGAGCCTAGAGAGAGGGGGTGCCCAAGAAGGACAAGAAACTGACAGTCATGTTCCCCCAGCTGCAGCATACTGCCAAGTTTGCTCCAGTGACGAGGAGGGAGGGGATGATGAGGTCACTGACTCTACTTGGGTGCCTGATAGAAGAGCGAAGGAGGAGGAGGAGGAGGCACATATCCAATGAGGCAGGATGCCCTCCAGGGGCAGCTTAAGGGCAGCCACCCTATTGCATTACACCGCAGACCTAAGCATGTGCAGGGCGCTGCTGACTCCCCACGTATTTTGAAAACTTCTTTGGTGTGGACCTTTTTTGACACGTGTGCAGCAAATCGCACTGTTGCTGTTTGCAACATATGTCTGAAGCGTATCAAGCGTGGCCAAAACAGCAGCCGCTTGGGCACCACATGCTTGACCAGACATATGTCGACCTACCTTGCAGTCCGTTGGCAACAGCACTTAAAAGACCCACATCAAAGAACAAGGCGGACCTCTCCTTGCTCCTCATCAGCTGGGATCTCCAACCCCACTATATCTCCAGTCCTCTCAGAATCCTGCACTGAGAGGAATGAAGGTGTAGAATTAGGTGTCCCAAGTACTTGCGGGCAATCTGCTAGCGGTACACCAACATCTGATTGTAGCAGGTAAATTTTCCTACCCCAGTTGCTAAACCGTCGAAAGAAATTCGGTCCCAGCCATCCACATGCAAAGTGTCTGAATGCTAGCTTGGCCAAATTGCTAGTACTGCAACTGCTGCCTTTTCAGCTGGTAGACTCTGCCCCTTTCGTGAATTTGTGGAATGTGCGGTACCTCAGTGGCAGGTTTCCAAATGCCATTTCTTTTCACGGAAGGCCATTCCGGCTCTCTACCGGCATGTAGAAGGCAATGTCTTGGCCTCGTTGGACAGGGCGGTCAGCAGTAAGGTGCATATTACCGCTGACTCATGGTCCAGCAGGCATGGACAGGGACATTACCTTTCTTTCACGGCGCAATGGGTAACTCTGCTGGCAGCTGGGAAGGATGCAGGACAGGGTGCAATATTCTTGGAGCTTGTTCCGCCACCACGCCTGCAAAATGCTAGTAGTGGTTAGTGTGCCACAGCTCTCTTCTCCACCCCCTCCTCTTCTTCTTCCTCTATGGCCTCTTTCTCTGCAGATTTGTCCTCTGAACCAGCGGTGCTCCGTAGGCGTTCAAGGGGCTACGCAAACACTCAGGCAAAAAGATGCCATGCAGTGCTTGAGTTGGTCTGCTTAGGGGACAGGAGCCACACTGGGGCAGAGATTCTGTCAGCTCTGCAGGAGCAGGCTCAGAGGTGGTTGACGTCACGCCAGCTTCAGCCAGGAATGGTTGTATGCGACAATGGCACCAACCTCCTCTCCGCCCTCCGACAGGGACACTTGACCCATATTCCCTGTTTGGCTCACGTCCTAAATTTGGTGGTGCAGCTGTTCTTGGGCAGGTACCCGGGCTTAAAGGATTTCCTGAGGCAGGCCAGGAAAGTCTGTGGTCATTTCCGCCGGTCATATAATGCCAGTGCTCGGCTGGCTGACCTTCAAAAGGAATGCAAGAACCGCCTCATTTGTGACATGCCCATCAGGTGGAATTCAACGTTGGCAATGCTGCAGCGGCTGCACATGCAGCAGAGGGCCATCAATGAGTACCTGTGTGAGAATGGCACCAGGACAGGCTCAGGGGAGCTTGGCTTTTTTTTGCCATGCTAGTGGCTACTGATCAAGGATGCATGCACTGTCCTGTCACCATTTTAGGAGGCCACAAGGATAGTGAGCAGTGACAGTGCATGCATCAGTGATACTGTCCCTCTCGTCTTCCTGTTGGAGCAATGGACAGGGCACTTGAGGCAGAACAGCGGGAGGAAGAGGAGGACTTCCTTACCTCTCAAGGCCCCCTTTATCCAGATAGTATTCCTGCGGGCTCGCCGATCACACAGGAAGAGGAGGAGGAGGAGGATTGTGTCAGCATGGAGGTGGAGGATAACACTCAGCATCAGCAGCAGTCTTCAAGGGATCGTTTTCAGTCCCCAGAAACCCATGGAGTTGTACGTGGCTGGGAGGAGGTGGCTGCAGATCATGTGATCCTTCGTGACCCAGGGGACTCCGGATCGAATGCCTCAGCAAACTTACGCTGCATGGCCACCCTGATCCTGCAAAGCCTGCGAAAGGACCCTAGGATTCGTGGTATCAAGGAGAGGGATCATTACTGGCTGGCAACCCTTCTTGATCCACGTTACAAGGGTAAGGGTGCAGAACTTATCCAGCCTTCGCAGAGGGAGCAGAGGATGAAATATCTTCGGGAGGCCTTACAGAAAGGTTTGTGCCTAGTTGGTGATTCAGTGTAGTGGGGGGGTGCTTTTACTAGTGGAAGGCATGGATCAGTGTTCCTGCTTTACAGGAACACAGGATCCATGCCTTCTGTACTGCCAGAAGGACAATCTGCCTTGTTTACATAGGCAGACTGCCATTCTGCCTGTGTACCGAACGATCAGCGGGTGGCAGCGGACATCGGGTCTGTGGGACCCGCTGTGTAAATTCACAGCGGGAGCGAGCCGCCAGCCCGCGCACACACGTGCCCGATAACCAGAAGTGCAGAATTATGTATATCTAGGTGATCCTGTGCAGCGTGGCCGCCCTGTAGTAGTCAATGTGCTATAGGGCAGTTGGCAAGTGGTTAAAGTGGACCCAAACTTAAAAATGGGAAGATTTGCTATGTTAAAGGAAACATCTAGAAGGGTTATCACGTCTAAGCAGTACACTGCTTAACAAAGGGGACCCACAGATTCCGCCCCCCCCATGTGAATTGGTAACAGGGTATTTTTTGCCTGTTCGCATGTTCTGCTGCGAACTGAACCGGGGGGTGTTCGGGTCATCCCTATTCCTCACAAACTAAAGGCCAAATATGGGTGAAATCAGAAAACAGAGTACCAAACTTTAATGGTAAGAGTCCATAATCCTTTATTGCTGATACCAGAGTGACAATAGCAAGATAAGCAGCAGCTAACGTGCTTCAGGAGCCAATAAAAACCCTTCATCAGGGCTTGGGCAAAGTGTCTGAGTCTTCTATTGGACATTTTTTGTATGATAAAACATGAAGGATAGTCTTTGTCAGGAGAAAGTTATATCAGCAAACATGTATGCTGTTGTCTGGAGAAAGCTTTGCCCTGGTGAAGAGGGATTTTCATTTTCCAGAAACACCCTGGTTGCCAGTTATCTTCCTGCTGTCACACTGTTATCAGCATTAAAAGGTTATGGACTCCTAGGACATGCTCTGTTTTCTGATTTCACATTGGGGTTGATGTACTAAAACTGGTGCAGCTCTGCAAAGAAACCAATTAGCTTCCAGTTTTTTTGTCAAAGCTCAAAGCTGCATTAAACAAACTTAAGTTAGAAGCAAATTGGCCACCATGCAGCGCTGCACCAGATTTTCTCTCTCCAGTTTTAGTAAATCAACCCACCTCCCCCCCCCATTTCAGCAATGGTGAAAGGATCAGTCACAGGAAGACCACAGTCAATACTAGTGATTAGACCTTTGCCCTCTACCTTTTTTTTCTGGCATGGCTTCCAGAGCTCAGTTCCTCCTTAATATTATTGCAAATATCCAATGAAGTCTCCTACCAAAGGATTGAATAACCTTCCCAAACCTTCAATCTGAGTGTAATTACTGAATGTCAAAGTTGTTTACGTATGTTAGGGAGTGAAGGTTTACGCTTATGATATGTGAAATGCACTCCTTGCCTTGCAATCGATGACCTGGGACATTAGGTGCCTTGTGTATTTTATTTGCTCTCTCCTTGGGTGGTGGCCAGACAATCAAAAGAGGGGGCACATACTGTTAGTCTGGGTGGATTAGAACTAGCCATTAGGACAGTGAAGTTGTAGTAATCAGGCCTTTGGGAGAATCCACCTTCAAAATGCACTCCCAGTGTAACTGAATCTAGGAGCTGCTAATCAGCTGTGAATTTGAGCTGTGAGCAGTGCCAGAGATGCCCACATGCCAACAGAGCAGTTCACATGGCTGTTATCCTCTATAAATGTGCTGAAAAGATATGAGTGATCAAATATTACAGAATTGTGCCTTGCAGTGATAGGACAGTAGCCCTGTGATTAAGTTCTGAAGCAAAATCATCTGTTATTCTATAAGTACTTGTGTTGCCAGCTGCGTATGCACGATTCATCTGCATGTTAACAGTGATTCTTCTTTTTATTGTTTAGGGGTATTCCGCAGTAAATGTGTATGTCTGAGAGCCCTCTCTCTGCGACAAAAGGGCTCACGTTAAAGTATATGTGAATCCTCGCCTTGTTAAATAACCCATTCAGTTAAAAATGGAAATGAAAGGCAAAACCATTGTGTATACTGTACATAAGAGCTAAGGAGGAGAAACAGCAGCACACTGGTCTTCCCAGTGAATGGATGTGCATGGGGTGAATGGGGGTGAAAGGGGGGGGGGTAAGTCAGGATAAGTCTGATTATTGGAGAACAGCTAGAGAACGTGCCTAGTAGAAGCAATACAAAGAGAACAGGATACTTTTTAATACAAGTACATGTTACAGCAGGCACATATCAGGAATATGAAATGTTGGGTTTACATTTTTTTTAAAACCAATGGGCATGTACAAGGTTCATCAGGGAGTTAAAGCATAATCTTCAGTACAAGTACTGCTGCAGATAAATAGTGCCCACTAAAAACCCTTGATATTATGATGTGTACTGCCATGTTATGCCAACAGAGGTTTTTTACTTTCATTTCTGCCAGTAGATCAAAATTTTCAATTAATGCATTTTTAATCACAGCAACCTCTGCAGATATTTTGCAGCTGGTGGGATAGGCTTTAAAAATCTGTTGTGCCAATGTGTTTTGATAAAATGTACTATTTTTCTAGAGGCTGTGGAGAGCATGCAACTCCCCTACAACTCCCCCCCCCCCCCACACACACACACGTACCGAAATCACAGCATCCTCTTTTTGTTAAATTTCTGCATTCATTCACACTTAACGTGCACACTATATATTTATACATTGCTGATGACGCTAAAATGTGGGTGTGAGTGAGATTTAAAGACTGTAAATAGGGAAGATGCATCTAATTTTATCAGCAAAAGAAAATGTGTTCTGTTTACGCACAGGTAGTAGCACATTCTATAAATGTATATATATATGTATATATATTGTGACAGCAGGAAGGTAAAGTCACCTGGTTGCATCCAGGGGGGTAGATATATTTCGCCCAGATTCAGGCTTTACGCCGACTTATACAACTAGGTGGAGAGTTGTATAAGCCCAGCTGAGGCTAGTGGGCTCATGGATGACTCATACCTCTAGGGAGAGTGTGGGGCGTCGTGCAGACAGGGAGTTGATGAGACCAGCTGAAGCTTGTCAGCTCATTTAGGCCTCTATAAGAACTCCCAGATTCATTAGGTGTTAGCTCATGCCTGGAACCAGACCTGTGTGGACTGTCTAGGGAGAGTGAACCCCTGTGCGGTGAGACAAAGCCTGTGTGGCTATTTGCTTGGACATTTAAAACCAGGGACTTAGGGACTAGGACAGCACTAGGCTGATCCCAGTTGTTAGTTAGGAAACCTGTATGTTTAGTCAGAGGTCAAGTTGACCAGGATTTATTTTATTTATGTTTCTTTTGCTTTGCTGTGTTTTGTCACTGTAAATAGAAAATAAACCGCACCTTTTTGATTTTGAAAACCACAACCTCCGTTTGCTGGGCCTGTTTTTGTCTGGGGAGCCCATCCCGGGGGTCACACACACCCGCTGCCGAGCTAACCCCCTCACAGTTGGTGGAGAACCAGTGGCAGTTTTTTTTTAAGCCAGCATGGAGGAGATACTGAAACAGCTGGCTCTAGCAAATGCCAATCAACAGCAGACAAATGCAGGTTTGCAAAGGAGCCTTGCAGCCCAGCAGCAAGCTCATCAACAGAGCCTTGCAGCCCAGCAGCAAGCTCACCAACAGAGTCTGGAAGCTCAGCAACAAGCCCAGCAGCAATCTGAGGCCCGCTTCATAGACCTGTTACAGAAGCAAGAGCAGAGACTACAACAAATGGAAGCAGTAATGCAGCAACGTCCGCAGACCAGTGAGGAAAGCCGTCCCACTAATACCGCGTCCTTTGGGGTGAGTCGTTTATTGACAAAAATGACTGGAGAGGATGATCCAGAGGTATTTTTGACCACATTTGAAAGGACCGCTGAAAGAGAAAAGTGGCCTGAGGAGCAGTGGGCTGGACTGGTGGCTCCTCTGTTAACTGGTGAATCGCAGAAAGCTTACTATGACCTAGAGCCTAACCAAGCAAAAGACTATGTGATGCTAAAAGCTGAAATTTTGGCAAGGCTGGGTGTCACCCAGGCTGTCCGGGCTCAGCGTGTGCATAACTGGACTTTCCAGCTTGGAAAACCCCCCAGGTCTCAAATGTATGATCTCATTCACCTGAGCAGAAAGTGGCTACAGCCAGAGACTTTGTCCGCACCAAAGATTGTGGAACGTGTTGTAATGGATCAGTTTTTGAGAGCTCTTCCTACTGCCATCCAAAAGTGGGTAAGCCATGGAGACCCAGAGACGGCCGATGGTCTTGTGGATCGTGTGGAGAAATACTTGGCTACAGAGAACCTGACGGCCTCTTCCAGAGACACTCGGACTTTCCACCCTAAGACCAGACCATCCCCAGGGGCGGATAAGAGGATTCCAAGGGGTGAGGGTGGAGAGAGTGAGAGGGTGGGAGCTCTACCCCAAGTTTGGCGAGAACAGCCTGGGAAATCAGCGGCTCAAGAGGCGGCAAGAAGGATCGTTTGCTACCGCTGCCGGCAAGCGGGACATATTGCAGCCAATTGCCCGGTTGTGGAGGAACCCATGCAGTGTGACTTTCTGACGGGCAGACGTCAGTCGCTGTGTGCGACAGTCGCATGCACTGCCATTCGAGGAACTGAGAAACATTTATGCAAAATGTGTGTTAATGGTAGAAATGTTGTGGTATTGCTGGATTCAGGTAGCCTTGTTACCCTGATAAAGGCTGAGTTAGTTAAAACAGAGGTCTCTGGGAATAGCAAGGTAGCTGTTATTTGTGTGCATGGGGACACCCGAGAGTATCCAGTGACTACAGTGTGTTTCGAGACCCCCAAAGGTACCCTCTCTCATCCAGTGGGCTTAGTATCTCAGTTACCGCATGACGCCATTGTGGGAAGGGATTTTCCGAAGTTCTGGGAACTGTGGGATGATCCTGAGCCCCCCACTGGTGCCCCTATGTACCAGGAATGTGATAGCCAGAACTCCCCTGAGAGTGGTGAGGACTCTCCGGAATTTCCCTTATCAGTATTGGCAGGGGAGACTCAAGAAACTGGAGAGGAGCCCACCTCCTCAGACGAAAACCTACCGTCTGTGGAGTTTTCTGATCTTGAGGTTCACAGGGAAAACTTTGCCACAGAACAGTTGAAAGACCCCGCCCTAATAAAGGCACGGGAAAACATAGTGAAAATAGATGGCGAGTTAGTGAACCCAGATAATACCTGCACTTACCCATACTTCAGCGTAGAGAAGGACCTACTGTATCGGGTGGCAAAAAGGGCAGAAGAAACCGTTGAGCAGCTTGTGGTGCCCAAACCTTACAGGAAGTTGGTGTTGGAGTTGGCCCATGGGCACATTCTTGGAGGTCATCTGGGGACAGAGAAAACCCGAGAGAGGGTATTACAGAGATTCTATTGGCCGGGGGTGATGAAGGACATAGAAAATTATTGTTCCTCCTGCCCTGTGTGTCAGAGGTCGGCCCCGATGCCACATTTCCGTAGCCCGCTGGTCCCTCTACCCATCATTGAGGTCCCGTTTGAGAGGATCGCCATGGATTTGGTAGGGCCTATAATCAAGTCCGCTAGGGGGCACCAGTACATATTAGTTATAATGGACTATGCCACCCGTTATCCAGAAGCGATCCCTCTCTGAAATACCTCGGCCAAAACCATAGCCAAAGAGCTATCTCTTGTGTTTAGCCGGGTGGGTATTTGTAAAGAACTGCTTACGGACCAAGGTACACCCTTTATGTCCCGGGTTATGAAGGAGCTGTGTAAATTGTTCAAAGTGACGCAATTACGTACATCTGTGTATCACCCCCAAACCGATGGGCTGGTTGAAAGATTCAACAAAACCCTAAAACAAATGTTGAAGAAAGTGGTGGATAGAGATGGAAAGGATTGGGACTGTCTACTTCCTTATCTGATGTTTGCTATTAGGGAGGTGCCCCAATCCTCTACGGGATTCTCCCCCTTTGAGTTACTGTATGGGAGACACCCAAGAGGGCTGTTGGATATTGCCAAGGAAACTTGGGAAAGTGAGAGTTCTCCCCACAGGAGTGTGATTGAGCATGTCGCCCTGATGCAAGACCGAATTGCACAGGTAATGCCCATCGTGAAGGAACATTTGGCCCAAGCGCAGTTAGCACAGCAGAGAGTGTACAACCGTGGAGCCAAGACCCGTACCTTTTCCCCGGGGGATAGGATACTGGTACTTGTCCCTACGGTTGAAAGTAAATTCCTTGCCAAATGGCAAGGCCCCTATGAGATAATGGAAAAAATGAGCGAAGTGAATTACAAGGTCAGACAACCAGGAAGGCGAAAGCCCGAACAGATCTATCACGTTAATCTGTTGAAAGCCTGGAGGGATAGAGAGTCCCTAGTCGCAGACACTTGGTCACCAGCTCAAACTGGTTGCGTGATTCCTGAGGTTGGAATAGCAGCCACCTTGTCACAACCCCAACAACAGGAGGTTAAGGAGTTTGTGCTTCGCAACAAGGAGGTATTCTCTGAGCTGCCGGGACAAACATCTGGGGTAGAGCATGACATCATTACCCCGCCCGGTGAAAGGGTGAAGTTAAAACCCTATCGGATCCCAGAGGCCCGACGGGAGGCAATACGGGAGGAAGTACAGAAAATGCTGAACTTAGGGGTGATAGAGGAGTCCCAAAGTGATTGGTCTAGTCCCATTGTGTTGGTGCCTAAACCGGATGGGAGCTGGCGATTTTGTAACGATTTTCGTCAGTTGAACAAAGTTACAAAATTTGACACCTACCCCATGCCACGTATAGATGAGTTGATCGACCGGCTGGGAACAGCCCGATACATGACGACTCTTGACCTCACAAAAGGGTATTGGCAAATCCCCCTGGCCAAGTCAGCCAAAGAGAAAACCGCATTTGTAACCCCAGACGGGGCGTTCCAATATAAAAGAATGCCGTTCGGGTTACAGAATGCGCCGGCCACATTCCAGCGGAAAATGGACCAGATGCTGAGGCCCCATCGGAAGTATGCTGCGGCTTACCTGGATGACGTAATTGTCCATAGCACAGATTGGGCCTCACATCTGCCAAAAGTGCAAGCAGTCCTGGACTCTGTTCGGGAAGCGGGGTTTACGGCTAACCCCAAGAAGTGTACCATTGGGCAGGAGGAGGCCAAATATCTTGGGTACACCATTGGGAGGGGAGTAATAAAACCCCAACTCAACAAAGTCGAGGCCATCCAGAGTTGGCCACGTCCCAACAGCAAGAAGCAGGTACGAGCCTTTCTGGGAATCGCTGGGTATTATCGGCGATTCATTCCCCACTTTGCTTCTAAGGCTGTGCCCCTAACCAACCTGACGAAGGGGAAAGGGTCGGTCATGATTAAATGGACCCCCGAGGCTGAGGCAGCATTCCAATTCTTGAAACAAGCCTTATGTAGCCAGCCAGTGTTGTACTCACCCGACTTCTCTAAAGACTTTGTCGTACAAAGTGATGCGTCAGATGTGGGGTTAGGAGCAGTATTGTCCCAGATCTGGAACGGGGAAGAGCACCCAGTCATTTACCTCAGCAGGAAGTTGAAGTCCCATGAGGTAAATTACGCCACCGTTGAAAAGGAGTGTTTAGCGGTGAAGTGGGCTCTAGATTCCCTTCGGTACTACCTGCTAGGTAGGCACTTTGACATGGTTACGGATCACGCTCCGTTAAAGTGGATGGCTCAAAACAAGGAAACAAATAGAAGAGTGAATAGGTGGTTCCTGGCCCTCCAGGAATTCAACTTCACAGTAAAGCATCGCCCTGGCGTTCAAATGGGGAATGTGGATGCTTTGTCTCGAGTACATGAATGCCTGATTG